>JBANDB010000002.1:4800000-7200000 GCA_037576215.1 Armillaria gallica | reverse complement strand
TTCAAGAAGCCAACAACAACATCTTGTCCATCTCGTACAGAAAAATACCATGGTGTCCATGGAATGGCCTTCACTTGCTTGGTGTCATACCCAATGGTCCATGATTCTCCAGGGTGGAGGGGGGCATCAACACCTTTCTCACTTCCTGGTTGATAGATTGCCTCTAAAAAAGGTATGATCTGGTCAATGGAGCAAGGAGTGAAGATTGACAGGACTACATACTAATGGCCAAAGTACCAGAATCAAAATAGAACATTGAAACATAAAGAGGCACCAATGTGGTATTGGCAATTTTGAATCCATATGTTGTCTCCATATCAGCATCAACAAAAATTACACCATTGATGTTCAGGTTATTGCCAGTAGGCTCCAAGGACAATCCTGTATGTTTAAGTTTCATACACTCAAGTGTGACCTTTCCAGCAAGGGAGCTCTCTTTGCCAGAATAGTGAAGGCAAGAGTAAAAAGCAGCAGAACATTGAAGAACTCGGTGGATAGTGACCAAATCACGGATATCAACTTCCAATGGTATGTGTGTCATCCCATGTTGTCGACAGATCGTGTCAGTGATTTCAAATTGGAGAAAGTTGTCATCCGTGACAACAATATCTAGCCATGGATGAAAGTAGTGGTGGAAAAAGGAAGTGAACAGTTCTATGTCACTCTTGTCAAAAGCAGAATACCAGAATGCTCCGAACAATGCATATTTGGATATATATGCTGGTACAGCTCCGATGTCCATGTCACTTTTGAGAGACCATGTCTCCATAAATGATTTTGATGCAAGCCAACACTGTTCAGCTATTGCCTTGTGGTGCACAGTGACATCAATGAGCCATTCATCCCCACATCAACTCTGGTCATGCAAGAAATCATCGAAAGATTTGTGTATGAGTTGGATTGGCGAGTCTTTAGTTTCCGGACTGAGTACACTTCCTAGCATCAACACAATGTGGTGTGAAGGAGGGCTGCCTTCATCTAGTAGGACTAGACTATCAAGGACATCCTCTGTCATCCCCGGAGGTGTCTGGGTCACCAACATAGCACCTAGAACGGTTCGCACATACTTCTTAATATCTGCATTGACACCTGGTTCAGAAACGAGAGTATCCAGAGCAGTGCGGTATAGGGTTGTCAGAGCCTCAGTGGCATCTCTAGGGATTTCCATGGCTAGGAGTGCTTGCAGCCTAGATATCACCGGAAATGCACAGACAAATTTTGCAACAGTCGCTGCCCAAATGAATAAACCACTCGCACGTGCAGCAAGTTCATTGACAGCATCCAGTTCTTTACACTTCTTCTGAAATGCAACATCACGTATAGTGCCAAACTGTCGCTCCAAGTAGAACTGAATATCATGGTTGACATTCTCCGAGGAAATATCCAAATGGAGTGGGTATACGCAGTCTTGTCCCTCGAATGCCATAGTTATGTGATGAACCGGTCGGCTGGAAACAATGAGGCGCATGAATGGAAGTTTCGGACCAAATCCTTCAGCTAGCACAGCCAATAATTCACTGGATGGGTTACATTCATCCAGTCCATCAATGATGACTACCAGGGGACCTTCATCAACAAGATCAGGGACACGTTGAAGCGGACCACGAAGTAGAAGCCGAAACTGCGCCTTCAGGTCTAACATGGTCATCACCGTTCGTGATGCCTCGATAACTTTAGAGATAGTCATTCCGATGTGCACATCGAATGTTCCCAAGGCATACGCGATGCTGGTGATTAACTTGTTGGCATTCGAATGCTCGAAGCGGTCATAGCGAACAAATGCTGCAAGCCGACTGCGTCCCCCGATATCCGCCGTAAGTAAATCATGGAGAGTGCCCATCAGGGAACTCTTTCCCGTCCCTGCCAATCCTTTGCACCACATCGTCTTGCCGTCACACTGGGCTATCCATGACACCATGGTGTTGATTGTCGCCACACGTGTTCCTTGCATACATTTAGATTTTGGACCGAGCTCTTGAAGCGGTTGGAGATCTCGTAGCCGATCTCTCATGACTAGAGGCCTCAACGGTCAGTGTTTACAACGGATTGCGGCTGAGAAACAGCGTACGCATAACATTCACACTTTCCTGGACACCAAGAGTGACAATGACTGCTTCCTCTGCATATCCCATACTCAGCCGGCTCTTCAGATCGATGAAAGCCTGACGCTGTTTTTCAGCTTTTTCCGATATGTCCATCGTAACAAGGTGCCCTGGGAATGTTGTGAGATATCATAAGATGATTAAGACTCAAATGCATACCTATCCCGCTCTTCTTTGCATAGCCTTCAATAAACATGGCGCACTCGATGGTCTGCTTGAACAAGGAGTTATAGATTCCCTGTAACCGATCACGCTGCTGTAAAATATCATCCTTGCTGAACGCTTCGTACACTGATATCATGTCCTTGTAAAGTTCACATATTGCGTCTTTCATATCGTGCTGTTTCTTTACTACCTGCATCTATGATGTGAAGACGCACGTGCACTGGGAAAACCATTGACAACCCACCTCAAATCCAATAGACAGAAATCCCCAAGCGATAGTAGCCGCGGGGTGCACCTTGGGAAGAGGCTCGTCAAGTAATATAGATTGGCTTGCGAATATCGCCTACCTCCGCAAGAGTATCGATCATCTGCTTCACAATCTCAAATACTTTCTGCAGAGTTTCACTATCTAGCAGCCCGGAGCTCTCTGAGGGTTTCTTGACGCTCGGGATGAGATGGGTCATGACATTCTTGGGGGTATCCAACTGGCCGGATATTTTGAGGACTGCGACATCGGAAGATCCGCTGAATAGATGTATATCAGCGCCTGCAGAAACAATCAGCATTTATTAGAATAAAGAGATGCTGCACGTACTCGTATTGTTCCCTTCGAACAACACAAATAGCTCTCCAAGTGTTTTCTCGACGCTGCCAACGACCTTGAAATGCGAGACCGGCCACCGACGTCCGTGAAGCTCCCATAAGATTTTGGTTAGCGGGTCGAGGCCACTGCCGCGATCGTGAGACCACTGAGACGATATGGGTACACATACGACTTACAGGCTCTTCGTTATCGCCCACTTTGGGGTGACACCTACTCTATCGATTATGAATTCTTCTGTTTCTGTTGGCTTCTCGTTGCCAGCAGTGATTTTCACGCGAAACCTCGACTTTTTTGTAGGATCGATCTTGACGATTTCAACTTCTGTACAGCGTATTAATTCTAGACCAGATATTTGGATGTACATGCCACGAACCACGGATCAAAAGCACCTGGTGACTACTAGTACTACGCGATCGTATGAGCGCGGATATAAAGGAAGAAATAATGAAAGCGAGGCTGACCTTCCTTTGTTGGCCATGGTTTTCTTGGTGCTAATTACCGCAGACATGGTGGAACGAGGGAAAAGCCTAGCAATGACGATTCGATCATTGCTAAGCCCAAGTTGGTGAGAAAATGATGCTGCGAAAGTATGGACTTAATAGATCGGCTATTATGAAGCCGCACAAATACCGTGGGAAAGCCTATTCCTGACACCAACACCGACTTGGCCGACTTGGACTTCACTAAGCCACGTCCGATGGCTACTCGCAGCGACTCGACGCAGCACGGCTCCTCATCTGGTCGGTTAAACCGGGGGGAAGACGAGCGAGGTACGTTATAATGATCTTGGGTCCATGCCCGTGTTCATTTATTTCTAGCGCCGGTGGAGAAGAGGATGGAACAAAGAGGGTAGTGCTGCCAAAATGAGGAACGACTCAGCCGGATGGTCGCCATCGTCGTCGAGTCTCCAATTCTCAGGAGAACGATAATGTTACCCTTGATCAACGATTCGCTGCCGACTTCACTAGTACCACCGGCGCTCTTGAGGAGATAAAATCCGCCTCGTTCGACGTCAGAAACACCGAGTGCAAGTCCATTCGAGGGCAGATTCACCATCGACGACGACCATCTCCGAGTTCGAGTCATCTCGTCACCTCCACGTCCTTTGCCTTCCTCGGCGTCACTTATTCAAATTAACAAGAGTCCGCCGTTGCAATTGAGGTCGGGAACCCGCTGAGGATTGGAAAGGATGGATTTTGCAGGTCGAGAGGGATAGCGGTGCCACTGGGTGGGTCCGAATTGGATTAGGGCTGTCACGTACGCACGGGATGTTTATCATGCATCCGCTATTTGTCAAGGTGAGTGTTATGGATATCAGGTACCTGCTGACTCGGCCCATGAGTCAACATATGCCTGTACTCGGGCTTCTCGGTCTCAAAGGTGACTCGCTCGTATCTTCTCTTACTTTCTATATTTTTCCTACAGACACCAGAATACAGTAGAACATTGTAGAACAATAATGACTCGAAACCTCTAGTATATAATCACAGTCTGTACTATTGTATATCTTAAGCTAATTTTACTACTCTTCAACGTCCACTTAACTGTGTGATCTAAGCATTTCTGATCGGTTACGCCTAGCGCTTGCCGTTCCGTTTGCCTTCCAACTACGCCTAGCGCTTGTTGGAAACCTCGTCAGTTACGCCTAGCGCTTGCTGACAAACTCGCTAACTACGCCTAGCGCTTGGTAGCACCCATATCGGATCCCTCTTGGTGGTTGGAACTCGCTCTCGGACATCTTCGCTCACAAATTGGGTTTTACTCGAGTATTCATTACCTCGTGTATTACTCGAAATACTCTGATTCTTAACAGTGAGTCTTTTGATTCCTCCATTCCTCCCGACATATTGATCTTGAAACATAAATGCAGGCCATCTCTAAAATCTTCGCCACTCGGCACCCATTCTCCCTCGCGCGCACTCAGCACGAATGTCGAGGGTGTGCTCAGAATCGGGATCATTATCACGGCCGGATTTTGTCCGGCTCCGCTCGTTTTCGACGCGTTCAGTGTTGACGAGAGCTCGTCATCATCTTCTTGTCGCTGGCGATGGCCAGTCTCGCTTTCTTTTTTGACTTGAACTGCCTTTTTTTAACATGAGTGCTGGCATTTGCTTTTTCATGACTTTAGCAGTCGTCTCTTACCATGAAGTTCAAGTCTATCTCTGGTAGGTTGCTCTACATTATTCTGTAATTCTTTTCCTTACCTTCCGAGTCCCAGGGTCATGGCGGATGCGACAGCGGAGGCCTGTGCTTGAGGTAGATATTTTGATAGACCTTTTCTGAATCGTGAGCTAACAGATTGCTGCATAGGCCTTGACGTCGACGTCACCGCACTTTTTCGCAAAACTGTGCTTTGACCCACGACTCGCTGTTGACTTCACGAGTACTACCAGCGCGAGACGCTCGCGACAAGTGTACCTCCGCAAACCCCCTTTGCCGCGCAAGGGCCGTCCAAAAAGCTTCAGTCGACATCGCAACCTGAGATATCAGACTCAAAGTAGCTCGGGCATCGGTTCTAATCCTTTTAATTTACATCACCGACTGGGGATACAAGACATTCATTTTTGATAATTGTACGTTAATTATAATGAAAGCTAAAGTTGGTACGCTACACGTGAAAATGTCGCAATAAAAGAATGAGGAGGCGGGAACCTTGCCAAAAACATGACCTCCATTCTACGAGGACAATCACCACGCCCGACCTCCGCCGTTTTCCGTTGAGGTATGTAGGGGGGTCTGCGATGTGGTCGACCAACAAATCGGAGTACCTAAACAGGTTCATTATAGAACCAAGCCGTGAGGCTAACACGAACGTACCAGCCACTGGAGCTTCGCCGATGATGTTACGCGGCGTCGAACGAACGCCCAGCCTGGTAGGAAAATCAGAAAAAATAAGCTTGTACATATAATCGCTCACCTTCACAGCGAAGCGACACATCAAATTAGGAGAATACACATCCACTAGGTTTGGGAGACGCAAAAGAGAGTTCGCGAGGGTACGACTATTCTTCCAACTAGCATATAATCGGAGTAGATCGCGAATTCAATGAAAGCAACGTACGTCTTATATGCGGAGACATTCATACCAGATAGACCCAAAGCACTCTGCCCCTTGTACCGATGTGGTCTCCGCAGCATGAACCTAGCGATAACGGTCTATCAAGAGGCTCGGCTGTAGTTTATTCTTTTGGTGGGTCAATGTCATCGACAGACATAGATGCTGCTACCGTTCGTGGCGGCGACCCTGGGACCGGTGGGGAAGACACTACCGAGGGGTCTTGTGAAGGATGGGCTGATGAATACGGCTCCTTATATGCTCGTTGAGGGGTTTCGCCATCAAAATCTGGCCACATCGGTTCTAATAGTTATCAGTCGATGTTTATGCACCAGTCAAAAGGAGGGATTACCTATTGTACGCGACGCCGCTGCCGCATCGATGTCCATTGTATTCCGGTCAACATCATCTCTCGTCGAGATCTCTATCTGCGTCATCCATATTGCCGACTCGCAAAAGTGCTAGCACATCTGTCTTGATATCTGATAGCAGAGCGTCAATAAGTTTCCCTGCACAAGGATGGTGTGCGCACATTTGTCCACGAACGCCGTGTTTGCAAGACTGGACTGCTTGCACAAATCGCCTCCGGTCCCCGGAGCCCACGACGTGATATGCGCGCGCATAAGATGAACTTGAGATCAATGGGAAGTTTCCCGTCGTGACGTAGACACGTCAAGACAAAAAAGCAGAATTTGGTCGGATAGAGAGCGTAACAGGCTCGATTTCGAGGGCAAGATTCGACCAATAAACCGATTCTGATTCTGCTACGGTAGCCTTCACGAGGCAGGCCCAAACTCTCAACTACCGTCGTGGCTTTAGTCTTGGTTGCCGCCGAACATTTGCGTCCGGTTCTCATCCGAACGGCTCAGTGTTCGATGTATGCTGTCGAGTTCATCGATGAACGGAACGGAGAAGACTTGTCCTGCAGTGGGAGAGATGAAGATGATTCGCCAGGATGTCTCTTCTCCACGATCATCTGGCTAGCGATCAAGGTGTTGTCGAAGGAACAATTCCTCCATGGGAAACTACATTGCGGCATCGTATCGATGGCATTAAGCTCCATCATCAAGAGGTATCTTCGCAGCTAGAGCTAGTAAGAACGAGTAAGCTTTCGAACCATGAGAGATTGTCGCAAAGAGGACAGACCTATGAGTCATTCACCAGTATACTTGCCCACAGCGACGATGAGATCGGGTCATTTTGAGAGCGACAAGGGGGAGATGTGAGGCAAGAATCCGAAAAGCAGACAGCGACATAAATGATGAGCACACGACGGCAATGATGTTAAAGGGATAAGCGGGTTGTACGACTCGGAGAAGCCTTGCTTTGGATAGGGCGAGGGTGGAACAGGACAGCACTAGCAGCACGCGTCACCATGTTCGCGTAGCCATGTCTCTGGGCGAGTTTGTCGCTTTCCGCCAAATATAGTGGACGGAATATTGCAGACTACGACACCATCCAGACGCGAATCTGTAGTCTTCACGCGGCATCCCAAACGACGGCGTGTTTGTGTTTGGAAGGGCTTGATATGATCTTCGAGTGTATGCTTCAATCAAGAGTGAGATCGGGCTATGTGGACTAACAGAAGGCACCTACCATCCCCGCGCACAAACCTTCTCTGCCCTCGACGTGCCATTGGCGGCCAAGACTTGGTACTTCACGCGAAGGAAAGAATTGTGAGGGTAAGGTCGAGCTACAGAGACGTGAGTGCCAATAAATGCAAGAAATCGGAGAGCCGTACCATTCCCAGCACATCCTACCTCCCGACGGTGCGCTGTCTTCATGGAGAGGATGACATATCTCCCGGTCTCTCGGTCTCTCTGCCGCCTCTCCGAGCCCACACTACGCTCTTCCCATCATCGTCGAGTTCGACAAACAGATCCTTCCCTCCGTGGCGGGGACACGCCACTTTCCGAATGGCGACACACGGCTCAGGGGCCCATAACAAGGTCCTTGGATTCGTCGTCTTCGGTTTGAATGAGGGAGAATGGTGAAAATGTATCATCCATCGCGCGTGCTTGATGCCCTCGCCCATATTCCACGCCTGGTGTACAAACGTTGTAGTCATGCTAGCCAGCAGGGCACGAAAGTCTTGAAACGTTGCTGGACAAAAAAGAGAGATAGAAAAAATGAGCATGGCGGTGAAAGGAGACTTTGCTTTGTTTGACCAAACCAAACATGCCATCTCGGTCACAACACTCATCTCGCAAGACGCGACGCGCAGCACCTCAGTATGGACGAGTCAAGAGACGCGGGAGGTAAGATAATAAAACCAATGAACTGCTGAAACTCACCCTTCCTTTATCAAGGTTCCGTAACTCTTGGCTAAAAGGGATTTCGTAGCGTCGTCTACTGGACATCGACTACAGCATCTTGCATTGCGGACAGAGTCATTCATCAGGGTCTACGTGCCTACATCGTCCTTTCCCGTCACAAAATCGCCCTCAACACCACTTACGAGAGTCCGCCGCTGTAAGGGCCAATACGCGTCAGGGAATCGTTATGTGCGGATGGTGATTATTGGGGAGCGTACTCAAACGGGAATAGGAAATTCCTCGCTTGGCAGAACGACCTACCATCACGGCCCCGAGTCTCTTTTCCCAAGGTACATCGCCTATTTCCACTGTGTTTTCGTGGGGTAACACATCATTAGTAGTATTCCAGGACTGTGCTAGTCGAGGATCACTGTATATGGCGAGTTCGTCGTAATTTAACTTCTCCTTGTTTCTAACACACCCTCAAGCTCGCAGCACACGTCCTCTTCTTAAATTCAAGTTGCCTCCGTCGCATGCCCCTTACGATTAGTCTAGCATCGGTTGCAGTCGATGCTTCACTCGAGAATCAGGAAGGATAACTTTGGGAGCCCGGCAGAAATGTCAACGAGAAGGAATTGGCGTCTCCGTCGCCAAGGTGAGTCGGTTGACTTTTCCGGATACAACTGATCTAAAAGCAGATAAAATACAGCTTTGCGTTATCATCAAAGTCTTCAGCTGTCAGCACTCGGTCCTCTCACTACTCGGGTGTAGGGTATGTGCTCGCGTCGGGATCATTATAGCAGCCGGACCTCGTCTGGCTCGGCGTGTTCTCAACGTCTTCTTGTTCTGGAGGTGTGGCTTCTACCTTTTATCTTAATTTCACATTATCTTAAATCGTTCTCTGTCGAACAGCTATCTTCCGTACTTTACCATCCAGTTCCATCTCACCACTCGTCTTCTGATAGACTTTAAAGATCGGGGGAATGCGGTAAGCTACCGTTCTCTCATATAATTTCAACAGCTCAGTCGTTGGCAGTGCGCTCGCTCTGCTCAGACTCACCTCGCATTATATCAAAAGGCTCTCCGAAAATCGAGGAACAGACGCTACGGCAGGTGAAAGCTCTTCGTGGATCGTACCAACAGCAAGCGGGTGCAATTGTACTGTACTTGGTGCCGTTACCATTCATGCTGCTACTCGAAGTTTCCTGAGTAGCCATGTCGAGGATGTGCCCAGTATCGGGATCGTTGGACTTTGTCCGGCTCCGCTCGTTTTCGACGCCAGAGCCCGTCATCATCTTCTCGTCGCTCAGTCTCGCTTTCTTGTTCGACTTGAACTGCCTTTCCCGGCATCAGTGCCGGCACTTGCTTGTTCACGACGACTTTACCAGTTGTCTCTTACCATGAAATTCAGGTATGTTGCTCTACATCATTCAGTGATTCATTTCCTTACCTCGACTCCTCGAATCTTAGGGTCATGGCGGATACGACAGCGGAGGCCTTAGGTTTTGACAGACCTTTTCTGAATCGCGAGCTAACAGATTGCTGTATAGGCCTTGATGCCAACATCGCCAGCCAAACTGTCCCCAACACACCTTCGATTCGCTATCGACTTCACAAGTACTACCAGCGCGAGGCACCCGCGTCAACCTCCACAAGGACCGTCCAAAGAGCTTCAGTCCACAATGTAAGCCTGAGATACCAGACTCATAATAGCCTGAGCATTGTCATCTGCCATTATACGAACCAGCAAAACCGATTCATGAGGTCACCAGTCTCATTGTTACTCGCGGTAATGACGAGCCTTGCAAAATGTCTCTTCAAGGTCGCCTGCTGATATTCAGTTACACGAAGGATGTTCGTAGCAGTTTTTATTGGTCCGTGCCGGTGCTCATCTATCTCTAGCTTACGGTCATCGGTTGCTGCTGGGCTCATCCCGTATACTGAGCAACTGAAAGTCATGTCGACCGCAGAGGGAACACGTTTTGACTTGATTCTTCGGGTGAATCGTTTTTTTGGAACTTTTGCGACTAAGGCTTACATTTTCACTTAGCACCATACCCGCTACCAAGTTTGAAACTGTCGACATCGTGGAGGAAGCGCTATGTCTTGCGCATGCGATGACAGGGCGGGATGTGTACTCGAGGTGACGCCAAAAAGAAGCGAAGGAGGCCTGTCGATGGAGAAAAGGACGGAACAAGGAAGGCAAAGATGAGGAAAAACCAACCTCGGATGCCAACGTCGCCGTCGGCCTTGGCCAACAGACGCATTCAAAAAACTATCATTACCGTCTCCGATTCTCAGAGCGGAGGATTCGATAATGTCACCTTTGACCCATGATTCCCCGCGGACTTCGCCAGTACTACTGACGATCTCGAGAAGGAGACGAAAACTGCCTGGTTCGACGCCGGACACGCTGAGTGCAGTCACTCGAAGTCATGGCTTGGAAAGAGTCCGTCGTTGCCAAGGGCCGACAGCTGTCGGGGAGTCTCGAATTGGATTGAGATGGGATGTGACTTGTCGTGTGTGGACGGGATGAGGGGGTGATTATCGGGAGGGGATAATCAAACGGGTATGGCATTGGAGATTCCTCGCTTGGCAGGATGCACCAAACGTTGACTGCCAATGCTGCCATCATGGCCGCTACCTTTGTGTGGCCCAAATCTCTTTTTTCCAAGGTACGTCGCCTATTTTCATTGTGTGTTCACGAAGTAACCCATAGGCGATATTCCAGGACTCTAGGATTCGATAGTCGTCGAGGGCGATTGAATACAGTCGAGCGTCACGGTGGTGAGTTGGTTGTGATTTCTCTTCTTCTTGTTTCTAACATCGTCTCTCTCGTCCTCAAGCTCGCCACCAAGACAGCACCGGCTACTTCTACAATCTCAAGGTCGCCTCGCTAGGGACACCGTCGTCCTCCGTTCTTATCTGCTCTCCTTCTGCATTCAAGATTCGGACTCGCGGTACATAGGCGACAATAGTTTCCTCAAGGATTGGGAGGGATGGCAGCGCATCGACGGCTATTGAATTAGATCCAGATTGGGTTTAGGTCGTCGCGCGCGCACAGGATGAGTGGTGCACGCGCTAGTAATTACTGCTGCCAAGGTGAGTTCGTTGATTGCTCCAGATATGATCAATTTAAAAACATAAATACAGGCCCGTTTCATTGATATCCTCGGCACTCGGGCTGGCGAGTTTAGAGCATGGGCTTCGTGTCGGGATCGTCATCACAGCTGGGCGTTGTCTGTTTCGGTGCATTGATGAGCTCGATGTTCGCGAGAGCATCTTGTTCTCAGTGTTTGGTTCTCGTTGCTGTAGTCTGCGATGGCCAATCCTCGCCTTTTTTTGGTTGTACCACCTTCTCCAATGTCAATACTGTCACGTCGGGATTTACTAGTTGTCTCGTCCAGGTCTATACCCTCCGTAAGGTGTTGCTATTCGTCTTGAGACGGACTTTAAGCGAGGATTAATATTCAAAAAGTAGGGATAATCATTATACCGTACGAATACAAGTCTGATGGTCTATAGTTAACGCGATGTGCACCAGTTAAGGCGGCACTGAATAGAGAGATTGACAAAGGTAATCGTTTTACCGTTCCAAGGGTCTTGATACTAACAAAGACGGTTGTAGTCTACGCGGGTGCGCAGCCGGGATGGATGCACATGCGGGAAGGACGGGGCACATATGCGGATGAGAGGTAGAGAGCGGAATGAGGGCATGTGTGCAAACAGAGGAAGACATCGCTCCGGAAAAGAGAAGGATGCGCGGGAGGGAAGTGGCGCAGACACACGAAGACATCATTGCGGAGGGGGGGAGATGGAGGGACAAGTAGCTTCCTGGTCGTCGTCGACGATGATGGGTGCAGCTTCCCCGATCCATCGGTACGACCGGGAAGGATACAACAGCCTCGGAGTGACAGCCTCAATGGCGCGTACAGCTGTCTTCCCAAATGCGCAGTCAAATTATGGCTTCTTTCCCATCGAACGTCCTCGTCGAGCGATTTCCTTGCGGTTCTGATAGTCAATTATGCACCAGACAGTATGTGGCGCCAGTGTAGTGTCAACGCCCGTCTTATCCTGATCACCATTGTCCTTGTCAAAATCACTGTTCGCGTCATTGTCATAAACACTCCATATCGCTAACTCACAATCATCCAAATCAAGGTCAACTGCCTTCAAGTTCACACCTGTATCAATGTCTGACAGCAACAAGTATCGGTGGTCTTCCCTTCACAAGAATGGTGTGTGCATTTATCTATGAACGGTGTGAATATACCCCCTTAAGAGTGCGCTGCTCGCAAAAATCGCCTTTGGATAACTGATCATCGATGTGTCCACGAGGTGACATGCGCGTACATACGATGAACTTGAGATATCTTTGCGTCGTGATGTAGGATGGACGTTATAGCTAGCTTTTGGCACCCTCGACCGAGATGTAAGAGCCGAATTTGGTTGAAACAGGGGCGTAACCTCTGTTTTTTGAGGGTGAGGTTTGACTGGATAGACCAAATAAGAATCTGCTAAAGTAGAGTCTCGATGAGACTCAACTACTTTCATGGTTTCGGGCTTGGACACAAACGGAGTACGGAAAGGCAGGTCCTCAAGAGAGGAATATTCGGATTTTGGCTAGTGCCAACGACAAAGGTCGAGTTCGTATCAAAGGAAGCCGATCTTTTATAAGAATAATGGACTATGCAACACACCAGGTACAGTACGTACTACTGCCAGGTAAACTTGGTAACAATCTCAAATCAACAAAATGGATATCATGTGAGCAGTCCTGGCAACTCAGAACTGAAAGCCACCTTTGAAGAGTTGTGGGGCACCCACTACCCATTTCTGAACAATTGGAACAGACATTGTATGATGCTGCCTTAGGGCAGGTAGCTTCCTCATTGGAGGTGGAACACTCTGGTGATAGCCTTTCAAAAGTGACTTTTGGATGATGGCTGACAGGTCCAGATACTCTGTCAAGAAGAAAAGCTTCAAGAAGCTGACATCAACTTCTTGTCCCTCTGATACACCATAGGAATGTGGATTCCCGCTCATGCCGTACCCAATGGTCAATGATTCTCCAGGGGGGAGGGCTTCTGTCACACTTCCTGGTTGGTAGTATGAAACTGAAAAGGGTAGAATCTAGTCAGTAAGGCAGGAAGTGAAAATCAACAGGACTACATACCAACTTCCAAAATACTGACATCAAAAAAGAACAATGAAACATAAAGAGGCACCAATGTGGTATTTACAATTTTGAATCCATATTTTTCCATGCCATCGGCATCAACAAAAATCACACCATCAATGTTCAGGTTATCACCAGTAGGCTCCAAGAATGGTGACCACTCTTCTGTTTCTTTGAGTTCCATACACTCAAGTGTGACCTTTCCAGCAAGGGGACTCTCTTTGCTAGAATGATGGAGGTGATGGTAAAGATGAGTGGAACTTTCAAGAACACGATGTATAGTGGCTGAATCACGGATATTGACTGTGACTGGCATGTGTGTTAGCCCATGCTGTTGACAGAATGTGTCTATGATTTCAAAACAGAGAATGTAGCCATCTGTGGCAGCAATATCCAACCATGGAAGAAAGTAGGGGCGGAAAAAGGAAATGAATTGCTCCAAGTCACTCCCATCAAAAGTGGAATACCAGAACACTCCGAACAATGCATATTTGGATATATATGCCGGTATAGCTCCAATGTCCATATCACTTGTGGGGGACCATGTCTTCAGAAATGATTGTGATGCAACCTGACACTGTTCGGCTATTGCCTTGCGGTGCAGAGTGACATCAACAAACCACTCATCCCCACATTGACTCTGATCCTGCAAGAAATCATCAAGGGATTTGTGTATGAGTCGGATGGGCGAGCCCTCAGTTTCAGGGCTAAGCACACTTCCTAGCATAGACACAATGTGATGCGAAGGAGGGCTGCCTTTGTCTAGAATAAGGTTATCAAGGACATCCACTGTCATCCCTGGAGGTGTCTGGGTCACCAACACAGCACCTAGAACACTTCGCACATGCTTCTTAATATCTGCATTGGCACCCGGTTCAGACACGAGAGTATCCAGAGCGGTGCGGTATAAGGTTGTTAGAGCCTCAGCAGCATCACTAGGGATTTCGGTGTCTAGGAGAGCGCACAGCCTTGATATCCCCGGAAATGCATGGACAAATTTTGCAGCAGTTGCTGCCCAAATGAATAAACCACTTGCCCGTGCTGTGAGTTCATTGACAGCATCTAGGTCTTTACACTTCTCCTGGAACGCATTGTCGTGTATCATTGCAAGCTCTCGCTCCAAATAGAACTGGATATCACTGTTGACACTCGCCGAGGAAGTATCCAAATGGAGTGGATATACGCAGTCTCGTCCCTCGAATGCCGTGGTTATGCGATGAACCGGTCGACTGGAAACAATGAGGCGCATAAACGGAAGTTTTGGACCAAATCCCTCAGCAAGTACACCCAACAATTCACTAGATGGGTCACACTCGTCCAGTCCATCAATGACGACTACCAGCGGTCCTTCATCGACAAGATCAGGGACATGTTGAAGCGGACCACAAAGTAGAAGCTGAAACTGTCTTGACAAGTCTGTCATGGTCATCACTGATCGCGATGTCTCAGTAACTTTGGAGATAGTCATTCCGATGTGCACGTCGAACGTTCCCAAGGCATATGCGATGCTAGTGATTAGCTTGCTGGCATTCGAATACTCGATGCGGTCATAGCGAACGAATGCTGCAAGCCGACTGCGTCCCCCGATATCCGCCGTGAGTAAGTCGTGAAGAGTTCCCATCAAGGAACTCTTTCCCGTCCCTGCCAATCCTTTGCACCACATCGTCTTGCCGTCACACTGGGCAATCCACGACACCATGGTGTTGATTGTCGCCACACGCGTTCCTTGCATACACCTCGATTTCGGGCCTAGCTCTCGAGGCGGTTGGAGGTCTCGTAGCCGATCTCTCATGACTAGATGCCTCAACGGTCAGTGTTTACAACGGATTGCGGCTGAAAAACAGCGTACGCATAACATTCACACTTTCCTGGACACCGAGAGTGACAATGACTGCTTCCTCTGCATATCCCATACTCAGCCGGCTCTTCAGATCGATGAAAGCCTGACGCTGTTTTTCAGCTTTTTCCGATATGTCCATCGTAACAAGGCGCCCTGGGAACGTTGTGAGATATCATAAGATGATTAAGACTCAAATGCATACCTATCCCGCTCTTCTTTGCATAGCCTTCAATAAACATGGCGCACTCGATGGTCTGCTTGAACAAGGAGTTATAGATTCCCTGTAACCGATCACGCTGCTGTAAAATATCATCCTTGCTGAACGCTTCGTACACTGATATCATGTCCTTGTAAAGTTCACGTATTGCGTCTTTCGTATCGCGCTGTTTCTTTACTACCTGCATCTATGATGTGAAGACGTACGTGCACTGGGAAAACCATTGACAACCCACCTCAAATCCGATAGACAGAAATCCCCAAGCGATGGTAGCTGCGGGGTGCACCTTGGGAAGAGGCTCATCAAGTAATATAGATTGACTTGCGAATATCGCCTACCTCCGCAAGAGTATCGATCATCTGCTTCACAATCTCAAATACTTTCTGCAGAGTTTCACTATCTAGCAGCCCGGAGCTCTCTGAGGGTTTCTTGACGCTCGGGATGAGATGGGTCATGACATTCTTGGGGGTATCCAACTGGCCGGATATTTTGAGGACTGCGACATCGGAAGATCCGCTGAATAGATGTATATCAGCGCCTGCAGAAACAATCAGCATTTATTAGAATAAAGAAATGCTGCACGTACTCGTATTGTTCCCTTCGAACAACACAAATAACTCTCCAAGTGTTTTCTCGACGCTGCCAACGACCTTGAAATGCGAGACCGGCCACCGACGTCCGTGAAGCTCCCATAAGATTTTGGTTAGCGGGTCGAGGCCACTGCCGCGATCGTGAGACCACTGAGACGATATGGGTACACATACGACTTACAGGCTCTTCGTTATCGCCCACTTTGGGGTGACACCTACTCTATCGATTATGAATTCTTCTGTTTCTGTTGGCTTCTCGTTGCCAGCAGTGATTTTCACGCGAAACCTCGACTTTTTTGTAGGATCGATCTTGACGATTTCAACTTCTGTACAGCGTATTAATTCTAGACCAGATATTTGGATGTACATGCCACGAACCACGGATCAAAAGCACCTGGTGACTACTAGTACTACGCGATCGTATGAGCGCGGATATAAAGGAAGAAATAATGAAAGCGAGGCTGACCTTCCTTTGTTGGCCATGGTTTTCTTGGTGCTAATTACCGCAGACATGGTGGAACGAGGGAAAAGCCTAGCAATGACGATTCGATCATTGCGAAGCCCAAGTTGGTGAGAAAATGATGCTGCGAAAGTATGGACTTAATAGATCGGCTATTATGAAGCCGCACAAATACCGTGGGAAAGCCTATTCCTGACACCAACACCGACTTGGCCGACTTGGACTTCACTAAGCCACGTCCGACGGCTACTCGCAGCGACTCGACGCAGCACGGCTCCTCATCTGGTCGGTTAAACCGGGGGAAGACGAGCGAGGTACGTTATAATGATCTTGGGTCCATGCCCGTGTTCATTTATTTCTAGCGCCGGTGGAGAAGAGGATGGAACAAAGAGGGTAGTGCTGCCAAAATGAGGAACGACTCAGCCGGATGGTCGCCATCGTCGTCGAGTCTCCAATTCTCAGGAGAACGATAATGTTACCCTTGATCAACGATTCGCTGCCGACTTCACTAGTACCACCGGCGCTCTTGAGGAGATAAAATCCGCCTCGTTCGACGTCAGAAACACCGAGTGCAAGTCCATTCGAGGGCAGATTCACCATCGATGATGACCATCTCCGAGTTCGAGTCATCTCGTCACCTCCACGTCCTTTGCCTTCCTCGGCGTCACTTATTCAAATTAACGAGAGTCCGCCGTTGCAATTGAGGTCGGGAACCCGCTGAGGATTGGAAAGGATGGATTTTGCAGGTCGAGAGGGATAGCGGTGCCACTGGGTGGGTCCGAATTGGATTAGGGCTGTCACGTACGCACGGGATGTTTATCATGCATGCGCTATTTGCCAAGGTGAGTCTTTTGATTCCTCCATTCCTCCCGACATATTGATCTTGAAACATAAATGCAGGCCATCTTCAAAATCTTCGGCACTCGGCACCCATTCTCCCTCGCGCATACTCAGCACGAATTTCAAGGATATGCTCAGTATCGGGATTATTATCACGGCCGGACTTTGTCCGGCTCCGCTCGTTTTCGACGCGTTCAGTGTTGACGAGAGCTCGTCATCATCTTCTTGTCGCTGGCGATGGCCAGTCTCGCTTTCTTTTTTGACTTGAACTGCCCTTTTTCAACATGAGTTCTGGCATTTACTTTTTCATGACGACTTTAGCAGTCGTCTCCTACCTTGAAGTTCAGGTCTATCTCTGGTAGGTTGTTCTACATTGTTCTGTGATTCATCTCCTTACCTTCAGAGTCCCAGGGTCATGGCGGATGGGGTAGCGGAGATGCATGGCTTAGCGTTTACTTGAGGTACAGATTTCGACAAACCTTCTCTGAATCACAAACTAATAGATTGTTGCATAAGCTTTGACGCCAACGTTGCCATCACTTTCGCAAAATTGTGCTTTGACCCACGACTCGCTGTTGATTTCACGAGTACTACCAGCGCGAGACGCCCGCGTCAAGTGTACCTCCGCAACCCCCTTTTGCCACGCAAGGACCGTCCAAGATGCTTCCTTTGGACATCGTGGGCCTGAGGTACCAGACTCAGAATAGCTTGGGCACCGATTGTAATCCTTTCAATTTACATCGCCAACTAAAGAGATACAAGACATTCATTTCTGATAATTGTACGTTAATTAGAGTGTGTAACAAATGAAAACCAATGCTGGTACGCTACACTTGAAAATGTCGCAATAAAAGAGTAAAGAGGCGGGAGCCTTGCCAAAAACACGACCTTCATCCCACGAGGACACTCGCCACGCCATTTTCCATTGCCTATATAAGAGGGTCTGCGATATGGTCGATCAACCATATCGGGATACCTAAGGAGGGACATTATCAGAACCAAGCCGTAACGGTAACAAGAACGTACCGGCCGTTGAAGCTTTGCCCATAATGTTACCCGGTGCCAACTGCGTACGAACGCCCAACCTGGTAGGAAAATCAGGAGATAGAATAAGCTTGTACATGTAATCGCTCACCTTCACGGCGAAGCGATACATCGACTTGGGCGATTACACATCCCGATTCCACTGGGCTAGAGAGACGCCAAAAGGATTTTCCAACTAGTAGATGTAATCAGAACGGATCGCGAATTCAATGAAAGCGACGCACATCTTGTACGCGGCGCCGTGCAAGATTCAAATACCAGATATACCCGAAGTGCTCTGCCGCTTGAACCTATAGATTCGCTCTCCGTATGGAACTAGCGAGAACGGTCTCTCAAGAGACCTGGCTATGGTTTCTTCTGCTGGTTATCGACAGACAGAGATGCTGACGTCGTTCCGTTTGTGACGACGATCCCGGTGAGGAAGACTCTACCGAGGGGTCTTGTGAAGGATGGACCGATGAATACGGCTCCCCATATGCTCGTTGAGGGTTTTCGCCATCAAAATCTGGCCATATCGGTTCTAGCAGTTATCAGTCAATGTTTATGCACCAGTCAGAAGGAGGAGTTACCTGTCGCCGTGTCCATCGTACCATCATCCCCATCGAAAGTACTATCTGCTTCATCCATATCGCCGACTCGCAGCCGTCCAAAGCGAGGTTAACTGCTTCCACGCCCGTCTTAATATCTGACAGCAGAGTGTCAGTAATCTTCCCTTTGCAAGGATGACGTGCGTACATTCATCCACGAACGGCGTGTTTGCGAGAGCGGACTGCTCGCAAAAGTCGCCTCATCACGATACCGTATGCGTACCCATATGATAAGCTTGAGATCAAAAGACAGTTTCCTGTGGTGGTGTAGACGCGCCAAGACGTAAAAGTGGATTTTGGTCGAAACGGCCGTGTGACCTCAATTTCGAGAGTGAGGTTCGACCCATGAATAAATTCTGATCCTGCTAGGGTAGCCTTCACGATGTAGACCCAGATTCTGGACTACCTTCGCGGCTTTAGTCTTGAACGTGAAGGAAACACGAAAGGACTGGTCCCCGTGAGAGGTATGAGCACGTTTGCCGCCGAAGGTATCGGTTTTGACAGAGTATTTGCAATCCGGATTGCTCAGTGTACGATGTATGCTGCCGACTTCATTGATGAACGGAAAGGAACGGAGACGATGGCGGAGATGAGGAACATTCGTCACGTCATCTCTTTGACATGATCATCTGGCTATAGCGATCAAAGTGTCGTCGAAAGAACAATTCCTCCGCGAAAAATTGCAATGCCGTGTCGTGTCGATGACATGAAGCGCCATTATCAGAAGTGTATCTTGACGTCCATGAGCAGCCAGAGCTAGTAAGAAAGAGTAAGCCTTCGAGCCACGAGAGATTGTCGCAAAGAGAACAGAGAACAGACCTATGGATCATTCACCTGTATACGTTCCCACAGCGAATACCTGCACGATGAGATATGATCATTTTGAAAGCGGCGAGAGGGAGATATTGGGCAGGAATCCGAAAAGTAGACAGCGGTATAAAGAGTGGGCACAGCGGCAGCGATGTCAGAGGGACAAGCGGGCTGTACGGCACGGGAAAGCCTCGCTTTGGACAGGGTGAGGGTGGACAGCAGCGCGCGCCACCCTGTTCGCGTAGCCATGGTTCTGGGCGCGTTTGTCGCTGGTCGCCAAATGTCGTGAGCGAATGTTTGCAGACGAAGCCACCATCCAAACATGAATCCGTAGTCCTCGCACGGCGTACCAAACGACGCCGTGTTCGTGCTTGGAAGGGTTTGATATGTTCTTGGAGCGTACGCTTTAATTATGTAAGAGTGAGATCACGCTAAGTGAGCGAACAGAAGGCACCTACCATCCCCGCGCGCAAACGTCCCTTAAGTACGCCTCCCTCGAAGTGCCATTGGCGGCCAAGACTTGGTTCCTCACGCAATGAAGAGAATCGTGCGGGTAAGAATGAGCTACAGAGACGTGAGTACTTGAGTGCCAATGAATGCCAGTAATCAGAGAAACGTACTATCTCCAACACATCCTACCTCCCGCTTCAGCCGACATCGCGCTGTCTTCATGGAGAGGATGACACGTCTCCCAGTTCCTCTGCCACAGCCCCGAGCCCATGATATACTCTTCCCATCGTCGCCGAATGCGACAAACAGACCCTTCCCTCCGCGACGTGGACCCGCCACTTTCCGAATGGCGACACACCATTTCATCCTAAAATCACGTCCTTGGATTCGTCGTCTTCAGTTCGAACCTAGTCGTCGAGTGAAATTGTATCATCCACCGCGTGAATGAACTCCGTGTTTGATGCCCTCGCCCATATTCCACGCCGAGTATGCGAATGTTGTGGTCATGCTCGTCAGCAAGGTACGCGAAAGTCTTGAAGGACCTTGGCTGAAACAAAAAAGGGAGATAAAAAAAATATGAGCATGGCGGTGAAAGGAGAGTTTGTTTTGTTTGACTGAGCCAAACATGCCATTTCGGTCACAACACTCATCTCGCAAAGCGCGTGCTCTGCGACGCGTAATACACACGCACCAAATGTCCCAGTATGGACGAGGCTGCGAAGGCAGGAGATGGAAGGCAGGAGAATAAAGCGAATGAACTGCATAAACTCACCCTTCTTTATCAAGATCCCGTTGACTTTTGGTTAAGAGGGATTTCATAGTGCCGTCTCCTGGACATCAACTCTGCTCAGCACAGCATGTCTCTTCATCTTGCAATTCGGACACACCGACTACAGCGCCATTCAGGACTCAGGAACATGTCTACGTGCCTATGTGGTACACCTCCGTTTCCGTCACAAAATCGCCCTCAACGCCGCTTATTCAAACTGACGAGAGTCTCCCGCTGCAAGGGTCAACACGCGTCGGGGAGTCGTGGACGGGACGAAGTGATTATGGCAGAGAATAATCAAACGAGAACAAGAAATTTCTCGCCCTGCAGGAGGCTTACCGTCACGCCGTCCAAGTCTCTTTTCCCAAGGTACGTCGCCTATTTCCACTGTGTTTTCGCGAGGTAACACATCGTCCGTAGTCCGCTCGTCGAAGACCACTGTATACAAGTTGAGCATGGTGAGTTCGTCGTAATTGATTTTCTCCTTGTCCTTGTTTCTAGTGTCCTGGTATATATACCGCCACTCTGGCTGTATACTGCTGCGTCCGGAGGAAACATGTGAACGCAACGAGAGTATGTATGTATGTGTATATGTATGGTTGATGGATAGTAGGGCGTTTGACCCTGGAATGCATCGTCCCTTGCTTTTCTTCGTGAGGTTCCTTTCGCCCTGTAACACTTTAAACCCGTGAGACGTCCTTGGCTCGCAACTGAGGGTATCACAGCGGCATGGGGTGTTATAGTCTGTGACACTTTTAGTGGCGGCACAGAACCCCGGCGTTCCTTTATTGGGACCTTGTCCGGTTATCTATCTATCTATCTAACATGCCCTCAAGACGGCCACTTCTTGAATTCAAGGTTGCCTCGGCCACTTAGGCTCGCATCCTCGCTATTGAGGTCACGGTCGCCGTTGATGCTTCCCTCAAAAGATTGGAGGAACGACTTTGTGAGGATGGCAGGAATGTAGACGGGAAGGAGTTGGAACGAAGCAGCGTTGGTACTAAATCACCATTACCCAGGCGAGTCCGTTGACTTTTCCAGACTCGTACAACTGATCTAAAAGCATATAAAATACAGCATGCGTCATCATCAAAGTTTTCAGCCTTCCGCGCGCGGCCCTCGGTCGCTTCACCACTCGGCCTGATGAACGTAGGGCATGTGCTCCACGTTATAGCAGCCTAGTGGCCGTGGCTTGGTATGTCCTCGACGTCAGCAGGAACTTCTTGTTCTCAAGGTATGCCTTCTGCCATTTACTTTACTCTGTTGGCCTCTCAAATCTACTGCAGGCGTTCTCTGTCCCAACACTATGGATCTCCCCTACTCTCGCCAAGCAGCTTGATCCCGGCATTCTTCTTCAGATAGTCGGTAAGCTACTGCTTTCATTGTATTTCAACTTCGCTCACAGCTCAACCATTGGCAGCGCATCACAAAAATTGAGGAAGAGTCGACATAAGCCACGCGAGGTGAACTCACCGTGTATTATGCTGAATGGACAGGTGGCAAGCGGATTCAATGTACGTGGCGCCGTTATCATTCCTACTGCTTTCTCGAGCCTAACAAGCTCCTTGAGTAGTTCACTCGTCGTTCGCGTTATTGGAAAGTGTGGGCAAACCAACCGGACGCACGGACCAACTAGCTGAATGAGTTACCGAGGTTACCACCGGCCGAATGTCTGCTCTGCCCGTGAAAACATTTTCCTCGGAGACCCATAGTGATCGTCATATTGTTTCATTGATCAGCCGTCCACCTATGCCAAAGTTTAGGTTCGTCGTTCATTTCATGACTCGTTTTTTGCCCATTTTTATCCCAGCATACAGCGTCGACCAGTGTTGTCAGGGTCAGGTCAAACACTTGACCTTGACCCGGTCTGACCCCTGGTCAGTCAAATGGGTCAGTACGGACGAAGATTTTTGGGGGGGTCAGGAAGGGGTCAAAGCCTATCACGTGCTGAAATACATTGCGTATTTCTCTTGCTCAATTTTCTCATTATTTCGATCTTCTACGGCCTTGCAAGTATGGCTCACCACAGAACATGGGCATGGGAGCATTTCTCGACCGATGATACAAGCTACAAGAACGAACGGTCATATAAAAAGCCTGGTGTCTCGCCGACAACTCGCCGAGCTTCGTTTTGAGGTTGGGATGTCAAGTAGAGGCCCACTTTAACTTATTCTGGAAAGGCGGAGTGAAGAATTCGGAGCAGTAGATGGAATTATATGGTTTGTTGCAAGCGGGGCCTAGTACTAGTGTTGGTACAAGTGGTAATACATCTATTGTAGTTGAGTAGAAGGCCTTAAACACTGCTACTACTCACAAATGAACAAACACTGTCTGACCCCTCTGACCCCGGTCATGACCCGGGGGTCATAGAGGTCACAAGAATTCTCGCTGACCTCTCGTTTGACTGACCCGGGTCTGACCAGGGGTCATGACAACACTGGCGTCGACTGGGACAAAGTGCACCGTTTTGTTCCTGAAAACGGGAAATCCATTAAAGATTGAACGCCAACGCCTAACCGTAGCATACACGCCAAATGTAACCCGAACATAAATTTTATCTCTTCCTTTAGTCATTCCGGGAGTCTTGGCCCAACCCTTGGGAGGAATGCTTTCGGCAGGTTGGTCAACTTGTCTCACGGAAAGCATATGGTGAAGTGAAATTTAGTGACCCCTTATGGTTGACACGCGTCGTATACGACGGAAACAGGCGCGAAGGTTTCTATTGCAATTCAAGAAAAATGCGCTACCTCCTCAATCGTCTTTCAGAAAGGCAAGCTCCCTGCGAAGATACTTTTCCCTCAAGCAGGTCGGACTGACCATGGCCTCGTAAAGTATCTCTTCCAACCAGCCCGCTAATATGCGGACTGGATCCAGTACCGCACGAAGTCCCCATCCCGCCCCCACCGGTAGTACTCGGCGAATTCAAAATAACGCGTTCTTGCTCCAGGAGGGACTGTTCAAAGGAAGACACCTGCAGAAGTGCACTGTCAAGGGGGCAATCGAGGGTGACGAATTGCTGATATACAGTGTCGGCGTAGTGTTTGGGGGAGCCCATTGTAAGTATGATGAAGCTTGCGGAGATGCGATTGATTTGGTCTATCGCTTCGGCCGGCGATAGACAGTGCCTATGAAGTGCATAATGCGTTTATAGACGACAATCTTGAGAAGGAATCACGTACTCAGTGTATGAATGATCGCCGTTCACTTCAATTTCAACAGAGGGCACCGCTTGCGGAATTGGCAACTCAAGTCTAGGTATTTGGGATTAAGAGATGGTGTCTCCACAGAGGGAGGGTTTTACGCACCTGCTCTCGTTCCTTCGGCCCTTTTTCTGCCTATAGGCGTCTCGTCGTTTTTTGTTAATCGAGTCACGGTGCCTATGCAGACAAAAGCGTCAGCAAGGCGACGGTGCATGTAAAATAACCCTACTTTGCATAGCTGCGAAGGCTACTAGCGTTATGCGCGACTCGACGCTCTTCGGTGGTACCCATCTGAAGGGGCGAAAGTATGCTTTTTTATGTGGGCGAAAGTCGCAATAAATACCCCCTGTGGCGGAATGTACACTTTGTAAAGTGTCGTATGTATTTTTGGATACGACAATGTACAAAGTCTACTTTACTGCGGAAAAGGAAAACAATCAGCAGACGCTAGATTAGACTTGGGCCATTACACCTTTGGCATCTAATGCAGCGAAGATGATAGGGTTCTATACTAATGTGGTCTAGCTCTCCACACATTGGCAGCACCAGGGAACAACGGAAATTTCTCCAGCCGTACATCGTCTAGTATCGCCGCGTTAAGCCCAAGTCTTTCGATCGCAGCTCTGGTTGATCTGGATGTACCAAGTCCAGCTGGAGCTGTTGAACCGTCTCCTACTGACAAGGATGGGTGCCAATACCAGTACACATGTCGCCCAAAGTCCCGTAAGCCCCAGAGCTTATGTTTGATTACTGCCGGAGACACTCCTATTCCAGGATCCTTGCCGCGAACCATTTGTACGCTTGCTCCCTCCCTTAACTGAAGGTCAGCATAAGCAACATCACAAAGAGTAGCCTACATACGTCGAACGGAATAGATTGAACTGCGCCTGAAACATTGTAGAAGGAAGCGCGTAGCCATAGCGGTAAAAGGGTGGAAGGACGACGGACATGCATACCGCGACGTTGCGCCGCCAACCCGGAAGGGTTACTAAGGTTACCTTCCGAATCTGAATCGATGTTTTCGCCGTCCACGGTTGATCATCATCCGACGTCACTGTCAGCTTCGAAGCCGAGCTTTCCCTTGCAAACCAACAGTCCCGGGCCAATTCAGCCAACCATTCCCTCATTCTTTTTTGCAGAGAATTGCTCGGGATGGGAGGAGGAGCGTGCGCCAAGCTCTGGACTGAGAGCGCCCAACGAGGATGCCAGGCAAGAAGAGAGAGCACAACCAGGAATTGGTTTCCTAACTTGTCAGACAGTATCGCAAGCGCCCTGATGCTGTCTTACTAAGTAACGTTGCCGTATCTGTTTCAGGCGGAGAGATGGGGCTGGGAATGTCGCAAGGTCTGCGGGTGGGATAGTGACAAAATATGGGTCATCTCCAGTAAGGTGGATTCATCCCTCCCGGAAAGAGTAAAACCGGAAGCGGTGAAACGTCATGGTGCAGAATCGCGTTCAGTGAACAGCGGTGATCGATGATAGAGATGGTCGCTGAGAGGGGAATTTCCATAGTTCGTGCGCTGTGCTGCACGAACGAGATCTTGAATGGATTGCGTCTCCCGAAAGGTTGTCGTCAGTGCTGAGTGTGACCCCGACCTGTTATTCTTCCAAGTTACCGCTGAGGACTGGCACCACCCAGAACTATCAAAACCGTTGTCAGCAACCATTTCATCAAGAGTAACCAATGGTATCGACTGTCTTTCATCGCTGTCGAGTTCAAGAATGAAAATTTCAAAGAAATTCCTGAGAAAGCATGGTTTCAATCCGATCATGATGCAGCGATATAGCATGCGAGCGCAAAGCTCGTTTTATTCGGAAAGCGGTAGATGATGGATAGCTGTGTCAAACATACTCCTTTGTCCGTGATTTCCCATCTACGAAGGATCTCACTCGCCAAATCTCTTCACAGGAAAAGATAAAGAAGGCGAGGCGAGGAAAGTGCGCGACGAGGACGTTTGATGGGAAGAGAGCGCACGAATTAACAGCGTGTTTAGGAATTGGCTTCCTACTACGCGGACCATTAGGCTGTCCCTCCGGTATCTTTACCAGTCGTAAGGATGGAGCGGCGCATTCTCAGCTGCCGACGTGGACGGTCTTTGCTCGCAAAAATTGCCTTTAGATAACCAATATGTCCACGAGGTGACATGCGCATGCATATGATGAACTTGAGATCGGTAGGCAGTTTCCCGTCGCAAGGGGGTGGCGGAAATAAAATTGCGCACATGACGTACATTTTCGCGTTTAAGGTCAGGTCGACCCCCCCCTCCCTCCCCCTCCTGCCATATACGGTAGTAATATGACCATATATGGATGGCTTAGTAATGCTATGTCAGCGCAATATGGTGGCTCAAAGTTGCTGGCCGGGTTGCCGTGACTCACTATAACACGAAAAAGTAATATAAAATGTTTTGGATGCTTTAACAAGCTCACAATAAATCCTATTCAGATGGAACCATCTCTACATGCCTCATTAGGCCATATCTTAGTGCTATGTAAGGTAATTCGGTATCACGTTTAAGGTCAGGACCCCTCCCCCCTCCCCCCCTCCCCTGCCCGGGATTTTATTTCCACCACCCCCTTGTCCCGTCGTGATGTAGAGCGGATGTTATAGGTTTTGAAACTCCACGCCAAGATGTGAGAAGGTAATTTGGTCGAACAGGGAGGGTGAGGTTAGAGTCGGCGCGTTTCACAGCTGGGCGGCGACTATTTTGGGTGAGTCAAAATAGAATCAAAGTACAAAATGTCGGATTTTGCCTCAGTCAAAATCCGGGGGATTCCCTAAAAAGGAAATATCAAACAATTTTGCCTTGCCCAAAATCGGGATCTTGGATTTTGATTCTATTTTGACCACCCCAAAATAGTTGCCACCAAGCTGTGTTTATCGCCGGTCGTCAGATAGTGCGGATGGGGCTTTGCAGACAGTACCTGGTAGCAATGCTGTACTGATGGATGATATTTAGCCAGAGTCACAGAATTTTGGGAGAGAAAACTTACACCACCATCCAGGCATGAATCCATAGTCTTTGCCTTAGTTTACTTTCAGTGCATAGTGCCAAACTCGAGCACATTCTTCAATCGAGAGTGAGATCGGGCTATGCGGGTCATGAACAGAAGGCACCTACCATCGCCCTTCCTGTGTCATCTCCCCCCAGTAGTGTTGCCATGACTTGGCTTCGAGTCGCTGAGAAGTCAAGTGGAGTCGAAGTTGGACTGAACCGAGTCATCAAAATGACTTTGGCCTCAAATGGCTTGACTCAGCTCCGACTTGACTTTGATGGCTTCAAGCCAGCTGAAGTCAATGACTCCATCCATTTTTGGAACACCTATCTCTACCCTGCCCTATTGGACTCAGAAAGGTATTTATGAGAAGACTTAGCCAAGAGGGCTGCTGCGAGCATGGCAGATATGAGTCTGGAACCTATGTACAGGTCGATCCTTTGAACAAAACCAATACTCACAAGGATTCTGGTCTTTTGAGTGAATTAGCATGGCATACCAGTGCACTCTGCATTCTGCTCTTACTGCAATTAGACTGGCATTAAGCAAGCTGTAAAGTTTTAACCCGATTTCTTGGTATTGAAAAAAAAAAAAATAGGGTTCAAAACCTCACATACACATCCACATCCTAGGATTAATTGGGACTAAGCAATGCAGATAACAACTAAACTACTCACACATTTCATGAATAGAAATTATAGTATATTTATAGGCAGACATATACTATTTCAGAAATAAAAATATATACACATCTTATAGTGAACAATACATGCACAGGCATCATGGGAGGGCATGGTGGGGTGCTCACCAAGGGGGTGGCCATACTATATGTCCAAACAAATGGTCTGTGGGTTGTTATGGTGATCACAACACCGGTGGGATGGGGAAAACAAGTGGGGAGGCATCGGTGCTGCTTTCATGGCAATGGAGAGGTTGGAGAGAGAAACAGACCACACCACTGGATTCCCCAATGTTAAAAACAGGGGTGGTGAGGCCCTGGTACTAGGCTGTAGAGATGGAAATGGAGCAGAAGGGGTGAAGATTGGAATAGGGTAGCGATCCACAATGACTAGGATATTGTAGGTCCTTGCACACAGCGGGTACATAATCCCCCACCCAAATAATGGGGAATTCTCCAGTATGAGGAGGCTGGGGGAGATCCATGGTGCAAGGGATGCCAATGTTGACATTCAGCGAGGCGGGTGGTGGTGGGCAGGGTAATGGTCATAGGATCATTGTTTTAGGCACAGTCATTGCACCCTCAAGTTGTACATTGAATCTCAGAAGGGCGTGTCTGTCATCATCGTTGTGCACCGCTGGCATCCTGATCTTCATCCCAGCATCCTTCTTAATGTCTCCTGCTCTTCAGCATATTCCCTCCAAGCTCTCCTTCCCCAACATCCCTCCCCTAGCTTGCCTCATAGCACTGCAATGGAGTATAACCACCCCTGCCAATGTCATCATTGTTGCTGTTGTCTCATTGGTCATTGTTATTGTGGCTATATGCGTCTTTGATAGCCCTTCCCATACTGAGATGATGGCTGATGTTGAATCCCTGCATGCAGCATACACTCTTGTAGTGTGTGGAAGTTGTGTATGGTGGCAATAGGCACTGATGTCAATGCTGAGGGTACTGGGTCGATGGGGATGGGGATGGGAGTCGAATTTGTGGCCATGGCAGCAGTCGGTGTGAGTCATTGTCATTGTGGAGTGTACTGGTGTTGTCGCTGTCTTCATGAATGGATAAATCACAGTGCTGTCTCCACCGACAGCTTACATGGGGGGTGGGGGCAGGATATGTGCAATCCAGGGCTCTTGGGACTGCCAGATGTGTGGAAAGAAGCTAAAAAGCAATTAGAAGTTATATAATAAATAAACCATACCTTTTGTGTTCAGAGAGAGCATAATTTACATGCTGTATAAGCATAGAGGTGAGGTGAGATACTGTACTATTACGACTGGATATTCACATAACGCGTAACATGGCCTCGTAATATGAAGATCTGTGAACATCATAACACGTAACAGGCTCTTTTGGTGCCTCAAATTACTCAATATAGTGATTTTTTTCGGTCCGGCTCACACCGGACTGCCTATTAAGGTATATGACATCATAATGAAGATGTGGTTCTGTGAAGTGCATAACACGAAAAAATAACCCGTGAAGATATGGTCGTAATAGTACAGTAGTGGTCAAAGAGAGACAAGAAGTTGCACAGCCACATCACTGCTCACTTAGTTAGACTACAGTGATTGAGTGTGCAGATTAAGTATCTATGGAAGGAACATAAAAAGTACTAGTAGTAGAATAAAGAAAACATGCCTTTTGTGTACTATTCAGCTCATATTGGAACAATTCAGCATGGTAAAGGTTGATATGAATGTCAAAGGTGGAAGTTGAGCTGTTGCCATTAAGGGACAATGTTTGTCACTGTTGAATCCTAAGGTATAACTTAAGAATGCTCAAGGTCCTACCCACAAGATCACTCAGAAAAAGACAATCCTCATTACCTCGGACTTGTAATTTAATCATGCTGATTATTTTAAGTGTATATTGGAGGAAGAAAATCTTAGATTCTCTCTTTTGTTTAATTATTGACTGGTGGCAGGGCATTGGAAAGCATGGGAAATGACAACTTAAATTTCTGCCTTTTGCCCACATTTTTGCTGTGCTTCCTTCTCAGGTTAGCAAACATCAAGTCTCTGTTATCTGCATGTTACTGAAAGTTCTTCAAGTTAATGGCTATGCCATATATCTACCATTGCAGACTTTTTAAACTTCTCTAGTACATACACCATCTATTATTAGTTCTCCTCTTTCACCTTTCTATTCGGGTATGGAGTCAATGACTCAGCAAAAGTCAGTGGCTTGAAGCCAAGCTGAAGTCAAAGATTTACTCTGACTCCAGAGCCATCTGGAAGCCAAGTCATCCAAAGTCAAGCTGAGTCAAGTCAAGTCAAGCTATGGCAACACTACCCCCCAGCATCACATCAAGTCAAGTCCCTTCAGCAGCTATGCATGCTGCCCTCAACAAGAATGGCAGACTCCCATTATTGTTGAGTGTGATAGACAATGATGGGAGTGTGACAAACAAACCCTTCCCTCCACAACATAGACATGCCACTTCCTGAATAGCAGCACACTGTTTCAGCCCATAATGCTCTTGGATTGGTTGACTTGAATCCAATTGTCAAGAGAGGTTAAAATGGCCATCAGCCACATTCCATGCCTAGTCTGTGCCAACATTGATGTTCTTCTTATCAGTAGAGATTTGCTCACTGGAGAAAAAAATCAAAATACTGTACTACTGTTGGAGTCCACATTGCCTAAGCTTTGGGGTAATCAAAAATCTGGTGAGAATAAAGGTTAATTATCATTTAAAATCATTGTGGACTTTTACCCATAGAATGCTTTGAAATCACCCTGCAGCATGAGGGTCTTGAAGAGCCTTGAACGATGTTGCTAGATGAAAAAAGGGAGATACAAAATATGAGCATGGTGGTGAAGGGAGACTTCACTTCATTTTAAATGAAAGTGAGCAGAGGCTAGAGTTCTTGGTGCTATTGTGGAGAGATGATAGTCTGAGTGAGAAGCAAATGTGATGGCCATCAGACTGATATCAGGTTGTTTGTTTAGTTATTTTAATGCATTGCTTGGCTTGACCCTGGTTACTTTGACACATTGATGTCACCTGTTTCTGTCTGACCTTGTCAGTTTTCCTCCAACAAACCAAATCATGACATTACCAGTCTCATTCTTACTTGCAGTAACAGTGAGCCTTGTAACACATCTGACTCTCTTATTCACTATCAAGGTCACTTGCCGATGTTTAGTTATATGAAGGATGTGTTGATGTGCATAGCAGTTTTTATTGGCTCATGTTGGTGCTTATCCATCTCCAGCTTTCTCTTCTATTGCTGGGCTCACACCATATTTGAAAGCCATGCTGACCACAGAGGAAACATGCTTTGACTGTGGGTCTCTTTTAGTACTTTTACAACTAAGGCCTACAATATTTCATCTAGTAATAGAATCACATCCACTACAAATACTATGAAACCATTTCAAAGCTGTTGGCACCTTGGTGAGAGCATTCATGACTTATGCATGTGATAGTATAATGGGCCATGCACTCATGGAAAGGAAGGGAAGGAAGTCTTACCAGTGGAAAAGAGTGGAACAAAGAGAACAAGGGGTTCCGAGATGAAGACAGGCCAAGCAAGGATATTAGTTTTGCTGTTGCCCTTGAGCCCATGCATTTACAAAACTATTGTCAGTTTCTGATTCTAAGGACAGAGAATTTGATATTATCACCATTGACCTGGTTTCACTAGTACCACCCACACTCTTGAAGAGGAGATGATACCTGGTTTGATGCCAGACATGATGAGTGCAGGGCTATCAGAGGGCATGGCCACTGATTAGTTGGATTTACCCTCAACAGAAACCAGCTCATCATCTCATCACCTCCACAACCTTCTTTGTTGCCTCACTCAACTAGCAAGGGCTGTCCATTGCTAGGGCCCAACATGCTTCAGAGAGTCTTGAATTGGCCTGGGGAGTAATCAAACAGGATTAACGCTGGAATTCCCTCACTGGGCAAATGACTATCACCATCACAGCCCTTTTATGCAGTCTATTTCCAAGGTATATCACCTATTCTCTCTTTTCACAAGGTGAAACATTGTTGGGTAGTATTCCAGGACTCCAGGATTTGGTAGTCATTGAAGGCCATTGGATACGGTTATGTGTGGTGAGTTGGTTGGGATTTCTCTTCTCATTTCTAATATTGTCTCTCTCACCACCCAGACAGTACATGCCCACATCTATGATTTCAAGGTCACCTTGCTAGGGACATCACTGTGCTCCATTCCCATCTGCTCTTCTGCATTCAAGACTTGGACTTGCACAACGATAGGCAAAAACACTTTCATCGAGAATTGGGAGGGATGGCGGTGCATTAATGACTGTTGACCTAGATCCAGAATGGGTTTAGGCCATCGCATGCACACAGGATAGGTGTTGGCAGCAGTAATTTCTAGCACTTTGCACCAGGTGAGTCTGTTAATAACTTCAAATATGGTCAATCTAAAAATATCAATATAGGCTCATCTTATTGATATCCTTGGTACACGGTGTCATGCCCACAGTGTGTCTAAGGGTGTAATTTTGTGAATTTACATACCTTACACATTAGCAAAGGAGAAGCCTAGAGAGCAGACTGACAGTGCAAGTGGCACATGAAGAAACAAGGTCACCGAGATTGAAAAGCTCTATGATAGAAAAAGAAGCAATGGAATCAAAACATAAGGACTTCGTCACTGCACAGTACCTTACAGGCATGCATGGTAATAAGGCTGAAGAGTGAGCCCACTCGCTCAATCATCTGTCTGCACTAGAAAAGTCAACCTTCAGTGGGATGCACTTGTATGCAGGCTGAGACTAATTTAGATAGCTATGCATCTGTAATCTATGATGTGTAGTCCCTGGAGATCCAGAGAAACAATATCACATGTGGGGGTAATCAAAAGAACCCCAGGCATGGCCTAGAAACAGGCTTCAGCTGATAGGAATAGCGAGCAGGCTTAAAATCTGAAGCATTCCTTGGTTACCAAGTTTAGAATATGATGCTGTCACCTTCGGAGCAGACCCAAAAGCCAAATATGAAGCATGATTGGTGATTGAGGATTATGCAGCTATTGAGTACAAGTCAGTGAGCTACTCTGCTGCTAGAGCGAGCAATGTCAACATCGCTTAGCTCTTTGAGGATACTAAAAGGAGGACCAAGCAGCACTCTGCCAAGAATGTTGTACCAGTTCAGACGAAGGATTATCAGCTGACAAAGAATTTAACTTACTAAATAACCATTTGTAATAATCAATCTCTCATAGTATAAGTAGGTAGAATTTCACATAGTAAAGCAAGCTACCTACCTCCCATATATAGTAATAAAGTTTCAGTTTGGATCTGGACTTGTTGTGACATGTAAGAGTTAGTACCTTTGAGTCTCAGCTAGAACATGAGTTTAGTGAGCTCACAGAGAAATAGAATGAGAGAAACATTCTGGATAGAAACTTCAGTTTACTTGAGATAAGAAAGAGATTCAGAGGCAGTGACATTGCACCCATCTTGAGAGTTTGCTGAATTACATCTGAGAGAGAGCTCTGTTCCTTTTCTAAGTCAGTGTAGAAGAGAGATTGTGTTATGCTGGCCTCTGTGTAGGTCTTGAGTTGTTTGCAAGAGAATCAGCCAGACTGAGCTGTTCTAGCAGTTGCACGAAGTGTGACAGGTGTGCGCAGTTGGATTTTGTGACACTGTTGTTAGGGTAAGCACATTGTGTGTGAGGACTTGTGGGGACAGTTTTGAGAGTATTTGTGACTTGATTGGGAGTGCTGAGGGCCTCTAATTATGATAAGTTTGGGTGTCAGATTTAGCGACTAAGAGACAGGCAGCATCACATGCAGGTTAGATCTAGCGGTGAGTCATACTTAGTGAGCTCACTGACCAGACTTGGTCATTTTGTAGATCTGCGAATCCATGTGTTTCGGCTATAGAAATATCCTTTGCCTTAAGGGTTGTGTGGTTCACTGTGCTCTCTTGTAAAAGCTTTGAGAAATTTGAGAATTTGAGAATGGCTTGAGAAAAATACATTGTTATGTGTATCATTCTAGTGAGCTTGCTAAGATAGATTGAGATATTGTCAGCGTGCAATTGGAAATAAATCCTTTGCTCCCCTCCACACTTAAGGAGATTGTGTGTGTGTGTTTAGTGGGATTGAGTGTAGATTTTAGTGTGTTCATGCTAGGCCATGCTCAGTTTCATGAGTGCCTGTAACCAGCCTTGTCACTATTATATTTGAGACTTTTTCCTGTCATCATACCATTGCAACCAATTCTCATACTCATGCTCACCATTTCATGGGCATTGGATATTTCCTGTGTTTACATGGTGCTGTAGAAGATAGATCACCTATTCAAGGCAATTAGAAGTGAGCACTGTAGGCATTGAGGGTTTTCCATAATTATGAGAGTACAATAGTAGCCACTTCACTACTTGTTCAGTACTTTTGTTATTTCTAAGAGAGTGATAAATATTTTAATACCACCAGTGAAAAGTCTACCTTTTTGAGACAGGCATGTGAACAAGCTATACATCTGTCCTGTTTCTGACATGTCACAGCTTGTTTCGCCTCATTCCAACAATGAAATTCATTCAACAAACCTCTTTTGTTTGCTTTGTTTCTCTCTACTATGCCACCCAAGCTTGTATCATGCACTTGCTCAACTTGCAAAGGGAAACAGGTGCCACCTCAGACAAAGAAGAACTATGAGGTGGCTCATCTGCATGCAGCATCTTATAGAAAATTAGTTTCTCATGCCCCTATATGATCTCCTTTGCCATGAACTGTAACAGATAATGCTTCACACATACCTTTGGCTTCTGTTTCCAATATTCCAGTTCAGGATTCCAGGCATGATAGCCCTGGCTTTTGCATATACTTGGCCAAATCGCAAGTAATATCCATGCCCACTGACATCTCAGTTGAGCATGACCATCAAGAAAATGGCTTACTGGGAACAATGATTTAAGAGTCCCTGGAAAAATGTATGTTACATCTCTTAATTCTTTTTTCTCTCCCTTTCTCATATTGATACACTGCCTTCTAGTTCAGTCTTTTGATTTTATGTTTGAGTGTTTGTGCCCTGACCCCCTTTCCCACATACTTGTGAACACACTTATCAGTCTAGTCTGAGCCTTCCAAATGCAGTGGAGAGAAGTGTTACCAAATTGGACATCTCAGTTGTCTTTCCTTCAGAGTCACCACAGACCTCAGAGATGCTTGAAGCTGAGAAGCAAGAGCAAGTTGTCATGGAGCAGGCATTGGGAATATGACCTTGGATGACCTGATAACAAGTGATGACTGGGATGAGCCCAATGTTGATGGAGAGGGCAATGAGGATGAGGAATCTTCCTCTCCATCTTTTAATCCTCTGTCAGTGACAGCTGGGATGGAGTCCCTGGAAACACTCTTTTATGACCCTCTGTATGCAGAAAACAACTCCAATCCCTTCTATAAATCATTAGATGAGTTTGCAAATGAGGCATGCTCACCATCCTCCAACCCTATCCACTCTCATCCAGCCATATATCTCTTATATATTCTCATGTTGTGGCTGCATACACATTTCCACCTTCCCTTCCTAGCATGTGCTGCCACACTGATATTGTTCTTGAATGTCTTTACATTGGCATCTTTTCCATTCAATACTTCTAAGGCTTACTGTACCTTATCGTTGATCACTAATTACCTTGGCATTGAACCTGTATTCCAAGTCCTTCTGATTTGTCCTCACTGTATGAAGGTGTATCTGGGAAGCTTGAAACCTGACTAAGCATGTGTATGCTGTTAGTCACTTCTGTTCAAGTTGACTCAGAGACATGATTTGCATTCATCTGCAACAGCTGAGAAGAGCAAACCATTGCTACAGTTTCTAATGAAGTTGATCAAGGAGCAGCTATGTGACATGCTTGCAGTTCCAGGGATGGAGAGGTAAGACACAAAAGCCAGGAAAATACATTGACAATTTTGATAGTGTAATATGCCATGAGCTTAAAGATACAGATGGCTGTCTCTTTTTGAGAATCCTCTGCGCTCAGCAAATATGGAATTATGGATTAGCCTGACACTTGGCATTGGCTGGTGAGGTTGAAACCATACCTGCCATCATAGTGTTTCTCAATATTGTACAGATTTTCATATTTACACAGTTTAATTGCCCTATCACACTCTTCAGGGCTAATGTCCTTCAATGTTATCAACCTACCTGACTGGCTACATACAGTGCATTTGAGCATTTTGGGTATTGTTGTACTTTTGACTGATAATAACAATAGATACCGCACTTCTAATCTACTTCTTATAGGAATCACCTCAGGCTTGAAAAAACAAATAGGTGATCAAAGTCAACAATTTATGTGGGTGTTTGTTAATGAGCTCATTCAGCTTTATAAAAATAGTTTTTTGGTTTGTATGGCAAAGTACCTTGAAGAGCAGTGTGTTTGTGTTGTTCTAATTAGTGTAATTTGTGATAAACTGGCTGCCCACAAGCTCAGTGGCTTTGGCTCTGACAGTCATACCTTTTTTTGCCATCAGTGTCGGATCTTGTTATCAGAGAAGTAAACTGCAGCCACATTCCAGAGTGATGGTGAGTTTCTGTTTGGGTGTCATGTCAAACTTGGAATCTCACAAATTATAGTATGTAAACCTCAAACACATGAAGAGCAAATTGCATTGATGAAGTGATATTTAGCCTTTCAGAATGAAGCACAGTGGAAAGTGTTTGTTACCACATATGCAACCCAGTGATATGAACTGACACATCTTCCTTATTTTGATGTCTGTCTTATGATTATCATTAACCCAATGCACAATCTCTTGCTTGGTATGTGCTTAACACTATACAATACTTCTGTTAATGCTTTGATTTCAGGCTTCATCAAGACATATTTTTACAATATTTGGATACAGCTTAACATTTTGCATAAGAACAAAAAGCTACATTGGTTCCATGATATTCTTGTTCAAATAAGTTGCAAGCCTATCATTATTGTCAGTTAATGTATGCTAACCTCTTTCTAGCAATTTAGCTGAACATTCCAGCTTTTTTAGGACATCTCCCAGTCATAATGGAGGAGCCAGCCAGAGGTTCTTTGACTGCCAATCAATGGTTAATTGCTGCTACCATTGTCTGTCTTATCATTGTATGTATCTGTCTTTTCATAGTGCTTGCCAGCTGGCACTCACCACCTCTAGGTTCCCCAAATTTGGAATGAATACTGTACAGATCAGGCCACTGCTCCCATCATTCTGGCTTAGCAAGTAGACAAGCTCTCAGAGGATATTGAAGCAAAAAAGCAGCTGCTGTGACCATCCATAAAGTAGCAGCAGAGGCTTGCAAAGCAAGCTGCCCAGGTGTCTTCAGTACTATGGCCATGTTTGATACAGAAATGAACATGGACAGAGAAAGCTCAGGTTAGGCCATTTACTCTTTATGCTGGAGGTAATCTAAATATTTTTGACAGTATATTCCTAAACCAAAATCTAACAGGATGGCTGACATATGGATGCAGGAGAGATTGATGGAGCTTCCAAGGAAGAATATAATGAAGAAACACCACTCAAGTATTTATGAACAGGAGAACTCCATATTGACAACAATACCAATCCAGCCTTATCAAATATTCATTCAGATGATCCTGCTAATTTCTTCAAGCTTTCAGCAGCACTATGACTGATTCTAGCTCAGAAGACTTGTGACTAAGATATTGAAGAAGCTGATGTTCTCTTATGGCAAATATGACTTAAAACTCATATCTGTAAGTCTCTGGTCTCTATGCAAGCCTTTCAATGTTGTTGATCTTTAGATCAGTTATATGGACCAAGTGTTCTTAAGCTTAATCATCACTATGCCACACATACTGCAGCATGTATGCATGATTATGGGCCACTCCACTGCTTCTGAACCTTTTTGTTTGAATGCATTAACAAAGTATTGAAATCCTACAATTCTGGCAATCATTCTGGTGGCAAAGTGGAGGTTTTCTTCTTTTGAGAGTTTCATCATACTGTGCAACAATCCTACGTTGTAAGTGACTTACATCAGTAACTAATGTAGCTACTGACTATGATACAATCCAGATGATGTAGGTTTGCTTGAATGCCAGCCTCAAGACACCAATTAGCAAAAGCATTGTGGCAATGTATAAAGCAAGTGCTGATATCTGAGGGATAGTCTAGGCACTGGCACAAGAGTCAATTGAAGTGCACAAAGATAGTATGTCTTTGTTTAAGTCATTCATTTATCACTATCTGAGTATAGCCAGGTGGTATAGCTCTTCAGTTAAGCCCTCATTCACAATCAGTCAAGCTACAAATAGATATCTATCATGGCCTATTATGGTATCTTCAAGTTTGCTTTTCAAATTTACATTTATGGTTCTATTTCTGTCTTGGGGAGTCTGAATCCTTGGTATTGGAACCACACACAACTATTTTTGACTATGTAATTGTTTTACAGTGATAGTACTGGAGTGTATCTCATGCAATAAATAGCAATGCTAATTCTCTGATTGCAGTTTGCATAGGGCCTGGCAAGGTTAATATTAGTGAATTCATGGATATCATCATGATCCAGCAAGACAAGCTTGGTGTTCAACCTTTGGATCACATATGATGGCTGAAGCATGCAGATGTTGCACTCAATGGGACATTCTGGTACACAAGGTAAGATTGCTAAGATGTTCTTGTGCTACTGCACATTACTGACTATTAGTTATTAGTCAGTCATTAGAGGTGGAATTTTGGAAAGAAAAGGTCTATCTCCAGGATGACAATGATCAACTGAGCAGGTATATATAGCTGTCTGATATTCTTCATCATGTTGTGTGCTCTTCCATTTCTATATATGGGGAAACATTCTGGATAACTATTCCTATGTCAGAAACTCTGATATGGATATTCTTCAAGCATCATCATATTTCTAGGCTTGCTCATGATGTTCTAGAGACACAAATGAAGCAAACTTGATATCAAGATCTATGTATTCTAGCTATGTCTTATAACTACCTAACTTATTCTAGATTATCGGCTTCATCATCTGCCAGTCATCTTATATCATCCTCATCAAGATCTTCATCAAGAATGTGGAAAGAGAGGATCAGCATGTCTGCTGCATTGTCCTTCAGAACAATATTAACTACTTCTACTGGGAACATCCCAACTTGTGACTTTTAGCATTAGTCAGTTCGTCTGACATGCAATCTGTTAAAATAGTCTGTTCAATATCATCAATATCTACCCTGTGCTTCTCCTTCAGCTTGGAGACAATCTCTGGCAATGCTGTAGCTTTCTATCCAATGATAAAACATGTTAGTCCTCTGCCATAGCCATTGATAGATTGAAATCACACTTATAGCTTTCTTACACTTGTAGTGTCTAGTATTGATCTTCTAGTGGATGCTTTTGCTGTAAGCATCTGGGTTAATCTGTTACTGTCATGGCATAAATGATGGAATCAAAGTAGGCCAAAGGTGACTCTTTACTGCATAAACCTCTTTCAAGCACTCAAAATATCCTCTGACTCATGTTTCCACATTGCTCTTGGCATTATCTGATAAATAGTAGGTTTATTCAGTAACCAGATAATATGTAACAAGAATAACGAGCTCACCTTTTTGTTTTGCATAATCAGTGCAGTCACTACAACTCAAAACTCAACATTAATGGGCATTTGTGCCTTCACTGTTCAATCTGGATTATACAACACTTTTCCTTGCTTATCAAGTCACCATGGTGCATCTGTGAGGAGAGGATCAGGAAGCTTGAAAGCCTGTCAACCAGATTTTAATATGCTAAGAAGACCAAGCATGGTTGTCTGAACTTTGTCCTATGGCATGGGAATGTGAGTATGTAATATCCTTAAACAACAATAATCTCATTATCATATCTCCATATCACCATCTCTCTATTTGTGTATACTGGTATCACCACCACTGCTTGTTTTTGTTCTTGCAGGGCCTTGTTTGATGCCCTCTTGAATCATTTCACAAAGCATAGCAGCAAATGCAGGCTCCAAAGCTAGGACTTTGGCCATGTTCTCTGGAAAAGTAGGTCCAGAAAGTGGAGAAATCTATCATGCTGTGAGTACATCTTTTCTTTGTATGATCAGCAGTGAAGATAACTGTTGGCATATCCATTATGTTAGGTGATGCTAGTGGGAGACTCAATGAAGCTGGTATGCCACTCATTATTGAATAATATGCATTCAGTGAGAAGGGTATTTGGGCTGTATAATTGCTATTACTGAAGCTGGACATCAATGCCTAGGAGACATGTAAGTAACCAAGGATTCTTCAAAGGGAGAAGTTCCATGCCTACCTGTAATGCTATGGGGTTCATTCCTTGAAAGCTGTTAAGGCCATTGATGCTGCCTCCACTAAGAAGTTCTTGCATTAGAAACCTGCTCTCAGCTGAGAGTACTAAGCTGTGTTCCAGCTGGATGTTGGGAGATGTACTACTCATGTTTGACACCAGATGGTCAGGTGCATTGCTGGAATTCATGTGGAAGCTAGAGTGCAATATCAGTCTCAGCAGTGAGTCTGGCATTATATGACCTTCATTATAGTATGTTTTAGCAGTGCTCAAATGGTGGATCTTAATATTAATGTAATTAAGTGAGATTGGGGGTTATTAAAGGTGAGGCTTAGTAGTTTCAATATTCACATGACACTGTGCTAATGACAATGCTTACTTTGCTTGTACAGTTCATATTCTGGCCACATAGAAGTATTGATCATGTTATTCATTCACAGGCAGGATGCATATATAGCAGAAGTGCTGCTGCAAGCAAAAGTGGCAGAATACAGGCCTGCAAGCCTGCAGGCCTAGGGGGCAGGCCAGGGGAGCGAGCAAGTCAGAGTCTTGACATGACTATTCCAGACAGCTGTTTCACTGCAATGATCTGTCAGGTATTAAGATAGGCCTCAAGCAGAACCAAGTACATCACATGATACCTTTTGTGACATTGAGTGACAATCACTATTTTCAAGTTTTTTCTCCACACAGAAGAAAATCTCCAAAAAGGGCTCTGTTACAGCCTGGAGAAATATTTTATTGAGGGTATAACAGAGCTGTTTTGTGAGATATTGTAATTTAGTATGACAAAAACTCCCAAATACAATTTGATCTCACCTAAATGCACTCATTCAACACATCACATCTATCCTTTTGAGTCATCAACTATTCCTATAGCTTCAGGACCAGTCAAAAAAAGATTTTAAGGACTTAAACAGAATGTTACAAAGTCCCTAAAGAGAAAAAGGATACTTGAAGACAAAGAAAATGTGTGTTATCATAGTTTTTTCACCATGTTATATTTGAATTTATCCCTTTGAACAGATCGCTCCTACACCAAAAGCACTAAAGCACAAATCAAGCATCAGTCCATCTCATTCTGGCCATGCAGTAGCTCCTATCACCCCTCAATCTGCTGAAACATGGCTTCCTGATGGGCCAAGATCTGGATTAAGCACATTCTTTTGGACTGTTGGTGCTATTTGGGGCTCAATGAAGCATCATTTGTCCCCTGCACCAAAAATTCCAAGTCCTGTTGCAAGCCAAGCATCATCTCTGATAGCACCTACAGTGTTACACTAGCCAGTGAGACACCCAAATAGAAATCGGCCTTGGAACAATATTAAATGGGGTCTGATTGGAGATCAGACTGCACCATTTGCACCATATGTATTTCCTGTATAAATCATAGTATAGTTATGGATGCGATGTGTACAAAATTGTGTTGCGATAAGCTTATCAGTACAAAAAGTCAAGATCAGTCACAAAACCACTCAATGAGACATCACAAAATTTCTATATTAGGCAGGACTTTGGTGGAGAGTCACAATTGTCACTGTCTTACTGGCTTGATCAAATTTTAACAGTGGCTTACTTGCTGGATGTGAGCTCCTTTGAGTGTAAAAAGTATCAGAATATATCTTTATAAGTCTTATAACTATTATTTTGTAAACTCCAGGACCAAATGTGGTTCGGAGCGGCTACCTGAAGCCATCATCTCACTGACTGGTGCTGTCTCACTGGCTAGTGTAACACTGTACAGTCAAGGAAGTTGAGGATATTGAAGCATACTCTCCTATCACATCCTGTTACGATTTATTCGTTTTCAGGCATCTTATCTAATCTTTGGAAGATAAGATAAGATGCTTACTCACCCACGATCTTTAGACCCGCGACTCTCAGAGAGTCTTCATAAATCTTCACATCGCTATCACGTCACAGCTCGGTTGACGTGTACTCGACAAAGGGGTTTCAACGACCCGTGTGCCCGACATGTAGCAATGTGTGCTAAACACGTACTGGATACGTGTTATTCTCGGCTACCATGTATTTGGCTTATTCACTTTCTAACACGGTAGTCACCTCTTAGTACCATTTACAGACCCTCACTTTAGTATATAAGTAGCTTACTCAAAGCCTGTATTTCCCTAGCTTTGAGCTAAAGTTTATTCATACCGAACACACTCCTTCTCTGCTAAGAGCTCCTAAAAGTGAGTCTTGGGCGTCAATCATCACAAGGGCTAGACGGTGACTGTACGAACGCGATACAGCCGATCTATTCACCTTTGATTGAAGTTCGGGTCTTACAATTAGCTCAAAGCTACTTTACTGATTCTGCCTCAGAATCCCCATGGAAAACGACGCTTGTATTATTGCCATCGCACTAGGAATACCAAGCGCCACCTTCATCTCCCTTACCCTCATTCTTGCCATCAGGTTCCGCTACAGAACAAGGCAGCTACAACAACAACGACAAGAAGAGGTGCACCGCACCTCCCCCTCAGTCACTACAGATAATAATAATGGCATCCCGCTCAAGCAGCAGCCACCCCGACCCATCCCATCCATACCACACCGACCGGTCCCAATCTACAACTTCCCTGGACAGCAAGTCAATGAAGAAGAGGTCAACGTTTCTGAGTCGACTTCTACCGCGTTCCCAGAGGGAAGCTCTATTACCCCTCCCAGAAGGGGTCCAGCAGAGGTCGACATCACCTCTGAACATCCCGCTTCCTACTATGCCGCGTTTGTCCCTCGAACTCCCTCACCTGACACGCACCCCCGTACCAACCGTGGAAGGAGATCAAACATGGGCCGCAACACTCGACCCGTTGCAACCACCGATACTCCAACACCCGCAGCCGGTCTCACTAGCAGCGAGCTCTGGGATAATCTCGACATCCCCTACAGCGCCTACTTCCCCGCTCCCGCCCGCAACTCGCCCCATCATTCTGTCCAGGCCAGCGAGTCGCCACTCGAGCCTGTACAGGTCAGTGAACCCGTCGCCGGCCCCTCAAACCCCAGGCGCAGTGGTTGGCGAGCACAACCTCGAAGGTCTCCCCTTCGACCCCCTCGAGCAAGTGCTTGGGAACAGCTCGCCCAGCGATTCAGGGAGCGACCACAGCCACCACCCGAGCTCACACGCCCACCAGAGGAGCCTAGTGAGTTGACCTCCGTCGGAAGTCCACTGACACATCCCTCTACCCCCTACCCAAGGCTCACGATCGACGGAATCCCTGAGTCGACCTCTGAGCAGACGCGCGGGCAGTCGCCCTACTACCCCAGTAATGATGACACTAACTGATGCCATCAATTTTTATAACGAAACAGACGATGACCCCTCAATCCCCATTCCTGCGTTGCTAAGGCAAGCAGACTATGTTGACATCTATAATTATTTCGCCTACGAGTTACCATTTTCCATGGCTTGGGGAAGAACCCAAGCCGGGAACGATTATTTTATTAGGAGACAGGCAGATCTCCCAGCCGATGAGATCCTACAGTATGAGGCGGAGCGAAACGCTCGCCTCCTATGGAACGAAATACACCCGGATGCCGTATTGGAGACTTTTCTCCCTTACGAAGAAGCCGCGCCTGAGATCGAGATCCAGGAACCATTGCCAGATGAGCCCCCAGTAGCACCTCCCCGAGTCACTAATACGTTTGTTTACGCCACCAGACAAACAGCACCAGGGACGTACCAACCCAGGTACCTACCTTTTGCCAGTGGCGGACATGGAGCCGGAGGAGGCAGTGGAGGTGGCGGATTACCAGCACAGCCACCTCCCGCCCCCCCAGTACAGGTGATGCTACCACGATTCCTGGCACCTCCTGCAATGCCAGACCCGCCCATACCTTGGGAACTACAAGCTGGAGCGATAGCCCCCTACGACGACTTCAAACCAAAAATCTTGAAAGAGGTCGACGACTTTTTAGGGGACTCCGACGACATCGCTCGCTTCTTCCTAAAGTGTGAGTTACATTTCGATGTCTTTAACCGGCACTTCCGCCATCACCCGCACAAGGTCATCTTCTGCATCTCTCGACTTGCAGGAGACGCTGGAAGGTGGTGGCAGTTGTGTGCTAAAGTCATAGGAAAAACGGCGGACGGCGAACAGAAGTATCCAACCTACGACAAGTTCCAGTCGGAACTTAACAAAAGATTCTGGAAGGATGCTGACTCGCAGTTAAGGTATGCACAGTGGGAAAGGCTAAAGCAGTCGGAGTACAAGGATGGCGACAAGTTCTTTCAAATCTTTGAAGAACTGGCCTACCACGCCGGGTACGCGATAATGACCAATTAATGCTCCACCAGATCAAAAGGCCGCCCGCCAGTCGAGTAAAAATACTATATACTCATCAGACGGGGACGTACCAGTCGATTACCCGGTGTGGAAAGCTCGCTTACTCCAAATCGATCTCAATTGGTGCCTCAAGCAGGCAGAAGGAACGACAGGGCCAATAACCCGACCACAGAAGATGACCACGCCTGTACAGGGTGGTCAGACTAGAGCCCCTGTACCAACAACAACTACGGTTACAGGGACAACATACGGAGGGCGCGGACAGCCGATGAATATCGACAAGGCCATGGCAAACACGGTATGCTTTGGATGTGGCAAAAAGGGCCACTTCAAACACGACTGCCCTACCACCGCGCCAAGAACCCAGGCAGAGTCTTTGCGACGCGCAAACACCTACTGGGACCATAAGGAAGGCCTCACAACGATTGAAGAGGTAAAAGAGACCGCCGTCTAGATGATGATTCAGTCTATTTGGCGGCCCAAGGTTTAGTTTCGGCTGGTACGCCTATCGCATCTCATGATTGTACTTATATATCGCCTGTAGTATCAAATGCGCATTCGAATATACCCGCGATTTCGCAATCAGACCAGGAACTAAAACCTCAGAATCAACCAAGGAACGCGGTAGTCACAGAGCTATCGGTTCGATCTACGCCTAACGAAGCGATAATCAAGACAGTGGGACTGTCGACGATTCCAGGAACAAACGCGGTAGTCACAGAGCTATCGGTTCGACACCTGGCAAGTAATCTATTACAGACAAAAGTCCGAGGTGATGAGTCACCCACCATAGTGACACCCATCATAATGGCGAAACACCAGTCGAGGCCTTCCCGAGGGGAGTTTCAAGCCGCAGTGACAAATGTTCGACCGGATGGGACAGGAGGGCAGACAGCTATGCTCCCGTGTAAACGTCCCCTCACTGAAATCGCAGCTCTACGGAGTCCCTGCCGCGCAGGGAGTTTCGAGGGAATAGCTTTGGCGAAACCTCCTCTGGTAAAAGAGACTTGCTCACGGGCTGCAGAGTGTAAATCCCACAACGGGGCTCTGAAAACAGCAACGGAGACCAGCTCCCGCAACACTGGATTATGGGCCCTAACGAAGGCAACAATAGACAATACGAGGGACGCGAGGGTCTATTTGCTCTCGATCCTGAAGAACCAAGAGGACGAACCGGAGTCGGGTAAGTGCCCCCGATCAGTTGCCAATGCCTATCGAGGCGAAGGGCGACCCGACAATGGGGGAACACCGAATGAAACAAGGATCCTGGTCATCACAGAGATGGGCCCGGAGGAACCAGGTAAAGGCGACTGTTACTCAACGATGAGAAGCGTAGGCAATCGTTGCGCAACAGTAACAGCCCACCTTGTCACTCCGTTAAGGAGCGACGCCTCCGCGGAAAGCTACTCCCGTTCCATGACCGACCAGAAAGCCGCAGGCTTGGAAGCTGCTAGCACCCAGGCAGTGCAAAGGGGGCATCAGGTAGCTTTTATTGAAGTACCTGACCATGAGGACATTACCAGTTTCATAATGAACAAAAACGCTAAATTAACCCCTTTAGACTTAGAAAATGCGGTGACCTCACCAACGGTAGTCGCGCCCGTATGGGGCAACGCGAAGGTTGAAGAGGTCCCGCAACTGTCCCGCACCTATACAAAGGGACAGACCTATAGAGAATGGCTCAAACCATTCGGAGCAGAATGGACTCTACATGGCGTAGTACAAGCGCGAACGGAGTCAGAGGCAAAGGCAATTCTTAAAAACTGGATTCACAAGGCACGCGCAGAGGAGGTCATCGACTCAATGATCGAAGCAATGAGGGGGATGAAGCGAATTGATGCACTCTGGTGGCTTCACGAGCTACAAGAGCCAAAACGACTTATCAGCGCGTTAAGTGATAAAGGAAAAGACCTGGTGATCCCCGTCATGCTCGGGGCTCCAGGAACAATTTCCAATATCACTACAACTGCGCTGGTAGACAGCGGATGCACCAGTAGCGCTATCAATCAAAAATTCGTTAAAAAACACAACCTTCCGACTCAACCGACAGCCGCACCAATCCCAGTCTATAATGCCAACGGAACCAAGAACTCGGGAGGATCAATTACCGAATACGCCAAGATCGAACTCAAAATCGGGGATCATTCTGAACGAATAGATCTAGCCGTAACAGATCTCGGTGATAAGGAAATCTTCCTTGGTCACGATTGGTTGACCCGGCATAATCCAATCATCAATTGAAAGACTGGAGGATTAACGTTTGCACGATGCGAATGCCGTAAAAACCCATTCACGTTACCTGATGCGGATCCCGACAACAAGTGGGACGAAGAACTGGAAGAAGGAGAGACCATCCTTGCAATAGATTTTACGTGGGCTATTCTCATACGAGCGCATCATGCCAATGACTTAGCTGCTGCGGCCAACGCAGACAAGGAAACCAAAACGTTCAAGGAAATGGTCCCAGAATGGTGTTGGGATTTCAACGATCTGTTCGACAAAGACAGCTTCGATGAACTTCCTGACCCAAAGACATGGGACCACGCCATCGAACTTACTCCAAATGCAAGCGCCAATCTAGATTGCAAGGTCTACCCTTTGAACCGGAACAAACAAGCGGAACTCGACAAGTTCTTAGACGAGAATCTCTCGAGTGGACAAATACGACCATCCAAGTCACCCATGGCTTCGCCATTCTTCTTCGTTAAAAAGAAGGATGGCAAGCTGCGACCAGTCCAGGATTATAGGAAACTCAACGAGATGACAATTAAAAACCGTTATCCTCTTCCCTTAATCTCGGAACTAATGGACAAGTTGCGGGGGGCTAAGTATTTTTCCAAGCTTGACGTTCAATGGGGATACAACAACGTGCGCATCAAAAGTGGTGACGAGTGGAAGGCGGCGTTTAGAACTAATCGCAGGTTGTTCGAACCCACGGTTATGTTCTTTGGGCTCACCAATTCGCCTGCCACCTTCCAATGGATGATGAATGATATTTTTAAGAACCTCATTGCATCAGGCGACATCACTGTTTACCTCGATGACATCCTCATCATGTCCAAAACCAAGGAAGAGCATCGCCGCATCACGCGTGAAGTTCTAAGACTTCTCCGAAAGAACAAGCTATTCCTTAAAGCGGAAAAGTGCGAGTTCGAAACCTTGGAGACAGAATACCTCGGAGTCATCATCAGCGAAGGGAGCATTCGCATGGACCCAGTCAAAATCGCCGGGATCGCAGAATGGCCTGTACCAACCAAGAAAGTACAGCTCCAGTCGTTCTTAGGCTTTACCAATTTCTACCGATGTTTCATCAAAGGATACAGCAAGGTCGTTAAACCAATGACCCAGCTAACAGGAAACGATCCATGGAAATGGGGAAAAGCACAACAGGACGCGTTCGAAGAATTAAAACGCCTTTTAGCCGAAGAGGTGGTACTGGCAATACCCACCGAGGAGGGAAAGTTCCACGTAGAGGCGGATGCAAGTGAGGGAGCTATAGGTGCGGTATTGACGCAGGAGCAGGATGGAAAATGGTGCCCAGTCGCATTTTTATCCAAATCCCTCACTATGACAGAACGAAATTACGAAATTTATGACAAAGAACTGCTCGCGATAATGATCGCGCTCGACGAGTGGAGGCACTACCTAATGGGCGCAGCTCAGGACTTCGAAATATGGACGGATCACCAGAATCTCCAGTATTTCCGAAAACCCCAGAAACTCAATCGGCGGCAAGCACGATGGGTCACTGAGCTGGCCGAATACCACTTCACACTGCACCACAAATCAGGAACCGCAAACAAGAAAGCCGACTTACTTAGCCGCAGAGCAGATCACAAACAAGGAAAGGAGGACAACGACGAGGTTATAGTCCTCAAACCCGAGCATTTCCGGGCCCTAGTCATGCCCACTATCGAGGAAACCCATTCCAAAATAAAGCAAGCCACGCTCGACCACCACCGATGGGACAAGAACATTGCGACCTCCCTGAACCACGACCGAGGACTGAAAATGAATGATGGGTTAATCTATTACGATTCCCGCATTTATGTTCCTTCCAACCACGCATTACGAGGTGAGATAATCGCACAAGTTCACGACCACATCACGGTGGGACATCCCAGCATAGAAAAGACTAAAGAACTCGTCTTACGAGAATACTGGTGGCCCAGGATGAAAAGGGACATAGAAGATTATGTCCGCGGCTGCGAGACGTGCCAACGAACCAAGTCGAGCACTCAAGCAAAAGCAGCGCCGCTTCATCCAAACGCCATTCCATCCTGACCCTGGACTCACATCTCCGTCGACATGGTGACTGGTTTACCAAAGAGCAACGGTTTTGACACAATCCTAATGATCGTCGACCGTTTCTCCAAGGAAATCATACCAGTCGCATGCACCACAGAGATGTCATCGGAAGGGTGGGCCAAGATTCTACGAGACGAAGTCTATGCCAAGCACGGAATGCCACAGGTCGTTATCAGCGACCGAGGCTCCGTGTTTGTATCCAAGTTCATGAAAGACCTTTATGACTTGCTTCAGATCAAGGCAAACGTATCCACCGCCTACCACCCACAAACTGACGGACAAACTGAACGAGTGAATCAGGAGGTTGAAAAATACCTCCGGATCTTCGTCAATCACCATCAGAATGACTGGGCGGAATGGCTCTCCCTTGTGGCCTTCTCTCACAATAACCGCGCCCACTCCGCAATGGGTAAAAGTCCCTTCGAGGTTACCCATGGCTATATCGTCGAGGTCCTCCCTGGTGCCGTATGACCCCAAGCACCCTTCAGAACACCGGCCTCAAATACCTTCGTTTCAGATATACAGAAAATCCATGCCGAGGCCAAGCAAGCACTCGAGAAAGCCGCCGATCAGATGAAAGCCCAATACGATAAAAAGAAAAGACCTGCAGTTGATTACTCGGTGGGAGACAAAGTGTGGCTCGATACGAGCAATCTGGCACTCCCACGTCCGAAGAAAAAACTCGCAGACAAAAAAACGGGTCCCTTCCCTATCATCGCCAAGATCGGAGCTTCGGCATACAAATTAAAACTCCCTCCAGGCTGGCGCATCCATCCAGTATTCAACGAATCACTCCTAACACCCTATATGCCACCCGCATTCCCTAACCAGGAACAGCTGCCTCCGCCACCACCCGATCTTATTGATGGGGAGGAGCACTATGAAATCGAGCATGTACTTGACCATAGAGACCGAAAGGTCCGAGGAAAGGCTGGCGAACCATGGCACTGGGTCACGGACTACTTTGTCAAATGGAAAGGATATGGACCGGAATCCAACAGCTGGGTAAAGGAAGACGACATGGACGCCGACGAACTAGTCGACAAATACCTCGCAGAAAAAGTGAATCGCACCAAACAAGAGACAGGAGATTGGCAGTCCTATATGAACCCATTCACTGGTCGAAAAGTTTGGTACGACCAAGAACTCGACTGGGATTGGTTTGGTGGCAACGACGACCCCTCGACAAGCTCGAAATCGCCGTACGAAGCAACAGAAATCCCATAAACAAACACAGTCGAGCCCTATAACGGGGGATAGCCAATGGGCCCTCATTCACGACTTCTAACGACAAAATACCCCATGTCCTCCTTCATGCTTCCTTTCACTCACGACTTCCAAGATGACCAATATTCCACTAAAATGCGCTCAATAATCGGATGGGCCCAACCGGCGTTCGAAGTCTAGTTTGCTGCTCCCGTCACCACCATACGAAAAGTCCCCTCTCCCTCTGGGCGAACAAGGCCTTTGGGACAAGCTGCAGCGCGTATGGCATTTCTCCAAAACACTAGATGTCTCTGGGGACGGCATGACGATGAAGCAGACGGAACTCGGATTTACTAGCAGTTGGGACACCTGCCTTAGGGGGGGGGTAATGTTACGATTTATTCGTTTTCAGGCATCTTATCTAATCTTTGGAAGATAAGATAAGATACTTACTCACCCACGATCTTTAGACCCGTGACTCTCGGAGAGTCTTCATAAATCTTCACATCGCTATCACGTCACAGCTCGGTTGACGTGTACTCGACAAAGGGGTATCAACGACCCGTGTGCCCGACATGTAGCAATGTGTGCTAAACACGTACTGGATACGTGTTATTCTCGGCTACCATGTATTTGGCTTATTCACTTTCTAACACGGTAGTCACCTCTTAGTACCATTTACAGACCCTCACTTTAGTATATAAGTAGCTTACTCAAAGCCTGTATTTCCCTAGCTTTGAGCTAAAGTTTATTCATACCGAACACACTCCTTCTCTGCTAAGAGCTCCTAAAAGTGAGTCTTGGGCGTCAATCATCACAAGGGCTAGACGGTGACTGTACGAACGCGATACAGCCGATCTATTCACCTTTGATTGAAGTTCGGGTCTTACACCTTTGGTGTCTGCATCTAATAGTATCCTATCTTCTTCATCCAGCGCTGAGCTGTAGCTAAGCTGATAGTTTTCTTTTGTCGCAGATGCATGAGTACTTCAGCCTGGTCGATATAGTGAATAAGATCTGATGCTTGGCAGTACTTTCCTTTAGCAATGAGGACTTCATTTAATTCTTGTGCAAAATCCTCATTGTCAATCAAGGAGCAGCCAAATGCACCAAAATGATGGCAAGGCATTACCACATGATCAGTGATGAAATCACAAGTCTATTTTCTCAGCCTTCCTGCCAAATATGTTTCCTATCATACTGCTCCAGAGCACCCAGCATCAAGGACTTTAGCGGTTTGAAGTGATGCATCAATCCAGCATGATTGATTTGGCTGAGCATGTAATTGGAGATCAATGAAGGTGATGAGAAAGGCCTTCATTCCCTCAAGCTATTTTTGTGTGTGCTTGTCATAATATGGATCTTTATGCCCCTGCTTTTTTCCCTGTTTATCTGGCTTCTGAGGGGGCTTCTATAAATGATGAAGTGTGTCCAAAGCAATTTAGCACTCCTCAGTTGCTGGTGTCACTGTAAATATCTCTCAATGCTGCTGATCTTCTTCTCCCCAATCCTCAGCTTTATCATCGCTATAATCAATGGGATCTGTGTCCACAGCCTCCATTTGACTCATTAGCAGTGCACTGTTCTATTCCTGAATAATGCAATCATCAAGGCTGTCAAATCCAGGGGTATCAAGCTAGAAATCTCAATAATTCCAATCTGAGGATGTGTAAGACCCGAACTTCAATCAAAGGTGAATAGATCGGCTGTATCGCGTTCGTACAGTCACCGTCTAGCCCTTGTGATGATTGACGCCCAAGACTCACTTTTAGGAGCTCTTAGCAGAGAAGGAGTGTGTTCGGTATGAATAAACTTTAGCTCAAAGCTAGGGAAATACAGGCTTTGAGTAAGCTACTTATATACTAAAGTGAGGGTCTGTAAATGGTACTAAGAGGTGACTACCGTGTTAGAAAGTGAATAAGCCAAATACATGGTAGCCGAGAATAACACGTATCCAGTACGTGTTTAGCACACATTGCTACATGTCGGGCACACGGGTCGTTGATACCCCTTTGTCGAGTACACGTCAACCGAGCTGTGACGTGATAGCGATGTGAAGATTTATGAAGACTCTCCGAGAGTCACGGGTCTAAAGATCGTGGGTGAGTAAGTATCTTATCTTATCTTCCAAAGATTAGATAAGATGCCTGAAAACGAATAAATCGTAACATTACCCCCCCTAAGGCAGGTGTCCCAACTGCTAGTAAATCCGAGTTCCGTCTGCTTCATCGTCATGCCGTCCCCAGAGACATCTAGTGTTTTGGAGAAATGCCATACGCGCTGCAGCTTGTCCCAAAGGCCTTGTTCGCCCAGAGGGAGAGGGGACTTTTCGTATGGTGGTGACGGGAGCAGCAAACTAGACTTCGAACGCCGGTTGGGCCCATCCGATTATTGAGCGCATTTTAGTGGAATATTGGTCATCTTGGAAGTCGTGAGTGAAAGGAAGCATGAAGGAGGACATGGGGTATTTTGTCGTTAGAAGTCGTGAATGAGGGCCCATTGGCTATCCCCCGTTATAGGGCTCGACTGTGTTTGTTTATGGGATTTCTGTTGCTTCGTACGGCGATTTCGAGCTTGTCGAGGGTCGTCGTTGCCACCAAACCAATCCCAGTCGAGTTCTTGGTCGTACCAAACTTTTCGACCAGTGAATGGGTTCATATAGGACTGCCAATCTCCTGTCTCTTGTTTGGTGCGATTCACTTTTTCTGCGAGGTATTTGTCGACTAGTTCGTCGGCGTCCATGTCGTCTTCCTTTACCCAGCTGTTGGATTCCGGTCCATATCCTTTCCATTTGACAAAGTAGTCCGTGACCCAGTGCCATGGTTCGCCAGCCTTTCCTCGGACCTTTCGGTCTCTATGGTCAAGTACATGCTCGATTTCATAGTGCTCCTCCCCATCAATAAGATCGGGTGGTGGCGGAGGCAGCTGTTCCTGGTTAGGGAATGCGGGTGGCATATAGGGTGTTAGGAGTGATTCGTTGAATACTGGATGGATGCGCCAGCCTGGAGGGAGTTTTAATTTATATGCCGAAGCTCCGATCTTGGCGATGATAGGGAAGGGACCCGTTTTTTTGTCTGCGAGTTTTTTCTTCAGACATGGGAGTGCCAGATTGCTCGTATCGAGCCACACTTTGTCTCCCACCGAGTAATCAACTGCAGGTCTTTTCTTTTTATCGTATTGGGCTTTCATCTGATCGGCGGCTTTCTCGAGTGCTTGCTTGGCCTCGGCATGGATTTTCTGTATATCTGAAACGAAGGTATTTGAGGCCGGTGTTCTGAAGGGTGCTTGGGGTCATACGGCACCAGGGAGGACCTCGACGATATAGCCATGGGTAACCTCGAAGGGACTTTTACCCATTGCGGAGTGGGCGCGGTTATTGTGAGAGAAGGCCGCGAGGGAGAGCCATTCTGCCCAGTCATTCTGACGGTGATTGACGAAGATCCGGAGGTATTTTTCAACCTCCTGATTCACTCGCTCAGTTTGTCCGTCAGTTTGCGGGTGGTAGGCGGTGGATACGTTTGCCTTGATCTGAAGCAAGTCATAAAGGTCTTTCATGAACTTGGATACAAACACGGAGCCTCGGTCGCTAATAACGACCTGTGGCATTCCGTGTTTGGCGTAGACTTCGTCTCGTAGAATCTTGGCCCACCCTTCTGATGACATCTCTGTGGTACATGCGACAGGTATGATTTCCTTGGAGAAACAGTCGACGATCATTAGGATTGCGTCAAAACCGTTGCTCTTTGGTAAACCAGTCACCATGTCGACGGAGATGTGAGTCCAGGGTCAGGATGGAATGGCGTTTGGATGAAGCGGCGCTGCTTTTGCTTGAGTGCTCGACTTGGTTCGTTGGCACGTCTCGCAGCCGCGGACATAATCTTCTATGTCCCTTTTCATCCTGGGCCACCAGTATTCTCGTAAGACGAGTTCTTTAGTCTTTTCTATGCTGGGATGTCCCACCGTGATGTGGTCGTGAACTTGTGCGATTATCTCACCTCGTAATGCGTGGTTGGAAGGAACATAAATGCGGGAATCGTAATAGATTAACCCATCATTCATTTTCAGTCCTCGGTCGTGGTTCAGGGAGGTCGCAATGTTCTTGTCCCATCGGTGGTGGTCGAGCGTGGCTTGCTTTATTTTGGAATGGGTTTCCTCGATAGTGGGCATGACTAGGGCCCGGAAATGCTCGGGTTTGAGGACTATAACCTCGTCGTTGTCCTCCTTTCCTTGTTTGTGATCTGCTCTGCGGCTAAGTAAGTCGGCTTTCTTGTTTGCGGTTCCTGATTTGTGGTGCAGTGTGAAGTGGTATTCGGCCAGCTCAGTGACCCATCGTGCTTGCCGCCGATTGAGTTTCTGGGGTTTTCGGAAATACTGGAGATTCTGGTGATCCGTCCATATTTCGAAGTCCTGAGCTGCGCCCATTAGGTAGTGCCTCCACTCGTCGAGCGCGATCATTATCGCGAGCAGTTCTTTGTCATAAATTTCGTAATTTCGTTCTGTCATAGTGAGGGATTTGGATAAAAATGCGACTGGGCACCATTTTCCATCCTGCTCCTGCGTCAATACCGCACCTATAGCTCCCTCACTTGCATCCGCCTCTACGTGGAACTTTCCCTCCTCGGTGGGTATTGCCAGTACCACCTCTTCGGCTAAAAGGCGTTTTAATTCTTCGAACGCGTCCTGTTGTGCTTTTCCCCATTTCCATGGATCGTTTCCTGTTAGCTGGGTCATTGGTTTAACGACCTTGCTGTATCCTTTGATGAAACATCGGTAGAAATTGGTAAAGCCTAAGAACGACTGGAGCTGTACTTTCTTGGTTGGTACAGGCCATTCTGCGATCCCGGCGATTTTGACTGGGTCCATGCGAATGCTCCCTTCGCTGATGATGACTCCGAGGTATTCTGTCTCCAAGGTTTCGAACTCGCACTTTTCCGCTTTAAGGAATAGCTTGTTCTTTCGGAGAAGTCTTAGAACTTCACGCGTGATGCGGCGATGCTCTTCCTTGGTTTTGGACATGATGAGGATGTCATCGAGGTAAACAGTGATGTCGCCTGATGCAATGAGGTTCTTAAAAATATCATTCATCATCCATTGGAAGGTGGCAGGCGAATTGGTGAGCCCAAAGAACATAACCGTGGGTTCGAACAACCTGCGATTAGTTCTAAACGCCGCCTTCCACTCGTCACCACTTTTGATGCGCACGTTGTTGTATCCCCATTGAACGTCAAGCTTGGAAAAATACTTAGCCCCCCGCAACTTGTCCATTAGTTCCGAGATTAAGGGAAGAGGATAACGGTTTTTAATTGTCATCTCGTTGAGTTTCCTATAATCCTGGACTGGTCGCAGCTTGCCATCCTTCTTTTAACGAAGAAGAATGGCGAAGCCATGGGTGACTTGGATGGTCGTATTTGTCCACTCGAGAGATTCTCGTCTAAGAACTTGTCGAGTTCCGCTTGTTTGTTCCGGTTCAAAGGGTAGACCTTGCAATCTAGATTGGCGCTTGCATTTGGAGTAAGTTCGATGGCGTGGTCCCATGTCTTTGGGTCAGGAAGTTCATCGAAGCTGTCTTTGTCGAACAGATCGTTGAAATCCCAACACCATTCTGGGACCATTTCCTTGAACGTTTTGGTTTCCTTGTCTGCGTTGGCCGCAGCAGCTAAGTCATTGGCATGATGCGCTCGTATGAGAATAGCCCACGTAAAATCTATTGCAAGGATGGTCTCTCCTTCTTCCAGTTCTTCGTCCCACTTGTTGTCGGGATCCGCATCAGGTAACGTGAATGGGTTTTTACGGCATTCGCATCGTGCAAACGTTAATCCTCCAGTCTTTCAATTGATGATTGGATTATGCCGGGTCAACCAATCGTGACCAAGGAAGATTTCCTTATCACCGAGATCTGTTACGGCTAGATCTATTCGTTCAGAATGATCCCCGATTTTGAGTTCGATCTTGGCGTATTCGGTAATTGATCCTCCCGAGTTCTTGGTTCCGTTGGCATTATAGACTGGGATTGGTGCGGCTGTCGGTTGAGTCGGAAGGTTGTGTTTTTTAACGAATTTTTGATTGATAGCGCTACTGGTGCATCCGCTGTCTACCAGCGCAGTTGTAGTGATATTGGAAATTGTTCCTGGAGCCCCGAGCATGACGGGGATCACCAGGTCTTTTCCTTTATCACTTAACGCGCTGATAAGTCGTTTTGGCTCTTGTAGCTCGTGAAGCCACCAGAGTGCATCAATTCGCTTCATCCCCCTCATTGCTTCGATCATTGAGTCGATGACCTCCTCTGCGCGTGCCTTGTGAATCCAGTTTTTAAGAATTGCCTTTGCCTCTGACTCCGTTCGCGCTTGTACTACGCCATGTAGAGTCCATTCTGCTCCGAATGGTTTGAGCCATTCTCTATAGGTCTGTCCCTTTGTATAGGTGCGGGACAGTTGCGGGACCTCTTCAACCTTCGCGTTGCCCCATACGGGCGCGACTACCGTTGGTGAGGTCACCGCATTTTCTAAGTCTAAAGGGGTTAATTTAGCGTTTTTGTTCATTATGAAACTGGTAATGTCCTCATGGTCAGGTACTTCAATAAAAGCTACCTGATGCCCCCTTTGCACTGCCTGGGTGCTAGCAGCTTCCAAGCCTGCGGCTTTCTGGTCGGTCATGGAACGGGAGTAGCTTTCCGCGGAGGCGTCGCTCCTTAACGGAGTGACAAGGTGGGCTGTTACTGTTGCGCAACGATTGCCTACGCTTCTCATCGTTGAGTAACAGTCGCCTTTACCTGGTTCCTCCGGGCCCATCTCTGTGATGACCAGGATCCTTGTTTCATTCGGTGTTCCCCCATTGTCGGGTCGCCCTTCGCCTCGATAGGCATTGGCAACTGATCGGGGGCACTTACCCGACTCCGGTTCGTCCTCTTGGTTCTTCAGGATCGAGAGCAAATAGACCCTCGCGTCCCTCGTATTGTCTATTGTTGCCTTCGTTAGGGCCCATAATCCAGTGTTGCGGGAGCTGGTCTCCGTTGCTGTTTTCAGAGCCCCGTTGTGGGATTTACACTCTGCAGCCCGTGAGCAAGTCTCTTTTACCAGAGGAGGTTTCGCCAAAGCTATTCCCTCGAAACTCCCTGCGCGGCAGGGACTCCGTAGAGCTGCGATTTCAGTGAGGGGACGTTTACACGGGAGCATAGCTGTCTGCCCTCCTGTCCCATCCGGTCGAACATTTGTCACTGCGGCTTGAAACTCCCCTCGGGAAGGCCTCGACTGGTGTTTCGCCATTATGATGGGTGTCACTATGGTGGGTGACTCATCACCTCGGACTTTTGTCTGTAATAGATTACTTGCCAGGTGTCGAACCGATAGCTCTGTGACTACCGCGTTTGTTCCTGGAATCGTCGACAGTCCCACTGTCTTGATTATCGCTTCGTTAGGCGTAGATCGAACCGATAGCTCTGTGACTACCGCGTTCCTTGGTTGATTCTGAGGTTTTAGTTCCTGGTCTGATTGCGAAATCGCGGGTATATTCGAATGCGCATTTGATACTACAGGCGATATATAAGTACAATCATGAGATGCGATAGGCGTACCAGCCGAAACTAAACCTTGGGCCGCCAAATAGACTGAATCATCATCTAGACGGCGGTCTCTTTTACCTCTTCAATCGTTGTGAGGCCTTCCTTATGGTCCCAGTAGGTGTTTGCGCGTCGCAAAGACTCTGCCTGGGTTCTTGGCGCGGTGGTAGGGCAGTCGTGTTTGAAGTGGCCCTTTTGCCACATCCAAAGCATACCGTGTTTGCCATGGCCTTGTCGATATTCATCGGCTGTCCGCGCCCTCCGTATGTTGTCCCTGTAACCGTAGTTGTTGTTGGTACAGGGGCTCTAGTCTGACCACCCTGTACAGGCGTGGTCATCTTCTGTGGTCGGGTTATTGGCCCTGTCGTTCCTTCTGCCTGCTTGAGGCACCAATTGAGATCGATTTGGAGTAAGCGAGCTTTCCACACCGGGTAATCGACTGGTACGTCCCCGTCTGATGAGTATATAGTATTTTTACTCGACTGGCGGGCGGCCTTTTTGATCTGGTGGAGCATTAATTGGTCATTATCGCGTACCCCGGCGTGGTAGGCCAGTTCTTCAAAGATTTGAAAGAACTTGTCGCCATCCTTGTACTCCGACTGCTTTAGCCTTTCCCACTGTGCATACCTTAACTGCGAGTCAGCATCCTTCCAGAATCTTTTGTTAAGTTCCGACTGGAACTTGTCGTAGGTTGGATACTTCTGTTCGCCGTCCGCCGTTTTTCCTATGACTTTAGCACACAACTGCCACCACCTTCCAGCGTCTCCTGCAAGTCGAGAGATGCAGAAGATGACCTTGTGCGGGTGATGGCGGAAGTGCCGGTTAAAGACATCGAAATGTAACTCACACTTTAGGAAGAAGCGAGCGATGTCGTCGGAGTCCCCTAAAAGTCGTCGACCTCTTTCAAGATTTTTGGTTTGAAGTCGTCGTAGGGGGCTATCGCTCCAGCTTGTAGTTCCCAAGGTATGGGCGGGTCTGGCATTGCAGGAGGTGCCAGGAATCGTGGTAGCATCACCTGTACTGGGGGCGGGAGGTGGCTGTGCTGGTAATCCGCCACCTCCACTGCCTCCTCCGGCTCCATGTCCGCCACTGGCAAAAGGTAGGTACCTGGGTTGGTACGTCCCTGGTGCTGTTTGTCTGGTGGCGTAAACAAACGTATTAGTGACTCGGGAGGTGCTACTGGGGGCTCATCTGGCAATGGTTCCTGGATCTCGATCTCAGGCGCGGCTTCTTCGTAAGGGAGAAAAGTCTCCAATACGGCATCCGGGTGTATTTCGTTCCATAGGAGGCGAGCGTTTCGCTCCGCCTCATACTGTAGGATCTCATCGGCTGGGAGATCTGCCTGTCTCCTAATAAAATAATCGTTCCCGGCTTGGGTTCTTCCCCAAGCCATGGAAAATGGTAACTCGTAGGCGAAATAATTATAGATGTCAACATAGTCTGCTTGCCTTAGCAACGCAGGAATGGGGATTGAGGGGTCATCGTCTGTTTCGTTATAAAAATTGATGGCATCAGTTAGTGTCATCATTACTGGGGTAGTAGGGCGACTGCCCGCGCGTCTGCTCAGAGGTCGACTCAGGGATTCCGTCGATCGTGAGCCTTGGGTAGGGGGTAGAGGGATGTGTCAGTGGACTTCCGACGGAGGTCAACTCACTAGGCTCCTCTGGTGGGCGTGTGAGCTCGGGTGGTGGCTGTGGTCGCTCCCTGAATCGCTGGGCGAGCTGTTCCCAAGCACTTGCTCGAGGGGGTCGAAGGGGAGACCTTCGAGGTTGTGCTCGCCAACCACTGCGCCTGGGGTTTGAGGGGCCGGCGACGGGTTCACTGACCTGTACAGGCTCGAGTGGCGACTCGCTGGCCTGGACAGAATGATGGGGCGAGTTGCGGGCGGGAGCGGGGAAGTAGGCGCTGTAGGGGATGTCGAGATTATCCCAGAGCTCGCTGCTAGTGAGACCGGCTGCGGGTGTTGGAGTATCGGTGGTTGCAACGGGTCGAGTGTTGCGGCCCATGTTTGATCTCCTTCCACGGTTGGTACGGGGTGCGTGTCAGGTGAGGGAGTTCGAGGGACAAACGCGGCATAGTAGGAAGCGGGATGTTCAGAGGTGATGTCGACCTCTGCTGGACCCCTTCTGGGAGGGGTAATAGAGCTTCCCTCTGGGAACGCGGTAGAAGTCGACTCAGAAACGTTGACCTCTTCTTCATTGACTTGCTGTCCAGGGAAGTTGTAGATTGGGACCGGTCGGTGTGGTATGGATGGGATGGGTCGGGGTGGCTGCTGCTTGAGCGGGATGCCATTATTATTATCTGTAGTGACTGAGGGGGAGGTGCGGTGCACCTCTTCTTGTCGTTGTTGTTGTAGCTGCCTTGTTCTGTAGCGGAACCTGATGGCAAGAATGAGGGTAAGGGAGATGAAGGTGGCGCTTGGTATTCCTAGTGCGATGGCAATAATACAAGCGTCGTTTTCCATGGGGATTCTGAGGCAGAATCAGTAAAGTAGCTTTGAGCTAATTGTAAGACCCGAACTTCAATCAAAGGTGAATAGATCGGCTGTATCGCGTTCGTACAGTCACCGTCTAGCCCTTGTGATGATTGACGCCCAAGACTCACTTTTAGGAGCTCTTAGCAGAGAAGGAGTGTGTTCGGTATGAATAAACTTTAGCTCAAAGCTAGGGAAATACAGGCTTTGAGTAAGCTACTTATATACTAAAGTGAGGGTCTGTAAATGGTACTAAGAGGTGACTACCGTGTTAGAAAGTGAATAAGCCAAATACATGGTAGCCGAGAATAACACGTATCCAGTACGTGTTTAGCACACATTGCTACATGTCGGGCACACGGGTCGTTGAAACCCCTTTGTCGAGTACACGTCAACCGAGCTGTGACGTGATAGCGATGTGAAGATTTATGAAGACTCTCTGAGAGTCGCGGGTCTAAAGATCGTGGGTGAGTAAGCATCTTATCTTATCTTCCAAAGATTAGATAAGATGCCTGAAAACGAATAAATCGTAACAAAAGGGCCAATATGTTGATGGTCATGAGCACAAGGATATGCTTTATTACAGGAACATGGTATTTTTACCAAAAATGGCACTGCTGCAAGAGAGGACACAGAAGTGGATAACCAAGCACATGGACCTTCAGATACCAGACTCATTACAGCATTGTGTGATCCTGTGGTTTCATAATGAGTCCACATTCTATGCTCATGATCGCCGTAAACTTCGCTGGGTCCACAAAAAGGAGAAAGCTGTTCCTTTAGCAAAAGGGGAAAGTGTCTCTCTGATGGTTGCTGATTTTGTTTCCACTGACTATGGCTGGTTAACTTCCCCAGATGGGGAAGAAACTGCATGCGAGTATTTCAAAGCAGGTTCTGGACAGGATGGATATTTTGATAACAAGAAGATCAGAGAACAATGTGCAAAGGTGATAGATATTTTGGAGAAGCACTATCCAGATAAAGACCATGTCTTCATCTATGACAATGCTACTACTCACTGCAAATGTGCAGAAAGTGCTCTTTCTGCCTTCAAAATGACAAAAAATCCCTCAGCCAACTTCAGTGTTGAAGTTAATCTTATCGGAGCCAACAAAAAACCAGTCTTCAATCCAGAAACCTAGAAGCATGTAAAATCAAAGGCTTGGATGGCAAATGGCACATTTGGAGACATGAAGCAGAAGTTCTATTATCTGGATGATCATCCTGATTACCCAGGTTGGTTCAAAGGCATACTCACAATTCTTGAAGAGAGAGGCATCTCAACCACTGGAAAAAAGGCTCAATGTGAAAAGAATTTCAAGTCGGACTGCCCAAAGGGTGCCATTAACTGTTGCTGTTGCCATATTTTGTTCAATCAGCCAGACTTTGTTAGTGTGGAATCAATCCTTGAAATGGAGGTCAAGGCATGTGGTTTTGATCTTCTCTTTCTTCTGAAATTTCATTGTGAGCTCAACTTTATTGAGCAATGCTGGGGCTATGCAAAGTGCAAGTACAGAATATATCCCCCTTCATCAAAAGAAGCTGATCTGGAAATCAATGTTAAGAAGGCTCTTGCAACAGTGGATGTGGTGACCATGCATCAGTATGTAGTCATTGAATACTGAAAGGCTTCTCTAACCCATGTTTCTCAGCTTTGCAGTCTGCTCATCACACTTCATGGATGCTTATAGGAAAGAATTGACCAGAAATCAGGCTGCTTGGGCTACAAAGAAGTATCAGGGTCACTGCACAATCCTAGAGTGGATTTATGATGAGCTAGAGAGGGCACATATTCATTGAAATGATATCTAATTGATTGGCAAATGCCCTAAGTGTGAATGGCAACTGAGAGGGGCCAATGGCCTTAATGAATCATGGACTGTCACAAAGTGTCACATGCACATGATGTACTTGGTTTCGCTTGAGGCCTATCTTATAGGGATTAGAATAATATACAGTCTATATTGTCTGCTACAGATTAGGAGAGAAACAGATAGATATCAGGCTAGTAATCTGTGAGTAACAGATTGTGTTTCAGTATCAGAGATGCCAGCTGATCCTTCACCTATTTTGAGTTGCATACTGGGGTACAAGACAAGTGTTATAAGAGACTGAATCACTAATGTGTTAGAGATGTGGCCCATGTTATGACATCTGGGAGAAAATGCAGTGAGTGAGTGAGCAAGCATCAACATGGCAGGTCTCCTGGCCAGGAAAAATATACAACTCCTAAAGTTTATGCCTGAATTTTGGCTGTGAAATTTTATAGAATACTAGGAAAACATATCATGATATATCAACCTGGAGGAGGGATTGATTTGACAGATATGAAATGCAAACAGACCACTCACATTATGGAATTTAATAGAGCAGGACCTGAAGGAAGCAAATGAGGGATCTAAAAATATGTGATCAGGGAATAGAAGCTATATTTATCATGCCACCACCCAGAATAACAAATGAGAGCAATTTTAATGCAAGTCATTTCTCAGAGAGCTATTTTTACTATGTGCAGTGGGTGGAGGGGTGCAGAACCCATACCAGCAAGTGCCCCCCTATTGCTGAGCCTGGTGGCTGCTGCTAGCTATTGCAGTGGTTTCAATTAATTACACACCAATTGCAAGTACAGCCATTAATACATTACTGATGAACTACTACTGCAGTCTATTAATTGATTGTAAGGGATATAAGGCCTGACAAAATAGAAATGATACTAGCCACCCTTGCAACTCAGAATGGTAACCTGCTTCTGGAGTATCGCAATGCACCCTCTACCCATTTCGCAACAAGTGGAACACACATTGTGTGACATGAGGAAGGTATCTCCCACACTGAAGGTGGAACACTCTGGCCACAGCCATCAAAAGGTGATTTTTGGATGATGGCTGACAAGCCTAGATACTCTGTTGAGAGGAAAAGCTTCAAGAAGTGAACATTAGCATCTTGTCCCTCTGATACAGAAAAATGCCATGGTGTCCATGGAATGGCCTTCACTTGCTTGATGTTGTACCCAATGGTCCATGATTCTCCAGGGTGGAGGGGGGCATCAACACCATTCTCACTTCCTGGTTGATAGATTGCATCTAAAAAAGATATGATCTGGTCAATGGAGCAAGGAGTGAAGATTAACAGGACCACATACTAATGCCCAAAGTATTAGTAGAAAAATAGAACATTGAAACATAAAGAGGCACTGATGTGGTATTGGCAATTTTGTATCCATATGGTGTCTTCATATCAGCATCAACAAAAATTACACCATTGATGTTCAGGTTATTGCCAGTAGGCTCCCAGGACAATCCTCTATGTTTGAGTTTCATACACTCAAGTGTGACCTTTCCAGCAAGGGAGCTCTCTTTGCCAGAATAGTGAAGGTGAGAGTAAAAAGCAGTAGAACATTGATGAACTTGGTGGATAGTGACCGAATCACAGATATCGACTTCAAATGGTATGCGTGTCATCCCATGTTGTTGACAGATTGTGTTAGTTATTTCAAATTGGAGAAAGTTGTCATCCGTGACAACAATATCCAGCCATGGATGAAAGTAGTGGTGGAAAAAGGAAGTGAACAGTTCTATGTCACTCTTGTCAAAAGCAGAATACCAGAAGACTCCAAACAATGCATATTTGGATATATATGCCGGTACAGCTCTGATGTCCATGTCACTTTGGGGAGACCATGTCTCCATAAATGATTTTGATGCAAGCCGACACTGTTCGGCTATTGCCTTGCGGTGCACAGTGACATCAACGAACCATTCATTCCCACATCGACTCCGATCCTGCAAGAAATCATTGAAGGATTTGTGTATGAGTCGGATGGGAGAGTCCTGAGTTTGAGGGCTAAGTACACTTCCTAGCATTGACACAATGTGACGTGAAGGAGGGCTGCCTTCACTTAGTAGGACAACATTATCAAGGACATCCTCTGTCACCCCTGGAGGTGTTTGGGTCACCAACACAGCACCTAGGACATCACGCACACACTTCTTAATGTCCGCATTTGTACCCTGGCTATCAATTTGAGAGACGAGAGTATCCAGAGCGGTGTGATATAAAGTTGTCAGAGCTCCGGTGGCATCATGAGGGATATCCGTGGCTAGGACAGCCTCCAGCCTTGATATCCCCGGCCAGCCGCAGATAAATTTCGCAACGGTCGCTGCCCAAATGAATAAACCACTCGCGCGCGCTGCAAGTTCATTGACAGCATCCAGCTCTTTACACTTCTCCCGGAATGCATGATCATCATCCTGTACGGCTGCAAACTTTTGCTCTAAATAGATCCGGATATCATGGTTTATATACTTTGAGGAGGTATCCAAATGGAGGGTAGATATGCCGTCTCGTTCCTTGAACACTGTGGCTATGTGATGAACCGGTCGGCTAGAAATAATGAGGCGCATAAATGGAAGCTTCGGACCAAAACCCTCAGCAAGTACAGCCAACAGATCATCAGACAGATCGCACTCATCCAATCCATCGACAATGACTACCAGGGGTCCTTCATCAACAAGATTAGGGAGAGATTCAAGCGGATTACGAAGTAGAAGCCGAAACTGAGCGGACGGGTCTGACATGGTCGCCACCGATCTCGATGACTGAATAACTCCGGAGATGGCCATCCCGATGCGGTCGTCAAACATTCCCAAGGCATATGCAATGCTGGTGATCAGCTTGCTAGCATTGGAATACTGGATGTGGTCATAGCGAACGAATGCCGCAAGCCGGCTGCGTCCCCCGATATCCGCAGTGAGTAAGTCGTGGAGAGTTCCCATCAAGGAACTCTTCCCCGTCCCCGCCAATCCTTTGCACCACATTATCCCGCCGTTACACTGGGCAATCCACGATACCATTGTGTTGATTGTCTCCACACGCGTTCCTTGCATACACTTCGATTTTGGGGGTAACTCTTGAGGCGGTTGGAGATCTCGTAGCCGATCTCTCATGACTAAAGGCATCAACGTCGGTTAGCTCTCACAAGGATTTTCAATTAAAGAATGACGCACTCTGAACGTTCACAAGTTCCTGGACACCGAGGGTGACAATGGCTGATTCCCTTGTGAATTCCCTGGTCAGTTGTTCCTTCAGCTCGGCGAAGGCCTGGCGGAATTTTTCAGCTTGGACTGATACAGTGTTCATCGCGAGAAGATTCTCTGGGAAAGCCGTGAGATATCATAAGATAATAATATTACAAAAGCGTACCTATCCCGCTTTTCTTTGCATATCCTTCAATGAACATAGCGCACTCAATAGTCTGCTTGAACAAGGAACTATACGTTCCATGTAAACCATCACGTTGCTGTAAGATATCGTTCTTGCTGGCCTCTTCGTACACCGATAGCATCACCGCATAAAGATCAAGCACAGCTTGATTTGTGTCACGCTTATTCTTTAGGACCTGCATTCAAGCGTAAATATATCGTGCATTGGGAACGCCGTTGACACCCACCTTTAATCCGATAGACAGAAATCCCCAAGCAATGGTAGCCGTGGGGTGCACCTTGGGAAGAGGCTCTCGTCAAGCAATGTAAATAAACCAGTAAAATAGTACCTACCCCCGCGAGGGTATCAACCATTCGCTTCACAGCTTCGGACACCTTCCCTAGGGTTTCACTGCTTTCTAGGAACCTGTAATTTTCTGAGGGTTCTGTGATGTTTGGGACGGCATTGATCATGATATTCCTGGGGGTATCCAACCGGCCGGATATTTTGAGGACTGCGACCTCGGAAGGTCCGCTGAATAGATGTATATCAGCGCCTGCAGAAAGATCAGCATTTTTTAGAATAAGGAAATAAATACAGCACGCACTTGTATTGTTCCCTTCGAACAACAAAAATAACTCTCCAAGTGTTTTCTCGACGCTGCCGAGGACCTTGAAACACGAGACCGGCCACCGACGACCGTGAAGCTCCCATAAGATTTTGGTTAGTGGGTCAAGATCGCTGCCGTGATCATGAGACCACCAAGACGAAAACGGTACACATACGACTTACAGGGTCTTCGTTATGGCCCACTTTGAGATTACGCCTACTCTATCGATTATGATTTCTTCGGTTTTTGTTGGCTTCTCGTTGCCAGCAGTGACTTTCACGCGAAACCTCGACTTTTTTGTAGGATCGATCTTGACAATTTCGACCTCTATACAGCGTATTAATGCTAGACCAAATATTTGAATGACCATGCCACGAACCATGGATCAAAAGCATCCGGTGACTACTAGTACTACAAAGTTGTATGAGCGCGAATATAAAGGAGGATGAAATAATGAAAGCGAGGCTGACCTTCCTTCGTTGGCCATGGTTTTCTTGGTGCTGACTACCGCAGACTTGATGGTGGTACGAGGAAAAAGCCAGGCTCACGCGTGTATGGAAGTCTCGTAGCATTGGCACTGCGATCATTCCTATGGGAGAAAATGACGTATGAAATGAAGTTGCGCAAATACCGTGGGAAAGCCTATTCGTGACTCGCCCAACACCTACTTCACTGCTTGGACTTCACCAAGCTTTAATCAGCCACTCTTTGGTCCATAATTTTAGCTTTCCATGGCCATCGGTTGTTGCTGGGATCACACTGTGTACCGTATAACCGAAAGCCATGTCGACGGGCAGAGGGAAGGCACTTTAACTTGATTCTTCGGATGAGTCTCCGTCGGACCGTTTTGGTACTTTTGCGACTAGGGCCTACATTTTCACATAGCATCATACCAACGCTACGAAGCTTGAGGTTGTCGACACCTTGGATGGGGACGCCCGTGACTTGTACATTCCATGGTAGATGTGCTTTGTACTTGAGGGCCGTGCTGAAAAGAAGCAACGGAAGTTTCGCTGGTGGAGAAAAGGACGGAACACGGCCAAAGATGAGGAAAGACCAAGCTCCGATGCCAAGGTCGCCATCGCCATCGAGTCTAACAGACGCATTCGCAAAGCTATTGTTACCGTCTTCGATTCTCAGGAGAATGACAATGTTCCGAACCTCTTGACCGGTCCGGTCATGACCGACGATTCGCTGCCAACTTCACCAGTACCACTGACGTTCTCGAGAACGAGACGAAAACCACCTAGTTCGACGCCGGACGCACTGATTGCAGGACCCTTCAAAGGCGGATTCACCATCGGCAGCGACCAGCTCGTCACCTCGTCACCTCCGCAACCTTTGTCGCCCTCGGCGTCACTCATTCAAACTAATGAGAGTCCGCCGTCAAGGATCGAGGAGCCTCGAATTGGGCTGAGATGGGATGCAAGTCGTCGTGTGTGGGAGGTGATTATGGGAGGAAGTAATCAAATGGGAATAACATTGGAAATTCCTCGTTTGGCAAGATGCACCAAGTCTTTTTTCAAAGGTACGTCGCCTATGTTCACTTCGTTTCTCGAATTATTTTAACACATCTTTAGGTATATAGGACTGATCGAGGTCGCCAATATGGCGGATATCGATAACGGACGAATATGGTGAGTTGGTCCGTTGCTGTTTCTCTCCTCTTTGTATTCAATGTCTTCCCTCAAGCTCACCGTCGAGACGACACACGGACATTCGTACAATTTCAAGGCCGTCTCAGTAGGATTGCCAGCAACATCCTTCCCATCTATCCTCCTTGCAATCGAGATCGGGACTCCAATGTCCGGGACTTGCGCGACGATAGTCTTAGACGCTTTCCTTGAGGATTGGAAAGGATGTTTTTTTGGAGGCCGAGAGGGATGGCGGTGAGTCCGGGGCGTGTCGAATTGGATTCGGGCTGTCGCGTACGCATATGGTGCACACGCTACTAACAATTACTCCTGCTGAGGTGAGTCTTTTGATGCCTCCCGAGATATTGATCTAAAAACATAAACACAGAGCTCTAAAATCCTCGGCACTCGGGACCCATTCTCCCTCGCGCGTACTCAGCACGAACGTCGAGGATGTGCCCAGTATTGGGATCATTATCACGGCTGGACTCTGACCGGCTCCGCTCGTTTTCGACGCGCTCAGTGTTGATGAGAGCTCCACCACCTTCTCGTCGCTGTTCATGACGACTTTAGCAGTCGACTTTTATCATGAAGCTCAGGTCTATCTCTGGTACGTTGCTTTACATTATTCTGTGATTCACTTCCTTACCTTCCGAGTCCCAGGGTCATGGCGGATGCGACAGCGGAGGCCTTTGCTTGAGGTAGAGATTTTGGTAGACCCTTTCTGAGGCGCGAGCTAACAGATTGCTGCATAGGCATTGACGCCAACGTCACCATCATTTTCACAAAACTATCGCTAACACACCTTTGACCCACGATTCGCTGTCGACTTCACGAGTACTACTGGCGCGAGGCACCCGTGTCAACCTCCACAAGGACCATTCAAAAGTGTTAGTCGACAATGTACGTCTGAGATCAGACTCATAATAGCTTGGGTATCGGATGTAATCCTTTCATTTAATTTACGTCGCCGACTAAAGAGATACAAGATATTTGCATTAAAGAATTTCTGATACCTATATGTTACTTAATATGTGTAATAAACGAAACTTGAAAGCCAACACTGGTATGCTACGCTTGAAAGTGTCCAACAAAGTCGAAAACATGAGCCTGTTCATGACCTCCGTTGCACGAGGACACTCGCCACGCCGAACCACCGCCATTTCCCATTGCCTATATAAGAGGGTCGGCGATGTAGTCGACCAACCATATCGGGATACCTAGGAAGGATCATTATCAGAACCAGGCCATACGACAAACGAGAACATACTGGCTCGGTGATGATGTTACCCGGCGTCAACTGCGTACGAACACCCAACCTGGTAGGAAAATCAGAAGAGATAAAATAAGCTTGTACATGTAATTGCTCACCTTCACAGCAAAGCGATACATCGACTTGGGCGGATATACATCCCGATTCCACTGGGCTTGAGACGCCAGAGGGGCTTTCCAACTAGCATATAATCAGGATCGATCGCAAATTCAACGAAAGCGACACACGTCTTGTATGCGGCGGTGGCATTCATATGCCAGATAGACCCAAAGGGATTTGCCTCTTCTACCTCCGTTTTATGAATTCGATCTAGGTATGAAACCGGCGATAACGGTCCATCAAGAGGCTCCGCTGCGGATTCTTCTGCTGACGGGTCAATGTCATCGGCAGCCGATACCGTTTGTGGTGGCGATTCCGGTGGGGAAGATACTATCGAGGGGTTTTGCAAAAGTTCGCCTGCTGGTTACGGCTCCTCATATGCTGGTTGAAGCTTTTGGCACTCAAAATCTGGCCATATAGTTATCAGTCGATAATTAGGCACCAAGCACAAGGAGGAATTACCTGTCGCAGTCGGCGCCGGCGCAGCATCGATGTCTGGATCACCATAATCCTCGTCGAAATCACTATCTGCGTCATCCATATCGCCAACTCGCCGCCGTCGAAAGCGAGTTTGGCTGCTTTCACGTCCATCTTGATATCTGACAGTGGAGTATCAGTAAGCGTCCCTGCACAAGCTGATGGTGTGCATACATATATCCACGAACGGTGTTTTTTGCAAGAGCGGACTGCTCGCAAAAATCGCCTCCTCACGAGGGATATGCGTGTGCATACGAAGAACTTGAGATTGAGAGGCAGTTTCCCGCCGTGATGTAGGTTGGACGTTCCATGCCAAGACGTAAAAGCGAGATTTGGCCGAAAAGGAAGCGTAACCTCGATATCGGGTGTGAGGTTCGACTCGTATATCAATTCTGATTGTGCTACGGTAGCCTTCGCGAGGCAGGCCCAGACTCTCGACTACCGTCACGGCTTTGCTGTCGGCTTCATTGATGACCGGAACGGAGAGGACTTGGCTTGCAGTGGTGGAGATGAGGAAGATTCGTCAGGTCGTCTGTCTTCCATGATTATCTGGCCAGCGATCAAAGTGTCGTCGAAGGAACACTTCATCTGTGAAAAATCGCGTTGCCGCATCGTATCGATGACATGAAGCGCCATTATCAAAAGGGTATCTTGATGTCCATGAGCAGCCAGTGCGAGTAAGAAGAGTAAGCCTTCGAAGCATGAAAGATTGTGACAAAGAGGACAGACCTATGAGTCATTCACCAGTGAGCTTTCCCACAGTAAATATGCGAACGATATAATCCGGTTATTTTGACAACGGCGAGGGGAAAATATGGGGCAGGAACCCTAAAAGTAGACAGCGGCAGATAGAGTAGGCACACAACGGCAACCGTGTCAGAGAGATGAGCGGGTTGTACGGCACGGGAATGCTTCGTTTTGGATAAGGTGAGGGTGAACAGCAGCGCGCGGCACCCTGTTCGCGTAGCCATGATTCTGGGCGCGTTGGCCGCTGGTGGTCAAATAGCGCGGACGGGACTTTGAAGACGGTCACTGGCATTTACAGACTACGCCACCATCCAGACACGAATCCGTTGTCCTCGCGCCGCGTCCCCGACGACGCAGTGTTTGTGTTTGGAAGGGCTTGGTATGTTCTTTGAGCATATGCTTCAAGCAAGAGTGAGATCAGGCTATGTGGACGAACAGAGGGCCACTTACCATCCCCGCGCGCAAACATCCCTTCAGTAGCTCTGCTCTCGACGTGCCATGGGCGGCCAAGACTTGGTACTTCACGCGAAGGAGAGTCGCGTGGATAAGATCGAGCTACAGAGATGTGAGTGCCAATGAATGCATGTCATTGGAGAGACTTGCCATTCCCAGCACATCCTACATCTCGACGGCGCGCTGTCTGCATGGAAATTGACATTTCTCCCGTTTCCTCCACCGCTTGCCCAAGCCCACACCATGCACTCCCATCATCGTCGAGTGCGACGAATCTCCACGACGTGGACGCACCACTTGCCGGATGGCGATACACCGTTTCAGCCTATAATCAGGTCCTTGGATTCGTCGTCTTGGGTTTGAATCTAGTCGTCGAGGGAGATTGGTTAAAATGTATCATCCATCGCATGAGCTCTGTGATTGATGCCCTCGCCCATATTCCACGCCCAGTGTACGAACGTTGTAGTCATGCTCGTCAGAGATTGGTTTGAAGCACCTTGACTGATGTTGCCGAACGAAAAAGGGAGATAAAAAATATGAGCATGGGGGTGAAAGGAGACTTTGTTTTGTTTGACCAAGCCAAACATGCCATTTCGGTCACAACACTCATCTCGCAAGACGCGACGCGCAGCACACACACATCAAACGTCCCAGTATGGACGAGGCAAGCGACGGGGGGTAAGAGAATAAAACGAATGAACTGCTGAAACTCACCCTTCCTTTATCAAGGTTCCGTAACTCTTGGCAGAGGGATTTCGTAGTGTCATCTCCTGGACATCGACTACAGCATGCCCCTCATCTTCCATGCGGACAGAGCTATTCATCAAGGGCGTGCCTACGTGCCTACTTCGTCCTTTCCCGCCACAAAATCGCCCTCAACGCCACTTACAAGAGTCCGCCGCCGCAAGGGCAAGGGGTCTTCAGATGAAGAAAGGCCAAGCAAGGATACCAGTTTCGCCGTCACCCTTGAGCCCATGCATTCGCAAAGCTATCGTCAGAGTCTCCGATTCTCAGGACGGAGGATTCTACAATGTCACTGTTGAACTATGATTCGCTACTGGCTTCACCAGTACCGCCCACGCTGAGGAGACGCAAACCGCCTGGTTCGACCACGGACATGATGAGTGCAGAGCTTTGGTTGACTAATCAGAGTCACCTTCGACGAGAACCAGATCATCACCTCGTCACCTCCGCGACCTCCCTTGCCGCCTCACTCAAACTAACGAGGGTCGTCCGCCGCTAGGGCCCGACACGCTTCAGGGAGTCTTGAATCGGCCTAGGGAGTAATCAAACGGGATTAACGCTGGAATTCCCTCGCCGGGCAAACGACTATCCCCATCACAGCCCTTTTATGCAGTCTATTTCCAAGGTACATCGCCTATTCTCTCTTTTCACGAGGTGAAACATCGTTGGGTAGTATTTCAGGACTCCAGGATTCGGTCGTCGAGGGCCATTGGATACGGTCGCGCGTGGTGAGTTGGTTGGGATCTCTCTTGTTTCTAATATCGTCTCTCTCGCCGCCCAGACAGTACACGCCCACGTCAATGATCTCAAGGTCGCCTCGCTAGGGACACCGCCGTGCTCCGTTCCCATCTGCTCTCCTTCTGCATTCAAGATTCGGACTTGCGCGAGGACAGGCGAAAATGCTTTCGTCGAGGACTGGGAGGGATGGCGGCGCATCGATAACTGTCGACCTAGATTCAGAATGGATTTAGGTCGTCGCGGCCTCATAAGATAAGTGTCGGCAGCGTTAATTATCAGCGCATGCACCAGGTGAGTCTGTTGATTACTCCAAATACGATCGATCTAAAAACATAAATACAGGTCCATCTCATTGATATCCTCGACACCTGGTGCTCGCTCTCCAGAGCATGTGCTTCGCATCTGGATAGTCATCGCAGTTGGGCACTCCCTGGCTCGGTGCGCTCGATGTTGGCGAGAGCATCTTGCTATCAGTGTTTGGTTCTCGTCGGCGATGGCCAATCCTCGCCCTTTTATGCCGGGATTTGCTAGTCGTCTCGTTCAGCTCTGCCGCAAGATGTTGCTATTCATCTTGAGACGGACTTCAAGCAAGGACAGATATTCAAAGGTAAGGATAATAATTATATTATGCGAATACAAGTCTGATGCTCTATAGTTAACGCGATGTGCACCAGCCAAGGCGGCACTGAATAGAGAAGTTGAAAAAGGTAATCGTCTTACCTTTCCGAGGGTCTTGATACTGACAAGGGCAGTTGTAGTCTACGCAGGGGATGGATGTACGTGCGGGAAGGACGGGGCACATCTGCGGATGAGAAGTAGAGCGACATGAGAGCGGGTTCTGTGCGGAAAGAGGGGAAGACATCTCTGTGGAAAAGAGAAGGATGCGCGGGAGGGCTGTGGCGCAGACGAACAAAGACATCATTGCGGAGGGAGGGAGGTGGAGAGATAAACAGCTTCCTGGTCGTCGTCGACGATAACCGGTGCGCCTTCCTCGGATCCATCGTTACAATCAGGAAGGATACAACAGCCTCGGAGTGACGGCGTCAATGACGCGTGAGACTGTCTAGGAAGCCAACTCTCAAATGTGCAATGCTCTTTCCCTATCGAACGTCCTCGTCAAGGGGTTTCCTTGTCTTTCTTGCCATTTTCCTGTGAGATGATGGTTGGCCAGTGCGATGATAGATCCTTGGTAGATGGGAAATCAAGGAGGTCAGCTCGGTCGAACTGGCAGATATGTGGAGTGACGATTGCCTGTTTGCTTCAAGCACAGACAGTTTGACGCGTCGATGGCCAGCCTACTCCAATAAAACAAAGTCACGGTAGCGATCTCATTCTTGCTCGCAAGCCTTATTTGAGAACCACCTTGAATGGCAAGCTGTTATTGCGCTCAGCACAGATTTCCTCGTTTTGGGTTTACTACAAATGTTCGGTTATGCAGGAGGGAAGACATGCCGGGGACGTAGCTCTACCGGCCATCATTGTCTGCGTCGCTACTACAGTGCGTGACACATAAACCCGACCTCTCTCCTGAGGCCGTATTTTTGGGTCTAGGGCTCAGATCTTCGAGATTAGGAAGGAAACCAAGGGAGATATGCATAAAAATGCATTCTTGATTTTTAGTTGGAGATCACGTGACACTTTCCAGATTTTCAAGAAAGAATTTCGATTTATTTCTTTATTTATCCAGGATTGTGGCAACAAGGGATGTCGAGTAACTACTTTCTGCACGTTCTCAGATGAAATGGACTTTTTCGGGCCGATAGCCGCCCTTATAGAGGGTTATGACGTCATGGATTCCAGATTTCGGGGTGGTCAAAAAAATTCCGCTTGGATTTAGGCCAAAGTGATCAGATACATGGAACACCCTTTCCGTTCTAAGACGATTCACGTAGTTTTGGCAAAAATCCGATGACATCACGCGTCACAGTAGTGACAACCAAAATAGTAGTCACGGGATGCCGGTTTTGAGCGTCACGCACTGTACACTCACTCCATATAGCCGAGGGGTTTTGTGAAGGATGGCCTGATGAATACGGTTCCTCCTCGTCAAGGTCTTGGCGATCAAAATCTGACCACAATAGTTTTGATACTTAGTCAATAATTACGCACCAAGCATAAGGTGGTTTTATCTGTCATCAGTGTAGCATCGACGTCCATCGTATCCTGATCGCCATCGTCCTCGTCAAAATCACTCCTCGCAGTCATCCAAATCAAGGTTAATGCCTTCACACCCGCATTACTGTCGGACAGCAGCAAGCACCAGCAGTCTCCCCTTCACAAGAATGATATGTGTCGACGCATATGTACCCTTCCAAGAGTGCACTACTCACAAAAATCACCTTTGGATAACCGATGTGTGGTAACCCGCGTGTACATAGTACGATGAACTTGAGATCTCTTTCCATCGTGATGTAGGGCGGACTTTATAGCTTTGGCCAAGATGTAAGAGCCGAATTTGTTGAAACTGGAGCGTAACCTCTACTTTTCGAGGGTAAGGTTCGACTGAGAGATCAAATAAGATTCTGCTAAAGTAGACTCTCGACGAGACTCGACTACTCTCATGGTTGCAGGCTTGAAGTACGGAAAAACAGGTCCTCAAGAGAGGTATGTTCGGATTTTGGCTAGTGAAGACAAGGGTTGAGATCGTATCGAAGGAAGCCGACCTTTTATAGGAATAATGGACTACGGGATACACCAGATACAGTACATACTACTGCTGGGTGAACTTGGTAACAACGTCAAATCAATAAAATGGAAATCATACTAGCTGCCCTGGCAGCTCAGAACGGTAACCTGCCTCCGGCGGCTCGCGGGGCACCCTCTACCCATTTCTGAACAATTGGAACACACATTGTATGACATGACGAAGGTATCTTCCACACTGAAGGTGGAGCACTCTGGTGATAGCCTTCAAAAGGTGACTTTTGGATAATGGGCGACAAGTCTAGACATTCTGTCGAGAAGAAAAGCTTCAAGAAGCCAACATCGGCAATTTGTTCCTCTGTGACACTGAAAACCCATGAACCGGCCACCCGCGTGGTGCCGTACCCAAGGGTCAATGATTCTCCAGGGGGGAGGGGGGCATATTCCTCACTCGGTTGATAGAATGCATCTTAAAAAGGCAGGAACTAGTCAGTAGAGCAAGGAGTGAAGATTGACAGGACTACGTACAAATGCTTAAATTACTTACATTAAAACTGAACATCGAAACATAGAGAGGCACCAATGTGGTATTGGCAATTTTGAAACCATATTCTGTGTTCCCATCGGCATCAACGAAAATCACACCGTCGATGTTCAGGTTATCGCCAGTAGGCTTCATGGACTCTCTGTCAAGCTTCATACACTCAAGTGTGACCTTTCCGGCGAGGGGGCTCTCTTTTTGAGAATGAAGGTGAGAGTAAAAGGCAGCAGAACTTTGAAGGATATGATGGATGGTGTCCGAATCACGGATGTCGATTTGGAATAGCATGCGTGTTAACCCATGTTGTCGACAGATCGTGTCCGTAATTTCAAAATAGAGAAAGTTGTCATCCGTGACAACAACATCCAACCATGGATGAAAGTAGTGGTGGAAAAAGGAAGTGAACAGTTCTATGTCACCCTTGTCAAAAGCGGAATACCAGAACACTCCAAACAATGCATATTTGGATATATATGCTGGTACTGCTCCGATGTCCACGTCACTTGTGGGAGACCATGTCTCCATATATGATTTCGATGCAAGCCGACACTGTTCGGCTATTGCCTTGCGGTGCACAGTGACATCGACGAGCCATTCATCTCCACATCGACTCCGATCCTGCAAGAAATCATCAAGGGATTTGTGTATGAGTCGGATGGGCGAGTCCTCAGTTTCAGGGCTAAGCACACTTCCTAGCATAGACACGATGTGATGCGAAGGAGGGCTGCCTTCGTCTAGAACAAGGTTATCAAGGACATCCACTGTCATCCCTGGAGGTGTCTGGGTTACCAACACAGCACCTAGAACACTTCGCACATACTTCTTAATATCTGCATTGGCACCTGGTTCAGACACGAGAGTATCCAGAGCGGTGCGGTATAAGGTTGTTAGAGCCTCGGTAGCGTCACTAGGGATTTCGGTGTCTAGGAGAGCGCGCAGCCTCGATATCCCCGGAAATGCATGGACAAATTTTGCAGCAGTTGCTGCCCAAATGAACAAACCACTCGCCCGTGCTGTGAGTTCATTGACAGCATCTAGGTCTTTACACTTCTCCTGGAACGCATTGTCGTGTATCATTGCAAGCTCTCGCTCCAAATAGAACTGGATATCACGGTTGACACTCGCCGAGGAAGTATCCAAATGGAGTGGATATACGCAGTCTCGTCCCTCGAATGCCGTGGATATGCGATGAACCGGTCGGCTGGAAACAATGAGGTGCATAAACGGAAGTTTTGGACCAAATCCCTCAGCAAGTACACCCAACAATTCACTAGATGGGTCACACTCGTCCAGTCCATCAATGACGACTACCAGCGGTCCTTCATCGGCAAGATCAGGGACACGTTGAAGTGGACCACGAAGTAGAAGCTGAAACTGCGCCGACAGGTCCGTCATGGTCATCACCGTTCGCGATGTCTCGACAACTTTGGAGATAGTCATTCCGATGCGCACGTCGAACGTTCCCAAGGCATATGCAATGCTGGTGATTAGCTTGTTGGCATTTGAATACTCGATGCGGTCATAGCGAACAAATGCTGCAAGCCGACTGCGTCCCCCGATATTCGCCGTGAGTAAATCGTGGAGAGTGCCCATCAGGGAACTCTTTCCCGTCCCTGCCAATCCTTTGCACCACATCATCCCGCCGTCACATTGGGTGATCCACGACACCGTGGTGTTGATTGTCACCACACGCGTTCCTTGCATACACCTCGATTTTGGGCCTAGCTCTTGAGGCGGTTGGAGATCTCGTAGCCTATCTCTCATGACTAGAGGACTCAACACGGTCAGTGCCTACAACAGATTGTAGCTGAAAAACAACGTACGCATAACATTCACACTTTCCTGGACACCAAGAGTGACGATGACTGCTTCCTCTGCATATCCCATACTCAGCCGGCTCTTCAGATCGATGAAAGCCTGACGCAGTTTTTCAGCTTTTTCCGATATGTCCATCGTAACAAGGTGCCCTAGGAACGTTGTGAGATATCATAAGATGATTAAGACTCAAATGCATACCTATCCCGCTCTTCTTTGCGTAGCCTTCAATAAACATGGCGCACTCGATGGTCTGCTTGAACAAGGAGTTATAGATTCCCTGTAACCGATCACGCTGCTGTAAAATATCGTCCTTGCTGAACTCTTGATACACTGATATCATGACCTTGTAAAGTTCACATATTGCGTCTTTCGTATCGCGCTGTTTCTTCACTACCTGCATCTATGATGTGAAGATGTCCGTGCACTGGAACACCATTGACAACCCACCTCAAATCCGATAGACAGAAATCCCCAAGCGATGGTAGCCGCAGGATGCACCTTAGAGAAAACCCCGTCAAGTCATAGAAATCGACATGTGAATATCACCTACCTCCGCGAGAGTATCGATCATCTGCTTCACAACCTCTAACACATTCTGCAGAGTTTCACTATCTGGCAACTCGGAGCTCTCCGAGGGTTTCTTGACGCTCGGGACGAGATGGGTCATGACATTTTTGGGGGTATCCAACTGGCCGGATACTTTGAGGACTGCGACCTCGGAAGATCCGTTGGATAGATGTATATCAGCGCCTACAGAAAAAATAAGCATACCTTAGAGCAAAGAAAGAAATACAGCACGCACTCGCACTACCCTCTTCAAAGAATTCTCCGAGTGTCTTCTCGATGCTGCCAAGGACCTTGAAATGCCGAACCAGTCTCCGACGACCGTGAAGCTCCCATAACATCATGGTTTGCGGGTTGACATCCCTTGTATGATTATGAGACAGCCACCAAGATGAAATGGGCGCATATGCTACTCACAGGCTGATTTTTACGGACCACTTCGGCAGGTCACCGACTTTATCAATCTTGACTACTTCTGTTTTTTCCTTCTTGTTGCCAGCAATAATTATCAAGTGAAACCTCGACTCGTTTGTTGGGGCGATCTTAACGATTTCAGCCTCTATGATACAGCACTTTAAAGCTGGGCCAAATATTCAAATGCTGATGACACGAACCACGAATGAAAAGGATCCGACTACGGCGAGGACATATGAGCACAAGAATGAAGGAAGAAACAATGAAAGCGAGGCTGACCTTGCTTCATTGGCCGTGGTTTTCTTGGTGCTAACTACCGCAGACATGGTGGTTTGAGGGAAAGCAATGCTGACACGTGTATGGAAGTCGTGCAGTATCAGTCTGAGTCTGAATGCTCATTCAATCCGCAAGCGCCCTAAGCCACAGTTTCCTATACTTAGATCGGTTACACAAGTGCTGTAAGCCCTTGGTGAGAAAACGATGGAGCGATGGATCATCGCAGGCGTGGTAGGTCCGAGTCCTGCTGGGTTCAAGGAAGACCCCTACTGTATTCATCTTGTTAACCCCCATGATTGAGATCGCTTGCTTTGCACAAGTATAGCCGGTAGCTATAACGTTGCTGACATGATACTTATACTTCAAGTCATATTCTTTACGAAACGGGGCACCCCAGTACGTTTCCCGCGAGGAACCTTTCGTCACAGTTTGTATCTGCAAAAGCTTTGGCTTGACATACAATGGAGGACGAGGAAGAACGTACCGTGAAACCAGGGACTCAATAGACAATGATCTGGCGAGGCCTAATAAGACAAGGTGTTAGCATTGGCATACAAGCAAACGAGCCGCTCTGCTCACGAACCTACAGTGATTCTACATCACCCGTCATATACCTGAACGTTCAATTTGTACTGGCTGGCAGCCTTCCAATACAGATTTGGAACGGTCGAACCATACGGTCAGGCGTCAGGAACTTTTGTGCTGCCGTGAAATCTTGAAGGAATGTCAGCGACGAGATTAAGTAGCAGGGGCACCGGTAGCGGAAGTTGTTCTAGTAGTACCAGTCTCTTCCTTTCTGCCAATCCAGACAGCTCAAGTTAAAAACAAGCAGACATAGACTTCATAAAAAATCATGTGCATTGATCAGTGCAATAACAACAGAAAAAGTGCAAGGGTACGGGGTGTTATAACCATGAAATCTCCCGAGAACAACCGTTATATACGGTCAAGACCAGAACATCGGTAAAGTGTCGACTGAAGCAAAAAAGCGAAGATAATAGATATGACCGATCCAGTGACACTGTAAATTTTCTCAAGGACCGTCAAAGTAAGGAGAGAGAATTTTAATGATGAGGAGACCTCGTGTGGCAGCACTGAATATACCGAATGGTCAACATTTCAGAGTAGAAAACGCACCTTTCTTTTCCTGTAATCAAATGTTCAACGTTCAGGTTTATGATCCATTTTGGTAAAGTGCCGACGTGAAGGTATCGTCGTCGTCGAGAATGATGGGCCGCGGACTGACGTCAGGTTGTTTGTTTGGTTACTTCGACGCGTCGATGTCACATGTTTCCATCCGACCTCATCTATCACGACGTTACCAGTCTCGTTCTTACTCGCAGCGACGGCGAGCCTTGCAACGCCTTTGCCGCTACAAGAATCGTTTCAACGCCACTTTTGCTCAAACTGGCGAGAGTCCGCCACCGCAAAGGGCGGGCGCACATCGGGGAATCTCGAATTGGACTGAGACGGGATGCAAGTCGTCGTGTGTCGGAGGTGATTATCAAGAGAGTAATCAAACAGGAATAGCCATGGAATGACAGGATGCACTAAACGACTCACCGTTGCAACCCTCTTTTGTGCAGTCCAATTCTCTTTTGCCAAGGTACGTCGCTTATGTTATTTCGTTTTCTCGGATTAACACATCTTTCGGTATTACAGGACTGGTCGAAGGTCGGTAATATGCAGAAAATGTTGATAAACGTCCAAACACGGTGAGTTGGTCCGTTGCTGTTTCTCTTCTCTTTGTATCTAATATCTCGCACCCTTAAGCTCGCCACCAAAACCCCACGCGACCGCCTCTACGGAGACAGCCTCAGTAGGATTACAGTGACACCTCTACTCCCTTCTCATCTATCCTCCATGCGATCAAGGTCCAGGATGGAGTTTGCGCGACGATAAGCGTAGATACTTTCCTTGAGGAGTGGAAGGGATAGATTTTAGAGACTGGGTGGATGTCGGATTGGATCAAGACTGGGTTCAGGTTGCCGCGCACGCACGGGATGAGTGTGGTGCATACACTGTTAGTTACCGCTGTCAAGGTGAGTCTTTTGATCCTCCAGATGTGAATATATGATTGATCTAGAAACACAGATACAGGTCGTCCCATCGACATCTACGGAGCTCGGCACTCAAACTCTCTCAGTGCTCGGGCTGATGGATATCGAGCATGTGCTCCGCGTCGAGATCATTATCGAAGTTGGATTTTGTCCGGCTCGATGTATTCACGCTGTGCTCGATATTGGCGAGAGCGTCTGGTTCTCACCATCCTCTTCTCGTCGCTGTAGTTCGCGATGGCCAGTCCTCGCCCTTTTCTGACTTGGCCCTCTTTCCCGGGATTTACTTGTTGATGACTACTATACTAGTCGTCTCTCTGGTAGGTTGCTCCAGTTTATTTTGTGATTCATCTCCTTATTTTCCGGGTCTCTAGGTGAACTGCGGATGCGACGGCGAGGACACATAGCTTAGCATTTACTTGAGGTTAAATTTTTGATAAATCTTTTCTGAATCGCGAGCTAACGGATTGCTGCGTAGTGTTATGGATATCGGGCCTTTTCCAGTCGTGCATGAGTCAACACATGCCTTCTCTCGGCGTTCTCGGTCTTGACCTCGGCCTACTGGCATTTTCTCATATTTTCTCTATTCTTCTTGCTAATACTGGAATGCGATGGAACCTTGTAGAATAATACTGACTCGAGTCCTTACTAGTAGTGTATAAATGCTTACCTGACATTGTATTAGGATCTCTCAATCTAATTTTACTACTCTTCAACGTCCACTTAACTGTGTGATCTAAGCATTTCTGATCGGTTACGCCTAGTGCTTGCCGTTCCGTTTGCCTTCCAACTACGCCTAGCGCTTGTTGGAAACCTCGTCAGTTACGCCTAGCGCTTGCTGACAAACTCGCTAACTACGCCTAGCGCTTGGTAGCACCCATATCGGATCCCTCTTGGTGGTTGGAACTCGCTCTCGGACATCTTCGCTCACAAATTGGGTCTTACTCGAGTATTCATTACTTCTTGTATTACTCTAAATACTCTGATTCTTAACACGTAGGTGTTAATATCTGGCTACCTGCTGGTTGCATTCCGCAGCGTTCGGAAGGGACGTTGGTAAATAAGGTGCGTTCTTTGATTTAATTTCTAATTATTATCTCAAAATTTCCAGCCACTCTCTGCTGTGCCAGATGATTCATCTCCTCCCCCACATACGCAAACGTAGTAAATCCCGCAAGAGGCCGGTATGTAATCGCCTTCCATTGCAAGGGTCTTAATAATAACGTTCGCGGGTCTAGTTTACGCGAGCGCGCAGTCGGGATGGATGGATGTACGCGAGGGGTGTGCGGGGAGGACAGAGCCCGTATGCCGACGAGAGGTGAAGAGCGGTGTGCCGACATGCGGAGAGGACATGCTTGAGCTGTGCGGAAAGAGAAGAAGACGTCGCTCTGGGAAAGCGAAAGGACAAAAACGTCATTGCGGAGGGAGGTGTTCTGTGGCTGCACCAGGGAATGGTGTTGGACGTTGGATGTTGGAGCTTAGAGCTTGGAGAGACAAGTGGTCACTAGATTCCTGGTCGTCGTCGACGGTGACCGGTGCGGCTTCCTCGGGTCTCTAGGAAAGGATACAAGTGACGGCTTCAATGGCGAGGGCGACTATCTAGGAAGCGAACTCCCCTGTGGGCAATCAAATCCCATTCTTTTCCCATCGAACGCCGTCGTCGAGCAGTTCCCTTGTCGTCCTCGTCACTTTCCTGTGAGGTGATGGTTGGCGAGCGAGATCCTTGGGAGATGTGAAATCAAGGTGAAGTCAGCTCGGCCCCAAGTTCGAAACCGGCAGAGTTTTGGGATGTCGATTGCCCTTGAGCCGCTTTGAGCATGGGGAGTTTGACATGTCGATGTCCAATAAAACCAAGTCACAGTAGCGTGTTACCTAATATGTGTAATAAATGAAAATTAACACTGGTCCGCCACACTTGAAAGCGTCGCAAGAGCCTTGGCGAGAAAATTCAAAACATGACCCAGTTCGTGAACTCCGCTCTACGAAGATACTCGGCACGCCTGCCTTTTGCCATCGGAGATATACAGGACGGTCAGAGAAATTGTCGACCAAGCACTTGACCTCGATATCAAGTATTTCGGGGTACTAAGGAGGATCAATATCAGAGCCAGGTCATAAAGCTAACGAGGACGTACTGACCACTGAAGCTTCGCGGATGATGTTACCGGCGTCAACTGCGAACGAACGCCCAGCCTAGTAGGGAAATCAGAAGAAATAGAGTAAGCTTGTACGTGCGATCTCTCACCTTCACAGCGAAGCGATACATCAACTTGGGCGAATACACATCCCAATTCCACTGGGCTTGAGAGACGCCGAAAGGGCTTTCCAACCAGCATATAATCAGAATGGGTCGCGAATTCGATGAAAGTAACGCACATCTTGTACGCGGGGGCATTCATGGGCCAGATAGACCCAAAGCACTCCGTCCCGTGCACCGCCCTTTCATGGATTTTCTCTCAGTATGAAACTGTCGATGACGGTCTATCAAGAGCCTCCGCTGTGGTTTCTTCTGTTGGTGGACCAGTGTTATTGGCAGCTAATGCCGTTGGTGGTGGCGATCCCGGTGGAGAAAACACTACCGGGGGTCTTGTGGAGGATCGGCTGATGAATACGGCACCTCATGCGCTCGTTGAGGGTTTTGGCCATCAAAATCCGGCCATATCGGTTCTAATAGTTATCAGTCGATATTTATGCACCAGTCAGAAGGAGGAATTACCTGTTGTATGAGGCACCGGTGCAGCATCGATGTCCTTGTATCCTGATCAACATCATACTCGTCGAAATTACTATGTGCGGCATCCATATCGCCGACTGGCAGCCGTCCAAATCGAGGTCAACCGCCTTCACGCCGGTCTTCATATCTGTCAGTAAGCTTGTTTGCATAAGGATGGTGTGCGTACATTTATCCTTAAACGGCGTGTACACTTCCAAGAGCGCACTGCTCCATGAATCGCCTCCTGTCCCACGAGGCAATGATAAGGTATGCGCGTACATATGATGAACCCGGGATGGATAGGCGGTTTCCCGAAGTGATGTAGACACGCCAAGACGTGAGAGCGGAATTAGTTGAAAAGAGTGTGTGACCTCTAATTTCGAGAGTGAGGTTCGACTCGTAAATCAGTTCAGATTCTGCTAAGGTAACCGTCACAAGGCAGGCCCAGACTCTCGACTACTTTCGCAGCTGTAGTCTTCGACGTGAAGGAATACGGGGGGACAGGTCCCCATGAAAGGGATGAGCGCGTTTGCCGCCGAAGGTGTCTGTTTTGACAGAGTATTTGCAGTCCGGATTGCTGAGTGTACGATGTATGCTGCCGACTTCATTGATGAACGGAACGGAGAGGATGGCGGATACGAGGAACATTCGTCAGGTCGTCTCTTCGACAAGATCATCCGGCTATAGCGATCAAAGTGTCGTCGAGAGAACAATTCCTCCGCGAAAAATTGCGTTGCCGTGTCGTGTCGATGACATGAAGCGCCATTTTCAGAAGTGTATCTTGACGTCCATGAGCAGCTAGAGCTAGTAAGAAAGAGTAAGTGTTCAAGCCACGTGAGATTGTCGCAAAGAGGACAGACCTATGAGACATTCACCAGTATACTTTCCCGTAGCGAAATCTGCATGATGATATCCGGTCATTTTGACAGTAGCGAGGAGAAAATATGGGGCAGGAATCCCAAAAAGGAGACAGTGGCATAAAGAGTGGCACACAACGAAAAGCGGGCTGTACGGCACAGGAAAGCCTCGCTTTGGATAAGGTGAGGATGAACAGCAGCGCGCGCCACCCTGTTCGCGTAGTCATGGTTCTGGGCGCGTTTGTCGCTGGTCGCCAAATGTCGTGGGCGAATATTTGCAGACGAAGCCACCATCCAGACACGAATCCGTAGTCCTCGCGCGGCGTGTCAAAAGACGCCGTGTTTGTGCTTGCAAGGGCTTGATACGTTCTTGGAGCGTACGCTTCAATCAAGAGTGAGATCACGCTAAGTGGGCGAACAGAAGGCACCTACCATCCCCGCGCGCAAACCTCCCTTCAGTAGCTCTGCCCTTGACGTAAATTGGTGGCCGAGACTTGGTACTTCACGCGAAGGAGAGAGTCGTGTGGGTAAGATCGAGCTACAGAGATGTGAGCGCCAATGAATGCAAGTCATCGGAGAGACCTACCATTCCCCGCACATCCTACCTCCCGCTTCAGCCGACATCACGCAGTCGTTATGGAGAGGATGACACGTCTCCCGTTTCCTCCGCCGCCTCCCCCAGCCTACGCTATGCTCTTCTCATCATCGTCGAGTGCGACCTTTCCCTCCGCGACGTGGACGCGCCACTTTCCGAATGGCGACACACAGTTTCAGTCCATAATGGATTGGTCGTCCTCAGTTCGAACCTAGTCGTCGAGGGAAATTGTATCATCCATCGCATGCCCAATGAACTCCGTAATTGATGCCCTCGCCCATATTCCACGCCTAGTGTACGAACGTTGTGGCCGTGCTCGTCAGCAAGGCACGCGAGAGTCTTGAAGGACCTTGACTGAAGCAAACAAAGGGGGATAAAAAAATATGAGCATGGCGGTGAAAGGAGAGTTTGCCTTGTTTGACCAAGCCAAACATGCCATTTCGGTCACAACACTCGTCTCGCAAAGCGCGTGCCCTGCGACGCGTAATACACACGCACCAAATGTTCCAGTATGGACGAGGCTGTGAAGGCAAGAGACGGAAGGTAGGAGAATAAAGCGAATGAACTGCATAAACTCACCCTTCTTTATCAAGATCTCGTTGACTCTTCCTGTTGACTTTTGGTTAAGAGGGATTTCGTAGTGCCGTCTCCTGGATATCGACTCTGCTCAGCACGGCCATGTCCCCTCATCTTGCACTGCCGAGACATCGAGTACAGCCATGTCTACGTGCCTATGTGGTACACCTCCGTTCCCGTCACAAAATCACCCTCAACGCCGCTTATTCAAACTGACGAGAGTCCCCCGCTGCAAGGGTCAACACGCGTCAGGGAGTCGTGGACGAGACGAAGTGATTATGGCAGAGAGTAATCAAACGAGAACAAGAAATTCCTCGCCCTACAGGAGGCTTACCATCACGCCGTCCAAGTCTCTTTTCCCAAGATACGTCGCCTATTTCCACTGTGTTTTCGCGAGGTAACACATCGTTCATAGTCCGCTCGTCGAAGACCACTGTATACAAGTCAAGCATGGTGAGTCCGCCGTAATTGATCTTCTCCTTGTTTCTTACACGCCCTCAAGACGACCACTTCTTGAATTCATAGTTGCCGCACCACTTGGGCTCGCATCCTCCTTGTGATTGAGGTCGCCGTCGCCGTCGATCCTTCCCTCAAATATTTGGAGGAACGACTTTGGGAGGCTGGCAGGAATGTAGACGGGAAGGAATTGGATCGAAGCAGCGTTGGTACCAAATCACCATTGCCCAGGCGAGTCCGTGGACTTTTCCAGACTCATACAACTGATCTAAAAGCATATAAAGTACAGTTTGCGTTGTCATCAAAGTTTTCGGCCCTCTGCGTGCGGCCTTTACCACTTAGCCTGATGAGTGTAGGGCGTGTGCTCCACGCTATAGCAGCCTAGCGGCCGTGGCTTGGTGTGTCCTTGACGTTAGCGATCAAAGGTACGCCTTCCACCATTTACTTCACTCTCTCGTCCTCTAAAATCCGCCGCAGCCGTTCTCTGTCCCAAAATTATGGATCTCCCCTACTCTCGCCAAGTAGCTTTATCCCGGCATGATTCTTCAGATAGTCGGTAAACTACTGCTTTCATTGTATTTCAACTTCACTCACAGCTCAGTCATTGGCAGCGCATCACCAAAATCGAGGAAGAGCCGACATAAGCCATGCGAGGTGAACTCTCCGTGTATGGCCAGGCGGCAAGCGGGTTCAATGCACGTGGCGCCGTTATCATTCCTGCTGCTTCTCGAGCTTAACAAGCTCCTTGAGTAGTCCACTCGTCGTTCGCGTTATTGGCGAGTGTGGGCAAACCGACAGGACGCACGGACCAGCAAGCGGAATGAGTTACCGAGGTTACCACCGACCGAATGTCTGCTCTGCCCGTGAAGCCATGTTCCTCGAGACTCGTTGTGATCGTCAAATCGATTCATTGGTCAGCCGTCCACCTATGTCAAAATAGGTTCGTCGTTCGTTTCATGACTCGTTTTTTGCCCATCCTTATCCCAGCTTACAGCGTCGACTAGGACAAAGTGCACTGTTTTGTTCCTGCAAACGGGAAATCCATTAAAAATTGAATGCTAACGCCTAACCTTAGCATACATACATCGCCAAATGTAACCCGACCATAATCTTATCTCTTCCTCTAGTCATTCCGGGAGTCTGGGCCCAACTCTTGGGAGGTGCGAAGACATGGTGATCGAGCGTGAGAATCGGGCGACTACGCCGTCAGTTCCACCCGTGATACGGCCTCGAGAAGAATGCTTTCGGCAGGTTGAGCAAGCTGGTCAACTTGTCTCACGGAAGGCATATGGTGAAGTGAAATTTAGTGACCTTATGGTTGACACGCGTCGTATACGACGGAAACAGACGCGAAGGTTTCTATTGAAATTCAAGAAAAATGCGCAACCTCTTCAATCGTCTTTCAGGAACGCAAGCTCCCTACGAAGATACTTTTCCCTCAAGCAGGCCGGACTGACCATGGCCTCGTAAATTATCTCTTCTAACCAGCCCGCCAACAAGCGGACTGGATCCAGCACCGCGCGAAGCCTCCCATCTCGCCCCCACCGGTAGTACCCGGAAAATTCAAAATAATGCGTTCTTGCTCTAGAAGGGACTGTTCAAAGGAAGACACCTGCAGAACTGCACTGTCGAGGGGGCAATCGAGGGCGACGAATCGCTGATATACGGTGTCGGCGTAGTGTTTGGGGGAGCCCATTGTAAGTATGACGAAACTTGCGGAGATGCTGTTAATTTGGTCCATCGCTTCGGTTAGTGATGGACAGTGCCTGTGAAGTGCACAATGCATTTATCAACGAGGGTCTGGAGAAGGAATCACGTACTCGGTGTATGAATGACCACTGTTCGCTTCATTTTCAACAGAGGGCACCGCTTGCGGTGGAATTGGCGGCTCAAGTCTAGGTACTCGGGAGTAAGATGGTGTCTCCATAGAGGGAGGGTTTTACCGTTTACGCACCTGCTCCCATTTCTTTGGCTCTTTTTCTGCCTATAGGCGTCTCGTCCAAAAGCGTCAGCAAGGCGACAGCACATGTAAAATAACCCTACTTTGCATAGCTGCTCGGAAGGCTACTAGCGTTATTCGCGGCTCGACGCTCTTCTGTGGTATCCATCTGAGGGGGGAAAGTATGCTTTTTTATGTGGCCGAAAGTCGCAATAAATACCCTGGAACGAGTAGCGGAGTTTACATTCTGTCGTACACAGAACCGTACAGTTGATACGACAGAGTATAGAGCGAACTTTTAGTGCGGACCTATTATGCATGTAAAGGGAAAGCGATCAGCAGACGACAGATCAGACTCGGAGATTTGCACCTTTGAGATTTAATGCAGCGAAGACGTCGTAGCTCTCAACACGTCGACAATACCAGAGAACAACGAAGATTGGTCGAACCATACATCACCATTAAGTCCAAATCTTGCAGTCGCTCTGGTTGAGCTGAAATATTGTAGAAAGAGGAACGGATCACCACACGGAACTATTAAAGCCGTCGTGTCAGCGACAGTTTCATCAAGAGTAACCAAGCATTATACTTCTGTTTCCTTTTACCAACAGCGGCGGCATGTAGTCTTGCATTTCCGTCTTGTTCAAGAGTGACCCTTTTAAGAAACTTTTTGAGGTACCATGGAAGCCTAATTTGAATCCGTTAGGACCACCAGGTGTCGATGCAGATATTTGCTTCTGCGAGAAATGGTGGTTTGCTGTGTCAAACGGAGTGAGTATGCCATGTATATAAACTCAGAAGCTCTAAATCACCACAAAGTTCAGAATTCAGCCTCTTCACGCTCCAATATTCAACGCTCTTCAGCTCTGGGACCTCCGCAGCTCATTTGGCACTCCACGATCTTCGTATAGCCCGGATCCATTTAATACGCGTCCTTTTTTCTTCATTTTGTGGAGGAGGATTGAATTTGAGCATAGGACATCTCCCGACAAGGACAAGGGTATGTAGCCGACGTCTGGTGCAGATGATGGATCGCGAGATGGGTGAGCGTTGATGACCAAATGCGCATGTTTGGCCTACCCGCATCGAGTCAAACAAAGTAAAGTCCCTTTCACGGTCATGCTCGTATATTCTATCTCCCTTTATTCGTCCAGCGACATCGTTAAAGGCTCTTCAAGACTCTCGTACGCCGGGGTGATATCAAAGCATCCTGTGGGTAGAAGTCGACATTGAGTTTTGAATGAAAATTACCCTTAATTTTCACCAGCTTTGTTTTTGATTGTCAAGCGCTCAACGTGAACATGAACTCCAACTTTTCGAAAAGTTTTGGCCCGGCGAGCGAATGCCTACCTACGAGGAGGACTTCAACATTAAGTGGAGACTTGGCTTGGAGTGTGGGCGTGGGCCATTTCAACCAATCCCGGTCGTCTTTCCCAGACTCCCTGGACGACTGGATTCAATGCGACCAATTTAAGGACCTGGTTTTCGGCGAAGACGATGTGTCGCCATCAGGCAAGTGGCTCGTCCACGCCGTGAAAGGAAGGACTTGTTCGTCGCACTCAACGATGATGGGAGTGCATGGGGAGGACGGAGGCTCCGGGAAACGTGTCATCTTCTCCGTAACGACTGCGCGCCGTTTGGCTGAAGCGGGAGGTAGGATGTGCTAGGAACGGTAAGTCTCTCCGATTACTTGCATTCATTGGAACTCACATCCCTGTAGCCTGATCTTGCCCACACAACTCTCTCCTTCACATGTAGTACCAAGTCTTGGCCGCCAATATTAATGATATGTCGAAGCCAGCGCTATCCAAGGGAGTTTTGGCTCGACACGATGCTGGACGGAGAATAGCTGCAAACACGCGCGGGAAATGCACACGTAATCCGATCTCACTCAACTACGCTCAAAGAACGGATCAAGCCCTTCCAAATACAAGCAAGGCCAAGTTTGGGACGCTGCGCGAGGACTACGGATTTGTGTCTGGAGGGTGGCGTAAGTTTTCTCTCCGGCAATTCTATAATCTTGGCTAAATCGCATTATTCACCAGTACGACGTCTCTGCCCGTCACTGATCTTCAAGGTCACGCTTGCTAGCTCTGGCTGCTCCTGGACGTGAAGATACCCTTTCGATAAAGGCACTTGATGCTGCAACACGGTTTCGCCTGGAGGAATTGATCCTTCGACAACACTTTGATCACTAGCCGGATGATCTTGGAAAATAAGATGATCCAACGAATCATTCTCGTCTCCACCACTGCAGGCCAAGTCCTCTCTGTTTCGTTTATAAATGAACTTGGCAGCTATTAGGATTAATATGGACTGCAGCTACTATGTCAAAGTTGACGCCTTCGGCTGCAAACGCACTCATACCTCTCTTGGGGACCTTTCCTCCCGTGTTTCGCCTCCAAAGCTAAAGCCGCAGTAGTCGAGAGTCTAGGCCTGCCTCGTGAAGGGTACCCTAGCAGAATCAGAATTGATTTACGGGTCGAACGAGGTTACGCTCCCGTTTTGAACAAAACTCACTCTTACGTTGTGGTCAATCTACATCATGATGAGCAACCGTCTATCGATCTCAAGTTCATCCTATACACGCGCATATCACCTCGTGTGCCCCGGGGAGATTTATGCAAGTAGCGCATTCTTGGAAGGGTACACGCCGTTCGTGGATAAATGTACGCACGCCGTCCTTGTTCAAGGAACCTTACTGGCACTCTACTGACAGATATGAAGACGGGTCTGAAAGCAGTTAACCTCGATTTGCAAGTTGACGATATGGATTGTGCAGATAGTGATTTCGACGAGCGATGGACATCGCCGCTGCACCAGCGACAGGTAATCCCTCCTTCTTCCTGGTGCATAATCATTGGCTAAGAACTATCAGAACCGACATGGCCAAATTATGAGTGCCAACAGCTTCAACCAGTAATGGGGCGCCATATTCAGCACAACACTATTGTAAAACCCCTTCCCACTGGGAGCGTCGCCACGAGGTCGAGGAATCCGATGATACGCCTCACCTGACGTAGGGATCGACCCGAATCAATCATTTTGGGCCACACAATCAAATATAAAAAAGGATGGGGGGTCGGTCTGTATCGTAATTTTTAGATTCACTCGTAGCTACACGTACTTAACACTTGATATTGTGTTACAGATTCAGTTCCCCGAGTCTATATCTCTTTCCTCCCAAATGGAACGCCAAGTACCCCCTCACGAATTCCTTGTACATCCCTTGCGCTTCTTTGTGCGGCAACAAGATAAGCAATATCCTCTCGTGCGCCTCCATGCACTGCTCCACCAGATAATAAAGTGCCTTATTCTTGGGCTCGGCGCGAGCTTCAGCCAAGAATGATACGAGGTTGTGAGTTTCACCTTCACATTCCTCCTTGTAGAACGAGGTGATGTCGTTGGTGAAATTAATAAAATCGCGTAGGAGAGGAAGAGCTTGGATGTATACATTATACGGCAGCTCGGTGGGGAAAATAAACATGGCGTAAGCTTCCGATAGTCCGCTCATCTCGCGAAGATATAAGGCATATCTGTCAACTTTCTGCATCTGCCACCTCTGATCAGTAGACCGGACTACGGGAAAAAAAATTTACACTCACTGGTTCATCTTTGCTCTGAATCTCTAAAATTAACGTGGTAATGAACTTGAGGCTCGCGTGGACAATGAAGTCGGCGGCAACTGGGCCAAAGAGCTGAGAGGTCTCTGCTAGGAGGTTCGCAAAGTCGTCTAATATCTTGGTCGGCTGTTTCTCCGAGGAAGCAAAGTGCTGCATGGAAGATATTAATGGAATTCATCGGAAGAGTAGTTATACTCACCTTGGTAAAATTAGGAACACCAACAAGGGTGTCAAGGTCATCCGGATAGGCATCGTCAAGGTATGTCGCGAACGCAGTGAAGAAGACGATGTATACTTTGACTTTGACGTTGGCAAGATGGTGATAAGCAGCAGCAGCGGTATTGATCCCAACTGTCAGGGAAGGCCCGAGCACATCGAGGGCATATCCTCGACGTTCGCCTTCTTTGATACAAAGATCCTCGAGTGCAGCATCCTCGACAGACGGCAAGCCCGTGGTGTCGAATTGGCGCAGGAAAGATCGTATGATGTTACAGTTGTCTTCTGAGGGTGGGTCTGGTTTCTACAGAGAATTTAGTAACTGGCTCTTCCTCTAGCTTCAAGCTTGGGGGGCATACAGAGTTGGATATATGACCTGAGGAATGAAAAGAACCAACAAATAAATAAAGGTACAGCATGTTACAAGTTGAAAGGCTCACCGGGAAGGTGAGAAGGAGCAGACGTCAAATGTTGCATTTTTCGCCGTTGAAAATCGTGTTTCGTTGTGCGGTACGAGAGGGTCACTATACTCTTTGTCAAACTGACCTGCTGAGGCCGGGGATTGGGGATCTCTAGTCTCGCCAGGTATGTTATATACCTGCGCGGTACACATCCGACCGGTAACAACACAACTCAACTTGGTAATTGTAGCAAAATCTAGGAAATACATTCATCGGTATTCAATGATGCCGGACTTATCGTTTACTGCAGACTAAGGGATATGTAGATACTGCAAAGATAGATGTTCCACGATTTCAACGTGTCGTGTTCCTAACCTTCTTTTGTGCTAGCCTGAGAGTGCAGCTTCAAATACCCATCCAATCAGTAAATTTTCAAAATTTACGATAATCAATATTCACACTCATACACTCAGTTCATTATTTTTATCATCAGTGTTTTTTCATCCCGTCTTCGAATCCGAAGTTCGAACAGAAAATTGATGACATAGCAGCCGTATCGTCGTCTTTGTAAAATTTGTAACGGTCACTATTCTGAGAACACCGATCAGAACTTCGTTCTGTGTTATATTAAAGCACAGAGATTACCTGTAGAGCCATAGGATCTCCGACGTACCTAGGCTAGACCAAGCTGAGGGCGGCCACCGGCATCGATCGCAAGGAGTTGAGATGGGTGGTTCTGGCTAAAAAGTTTAACCTAATGCAGTTCACTAAGAAGCCCTACCCTGTGTTTTAATTCTGTCAGAGTCTCTTGAGTCTTAACGGAGCCGTGATAAAGTTGGTTCCTTGTACCCTATCATCAACCGTTCCCGAGAGAGGTGGTCGCCGAAAACTATGTGAACTCTATGTGAAGTACTTGGGGTTGCCACGACTCGGCTTAGCCCGGACTTAGGCCGAACTTGGGTCCAATCATTTAAGAAGGCAGAAGATCCGATGCCGTTGTGGCCCCGTCTTTTAAGGGCTAGTTTGAGGATTTTGTTTGTCTCCGGAAGAAAGACTGTCAATGGAGGCTTAATATAGAAGATAGCTTGGAAAGGTGTGTATCAACTGGGTTAGAACTCGACTCGAGAATGACAGGCTGAAGGTTCATGATGATCGTTTTGTGGTGACTTCAGGTTTCAAAGTTTACCTGGGCTCAGCGCTGGGTTCCCTTGAATTTCCCGGCTGCAATCATCATACCAATTAGACCTTGAGTCAAGACACGACTGTATTCTCCATCGTCGGATGGGAAAATCGGAACCTGCCCAAGACCGTAGCACGAAAGTCGAGATACACATTCATATAGCGAACGGCAAGCTACAGGTTCAACTCGCTAAGTCTATATCTCCTTGCATCCAGGTGGAACGCCAGACAACTTTTCACGAAATTTTCGTAGCTGCTGCGCACTCCTTCGTGCGGGGACAAGATACAAAGTACCCTCTCGTGAGCCTGGACGCAACGTTCCACCAAGTAGCGGAGGGTGTCTCTCCGCGAGCTTCAGCAAGAAGTGAATGAGGTTGTGCACTTCATTTTCACACTCCTCCTTGTAGACCGAGGGGATGTCGTTCGTGACTTCGCATAGAGACGTCCAATGCCATGGCCGTGAGCACAGCCATATGTTCATGAGAAGTATAGTTTCATGTTGAGGCCAAAATTATCCTCTCGCGAGTGGCGATTCTTTTCTCGCATGCTAACGGAAAGGTATTGAGACCGCCAAAGCTAGACTCATCAGCACCATAATTGCCGAGGTTGAGAATGGTACTGGCGGGAGATACTTATGTGACACCCACGTTGGAATCGGATGCAGGACGCAGATAACTTCATAATGCAGGCCCTCCTAGTAAGGTAGAAACATCTACACTTTCCGCATCAGTCCCAAGTATCGCAAACGTCGTAATGACAGCGATCCGTGGAGAACGGTCTAGAGTTTGAGGTACGAAGGCGGCCTGTGGGGCTGCACCACTTGGTGTTGACCAACTCGTTGGCGGATATGGGGATGTGGAACGCGTCGACTGGGGAGCTCAGCAAAGCCTTCCCGGAGGATGCACAGAAGGGACTGGCTGTCGGCGTGGTGGATATGGAAGCGTACGACAAGGCGCTCAGGATGTTCCACAAGAAGCACAGATGTCTCGTGGACCCGTGGCCGGAAGAGCTAGTGTACTCGCATTCCCCCAAAATGAGAGATATCTCCATGGACTTCGCTTTCTGTCGTTCGGAAGGATGTGTAATAATGGTTTTTGAAACAATGTTGCTAATACAACGCAGGCCAGCGGGTAGAAGGGTGGCATGTCAAAAGCGAAGGAATGGTGTGCGCGTTGACCAACAACGTGATATGCGATAAAGAAGGCATTGGCGGCAACATTCATGAGGAACGATGTCTTCTCTTTGATTGTCATTAGTCGCTCGGTGCTATCCCGCGATCCTAGGATACAATTCCTAAACCTGATTGCCTGGGAAAAGAAGATGGCACAGGGTGGTCGTGGTTTACAATGTTGTTAGATGAGGAAGAATCGGGCAGGCTGCAGATTCAACTCGCTAAGCCTATATCTCTTTGCGTCCAAATAGAACGCCATTCATGTGATTGCCCCTTGAAATTCCTTGCTCTCCGTATGAAACTGACAGTAACGCTCCATCATGAGGCTCGGCTGTGGTTTCTTCCGCTGACGGGTCAGTGTCATTGGCAGACATAGATGCTGACGACTGGTTGACACCGCTCCGTTCGTGACGACCATCCCGGTAAGGAAGACACTGAAGGATAAACTGACAATTCATCGATGAGTACGGCTCCTTATACGCTCGTTGAGGGATTTCGCATTCATAATCTGGTCATATCGGTTCTGGTAGTTATTAGCCAATAGTTATACACCAGGCAGAAGGAATTACCTGTTGTATGCAGCGTCGATGTCCATCGTACTATTATCCTTGTCTGCATCATCCATATCGCAATCGTCCAAATCGAGTAGAACCACTTTTACGCCCGTCTTCATATTGAGACGCAGTATGTCAGTAAGCTTCCCTTCACAAGGATGGCGTACGTACATTTATCCATGAACGGCGTGTCTGCGAGAGCGGACTGCTCGCAAAAATCTCCCCACGAGGTTATATGCGCGCACACATGATGAACTTGAGATCAATAGGAAGTTTCCCGTCGTGACGACACGTCAAGACATAAGAGCTGAATTTTGGTCCGATAGAGAGCATAGCAGGCTCAATCTCGAGGGTGAGGTTCGACAAGTGAAGCAATCCTGATTCTGCTAGGGTAACCTTCACGAGGTAGGCCCGGACTCTCGACTACCTTCGCGGCTTTAGTCTTGGACGCGAGGGAAACGCGGAAGGACAGGTCCCCAATAGAGGTTTGCCGCCGAAGGTGTCGATTTTGATAGCACTTTGCGTTCGATTTTCATCCGAATAGCTTAGTGTTCGATGTATGCTGTCGAGTTTGTTGATAAAGGGAACGGAGAGGACTTGGCCTGCAGTGGTGGAGACGAGGAACATTGGTCCAGTCGTCTCTTTTCCAAGACGTACTGGCTAGCGATCAAAGTATCGTCGAAGGAACGATCGCTCCGTTGAAAATCACCTCCCTGCATCAAATACTGTGATCAAAAGGTTATCTTGATGAGCGCTGAGCAGCCAAAGCTACTAAGAAAGAGTAAGCCATGCGAATCACAAGAGACTGTCACATAAAAGACAGACCTGTGAGTCATTTACATGTATACTTTCTCACATCAAAAATCTGCACGATGAGATCTAGTCATTTGAGAGCGGCAAGAGGGAAATATGGAGCAGGAATCCAAAAAGCAGACAGCATGTAAAGAGCGGGCACACAACGGCAACGGTGTCAGGGATAAACGGGTTGTACAGCACGAGAAAGCCTCGTTTGGACAGGGTGAGGGGTGAACGGCAGCGCGTGTCACCCTGTTCGTGTAGCCATATTATTCTGCGTGCGTTTGTCGTTGGTCGCCAAATATCGCAGACGGAATATTGCAGACTACGCCACCCTTCGGACACAATCTGCAGTCCTTGCGCGGCGTCCCCAAACGACGCCGTGTTTTCGTTCGAAAGGGCTTGATATATTCTTTGAGGGTATGCTTCGATCAAGAGTGAGATCACGTTTTGTGGACGAACAGAAGGCACCTACCGTCCCCGCGTGCAAACCTCCCTTAAGTAGCTCAGCCCTCGACGTGCCATTAGCGGTCAAGACTTGGTAGTTTACACGAAGGAGAGAATCGTATGGGTAAGATCGAGCTAGAGAGATGTGAGTGCTAATGATTGCAACTAATCGGAGAGAGTCACCATTCTCAACACATGACGGCGCGCGATCGTTATGGATAGGATGAGTCCGACGAGCAATCCCTTCTCTCCACAACATAGGCGCGCCATTTTCCGAATGGCGACACCATTTCAGCCCATAATGTCCTTGGATTGGCTGACTTGGATCCAGTCGTCGATGGTGGCTAAAATGGCCATCGCCCGCGTTCCACGACTACCTGTAGTCTGTGCGAACGTCCTCCTCGTCGGTAGGGATTCGTTCGCCGGAGAAAAAAAATCGAAATGTTGGAGTTCACATCGCTTAAGCTTTGGAGCAATCAAAAAAAAAGCTGGCGAGAATCAAGGTTAATTATCATCTAAATTCACTGTTGACTTCTACTCACAGGATGCTTTGAAATCACCCTGCGGCGAGAGAGAGCCATGAACGATGGTTGCCGGACGAAAAGGGAGATACAAAATACGAGCATGGCGGTGAAGGGAGACTTCACTTTGTTTTAACTGAAAGCGAGCGGGGGCTAGAGTTCTCAGTGCTATCGGGGAGTGGTGGTCCGAGTGAGAAGCAAAGGTGGTGGCCGTCGGACTGACGTCAGGCTATTTGTTCGGTTATTTTGACGCGTTGTTTGGTTCAGGCCTGGTTACTTCAACGCGTCGATGTTTCCATCCGACCTCTTCTGTTTCCCTCCAACAAACCAAATCACGACGTTACCAGTGTCATTCCTGCTCATAGCAACGGCGAGCCTTGCAACGCGTATGACTCTCTTATTCACTATCAAGGTTGCGTCCAGTTATACGAAGGACGTGCGTAGCAGTTTTCATTGGTCCGTGTCGGTCGAGAATAACAAGTTCCTTCCAACGTCGAAGAGACACCAGGCCAGACGAGGTTCGGCTGCTGGATCTTGACATAGACCCAAGTGGGGAGCGAACGATTCACGACGGGTCTCGAGGAACATGGTTTCACGGTGCTTTCAAACCTGTAGAGCAGACATTCAGCCAGTGATAACCTCGGTAACCCATTCCGCTTACTGGTACGTGCGCCCTGTTGTTTTGCCCCATATTCGCCAAACGAGTGATCGACGACTACCACTACTCAAGAAACTCGTTGAGCTCGAGCAGTAGCAGGAATGGTAACGGCGCGCAAGTACAATGCAATTAGACCCGCTTGTCATTTGGTACACCCCATGGAGAGCGTTCCCCTTGCGTGGTTTAGGTAGACTCTTGCTCGATTTTTGGGGAGCCCTTTGATGTGATGTGAGGCGAGAGCGAGCGCACTGCTAACGACTAAGCCGTTGGAATTATATGAAAGAGCAGTAGCTTACCGCATTGTGCCCGATCTGTAGAGACGAGTAGTAGACTTTGTGGGGATGGAACTGGATGGTGAAAGTACGGGAGATAGCTGAGAACGACTTAAGATACTGGGATATTAAGATGAAGGGTAGAAACCGAACCTCCAGAACAAGAACGTCCAGAACGCATCGAGCCAGACAAGGTCCGATCCAGCTACAAGCGTACCCAGAACCATGGCTACGTGGTCATGCCTGTCGTCGCCAACTCTCCCCCGCTGTCCAACATGAGACTCCCCCGTGCCTTTGCCGTAAGAATCGGAGACGTCAACGGGGATGGGGACACTGGCATCCTTGCCATCAAATAGCGCGAATAGGACTTTGCAGACAGTGACTGGCAGGAACGCCGTACTGGTGGATGGTGTAATTCAGCCAAAGTTATAGAATTGTGGGAGAGAAACCTACGCTACCCTTCAAGCTCTTCAGACACAAATCCGTAGTCCTCGTTTGCTTTCGCTGCATAGTGCCAAATTCTCACACCCGCGCGCCCCAGATGCCGCGCGTGTCTGCAGCTGTTCTCCTTCCCAGTACCGTTGTATTCTCGCCGCACAATGTTTCAACTTCAGTAGCTCCGCCCTCAACACGCCGTTGGCGGTCAAGACCTGCTATCTCACGCGAAGAAGAGTCGTGTGCGTAAAATCGAGCTACAGAGATGTGAATGCCAATGGATGCAAGATATTGGAGAGACTTACCATTGCCAGCATATCCCGCTTCATCCGATGACGCGCTGTCGTTATGAAGAGAATGGCGCACCTCCATCTTCCGCCTCCTCCTGCCGCATTCCGTACACTCCCATCATTGGCGAATGCGAACAGGTCCTTCCTTCCATGACGTGCCACTTGCTGATGGCGACATATCGTTTGGGCCTAAACCAGGTCCCTGAATTGGTCGTCCTGAATCCAGTCGTCGAAGGAGAGTCCGGGTAAGACGTCCGGAGGAATGGTTGATGATTGAAACGGCCCTATCTCATACTCCGCGCCTAGTATGTGCAACGCTCAAGTCCTCCTCGTCGGTAGGGATTCGCTAGCCGAGGAAAAAACATAGTCGGAGCCCACGTCGAGCGTTTGAGCTTTTGGGTAATGAAGAAAGCTGGTTAAAATCAGGCTTAGTTGTTCTCTAAAATCCATGTCGGCTCTACTCACAAGATGCTTTGACGTCAGCCTCCAGCACAAGAGTGTCTTGAAGGCCCTTGAACAGTGTTGCCGGACGAGAAAAGGGAGATGGAAAGTACGAGCATGACGGTGAAAAGAGACTGCTTTGTTTGACTCAATACGGGTGAGCCAAACATGCTTTTTTGGTCATCATGCAATGACATACATCAACGCCCATCTCGCGACAAGTAACACACACGCACCAAACATCCCAGGATGAACGAGGGCAGAATACGGGAGGTAAGAAAGTAAAAGAGGTCCAATGAACCGCAGCATCTCACCTCTTCTCTTGTTATTTATGTAAGCTTCCATTTCGATCACGGTCGATTCGACGTGTCGTTCACCAAGTGTAATCTGTGACAAATCACAGTTAGATATTGACTCTGCGCAGTGCAACACGTTTCCTCAGCTTGCATTGCGATAAATCCATCAGCCAGTATCCGGTTATGGGAGAGGGAAGATGTACGTAGTGGTTGTCATTGGTCCTGGTCAGTACTCATTTATGTTCAGCTTTTTATGGCCATCGATCGCTGCGGGGCTCAGGCTCACCATACGTATACCAAGAAAACGAAAACCCTGCCGTAGGAACTGCAGCAGGAGCTTGATTTCTTCAGGTGAGGATTTTTTTGTTACTTGTGCGGCTAGACTTATATTTTCTCTTAGTACCATACATGCTACCAATGCTACAAAACTTGGAAAGGGTCGACGCCTCTGAGGGAGCGCTCATGACCTGCGCGTGCGACGGTAGAATGGCCGAGTGAAGGAGGTCTTGCCGATGACTATTCAAGGAGCTCGTCGAGTTCTGCCCTCCGTACTTCTACTTCGATGACGGCTAAGCATGCACTTCTTCCGATGGTCCTACAATACAATGCGTGTGTGAGCTGCCGCATGATGACACGTTCAACGTTCAGTGGCTACGACCGCTTGAGGTGAGCAGTACCCACATTTTTCTTCTAGCCTGCGCTCACAAGTCGTTTAGTTTACCAACACGTCTGCCTTGCTAACATGCTCTCGTGCGGTATACTCTGGGATTTAGGCCAGAGTCAACGATTCAGACAATCGGTATGCAAGGGAGAACGTGGGAGTAGGCGACGACGTGGACGAAGAAGGAGAACGGCAGACTCTGACCTACGTTCATTGATCAAGTTGTCCTCCGACTGCATTCCCCCAGCAATTTGCCTACGAATTCCGGCTCCCCACTGGCAGCGTCGGACCCTCCCTTTGCATGGGTACGCATATGCACGAGGGTATTAGTCCCTCTCGTTTTTTCACACGATGACAACGATTGCGATGTGGCTCTCGATGCATGGCTTGCGGGAAATGCTGCTCGCTCAGGGATGCCGGACTACATACCAACGAAGACGGTGGATGGCGTTATACCAAGAGCTAGACGAGATAGTGCTAGGAGGGAAATGGGACGACGCCCATCCCGAAGTTTGAAGATGTCGACGGGCATTCGCATGCGACGGTAGGATGGACTGTGATTGGAAGGCTGGTCCGCCCTACACATGTAGAAGCTCCTCGGCGACCTTCACTACTCAAACGAAGGCCACGAGCGAAAGAATCACCCGATTCCACGCGGGGCACATCGCCTCTGGAACCTCCCGATGGGATACTGGTCGATTTGCCACCGCTAACGCCTGATATCTCGTCGTCTGTGATGGGTCCAGGAAAGAAGAGGAATGAACCGGGTACAGTGCCTTCAACGCGTCTTAAATAACCGTTCTCCTCCAATTCTCATTCTCCTCCATCACCTCCACCGCACATATCAAAAGTACTCCCCGAGATGAAATCGGAGCCAAACCCCAACTCGCCACAAAAACACCGCAAGATGACCCTGTATGATTGGAAGGAGCGCGAGAAGAAGAGTGTGGGGATGGGGGCCGATAACTGGGCGAGAGGAAGAGGAACCGTCATTGAGGACGATGTCTATACCGATACCATACCCCATACCCATTCCGAGGGCACCAAGTTCTAGGCGCACGAGCGATGATGAGCCGGAGGGAATGTTACGATTTACGATTCGCTCTGAAAAGCTCTCGTATTCGGATAATTTATGTTGTTGTACCGGTATGTACCCCCGCGTGTATGTTTGTAATCATCTATTTAGAATTCCCAAGACTTGGAATAACCACAAGCTGCTGTATTATTCCCCAAAACTGGACATGCCGATCTTAAGTTGGAGTAGTGCAGGTTGGCTGTGTCGCTGATGTGCGTCGCAAGTCAGTTGCGGCTTTCCACTGTGTACTGTATTTCGACTGAGTAGGTGACGGTACCGTACTGATGTACTTATGACTATAAGTCTCCAACATCCCATACCATACATTTCCCATCATCATGAGTGATAATCCTCGTTCCATCTGGAGTAGCCTGTATCCAATACCTTCCCCGTTCGGGAGGCTCGGGAATACCGTGGCGAAAGAGAATGTCACCTGTCACCAAACTTTGGATGAACAAGCATTGGTGGATTATATAGCCAATCTTCGACCTTCCAAGAAACGAGATAGGTACGAACTCCACTGCACTGCTGTCTATTACAGCGATGACCTTACCACCCAAGTTCATGTCACATATCCTGATCGCTTTAGGATTCCGGTTGTAAAACACGATTTTTGATCCATCATCAGAGACGCCGATAACCCACCCATCGATGTGAAGAGGGTCAAAGAGAGCAGTGCCTGTCCGTGTATCATATAGTTGTATAGTGTTGTCGTAATGGGTGAATATAACTTTTGATCCATCGCGACAAATGCGTAGGTCACGATTTGCCCGAAAGTCGGGATAAACCCTGGGCCTGAGCCGTTGCCCTCTACGGCCCAGCTTGGCACTTGGAGCCGGGCCATGACAGTTGCTAGTCGGAATTGATATCCACGCAAAGTTGTCCTCTTGGCCGATAGCAATCCTCATAAAAGATCCGACATTGTGCACAAGGACAATGCCGTTTTCATATAGAGCAATCGAGAAATCACGGGGCGAAAAATGAGACAAGAATAACGTGTACACCCCGAGAGTTCGAGTTCGGGAGTCGAAGACAGCCATATAAAGCCACAACGGGTTGTGAATAGTACCCTGTGAAACATGGTCGGGGAGGGGTAGCATTATCCAGTCTGATGTTGGTGGGGGACGTGTCGCAAATTCACGTTTAAACACGACTATTGAAAGTCCCCATAGGGTAGAGATAAAATTCCGGCGATCAAAGGATGAAGTATGTGGTATCTCTGGCGATAACCTCTGTCGTCCTGTATTGATCTCCCACTGAGTTGTCATGAGCTTTGGTGTGGGTTCTAAGGTTATGAGACTGTCAGAGTCTGGATTGAGGAAATGCGAGCCTGATTCTATGCGAGAGACAAGCCGTTCTTTGTCGGGGGATATGGGAAGAGGATCCGAAACGTTCAACCGCTCCCAGGCCTTGCGAATGATATTACTGGATGGTGAAAGAGACACCATGCTAGTAGAAATATGTGATGGTCCTGCACGGGACTGCCCTCCGTCCTGTAATGCTCTGTACGCAAACAGATAAGCATGGTAGAACAAAGTGCGAGACTCGGTGCTACCAAATTGCTAGAGCCAAAAAGATTAATTTGGGCACAGTAAAGCTCACTTTCAAACCACGTACATTGGACCAATTCAACACCATTGACAAATGTGGAAGGACATCATTGGATCTGATACATAGATGCACGTCCAACCATGGAAGAAAGTAGCAGCGGAAAAAGGAATCAAATAGTTCTAAGCCGCTCTCGTCGAAAGCATTGAGATACCAAAACGCTCCAAATAATGCATATTCAGATATATACACCGGGATGGCAGCGACGTCCATATCAATTTTGGGAGACCATTTCTGAAGAAACAACTGCGATGCATCCAGACACCGCTTGGCTATGGCCCTACGATGGAGAGGGACATCGACAAACCACTCGTCCCCGCACCGACTTCGATCCTGCAAGAAGTCGTCGAGGGATTTGTGTATGGGTCGGATGGGAGAGTCTTCAGTTTCGGGACTGAGTACACTTCCTAGCATCGACACAATGTGATGTGAAGGAGGGCTGCCCTCATCTAGGACAAGGTTATCAAGGATATCCTCTGTCATCCCCAGAGGCATCTCGGCCGCGAACACAGCACCTAGAACATTGCGTACATACTTCTTAACGTCCGCATTCGCACCCGGAAGTTCATACACGAGTGTCTAGAGCAGTGCGATATAGAGTTGCCAGAGCCTCCGTGGCATCACCAGGGATATCCGTGGCTAGGAGAGATTGCAGCCTCGATATCGCTGGGAATGCATGGACAAATTTGGCAACAGTTGCCGCCCAGACGAACAAACCACTTACCCGTGCTGCCAGCCTTCCGATAGCGTCCAGCTCTTTACACTTTGCTTGAAACGCTGGATTACCTACAGTTGCAAACTGTCGCTCCAAGTAGAACTGAATATCACGGTCTACATCCTTCGAGGATGTATCCAAATGGAGTGTACATATGCCGTCTCGTTCCTTGAAAGCTGTGGCTATGTGATGAACCGGTCGACTAGAAATAATGAGGCGCATAAACGGAAGTTTCGGACCAAAACCCTCCGCGAGTACAGCCAACAGGTCATCAGACGCGTCGCATTCATCCAATCCATCGACGATGACGACCAGGGGTCCTTCATCAACAAGATTAGGGAGGGATTCAAGCGGACCACGAAGTAGAAGCCGAAACTGAGCGGACGGGTCCGACATGGTCGCCACCGATCTCGATGTCTGGATAACTCTGGAGATGGCCATCCCGATGCGGTCGTCGAACATTCCCAAGCCGTATGCGATGCTGGTTATTAGCTTGCCGGCATTCGAATACTGGATGTGGTCGTAACGAACGAACGCCGCAAGACGACTGCGTCCCCCGACGTCTGCGGTGAGTAAATCGTGGAGAGTTCCCATCAAAGAACTCTTCCCAGTCCCCGCCAATCCTTTGCACCACATCATCCCGCCCTCACACTGGGCGATCCATGACACCATGGTGTTGATTGTCGCTACACGCGTTCCTTGCATACACCTCGATTTTGGACTGAGCTCTTGAGGTGGTTCAAGATTTTGTAATCGACACATCATGACTAAAGACCTCAGGTCAGCGCTTACAACGGACTGTAACTGAGGGTTGGTGCACTTTGAATGTTCACAAGCTCCTGGACACCGAGAGTGACAATGACTGATTCCCTCGCAAATCCCCCGGTCAGCTGGTCCTTTAAGTCGGCGAAAGCTGTACGGAATTTTGTAGCTTGGCCCGATATGTCCATCGTGCAAAGACGCCCTGGGAAAGTCATGACATATCATAAGATGGTTTTGATTCAAAAGATACCTACCTATCCCACTCTTCTTTGCATATCCTTCAATGAACATGGCGCATTCAATGGTCTGCTTGAACAAGGAACTATAGGTTCCACGTAAACTATCATGCCTCTGTGAGATATCGTTCTTGCTGGCTTCTTCGTACACCGATATCATCTCCGCGTAAAGATCAAGTACAGCTTGATTTGTGTCGCGTTGATTCTTTAGGACCTGCGACTATGCATGAAGATATTGTGCATTGGGAATGCCGTTCATACCTACCTTGAATCCAATAGATAGAAATCCCCAAGCGACGGTAGCCGCAGGGTGCACCTTGGGAAGAGACTCTCGTCAAGCGGTATAAATCAACTTGTAAAATATAACCTACCCCCGCGAGGGTATCAACCATTCCCTTCGCAGCTTCAAACACGGTCCCCAGGGTTTCGCTGCTCTCTAGAAACTTGGAGTTTTCTGAAGGTTTCTTAGTGCTCGGTATGAGTTCGTCCATGAGTGTCTTGGCGCTGTTTGAACCAGATATTTGGAGCACTGCGATCTCGGAAGTTCCGTCAGATAGGTGTATATCGGCACCTACAGAAAAAGTCAATATTTATTAGAGCAAGGAAATAAATACACGCACTCGTGCTGCTCCCTTCAAACAATTCTCCAAGTGTCTTCTCAACGCTGCCAAGGACCTTGAGACGCAACCGCCGACGACCGTAAAGCTTCCATGAAACCACGATTTGCGAGTCAAGGTCACCTCTGCAATGATAAGACATCTACCAAGATGTACTGGACGGGTATGCGACTTACAGGTCCATATTTATGGTCCACTTTGGCATGGTGCCTCCTTCCTCAATCTTGATTTCGTCTGTTTTTTGCTTCTTGCTGCCAGCAGCGATCTTCAAGCAAAACTTCGATTTTTCCGTAGGCGCGATCGTGACAATTTCGGCTTCTATGCAGCACATTAATGCTGGTCCAAGTATTCGAATGACGACGACACGAACGGCGGATGAAAATCATCCGGTGACTACGGGGAGGACATGAGCACAAAAATAAAGAAATAAACACTGAAACGAAACTAACCCTCTCTCATTAGCCATTGGTTCTTTTCTTGGTGACTACCGCAGAAACGGTGGTACGAGGGGCAAACAAGGTGAACACGTATGGAAGTCCCGCAACATCGCTCTAGATAATGGTTCCACAAGTGCCGTAAGCCCTTGGTGAGTAAATGATGAAGTGATGGACTATCTCAGGGCGTGGCAGGTCCGAGCCCCGTTGGGTTCAAGGAAAAGTCCTACTGTATTGACCCCGAGATTGAGACGACCGGCGTTTTGACCAGTATAGCGGGCAGCTATAACGCCGCAGTCATGATACGCATGATACTTAGGTTTCTGCCCCTTCAAGCCATATTCGTTACGAAATGGAGCACCTCAGGACGATTCTCCGCCGCAACCCTTTCGTCACGGCTCATTGTATCTACAGGAATGATTTGGCTTTACACGCATACATTGGGGGACGAGGAAGAACGTACCGTGAAACTAGGGACCAAATGGTGAAATAGACAATTATCTCAGGATGACATATGTTTTGGAGGCTTGATAAGACAAGGAATTAGCGTCAACACCAGTCACTCTGCTAATGAACTTACAATGGTTCTACGTCAACATCCAGAAACGGTACTTGTTCATATGCCCGAACGTTTAAGCAAGTGATACATCAATCGGTGATAATTGATTACTGGCGGTCTTCTAATACAGATTCGGAAGGGCTAAACCATATCGCCAGGCACCTAGCTCGTTGCCGTCGGGAACATCGGTGCTTCTGTGAAATCCTGAAGGAATGTCAGTGACACAACACGTCGGTGAGATTGGAAAGCTGCGGCACCGGTAGCGGTCCCATAAATGCTCTCTGGCCTTGAAGCTTGAACATTGAACATCGGCGTTTAGTAAATGTGGAATGTGGAGTCTGCGTGCGGAGAAGGTGAAGCCTACTAGAAGTTGGCATTAGGTCGGACAAGTAGTTGAGGCACATGGCTACTCGCATTGACACCTAGCGGGAAGGCCATAGCGCCCTGAATAAACGGCCAACGTGACGGCTGAGTGTAGCGTCGCCGACGAGTTCCCCTCGTTATTCATATAGACTAACTGGCCTACCTGCCCCCAAGGCATCGCTGTTGTTGACGATAGGCTTCAGGTTTCATGGATGGCGGTTTCGAATCCTTAATGTACAGTGGCAGCACTGAATATCGGATAATCGACATTTCAAAATAGAAAACACACCTTTCTTTCCGGCCTGTAATCACGTCTCTCTCGTCGACGAAAAGCCAATCTTTGGCAGACCGACAACCTCGATGCGGTTGTCGGACGTTTGGAGTCCCAGAAGCGAAGCGCTGTGACAGAACTGGGATCAGCTTCAGTGGGAAGGAGACGTAAGATTGGCTTACTCCAAAGTCCAGCTGAACAGCATCAAGGCCTGTTCATGCTGGCTGGTAATCTGATATAAGGAGATGATATACGATTCTCCAGGTGTCTTCTCGACGCGGTCGAGGACCTTGAAACGCTGCCTCTGACGGCCTTAAAGGTTCCGTGAAATCATATTCTGTAGATCAGGGTCACCTCCGCAATCGTGAGACGTGAACTGGGCGTGTATACGACTCACCGGATCGCATTTGTTGTCCACATTGGCACGACGCCGACTCTTTTTATCTTCGTCTTTCGCCTAATATTGCTTGCGATGTTTTTCAAACGAAACCTCGATTCTTCTGTGGCAATCGTAACGGTTTCGGTCTAGTACGACCACGGAAACGAAAGAAGAATAAATGAAAGCGAGCTGATTCTATAGTTCTTGGTACTATCGTAGAGAGATGGTGGTCCGAGTGAGAAGCAAGAATATCAAGGAAGATGGCGGTCATTGTAAACTGACGTCAGGTTGTTTGTTTGGTTTTGTTAGGATTCTGCCGAAATCCGGATATGCGAGCACGAGGCGAGGAGTGATGATCGAAGCGAGGTAAGATTAATTAGAAGTGATGTACGTCGTTAGGTAATAGAATGGATTCCGGCAAGGGTTCGTGAGGAGACCTGAGTGGTCCGGTTTGCGAGGTTAATGAGATCAGTAAGCGCGAAGCAATTACTGTAAGATGTAGCCGGTAAGCGCGGAGCTATTACCGAGGGGAAAACTGATACAGAAGCCTGTAAGCGCGAAGCTATTACGGGCCGTAGGTGAAGGCAAGCGCTAAGCGTAACCTTCGGATTGGTATTGGAAAGCGCTAGGCGTATCCAATGGCTTGTTCAGCAAGCGCTAGGCGTAGCTGAGGGTTCACGCAGTGTGAGGGTACTGAAAGTAATAGATTGGATAATCTTTTGATACAATGGTATGTACAGTATTATATACTAGGAATGGTTCGAGTCATGATTACTCTACAATGTTCTAATCTATTCTAGTATCTGTAAGAAAGGTAGAGAAAGTAACAGAAGATACGAGTGAGTCACCATTAAGACCGAGAAGCCCGAGTACAGGCATGTGTTGACTCATGGACCGAGTCGGCAGATACCCGATATCCATAACAGGTTTTCGACGCGTCGATGTCACCTGTTCAGTGTTTCCATCTGACCTCACGACGTTACCAGTCTCATTCTTACCCGCAGCAGCGGCGAGCCTTGCAACTCGTCTTTTTTTACTATCAAGGTCGCCTGCTGACGTTCAGTTATATGAAGGACGTGCGTAGCGGTTTTTATTGGTCCGTGTCAGTACTCATTTATCTGCAGCTTTCTATGGTCATCGGCGGCGGCTGGGTTCACGTCGTGTACTTGGTAACTGAAGGCCACACCGACCACAGAAGGAACAGGCTTTGACTTTATTCTTCGGGTCAATCTTTTTCAGCGCTTTTACGGCCAAGGCTTACATTTTCACTTAGTGACGATATTGAAAGGGAGCGAAGGTTGAGAAAGGGCGGAATAAGGAGGGCAAGGAGGGCCAACCTCACCCAAGGTGAGGAAAGGCCAAGCAAGGATGGCAACGTTGCCATCGCCATCGAGTCCAACAGACGTTTTTGCAAGGCTATCGTTGACGTCTCCGACTCTCAGAAGATTCGACAATGTTTTCATTGACCCATGATTCACGTGTCGACTTCTTCAGTATGACAAGTGCTCTCTAGGAGAAGACGAAAACAACCTGGTTCGACGCCGGACAGAGCGATCAACTTCAAGGGCTCATCTGTTCATTTTCCATCGACGGCGACTGACTTCACCTCCGGGGCGCCCTTTGCTGCCGCAAAGTCGCTCTCAATGCCACTTTCCGAACTAAAGGCTGATACGCGTCGGAGAGTCTCGGATTGGACTCTCCTTTTTCCAACGTTGGCTCTCACGCCCTCAAGATTGCGGCGCACGACCACTTCTACGGTCTCAAGGTCGCCTCGGTAGGGGACACCGGCGTAGTCCGCTCCCATCTGCTCTCCTTGTGCATCAAGGATTCGGCCTTGTGCGATGATAGGCATCACTGCTTTCCTCAAGGATTGGGAGGGTTGACCGCGCCTCGACGGGCGTCGAATTGGATCCAGAATAGGTTTAGGTCGTCGCGCCTGCATGAGATGAGTGTGGTGAGTAATTACCGCTTACCGAGGTGAGTCTGTTGATTCCTCCAAATATGACCGATTTAAGAAGAAGTAAATACAGAACCATCTCCTTGATGTCCTCAGCACTCGATTTGAGCATGTGCTTCGCGTTGGGATCGTCATCGCAGTTGGACATTGCCTGGTTCGGTGCATCGATGAGCTCGATGTTGGCAAGAGCGTCTTGTTCTCGCCATCCTCTTCTGGTTGCTTCAAGCAAAGATTCAAAGTTGCTCTCACTAGAGATAAGAAGCTCCGGGGCGGCGGATTGGCACGGGCGAAGTATCTTAAATCGTTCTCTGTCGAACGGCTATCTCCCGTACTTTCGCCATCTAGCTTCATCCTCCATGAACCCTGGATCCTCACCACGCCTGGCGCGCTCTGCTGATGAGATCACCATTTGGTGAGGAGGTACGATGTCGAGGGTGTGGGTTTAGGCCTGGTGTCGCCGGTCCTGTTTTAAATTCTGGATGAAATACAAGTAAGTTCAATTCTCTCAATGGAAAATAGAGAACAGATATTGACATATCATTCTAGTGTTGTTTACAGGTTTGGTCCTTCGTCTCTTATCAAGCACGGGGGATTTAACCACAATTGAAGTGCGCGTACATTGGTAGAAAGCTTGCGCGCTAGGTCGTACTACATAACATCATCTACCTACCTACAAGATACCCTGTGTCCTAGATGACGCGGCGGCGCATTCGCCTTTATATATAAAAATAGGGAAAATACGATTTGAGCCTTGCCAACTGCAGGGTCGACATCACAACTTGGACTTTGCCTCACCTACTTTGCCATCCTTCGTCCTCCGTACCCACTCTTCCCTCGCCATTACCCGCAACTGGGCTTTGATGATTTTGCCAGAGGGTGTATGATCTGCCCTGTTTTTAGATTGAGCGGTTTTGAACATGTAGGAACCCACCAAACTCTCCATCCTTCAAAATAATCATAACCGGGACGGCGAACTTTGGTAATCTACCCGTATGCTATGAAGCGGCAAATCAAACTTGGAGGACACCACTCACAGCTTCCTCGCAGTGGCCAAAAGTTTCTTCTCGTTTATTCTCCCGCGATATCCTGGTTTGAGAGTGACCAGCGCGGTCACCAGTTCGCCTAGGCGCTCATCGGGTACGCCTACCACAGCGGCTTCTAGAACGCAAGGTTCGGTGTACAAGGCGTTCTCCACGGAAACAGAGTCCTGCGCACCGTTGGCTCGTTACTCTGAGATCTAGCAAGTTACTCACGACATTTTCTCCACCGCGAATGATGATATCCTTAATCCGATCTTTAATGTATACGTACCCTTCTTCGTCGACGCAGCCAAGATCTCCAGTCATTACCCATCCATCTTTGGTCAGAACCTGTATCGATGAGCCCCAAAGCACATGCAAGTAAGCTATCCTTTGCATACCTTGTCAGTAGCCGCTGTGGAAACTTGTCGTAAGCTCACCAATCCAAGGTCACAGAATGCGCTGGAACAAACCTTGATCTCCGTAGTACCCAGACATCATATTCGGTCCACGAAGCCATATTTCACCCACCACACCCGTGGCAGCCCTGACATTATCCTTCATTATCAAAATCTTGTTGACAGGCGTCACGAAACCACTGGACTCATATTGAGCCTAATGTGAGCTCCAAAACACGATAAACTGACCAGCTACCCGGTTTGGCCGAATAATCTGGTCCATCTAGTAGAACAGTTAGGTTTCTAGAAAGATTATTTAAGAAGGGGATTCCTCACAGAACCCAACTGATGTCGCATTAGTCTCAGTTGAACCATAGGCTTGTCCACTATATTAAAATGCTGATCATTACTGACTGCAGGGACGGGGGAGTGAGAGCGCACATTGATGCATGCGGAAAAGCTTCCTTCGACTTGCGAAGGAGAGATGGCGCGACTGGAGCCCCTCCGAGTGTGATCGTTTCTATGGGAAAACCGGATAACGGGCTATCAATAAGGTCGGCTATAGTGGATGGAACACTGTATAATTGTCAGCTGGAGCGATGATGTAGAGATAGTGACCTACCCGCCCAGAGAGATAATATTCTCTTCCTTGCACAATCTACCGTCAATTCGTTCATTGGGAGTTTTCTCCGAAGTACAAGGACGAATTACCTTACAGCTACGAAAACGAATGTTAAAAATGTGATCAGGCTAGTGATGGTACCAGCAATCACCTTCTGCTACGTTCCATTTTCGCATTAAGATAACCTTCGCTCCATAACAGCTGCCGGAAAGCTGAAGATAGATCAGCTCCTGCTTACTCGGGCGTGAGCTCTGCCTTACAGATATACAGCATCCAGTGGCGTGGAACAACGGTCCTGAAAGTAGGATACCATCCTGCGTGCCTGATACGGGCGAAGAAGGGACCGGCACGCCTCGTCGAATGTAGTCTCTTCCGATGACAGAGGCTGACTGGAAAGACGCATATGAGAACAAGCACGCCAAACAGAAGATGCACCACACGTTAAACAGAAACGTCAGGAAGGCACGCTGTGTACTCAGAACGCCCTCTAAAATGCAGAAATGAATCGATTGACTTCGGACATATAAATTAAAAAGCCTACTTGGTAGACCAGTGGTTCCCGACGTAAAGATGATCGTCGCGTTATCCTCTGGTATAATGTGAGGATCATCACGTAGTATGTCTCCTGGATCTTTAAGGTAGTTTGGGAATACTTTGCTCCAAACATCCATGCCTTCCCAGTGGCCTTTGCCCTCGTGATCCTCAAGGACGAGGTACCCAGATGCGCCAGACGCACGCTTAAGATCAGCGGCTATTGGTTCAATCCGCTCCGCTCGCTCTGGGTCAAGAATGATCAAAGAGCATTTTGTAAGCGTGATACAATGCCTAAGGGGTTCCGATGGAAGCCACCTATCAGGTGGATCAGGACGCGAAACACCAGAACCGAAAGCTGATCTTACGCATTCACGAGAGCAGTCACAGCGCCCAGAAGGTCTGGATTGCGGGATTCAGTATCTCATTTTTGTCGATGCATAATCAGGAAACGTACGGCAAGCCCAAAACACGATGTAGTAACTGGGAAAGTTTCGAGAGCAAATAACGACGCGATCACCTGTATTAAAGCTGAGTGAACTAGCAGTACCGAAAAGCGATTGGACTTTTTCACCCTTCTTAACACCGTAAACGTCTCTAAAGATGGCCGCGCATTTCACAGCCATCTGTAGCATCTCCTGGAAGGTGTAACGCTCCTTCTCGTATATCACGCATGTTTTGTGGGCGTGCTCCTTGGACGAATGCAAGAAGAATGCTCGTACGGAGGGCCAGAGATTCTTCCAGACTTTCAATACTCTCCCATTGACAACCTGTATCGCATTCAAACCATGCGCAGATACACTGAAATGCTGGAGGCTCACCCGAGTTTCAATTTCGAGCGGACTTCCTGGCGCTGTGAGTATTTTATCGGCTAGGAGATATAGTATTCCAATCAGCATGCATACATCCTGGCAGGGTGGACGTACCTTCCTCTACAGAGCAGCACGGGGTCCAGGGTGATGTATCTGACATGGATGCAAAACGAGACCTGTTATCGAGAAGCCGAATTCGGAGGATCAGCAGACTATAATATAATTATTGGACTAGTATCATTAGAATTAGTTCGATGGTGATAGGTCGTCAACGGGCTTACCAAACTACCTGAAGCCTGCTTTCTCGTCATCCCGTTCTGCCTGGCGGACATACTGACGGGGATTGCCAGAAGAAACGGGCATGTCATCGCATATTACTGTACACTGTACACTGGGGCTTCGATAGTCCAGGTTCAAGGTGCCGAAATTTCAATTTCCGATGCGACTCGTCACGTGTAATGCCGATTCCCCACCAGCTCCCGACGAAACCTTAGCCTACAAATAAGGCCATGAGTTTGAACATCGAGGCGGACATACGTTTAGTACGTTGACTCGCTCTGTACGTTATCGCCATTGCACGGATGGACCTATGCTCAAGACATTTCCTATGTACAGCCGTCAGCGATTATCTACTCAGGAATTTCGAACTATGTGAAAACGAAGACGGTAGATGGGTCGTGCGCTTGAAGGCTGGCAACCTGGGTCTTGGAGCCGACAACGAGCTCCCACCCATATGAGCGAAGGAATCGCCCGATTACACACAGGACACCCTAATCCAACACCCTTTCGACGGGTGAATCTCTTTATCAGCACTTACATTTTCACATAGTGCCATACTAAGAAATTGAAGCGCCCATCAAATGTCTATGTGACGATAGAATGGGCCCTGCGCTTCAGGACGGATTCGACACGCTCAAAGTTCACGGAATGAGAGACTTCTGAAAACCTTGGGATCTACGGCAGGCTGGGTGCTAGACCCAAAGCAAAGGCTGTACAGCGGAGGTGCACAGTAACGAGGTCTGGATCTGGTAGGGGAAGGACCCAGATAGTAGAGGCTATGACGTGCTGGGCTCGCTGGAGTGATTATTTACTTCGTCCTAGTCAAGGTAAGTCATGGTCGTTCATTGATATCTCGGCGCTGAGCTTGCATATATATATAGCCGTCATTTTTGATATCGGTGAATATGGGAAACAGTGGGAAAACAATAAGGATGCAAGCCGCTATACATCGAAGGACAAAGCAAGGTTACCTTATGCCTCTAGATTCTTCGGTCGCCCATATAGCCATCGACAAGGAGGGATAGTGTCGCCGCAGATGACGCAAGGCCAAGCATGTCATTGTCGTCATCACCCTCGCATAAAGCCTCCGATTCTTAGGACGGAAGATTCGGCACTGTTACACAATTCACTTTCGACTTCGTCGGAACCACCGACGCTCAGGAGGACCGAAATTTCCTAGTTCGACGTGGACGCACTGAGTCCAGAGCCATCCAACCTGACTTTCCATTCTCCGTCAACGGCGACCAGCTCATCAGGTGTGCCTACGTCTCCGAGACCTCCTTTTCACAAAAGAAGACCGCCAAAGAATCGAAGTCAATTTCACGTATCTTCACTGGGATCTACCGCCTCCAAGGGCGGACAACGACTACTTTACACTTATTAAGGCCACGAGAAGTCATCTATTGCGCGGATGGAGATACGGATCTGCCAGTGGCGCGGTCAAAGGTTGTAAGATGAGGGACTCGTGGTAACCTTGGGGATGGGTGTCAGATCCAAAGCTGTACAGCCAAAGTGAGCATGCTGTAGGTGTGTTCAGCTTTAATACTGGGAGTCGAGGTTAAATGTTTGTTTAGTGATTTTCATAGTCATGATAAGCTTGCAACGATATACTGTCCTCATCTGTCAAAAAAGGTATATCGTCGTCTGTCTAGGAGAGACTAAGCCGCATGCTCGTTTTGCATGATATCGATTTCGACAATGAATTTATATGACGAACATCACTAGGCTAGCACCTGAATGTCAAACTTCGAGAACCACTCCAAGCCGTCCTGGTCATGCACGTAGCGACTCTCCTTGGATCCCCTTGCTAGGTAACCTTTGATCACTTCCCTTGCCTCGCCTTGCACTGGGAACGGAATCTCTATTCTTGCTGTCATTTCCTTGGCCACGGCATACCAATCATCATAGAAATCCTCGAAATCCTGGAGAGATTGTCTTCGTGCAAGCTGTATCCTAACGTCCTTCTCTTTTCTGGAGCTGAAATGAAGCGAATTGCAGAGCCACTGGAGCTGTTGGGAGCACGAATCCCTAGAGTGGATGCTCACGCGCAGGAAACCAAGTTTGTCGGGCTTGGTCAGGTATACGTCCAGATATTCTATGCCTGGTCACTTCGCTAGCCATGATGAAGAAGGATCAGCTCACTTTCCAACTGGAACCCAATATCCAATGACTGAAGGTTTTCACTCTTCTTAAGGAGCTCCGAGAGTTCGAATAACTGCCGACAACTGTTGTAGTCATTTCTGGAAGCAGAGGAGTTCACTTTGAGTTGGAGCACGCGAAGCTCCTGGAGGTTGAGTGTGTCGTGGATACATGTGAGAGTGGCCCGGAAATTGATGGGTTCGACAGTGCTGATACTGAGCGTCTTTGGTTTGGCGCGGCGCGAGAGTGGGAGTGTGTCCCAGTCGTCCGAGTACGAGACAGTGTAGACTGGTGGAAAGATGACATTAAAGAACTCTAGTGAAGTGAGGGACGGCAAGCATTGAAGCATTCTAATCAGGTTAGGGCGCGTGATGTCACGGTCTCTGGAGTCCACGCAGAGGTGCTTGATCCCTCTGCGGTGATATAGGACGCTGTTGGAATCGGGATTGGTGCTAAACTTCACTCGGATGATGGAGAGTCTCTTGAATGACTTGAGGCGAGAGAGCAGGTCCACCATTTGGTCTACGTCGGAAAACTCTATACGTTCCAGCCTAACGGGCTGCCTAGAACAGTTGAATTCAGAGAGTTCTCCTCTTTTGAATCGCCACCATAAGCTGCTTTCGCTAGAGATAATAAGCTCCGGGATGGCGGGTCGGAGTCCTTCGTTGAAAACGTCGTTGTACGCGGCTAGGGGTATTGTCGACATGAGTGGAAAAGTGGGTGTGGTGTTTAGTACGAGACTTGAGAGTTAAAAGGGAACAACAGTGACGGTGGCATATCGATTGTCGACCGTGCGCACAGGTTGAACCTCAAACGGAGATCGACGGAAACAATAAGAACTATAAGTGTAAGATCAATGAAGAAAGCCATATCAATATCAATGTTTCTTTGCCAGTCACACACAAACAATTGAAAGGGAAACATCAATTGGCTACGTGTACTGCGAGTTTTCGCCGTGATTTGGGCCAGGCGTCTCCCAATCAGCGTTAGGAACAAGGTAGTATTTAGTATTCACTCCAATGCAAAACGGATGAGCCACAAGAGATTGTGCTGCTGAAAAGCCGAGTACGAATGCGAAGTTCAACAGATTCTTTCGCAAAACTGTTGCCAACGCCACCCCCCGATCCACGTTTCGCTGTCGACTGCACAAGTACCACTAGAGCAAAACATCCCAAGTATAAAATGTACAGGAATAATTACTCAAGACCAATTGGTGTACCGGTAAGATGGCGAGGTGCTACAAGATTGGACCTACGTCGTGCTCTGCCCCTTTAATAAAGTCAGAAACATGACCCGGTTCATGACCTCTGTTCCATGGGGACACTCGCCACGCCCGATCTCCGCCATTTTCTTTTGCCATTGGGGGTATACAAGAGGGTCAGTGAACTTGTCGACCAAGTACTTGACCTCCATATCAAGTATTTTAGGATACCTAAGGGGGGTCATTATCAAGAAACGGGCCAAAACGAACAGGTACGTACTGGCCACTGAATTTTGAGAAGACTTCGGCGACGATGTTACTCGGCGTCAACTGCGAACGAAGATTTTCGAACGCCAACTCTTGAAGGCCGTCAAGATTAGCCTGTAGGATAAATCCAAAGAGATAAATAAGCTTGTATTTGTGGAATGCTCACCTTCACAGCCAAGCGATACATTGATTTGGGCGAGCATGCATCCGTTGTTGCGATTCGGGGAATTTCATTGGACTTGAGAGGGGCAAAGGAGATTTCGCGAGTGTACAAGTACGCCAGAAGGGCTTTCCAACTAGCATATGCAATCAGAATGGATCAAGAATCCAATGAAAGCGACGCACGTCCTATACGCGGCGTCATTGACATGCCAGACAGACCCAAAGCGCTCTGCTCCTTGTACTTCTGCTTCATTGATTTGGTCTCCGTAGTCTGTTAAAACTGGCGATAACGGCCTATCAAGAGGCTCAGCTATGCCTTCTTCTGGTGGCGGGTGAAGAGTATCATCGTTGAACAGAGATGGTGACGCTGTTTGTGGTGGTGACTCCGGTGGGTATGAAGGTGGGTCTTGTGAACGATGGACCGATGAATAAGGCTCATCATATACTGGTTGACGGTTGGGGTAATCGAAATCTGACCGTAACAATTCCGAGAGTCAATAATTACGCACAGGGAAGAAGGAGGAGTTACCTGTCGTATGCGGCGCCAGTGCAGCATCAATGTCCATCGTATCCTTATCACCATCGTCCTCATCAAAATCGCTGTCCGCGTCATAATCATATGCACTCCATATCGCCGATTCGCAGTCAACCATATCGAGGTTAACCGCCTTCACACCTGTACTATTAATGTCTGACAGCAGGAAGTATCAGTATCCTCCCCTTCACAATGATTGTTTGCGTACATTTGTCCACAAACGGCGTGTACCCTTTCAAGAGGGCACTGCTCGCGAAAATCGCCTTCGGATAACCAATGTGTCCACGAGGTGACACGCGCGTGCATATGATGAACTTGAGATCGATAGGCAGTTTCCCGTCGCATTGTAGAGTGGACGTTAAAACTTTGGACACTCTCGCCCAAGACGTAAGAGCGGGATTTTGTCGAAAAGGGAATGTGACTTCGAGGGAGAGGGAGAGGTTCGATTTGTTGATCAAATCCGAACCTGCTAAGTTAACCCTCATGAGGAAGGCTTCCGTAGTCAGACTTTCGACCACCTTCACGGTTTCAGTCTTGTTGAAGTTGGACCCAAACGAAGCACGGAAAGACAGGTCCCCAAGAGAGGCAAGTTTAGATGAGCTTGGCAGAATGTAGAAGTTGAAAGCTGCCCGAGATTGCAGTGGAATACGTTTGCCACCGATGGTGTCGACGTTAATGGAACACTGAGCGATCCATCCTAATCCGAATGGCTCGCTTTTCAGTATATACTGGCCGACGTCTTTGAAAACAGGAACTGAGAAGGAGGACTTGATCTGCAGTGATGGAGATGAGAGCCATTCGTCGGGTTGTGTCTTTACCAAGATCATCTGGCTAGCGAAGACGAGGGGTCGAGGTGCTGTCGAAGGAAGCCGAACCTTATATACGGAAGATTTCTCCGTGGGAAACCACGTTACTGCAGGGTGGGCATTCGTATCGATGGCAATAGGCGCCGTTATCAAAAGCATATCTTGAAGTCTAAGCCACGGTAGAGAAGGGAGCGGCCAGAGCTAGTCAAATAAAGACAAGTCCAAATGATTCTAGAGTCAATGATTTGATGCCGCCTCCCAAACCTCTCGGTGCGCCAGTACTTTACGTTCAAAGCCAGTACCCTCGAAGGTGGCGTGGATTCTCCGTGGAAGCCTATTTGCAACCGGATGGGTGGTGGTGTTTCCTACCTCATCTCGCTACTCAGAGGATTGTCGTTCACAGTCAACAGAGGCATATTTCTGATTCTGTACTGAGATTTTGCATGAACGGAAGGTACCAGTACGGTTGGGAGTGTTGGCTGAGGAGACTATTCGGAGGATATGCGCACTGCTGCATGACCCGACTCCATTGACTTCGGTTATATGTACTAAGCAGATATCAGAAAGGACATGGCGTCGGCTTCAGCACAGATTGGGAAAAACACGAGAAGTAAGGCCGTGATGATCGCGAGCCTGAGGTGGGGAAAACACACGAATGAACGCGATGGACCTAGATCAACAAACAATAAGGGGGTGATTGGTGATCGGTGATAGTCCAAGTCCAGCCTTCAAGTTGATTCGATGATCCTTCAACGCTTTGCCCCAGAGTCGTTGTATTCGAATTCAAGGGATTGGAACTTGCAGGCTGTCGCTGGTACAAGGATGGATGATATGTTTTCTGCGACGCTGGCTGCCATGGACAAAAATAGCCAGGAACAGCAAACATAGCATTGACCCCCCTTGAAGCTAAATTTGAAGTAAGAGATTAACTTGAACGATATGGTCAAATTTGCTGGAGTTGCCGCAGAACGATCACGTGAGTGCCGCGCGGCTCGGGGCCGGACTCTCCGGTCATCACCGATCAACCGATCGAATCATCAATTCGCCTCAGTCCCCTCTTCCACGGTTCAAAATGCTCAGTTCTTGCACTATTATAGCTGCGAAAAGTGAATACCAGCAAGAAAAGACTGAGACCTAGCAAAATGATTGACCCCTAAGCGAGTTGAACGCTTGACCTTGTGGACCGGCAACAGCTGTTCAACTTCGGGCTGGAATCACACGCTCTACCACTGAGCTAAGGGGTCTTTCATCTATCTGGATTTCAGCCTTATATATTGTACAGGGGTCATACGTTACCAGACTTAGTCGTGTTGTGTTCGAGTCCAGTCCGTGCCCTAGCTCCTCATCTCTTTTCCGAAAGAGCTACATCACAGTCTCTGCCTCGCTCGCCGCAACGATGAGCTTCGACGCTGCGAAAGACTTTGAATGGTGCCTCAATGTTAGATGTTTAGATGTGCAAAGCATCTTTGGAGACAGTTACTCAGGCTGAGGCTGAGTTACAGTACAGCTGCTGGCCATGTTACTCAAAGCCATCGTCTCCGCTGGTGGTCCTTTGTGCCTGGAGGCTCCTGCACCGGTCGCAACGACGTACCCTATACAGACAAGCCCCCCCGCGAGTGTGTAAGTCCTTATTCGACTCAGGACTGTCTCCCTTGCTAGCCCTAAAAGTCATCCTCCAGCCGTGTTCCATTTTTCAGAAGAGGATATAAATCAGGTATGTATATGTATTGCTTTTCATTAGTTTTTCGCACTGATACTTGTTTATCCCTAGTCTTCTAATCCTAGATGACCGTTCTGCTTGCCCCTTATCAACTTCGGAAAGTCATGTCAGCTGGTAGGGAAACATGGTTTGTCCTAATTCTTCTGGTGAGTCCCTTCTTGGTGTACATATGCTAGGAAAGTTGATCCCTTTGTAGGCTTACATTTGCACGATATCATCATTACTATACTCACCATCAATGCTATTCGACTTTTCTTTGTCCTCCATTTTAGAACGAGGACACCCTTTCAGTTCTTTTATTATAGCGCCCCAACTTCCGTGATGCCAGCTGTATCGCTTCCCTGCAAACCCAAGTCTTGCTTTCGTCCGTAGTACTGAGCCTTATCACGTTCAGTACTCTCACACACAGTTCAAATTGGCTTGCCAAGTCGCCATTTATCACAACGCTCCGTTTTACACAAAAACTCGAGCCTTGATGACTTGTTGTAACGAATATTGAAGGCACTGGCGGTCCAGCGTTGGTGACGCTTGGATGGGATGAGCTTCCTATGTTGGTGAACAAAATAGTCGTGCAGGGAGAAAGACACGGAGATGTGGGCACGAAATCTCAGCTGGAGGACTACGTGCACAAGCGCAATGGAATGGCCTCTGCTATCTTCGGTACCTAAACGACAGAAGCAGAAACGGTGTTTGGTTTGCGTCAATAATCGACGACCTCAGTCACTTTACGCTTTCTGCTTGAACTTGCTGCGGCTCCGCGCGCTAGAGCGTTTCGCGTGACTGCTCCATATCGTCTCCACAAAAAAATCCACCCTGACTCTGAATCATTGTTTCCGTCCTAGCATCCACCATCCGTATCGAGTCGTTCCAGACCTAGAAGATTGTCTGCTTGGTTCGAGTTCGACACGCCACCTCTTCCACATAGCCGTACCCTGTCCAATCCAATTCGCGTCCTAGCACGTCTTATTTTTTCCGGAAGCCCAAGCCGTGGTAGTGGCCTTGCTCGTAGCCTCAGCCTTTGAGCAACACCTCTGACCGCCCCGAGCATTTCAAGTCTGTGGAATTCGACTCTGCCTAGCATTTTTTGCGTCAGTGACATTCCATCGTCGACGCCTTTCATTCGGTTGCCCTTTTGTACTGTCACCTCCCCCTACCTTCCTCGTTTGTACTCCTGCTGTCTACCCACGCCCTTTACGACCGAGAAAACCAGTCTTCTTATCATATCACTCCGTTTTTGCTAATAGTCATCATTCAAGTCATTTCCATGGCCCATTTACGGTAGATGATTTCGGCTTCTACAAGGTCCATTCTTCAGACGCTTGATATATGCCTCCTCCGTCGCTCGTTTTCCATAAGGCTTCGTTTCCTTATAGTATTGCGTGTCTGGAAGAAGAGATTGCTGAAATGAAGGCCTGTTGTAGCAGATGGATAACGGTTCTTTCTGCACCCGGCACATAGCGAGCTGCATCTGTTGTTGTGCTACCCACGTTGACTGAGTTTCAGGTTCGAGTTCATAACTGTACGAACATTTCTTCTGAACCTTGGTGCGGGATCATGGTAATTGAATTGATGTGACCGTCGATGATTCAGAATATCCATGGTCGAAACTGTTCGGGAATCGGATCAGTTGCCGTGGTGGAGGGCTAGCGGTCTTGGGTATTTGCCTACGCATTCTGTCGCCCACTGACAACAGGCGGAACGAGGCACTTTCGGCAGTGTGCGATGAGGAGCGCACGCAATGCAAAACTATCCCACGAGAACGAGACCACTGATACCTTATCCAGTAGCGGCAGAAACTGTGTCCCCCATTCTTTCCTTTTTTCAAACATCAGTTTTAGCGAAATAGGGAAGTGCGCTATAAAAATTCTGGTAACTGCCCTGTACTACTTATCATCGTCTCGCCTAAATCGCACGTGCATTATTAAAATTGTATTTTTCCCACTATATCCAACATACAGGGAAGCTTGTTAAAGATGAGCGGATGCATGACACTACGACAGTAAAAGGATAAAGCATGATTACAATAATCTCCGCAAAGTGGGGCCGTGGAACAGACAGAATCTGACGCAAGGTGTCCGCAGAGCAGTAAAAAAAGGGCAAATAAGACAGGGATCACAGGCGAAGCGCAGACCGTCGTACAGCAAAAGTATAGAGATGGGGAATAAAGAAGCATACACATGCGGGCGATACTCTTTGCTGTGCCCCCGATTGAGCCGTACGTACCAGGCGGTCCGCAAAGTAGTCGCATGGGTGTACCGCATAAGATTGTGTGACTGTAAAAGAGAAAGGAATAATGATTCGTGGTGCCCACATGAGCTGGGTCGTAGGGGTGTCTTTCCCGATCTGGGAGGGCGTCGGCGGCGGTGTGCTCTCAGCAAAATCGTACTGGGCGACGAGTTCCGTTAGTGTTATAGATGTGAGACAGGGTGGCGGGAGGAGCAGTGGCCGCTGGGGCGGGTCGAGAGGCGAACGGGACGGGGAAGGCAACACTCAGAATCCGACTCCAAATCGAGTTCCCAGTCAAAAGCCTCCTCTTCTTCCTCCCGATGCGTGTGATGCCGTCGAGCGTCTTGAGTGATGAGGTCCCGGATGATGCTGGGTGTGTATTATTGTGTATCGCTGATCGTCAGCGACAGCGAGCATGACAAGATCCAGAGGAGGCTTACATATCGCGGGGATGAGCCATTCGTCGTCATCGTCCGACCCGGAGTCGTCTTCAGCGCTGCCTTCGGCCTCCGATTCATCGTCGTCTTTCTTTTCGAATGTGATGGCAGTGTGATAGCTGCGTGAGGGGTTTTGGTGCCTGTCGTTGGCGCGTTGCCTTCAACGTCAACGCCGCCTCAAGCTAGAAGCCTATGAACACCGGTTGGTACCTCCTCGAGAACCTGCCATCCGCGTCTCGCCTGAGAGTCTTGGTCAAGACCTACGCGACGTCCATCAGTACCATCCAAGGGATCGCCCCGGGATGGGACGCACCATCGATTGGCCAACTGAGACCCAGCCATCGACGCCGTTGCCCGTGTTTTGTCCCTCATCCCATCCATTCCAGCACGATGCTCACAAAACCTGAAAAACGTCAGTGCACGGCGACTATGTGCATGAATGCCGAAATTTAGTAACAGTTAGAGTTGAGTTGAAGTTTGAGGTTCGAGTGTCAATCGAGTTGCAATCGAGTGTCCGATCTTATTTCGGTACGTTTCTTTCCCACGCCTCCCTTGGTCCGTCGAATCTTCATCTCATCTCATCGTTACACAGCGCATTACCTTCACGATGGATCGCTCTAGGGGCCAATCTTACGCCTTTTGTATCGTTCTCAGTTGAGTACGGTTACCGAGGAGGAGGCTCGATGACCCGATTATGCGATCAGATGACGCATTCGTGCGACTTCCAAGATTATTGGGCTATGATATATGAAGCTTGAAGCTTTGAAGGGTCGGGAGGATTCCTGATGATGGAAGAACCTGCGGCATAAAACTCCGATTTCGAAGCACGAGAGAAGAAAATAGATGATGTCCGGCCATACATGTATTATGATGTATAGTATGGCGAGGTGGTTTCAAGTTATTATTATAATGCGGTTGGAGATCAGGTGCTGATGGTCGGAATGAGGGCGTAGTGGACTCGAAATGAGAGTATATTCCGTCGTACAGTGCAGGGACAGTGGAGGTTCGGAGTCAAGTATAGATAGGTACGAACTGTCAATGTTTAAATTACAAGATAAATAGATATAAATAGAATACACCTCTCTCTAACTTGGTTCAGAGATTTCTTCTGAGCTGGTGAAACAGAATCACAATCATCAACCCCAAATCAACCCAGGCGGGTTGATGCATCGACTACTGATGAACCATCTTTCAAATCTCTCACGTGGTTGTTTAGTATATATGTACAGGTTCTCTCCCTTCAGGTTTTGTAAAACAATCACAAGCGCAACATGCAGCCCGTCCCCGCAGGCTACCCCATACAACAACTGTAAGTTATAATCGTGGAATCAAGCAGTGATGTGTACTGAATCATCTCGTTCAAGGTCCGGACCTCTGGTTTGCCAAATTGCGCGTTTGGTCCATTCAGTTGCTAACACGGTAATCTAGATCATTGCCTATCTCTTACACTGGGGACTCTTCGGGACACTTTCTGTGCAGCTTTGTGTGTCGCTCCGAGTCACTCTCTAGTCAATCCGTTCCTGATGCATTCCCGTTAGATCTGTACTATCTAGCATTTCCGAAAGACAGAAAATCTACAAAATGCCTTGTCTATGGAATCTACGTCGTCGAGTTTGCTCAGACGATGCTCGTTACCCATGACGCCTTTGCAGAGTTTGGGTATGGCTTCGGCGATATCGATGCCCTGACTGGAATGTATTTTAATTGGCTGACTGTCCCTATCATGGGCGCTGTCGGTTTGTGTGGCCTCCATCGTCTGTCTGCTGTCCGTTATTTATAATACGCACAGTTGCTGGTGTCGGACAGGTCTTTTATGCATACCGAATCCTCATATTGTCAAGATCACGAACCGTCCCAATATTTATCACCTGTGTTCGTTGTCACGATCTTCCTCTGTGGCAGTCTAGCTCATATATTATCAGGTATCCTTGACCAGCTCCGTGGCAGCTATAATTACAGGCGTCTACTGTTTTCAAACAGGGAACATCACTGACACCCATAACACGCGGTTGTCTATTGCTATCGGAGTAAGTACTAATTGGCTTGGAGTCCCAAGGTTCATCATGCTAATCCACACGTAGCTTTGGGGCGGAGCCGCAGCCTTTTGTGATATTCTCATCGCTATCTGCATGACTCACTACGTGAGCTCTTCCTCCTTCAGCTATCTCCGACGATGTTCATATCGTCTCGTAGCTTATGCGCAGCGATACCGGTGTCCATCAGACCCAGATTCTAGTCACCAAACTAATTCGTCTCATTATCGAAACAGGAACAGCGACAGGTATTCGCTCCCTACCATGATCCAGCATCGTTATTCACATGCATTCAGCTGTTGCCGCTCTGGTTAACCTTATCCTCTTTTTTGCCTTCCCTCATCAGGCATTAGACGGGACAACAGCCTTCATTATTCCCAAGCTGTATGCTAATACCATTTACATGGTGCTGAACTCGCGATTCCGAATTATAGGTGGACGGGATACTTATACGTCTCTCACTGATGTGGGTATCACGACCACTACAATGGGGGATATCACCTTCGAATCAACGGAAGGCACGCCCCCTGCGGACGGGATGCAAGACCAGGTGTCAGTGGTCATGATATCTAAAGAAGTATTCAACAGTGGGTCGAATGAGTGTTAGTCATGGTGATTCATGTGTTTTATTAGAGCTGATTTTTCCTCAGGGACGAACCACAGTACGAGCCTCCCTGCGTAACTGTAGAGTATGTTCTTTGAGCTGACACTATGATGGAAACCCGCTCTAATTTATGTACTGCAATGTGCTGGTGTACGATGTGTAGGAATTCATACCCAAAATTACTTCTTCTCAACTGCGAACGAGGTGTACACAAAACATGAATGCCAAACCCAAATGTACATACAGCAGCTTGGAGACGTGATGACCGTAGTCTTGGCGCCAATGCAAGTTCGAACGCCGGCTGGATCAGCTCGTACGCCCTTTACAACGTCCTCGTTCTCGTCGCACATTGAAATAATTCTGTCACACAATGTTGATGCTGAATTCGCTCTGCTGGTCGCACCGTCAATTAATGATAAACCCATGGAGTATTCTGACACGCCAAAGCTTTGACGATCTGGCACGAGTAAGTATACCTATAGCTTAGATTTCCCGGCATCGAAATCCCGCCTCGATCTCCGAGTCCGTGCCCACTCCTGCTGAGCTATCTTTCGCAGCTGTGTCTTGACGAGCTTGCCAGAAGGTGTATGGTCTTATTACATTAGGTCCATCAATATTATGCCTATGTTGATATGGCATCAAAAAAGACATACCAAAGTCTCCATCGTGCAAAATGATCATCACCGGAACCGCAAACTTTGGTAACCTATCCATGGATTAGCCTCGTATAATTAAGCTGAGATGGAACGAATGAAACACTTACAGTTTTTCTGCAACCGCCAAAAGTTTCTTCTCGTCGACCTTTCCGTGATACCCAGGCTTGATAGTAACCAGCGCAGTCACCAACTCTCCAAGCCGTTCGTCGGGTACGCCTACCGCTGCCGCTTCCAACACGCCCGGCTCGGTGTACAGGGCATTCTCTACGGATGTGGAATCCTTCACATCTATTGTTATTGATTGAAGGTATTCACGATCACGTAGCACTTACGACGTTCTCTCCACCACGAATAATAATGTCTTTGATCCTGTCTTTGATATAGACGTAACCTTCTTCGTCGATGCAGCCTAGATCACCCGTCTTGAACCACCCATCCTTCGTGAGAACCTGTATCGGAAATGAGATCTTTGAGAGTGCACGAGTAACACCTGCCTCGCCTACCTTGTCTGTGGCGGCTACAGTAGTTCGATCATAAGCCAGCGCATTCGACGAATCAAAAATCAGACAAACCCACCTGGATCCCCAAAATACCCTTTCATTATGTTCGGGCCACGTAGCCATATCTCACCTGCCTCTCTTGGGACAGCCTTGACACCATCTTTCATGATTACAATGTCGTTGGGAAGTAGTATGAATCCGCTGTAAACTTGGTGAGTTCGCACAAAGAAAATAAGAGAGAGGGGGTCACCAGCTATCCAGCCTTGCCACATAGTCAGGTCCAACTACAATAAAAATGGCATTTGGATCATAGAAGTTGAGAGATGTTTTGCTCACCGACTCCTACAGAAGCAGCGTTGGTCTCAGTGAGACCGTATGCCTGTCCGCTACGGCGAAAGTGGTCAGACTATATGCAGAAAGAATTGGTTTGACCACATACAACACTGCATGGGGAAAGGCTTGCTTTGATCTCTTCACCAGAGACGGCGGTACTGGAGCACCACCGAACGTGATATTTTTTATAGATAACCCGGGCGGGGTGCTGTCGGCGAGGTCACTCACAGTTGAGGGTACGCTGTGGACTGGTTAGAGGAGGGCATAATCAATGGACAGACACGGACCCCCCCAAGAAGGTTACGTTTTCTGCTCTGCACAATCTAAGACAGAAAATTGCGTTAACAGCTTTCGAGAATGAGCAAAAATGGTTTACTTGATAGCTGAAGAAAAGAAGCATTGAAATGACGCATAAGACGGTGATGGAACCAATCCATACCTTCTTCCACATTCCATTTCCGCATCAAAACCAGCTTTATTCCTTGAGAAGTCCCAGTGAACTGAAGACGCATCGGCGTTGGCTTATCGATATCTCGTGGACGAGGACGAAAGACCGACTCACGCTCGTCCTGATTCCGGTCACATGGAACAGAGGTGTGGGAAGCAGTATACCCTGCTGCTGCGGACTTGAAACTGGTGGTGGAGAAGAATATGGTAGGCCTCGTCGAAGGCCGTCCCTTCCAGCCATAGCAGCTCTCTATCGAGTATTTGTGAAGAAGAGACGATAATCCACAGATTGAAACCATACACTGAAAAGGCTGCTTAGGAGTGCGCGTTGCGTGCTTAGAGCACCTTCTGTGATAAATGGTAAGATGTATGAGCTCATGTACAGACAACTCGATAAGACCTACTTGGAAGACCAGTAGTTCCCGACGTAAAGATGATCATCGCGTCATCGTCAGGCGACACTTTAGGATCGTCTTGCAATATTCCTTTGGGATCCATGTCATACTTGGAACGCATTGTGCGCCAAGTGTCCATTCCCTCCCAAAACCCTTTGCCCTCATGGTCTTGGACGACGAGGTATCCTGACGCACCCGATGCGTGCTTAAGATCAGTAGCAATTGGTCCAATCTTATCAGCTCGCTCAGGGTCAAGGATTATCAACGAGCAATTTGTGAGCGTGATACAGTGTCGAAGTGTCTCGAGTGGTAGCCATCTATCATGCATATGAATAAGGAAACCATCTGGATAATAACAGCAGGTCCTACGCGTTCACAAGAGCAGTGACAGCTCCAAGAAGATCTGGGGCGGGACTTGAGGACACCTCTTAGAATTCAAAATATTGACGTACGGCAAGCCCAGAACACTATGTAGTAACTCGGGAAATTTCGAGAGCAGATGACTACCCGGTCACCTGCATGTAAGCCCGAAGTGAGTCTCGGTGCAGCTCATCGAACGGCCCCCGTTCACGCACCCTTCTTAACTCTGTAAACATCTCTGAAGATGGCAGCACATTTAACTGCCTCGTTGAGTATCTCCTGGAAGGTATAGCGTTCTTGCTCAAATACTACATAAGTTTTTTCGGCGTGTTCGTTCATCGACTGCAAGAAGAACGCTCTTATTGATGGCCAAAGGTTCTTCCACACCTTCGAGACCCTGCCATCAACTACCTAGATCGCAGAATTCAGGCGTCGTTCTGCAGCTACCTGGGCTATACTCACGCGAGTTTCAATCTCGAGTATACTTCCCGGTGCTGTGAGTATTCGGTCCGCTGAAAAAATTCATGTTAGCATGCGAAATGCGTCAATCCGTAAGCGAACCTTCTTCCACTGAACAGCATGGATTCCACCTTTTGGCGTTCATCGTGGTGGCAGCTGGATAGCTGCGGATAAGTTGCTACTGGAGTTTCAGTAAAACATCTGACCCGTCTGATGGTCAGCTGAACGGTCTAATTTGTGGGGAGGGTGCCCACGCCTGGACGGCAGTCAATTAACTTGTTTTCTGCTCTCGGTGACTTATTTATGTTTGAAAGTCAGTAGGATGAGACTAATGAATGTCAGAATCCAGGATTAGCACTCACCTGGATGTATTGGACACGCAAGAGCAGGAACGACTTGGAGAAAAGGAAGAACAGCGGATCACCGGGCCGCGACATCTTTTGTCAACCCGATATCAAAGTTCCCACGGTCCCTTCCAGTTTACCGCTGTCACTACTTACCTACCTTAGCAGCAATACTAGGCAATACCTCTCCTCCCCCCTCCCGGCTCCGTAATGGGTGATGCTCGTAATTCCCTACGACCGCAGTCTGTATCGAAAGCTCTACGGGGAGCCCACTTGACACTGTCATTTTTCAATAACTTCGGTTCTTAAATTCACGCCTAATCTTTTGCAAGCAATCGCATACTTGTCTTACGCGAAGGTATCGGCGCCAACAGATCGATGTGGTCGTCGATTCGCTACGTGCTGGTGGAACTGCTTAGACGACCGGACAGGAATTGCTGCTAACAGTGGTTTGGCTACGCCCAGTTGCTGTCATTGTGCCGCGTACGTTACCGCATATGGTATCTTCCTCTGATTCATATTGTAGCGCCAGTCGAGTGGGTGAGATTTCCGTCATTGTACCGTGTACGTTATCTCACATGGCACCTCTATTCTTGCTCTAACCCTTCCTTGTACTTAGTGTGTAAATGCAATAAGCACAAGTTAACAATGGATTTTCGGTTCAGCTCCGGGTATCAGCAAATCCTCGCGATTGCCGTAATCTCCTCTACATGCGCGTATATAAGCTATAGACGTTGAGACGGTTTCTTATCACCTTGTCACTCTTTCTCCCACCTCGTCGCGTAGCTTGAAGCTCGCTCAATAACTCGCTCAACACGATCAACCACGTTCTTTACCAATCCCGCACAACATTTACTGCCTCCAGCTCAAATACAATGCCACCCGCAGACGTCCTCAGAGCCGCCCTTTCTTGCTGTTCCGCAAGCCCACTGTGTTCGATATGTCCTCCTAGTCTTCCCAAAATGTCGAAACATGACGTCAAGCAAGTCTTAGACAAAGGCCGCAGAGGATTCGACCACGACAAGAAGTACTATGCCTGTCTCTACGGAAGAGAATGGGCATCCATCGAGGATTTCCAGGCCTGGCTTTTGAACGAGCAGCACGTTCATAGCATCAGATTCTTTGTGTTATCAAGCACCGTGAACGTGGCTCCCCTCAAGAAGCGTAGGTGGTAGGCGGAACATACCTTTTACTGCTCCCGTCACAAGCCATGCACACCCCGATATGTTGGTCCTCCTAAGCACATCAAAGGCAACTGCTTCTGCTCTATCACAGTCAAGACCTACCCGGACACTCCGATTGTTCTAGGGAACTATAACGATTATCACTCGCACCCTCTTGGCGCAGCGAACGCTACATTCTCCGAGAAGGCACTCTCCTTTGTCCGCGAGAAGATCGGTCCCAGTACGATCAAGCCAGACGTGGTATGTTCTCATCGCATTGCAGAGCAATCGATTCTGACCGCCTTCATTTTCCAAAGTCTGCTCAAGCTGTTGATGACAACAGCGAGCCCGCGAAATACTGCGATCTCAGTGCGGATGCTTGGCGTCCAGCGAGTGCGTTGTATCTCGACAACCCGGATCCCTTTGCCTCTATGTCGATGATCGACGTTAATTCGAGGTACACTTACGAAAAGCATTAGCATACCGCAGTGGAGGCAAGAGTACGTCATTTTATCCATTTTGCGTTACCGAAGTCGATTTCTGACCTTATTTACAGACGTCAGATTGGTCTGAGGTCTCATCGTCGATGGTCGTGACAATGTGTATTTTCTTTCTTGAGCTGGTCTCTAAGGGATTTGATTTTGAGTAGCTTTCTACTTATGACGCTCGTTTCCAATTTCATCACATTTTTCATTAAACCTTCACAAGTTTGCGACCGCAAGATCACTTCGCTGGAAGACACCCAGAAGCTGCGACTGACAAACACACTAGAAAGCACTGGTGAGTTTATTGCTCTCCTTCGGTTTCATATCATGGTCGAATGTCGAAAACCCTAGGTAAGATGCTTATATGTCTCGGCGATTTGCCCGTACCACATCCTCAAGAAATACACAAATCACCGTGTCGAGCATACCATCAAGTCTTCATGGAGTTCGCCAGTAATATCAGTTCAAGTACGCTCGACATGTCAGGGCCTCGCTAACTACATCGACAAGCTTCGTTGCCCAGCTCTCCGTGGTACGATAGAAGCTCTGGAATATGGTTCGTCCGAGAGGGCGGCCAGGCGTGTAACCTGACTACCTTCTTCAAAGCGTCTCTTTGTGATGGATTCCAGCCTTCTATGCACCCATTCTCGAAACTTCAAACAAGCTCACTCATAGCGAAGGAAACGCTCATCGTCACCATACTGGAGACAGCCCTTGACAGACGAAGGGATTCACTGTCATCAGGACACTGCAAATCGGACTCGGAACTGAAGCAGCCTATGACTGGCTGCGCCATTTTAGACATTGACGGATGTAGGGTATTACGGGATGACCTCCAGCCACCCGACGAGCTTTGTCCGACATTAACGTGGGCACGCTTTGGAACGATAATCGCGTTCATGCCGCGGATCGCGAGTTATGGATCGAGAGAGCACTCTAATAGAAAATCGCTCGATTGTCTTTGTGTGCGCAGTGGTACCGCAGTCGTCTTGCGACATCTTTCCGCTGGGACTCAGTCGAATGCACCAACGTGAGCAAGGTCATCGACGTCGTGTACGCACTGGGATTGCTTGACTACCGCATAAGGGCCACTAACGTTGGTCGTCAGATTCGACGTTATCACCTTCTTCCATTTTGGTGACTTCCTCATCCCCTGGAAGCTGTACCCGACTTTGTCGGTTTCGATGAGTGCGACATATCCGATGCCATTAATAGACCTTTGCGAAAGGTCCATCCGCTGACTTCAGAGCAATTTGTCGTACTCGACCACCCTGCAGAATCTCTAACAACAACGTCCAAAGTCGACGTGACATCTGTCAGACCTGCAGTGGACATACAGTATCCTTGATTCGCGTAAATCATCACATTGAGTACTGATTGGGACCCAGCTAGCACGGTCATGAAGCCTTTCCAGAAAATGTACGTGTAACGGGGAAACGACGTCGAAAGACTGAGTGGGAAGGGCCCGCGACTGCACTTCACAAACTTGTTCGAGCATCTCGGATGTCAACTTCGTATGTCGGACACGATCGGTGGTGTTCCGCGAGATGTTAACGACACTGTTTCCCACTGTCCAAGATTCTCTTGCGTTTCGCAGGCGTTAGCGAGGGCATGGAGAAACACGTCGGCGACGTTTTTATGCGCAGCGGCGGTCTCCGAGACACAAAGGTAACCGAGGCCGTCGACATCCAGTGCTTGACTGGTAAGTGATACACGCGATACACCTCCGTCGCGTATCAGCATAATGGCGGGCAGCGTGGCTTAGCCATACGTTCTATATCCAGGATGCTCAGTATTGTTCCCCCAAGCGTGGGACGTGTAATTGTCCCTCGGAGAAATTCAGCAGAAAGATATGCCATGATTGGCTTCTTAAGATGAACGGCAGGTGCGGATCCGAAATCTGCATTGAAGAATCAACAGGGCTCTTCTTTGTTCCGGCGCATTTTCGCCACCGCTACAGACTGTTTAAATCCATTTCTTTGATGAGTCGATCCAGATTCTAGCCATCACCTTTTTACAAATTCACTTTGACAGTACTTCCTTGGCATCTCCCTAGCGTCGATGATTCATACTTGTACCTTTACCCTATGGGTTGAGTCGAAGTACACGATTCAAAATCACTCTTGTTGAATCTCGAATTCGCTAGCTATTAACAACCGGGACCTCGTATCTTTTTTCTTTGAGAACGTTAGGCCTATCCCGGTCCGTCCTATATATACAGCTCTGGAAAGCTTTCTGACGCCAACAAAATTTTACGCAAGGCATTCTCATCGGTCGGTCTGGAGTCCGCACAAACCAAATTCACATCGTTGCTTCGATAACACTGTCGGGGCACATAGGGCGCGTCGGAAGCTGCTGAGGGTTTGGCGACACTCTTACTTGGCTGATGCAGATTTCGGAGCCGTGGTATATGGCTTCTTCATAATGAGACAGGGCCCTTAACGGCACTATCATGTCGCCCCAACATTGGACTCGGACAGCGGTCCAGAGAAGCCTCTTCCTTGTTGTTTGAACGTTCGAGAATCTATGGCCACCATCACCATTCACTTGAAAATGAACGTTAACCCTCGGTCCGACTGGAATATCCTTCCCACGTGAATGAGGAAATGTTGTTCCAGTATCACTTACTTGCCATTGGCCCGGTGAAGGTTCTTCTCGGCCTTTTACTCATTCAGGGAGTCTTAGATGCCGGAAACCTTTAAGGTTTGTTCGATTCGCGATCGAGTGTGGAGTGTGAACTAGTGGGAATCAGTGGGAAAGGAACACTGAAGACGACGCGCGGTAATGCGCCACTGTGCTCTATGTTCGGTGCTTCTTAGCAATGTGTTCATTTGGTCTTCAAGGAGATTTATTTATTTCGCCTGATGGACGTCCGCTTTAGTGATGAAGAGATAGAATGAGGGAGCGAGGACCTCTGGAGGGATGGTACTGTTCATGCCACCACTCAAGATCCGATGATCATAAGACAATGATTTCTTGCGGGGCATCTGATCAGCATGAATTCCGCGCGTCCATCACCGTTGATAATGAAAACGACGTGTTCAAAAGGTGGTAAGCCTAATAATTAATCGCTCCCTTCCAACAACTAGTAAGATATTAAACATCGAATTATATGGTCTTAAGACCGGGTATAGGCGGGGTAGCTAATTAACAATACAACGAACGAGATATTAGCAAGCAGTGTTCAAAATGGAAGAATACCGAAAGCGATATGGTTTACAGTCTTGAAGGGTCGCTCGCGCGGATCAGTAGCTCGGTCTCACGCGAACGCGGTACAATGCGACAATTAAAAGGATCAGGATGCCTATCATGACTCGTGAGGAAAGCGGAATGCTGATTGACATATAAAACGCACGAAATGGTAGATGAGAGGTATCCCTCGCTCCGAGACCAATCAGGAAGCCTAACGTGTTCTTTATCGGACTCCGGAAGAACATTGAACACGGAGAGGACAGCAGCAACAGTGATATAGAACTCATCGTCTGCGAGAAGTTGTCCGGGACAAATTCTATCAACGGATTTGTTAACAAATCTCCCAGTATTCTGGAGCCATGAATAGCACTGACCTGCGACCGTATCCGAAAGCGAATTTTCGAGGATCTGGATTGATGCCTTTGCTTTCATTTTGGGGCTCCAAGTATCTTTCGGGAAGGAATTCAAAGGGAGACGGATAAGTGTCTGGATCATGCATTACGGCCCTATGGAAAAATCGTCAGCCGAAATTAAGAACTTCTTGATTGGAGGTACGTACCATGTGTTAGGCAGCACTACAGAGCCAGAGGGGATCAAGTAGCCCTAAAAGGGTTCGTCAGAGTATGAACAGGAGGTAATGTACCGTTCAAACGTACGTTGTAGGAGTCATCTTTGGTCGACTTGTGTGGTACTGCCAGAGGTCCAACCGGATTCAATCGATGAACTTCCTTCAGTAAGGAGTCAACGTAAGGCAAGCTTTCGCGATCATTGAAATCAGGCAATCGTGCGGACCCGACTACGCGTGATATCTCTTCCTGTGCTTTCTTCTGCTTATCTGGGAAAAGCGTCATATAGAGGAAGAATGAGCATAGCGATGATACGGTCTACAGCCATTTGCTGATTAGTTACAGTTGAAAAGACGGATAGTGCCTGCTTACTGTGTCGGCACCGGCTATAATTGGAGATGTGGTAAGTTTGTAACGCCTGCGCCGAGGACAGCGCGGAGAACTCACCAGAATAGAATCCAGTCGTGACCCATTTGTTAACGTCTTCCTGGTACGGTGATGGATTTTTATATCGCTGAATGAGATTGGCGGTAAAAGAAGGTATGGCAGTCCCTTTCATCTTTAATTGAATGGCGTTCAGTCGGTCACTGACGTCACGACAAACATATGCGACAGTACTAACCACTTGCTCCTTGACGGAGTTGTAAGGTATATCTCGAAGTTCCTCCATATCTCTGTGAAACTTTTCAGCCTTCTTCATCCAATTAAAGCCCAACCATCGCGGAAGATATAGCACTTAGGAATCGATGTCATCGTTGAATCATCTAAAGAGATGAAATTGACTGGACTTACTGATAGGGAAGGAATCCACTAGAAAAGCGCCCGCAGTCGTAGACTCCGAAAACCCTTGATCACCACGGTCGGCGAGCTCGACAAGTGGGTCATCCTCAGGCCTAACGTCGTACCCATGTGATATGAGAAAAGTTATGGAGGCGATATGACTACAAATGACTTCAGTGTTAAACCCATTGCGTTAACCACCAAACCTTACTGTCGGATATGGTCGCGGAATTTTTCCGGGGATTCAAGGAGGGCTCCGAGAAATATCCTTGTTTTCTCTTCCTCGATAGGCCGCCATTGCTGCACCTTCCGGGGTCCGACTACTTCAAGGATAAGTTTTCTGTACTCCCGTAAGCGTGTGCCGTAAGGGCAGAGGGGTACACTGTGGACGTATCCGGCACTGTAATTTACAGATGTCAGAAATGTCTCGTACACTCAAAGATTCGCTTACAGCTCTCCGCCCATCACTAGACGCGGCCGATCTGAGTAGATACCGCCGCGTTGGTCGAGCAGAGCAAAAACTGCTTTGGCTGAGTTGAGCACAATAATCGACTGCCCCACCGCATTGAGGTAGATAACATCGCCTTGAAGGGATGAGCACCAAGTAATATGTTTGCTGGAATACCTACCATATTGGCGACCCCATTCAGCATATTTTAACCAGGGGTACTTTACGGCCATGTCGAGAGCATTACCGAGAAACGGAAGACCAGGAGGACCAGGAGGCAAGAGAGCGCGTTGCTTGCGACAATAGGCATAGACCAAGTAACCAAAGAGAACAAGTGAAATGAGAAGAGGGGCGTCCATTTCGTTAGGACAGCTAAGAGGTACCGAAGCTGGATGCCACCGTCTTAAAGTTTTATCAAGTCTCCTTTATCGACCGAGAGACCTCTAGTCCGGTATCAAATTGAAAAATAGTGAATTCCGTCTGATGGATTTTTCGTCCCCGGATAGCAAGACGTACTCATGGTTTCCCCCTTGAAAGGGTCTCGTTAGACGTTTTTCCTCGATACTAGGTTAGATTAGGAGATCAGAAAATTCGCCCGCCGGGTCGGTTTGGAGGTAAACCGGCGATAACAGAAGTCGGCAATCCAGTCATCTAGACGGTCATTAAAATGAAGCGTGGAATGAAGTAGTTCCTGACCACTGTGTTGGATACGCACGAAGATACTCTTCGTGTCCAAAAAGGACGGAGGATCACTGTTAGACCATGGCAACCGTGCCTTCTGCGCACGTGTAGGCTTACCGGGTTCCTCTGCAAGGGGGTGGCGTGCCAACAAATCACTGGCACTATGTCGAAGCTGAACTGTTTGAACTTTGAAAGCAGTGGTGCGTTGAACGGAACCAGGGCCAGGTCCAGGCCACCGACACCAACACCAACACCACGGTAGCCGGCCCGAGCCGCCCGATCTCCGCATAAGGATGGTGACATCATTATCTCGCCATTTGCCGACAGTGACAGCTTGGCCCTGGACGGGTCCGTGTTGTTGGGTACTTTTGTCATCTTTTGTATGTTGCTTTTCAGCAAAAAAGCTAGCAGATTTGCAGATTTCTCCTAGAATCATTTGACGGGTTCAATGGGCACCCGTTCAAGGTCCTCCCCCATCCATATGGATGCCACGCCACCTCCTCGCCCGCAGTGCAGGGTGACTGAGATTCGGGGCTAACGCATCTCGGCGGCACAGGCAAAGGGCACGGGATTAAAATTATACCCCAGTATTATACTGATTCCGACCCAATACGAGCGCAAACACAGATCAATGCGAATACCGCTGGATCCTGTCAAGAATCGCCTCGTTTCGTTATGATTGCTCGTAATTTCCAAGCGAAACGATTTCGAAACTTTCCACGGTCGAAGCTTCCTGACGCGTGCCCGAGGAATAAAGTCATGTAATACGAACAATGAAATACCGGTCCTGGCGGTGGCGCATCGCCTTTTGCCTCCCAAGCTCTTTCACCTCTCGCCTACAGTCCAGCGATGAGCTCCCCAGTAGAGGTTCCTGCTCTACACACCACGGTCAGGGATTCGCGTGTCAGACATCTACTTCTTGCTAACGATGATGTATAGATGGGCGCATTGATGATTGGCACCATGTGAGCTTCATAGGCACTTCTTTTCGGAAGTATATGCTGATTTGTTGGATGGTGACGAAGCTTGGCTGGAGTGTATGTATCCGCTATTCGAGCAGTCTTTCATTTGCTCATCGCAATTTCTAGGCTATGGGGTGTATCTTGCATGCAGACATACGAGGTATGAGGTTTGCTCAAATTTTCCCCGCATTTTCTCACGGGGGTGGTCCCATTCTTAGTACTTCAGTGTGCGTATACGTGCTTCTCAGCCAGCACCTCTACCAATCCCCACGCAGATGTACAGGAAGACGGATGACCCGAGGCTGAAAGTCATGGTGAGCGCCAGGTTTGTGATCGGACGCGTTGCAAGAACTCATGCCCCGCAGGTCGTGATAGTCTTGTATGGATGACTTCTGTATGGACCATTCGCCATTTCTAATCGCATTTCCAGTCTTCTCGACACCGTGCAGCAGGTGTTTGTTACACATACTCTATATGAGTACCTAGTCGTTCATTATTATGACCCCGCCAACCTGGGGGTTGTTGAGTGGTGAGCGCACTTGGTTCTGAACCTGGTTTGTATCGTACTGATATTGACATCGCAGGAGTTTATTGGTACGATCTCGTATGCTTATGTCTAGCATGGCAATCGATTTATACTCTATCACAGGCTCAAGTTGCCCCCTCGGTATGTAAATTTACAAACTTACCCCACATTCTCATATCAACATGTCTACAGGGCTTCATTGCGCTACTAGTACAATCGTATGTGTTCATTCTTTTCCCGCGTTTACTGTTTCTGAGTTTTCTTTCTAGATTTTTCACATATCGAGTATACATTTGTGAAGCCTTTCCTCTCCTCTTGACGCTTGCAATCCTGATTACATCGATAGTGAGTCGCAAGAATATACCCATAACGTTATTCCTCGTACGTGTTTCGAACTCGTCGTTGACCAGCACCCGGCTGACTAGTATTTCGCTAGGGGTCACTTGTTTTGGGAGAATTCGGAGTTACTATCGGTCAGAGTTTTTTTATACCCTTAGGCTTCGTCTCATACTCCTTGCCTACATAGCATACTTCGTTCGAGGGTGAGTGCAATGCGTTCGCAACATGACCTGTAGTTGAAGCGCTTCACAGGTGGTCCGTCAAGCTCGTGGCAGAAATCCCGACCAAACTTACAGTCCGTGTGGTATTACCCGAATCGTCTGAATTAACTGAATAGAAGCGAACAGGACCTTTCACGATCTATGAATGCTGTCGGGGCAGCAGGCGATATGTGTATCACCATATCACTTATCTATTTACTTCAGCGGTCGAAGTCCGGATTCAGAAGGTGGGACGCTTCGAGTGTATAACTTCCATTTTACTTAGTTACGCTTCAGAACCGACGCGATGATGAACCAACTTATTCTTTTTTCTCTCAACAGTGGCCTACTTACCAGGTATGTCGTTCAATCAATTGGACATGCTATACGGTCGCTCAATTACGAGTAGCATATGCGCGATAACGTCACTCATATTGGTATGCACTTGTTCTCTAGCTTTCAAGTTCAATGACCAATTCTTCCTCGATAGGTCTTGGTGTGCCCGGACACCTTCCTGTATATAACATTCTATATTATTTTGGGCCGCTGTATGTCTCTTGCTACTATGTTTTCCCTCGCTACTAACGAGTTTTAAAAGTATACACGAACTCTTTTTTGGCAACGTCAGCCATTTTCACCAATCTCATTGGTAAAGTAGCTGACTGTTCTTTTCAGCCTAAATGCGCGTTTCAAAATACGAGGGCAGCAGGATGGTGAATCTTTCATGGCGGCCGTGAGCATGGACGCAACATCTGTGGAACGGCGGACTCTTCCTGGTCTCACTTCTGGAAATAGTTCGGTAAGTCCTACGCGGTATATATTACACTTCTTTCTCACTCCCTCATTTCAGAAACCACAACACATTGTAATTAAGCGAGAAACCGAGATTGAAGTTTTGGCGGATTATGAACTTGGTGTTAGTGAGTTTCAACTTTTTACTACTGAATAGGGGCTTAAGGTTTCCCAAAGAATCGTCAGCATCATGATGAGGCTGCTAGCACTGCGAGTTTCGATGCCAAGTGACCCATATCTCATGTCCCTATTGTATCCCACCTTGACCGAGCCTCTCAAATACCGCGCATGAAACACATGTATACTTTCTACTCTACAGTACTGTACATACCATCTTTTTGTTATGCGCCATTGGGGAGCCGGCAGGGAGGCTACGACGTTTTTCTGATCGAGGATTTTGAGATTCGCCACAGATGAAACGGATTCACTTTTGCCGCCGCATCAGATTGTTCCTTGATTGCCGCTCAACGAGACTGGACCCTATGCCGGGATCTATATATCACAGTGGGCCATCAGCTATAGTTACCGTCTCGAGATAGCTTCCCCCTCGACGCTCGTATGCATCTACAATATTAAAGTTTGCTGCTCCTAGCGCGATGATCGTCCCGGAAAGCACAAGGTCCTCGCCCGTGTAATCAGCATTGAACTTCAAATTCTCACTTCGATGCATGGGGATTGTGAACTCCAACAATCCGGAGACAAAGTGGAGACAAATCCAGGTTCAAGGAAAATTACAAGCGGTGTCAAAGAGCAATTTTCTTTGGTTTCGGAAACGTCCACGTCTGACATGGGAATGAATGTCAAGACCTGGACAAAGAACTGAATTCTGGGACATATGGACTGGATCAAAGCACAAGATCGACGTGAGCCCGAAGTGTGAGCGCGTCTGATTATTAAATTAACGCGCAGTTAGGCGCGTCTTGGGCGCGTCGGACTTGCTGGTGGGGAATCAGCATCCACGTGACCTCGCGTCGCATGATCGTAAAATTGGAAATTCAGTAACTTGTACCTGGACTATCGAAAAGTCAATGGAGCCCGGTGTACAGTGTACTGTACAGTAGTACGCGATGACATGCCCCTTGCTCCCCATAATCTCCATCAGTATGTCCGCAAAGCAGAGCGGGATGACGAGAAAACAGTACTTCAGGTAAGATAGGCCTCAAGCGGAACCAAGTAGATCACATGATAACCCGAGGTGGTAAAATAAGCCACTGAACGGGAGTTTTGCCAGGTTTTGCCCCCCAGGACCGCTAAAATCGCTAAAAAGGGCTCCGTTAAGGTCTGTAGAATTGTTTTTTGAAGGTCGTAACGGAGCCCTTTTTGGCGAAAAGGCCCCAAATGGGGGAGAAAACTCTTTTTTACTTTTTTCACGTGATCTACTTGGTTCCGCTTGAGGCCTATCTTAGTTTGCGGGGCCCGTTGATGACCCGTCGCCATCGAACTAGTAATCCCAACGGCGCTAAGTAGTCCAATAACTATACTAATGCACAAAAGAAGGTTGGTCTGCTGATCCGTCGATTTCGGCTTCTCGATAACCGGTCTCGTCTTGCATCCATGACAGACGCAATGCTCTGGACCCCCCGCTGCTCTGTAGAGGAAGGTACGCCCACCTTGCTAGGGTGTCTGCATACTGAAAGGAATACTATATTTACTAGCCGATAAAATACTCACAGTGCCAGGAAGTCCGCTCGAAATTGAAACTCGGGTGAGCCGCCAGCATTTCAGTGCACCTGCGCATGGTTTGAATGCGATGCAGGTTATCAATGGGAGAGTAGTGAAAGTCTGGAAGAATCTCTGGCCCTCCCTGCGGACATTCTTCTTGCATTCGTCCAAGGAGCATGCCCACAAAACATGTGTGATATACGAGAAAGAGCGTTACACCTTCCAGGAGATGCTAGAGAGGGCTGTGAAATGCGCTGCCATCTTTAGGGATGTTTACGGTGTTAAGAAGGGTAAGGAATTCCAATCGCTTTTCTGTACAGCCATTTCATTCAACTCTAACACAGGTGATCGTGTCGTCATTTGCTCTCGAAACTTTCCTAGTTACTACATTGTGTTTTGGGCTTGCCGTACGTTTCCTGATTATTCCTCGACAAAAATGAAATACTGAACCCCGCAATCCAGACCTTCTGGGCGCGGTGACTGCCCTTGTAAATGCGTAAGATTAGCTTTCGCTTCTGGTGCTTCGCGTCCTGATCCACCTGATAGGTGGCTTCCATCGGAACCCCTCAGGCATTGTATCACGCTTACAAAATGTTCTTTGATCATCCTCGACCCTGAGCGAGCTGAGCGGATTGAGCCCATAGCCGCTGATCTTAAGCGCGCGTCAGGCGCATTTGGGTACCTCGTCCTTCAGGATCACGAGGGAAAAGGCCACTGGGAAGGCATGGATGTTTGGAGCGAAGTATTCCCAAACTACCTCAAAGATCCGGGAGACATACTACGTGATGATCCTCACATTATACCAGAGGATAACGCGACGATTATCTTTACGTCGGGAACCACTGGTCTACCAAGTAGGCTTTTTGATTTATATATCCAAGGTTAATCGATTCACTTCTGCATTTTAGAGGGCGTTTTAAGTACACAGCGTGCCTTCCTGACGTTTCTGTTTAACGTGTGGTGCATCTTCTGTATGGCGTGCTTGCTCTCATATGCGTCTTTCCAGTCAGCCTCCGTCATCGGAAGAGACTACATTCGACGAGGCGTGCCGGTCCCTTCTTCGCCCGTATCAGGCACGCAGGTTGGTGTCCTACTTTCAACACCACTGTTCCATATCACTGGAACCAGCACGACTGTAAGGCAGAGTTCACCATCCGAGTGAACAGCAGCTGATCTATCCTCAGCTATCCGGCGCCTTTTATGGAGTGAAGGTTATCTTAATGCGAAAATGGAACGTAGAAGAAGGTGATTGCTAGTTTCATCGCTGTTTTGGCTGTCTTTTTAAATTTGGTTTTCGCAGCCATAAGGTAAATCCTCTGTATTTTGAGGTGGCAGCGTATTAAACGACTCGATCGCAGATTGTGTAAGGAAGAGGATGTAGTCTCTTTGGCCGGGTACGTCAATGTCTCTACCTCGCGGTTCCAGCTGACTATTACACAGTGTTCCATCGACTATAACTGACCTGGCTGATAGCCCATTGTCTGGGTTTCCTATAGAAATGATCACATTCGCAGGGGCCCCGGTCGCACCATCTCTCCTTCGCAAGTCGAAAGAAGCCTTTCCACATGCATCAATGTGCGCTCTCACCCCCCGTCCCTATACTCAATAATGATTAATATTTTATATAGCGGACAAGCATATGGTCTTACTGAAACTAATGCGACATCAGTTGGGTTTTGTGAGGAATCGCCTTCTCATATAATCTTTCTAGAAACCTGACTTGTTCTACTAGATGGACCGGATTATACGGCCAAACCGGGTAGCTGGTCAGTTCATCGTGTTTTGGGAGCTTACATCAGGTTAAGTATGAGTCCAGTGGTTTCGTGACGCCTGTCAACGAGATTTTGATAATGAAGGATAATATCAGGGCTGCCACGGGTGTGGTGGGTGAGATATGGCTTCGTGGACCGAATATGATGTCTGGGTACTACGGAGACCAAGGTTTGTTCCAGCGTGTTCTGTTCCCTTAGATTGGCGAGCTTACGACGAGTTTCCACAGTGGCTACTGACAAGGTAGGCTAGGGACAGCTTATTTGCATGTGCTTTAGGGCTCATCGATACAGGTTCTGACCAAAGACGGATGGGTAATGACTGGAGATCTTGGCTACGTCGACGAAGAAGGGTATGTATACATTAAGGATCGGATTAAGGATATCATCATTCGCGGTGGAGAGAACGTCGTGAGTAACTTATTATATCTCAGAGTAACGAGCCAATGGTGCGCAGGACTCTGTTTCCGTGGAGAACGCCTTGTACACCGAACCAGGCGTTCTGGAAGCCGCTGCGGTAGGCGTACCTGATAAACGATTGGGAGAGCTGGTGACCGCATTGGTCACCCTCAAGCCGGGATATAGAGGGAGTATCAACGAGAAGAAACTTTTAGCCATCGCGAGGAAGCTGTGAGTGGTATCCTCCAAGTTTGATTTGCCGCTTCTTAGCATACGAGCAGATTACCAAAGTTCGCCGTCCCGGTAATGATTGTTTTGAAGGATGGAGAGTTTGGTGAGTTTCTACATATTCAACAATGCTCAATCTAAAAACCGGGCAGATCATACACCCTCTGGCAAGATTATCAAGGCGCAGTTACGGGTAATGGCGAGGGAAGAGTGGGTACGGAGGACGAAGGATGGTGGCAAAGTAGGTGAAGCAAGGTCCAAGCTGTAAATTTGTTCCATGCAGTCAAGATTCGAATCGTACTCGATTCATTTATTATAAAGGTGAATTGCGTCGCGTCATTCAAGCAACCTGAGAACGCGTGGTTGTGGGTGTCCGCGCTTCGCGTCTCTATACGACTTCTTAGCACGATACAGCCTTTCATGGTGTTGATTTTTGGTTGACTGGCATGATCGGCCTGTAGGCGGCCGTGCGCAGGGCTCGTATTTTCCTGAAACGAGTCGGATTCATCTGGTTAAATCTCGGCGCCAGCAACGGAAAATCGGTAGGTTTGGCTTGTCGGTGATCGAGAACGGGACAATGCAACAAGACTTCGGGTTGGGGGGTAAGATGCAAAAAAACGCGACCTAGCCTCAGACAAATACTTTGCGGGGTCTACCAAAGCACTACATATTTCATCTTTTCTCTATTTTCGTGCCTAGGCGAGATGAGAGAAAAGTTGCTTCAAGGAGATAAATCTACTCACCTTCCTGGACTGAGTTCTGGTGAATATCGGTCGCGCTTGGCATCGCTCTGCGTCTTGGTCCACTAGCGCCTTCGTCTTGACCAGTTCACCTGTACAACTAGTATTCAGACAGATGCCGGTTGGTATATCAAGATAGGCGTAAGGCGTACTTGGTGAGAGTCGCATGCTGGCCTCTCTCCAGGCGGAGTCTATCAGGCCTTGAACTGCTGCTTGGTGTCGTTTGGCAACGTGAACTTGCTGCATTTCAAAAATAGTTCTGTCGGGTGTTCGTCCACTGGCTGTTGCAGCGTGGGCTGTAGGAGTTTTCCGGGCCAGCAGACTGGCGCTGGTCATGGATTCCGTCTGGTCTTGGTGACTGTTGGAGTACACTAGGAGTTTCATAGACTGATGCTAACAGAGACATAATGGAACAATGCGAGACTACGTGGTGATGGGGTGAAATCAAGAGGGTCCAAACGAGAAACAGTCTCATACAGCAGCAGCCTGTGGAGCGAGTGAATGTCCTGTTTTGATTTAAATCCAAGTCGATAATATTCATTCGCTTGATAGACAGGTACCACGTCTACCTTGCGAAATCATCATTGTCGTCGGACTCATCGGGCTGGTCATAAATTTTGGTGCTATTTCGACCGGGTCTCATATATCAGTTCTTGCACGAGCAGCGATGTCGGGCACGTTCCGAAGTAGTTTTGATTATGTAGTCGTCGGCGAAGTTCGTATTATCACACGTGTATTACCTTCCCTAATTGAGTATAGCTTCCTGAGGAGAAGGGTGTGGCACGCACAGCAAACATTCAATTCAGCCATCAATGGCTCAACAGCTCCTCAATACTCGCACGTTCGTCCGGGTCAAAAGTTAACATGCTACGCATAAAATGCAGGCAATCTGGCGACAGTCAGAGCACCATCGCTTTGCTCCTCCACCAAAGCTTCCAAAGATTCTTGGGGAATACATCTTTGTGTCGAAGGGATCCTATACAAGAAGATGAGCATGACTAGACGCAATACGGAAATTCGACCCACCGTCCTCATGAAACCACGCCTTGTTTATTCGGCTGCGATTCCAAAGGCTCGCTGGGAATTCACCGAGGGCCTGCGCTGGTATGCAGGGAGAAACAGGGGATCACACCGAACGGGAAACAGAGGCCTCCCAACAAGCATGCCATACAACTAGAAAGCATGAGCTTTTTAAATGGGAGAACAAAAGAATGGCCCTACCATGCCAGCGGCGCTCCATATATCAACCGGCTTACCCCAGCCAGCACGTAGAGCCACCTCTGGGGGACGTATGCCGACGGGAAAAACCTCTTGGGTAAAATGTTCGTCGGTTTTGTCTGCGTAACAAGCTTCCGGGTATATGTTAGAGCGGTCAAAAAATGGCAGGACAACTGATCCACTAACCAACACCAAAGTCTATCAGCCTGAAGCTAAACGAAAGCCACGCCTCGGGGTCATCAAGATCAGGTACAATTTGCATACTTTTTGTTACTGTGACAGGTGTATCGTTATCTGCGGATGCTGGAAACGCGTGCAGCTGGGCAGGGATTAAAGCACCCAAACCTTCTTTGGGCATTCCACATGCGGGCCTGTCATCACGACATTGGTGATTTGACGTCTACGCAAATGTTGGAAAGAATACGAGAATGAAGAACACAGGGCCCACCCATATGTATGATGTTGCAATCGTTGTGAACATAGTCCAGCGCAGATAGGACATCCTGTATGACGCGTTTCGCACCGTATTCTGGTATTCTGTACTCAGAACATGACTGCTCGGCGATAGAGAGAAGATTGCATAACGCCATTTCAGTCACTACGCATAGGTGTCTTCCGTGAGGCCTGTCGATGTAGAACGAGTCGGTAAGGTGAACGACGTAGGGATATCCAACGTGGCCAGGATTTTGGCGGCGCAAGTGCTGAAAAAACTAGAGTTCGCGGAGTTCTGGCGCTTGTGTTGCCTCATCTAAGTAGGTATCAGCACAGAAATGACAGGATGCCATTGTTTAGACAGTACTAGTCATGACCTTGAGGGCCACATCACTGCGTATGGCATTACTCGTAAGCTCACATACAGTGTTCGTACATGTTTGCTTGCTTGTCGCGCGCGAGCCAGACAGTTGAGTATTCCCCCCATCCTAGTTTGCCAGTTATGGTGTACCGTCCGCCCGCATAGTTATCGCCTACCTGGGCAGGATGACAGCCACCAGTTATATATCTGATCTTATTTTCTTCCTCGAGGGCCCATGCAAGAGAGCTGGGTGCAAGGACTGTCGCCTCAGGCTCCTCTTCAAGGTTTGGGGATGACAGAGCCGGTAGCTAACGCTTGCTGAGAAGAGGTTATGAATCTCGTTAGTTGTAACCGGGTGGTAGCAATATTTAGCGAAGAAATCAGAATCCTCTGCATCCACTTAGTACTGAGAATAAAGAGTCCAAGAAAAATTTTGGTGGTGATGGTGTAGACCTGCGGGCCGGGTGGCCCGCCATACGAACACGTGAGCACTGACGGGACCGTGAGAATTACACGTTGTTCTTAATTTCACCGGGTACCAACACCGCGACACGCTCCAATGACAGAAATGATCTCTAGGTTTGTACGCGTCCTCGCCACGATAAGGGGCAGAGGCACAGGACAACATCCAGATTAATCCTCACAATATTCAGAGCCTAAATTGGACCAAGGACTTCCAAAGGCTAATCGGATTAGTTGGTGGATTATTCGTATAAGCTAAGGGCAAGCTATGTGATAGTTGCCATGTCAGTCATTCGCTCGCTTGATCAACGTTTCAACACCCACCGCTTCTCACCTCGCTTCTATGACTTGGCCGCGGCGACGTCTGTTATCTTCGTATTTCAATTCACCTCATCAGACTCGTTGGACTGATCCTTCTGCTTAGCATGCACCCAGAATTTGGTCCTTCGTCGAGCTTTCATGTGGATGGAACGACTAGTGGCGCTTAACCGAGTCCAGGACGTATAACGGGTGAATACCGGAGCTCGGTTGGCTGGTGGGAGCTCCAGGGTCCAGAATACCAGAAAGCAAGTGTCCCAATACGTGAACATGCGTGCACTGACCTGAGGCCAAGGAGTCTTTTCCAGCACGGGAAACATCAAGGTACACTCCAGTCCATGTTTGGTCTGGTTGAACCGTGTTCAGGGCGGATAACTATGCTGAAGTCATAACGACTGAGGGGCACGCCGCAGTGAATGCGCTAAGCGTGAGCATTACTAGGCCATGTTGTAGCTAAGGTACGGTGTATTTGTTCCACTAGAAACGCGCCACGTCGACGCCGTCTGACCACCCAAACGGCCTTTCTCAATTCCCCGTCTCATATAAGTATTCGATGGCGCTCCTCAGATGGTTGTCTCTCATCTATGGCGGACACTGAAATATGGACCCCGTGCTGTTCTATCGAGGAAGGCGAGCTCACTTACAAATTTCAGAACATCGGCATGCTGATCTAGGAGAAACATACAGCCGATAAAAAACTCACGCGAACAGGAAGCTTGCTCGAAATTGAAACTCGTGTAGGTGCTCGGACATGTTATGTACTCTTACAAGGTCTAAATGTGTTATAGGTCATTGGCGGGAGGGTCCTGAAAGTCTGGAAGAATCTCTGGCCATCCCTGCGACTATTCTTTCTGCACTCAACCAAACAGCACGCCGATAAAACCTATGTAGTATACGAGAAAGAACGTTACACCTTCAGAGAGATATTAGAGAAGGCAGTCACATGTGCCGCCATCTTCAGAGACGTTTACGGCGTTAGGAAAGGTGAGGGCATCTTGTCGTTTTCCGGTGCCTCCGAGTCCACCTACTCACCTTTGGCGCAGGGGACCGAGTTTCCATCTGCTCTCGAAATTGTCCCACCTACTTTGTAGTATTTTGGGCTTGCCGTGCGTTGCATCTCATCACTCATACAAAACCGAGGACTCGATCCTATAGCAGATCTTCTGGGAGCCGTGACTGCTCTTATGGACCCGTAAGATCCGCTTGCACATGTTTTGCATCGTTACATTTTGATCCTACCATTAGATCGCAGCCTTCAGAGTTGCTAAGATACTGTGTCACGCTCACAAGATGCACACTGATCGTCCTCGACCCTGAGCGAGCGGACATGATCGAAACAATTGCCGCTGAGCTAAGGCTCGCCTCTGGGACGTCAGGATATATCGTACTCGAGGAGCACGAGGGAAAAGGCCATTGGCAGGGTATGGATGTCTGGAAGACCGTTTTCTCCGGATATAATGGAGATCCTGGGGACGTGTTGGGTGACGATCCTCAAATCTTACCGGAAGATGACGCGACAATTACCTTTACGTCGGGGACCACTGGCTTACCAAGTACGTAGGCTTTATTGGACTTGTCGCACTACTAATCAATTTCTTTACTTGTTTAAGAGGGCGTTTTGAGCTCACAGCGTGCATTCTTGACTCCTATTTTCAACGTATGGTCTTGCTTTCTATGGGATGCATAGTTTATCATGAATCTTACTAGGTTATTTCACTGGCAGGGAGAGACTGTCTTCGACGAGGCGAACCCTTCCCTCCAGTACCTATTGAGGGCCCCCAGGAAGGCACGCTGATTACAAGGGCGCTAAGCAATGCCACTGCATTCAACACAGCGGTAAGACTGCAGTTAATGTTAGGATAAATTTGTATTGACCCGTTATCAGATGTTCGGTACTTCCCAAGGATTGAAGCTTGTTCTAATGCGGACGTGGAATGTCCATGAAGGCAAGGATCAGCTTCATTAGCGTTTTCATGTCCAATCTTACTCAATCCCTGCAGTCGCCGAGTAAATATAACTCGTTTCATTTGATGCGGCGCTATTGATTCTTCGACTATTCTAGATTGTACAAAACAGAAAACATCACCCGGCTGAGCAGGTCCGTGCTTGTCTATCCTTGGCCCGCCTCGGCTAACCGTGTTATAGTACTTCCTCTATCGTTAGAGAGCTCGTTGATAGCCCATTATCCGAGATCTCGATAAGAACCATTGCATATGGAGGTACTTCCATGGCAATGGCTCATTTCTATAGATTGAAGCAAGCATTTCCCCTTACCACATTGTGAAATACCTCCCAAGCATCCAGGAATTCGCACTGACATATATTTCCTTGTAGCATACAGGTGTATGGTCTTACTGAGAATGGCGGCAACGCAGTGGGCTTTGGTGAGATTATTCCTTCGACTCGAACGACAGCGTCTGATTGACTGCTAGCTGGATCGGATTTTGCTGCGAGGCCAGATAGTTGGTGAGTCTATCTGTTCGATGTGTCCTGCTCTTGAACTGATTCGATTACAGCGGTTTCGTAACGCCTGTCAATGAGATTCTGATAATGAAAGATGGTGTCAAAGTTGCACCTGGAGTGGTGGGAGAGATTTGGGTTCGCGGTCCGAATGTAATGAAAGGTTATTATGGCAATAGCGGTTGGTTTCAAGATCATCTTTGTTTCGCTGCGGATAGACTTACGACTATGGCGCGCCAGCTGCTACTGATAAGGTCATTCCTGGATACCGTACTTCCAGATACTTGGCAGGTACTGACTGAGCTTTGATATATAGGTCCTTACTAATGATGGATGGCTACTGACCGGTGACCTGGGACGAATGGACGAATATGGATATGTTTACCTTCACGATAGGATCGAAGATATCATCGTTTGCGGCGGGAATAACGTTGTGAGTGCTAACGAAGTACGTTATATGTCCCTCAATGATAGGTGAATCTACAGGATTCTATTTCTGTTGAGAACGCATTATACACCGAACCGGGTGTATTGGAAGTGGCAGTTGTTGGCGTACCTGATGAGTACCTGGGGGAGGTGCCTGTAGCGTTGTTTTCCCTCAAGCCTGGGTACGATGGATTAATCGATGAGGAAGGGCTCATGGCGACTGCCGAGAAACAGTGAGTGCACCTTCCCTGCGCTTCTTCTGGCTCTCAAAGTAATCCATCTTGAAAAGGTTACCCGAATATGCCGTTCCAGTGATAATTATTCTGTATGATAGTGGTTTTGGTGGGTACTCGCCTTGGCGTTGAAACGAACATGTTTTTGAAAAGGAATTTGGACACAGATCACACGTCTTCTGGGAAGATTATCAAGGCGCCATTACGGGCTATAGCTCAGAAGGAGTGGGCGAAGAGGTTGATGAAAGAATAGCATAGATGAGGTGTAACCCGCATTATCAGACAGGATACTTAGTGACGTGGTCCCTTACATTCAACGGTAATAGTGTTTAATAGAGGCAATCGAGAAGGTACTTAATCAATACAACCAATTTGAAACAAGTGCTCGCCGCGTGCCGGGCCGAGGTGACCTTGCTGGATATTCCCGCTACCTTGGTAGTGGGTCTCTGCAGAACACTAATGGCACCACTTTTTGCGGTAGATTCTCAGAATCTAATTCAGTTCCACTGTCTCCTGAGTCACCTGTTCGTTTTGGACTCATTGCTGGTCACCCGTGCCTATGTGAATCGCTCTCGTTTCTTTGTATTCTGACACATATATTGCGGTCACTCTAATTCATTGTTTTCCTAGCAACGAGTTCTTGCACGTTCTTCTCACATCAACGACCTCTTTCATATTCGTACCACCATGATTCCGACGACCTGCACTGTGGATGGAGTCGCATTCACCCTTTCCATCTGTCTCGAACGTGCACAATCCGTCTCCAAAACACGTTCAGGTCCATCTACTGTGTTGCTCGTAACTTCACGGGCTTCCTTTCGTACCCGTATCGTGCTGCATAATGATGAGACTATTCCGGTTGACGTTTGCTTGGGCCTCGACTGGTTGATGTCGCTTTTGGAACGGGCCGATGGTAAATACTGTTCGTGTTTCATTCTTGCTTGTCTTTTTATATGATATCAGGTGCCGTGCCCAGCGAATTCGATTGTCTGCGTACAGTGTCTCGCTTATTCTTCCAACCAGAGTCATCGCATTTCTTCTATAACCTCCCTTATTCGACAATCGTGTACGAGCTCGCAGGACACGGTCTTCTACATAAGACGTCTTGTAGGCAGGAGCATGTATTCCGAAATCTGCTCGTAGAGCATTTCTTAGCCGGGATGTGTGCATCTAATAACGGTCCATTCTGTCGCTCGTACGTTCAGGCATGTCACAAAGGCAGCGTTCGTCCACCCGTTTTTTTTCCTGTCTGCTCTGCACTATAGTGGAGCTCTCGCAACTATGCCACCTCCTGCCCTCAAGCCCTTTTGGCATTTCCTCACATTGTCCGCTACCTCTTACGATAGACGAGACCACACGTTACTTGCACTGTCTAACCGGTTGAAAATCGCTCGTTACCTCCCATATAAAGGGGATGTCACGTATATGGCAGCGATGTTCGACGCGGCGTTTGAAACGCTCCGACGGGATGACTTAGTACGAATGATGTGCGCCCACGGAATGACTTCAAGTACCGTTAGTTCGACGATGGACGATATAAAGGAAGCACTTTCAGACCACGTTTTTGGTGGGCTGTGTGCTGATGGTCTTCGCCTGCCGGTTTCGAAGATACCGGTGGGATGCTTGGATTGTTTACACGAATTTGCTTTTTCCGATCGCGTCAGGAGCCGGAACGTTCGGTGGTTGTCTTAGAATGCCTGTTGTAGTCACATGTTCAATGTAAACTCCTTTTATATGTTTCTCATTCTTCGGTTTCATTTCTTCACTTTTCCCCATGACGTTACCTTTTACCTCTGTTTCTTTGGAAGGCACGCCTATACACGCTTCCTTGGGTGATCAGGAATTTTCTGTTGTTTCTCGTACCTGGTTGCGCCAGTTTGGTAGGCGTGTGGATGTTGAACATAATTTGCTCCTCCAATGTGTCGGTAAAGAGGGTTCTGTTGCCTTTGTTATGCGCTTTACACCTGCAGATTTGGATGGTTTCCATGTTTATTTAGGCCGGGATGCTCTGGCTTTCTACCATGAGCTAACTGGGAAGTCTCTCTCAGAAATTGGTACGTTTGTCCATGCGAATTCATTGTTTTTGTGTTCTGACATCCTCCCTTTGCCAGTACAACAACCACCAGATAGTGCTATGAGTGTAGACGACCGTCATTATGAAGGCATCTATCCCAGTGACTGTAATTCTCATCCTCACATGGATTTTTTCGACCTCCTTGGTAGGTACCTTTACTGTGATCAGTGCATCCATTCTTATCTTTCTTTAGATCAAGATTACCTATCGGACGAGCTCTTTGCGCGTCGGTCACTGCACCGCCAGGACGTGCTCCGAGGTTGCCCCGTATTGGGTCTACTCATCTCGTTCACTTATATTCCACACCATACGTGTCAATGTGCAAGCAGATCTTCAATGTTGGAACAGCTTCTTAAAATTCAACGACAAATTGCGCCTACCATTCGCCGTTCTCCTTACAATGAACCAGTGCAAAAGCGACGGAACATATCTACCATCGTGATTGACGTCCAACAACAGCGAGACTGTATTACTTCACAACAGCGGCCCACGTCGTCGATCTTGTTTATGAAATGCAAGAAAACCACCTACAACCGTACGTCGCCAACATGTCTACCGTTGCCTCCTCGTCACAGTTATCCCCTCCTCCCAAATTCGAAACCGATGAAGACGAAATAGCCCTTCACTCCGATAGTATCACCCTAAAAGTAAGAGATTAACCCTATGACAAGGTTAATGCGTTCAAACTTTCCCAGGTCCTCGCCACTACAGGCCACGAAAAAACATTTAAACTGAAATCAAGCACATCATTACGCAAACTATTCCATGTTTATGCTCAAACCATGGGAAAGGATGTCGACACACTCAAGTATGCGGTGACTATCTAATCGAACTTGCGCTTATTCTCCATCGTGCAGATTTATATATGAAGGACAGCGATTGAACCCCCAATACACTCCTCAAATGTACTCTATGGAAAATGACGGTGCGTCATGTACGCAAAAAACTAACATGTCTAACTTCCCGTAGATACAATCGACGTCATGCTCGAGCGTGAGTCCCATCTTGAATTAATTGACGAGTCCTACATCAATGCATGGTCCAGAAATCGGTGGGATGACTAGAAAATAAGCACTTTAAGCCGTAACTTCATGTATTAATCCACTCGTGGAATCTTAACTCGTAACAAGTTACAACGCGTGCCATTCTACTAGTTATTATGCAACGACCACCGCAGTATTGTGACATTGAGAACAAAGAACATTCCTGTCCCAAGTGTCGGGACCTTGTATAAATTCGACCGGTAGAGGTGCCCAAGATGAAATCGATAGTGCGAACATTCCCTGATACACAGGGCGAAACTAGCCCGAGGTCGAAAGTTGCTGGGAAAACGACGCAAACATAAACCTGAGGCGTCGTATTTCCCCTTGAAAACGTTAAAAACGTGTATATTGTTGAATGCAACCTTCGAGAGTCAAAACTAGTTCAGTCACTGAACAGTAAACTGTATAGGTGATATTGTACTGTAATATATTCTAGGACTTTCCAGGCGTACTCGCGGGACATCGGCATTATGTAAGGTAGCGGGCTTTGCCGCTCGCGGCCTTACTCGTTATTGTTGTATGTAGATGGGCAGTGTTTTCGGATATGCACAGGCACCTTGGTCTCGGGAAACCACGTTGTATAGTTCAACAAACATCCATATACCATTCTGCACATAGATACCTGTTACACACCATATATACCTAACGTACTGGTAGGGTTTCTGGACGTGTATGCAGCCCAATACTTTCTTGATAAAGCGGGGGCCATCGCAACCGTGGCAAGTCGAGTCTTCCTCAAGTATTTTGTGGGCGATACATGAACAACAAAGAAACCTAGACCGAAGGTAAGCGATAACAATGAATTGAGCATAAACTTACCCAGATTATATCTGGAGTGTTTAACTGCGCATGTTTCCTCGTAATGTATACCACTGGCAGGGTTATGGCATCACCTATCACCAACTGGTAAGAGTCTGACGCCGGAATCTATAATTCGTTACCACTTACCAATGTTGACTATTTGGCTAGCTTGACCAAAAGCTTAGCACCTCATCGAAGGCTTTCGTGCGGCTCGAGATCAAGATACAATACCCATGATGGAACGTGACAACTTCTCCGATGTAAAAGTGTTGTTGATGCTACGGAGACCGAGCGTCTAATCTTGGTCTTGGACGAGGGGGGCAGCAGTAGGGACTCCGTCGGCGGAGATGTTGCCATTTGCTTAGGGCATCCATCGTGCCACTGGGTGGTGATTTTAGGCCCAAAAAAGCGCCATTGTCGTCGTCGTTGGCTATTGGCGTGCGAACTCCTTCTCCTGCCTTCCCGCTCGTAGTCTCGTGTCGTTACTCTCAATACCAGCCTTTCATGCGCACGTTAGGGGCCAGCGCCACTAATGCACACCCAAACAAGTCTCTCTGGCACTTGAACACGCCGCCACTACTGTCGCCGAGCTCTATCTCCTCCATGCATATCATACACACTCGATGGCCGAGCTCCTGGTAGGGTTTCTGGGCATGTATGCAGCCGAACGCTCACAGATTTCGTCCGATTATCGATGCTGTTGTGTCCCTGGCGTGGTTTCGTGCCTTGAATATCGTAGTTTAAGGCCATTGGAGCGAATTTCGTACGGGTAGCTATTGTGCTGAGGAACGGACTGGCGCGCTACTGGGAATACGGGGAGTTGGTGGTGATGAGAATCGCTCTGAATAACGTCCAGCATAGCGGGTGAGTCCTTTGGGGGTAGTAAGTAGTTCATCTGGGCTGCCTCATTCGAGGGCTGGAGAGCTATTGATGCCATTCTGGACTCTTGGCGCGATCTATTCGAAAAGATTTCCGGCGAACCCTGTGTAGTACCAATAGAAATAGACCTGAGACGCGGTCCCTCGATTCAATGAGCAAGCGTCGATTGTAGAGGGACCTGTAAAACTGAGTTTAAATTTAGCACAAAGTCGTTTCGACCTCGCGAGCCTTCGGGCTTTCCTTTTTAATGTAGTATCCAAATATGGATTTGAGTGATCAAATTCAATCTGGGCAATTACTGCGCGTCGCGTCGCGCCTTGGCTTCATCTCCTTACCTTCAGGTATGTTTTCCCGAGACAATGGATTTTGCTGCTTCCGCTAAGGGAAAAAACGCTGGTCTGCTGTTGAGAAGCAGTTGTTGGCGGCAGCCAGTGATGTCAGATAAAGACGACGAGGTTGTAGCTTGAGGGTCATTGTGAGCATGCCCATCAAGCCTGAATGTATCCCGAAAGCGAGGGAACACCTCAGGGTTGTCGCCCATGAAACATGAGAACAATAGAGCAGGTAAGGAGATGAAGCCAAGGCGCGACGCGACGCGCAGTAATTGCCCAGATTGAATTTGATCACTCAAATCCATATTTGGATACTACATTAAAAAGGAAAGCCCGAAGGCTCGCGAGGTCGAAACGACTTTGTGCTAAATTTAAACTCAGTTTTACAGGTCCCTCTACAATCGACGCTTGCTCATTGAATCGAGGGACCGCGTCTCAGGTCTACGCTTGTCGTTGCTGCCGGAGATCTATTGTTTACACTTATTTACATTTTGCAGAGTCGGATGAGGAAACCTGTGACTGGGGGTAGACCAAGGTAATGACTTTTTGCTTCTCACTCCGACTGCGCCCATTTTTACAATCCTCAAATCCGCGTTTTAGATCACTACATATATCACATAAGCCCTATTATGCTTGTGTTATGCTGCTCCGTTGCTCGAAATAACTGCTGGTCTATGTCCTCCGACTCTGTTATATTTTCACCAGTACCCGTAGCACGCTGCAGATGTAAAAAAAAAGCTTCCGGAGTCGTTCATGGAATGTCCCTACATCAAGCAAGCCGATTTCAAGTACCATCACATCCTCTCTTTGTCATCTCTATCATATCTAGGCTTGCTCGAGGCGACCAGTTGGATCTATAGAGCTGGACCTGATGCCCTGAACACGCTGGTCGGACATTTTTACCTTGCATTTGACTAAATGATCATCATCAAAGAGGGTGTCGGTCGTGGCTCCATAATCGCGCCATATAATCGACTTCTACGCCCACTACTCGTTTCTCGAAGGGACTGGGGCTGCGCTGCAGTTCCAGGTTGGTTCCAGGACTCGAAATGATGCTGGCAGGATCATGACAAAATTCCCATTATCTTCGGACGATCAGGAGCGGCATCGAATGGAAATATCCTCTGACCTCTCGGACGTGGAGGTTCTTCTCACGGACTTCATATATAATGCCTCGGGCTCATGGCCAAATGGTACCATTCATCCATCATGACGGACGTTGAAACATGGACCCCGCGCTGTTCGATTGATGAAGGTGAGCAGACTGAAGAAATGCCAGAACATCCACATGCTAATTCGAGTAGCCGATAGACTACTCACAGGATCGGGAAGTTTGCTTGAAATCGAAACTCGCGTCAGTGCTCAGGGTTAACTGTTCTCTTCTCTTTGATGGTCTGAATGTCTTATAGATCATCGACGGCCGGGTTCTGAAAGTCTGGAAGAATCTCTGGCCATCCCTGCGACACCTCTTTTTGCAGTCGACCAAAGAGCACGCCGACAAAATCTGTGTAGTATACGAGGGAGAGCGTTACACTTTCGGGGAGACACTAGAGAAGGCAGTCAAATGTGCGGCCATCTTCAGAGATTTGTACGGTGTTAAGAAAGGTAAAGGTACTCTATTGTTTTCGGCACCACCAGCTACTCACTCTCGGTGCAGGTGATCGAATAGCCATCTGTTCTCGAAACTGTTCCAACTACTTGGTTGTATTTTGGGCTTGCCGTGCGTTCCATCTCGTTTCATTGTAACTAATGAGATCCCAACATAACACAGATCTTCTGGGGGCTGTCACCGCTCTCGTGAACACGTAATATCAGCTTCCGTATGCTTTCATCATTCGCGTTCTGATCCTACCAAAAGGTTACTGCCATTGGAGCCGCTCCGACACTGTATCACACTCACAAAGTGCACACTGATCATCCTCGACCCTGAGCGAGCCGACGTGGTCGAACCGATAGGTGCTGAACTTAGGTTCGCATCTGGTGCATCAGGATACCTTGTACTCGAGGATCACGAGGGCAAGGGTCACTGGGAAGGTATGGACGTTTGGAGCGCAGTCTTCTCCGGATACCACAGAGATCCCGGGGATGTGCTGAGCCATGATCCTCAAATCTTACCAGAAGATGACGCGACAATTACTTTTACGTCGGGGACCACTGGATTACCAAGTACGTAGGCTTCATTGGATCGGTCGGACTGTTCATCAATTTCTTCGCTTGTTTGAGAGGGTGTCTTGAGCTCGCAACGCGCATTATTAACTCCCGCATTCAATGTATGTCCTTCTTTCTGCGAAGCATTTCATCGACCTTATGAATCGTACTAGGTGGGTTCATTGATAGGGAGAGACTGTCTTCGACGGGGCGAGCCGTTCGTTCCGACACCTAATGCGGGTCCTCAGGAAGGTCTGCTCATTCTAAGGACGCTGTCACTGCCCTCTTCAATTATCCCGACTGTAAGACCGGAAGTTGGCATTGAAACAACGTAATATTCACCCGTTCTCAGATAATGAGCACCCTTCCAGGAGATAAGGTTGTTCTAACACGCGCATGGGATGTACATGAAGGCAAGAATCGACTTTGCTAGTGTTTCAAGCTCTCATTCCTACTCAATACTTGCAGCCGCGGAGTAATTACACACGTATTATTCAGTATGGCTTGTGGTGACTGATTGATGTGTTATCCTAGACTGTGTAGAACGGAAAATATCACTCAGCTGAGCGGGTTCGTGTTTATTATTTTCTTTGTCCACATTAATCAACCTTGTCGCAGCATGCCCTCGATGATTAGAGAGTTCGCTGAGAGCACGATATCCAGAACATCGATGAAACGCATCATGTATGGAGGTACACCCATTGCTGCGTCTCACCTTCAAAGGTTTAAGGAGGATTTTCCTCTTGCCACCATGTGAGTGCATACCAGTCCCTCCAGTAATCTGCACTGACACTGGTTTATCTCGCAGTTTCCAAGTATACGGTCAAACCGAGACAAATGCCAGCACGGCAGGCTTCGGTGAGGACATTCTTTTGTAAACAGCAAAGGCCTGATCCACTCCCAGGTGGACCGGATTACGACGCGCGGCCAGATAGCTGGTGGGTCTGTCTGTTCTGTTTCCCTTGCATTTAAGTTATTTTGATTGCAGCGGTTTGGTGTTTCCTGTCAATGAGATTCTGATAATGAAAGATGGCGTCAAGGTTCCGCCTGGAGCAATGGGAGAGATTTGGGTTCGCGGTCCGAATGTGATGAAAGGGTATTATGGCGATCAAGGTTGGTCAAAGATCCTTTATCTCACCGGTACGCAGGCTTACATTTTGGGCGACGCTCAGCTGCTACTGATCAGGTGGGATCCCTTATTTACAATGCCCGTGACGACTAAGCTTTGATATAGGCCATTACTAAAGACGGATGGCTGATGTCCGGTGATCTGGGACGAGTGGATGAGGACGGTTACGTTTACATCACAGACAGGATCAAAGATATCATCATCAGAGGTGGTTATAACGTTGTGAGTGACATTGGAGTACGTTATACATCTCTCAGTAATAAGCAAATTCATAGGATTCCATTTTCGTCGAGAACGCGCTGTACACCGAACCGGGTGTATTGGAAGCAGCCGTGGTTGGCGTAGCTGACGAGCAAGCGGGGGAGTTGCCTGTAGCGTTAGTGACCCTCAAGCCTGGGTATGACGGATTAATCAACGAGGAGAAACTCGTGGCGGTTGCAGAGAAACTGTAAGTGTACTTATCCTCCTGGTGCTGCTCGAAATGAATCGTCTGGGAAGGTTACCTGTATTTGCCGTTCCGGTGATGATTATTCTGCATGATCGTGGTTTCGGTGAGTAACCGAGTCCATTGCTTGGGTGAAGATGTTTTTAAATCGAATAATGGGGCGCAGATCACACATTGGCATCTGGGAAAATTATCAAAGCACCGTTACGGGTTATAGCCCAGAAGGAGTGGGTAAGGAGGTCGAGGATAGAATAAACCAGATGAGGCGAAACCAAAGATAGTGTGACGGCCGATGATTGGGAGGAGGCGACAGGAGGCTTGTTGTCGTTTTGATCTTCGTTTTTAACTTACTACCGAACAGCGAAATATAATATTTAGGATGCTCCCCTTTCTAGCTTTCAGGTTGATTCAAGAGATCGTAAGACTGAAGATGAGGATTACGAGGAGAAGCACTCGAGCCGCATTGCAAGCCCCGAACTTGAGAGAATACATTGAAAAAGCGCGAGCGTTGTTCAAGTTCATTGCCAGTGCCCCAATTCAGTCGCCGCCTGCCTGGGGAGCTGCCGAGTCTTGCCGTTACTGTATGGCATTTGCCGAGTGGCAGCCACACGACACACGAGCACGTGAACAACTTGGGCACGTACCATGATGCCGATCCACTGGCATCTTCTCGACCTCCAGCTTTCTCATTTGTACTACTGAATTGAGGAATCACTGTCTCTGCTCTGAACTACCACAATGTCAGCTATATGTCGCGTCTGAATCCCTGAAGAAAGCGTCAGTGAGCAATCTTCAGATGATATTGGAGGTGATTACTGCCATTTCGCTTATTCAATTGGGATACTATGGATATATTTCAGCCATGCACATGCCCCATTCTATCACGCCCCGCGGAGAATATTTTACAAGGCAAATACCAACGGCTGTCGACTCTGGTGTCGTTCCAATTTCGCAAGTAGAGAAGAAATGACCAGTCGAAGGAGTTTCTTTGGGTCATATGCTGGCGGACGGGAACCTACTGGAGAATCATATCACGGTATGCCGTCTCGATATGATGTGATGTATTTTCGTTTGTGCATATGTTTTTTCTTTCAAAATATTTGCTTTCTAACAAATCTCAGCAGTAAATACAAAGACATCTTCTAGGATCAGTGTACACATGCTTCTGGGCTCATATCTTCTACCAGTTTGTCCCTGTAACGCGACTATCAGGTGCTCGACCTAATACTTCTAGCAATGATCACACGACACACTCGACGGGAATTTTCCACCGTCGGAGTACGCGGGCCGGCAGTACCAACCATCGTTCTTTATCCCCGGCTTCATCTTTCACCTCCCATGGCATCGATCCGTATCGATATCGAGCGTGTTATCTCGGCTGTAGACCCTCGCATATACTCCGGTTTCACTGAGCATATGGGACGATGTATCTACGGCGGGATCTACGAACCCGACAATCAGCACGGTCTCACTGATTTTAAAACAGGCTTCAGAAGCGACGTTATGGCCGTGTTGAAGGACCTCAAGATTCCCATCGTCAGATATCCTGGAGGGTATGCGACCGACTTTGCTGTTAACCGTGTTTCTCTCGTTGATCGTGTTTTCCAGGAACTTTGTGAGTAGTTACCGATGGCAAGATGGTGTCGGACCCAAGGAACAGAGACCGCGCCGTCCCGAACTGGCGTGGTTGTCGGAAGAGAGCAATCTATTCGGAACTGACGAGTTTATCGATTTCTGTCACGAGCTCGGGACAGAGCCCTTTATCTGCCTCAATATGGGAACGGGAACATTAGAGGATGCTCTAGCGTGGCTCGAATATTGTAACAGGTGGGTTTAATTCTAAGTCGCACCTCTTTCTGTCTTCTAACCCACAACAAACAGCTCAGCTAACACTTACTACACCAATCTAAGGCGTAAGAACGGCCATGAGGAACCTCACAATGTGAAATACTGGGCGCTCGGTAAGCTTCCGACAGACTTCTTTCATTTCACGTTTTTGATTATCTTTTGTTCAGGCAATGAGGTCTGGGGCCCATGGCAAAGCAAGTATCGTCTTGCCTAACTGGACCATTAACTTACGCGACTGTCACAGTCGGTCAGCAAGAGTCGCAGGACTATGCCAAGAAAGCATACCAGTGGGCAAAGGCTCTCAAGCTTCTGGATCCTACGATCAAACTCGTTTCTTGTGGCGGTACTGTACCGTGTTGTTTTGCATATGGATGTACTCATGCGTTGATTCAGAAACCGGATATGCGGACTGGGATCGCGTAACTCTTCGCAAATTAGCTCCTGTCGTTGATTTCCATTCCATACATAGTGAGTATCTGGTATTTGTGTTTCAATTCACTCTCGCTGAAACGCGGATTTGCAGTATACACTGTCAGCGAAGGCAAACATGCAGTTAATGCGATTGGTCGTGCGTGCGGTGTTTGGCATGCCATGGCTATCACTGATCCCCCGGCATAGCTGCAGCTGCAGAGAAAGCGCTAGATATCACTCGGTCTCTCATCGATCTTGCCAAGATCGAGGCAGGGTTGGAGAAGGACTTAACTGTGTAAGCTTGGCTCTCTTCTGTTCAAATTGCTTGACTGATCATTGTATATCAGCTGCTTTGACGAATGGAACGTCTGGTAAGAATAGTCAACGCCCTTATTTGACCTGGTTGCTCATGACTACGCTAGGGATCCAGTTCGCGGTAAGCCGCCCCGTTTCGTCCTGTTTTCCGCTGATACGATCCCTGTCTAGCTCCTGGAGAGAAGGGCGCCGAAGAGCATTACGACCTTTCTGATGCCATCGCCGTTGCGTCATGGTTGAATGTATTCGTCCGGAAAGCGGACATCGTGAAGATTGCATGTATCGCACAGTAAGACCTCCATGCTGCCCCTCGCAACGAGCCGATAATTGACTGCTCTATAGGTCTGTCAATGTCATTTCTCCTGTAGGTTTAGTGCCAAGCTACATTCCGTATCGTTGAATGTCTCGTTATCGTAGATCATCACATCTCCGCAAGGGCTCTTCAAGCAGGTTAGTTGCACTGTTAGAACTTCTTCTAGTCTTACGTCATTTCCAGACGACATACTACCCTCTTCACCTCTTTACTAATCTCATGCGGGGAGCTTCTCTCGCGGTACATGTAAACTCGCCTGTGTATACAGGTCCTACCGTTCCGACGTGGATCAAACAACTAGACACCCACATGCCCGATGCGGCCAAGTTGACCAAGTACATCGACGTTAGCGCGGTGTATGTAGAAGAGAGTAAGGAAGTTCGAGTCGCGGTGGTCAATAGGCACGAAAGTGAAGACTTTACGGTGCCGATCATCTTCGCGCAACCGGTAGGAGAGAAGAAGGTGAAAGTCTATGAAGTCTGGAGTCCGCAGTTGGGTGATACCAATGGGTTCGAGGGTGAGAAGGTTAGTACCGTTCAGAAGGAGGTGGATTGGGAGGGTAGCTATGTTCTGAAGAAGCATTCGTTCCAAGGTAAGCTCTTTGATTTGGTCTAGAGCGCTCTCTAACACGGGTCGTTTTTCTAGTGTTAGTGTTCAAGTTGGCTTAGAATGATGGTGCCGGTGGTGTATAATTCTTCCCGTAACTTGGTATCTGTTTGTTCTCCGTTGTTTTGACGTTACCTGAGACGTTAGAACACATTTTTGGCTGAAAGATCTATGAAGTCGTTGACATGTTTTCCAGACCTTTCTACCCTGGGTGTTGCCAAACTAGCCCTTAACGTCCACATGCACGCAGAGCTGCGGACGCCAAGTCGGTCTCTGTTTCGTTCGAGCTCAAAGTATCAGTTATCACATCAAAGCACGAGACCTAAACACCACCATTACTAGGGGATTGATATCTCCTTGTGGTTCTACGCCGGGATCCCAACGACTGTAGCAACCGGTGGTCGGACAAACCGCGGGAAAATGTTACTGACATCCCCACAATCACCCCACACGCAGGGACGTTCATGTTCTCATGATCCACCTCAACAACTAAGCGGACCGCCTCATCCCGGAAAGTCTACAAAAACATTGATAGAACGTTTTTCGCTGAGATCATATTCCTCTCGTTTTTGACGAACATGATCACGCTCTCACCAAAGTGGTATACTTGGCTTTGCGGCCTGTTCGCTAGTGAGTCTATTCTCTTCTACGTGAAGGTCGAGGTGCTCATTCGTCCAAGGTCTGGGTAGTATTATCTTTGGATACGACCTCGGTGTCATCGCGGGAGTGTTGGCGGCAACGGACTTTGCTGTATGCGTTCGGTCCTTCCGTCGATTGTGTTTTCTAATGCGGTCAAGGATACGATGGGTTCGCGATTCGGGAATGAAGGTTTGAAGGGTCTCATAACGAGTATATTCGGTTCGTACCTAACCTTTGACCATGTCGGTCTGTCCGCCTATCATTCACCATTTTTCACTAGTGCTGGGGTGGTACGTGCTCTTGTCACTATATCGGACGTTGGACATTCAAACCTGTGATTAGCTTCTTCGGCATGTTCCCCGTCGCATATGCCGCAGACATACTCGGACGTCGCAAGACCATTCTTCTCGGCGGCCTTATATATATGTCAGCTTCTGTTCTTTTGATGTTGCTTCTACGACGCTAAGCCGAACTCTTTTAGTCTTGGCGGGGCCCTTCAAACCTCAGCTCCGAACATGGATATGATGCTGGCCGGTCGGTTCTTTGCTGGTACGTCCTAATGATCTCTTTGCGTCGTGATGGAGATTTCAACCTTACTAGGTTTTGGCTCTGGAATCATGTCAGACTTGGCGCCGCTATATCAGGTAGTCTGGTTAGGTTGTTTGTTTAGATAAACGCTGACTGGCTTTGTGCAGGCTGAGATTGCTCATCCCAGTATTCGAGGCCGGCTCACGACTCTACAGCAGGTGAGCAGGATTTATGGGTACAGAAGCATGCAGACTCACTTTGTCTCTTTCCCAGTTCATGTTGGGAATTGGAGGTATGGCACTTGTCCTTCACCCTGATCACAAAGTTACAACCCCCGTCTAGCGTTCGTTGCTTCTTGGGTGGTAAGATTTCTTCTCTAAATACCTGCCCTCGTTAACGATCGTAGACCTATGGGACCGCCCAAGGACTTCCCGGTAAACAATCAGAATGGAGGATCCCTTTGGGAATTCAAGTGAGACAGCCTTCCTTTTCTTGTACTCCCTCAACTCATTCGGTATACAATGTAGATCATCCCAGCTATTCCTTTGGTTGCGTTTATAATGCTCTTCCCCGAATCGTGAGTGGCAGTCGTCGTCATCTTGTCGTTCACATACAAGAACGTGTATCCAGTCCTCGGTGGCTTGCCGAGAAGGGTCGCATGGAAGAAGGTAGAAAGAACTGATACATTTATGCTTTCATCGCTCATGATTTGCAGCCAAGCTCTGTTTGGCACGCCTGCACGCCCATGGAGATGTGAACGACCCGTTCGTTACCGCGCAGATGGAGGACATCAGAGCTGATATACATAAGGCGCAAGACATCGGCGAGTCTACGTATGAGCGTCTTCCCCGTATGCGTCAAGTTATTGGCTGATTTGGGACAGGTGGTCCGAGCTATTCACCGTTCCTAGCAATTTCCGGCGGTTAAGCCTGGGGTACATTCTGCAGTTCTCTGTTCAGATGACGGGCGTTAGTGTAATTCAGTACTACTCGACGACTGTGAGGCATATGTATTTTACCAGTCATACAACTTCCAGTCATTCATCGTGTTTCTAGATTTTCACGACGGTAGGACCACAATTTACCTCTCGGTTATCTCTCAGCCTGATCCTTCCTTACTAGATGGGATTTTCTTCGACGCGTATTCTCCTCTTTCAGTCCATCAACAGTGTTATAGCCCTTATCGGAGAAGCTTGCTGTGTGCTCTGGGTGGATCACTTTGGGCGACGAAGACCGCTTATCGTTGGGAACATTGCTTCGGGACTGGCTTTCGTCGTTGGCTGTGTTCTGATGGCTCGATATCCTGGGTCTGTTCCTAAGTGAGTTCTTCCGTATCCTATTGTGAGTCTGGATACCTGACTACTCGTTAGTGACGCGGTACGTGTATTCCTTCTCTGTCAAACCTGCAGATATTGAGGTGTATATAAACCTGTTTTTTCTAGGCCCATTACGTGAGTTCTTGTATTTTCCATATTCGACACATCTGACCCTGCGTCGTCTAGATTTTTATTAGTACGTGTCTTCTGGTATGATCTCGTTCCATCTCACGCGCGACTCTTTCCACAGTAACGTACGATCTTCCACTCACGCTTCAGCAAAACGGTCCTAACAGTATTTTCCAGGACCTGGATCTTTAATTTCTTCTTTAGTTCCTGTATCGGACCGCTATCATGGGCGTACCCGGTCGAAATTTAGTACGTCTCCTTCTTAGAATGTGGTATCATACTCAACTATATCATTCAGTTCGACACGAACACGTGCAAAGGCAACCGCGCTGACGAGCTCTTCTTCGTGGCTTTCAAACTTGTGAGTGTGAACTGTTCTGTCAGATTTCGTTTGCTTAGTTATATTTTTTAGCTTCATTGCCGAAGTTACACCTAAAGCATTCAGTGCAATCGGCTGGAAGTAAGCCTCCTACTCTTATTCGCAAGGCGCATTTTAATGATGTTTCTATTAGATACTGTACGTTTGCCACCTGCATAACTCTCGGCAGGTATCCTCACCGCAATATTAGACCTGGTGTTTGCCATCTGCAGCCATACCAAGTACGTGCCTCGGCATACCATCCACTGATCCTTACTGACAAGGTCAGTGCCTTGTGTATCTGGGCATTCTACCCTGTACGTCACTACCTCGTCTACCATGTTCAAGTCCACTTACTAACGGTTATGCATAGGAAACAAGCGGGCGCCGACTAGAAGAAATGGATGCTCTCTTCGAGGACTCTCCCATCTTTGTACCGGGGAGCGGGTACACCAAAGTCAGTGACCGACACGCAGCAGAGAATGTCCTTCGTGCGGGTAAGCCCATTGCACTGTTCGAAACCATGAGATGCTGATGATGTTGGCGTCAAAGGCAACTTTGTTCCGGGTGAGCTTACTGGAAGAGAGGCTTTGGGGAAAGGGGACGAAGAGTCGGCTGAGCACTACGAGAAAACGGAATGATCGTTCATGGGGAAATTTCTAGCGGTGTTTCATGTAAGTAATTGGAGTTTTGACTATTAACATTGCCATCGTCCACGACGAGCGAAAGGTTGATTTCCGAGTCAACGCGGCATCGAAGCCGCAAAATGCCGGAGACTCCGCCCGCTGCCGAGGGCTTGTCAGAAATACTCAGTGAACCCCTTTGTCAACCCTTGTCGTCCGTTACCGCGATGGATTCGTCACCGCTGCTAATAGGAAGTGGTAGCTTTGGGTCCGTGTACGTTGTCCTGGCTTCTCTTGTTGCCTTTAAAGAGGTCCAGTTGGATTCGAATGCAGCCCAACTCCAGGCCGAGTTTGAGGCCCTTGAACAAATCTACAAAACTTGCGGTCCTGACATGTTTTTTCTCTCCCTCGCCCACTTGCGTACAAAGATGCTCAAGAATTTCGTGCCCTGGCATACCACTCTCCTCGAACAGGTGGTCTCCGTCCCCTTGTGGCATCTGCCTCGTTCGCTGCATTCAAGCGGCCTGTGTATGCGATGGATCGCGTCCAGGCTCTATCTACGGAAGTGGCTGCTCGTATTCGTTCACAATTCTACCCCGCTGGCGCACCTGCCAAGGGCCCATTCTTGTTTCGACTCTATTTCGGAAAGGATTATACGGAAAGCAGACCATCTCGGTTCATCAACACATCCCACTTCTTTCTTGACGTGACACGCTATCGCCAGCTTGCCAGTTCCAAAGAAGGCATTGCTGATGAGCTTCCAGGCGCCGAAATTGTTGCCGAAGCCATGGGACACATGCTTGGGCGCATTCACATCTGTGGAGGCTACGATGGGCGTGATATTGAGTTTGTACTCGGCGGGAATGGGTTCTCTGGGTTTACGTTCTATGTCATTGACTTCAATCAGGTTTGTACGTCGATTTTTGGCCCACTGGCTCGCACTAATACCTAGCTGCAAGATGCGGAAATGGAATACCGTTGACGAGCTTGTCGACGCGCACATTGCGAATGATCCATATTTTCCTGTAGCACGGCGAGGGGAACAAGTGTACGAGGGTTTCAGGAGCGGCTATCGTGCAGCCTACAGCGCGCGTCTGGACGTTGCTGATGAATTTCTTTCTCAGCTTGAGGCTCTGCAAGATACTGTTGGACGACAGGTGCATCCTTGATAAAGTGTTAGGTGGAGAAATGCATTAATAGTTATAGTTTCTGTTGTAAAGTAGATGACGATAGATAACAGATATCTTTGAGCGACCAGTGCACAGCAATTGTAACTTGTCCAAGCTTAGTGAGTAAGTCTGTTCACCGTCTTTACTCGTCTGCGACAAGACTCAGATCCTTTTTTATTGCCTTTGGACGAGGGGATGGAACTTGGATGGAACCTTTGGATCGTGGGAAGTTTTCTGGTATGATATAAAAATACAAAAATAGAAGAAATATAAGGGATCAAGTCTTCCACATTGTCCAGATGTCGGAAAGTTCACCCTCCGTCAGTCATGTCATCCCGTCCCTCTCGAGATCCCAGAGGATGTTTACTCTTGCTGTGAGATACCTGATTCAGCGTGTCGTGGACGTCGGGCCATCGACAGCCGTACCCATACTCACCCCTATATGCTACCTCGCTGCTAGGTTCGATGATTCTGTACGACGCGTGATGCTACTCTTTCACACTCTGTTCATAAGGGGACGATGCTGCATAGCAGAAGACCGAGGTGGACTTGAAAGCAAATATTTTTGCGAGTTGCTCGAGGTTTCCCGACAGGCAAGATACCAACTGCTCCCAGCCATTGAAGCAAATCTAGTAGATATCGAACCACATCTCGTATCCGAATTGCGTGGTCCACATGGTCTGGAACGCCTTCTTCGCTTCCTAAAGCAGATCCCGGGCTTTTGGTCCGGGCGGATTGACCTTCTGGACGACATTTTAGACATTATGTCCTCAATCTGTAGTTCAGGTAGGACAATTGTGGACTGTCTCGAGCATTTCGAACGATATACATGCGTCATGAAGGCCCGTTTTCTGGATCCGGATTGGGTAGCCAGTCATCGAGGTCGCCCGGACTTGATTTGGTGCTTGTATGGCACCGGTGTGTTGGTGATGGAGCAGCTACGTAACATGTCCTGGGATCGCAGGCTGGTGCGCTTCCTCCCACGGTATGTTGTTTCCGGCACTATTCAACTATGTGTTTCTGAACGTCATATTAACAGGCATCGGAGCTACTGGGAGATTGGCAGTTGGTGGAGTTCTTAAGCGATAGGAGGAAAATGTACTAGTGCAGGCTCTTGGATTCGAACTGGCAGCCTTGTTTAATCCTTCCATGCTCTATATTTCTGGGGTGATGTTATTGGCTCCTGTCTCCTTACGGTGGTTCACTTCGGTTGACACGCAAGAGCAAAGTGAATTTTGGTGTAGTATAGGAAGAATGATTATGGTTTGAAACAGGGATTGGCAAGTACCTTCAGTGCGGGCCGCTCTCCGAAGGTCCGTTATCCCATCAAGATCAAGGTTGACTATATAGAGACGCCTTTACTCTCCAGAGCTTTAGCTAAACCTCGATTTACTTGTATGTACCATTTCTCTACAATCGTTTCTCGCCCATCTTCCAACTAGGATCAGGACCAGCTGCAGTATGATCGTTAACGACACATCTCAAGATATCAGCATGCCATCGGATAGAGGTTTTAGACTCATAGGATCTATTCAAGATCAACAGGGCAAGAGGGAAGAGAGTGATAGAATGAGGAGAAAAGCTTTGAAGGAAGCAATCGCAGTTCGCAAAAGTCGTACTCTGGCCCCGGTTACCATCTCCGCTCTCTCTGAGACCGGACAAGCGGAATCATTGATTATAATACCGAAACAGAGAGCGTTCACCGATCGAAAACCCGTTATACCGACCTCTGTTGCCTCTATTCCCTGCGCCAGCCTAGGCATTACTGAGCTCTTAGCTCGCCTCAACGCCACTCTCGGAACCTCATACACATTAACTACCCCTTCATTATCTTCCCTTCTCGAATCCTGTATCTCGAACAACTATGACTTCGGTACTGCATACGCCCGGCTCCGCCCAAGATGGTTCACTGATCTGACGACCGTCCAAGACGAACTGCGCACCCGGGAAGCTCAGGATCGGGAGATGCGACAAAAGGCGCTCGTAAATAACCAGATTCTCACCCCGCTCATGCCCCCTCGACGTGTCTGGGATCTGTATAGTAATCGAGTTGTGCCGCAGTGGATCATCCTCAGGGAGCCATGGGCGATATCGCATGCTTGGATGGACACCAAGGATCGGGTTGATGTAGAGACACCCATCAATGGATACGAATGGCCGGTGCCCATTCCGAAAGACGTCAGCCTAGAGCTCATTCGGATCGAGATGCTGAATCTGGGAGCAGAGTATATGTGGTTGGACGTTCTCTGTTTGAGACAGCGAGGCAGGCTTGGGCCGAGGGAGGATCTGCGTATAGAGGAATGGAAGCTCGACGTGCCCACTATCGGACACGTGTATCATCAGAACCAGATGGTGGTATATTACTACAGCGGTCTGGGAAGGGCTCTGAGTTTGAAGATGAGCGACTTGGATAGCCGTCGTTGTTGGTTTAATCGTGCGTGGACGTTACAGGAGATCAGTGAGAATAGCATTATTGGCGGGGACACGGACGACGGCCCGCTGAAAGCCGTGCCAATTGACGATGAGGGGAACTTTGACGACGAGGTGATATTCAGATTTCACAAGCAATTGGGATCCTTGAAGAATATCGTGCAGGAAGTCCACAACGTGTTCAACACATTGGCACACATGCGAAACCGGGCATCCGAGGGTGCTGTGGATAAGATTGCTGGGATGGCATTCCTTCTACGGTCGAAGACGATACCAGCGTATTATGAGACGCAGTCTGTCGAGGATGCGTGGACGGAACTGGTGAATGCGATGAGGGAACGGTATCGGGGGGATATGCTCTTCCTGTATCCTGCACCTGGGAACGGGAATAGAACATGGAGACCATCGTGGGACCAGGTCCTGACCGTGGAGCTTCCGTCAGCAGCCGGCGTCTATCTGTACGAGGAAGTTATGCGACTTGAAGATGCAGACGCTGACTGCCACAATGGATATTGCATTGAAAAGGGCTATGTGCGAGGACTGACTGCAGGAGACCCGGAAGGGTTTAGGCGACGGGGAGAGATGCTTGTCGAAGATGATACCGGTAAGACCCATGTGTTCAAAATCGTCGCCACCCACCGGTACCCAATACCTGAAGACTTGTATACTCTGATAAGCGGTGGACTGACGGAAATGGAATACTGGGTAGTTGGACGGAGGCGGCCATATCAGAGGATTGAGAAAGTGTCGGTATTTAGAATAACCGACCGGAAGGAAACACGACGGTTGAAAGAGCTGGGAGTGGTTCAAAACAGATCAACCAACTACTTTGTTTGATGTGAAAATGAAAAGTATGATGCCTAGTATCGGACTTGGGCACAAAGAGAGGCGGCGTGTCGAATTGATAAATCAGAACTAAGTAATTCTCTGAGAGTCTTCAACATGGATTAGTTTGCTGAATGATGGTGGTCAAGATACACACAAGCCCTTAGAAGCGTGTCAGTACTCCTGGATTATACCCGTAAAGCGCTTCTATAACGGTGTTCAAGGAGCTGGGTTCGTGTGGTTGAGCGTAACTAGCGGACCTCGCTTCTCCGTTTTACTTGAACTGATACTTCTGGCGAACTCCGTGGAGACTTGACGGCGTTCTCGATATGGTCATTTGCGAATTTCTTTTGGATGTGGTACGGGCAAGTCACTATGAGAGATATAACCATTGCATCTGAAGGATTCGACACTCCTGTGGTATGAAACCAAATAAGGACAATAAACTCACCAGTACTTCCAGCGTCTAGTGTTTTCGAGCTCATGTTGGTGTTGGTGTTGTTATGCGGTCTTGCGCCCAATTTTATGAAAGTTTAATTTAAAAAATGTAATGAAATTGAAAACGAACGTCATAAGTAGAAAGCTACTCAAAATCAAATCCCTTAGAGACCAGTTCAAGAAAAAAAGTAGACATTGTCATGACCATCGACGATGAGACCTCAGACACGACAATCTGAACTCTGTAAATCAGGTCAGAAACCGACCTTGGTAACGCAAAATTGGATAAAATGACGTACTCTTGCGTCGATTGCACGTAAGTGTGCCTCGAGGTTACACCGATCATCCGACAGGAGGCAAAAGGATCTGGGTTATCGAGATACAAGGCACTCTCTGGATGCTAAGCATCCACCTTGAGATCGCAGTATTTCGCGGGCTCTCTGTTGACATCACTAGTTTGAATAGACTAAGGAAAAAGAATGCGGTCAGAATCGATTGCACAGCAATATGAAGAGAACATACCGCATCTGACTTGATCGCACTGGGACCGATCTTCTCGCGGACAAAAAAGAGCATCTTCCCAGAGAGTGTAGGTTTCGCTTTGCCAAGAAGGTACGAAATGATCATCATGATAATTTCCTCGAATGATCAGGTAGGTTTTGACTGCGATAGAGCAGAATCAATTGCCTCTGAAGTGTTTGGGAGGATCAACATATCGGGGCGTGCATGGCTTGTGACGGCAACAGTAAAAGGTATGTTCCGCCAACCATCTACGCTTCTTGAGGGTAGCCGCGTTCTCGGAGCTTAATAACACGAAGAAACTGATGCCATGAACGTGCTGCTTGTTCAAAACCCAGGCCCGGAAATCCTCGATGGATGCTGGCCAGTCCCCCCAGTAGATGCAGCCATAGTGCTTCCTGTCGTGATCGAATCCTCTGCGACTCGTGTCTGACTTTCTGCACAGGATGCTTCGACATTTTTGGAAGACCGGGAGGACATATCGAACACAGTGGGCTTGCGAAACGGAAAGAAACGGCAGCTTCAAGAACGGTCTCCGCGAGTGGCATTTTGAACTGAAAACAGCAAATTCTGAGTCGGATTGGCAAAGAACGTTGTTGGTCGCATTGAATGGGCTATTGAGCGAGCATCAAGGTGCGCGACGAGGTGAGGGAAACAGCCGCGAGGTTGTCGACGTCTATCGCTGATATACGCGCATGCAGAGGAGATTACAGCAGTCGTGAAATTTTGCTAGCGTCGGGCGATGAATCGAAGGTCCGCTGTCGCAGGCTATTGCATTTGCATACTACGAGGAATAGTCAGAGAAAAGTAGAGATGCCATGTGTGATAACGAACGCGGTAACATGTTAGAAATCCCACACCTCACTGAACGCAGTCCAGCCACCGCTCTTCAGTCGCTCAGTCGCCTAAGGAGTTCAACTAGCACACACAGCGCGCGCGACAGACCTAGCCTATCGCCACAGTACATGCCCTTCTGCAAAAAAAAAACGCGCGATTTCCTGAGTGATGAATTCCTCTAGGCGTAGTAATTCTGATCCCTGAAGGCAACTAGAGTTGTTGATGGTTGACCGTGGGCTGCCAGCCGTTGGTCATGGCCCGTTGTTGAGAATTACGAGTATCCCCCGTCACAGAGCTTAGAGGGAAAAGGGAGGTATTGCCGTCCAGGAAAAGTGGACACTTGATGACGGCGGTAAACAGAGAGGACCGTGGGAATTTATGTGCCGGGCTCATTCGACGCGACGACGCCACGGTCCGGTGATCCACTCTTCTCGTTCAAACTTCCTCTGGCGTCCTCTCGCATCTTCAACATTTCAACACGTCAAGGTGAGTGCTAGCGCCGCATTCAACGGCTTGTGAGCCTGCAGTGCCCCTCAGAGATCTCTTTCAGAGTAAAAGGAAATGGTACGTGAACTAGACACTAGTCGTCGAGAACGCGCGCCGTGCTTCATATGCAGGTGATCACGTACTAGTCATCTGCTCTTGAATTTCTCAAGTTATATCACTCGTCTACATCTGAAGCTCATCCACTAGTGGCTGTCAAGTGTATTTGTGCAGCAGATCTTCCGTTAAGTTCACAGTAGCCAAAAAAGACATGTTAGTATCTGTTCTTGGCTTCATATTAAGGAATTGCACCTCGTTGTTTTTTATTCAGATATGCAACACAACTGGTGACAAAGCGTACATGTGCACCCTGGACATCGTTCCTAACGATGATCTCGCAAAGCAAGGCGTGAACAACTTGAACTAGCTTTTGTTTTCTCGCTATTGTACGGGCTCGCACGCTTTGGATATAAGGTAAACAATAACTTTATTCTTGGCGAACCCAGGACTGACGAGTACAAAAAAAAAATGATTAACTTGAATGTCTCTAGTCCTGAGACCAGATCTGCATGTCCCTACGGGAACTCCCATTAATAACAGGTGTTTGGTAATACGGCGTCTGCATTGCCAATAATACGTCAATGTACGTTGGTCGCTCTGGCAGGTCGTCGGACCAAAGAGTGCGGAGAAGAGAATTTGTGAAAACATCGTGATATCCTCTCTCGCATACCCATTCTCCTGAGTCGCCACCATCATTACGAAAGGGTTCATATCCTGACTCCAATCTGGGTCCAAAACTGAATGATAACCGGAGAATGGGACATCTGCTTGTCTGAAGCACGATAGTGGGGGCCGACCAGCGGCACGGCTGGAGCTATTTCTAATTTTCCAGCATTTAAAGATCCCCGATCGCAATTGACTTGAACAACTGAGATGTCAACTTCAAAGGCAGTCCCTAGCCTAGAGAGCACCTACTTCTCCGGGGCCTCGCTGCAGTTGTATTCTCACCTGCCACCAGCTTGCCCTGTAAATGAACGGGGCTCCTACGCGAAGGGTGCAGTGGTCATGACCTAGATTGCAGATCGCCTGGACGCCTCCATAGCTCGCAGTGTTCCTGTTCCTCCCAGGCCTGCTAATGTTTCAATCGTCCTCGATAAGCGGCTTCTATGCAGTACCCGACGTATCGCCCATGTCTGGACAGCTCATGTCCACAATTCTTCACCCAACGCCACATACCCATCGACCATGGTCGCAAAAATATATGGTCCCGTGTATTTCGGAGACGCGCAGTACTATGATCCTTTCAGCCACCTCGATTTATACGTCTCACGGGAGACACAGGCATACCAACGTCTACAGAGCTTTTACGGGACGAAGGTTCCGCGTTTCTATGACCATTTTGTAGCTCCCCTACCATCTCAGCACGATAGAACTGTCAACGTCATCTTGTTGAAGTATATCCATGGCAGGGACATACGAGACCTTGCTCCTCGGGAGAAGGCGGAGGCACTGTGTAGCATGCACAAGGACACTCTCATCGATGCGGCCCTCCGGCTTTTTTTCGACATCTATGCATTGGGGATCGAACAGCGAGACATGCAGCCTAGGAACGTGATTTTACGTCCCAGGCGCAAAGATGGGCCATTCTGCTCGACACAAGGTTGCCCGATGCGCTATGAGGCGGATTGTGAAGATATGCAGATGGTTAATGATAGATTTTGAGGTGGCTGGATTCCGAGAGCCTGATAGCCAGTTCAGCAATCCTGTCACCCAGGCGACCCATGTCGACAATGTGAAGTCATTGTATCACGAAGCTTGGTTGAACAACATGTTGGCTTGGTCGGTTGTATCTCCCTCGTATTACAATAAATATATATTCATATATGTAAAGCGCCGCTGATTCATCCACAGCCCATCTCTAACTTCCTTCCATCGACGAAGTTACGAAATGAACTCTGATTCGTTTCATTTTCGTGGATATCCTGCTGATTTACACAAGGAAATTGAAAGTAGTGGTCCCAAAAGCTCGCTCGACGCTAGGTGACTCCGCCGTGGCTGTCTCTGTATCCAATGAGGTAGTATCGCTCAGCTTTGAGTGCCAGTCAATGCCAAGCATGTCAGACCATTCTGCTAGACTTGCCTCTGATTCCTGTGCAATCGGTACCAGTTTCTCTCACCGTTAAAGAGGATACTTAGACTTGAATAATGAATTGAAGCGAGTTTGAAGGCTACATGAAGAAATTGGTAGCTGCAATTTGAAATTCACTGGTCGGTTTTTTTCTGTTTCTCAACCGTCCAGCGACTAGTAGAAAGGTACGGCAGAGTCTTGAATCCCGATATCGAGGTCATGTTAAAGAAGGGGTGAAAACTCGGCCCGATCTTTCCGACCTTACCTCGTTAATTCAAAATCAAACTTGACCTCGTCCAACACTGGCTTAACACTGATAAACACAATCTTCGTAGTTTGGCCCACTGCCGTGATCGCGCTTCGAGTATCACTACTTCAGTTGTTCTAAGGTCTTTTTCGTGAAGTCTAGGTAGCCACGCATCTCAAAAAGTGTTAAGGGAGACGGCGACAGAGGTTGTAGATGAGGAGGGGGATATCACTACGTCTGAACGGTATTTCCTTATGAACGTGAGTCCAAGTCCGTCCATTTGTGTTGAATAGTACTTAACGAGACAAAAGTCCCGATTAATCTCGCTTCGGTAAAAAATGGAGCATGCTACTCAGACTTTGTGTTGGTTTCTGAGGTACTGTCTTCCCGAGCTCTTCCAGTACTGTAACCGTGATCGTCAACTTATCTCCCCTCGGCTACAGGTCTGGAGCTTGGTCAAACCTCCATGGTCGGCGGCCCGCAGTGGGCCGATGTGCAAACCCCTCTTTGTCAATGTCGTGGAGTTGACCTTAGCCACCCTGCAATGTTGCGTTCCAGGTGTTACCAAAGGGTCCGACTTACTAACGGACTTACTAACGCCTGTCTGATAAATCATTGGCAACATTCCAGGAAATCGACATAAATGGTTGCGCGTTAAGGTCCCCAAGTATTATCTCACTTGGTTACCCTTCTCCATCGTTTTCTACTCACACGACTGCGCGTAGATGGCTCTGGGATCTTCCAAGCTGTTCAGGCCAGTCAAGGTCGGAGCCCTTACCTTCAATCATAGGATTGTACTGGCGCCTATGGCGCGATTCAAAGCGACAGAGACAGGACATGTTCCGATCCTTCCATTAGTCAAGGAATATTAAACTCAGAGAGCCAGCGATCCTGGCACTCTTCTTATCACGGAGGCAACCATCATCGCCCGGAAGGCTGGGGTAAACAAACATGCTCCTGGGGTTTGGTCTGAAGAACAACTGCAAGCGTGGAAAGAGGTGGATCTGCCAGATATCTTATATTCGTTTAAGAACTAACGAGGTATCTTATTCAGATTACCGACTCTGTGCACGACAAGGGAAGCTACATCTACTGTCAGCTTTGGGCTCTTGGTCGTATGGCAGACTATAACGCATTGTGGGAGGAGGACCCGTCTCTTTCTTATGTTGCGCCTTCAGCCATCCCGCTTTACGGCAAGGATAAGGTTCCCCGCTCCATGACTCTTGATGAGATCCACGAGTACATTCAGCTATACGCTCAGGCTGCCATCGATGCAGTGAATAAAGCCGGCTTCGACGGCGTAGAAATTCATGGTGCGCATGGATATCTTGTGGATCAGTTTCTGCAAGACGTGGTTAACAAACGAACGGATGATTACGGTGGGAGCATAGAGAATAGAGCACGGTTCGGTCTTGAGGTGATAGACGCCGTCGTCAAGGCTATCGGAGCGGAGAAGACGGCCATCCGATTGAGTCCATGGGGTATTACAGTGTCAGGTCAGTGGTGGCCTTCCTTTATTGACCTATCGACTGACTGGTATGGCCTCATAGAGGTTCGGATGAAGGACCCGATTCCTACGTTTTCCTACTTTGTTTCGCAAATCAAGAAAGAACACCCCGATCTGTCATACATTCACGTTGTAGAACCTCGAATTGACGGCAGCGAAACGCGAAATCAGGAAGAATATTCTTCTGACTCATCTAACGATTTCCTCCGCAAAATCTGGGCGCCGAAGCCGTACATCGCTGCGGGAGCATTCACAAGGGTGACTGCGATGGAAGCTGCAGATGATAAGGGGGACATCGTTGCCTTCGGACGGCATTTTATCTCCAATGTGAGGCTTTCCAACGGATGATAGGTAAAGTTACTAAACTTCTATTAGCCTGACCTTACAGTGCGGTGAAGAATAATCTGCCCTTGACACGATATGATCGGTCCACGTTTTATTTGCATGGGAATGTCGCCGAAGGGTATATCGACTATCCTTTCGCGTCTACTGTTAGCAACTGAAATTAATAGCTTTGTATCGCTCTTATATTACCATGGAACGAACATGATTCTCTTGGCATGGGTGAATTTGGACCGCCCACCTAACCCTGTCGTGAGTTTACACATTCTGAATGTTCAAATGCGTTAACAAGGTAGGTCTCACAATCTCAGAGGGGCCTTTAACTTGCGAAAGGGAAGGCGTGTCAGTAGCACGGTGCTACTACTAGCACTCAGCGGGCATTTGGCGCCAAGAAACTGAAAACAGGAAGCAAAAAGTAAGTCGTTATTTAAACGAACAACTCAATCTACAGCGGAAAACATGCTGGAGATTGAGATAGTACCATTCCTACTAGTACGCCTCGTCTTGGAAAACCAATCGGCAACTCTCGGCATATACCGGCATATACCGGCATCTCTCCGCTGATCGGACCCGCCGCCGCTTGCTTTTCCTCTTCGATTCTCGTGCTTCCTTCAGCTTGAATGTGACTCGCTCCCTGAATCTCTCTTCCCGTAAACTCACTCGGAAACAAGCTGCTTTTGACACCGATATCAGCGTCCCATCAGTGCATTTACAAATAGTCCTTGCCCGAGAAGACCGTGAGGGTGTCGGCTAGACCTCTCGAGATCAACGGCTTCAAATCATGCCGAGCTAACAGTTCGTCGAGTTTCCCATAAAGCCGGTCTACCAGGTATAAGTGACCCTTCAAATTGTTGTTTCTCATCTATCATGATGGACAGTAAGAAATGGACCCCGCGCTGCTCTATTGAAGAAGGTGAGCGTACTGCCAAATTGCCAGAACATCTGCATGTTAATTCGAGAAAATACCAGCCGATAGAATACTGACAGGGACAGGAAGCTTGCTTGAAATTGAAACTCGTGTCTGTACTCGGTACTGCTTCACTCTCGTTCAATGTCTGAATGCGAATAGCTCATTGACGGGAGGGTCCTGAAGGTCTGGAAAAACCTTTGGCCATCCCTACGACTATTCTTTCTACATTCGGCGGGGAAGCACACTGACAAAGCTTACATAGTATACGAGGGAGAGCGTTACACCTTCGGGGAGACACTAGAGAAGGCAGTCAAATGTGCCGCTATCTTCAGAGACTTGTACGGCATTAAGAAAGGTAAGGGCACTCTATCGTTGTCGGCACGACCAGCTACTCAGTCTCAGTGCAGGTGATCGAGTAGTCATCTGTTCTCGAAATTGTCCCAATTACTTGGTTGTATTTTGGGCCTGCCGTGCGCTCCATCTTGTTCCATCTTAAGAATGAGATCTCAACATAACACAGATCTTCTTGGGGCTGTCACCGCTCTCGTGAACATGTAAAATCAGCTTCCGTATGCTTTCGTCATTCGTGTCTTGATTCTATCAAAAGGCTACTGCCATTGGAGCCGCTCCGACACTGTATCACGCTCACAAAGTGCGCATTGATCATTCTCGACCCTGAGCGAGCCGACGTGGTCGAACCAATTGGCGCTGAGCTTAAGCTCGCATCTGGTGCATCAGGATATCTTGTACTCGAGGATCACGAGGGTAAGGGTCACTGGGAAAGTATGGATGTTTGGAGTGCAGTCTTTTCCGGATACAACAGAGATCCTGGGGATGTGCTGAGTGACGATCCTCAAATCTTACCGGAAGATGACGCGACAATTGCTTTCACGTCGGGGACCACTGGATTACCAAGTACGTAGGTTTTGTCGGGTCAGTCCGACTGTGTACTAATTTCTTCGCTTGCTCAAGAGGGTGTCTTGAGCTCACAACGCGCATTACTGACTGCCATATTCAACGCATGTCCTCTTTTCTGCGAAGCATTTCATCGACCTTATGAATCGTACTAGGCGGGTTCATTGATAGGGAGAGATTGTCTTCGACGTGGCGAGCCGTTCGTTCCGACACCTAGTGCGGGTCCTCAGGGAGGTCTGCTGATTCCAAGGATGCTGTCACAAACTCCTTCAGTTCTCGCGACTGTAAGACAAGCAACTGGCATTGAAACAACGTATTATTCACCCATCTTCAGATAATGAGCACCCTTCAAGGATATAAGGTTGTTCTAACACGTGCGTGGAATGTACATGAAGGCAAGAATCGATTTCGCTAATGTTTCGAGTTCTCATTCCTACTCAATACTTGCAGCTGCAGAGTAATTACATACATTTCATTCTGCATGGCACATGGTAACTAATTAGTGTTCCATCCTAGACTGTGTAGAACGGAAAATATCACTCAACTGAGCGGGTTCGTTTTTTATTTTTCTTTGTCCACATTAATCAACCTTGTCGCAGCATGCCCTCGATGATTAGCGAGTTCGCTGAGAGCACGATATCAAGAACATTGATAAAACGCATAATATATGGAGGTACGCCCATTGCGGCGTCCCACCTTCAAAGGTTCAAGGAGGAATTTCCTCTTGCCAACATGTGAGTGCATCCCAATCACTCCAGTAATCGGCACCGACCGGCGCTAAATTGTAGGTTCCAATCATATGGTCTAACTGAGACAAACGCGAGCGCAGTAGGCTTCGGTGAGAAGATTCTTTCCTAAACGGCACCTTCCTGATCTCCTTCCAGGCGGACCAGATTACGATGCGAGGCCAGATAGTTGGTGAGTCTGTCCTTTTCTCTTTCTCTTATATCTAAGCTGCTTTGATTGTAGCGGTATGGTGTATCCCGTCGGCGAGATTCTGATAATGAAGGACGGCGTCAAAGTCTTGCCTGGAACAGTGGGAGAGATTTGGCTTCGTGGTCCGAATGTAATGAAGGGATATTATGGAGATAAAGGTTGGTCTGGAGGTCGTTTATTTCACTGGTAGACAGGCTTACATCCAGGGACGACATCACAGCTGCTACTGATCAGGTGCGATCCTTTATTTACAGGTGTCTGCGGTTACTGAACTTCGATGTAGGTCATCACTAGAGACGGATGGCTGATAACCGGTGATCTGGGACGAATGGACGAGGACGGTTATGTTTACATCACAGACAGGATCAAAGACATCATCATTAGAGATGGTTATAACGTTGTGAGTTCCATTGGAGTACGCCACTACATCTCTCAGTAATAAACGAATTCATAGGATTCTGTTTTCGTCGAGAACGCACTGTACACCGAACCGGGTGTATTGGAAGCAGCCGTAGTTGGCGTAGCTGACGAACATGTAGGGGAGTTGCCTGTCGCATTCGTTACGCTCAAGCCTGGATATGCCGGAATAGTCGATGAAGAGAAACTCAAAGCGACTGCAGAGAAACTGTAAGTGTTCTTACTCTTTAGGCTCTCATCGTTGTGAATCTTCTGGGAAGGTTACCTGCATTTGCCGTTCCAGTGATAATTATCTTCTATGATCGTGGTTTCGGTGAGTACTACTTATATTGCTTAACTGGTGATGTTTTGTCTCTAAGATTGAGCTGTAGATCACACGTCCAGCTCAGGAAAGATTATTAAAGCGCCGTTACGAGACGTAGCCCAAAGGGAGTGGACGAGGAGGTCGAGGAAAGAATAGGATGGATTTCCCAAAGCTGCACAGTGCTAGAATGGTACGGAGCCGTTCGCTCGAATATAATACCACTTGAATCTTAGCGAAGTCAGGCAAGCACAGAACTTACCAATACAAAGACTGATGATTCATTCAAATATCTTTAGTCCTGAAATCAGATTCGCGTGTCCTTGTGGTAACTCCCAATGAAAACCTGTGTTTCGTAACACGAAATTAGCTTTGTCAACTGGACGTCAGTGTGCGCTGGCGTTTTGGCAGGTCTTCAGACCGAAGAATGCAGCATCTGAGTGCTGAGAATACGTGAAAACACCATGAAAATCATCGCTGCAATTTGGAAGAAGATCAAGGTATATCTGACGGGCCACGGCAGAGATACAACTACGAATTTGACGCTGATGGCAGGTTAAAGGCCAGCTTCCGACACTGTAGTACGGGGTCAAGGTACTAACAGTTTAGTGATGAAGTGCGGCACAGCCGCCGAGCGGGCATTCACACCACTACATACTTTTGATTTCCCTGTTTGACTCAGTAATAAGATAACCCTCGAAAATGAAACGAACTGGAATCAATTTCGTACCCTCATTCTTGCAAGGAAATTGAAGATGAGTTGTGGATAATCATTGTAGTACAAGGAGGATACAACCGATCAAGCCATCATGTTTGCCAATCAATATTGATACCAGGATGGCTTTGAACCGTCGACATAGGTCCTCTGGGTCACAGGATTACTGAACTCGCTATCCGGCTCTGGGAATTCCACCATTTCGAAATCCACCAGTACCATCTGCGTATTCTCAGCATCCGCCTCGTAGCGTAACGGGCATCCTTTCGTCGAGCAGAATGGCCCGTCTTTACGCCTAGGACGTAATATCACGTTTCTGGGCTGCATATCCCGCTGTGCAACCCCCAATGCATAGATGTCGTAGAAAAGCCGGAGAGCTGCGTCGACGAGGGCGTCCTTGTGCGTGCTACACAGCGCACCCGCCTTCTCCCGAGGAACAAGGTATCGTATGACCTTGCCATGGATGTATTCCAACAAGATGACGTTGACAGTTCTATCGCACTGAGCGGGCAGGTGAACTACAAAATGGCCATAGAAACGCGGAGCCTTCATGCCGTAAACACGCTTTAGACGTTGGTATGCCTGCGTCTCCCGCGAGACGAATAAATATTAAATAGAGGAGGCCGAAGAGATCAAAGAACTCCGCCTCTCCAAAATAAACGGGATCATAGATTTTTGCGACTATGGTCGATGGGTACGTGGCGTTTGGCGAAGGATCGCGGACTCGGACATGAGCTGTTCAGACATGGGCAATACGTTCAACGCTGCAGAGAAGCCGCTTATCGAGGACAATGGAAACATTAGCGGTCCTAGGAGGAATGGGAACACTACGGGCTATGGAGGCGTCCAGGCGATCTGCAATCTGGGTCATGACCAACGCATCCTTCGCGTAGGATCCCTCGTCACTTTCAGGACAATCTGGAAGCGGATGAGGATACAGCTGCAGAGAGGCTCCGGGAAAGTATGTGCTCTCCAGGTGAGGGACTGCCTTTGAGGTTGACATCTCGGTTGTTCTTTCTCAAATCATATTGAATCGGGATCCTGATTGAAAACCCGACCAAAATTATCCAGCTCCATACTAGACGACTAATAAAATTTCCTTCCTTCCTTCTGTACTATGCGGGCCGGCACTGTCACAGAAGAATGATAAGCAAAAAGTTCACAATTTTCGTAACAACCAATCGAAACTGGCGTAGTAACTTCTGTGTGAGTTATCCCAATCAGTCAGTGGTAGTGTAATCAACGACGGAAAGCAAGATTTCTCGACGAGGAGTGGCACGGCAGCAGAATAGAACGCAGAAAGTGTATATTGATACTAGTAGCGTACACGATGTAACTAAGAGAAGAGGATCGAGTGGAAGAAATTAACCCGAAGATTTTCCTAACACACAAATATACCACGGTTAGGGCATCTGAAACAGCCTAAGTCCGCACAGGTCAGAGCTCGTAGGATCGTACTCTCCCCGTCCAGAAAGTATTTGTCAAACGCACAAACGAGAGGATGACGGGAGGGGGCATCCTCCCGTTCGTGCCCCGGCCAAGCGTAGTCTTCCGTTGGAATCAATCCAACAGACGACCGACTCTTGCCGTGCATGGGCCAAAAATGTCATTAAAAAAAGAAGGGAGGGAGCCTCGTCGCGTTTGTGCGATGAGACTCACTCTGAGATGGTGAGCGTAACCGTAATCTTAGCACCTACCTTTTGATTTTCATGATTCGCGAGAATAGAAGCAAGCCAGTACTATGTCTTTTCAGCGAAGAATTTCAGCTTACCTCGTGTGCATCCTAGCGCTCCAAACGCTTCAAACACACGACGCCATCCAACAACCCCGAGTCGCCCTCAACGAACGGCGGCTATTTAATCGGCCGCGACGGGTTCAACGGGGGAGGGGGGTGGAGGAAGGCGTCCCGTGGTTGACTCCTCGTTGAGATTCTTGCAGGGTCGACGCGAGTCTAAAAATGCTTCGCAAGTTAATATTGCGGCTGATGGGAACGGAATCTCATAGAAAGAAAACAAGATTGCACCCGGGGGCTAAACAGAATAGTAGTTAGCACAGAACAAGAGAAAAGAACACCGTAGGGATACATACCGTTTCCCTACTTCCAAGTGATTTTCCGTAGAAGGCGTCGCAAGATATATAGGCCGTTACCCCGCGTATAAGTTAGGTAGATAGGTAGTGTTACGCCATCCCGAGCGCGCGCCCTTGCTCGCCGCATGTGTACACGTTTCGTCAGCGCAAAATTGTCGTCCAGAGTCTTCGACGTCTGACTTCGAATCTGCAAACAAATGTTAGCCACAAAAGCAGTTACTGACGTTGCAGACACATACCTTGTGCTCCACGTCTTCTACCTCATACGAACTCCATGCTTCCCAGAGATCCGTTGCCATCTCGACGCCATGACCTCGCTCGCCGGACATCGATACATTGTGGCAGCGCGTAGATCGTTGCAGTGATGAGGACATCGTTCTCGGGTCAGACAGCTGGACACAAACAATGAGTGATCAAGAAGTTACTCGTCGACATGACATTGGCGTACCTTGCACCTGCGCATCCTCAAGCTCCATGCTTTCTGAAGTGTCACTATCTCAACAACACCATCTCCTTGCTCGCCGGACGTCGACACATGGCGTCGACGCAAAATTTCTCCTTCCCGTGGCCATCATATCGACAATGTAGCCTTGGTATTTCAATCTTTCGTCTTGGCGTATGTGACAGTGGATAGCCGCGGGTGAGGGAAGGCGGTAAGGAGGATTCGGTGATGATCAGCAGAATCCGCGCCTTCTTCTCCATCGTAAATCGACGGCTTGCTCGACGGAAGAAGATAGGTCATCTCGGTCGGTAATCCACGGACCACGCGTATCCTCCTCTCCCGTTTGAATGCCTGATACTTCTGCCCTATCCACGGCTCCATCGACAGCAAGTCCTGGCGCCGTAAGATCTTCGTGGGCGCGTTAATGAGGAACTGTAAAGAGGAAATTGCCGTACCAAATGGCGGCTGGCTGGTACGCGAAGGTGCATAGAGGGAGGAGGGTCTAACATGTGATTGAATATCTGCACACCGTATCCTCCCTCGCAGAAACTCTACATCCCTCCTCAGCACAGTGCCCGTACCTATCCCGTCGTCCATAGCATACGCAAGACCAAGCGACATGCCGGGTGCGTGAGAAAAAGAAAAAGGTTCGAATTTTTGGGGAGGATCCTTGGGAGGGCAAGAGGAGCATCGAGAGCATCATCGGTGCGAAGGTGAAATATGAAGCGGCAGAAGCTAGTGTACAGATAAGACAGCGCGACAGTGAATTCAAAAAGGTACTCACCAAGGTCACTCTTAGAACTGCATGCACGTCAGGTTGGTTGACGTGCTGTGTGCGCCGCCCGTCGGTATCGAATAAGTCGTCTAGGAGGGAGATATCACTCGCCACGGGCCTCGGTGACTGAAAAACGGCCTTGCGAACTGGACAAATCTTGATGTACCGATAACCGCTGAGATGAAAATAAGCGGAGAATCGAAGATTGTAGCTCACCAAGCGTAATGAGCAAGATAGAAACACGTATAAAAACCGCTCTCCGATGATTTGAGTCGTATTACCTAGCTGTCGAAGACCGGAGACAATGTGGCGAATGCTTACCTGCACAGCCATTGGGCAAACAGTCCCGATTTGGCATTCAACGCTTGCCTTCGTCCATTGTCCTGTTTTCGCTATATATAAAAATTGCACTGAAAGTCACTGTTGTAGATAAGGCTGTACCTCAGTACAATGCTTGTAAGACCTATAGTCTTTGGGTTACAAACTCCTGAGGAGTTTGCCCATTGACTTCCTCTATTTATACTAAACTACGCTTATTCTGAATTTCTTTTGAATCAATTCCTTACTCAGCATGCCGGAATGCCGGATTGCTCGAATTCTCTCCACGAAATTTTTAGGACTACATTTTCGAATCTTTCACAGCAACTTTACACTCTAAATAGGATGGAACACCCCGCCAAACTCTCATACCCGTGTGCATGCCGCCAAAACACATTCTTGATCACGGACCGCAAGGCGCTTGCAAAGACCCTCATCGATGCTGCCATCCGTGAGAAGGGGGTTCTCCCATGTCAAGGACTTCGATATCTCTCAGGAGCGCGTGAACAGGCAGTATGTGCTTGGTGAACGCTTCTATGATCTCTCATTGAAGGAAAAATCACAATATACTGATTATATTATACTAAAATCTTGATAGCGAGAATACGGTGGCTAGTACTTGATTCTTGGCGCCTACTGCTGCTGCTACTGCTACTGCTGCTAGACACTAAACAGATGCATACGCGAACTTAGACTTCCATAAAAGGTACAAGACATATCCACCTCTACCCTTGTTGATGTTGTAGGTAGAATACTCATACCCAAGCGATCTGATGTGCTCAGCTGAGCGGCTGTCATTATAAAAGCCTAGCGCAAGCTCGTAGATCTTCTTGTGGTTGCGCTCATTCTTATAGGGGACAAGGTACCGGAAGCTACCACCGTCGCCTTTAGCGACATCGGAAAGGCCCTCCCCGGACGAATTGTCTTGAATGATAACTTCGAAAGAGATCGCCGCCTCACGAACAGTGTTGGCATTAAGGCCTTAATTAAGGTAAATTTCTGGCCTAAGGCTTAAAACTTAATTAAGGCCTTATTTAAGGCAAAACCTAAGGCTTAGCTATGACATCATTCGTAATCATCCCCTGAGCCCTCCAATGCACCATCATCAGGCTCCTCGCCTGAGTATTCTGCTGCCAAGAGCTCCATCATGACCTCGCGATCGAATCGTTTGCCCTGCTGTGGACGCTGTATTGGCCATGCCACAGTATCACCATCAAAAAGGACAGCAAGCGATAACGGCAGCCAAGCACGTGCACGCTGCTGCGGTGCAGCAACTGGTTCCGAATCTGAACTGTTTTCCTCCTCCCTTTCTGCCTTCATCCATTTCGCCATCTGTCTCCGCCAGCCCTTAGAGGACTTCACTAGCGCTGGTCCTGATGCTTCATCACAGGACTCTTCCGAATCATTGGAGTTACCCTCAAGAGCATCTGCATAGCGAGGAACAGAGAGAAGGTTTTTACACGGTCATCATCATGATTTTAGTGTTTTTCTCGAGGGGCATCACTGCCATTTTCGATGTGAGAGGTGCGTATATCAGCTCCAACCTGTATGTGAGATACTTAGCTCTGAGCTGCTAGACTGATTCATGGATTCAACGTACCCTGGACATCTTCTCGAGCCGTTTCAGTCCTAGCCGGTTCCGATGTTGCGTTTTCTTGATTTTCAAATCCGAAAATGTTCTCTCGGTTCCCGCCTGGTTGACGACAATGCTAAGCAGCAGGCAGGCAAAGTCAGCGAGCTCTGCCGTCTCTGCAATACCCTTGAAGGTGTTCCATACACTGATGGGGTCATCGCCCTAGGTACCTGGTGAGTGCCTTTCAGGTTCATATAGCGTAGTACATACATTTAATTGTCTGAACATTTCCTTGTGTTCTCGGAATTCCTTGAACTGACCACTACCTGATAGATACTGCATGAAGGGCATGGCGGTATAAAAGGCCACGGCCGCTTGATTCCAGTATCTTTTCGGCCTCGTGAACTCCCGCCATCTTCGTCGGTCACCAGAGCCACTACAAAACAGGCCTATTTACGCTCTGTATTGTCTATCATCCGCTTGAAGGCTACGCACAAGGAGGCGCCATCTTTTTTGTCCTTGTTGGTCTTCTGAACGTCGATGAGGTATGATTTGAAGTTCACAGATGCATTTACACCTGTGACCGAGTTTTTTGAATTGCATTTCCAGTCGTCGGACCTAGATTCAAGGGTGAGCATCTAATTGTTTCTATAGATCAAAGTGGACGTATGAAAGGGTAACGTACTGTCCCTTCATCTTTGATCCCAGATCCTCGACCACTTCATTATTAGCGTCATCTAGAAGCCTTCCTCCTAGAACACGTCGCGATGGTATGACGTCCTTTGCTAAGCTTCGGAACATCTCAAAAAGCTTGCGGACTTCTGGATCCTCAACCCAGCGGTAAGCAAGGTTTGCTGAAATTGTCGCTCGTAGAAATTGATTATGTATAGCCATAGCTTGATCCTTTGAAACCGGCATATCGACACCTTTGAAGGCCTTCAGTCGCGTCTGTACTTTCTCTGGTGACTGAGCCTGCTTCCGCTTCTTCCTAGGTTTCTCGGATTCATCGTCACCTTCGGTTCCTGCATCCTCATCCCCTCGCACTCTTTTTGCAGTCGCCCGGGCAGAGGAAGACGCATAAGGACACGGATGCTTCCCAACAAGGTGATTGATCATCACTGATTTCTCCCCTCGATGGCTTCCGGCGGCGTTACATGCTAATTATCAATGTTCTATCAGTTCTGTACTATACTTATTTTGATTTATAAGACATGCGTACCATCTTTGAACCACTGTTCATCAGCATAAGTTAGTAGATTGCGGTCGAGGTCAATTGGAATATGGGCCGGCCGATGGTGATCAATGCAGCCGTAGCAGTAGGCTTTATTATGTGAGGAATTTTGTCGGACACATGAATCAAAGAAGTGGTCCCAGAGTGGTCCCTTAGCCATCACCGTTGCGAACAATTGGGAAGTGGCGGGATCCTTTGCTTTCCATCCTATCTTGCTTCTCGAAAATTTAACATCATGTGATCGCTCTAAGGTTAATTAAGCCTTAAGACAAACCTGGTCGCCGCTTAAGGCTTAAGTTAAATATAAATTAAGCCCTTAATTAAGTTAAGCTTAGAACCTTAGTGCCAACACTGCTCACGAACGTCGTTAGTGTAGACAGGGACAAGGCTGACACACCTGGGAAAGATAGGGTGATCATCGATTGCTTCCATCATGTTATGTAAACAGTACACTTACTTTCCCGAGAAACCGGCGTTCATATCATCATTCCATCCGGAAAGCTCTAGAACTCTCCCATCAGGCTTTCCGGAAGCCTGATCAGAGTAGACGACCTAGAGGTAGTTAGTGGCTGTTCAGAGAAAGACCATTGTGCTAACTTTCACGTCCTTGATAAATTCTTGCTCTTCAATGACGACATCTATATCGATGATCTTGCTTTCTTTGCCCCTCTCGGGGTTAGTACTGATGACATCACTCTCCAAGTCGACCCCGGCAGCACTGAACCACTGCTGGTACAAAATTAGTCTGCTTCGTGGGCCAATCTCGAGCACTACTAGCAAGGCATGAGCCACGGGTCAATAAATCCCTCCCAAGTAGAGTACAGTTAAGTATACGTACAAGTTTTCTGCGACGTGCTCTTGGTTACTTGCTTCTCCTCTGTCTGGCTTCTTATTGTGTTCTCCATAAGATCGTTGATCTCTTTTGAACTGTCGTACTCCGCGGAGACAGAAGCAGAGACAGGGGCATAGGATGCACCCGCCTCAGCTTTGACGGCCCCACTCTGTATAGCCTTCTTCGTCTCGCTGTCGATGTCTTGTCTAAAAGTACTGAAGGTGCAGGACGCCTTCTTCTCGAGGGTCTGTTCATGGGTGATTCTCCCTAAAATGCAATAAATGGAGCGTTCATAGGTGGCTGGCTTGGGCACATACCGTCGTTTAGGCTGTTATCGTACTCCGCGACGAGCTTCCAGTATATTTTTCCTTGAATTTTGATGTTATAACGCTTAGGGGCCATGTTTCTCGTGATGCTGAAGGAGTGATTGATGTAGACAGTAGAGTCGTTTGCGATGAAGACAAGCCAGTAAATTGCATGGCATTTATACAATTTCTTGCTGCATGGACAACACTAACTTAATAGAACATGCCTTCTCTCTCCGCCAAGCCACGGCAGATACGTGTATTGATCCCGTTCCACTTCACTTCAATTCGGCAGTCTTGTCGTGGATTTCCTTGGAGTCCAAGCAGGAATGAATGGCCGCAGCCTTCTCCATCTCATGTCCGAGAGCTGTTATGACGAATGCTTGAGAATGGTCCCAGTCGCGAATCACAGATACCTAATGGAGGTTAATGAAAGAACTTGAATCGACGTAAAGAATATACATATAATTGAACGCCGCAGCCTGCTTCTTACTTCTGCTATTCCGTGGCCGCCCGCGTCCGATAACTATTGAGATGATTACCTGGTCATGAGCTGACAGATACCTCAACGAGAGAACATGAATTGATGTGAAGAATGTACATACACTGAAGCCGTGCATCCGTCACAATATCTAGAACCATATCTGGATGCGCTTTCTTCAATAACCCGCAATGTTTCCTGAAAGTGATACACCTGTCATCTACTCAGCCTGCGGGATGCGAACCCTGATAATGTCAGAGAAAATAGACGTAGAACACAGTGCGTGATAAGGAAAAACGGTGTCGTGAATCCCAGACATGACTTTCTTTATCGCCAAAGTCAATTGTCCCTTATCGTGGACAGGTGTTGAAATATCAGTTCGTCCTGTTTAAATTTTGGTGTGAGACCCTTGAAATCACGGATCGCTAAACCTATCGTGGACAAGTCTTGGAATATCACTTCGTTCTTGGGGTGAATGGAATGCCCGGTGATATTCCTTTGATCGTCGTCCCTTGCTCCATGTACCGTCTAACTTTGGAGTGGCAAGCGAAGAAGTGATCCCTTCAGTGAGACCGTCGTCGAACAATGGACCGATCCATACATGGACCTAGGAAATGCGCGATAGCTCGCTGAAGAAGAAACTGAAAGATATTATAGCAAGCTGAGTTAGCATCCGGGACAAAAGTGACATACAAATATTATTCTGTTGGAAATTCCAACGGGAAATCGTAGGGCCCGATATACAAGTGGAAAATATACCAGCGTCGACGGCGACTCGCGAGGAAGGAAGGAAGGCTGGCTCTAGTAGTAGTAGTAGTAGTAGTCGCACTGGCAAGCGGTCCCTAAAAAGGAAACAGCCAATGTTTTCTGCGCCGTTGCTACCAAGCCATCAATACACTTCATAGTAGCATCGCAGACCGCGCAGGGCCCTGCCGCTGTGACTGACATCATAGTGTCGGGAACTATGAAGCGTCTCACGGGATCGGACCCATACGAAGGGACTAGGGTGTAAAATATATTGACTATCCGCGACGTGTACAAGTTTCGTCATGCCAGCGTCATAAAACTGACAAAACTGAAACCATATGAGACAGTGTCTCCTCAATGCAGGCGGGGTGTGTTCAAACACAAGTGCCGTTTTCAACGTACATTAAGGAAATACCGTCTTCATGTGCATTGAGGCACGGTCCCAGGAAATCCAAAGCACCGATGACACGTACAGCGCACCGAAAGAAATTACGGCGTAAAAATGTAGGAGACATCCTCCTGATGGCTCGGCATAAACACGAGCAAGGGGAAGTCCACAACTGACAGTAGTCGTCGTAGTATGGTGTATTATGCAATAAAAGCGAATGCGTGGTGGCAGAGAGTGATCCAGGCGCAGGGCGGCGAACGAACATTCAGCGACCTTTTCAGCAAGAGCAGAAAAGGGGTATAAAATGTTGCGCCAGCCCAAAATGCGCCCTTCAGTGATCAACAAAGGGTGCCAGCCAAGCCTCGTGTACATATCGCAAACATGTGTGCCGGTGGAAGGCGAAAATTTAGTCATGGGGGCCGATCGTGGTGGTAGATGGTCAACATAGAGTCATCGGGCATTATAAATGTACCATAATGCACAGGAGCAAAGTCGTTCAATTTGTGGCGAGAAAGAAGCCAGTACGCACGAGTCTCCTTGTTCATACCCTCAAAGTCGCGCTGAGAGCACATCTTGGAAAACGATCGAGACAACGATTCCTTGGTTATCGGTAAGCGATCCTCACCATACCTGTGCAAAGTTGCCTATATTGATACGTTGGAAGATTTGCACGCCTACTGGAGGGGATTGAGATTGAGAAGGTGGAAGCTCGGCATCAGAGGCAGTAGAACGAGTGCTTGAGGGAGACAGCAGAGGAGTGTCGTCCCGAGGGTCATGGTGCAGCATCTGAAGATAGAGGAGTCGACGAATCCAGGCCACAGCAGGATGTTTGAATGCCAATGAAACCGTCTACACCTTAATAGAGTCTAGACAGAATTGATGTTGACTAAGCACGAATCCTTCTCTTCAAGTTGGTGACTGTGCCGGCCCGATCATAACCGAATCGACCCCCACCACTTTGGAACTGGATCAAAATTTCGGTCGGATATTCAATCAGGAGTCAGGAGGAGGAAGATCGCGATTAACTTACATAAACAAGAACGACCGAGATGTCAGCCTCCAAGTCAGTCCCTAGCCTGGACAGCACCTACTTTTCCGGGACCACCCTGCAGCTCTATCCTCACCCGCCACCAGATTGTCCTGTAAATGACCGGGGCTCCTACGCGAAGGGTGCATTGGTCATGACCCAGATTACAGATCGCCTGGATGCCTCCATAGCTCGCAGTGTTCACATTCCCAGGACCGCTAATGTTTCCATCGTCCTCCATAAGCGGCTTCTCTGCAGCGTTGAACGTATTGCCCATGTCTGGACAGCTCACTGGCATGTCCCTAACGCCACATACCCTTCGACCATGGTCGCAAAAATATATGATCCCGTTTATTTTGGAGAGGCGGAGCTCTTCGATCCCTTCAGCCTCCTCGATCTATTTGTCTCGCGGGAGACACAGGCATACCAACGTCTACAGAGCTTTCACGGCACGAAGGTTCCGCGTTTCTATGGCCATTTTGTTGCTCCCCTACCGTCTCAGCGCAATAGAACTGTCAACGTTATTTTGCTGGAGTTCATCGATGGCAAGGACATACGAGACCTCGCTCCCATGGAAAAGGAGGAGGCGCTGTGTAGCACGCACAAGGACGCCCTCTTCGATGCCGCCCTCCGGCTTTTTTTCGATATCTATGCATTGGGGGTTGCACAGCGAGACATGCAGCCTAGGAACGTGATATTACGTCGTAGGCGCAAAGACGGGCCGTTCTGCTCGACACAAGATTGCCCGTTGCGCTATGAGGCGGATTGTAGGGATATGCAGATGGTAATGGTGGATTTCGAGGTGGTGGAATTCCGAGAGCCGGATAGTCAGTTCAGTGATCCTGTGACTCAGGCGACCTATGTCGATAATGCAAAGCCATCGTATCACCAATATTGGTTGAGTAACACGTTGCTCTGATCACTTGTACCTCACTTGTACTACAATGATTATCCACAGCCTATTTTCAAGATCCTTGCATGAATGAAGCTATGAAATGGACTGGTTCGTTTCATTTTCGAGGGTTAACCTCCTACTGATTCGAACTGGGAAATTTAAAGTAGTGAGTGCTCGCTCGGCGGTTGCCGCACTTCATTGAACTGTTAGAGTTTAGAGTTTAGAAAACCGGTATGCGGTCCCAATAAGGAACACCGGGGTTCTGTGCCGCCACGAAACGTGTCACAGACCATAGCCACATCGTGCCGCTGTGATATCCACCAGCTGCCAACTGGGAACGTCTCACGGGTTTAATACAGCTACAGGGACCAAGGGGAAGGAATCAATTGAAATTTGAAGCTCTCAGTCAACAGTCTCGAACCAAAAATTCATGCCTCATCCAAAAACAAATCCGTACCCACACAATTAGAGCGGTGTGTGCCATGGCGATAGAGGAGGTACATACACAGGCGCAGCCCTGAATATCTCCAATACATGATGTACATATTGCGCTAATCGAGAGTCCAGTGTTGGCAACTGTAACAAGCAGGCTAAACGGTCCTCGTCATCTAGGCGATTCCATGCATCACCGAGCATTACTTCCCAGTTTTTGCTTCTCGTTGTCTTCAGGACTCACGCATTTTCAGTAGAAAGTCGTATGCCAACAACAGCGACTCGATTCTGCTCCAACGCGTAATTGACAAGTACTTGTTAATTCGAATATCTCTAGTCCTGATACCAGATTCCCATGTCCCTACGAAAACTCCCAATGATGACCGGTGTTTGAAGATCCGGCATCTGCATTGTCAATAGGACGTCAATGTACGTCGGTCGTTCTGGCAGGTCGTCGGACCGAAGAGCATGAAGAAGGGAGTTTGTGAAAACACCGTGAAATCCATGCTGCCCTTTTACCTCTCTCGCATACCCATTCTCCCGAGTCGCCACCATCATTACGAAGCAGCTTAGATCTGGGCTCCAATCTGGGTCCAAAACTGTATGATAGCCAGGGAAGTGGGCCATGTTCTTGTCTGAAGCACGAAGCATATCAAGCAAGGAATCGTAGAGCAGTGAAGGCATTGTTCGACCTCCCTCTATTGGCCAACCCCTAATATGACTTCCGAAGAAAAAGCAGTCGAGAAGAACAGTGATTTGATGTCCCTTGACAGAAGAGATTGCGGAGAGGATAGAAATGAACTCTCGGTCGCTGATGTCAGGGATCACAGTTCCGTCGACTTTGTTGCCACGATCGATGGGACAGATTGCATCAATAGCATCATCAGGACAGATATCCCGGTCTTCAGGATCTGGATAACTGGAGCCGTTTCCAGCGAAGTAAATGAGGATAACGTCGCCATGAAGAATGCGATTGTCACTGTATAGGCCGCACAGCGTATTAACGATATTAGCACGAGTGGCAGATTTGTCGAGGAGAAGGTGGATGTGGTCCTGAGGAACACCAAGGTCTTTAGTGATGTAGTCCTGGATTGAAAGCGCGTCCGACACACAGCCTTTCAAGGGATAATATTTGTACTGATCGATGCCGATGATGACGGCCCAAAACCGAGAGCCGTCGATCTGCGGACTTGTCTGAAGTGTCGCTGATCAATACCGTGCTGAACAAATATCAACTGCATGCATACCTTTCTGCTTACCCCATCAGTATTTCAGTGACCGTGGACCTAGCGATACGGGGACGGAGGTAATAGAGTTCGTAAAGCTGCTGGTAGTCTTTGTAACAGGGATCGTTTTGGGACGTTGAGGTCTCCTGGCGAACCGCATCAATGTCCATGTCAGGTCCCGCCATGCCATACTCTTGTGCAAGCCTGGCCTCCATCTCCTCCAGCTGCTGGAATATCTCTTGATCATACTAGACCATGGTTAGAACGACAAGTTTAGATTACACATAGAAACGATGTATATTAGAATAAGAGGGACAAGCTGAGCTGGATAAATCCTAGTAAAGGAGCGCTCGTTGATGGTGATGATATGAGATATGATAGGAGCATCTACAAAAGGGCTCCCTGGATCTGAATGCTTCGCCGAAGACAGCTGCAGCACAAAATCAGCAAGGAACGTTTACGAATACTTGCTCCAATCACACCTGTTCCGAGCTCTCGTGGTCACCGGATGCCATGCTTGCAGTCTGGCAATCCCACATTCGTAAGTTATGTCGTTCATGAACATTGGATTGTTGATGACGTACTGGAGGAGGCTTGAGTTGGCAGGAGGTGCGCAATAGATCGCAGGTACAATCAAAGGTGTGTGGTTTGGGTGGTTCAGTGGGTGATTTGGACATGATGGCGAGTAAGATACGAGCAATCACTGTAGGATCGAGGTGAGGAGATCTGAGACAGAAGCACCGAGACAGAGCTGTTATTGTTTAAGTTTTGAGTTCGCTTTGTAATCTCTCGAGACAGTATCAGCCATACACTCTCGACGGTACATTCAAAAGGAAGCATCCGCGGACACAAATCGTCAGGTCTCAAAGAGGTTCCCTCGACGTCTTCCTTCCATTCCACGCAGCCATGACCATCCTCCACAGCCACAGCCGTCCTCTCTCCCCGAGTCCGCATGTGCCTGTCCATCCATCCTGCACAGACACACCGTCTTGGAGCTGGAGATTGAGGCTGAGGCCTTCAGGTACTCTGATCGTTTCCCTTCTCCTACGACGACGATGGCAGACTTCATGGTCCTTTCTTCCCTGACTCCAGTGCCGACTCCTCCCTCTGCTGATTCCGCAGGAACCTGCTTGTCTCGACTAATCTGCCTGACTCTAGCCTAGCACGTCCACCCCCTCCCTTTATCGACCACAGACGCACCCTTCCCTCTGCACAGCCACCACCACCCGAGCCCGTCTCACACACCTCCATCGCGTCAACCAAACCTGGCCCTCCGCACGCCTCCTATCCACACTCACTGCCCTTCCCTTGCCCGCGCCGGCTGCACCCTGTCTGCTCTCGCGTTCCGTCTCCTTGACCATCCGTCGACCGCCTCCAACTCTTCCTCAAGTCTGCATCCTGCGCCATACCCCCTACAAAACGACACGTTAGCTAGTAAAATGTTACAGACGGCATCCTTACCTGTTCCATTCATAAACTAACGCCGTGGCTGGGGTGCCTTCGATTGTCGCCAAGTACGAGTGATGTGTGGCCCAGAACATGTAAATCAAGCAAAAAATATAGCACACTGACATTGTGGCCGGTCAGTAATGAACTACTAGTAATCGAATCCTAGCTTACCGTGCATAGCGACGGAAAAAGTGGTGCTGTGGGGCCACCGACGTCTATCGCGCCGGTGTGTGGACTGCTCACTACAGGCCGTTAGCACCTTATTCTCGTAGGATGAAGCACTCATTGCCTGGAAATCATGTCAGTGCGTGTCGCATGACGTCTGCGAGCGCACGCGCTCACTTTGGCCAATGGAGGAGAGTGACTGCAGAACAGTTGAGGCAATCAAAATGCAAATCAAAAGGTAGCATACGTACCGCTTCCCTTTCCTAGCTCTGCCTAGTAGCTCGTCACCGTCGGAGCGACAACGAAAATATCCAAGACTAGCACCATCTTGCACCGACATCTTGACTGTTAGGACCTCGTTTCCGCGCTACCGGTCGGCGCCATGTAAAAACTGTATCCTGTTCATCGGTGCGTTTGGCGGTATGTCTGCGAACGGGAGATCCACCATCACCATGGCCAGTGGAAGAGCGACTGCAGGGGAGTTGAGGTACTCGGAAAGAAAATTCAAAGGTAGTATAAGCGCACCTCGGTTACCGCTACCCCTTCCTGTTTTGTGGAATGCAAGCAGTGAGTTGTGCCCGCCTATCTATAGATCAGTTAGCAAATCATTTACGAAATGCTTAACCAAATGCTTACTTCGAGTACATGAATTCCTGCGCCAAACCTCCGTCGTCGTTACTGTCCCCGTCGATAATCTAGATACGGAAGATAAGAAAATGTACACGCCTCGAACGACTGACAAGCTCACCTTGGAGTACATCCAAATAGACACAATCAATCTGTTCCCATCCCATCTCACCGAGGCACCACTACCCATCAATTTTGTTTCAAGTCGGCGCGCAACGTCCTGGTCGTGAGCTTGACGGTAAAAGACGCATAGAAATACCCTAAAAAAACGGGGTTAACGTAAATTAAAGCAGACTAAAATGAGTGGCTCACGGTGCTATGCTGTACATTGCTCCCAGATAGCCGGTCTTTATTCATTATCGCTGTCCTGTAATGTGGATGAAATGTCAGGAATTTGTTAGGACCGACATTGCATTGCTGGCGTACCATGAGTCTCCTTCAAGTGATGAAGACTAGGCAAGGTCAAAAAAAGGTAAAATCGTCAAGAGAAACAAAGTTACTCACCGTTATCGAGTGAGCTTGCCGTCGTCTACGTGGTCACCGTCAGAGAGACGAAATCAACAAAGGCAACCCGGTCCGAATCCGACGATGTCGATCACGAGACCAAACTCATCGAATTCGACCAAGTCGACGACGAGACGTCCAGCTACAATGAGTAGCCGAAGACGACCTCTATGATGAGTAGAACATCAGTGTGGGTGAGGTATAAGAGGAGGAATGTGTAAGGGGCTAGAGGAAGGGGGGAAAGTGGGAATGAGTGGGAAGATACGAATAATGGGAGAATGTACCTCGTATTTAAACGTTTCGTGTAGGCCTAGAGCACGGGAAACACACAGGGAAATGACACCTTGTGATGAGTAACCATGTGAATGTCGGATGTTTTACTCCGCGTCACCCGAAAATTGGAAGATCTGAATAAACAGATCAACCACTGAACGAGGTCCCCGCATCGTATTACATTTAGTACGTACAATATTGAGTATGACATGACCTTCTTACAGATCCAAGAAATAGTTGTTCCCCTCCCCGCTCCCGACCGATCCTTTCCTAGCCAGATATATTCTCAAGTGTTCCCCAGAATGAAGGATAGCAGAAATACGCACCTGGGGAATCTTCCAAACTTGGAGTTGCATTTGGGACAGGCCCGGGACGGGTAAACATTGGAGTCTGGACCCTGACAACGCCCCAGGGACATCTTTGGAGCCGCATGAATTTTCGAACTTTGGATTGAGGAAATGTGTAACTTACGTTGGTTGGTATTCTCGCTTGAATATCCAGCCGGATAGGCCTGGCGTCTGAGGCCTAGTCATCGAATTCGAAGGAATATCGTCATGGGAATATATGAGAATGATCTTGAATGTATTAGTGAGCTTACACTGCGTGCCACAGAGGTGGGAGAACGTACCAGACTGCTGTAATTCGGTATTACCACCTTTCAACAACCTCAGGGATCCTCACAAAATATCACACAAGCTTTATGTAACTGACAAATAAAACATCAGGCTATTTTTAATGTCCCAAATCGCGTGAAGAAAGAAAACTCACCAGAGAAGGTGGGGCTCCTATTTGAGTTCAGGGCTGTGGCTCGATGTCATGATTTATGACGCGTCGGTTTCACGGTCCGAAGGCTTTCATTAATGACTGACGCGTCGTGCAGGGTCCAGCAAGTCTTCGAGTCATTATAGAGGTTGTCGCAAGTCCAAAATAGGTGCGAAAACCATGTCATCACGCGAAGGTATTTGAATAAAAGCACTAGCCATCCACAGATGAGCTCCCCATTGTAACGAGGAAATGGTAAAGCGAGTTTACATAGATGAGTATTATAACGAGAGGTTTGGGAGAGTGGTAAGAAGTCAAAACGAGCAAGGTACCACTTTGGAAGTCATCGGATCCCGGAATGCCGGGAGATGCCTTCCTCTTTCATTTATACTACCACTACGCTTCTCGATCGACTCTCTCTGCTGGCCCTTTCGTACATCAAGCTTCAAGAAACGAGCATTACTTCTTCGACCGTCGTTGAAATAATGAAAATTGTGAAATGGGAACTCATAGGTACGCAATATTCCTGTCTTCGTTTAATTGGACACTCCATTGTTATCTTAGGACTTATCTCTCCGGCATTCACGTCAAAATATGTACCAAAATCAGAGCATCTACTCAGAATCTCGTAGTTATTCCTTACTAAATTGAATTGAACACCGCTCAACTTCTCTAGGTATAACTGGGACAATGCACAATGCGAATTGGTGTGAGTTTGAATTCCTTGAGGGGTCCCACGGTTCGTATTTCTCTACTGTCATACATTCTGAGAGCTAAAATTTTCATACAGTAAAACCATTTTCCTTTGCTTCGTAAGGGTCAATTCTATCATTACGAGTCCATTCCTCACCTCTCAAAGCTGAACTCAAACCTTCCGAGTCGTCGATACGAAACTCGAGCCGTCTTTCAAACTACGGGGATGCTATTGTTGGAATCAGAGGTGAGTCTTCATTATGTGGGGAAATGAAAGACGGCTTACTCGTGGGCGCAACTAGTTCCGCGTGCTCGTGTTCCCCATATAATCCTGATTCCGCATGAGAAGGGACAACGGCATGGGACTACCTTCCATCACGGAGGTCAGCGTCTAGGCAGTAAGCGGTGCTGTGTGCACCTTCTCGGCGAAGCGGGAAATTGACCCCGCAGCGTACAACCCTGAGTACAGGACGGGACTACCGGCAGAGGGTGGCGTCATGACTTCCAGGCGAATGGCAAGCGGTTTCAACTCACGAATAATTCAGGTACATCAAGGTGAGTTATTGGCCCCTCGTAATTTCATACTTTGTTCACCTTTGTCTAGAGCGGGGCCAGTGCGTGTAAGCCTCAATATTCAACGTAGACATTCAAGAGGTACACGGGAATACGGAGAGCGTAGGTAAGATCATCTTGCATTTCTGAATCTTCCCACGGCAGTACTGTTTACGCATTCCTTCAGGGTGGGTGTAATTCCAGTCGTGTAGGATTGATACGCGACTGATCGATTGCTTCCATTTGACATGATCTCCCGCATAGTTATTCCGCTCCTCTATTTTCTGGCATGCTTAGAACAGTGGTACCGTCAGCGGGATATTCTGTACGTGGATTTTCCTCCCGATACCAAGGCCCAAAGGAGAAGGGAATACGAATCAAGATGAGCATGATGTCGTTCAGGGAAATCTCGGATGTACCGGCGGTCACCATTGTCCTGCTGGCAGTGTTCACTGCTATTTGATTCAGGCATGTGAAGCGAACTTCAGGGCGATGCAGGGGAAGAAAATCTGACGTGAGTCCATGAGTCAAAACTCGCAGTCACGACGATCACTTACATATCCTATTTCTAAGGATACTTTCTAGATATTTTGTGTAGCGATGGGCAAATGAAACGCATCAGACTCGATGAGTTTTGGGCTCCCAGAAAATGGAAATAGTATGGTGATGTTATTAGCATACCTTCAGACTTGAATGAGAACGTATTGCGGTGTGGACTGGTGAAGTATGTGAAACTTAAGAGCTAAGAATGGGAGAACATCGCATCACAGAAATCTTATCTCTAGTCCATTTCGGATTTGGTAGTAAGCTCATTTCATCTGTTCGGGACCTCGATTGTAGGCACAATGGATCTCTTCGCTTGCTTTTCTGACTCAGAGACGGCATTAGCTTGAATCACAACGGCATTTGAGGAATTTGAATGGGAATAGACATCTCAGATGCTGTGCCTCGTCATAGAAGTCACAGATATTCCAGGGAAGCTTAGAAAAGGCTCCGAGTCATCATAGATGCTGTAATTTCGGATGAAGTACGTCTTCTGAAGCCAAGTCTCAAAATTGTTGAGAATTGAATGTTGCATTCATATTGAAGCCTTGTGTCTTGAGTTGGTAATCATCTACAAATTCTTGAATCTATCATCAAGTCAGTAGGCCAAAATAAAAGGAGAGGAAGGATAAACTACAGCCAAATCAATTTCCAATGTCACGGCAATTCTGAGCCAGCATTGCCATGGTTTTGGAAATCGGACCCGGCTGTAGTAACACACATATTGAGTAAAGCTACGGGAGAAGTAGAAAATTGTTAGCATGGGAAATGTTGCACATGGACTTGCCTTTGCGTCAGCTGACTCCGATCGTTGATTCTCTGGTCCCTGCACGGTATATAAGCCTCAAAACGAGTTATACGTGGTTCCCACTCACCCCCATATTCTGCCGTGACTATGATCCTCCGTTCCTTGAGCATATGTTCGCAAACACATACCTTTGTACTATCAACCATCCGTCGTCGATGTCGTGATAGATGGTCGGCCACAAGACGTGTGTTACGAAGACGCAAGTCGATGATGGGCGTTGAGTTCCCAATCGGGACTGTTTGCCGCAGGCATGGCTGTGCCGGTAAACATTTGCTTTGCGTGTTCCGTTCCTCCCATCTTATTCTCTCCTGAAGGCGACGCTAATCTGGGTTTTAATCTGATTTCTTCCATGCATTTCAGTGTCTTTGGTACACTTCATCCTTCTCCTTTTTACTTATTTTCACTGATTTTGTATGGTTTCCAGGCTGGTATGGATATATCAAGATTTGTTCGGTTTACAAGCCCTTTTTTCGGAGGTCGACACCCCGCGGCGAGCGAAATCTCGCACGCCTAGAACGATTTATTCGTGAAGTCGATGGTCGAATGATGAAAGACGCGCATAGCGCGTCTACAGGACCTTGGTGAGTACATATATTAGTAAACCCTTGCCATGTATCTCATACAAGCTAGCCCCACTGTTTCATCTTCCGCTCCACATCCCATTTAACACCCCCTCCATCTTCGTGCCGTCGTCACCGCGGATGTTCTTTTCACGGAAATCCTGTCACCCTTTCCACACATCCCGGCCTCCGTCCGCGGTGCGATTACTACCACCTCTGTATATCACTACCCCACGAAACTCCCTTCATCGCAGTCCAGTATGCCCTTCCCTCACTGTCGTGTTGACGGAGAGTATTCCAGGACTGGTCGACAGAGCCACGCAGCAGGGAGTTCGAACGGGAGAGGATCCTGGCGTGTGCATCAGCGGCGGGTTTTGGCCGAAGACGATGTATCGTCTTCCGGCGAGCGCATCATCGATGGAAGGGAGGACTGCTGAAAGAGGCGACATCGGATATGCGCACATTCCCCACGCACGCCGATCACCGATCTCCCTCCCTCCTCGCGCGCGCCATCCACCATCTTGCCCACCATCCCACACGCCAAGACAACAGCTTGCAATACAGTGACCCTGTACAGGTGAAGGACGGTATCACTTGAGGAGGACGGATTTTGCGTCGACGCCATGTATCGACATCCGGGGAGCAAGGGTATGGCGCTGTCGAGATGGTACCAGCGAAGTGTGGAACTCGGCGAGACAGAGGATGGGTGAGCACAAGGTATGTGCTTAGCATGTCAAGGACTATGTCTTTGCTAATCATTCTAGTACAGATTTACGACTACTGATCTTCAAGACTTGTATCCCATATGGACGATGCATCTCTGGACGATGAGGTTTGCGCTGACACGACGTATCGACGTCCGGCGAGCAAGGAGATGGGACACTTCAGAAAGTGTGGAGGCCGAGGCACAAGGTACGCCATTGCCATGTCAGCGACTGCCTTGATCATTAATTATCTATGCTCAGCTGTCTAACTCGAGCACAAGGTCCTCATCACTGGGACGGCCTATGCGCCGCCACGACGTATCGACGTCCGGCGAGCGAGGGCAGGGAGACGTCAAGATGGCAACCACACTCTCTGGGAAGTACAGAGGTTGGCACAAGGTATGTAGCCACCACGTTAAGGACTGCTTTTGTCACGAATGTTTTTGGTTGCAGATTTGTTCTCACATATGATACGAAGACCGTCGGAGACTGTCCATGGGGGACGATTTTGGCCCGACGCAACGTATCGATGTCCGGCGAGCAAGGTGATGGTAACACTTGAGGAAGCATGGAGCTCGAAGATGCGCAGGCACAAGGTACGTCAGTGTCATGTCAACGACAAACTTGATCACTAATTAATTGTATTCAGCTGTCTGTCTCGCGAGCGACATCCTCAATACTAGGATGATCTACGCGTCGCCACGATGTATCGACCTCCGGCGAGCAGGATATGACGGTGAGTAGGATTAGTTGGTTTCTTGAAACTAACCACAAGCAGAATCATCAATAAATCCAAGACAAGTGCTCAGAAATAAGCGAATGGTATGTTTCCCAACACTATTGTCTTGTATTATTTTGTACTCATAGGCTGTAAGCTTTGCTGTGTAGCCCCTGCGATGAATGAATATTGTAAGTGTCCATTCCCGTCAATCCCAATCTTAACTTATACGGCCTTTTCAGACTTTATTCGACCCTGTATCATGTGCAACAGCAGGAGTCAACCACCTTACGCCTTTACTCGACCTCGTGTAACCCGTCGCGGCTGATTAAATAGCCGCCGTTTGTTGAGGGCGACTCGGGGTTGGATAACGGCGTAGGGGTGTTTGACTCGATTCGGCATTTTTGGGACTTGAAATGGTGAGCCTATTTGTGTTAAATTTTGTGCAACCAAGGCTGACTTGCGTCTACTACAGTGATGCGTCAATTCCACAAAGGTAGGTGCTAAGGTTAGGGTTAAGGCTGACCGTCTCAGAGGGAGTCTCGTCGCGTTTCTGTGCGACGAGGCTCCATTATTTTTTTATGGCCTTTTGGCCCACGTCGGGCAAGCGTCGGTTGCCCGTTGGATTAATTTTAACGGGAGACTACGCTTGTCGGCGGCATGAACGGGAGGATGCCCTCTCCCGTTTGTGCGATTGACGAATACCTTCGGGACGGGGAGACTACGATCGTACGAGCTCCAGATTGTGTGGACTTGGGTGTTTTTCCCATCAAAACCGTGGTATTTCTTAGTAGGTGAATCCTCGGAGTATCTTTCTCTCTCTCGATCCTCTTCTCTTTGTCACATCGCGTACGCTACTAGTATCAATATACACTTTCTGCTTTCCAATTCCTTATCGCGCCTCTCCTCGTCGAGAAATCACACTTTTCGTGCTCATCGTCCTCGATCGCACTGCCACTGACCCATACCAAGGCGGAGCTCTTCGATCCCTTCAGCCTCCTCGATCTATTTGTCTCGCGGGAGACACAGGCATACCAACGTCTACAGAGCATTCACGGCACGAAGGTTCCGCGTTTCTATGGCCATTTTGTTGCTCCCCTACCGTCTCAGCGCAATAGAACTGTCAACGTTATTTTGCTGGAGTTCATCGATGGCAAGGACATACGAGACCTCGCTCCCATGGAAAAGGAGGAGGCGCTGTGTAGCACGCACAAGGACGCCCTCTTCGATGCGGCCCTCCGGCTTTTTTTCGATATCTATGCATTGGGGGTTGCACAGCGAGACATGCAGCCTAGGAACGTGATATTACGTCGTAGGCGCAAAGACGGGCCGTTCTGCTCGACAAAAGGATGCCCATTGCGCTATGAGGCGGATTGTGATGATATGCAGATGGTTATGGTGGATTTCGAGGTGGTGGAATTCCGAGAGCCGGATAGCCAGTTCAGTGATCCTGTGACTCAGGCGACCTATGTCGATAATGCAAAGCCATCGTATCACCAATATTGGTTGAGTAACACGTTGCTCTGATCACTTGTACCTCACTTGTACTACAATGATTATCCACAGCCTATTTTCAAGATCCTTGCATGAATGAAGCTATGAAATGGACTGGTTCGTTTCATTTTCGAGGGTTATCCTCCTACTGATTCGAATTGGTAAATTTAATGTAGTGAGAGTGCTCGCTCGGCGGCTGTGCCGCACTTCATTGAACTGCTAGTACTTTGGCGCGGTTTCCTAGTTCCCAGTTTTTGCTTCTCGTTGTCTTCAGGACTCACGCATTTTCAGTAGAAAGTCGTATGTCAACAACAGCAACTACTCGATTCTGAGCGAATGCGGAATTGACAAATACTGGTTAATTCGAATATCTCTAGTCCTGATACCAGAGTCGCATGTCCCTACGAAAACTCCCAATGATTACCGGTATTTGGTAATACGACACCGGTATTGTCAACAGGACATCAATGTATGTTGGTCGTTCTGGCAGGTCGTCGGACCGAAGAGTGCGGAGAAGGAAGTTTGTGAAAATGCCGTGAAATCCATGCCGCCCTTGTACCTCTCTCGCATACTCATTCCCCTGAGTCGCCACCATCATTACGAAGCAATTCAGATCCAGACTCCAATCAGGGCCCAAAACTGAATGATAGCCGGGGAAATGGGCCATGTTCTTGTCCGAAGCATGAAGCATATCAAGCAAGGAATGGTACAGTGAAGGCATTGTTCGAGCTCCGTTTATTGGGAAGCCCCTAATATGACCTCCGAAAAAACAGCAGTCGAGGAATATCGTGATTCGATGACCCTTGACAGAAGAGATTGCGGAGAGGATAGAATTGAACTCTCGATCGCTGATGTCAGGGATCACAGTTCCGTCGACTTCGTTGCCACGATCAATGGGACAGAGCACATCTATAGCATCATCAGGACAAATATCCTGGTCTCTAGGATCTGGATAACTGGAACCGTTTCCAGCGAAGTAAATGAGGATAACGTCGCCATGAAGAATGCGATTGTCGCTGTATAGGCCGCACAGCGTATTAACGATATTAGCACGAGTGGCGGATTCGTCGAGGAGAAGGTGGATGTGGTCCTGAGGAACACCAAGGTCTTTCGTGACGTAGTCCTGGATTGAAAGCGCGTCCGACACACAGCCTTTCAAGGGATTATGTTTGTACTTGTCGATGCCGATAATGACAGCCCAAAACCGAGAGCCGTCGATCTGCGGACTCGTCTGAAGTGTCACTGATCAATGCCGCGCCGAACGAATACCAACTGCATGCATACCTTTCTGCTTACCCCATCAGTGACCGTGGACCTAGCCATACGGCGACGGAGGTAATAGAGTTCGTAAAGCTGCTGGTAGTCTTTGTAACGGGGATCGTTTTGGGACGTTGATCTGTCTCTGGTCTCCTGGCGAACCGCATCAGCGTCTATGTCAGGTCCCGCCATGCCGTACTCTTGCGCAAGCCTGGCCTCCAGCTCCTCCAGTTGCTGGAATATCTCTTGATCGTACTAGACCATGGTCAGAACAACAAGTTTAGATTACACATATAAACGATGTACCTTAGAATAGGAGGGACAAGCTGAGTTGGATAAATCCTAGTAAAAGGAGCGCTCGTTTATGGTGATGATATAAGATATGATAGGAGCACCTACAGAAGGGCTCCCTGGATCCGAATGCTTCGCCGAAGACAGCTGCAGCACAAAATCAGCAAGGAACGTTTACGAATACTTGCTCCAATCACACCTGTTCCGAGCTCTCGTGGTCACCGGATGCCATGCTTGCAGTCTGGCAATCCCACATTCGTAAGTTATGTCGTTCATGAACATTGGATTGTTGATGACGTACTGGAGGAGGTTTGTGCTGGCAGGAGGTGCGCAATGTATCGCCGGTACAATCAAAGGTGTGTGGTTTGGGTGGTTCAGTGGGTGACTTGGACATGATGGCAAGTAAGATACGAGCAATCACTGCAGGATTGAGGCGAGGAGGTCTGAGACAGAAGCATCGAGACAGAGCTGTTATTGTTTAAGTTTCGAGTTCGCTTTGTAATCTCTCGAGACAGTATCAGCCATACACTCTCGACGGTACATTCGAAAGGAAGCATCCGCGGACGCAAATCGTCAGGTCTCAAAGAGGAATTCACCGCCTGGCTATTTCAAATTTACGCCACCGGAATTGTGCGTGAGATGGGAACGGTAGGAGCTTAACTATCAGCGGTTCGAGTATGGATTATGTCGAAATATCAGACGAGATGCCAGTGCGCCTTGCCCATGCTACTTGGCGCTAGGTCCATCTTTCTTCGACAAGGGAGGGGAATCCCGCAGTTACGTACCCCATAACGCCCAGTGCTCGAATGCTGCCAGAAATGAAATGACAACAGCGGCGCCCTAGTTCGACCGAACATCCTCATCGAGGGAGAGTTTGCGAATGACCACGACCATCATACTATTCCTGGACCATCCGCTGCATTTTCCGAACATTCCACGTGAGCAGCCGCGTCTTTTGCTTCCTCGCTGTACCGCGAGCTGCTGCGAACCGACAGACAATATCTAATCAAAGACATTCCGTATCGTATAACAAGGTCGACGTCATCGAGGTTGGACAAGATAGCTAGTGCTGCCACCCTTGAGGAAGAATGACAGGCACGCCAGCCGAACATAGGAGAATAAAGTCGCGTCGGCCAAATTTAGTAAAAATGGCCAAACATCCCGATCGAAGCCCGCCCGCCTTTAACCACCATGAAGGCAGCTCTCATCTTCGTGCTCTGTCTTCCCGCCTTTGCCACCAAAGTCGAAAATCGCCAACTCATCCCGCCTGGAGCGAATGCGATTCCAACCACGACGAGCAGCTACGACTACTGGTGGCCGTACCCTCCGGGGAGTGTCGCCTCTACAACCACTACGCCCAGTGCCATTCCGCCCACGATTCCCGTGGAGATTGGTGGTATGCCACCAGAATCGACAGAATCGAGCAGCATCGCTTCGGTCGCTGTGAGTTCGGATGACACCAACAGTACCACGCGCAGCAGCAATTCATCCTCGTCGACCTCGACCACTCCCACATCATCGGTATCCATGATAACAATCTCGGTCCCTTCCTCCTCACAGTCCGCCCTTCCCAGCCTGGTAACATACCCCAAGAAGCAGCCGAGCGGGAACAAGATCAGCATGTACCTCATACCCGTTCTCGTAATCGTCGGCGCCATACTGGGAAGTCTGTGCGCATGGATTGGCTGGGGATGCTTGACACGGAAAGGCAGGCGAGGAAAGACGGAACTCGAGGTCGGTCCGGCATACGACTCGGAGGCGGGGAGAGTGAAGGCTGATGAAGGATTTGCGTGGCCGGCGATAGAGACGCAGAGACAGGAAAAGGCGTTCCTCGTTCCCCCTACCGACCCACGGCGAACCAGATCTTCGCGTCTGTCACGGGCAAACACTGCCTCCACTCGAGTCTCGCGTATGAACACGACTGCCACGATAGCCTCAGAATCGGTCTATTCTCAGGTTGGAGAAGGAGACGAGGACTATGAAGAAGAGAAACATGACGACGACGGTATGTCGTTCCTGGACGCGTACGAGAGTGATGAGGAATTCATGGCAAGCGCCCGGAGACCGTCTTCGCGTGCAGTCGGGGGAAGGCCTCAACGCGTCGTGTCGAGACGCAGGAATCATGTCCGGGCCGATTCGGATATGATTGTCGAAGGTGGTGGTTTGGGGAGGAGCGTGACGGGGAAGAGTACAGGAGGATTCAGGATTGTCGAGGAATCACCGCTGCCCACGCCAGCGATGACGAAGACTCCGTCTGGTGGTCTCGGAGGATTTTTCTGGGGAAGTCAGCCAGACACGGACAAATACACGGCACTCCCGTCTCGCGGACAGAAGAGCCGTAGCCGCAGTCCCGTCAAGCCTTCTCGAACAAACACTACGACCAATCAGACTCATCCACTCCCGCAGAGTCCGAGGCAGATCATGAGCCCCAAATTGGAGGGATCGCTGTGTTTTACGCCATCGATGGGGCAGGAAACGAGCGGTAGGAGTGGTCCGGAGTACGATGATGCTCTTTCGCTGCGCAAAGTAGAAGACATCGTTGGCAAATAACGGAGTCAGAAGAATCTTCACATTGGAGGAGCACAGTAATACGGCATTTCGTTTAATCCCATAGATATGCAGAGCTTGATGGTCGATTTTCTTGAAAAAAAGTCAAGGAGACGTCGGTGAGAAATCGGTGAATGGACGCACCCATAACCAGACGATTTGTCCCTGGGCTATTTGACTACCGGTGATAACCGATAAAAGGTCAACAATTTCTAGCTGAGCCTAGCAGAAAATTGAGAAGGAAAAAAAGACGCATATATGCACATAAACGCACCTCGAAGCGTATGGTTCGACACTGAACATCGTCTTCTCGCCATGAATAACTTTCTGATGTTGAAATCGGCCACATGTTCTTGGCAAAATCAGTCCAACAGCGACGAGTGCTGATAGAGATATTGTCCCTGGGTTTTTTGACTAGGAGAACATTGAGAAGAAAAAAAGACGCATATATGCACGTAAGCGCACCTCGAGAGGAGTAGTTCGACGCTGAACATCGTCCTCCCACCACGAATAACACTCTCATGTTGAAATTGGCGACATATCCTTGTCAGAGTCAGTCTAACAGCGATAATTGCTGCCGACTGCGACCGACGGCCTGCTCCTCAAAGAGAATTCTCGAGCCCTTGCTTCCGTTCTGTGACCAAGACGTGGATATAGCGCATGTACCGGTCCAGATCACAGGGAAATTGCAGGATATCCTGGCAGGGAGAGGGAAAGGGAAGGTTTCCATCGCGATGCTCATTTGGCAATTCGGGTTGCGAGCTGCCTTACGTATAACGAGGCCTCCATTTCGTAACCGGGCCCTTCGAACCCTTCAGTTATCCTGTCACCATCGTATATACACGGAGCGACGACGAGCACGTACCGAGCGATACCGAGCTGCATATTTTCTTCTCCACCACCCTTCTCGGTCCCGAGGTACTTATTTCCGGATCCTCGTTAGCGTCGGTGTTAGCGGCAGACACTGTGGGGCGCGCCCGTGTATAAATTGACATGATGGAAAAAACGAAAGAAGGAATGTCACCGCGAGGCAGCACTCTGGGCCGGCAGTGCATGTTCATTCCCATCCACCACCGTCTTTTTCGTTGATGCCTGGCTTTTCGCTGCCGTGGTCGCGCGACGTTGACGACGATAGCCCTTCGCCTTGGGAGAGAGGTGTACCGACACCGCGCTCGACAGTCGGCTTTTTCTACCCACCACCTTCATCTGCTGTCCCACCTTTACCGCCCAATAATCCTATAATATCTTCATCTAATAACGACGCCCACGCTCCTTCTGTTCCTCTTCCCCGTAATTCGACTCTCCAAGTACATGAAAAGGCTGCGCAGGAAGTACAGGGAGTACTACCGACATCTTGGCTTCCGCCAAGGACCATTTTCCAGACATGCATTCTCCTCTTATTCTTCCTACCGCTCCCACCGCTGTTTTCCACCATATATGCGTCCCTAGGGCGGGCTATTATCGGTGGACGCGTCCCAGTCAGATCCTTTGCAGCAGCAGGAGCGACTGGGGGCACCATACTGGCGCTACCGCTCGCGCTCGCAATTTGGATACTGCTGGCTCCAGAGAAGCAATCCCCAAGAGAGGATTTTTTCGATGACGACGAACCTCAGACGTGGTGGACTCGCTGGGGGAAATTTATCCCTTGCGGGTTTATGTTGGTCTTTGTTGGGGTCGCCGCTTGCCCGCTAGGTGCCGTTTGTATCACCGAAGAGGATAGCAGAGATTTGCAAGCAGGCAAAGCAGCATTGGCGGCCCTGGTCGGTGGGCTCGTTTTTTGTGGTGGTTTGATAGTCATCTCAGCATTTGCACTTTTGCTGTATTGTCAATACATGAGGAGGAGGAAGTGGTGAGCAGTTTTCATTGCTCCCGCATAGCTTCTCTGATGTTGTACCTCAGATTTCAACCGATCCTTTATTGTTGTAATCTATTGTATGTGCCATCTATTATCCCGACATCTTTTTCTCTAATTTCTCTCCAGCGTACTTATTTAGAGGAATCTGTATTTGCTGTTGTTGTACTCTGAACATTGCTATCTGTCTTGCGCTGACTCTTTGAAGCGTGAACTATTCGTGTCGGCATCCCTCTGAAGGGCCGGGACCCAAATTCAAAACCGATCCTCTATCTGTCCAATCCCACTTGCAACCCCAGCGATCCAATCTTCGCAAACATGGACAAGACATTCGAGCCAACTTTGGGTAGTTTGCGGGTATGACTGCGGAGGCGTCCAGAACTAGGATATCTGAGCACGCGACAGTCATGTGCCGGAGCGTTGACCTGCCCTCATAAGAAGGGAAACACGAAACTTCTTGGAGTGTTCTTACTGTGAATGGTGGGAAACGCGACGAGGACTGTTTATGGGGAGCACGCCGCTTCCTCGTTTCTTCAGTGCTACCCACACGTTGAGTCCTTGCTCCCGTGGTTTCGAATGGTACTCCTTTCTCTATTGCTTCTTTCTTCGTCTCCATCTAATATTGATGAAGAACAGATGACTATTGTAATCAATATGGTGTCCTTGCCGTTGCCGAATAAAAACGGGTAACATCAAGTTTAGAGATACCGAATTCCACGACAAAGACACAGTTAATCAGATGAAGGTGAGTGTTTCTTGCATAGTCGTGTAAGAACCACTGAAAAGAGGTGTCAACAGAACTCACCCCCCTAGAGTTTCAAGCTCTCCCGCAGTTCCTACCTGAAACTGTGACGGGATTCTTCTTCTGCGTTGCAAAAGTCGAGCGGGATATTCGATTTGCTTCCGCGGCTTCTTTCAAACCACCGTCGAGGACACTAGAGAAAAGGATAGCTTGTTGATTGTTTCCTGACCCCGCATCTTTCCTGATGATGATTCCGAGAGAGACAGACTAGTACATGGCGCTGCCATAGGGGAGCTGCAGTCAGTCTAGTCAAGACTTCTCGAACGGGTACTACTGTCAAGCAGACCCTTCTGCTCCTGGGGCAGGACGAGATAGATTATGAGTTCAAAATTGGAGGATCGCTGTGTCTTACGCCATTAATAGGGTAAGTACGAAATGAACAGAAAAGGTGATGAATTTGCTGCTGCGCAAAGTGGCTAGCTCGGCTTTGTGGTTACGTAATGAGACACTTCGGGCCGGTCTCTCGATCTCGATCCGGTCGAACGCTTATTTCCCTCAACATCCCAATGGCCGCGTTCTGGTCAGATGCTCGAAATGTTACTCTCCACCTTGATACAGCTGAGGCTTCGTCAGATGTAGAAGACCTCCTGAAGCAATTGGAGGAGCCACTGCCGGACTGGGTGCGGAAGGTGATTATATCAACGCACTATCCTAAGACCCCTCTAATATTTGTGTGAAGGGACCGTTTCCAAATCATTCTAGCCATTTAGAATATCTTATCAACGAGCTTGCAAAACCAGATGTCGACCGTTCAAGCCAGTTCATACCACCTCCACGAAACAATGAAAGGGACGATCACCTCGACATCTACTTCAGTTTCATATTGAACACTGCAGATTCTTTGCAGAGAAGCATTAGGCGTAAAACCCAGGAATCAATCTACTCCCATGTCCTATTCTTCATCAGTTACATCTTGGGGAAGATTTGGCGAGACGATATCGTCGTGTAAGGAAAGCCCCTCATCGAGATTTTGTGTCGATTAACTAACAATTTACGCTAGTGAGAACATCAAAATTACTGTACCCAAACACCCGACGCATGGTTCTAACCCTCTGATGAAACATACCTCCAAGACCATGATAGCGCCCTGCCTTTTATTGCATCGTGCTATCAGGGAGGACAGTTCTGACTCAGGCAAAGACCATGAGTCGGATGTCGATGTCGATAGCAGATCAGAGGTATCAGAGTATTCCGAGGTCTCGGACCTCAGTCCAGTTTCAGAAGTCTTTGAAGGAGTTCGAAGGCATAACAGTGACCAACGCGACTCTGACAACAGTGATTCTGAAGCATCCGAAACACCGGTATCCGACCGCTGGACTGCCTCGGAATTCTGTCGAGGATTTCGTAATCGCAACGCGGAATTTGAATCCGCAGAATGGTGTAGTCAAGGCTCTGGCGACAAATCCAGCACAGCACCTCTTGATGAGGATGTAATGGCGAAGCCAGATCCGGTATGTAAACCAGATCCGTATCTCATCGAGGGTTCCATCCTACCTGATACGACACGCGCTTCCGTCTTACTATCCTTGCTGTGTGTGGGCACTGATGATACGATCTGGGGCATGCTGGCGAGCACCCTCTATCAACGGCATGTATGGAAAATGAACCAGCCTGCCATAGGTATTATCATTGCTCCATCCCTGTCAAAGATACAGCTGGCCATTGCCTGGCTTGATAAACCCAACATCTGGAACGATTTGGTGCGTCAGTCGAATGCCACTTTTTAGGTTCCTTGTATCGCTAATTATGTTATCAGCCCTCAGTTCATGCCGTGCGCATCGCTACATTGAACCATCCGTCTGGGGTTTTTGACCTTCAAAATCCATTCGATTCCCTCTCCTTTGTCCTTATCTTATACAAACTACACTCCTACCTCCACGAATTGCAATCAACATATGATGCCAAATTCATCGCTTATCAAGATGGTTTTCGCGAAGTCGACGCTCTTGAATGGCGATCTGACCATGCTCCTAATACCATTCCTGCATGTAGGCTTTTTACGAACCTTTTTGATAAAGTCAGTGCATGGCTTAAGGTTGTCAACCATGCAAGGTAAGTTGGCGCGAGGCCCTCTCGGAAAGGCGGCTCGTTTGTACCTTTCCTTCTCATATTCGCTCTATGCTCAATTTCGTTCAGAGCTGCAAGTCAACCCGCATTGATCTCTGAAGGGTAAGTCCTTCCTGTACTCTTGTCAGAATTGTCTAGATGATCTCTTGGAACTTCAGAGCCTCTTCGCAGCCAATCAAGAAACGTCGCTTCGTCGAAGAGCAAACGAGTGCCGAAGCAAGCCTTCTACCAATTGCTTTGGGAGAGAGGTTCGTGCAAAGTATATCGCTGCAACGGCTTGTCAGTTGACATAGCTATCCCAGACCGCTAACGACGCCGCCGTGAGAGCTTTGTTGATTATCTTGATGTCTCTAAAGCCTTGCTTTCGCTAGTTCCGTCACTCTCACAAGCAGTGAAGGTGCTCCAGGAGATGCACTTTATGCGAGTGATGAGGAATTCGACGGTGACGACGACTTATCCGATGTTAGATCCAAGAGATACTCGGCCAGCGGGTAGGCACTTTTGCGCTTGTTCAACCCGAAGACAATTCAAGTTGATGGTTCTCTCAGCTTTGCCGCGGCCCACCATAAAACTGGAGATACAAGTGGATGCGTCCATTCATGGATGTATTGGAGGGGTATTAAACCAGATATTTATCCATCTGACATTGACGAACAAAATACGGTCACACAGATGTATAAGCGGTACACTGATCTGTACCAATCGCCACCACTCTTTACGGTGCGTACATATATATGCTTGGGAATATTACTAGTGCTTATTTTGACGACTGATTACTCGGTTCAACAGGGAACACAATCCTCCGATCCGACAGTGCAGGCGGAGCTTGACATCTTACAGAAGAATCTCGATTCTGGTCAAATGCGATTTCTGAGCAGCGACACTCTTCCTGATTCCATCTGCGTACACCTCAAAGAAAAGATGGAGAGGATTATGACAGCATCTTGGAATGCCCGAGATATGAAAGCGAGTGCGCGAAGGGAAAACATACCCTCAGCTGAAGCGCGGTCAGCCTGGGACATGCTGTTAGGCATTGCTTCTGATATCCATCAAAACGGCGATATGAATTTTCGGTGTGTCTCTGAAATCAATCCTTGTTTTTACTAATATAACATTCTGATACAGCCTTGAGCGCATGATCAAGCTCCCGAGGAACGACGAATATGGCGCTTCCCCGGAGGTGGTCGACGCCTTGGGATCTATACGCTTAAAGTGGATAACTGATGCCCTCAATTTCGCTCAGCGTGCAAACAAAGTTGGTGGCGAAGAGGGTTCACGGCTCTCTGCCATTGCGCGCGCCTCCGCCTTATTTTTGAGTGAAACTCGTGTCTATTCACCGACTCCGAATTTGGCTCCCAAAGAACCCAAGCAGGCCAAGTGCGACAGCCTAGTCACACTCACGCGCGCTATTTTCCCCAAAGCTGGCACTATGACCGCCACACAACGGTCTCGTCTTAAAAAGTTCTCTCTCGTCAGTCAGCCTACTCGCGAGAAAAAGGTGATTGACCAGACCCCCATCTCATCTGCACACGAACACGATTATCCGAATGCATACAACAAGAATGCCTTCGTGACTTCTCGGCAACAAGTCGCCGTTGACTGCAGCGCCAGACACAATACTGCCGGCCTCTTCGACGCTATTGGAAAGCCCTCTACAGGCGTTCCATGTCAGCAACGATGTTTCAATGACTCAGGACAACAACCCGGGAATGATTGCTTCAGTTTCCAATGCTAAGGATCTCTCCATTATTGGCGCTCTGCTATTTGTTCTTTGTATCAATGAGAACAAAAAGTTTCTCGACAGTGCTAGGAAGAATGGTGTCAACCAAAGCCGCATGGACCTTGTGGCCTGTCTCAAATTCCTTGTCGCTGTCGGGATTACCAATTTCCCGATATACAGCGTCATAACCGATGGCACTTTGGGTACCATTGTAAGTGCCCATATGAAGGATCACAATGTATGTTTCTTCTCTGTGTGGCCTATCTGTCTTAAACTTACAATTTGATCCAGCAGGGGAGCATTTACGAACACAACGTAAGAACGTTCGACATTTCCAACCCCGTTGATGCTCTCAATGTCGCCACTTTTATCACTTTCATCGCTACTGAACATACACAAAAACTGCGGGAATTACTTAGCGAGCAAAAACTTCGAGATCTTGCAGGGATGTTGGACCGGGACGACCCTTCCCTTCACTGGACGATGGAGCACCAGTTTCCTTCGGTCAAGAAGACCAAGGCATCTTCTTAGATACTACGTGTGAATATACTACATAAGGATTCATTTCGTGTGGCCGCTTATATATGGTCTCAATATCAAGCTTTCAACAGCAATATTTCTTCGGTTCAGACAAAATTCAACATGTGATGTTGTGAAGAACCCAATTCTCTTGGTGCAGCGTAGTGGAGGTCAACCCGACTGAAGAGGATCCAGCGGCAGATGGGGTCGAAGACCCGATCAGAGTAAGAGCAGCGGACGAAGGCTCGACGGAGGTTTGAGTAGCAGGTGGTAACTCAACTGAAGTCGCTCCAGTCGGACCTAAGAGTACGAGGCTGTCGTGCTGAAAGTCTCGATGCTCTTTGAAGCGGGGGCAGTTGTCAAATTTGAGGACAATGAATTTCTCCACCGCTTTCTCTGCAACAGTCATAACAACGATCTGTTGGGAGCCATTATATAGAAAGGATTCGAAAAGAAACAAACATAAAAGTCAAGGTTAATCATAGTATTACAGATCCTGGCTGTACTAACATATATATTTCCAGCATGTATTCAACCAGGACGGTTTTGAGGGAGCTTTGCGGTATTTCCGCTTCCTCATCGCCCGATTCACACTTGTCCTTGTCAAAAAATCGCGTTCTCCATGCTCGGCGTCGTTATTGTTGATGGAATACACTGCTGACTACACTGGATGGCGTTCTCCGAAGTCTAGATGGAGGCAATTAACAGTCACCCAGGATAAAGACCTCTTCGGTTCTCGACGCTAGTTAGAAAGAAGCGACTCTGGTCTGGATTTTCCAGTTTCCGAGTCGGCAGTAGTAGCGAATCCCTTGGAAGTTGGTGTAGTAATTGTGCCGACACGCATCTTCTCCGTACATAGGTTTCAGAGCATACGATGATGAAGTTTAAAAAAAGGAAGAGCTTGGACGGGAGCAATCATTGAACAGATTCGGATGAAGTAAGTGCATAATTAAATCGTCGAGTACAGTAAATGTTACCTGACGAGGCACATAACGAAATAAGAAGACCAACGACACGGCATTTTAGCACTAACAACTTCAGAAACTACCCTTACTAGTTCACGCTCAGAAACACCAGGGTCAAGAACGCTGAGAAAGTCGTACTTGGGGAGGTACTGCACGAGGTAGCCAAAGGGCATACCATAACTGCTTCCGTGCCGGATGACTGAAGCACCGGCACCAACACGGACCCTGGCGGCGTTCACGCCTGACCACCCAATTTGTGTCCAGAAAATGGGCCATCATGCCACCCGCCTACCGCTCGAAATGCTTGGAACAGTCTACGATTGTTTGACATGCCAGTGAGCTACGGACTGAGGACATGATATCTGGGATATCATTCCGCCCGGACCAAAATCCCGGAATTTGCTTCAGAAAGCGAAGAAAGTGCTTCCGCCCGAATACCAGATTTGGACCAGATTTGCTTCGATTGCAGGAATCAGTTGGCCTCTTGCCTGAATCAAATCGTGAAAATATTGGTTTTTGAAAACGATCCGGCCGTTCAATATGTAGTGTGGTGACTACGGCCAGCATGTAGAAGATTTCACGGCGCGCCATAGGGAGTTATCCAACCTCGCGGCGAGGTAACATACAGATGCGACTATCGGTACGGCTGTCCGTGGCGCGTAGTCCACAACGTGTTGAATTGTACTCCAAGCATCGGAAAATGTCCCCGGGATTTACGGAGGGAGGAAACGAGATGGATGACGGAGGGTTGGTCTGCGTGCGTGTTTACACAGCATTTTTAGAGGGCTTCATTCTCAACCGGGGCTCGTGCACGTTAATCCTCCATATCAATACAGTACATCCTACACAAGTCTCATTCTCTAGATGACATCGGTCCGATGGTCGTCCTTAAAGTGTAGTCGAGGGCAGGACATGGTCTGCATCCAAACCACCAAGTCCGACAGAGATGAAGGAATGACCGTCGTGCCATCTGCAGACCTGGCTCGTTGTAGCTTCAAGTCTGCCTTGGACGACTGTCATCATCCCATTATTATATAAGTAAATGAAACTGCAAACGATGAATTTCCCACTACCGAAGTCATCCCGGCTCTAAACGCCACCTGCATTTGCTTTGGGGAGCAAGAAAACCCATCCGAAACCTCGTACTTCCTCTCCTTTCGTCCCAAAAAACACGTCCGTCTCGTAGACCCAATTCGTATGGCCGACGATGCAGTCGCGGAGCCCTTGCATCCACAGCATGAGATCATCGATTTCCCGTTTTTCGCTGCTGTTGTCCTCTACCGTACTTTCTATAGGCTTCAACGCACTCAATATCCATGCAAATCGGCTCGAAGGAGCCGGAGGCCGCCTTAAAGCTGACACAATACGACGCTCCGTCTCCAGGAAACTGTCGAGGGCGCTCTTCACCATCGTTCCTGCTTGCTGTGCGGCAATCTGCGCCGGCAAGCGCTTATGGGCCATGAGAAGAGAAACGAGGTTGTACTGCTTGTTGATGGACTGGTCTACGTTGTACCCGACAATGTCCTGCATGTCCTTGTCAATAACCAAAAGAAAATATCAAGGAATGTACAGACCACAGTCCAAGCAATGATGTTGACGGCGTGCTGCCGAAGACGGTCAACATCCTCGGTCGTCTTTCCTTCAATATCCAGCCCTTCGGCAGGCTCTATGAAGTCGAGGACGATCTTGATACCGCTCAGGTCTGGCAAAAGTTCGAGGTATTCTGCAATCCCAGGGACGTGATCTAGGTTCTTGATAACCTGGAGCTGTGCAGAGCGGTAGGTTCGGATGGATTCCGTGAATCTGTCCTTCCACATCTGAGATGCGTTGTCATATATCTTCTGAATGCGAGGGACGAGACTAAAGAATCAGAACAACCGAATTCCACAGTTGAGCGATACTCACTGCACCAATAATGTGTGACCAGCGAAAAGGTCGACCCCATTTCCTGTATCATCGCCAGACCAACAAGACTGTAGGGGTTGGCGCCAGAGTCGCGCATTGGAATAGACCATCAGGGTGCAGAGGTCCGTGAAGAGACGAAGCTGAGGTCCGTCGCACGTTGGGAAACATAGGGACGTAAGGAGACCTGCTTTCACGCCGGCCAGCGTTTCGCACTCTCCCTCAGTGAGTATCGGAGGCTCTTGGCTGCGAATCCACGCCTCTGACGCATCGGTTATCCTTCGACAGTGCTTGTTAGCTCGTAGGTCAAAAGATCGACTATAGCTAAGTATATCAGGTAGCTGGAAGCTGGCCATTCATTGATTCAGATATTCAAGATTCAAGATCGTGGTGGTCAGAAAGAAAGGAAGTCAGGGTCACGTGTGCGACACTGAACTTTTAATTTTAAAATTTGTTAATAGTGAAAATAACAGTAAGACCCGAGATCGCACATTGCGCCTAACTAAACGTACTTAAATAAGGAGCTAACGCCCCATATATAATTAATTGTGAAGATCCAGTGGGAGAATCCGTTTTCATGCCCTTTAGGACAAGGGCCCGGGGCTACTACTTGTAGCCGCCGTATTTCCTTCCACTTTTAAATGCCCAGCACGCTGAGAAAGTCTTATTTCGGTTCAGAGTCAAATTGACGCTAGCCAAAAGAAAATTAATGGTCAAAGACGTGGGGAACAATCAGAAGACACTAACAGAGTCCATCTCGTAGTCTCCGAGCACCTCAACATCTACATTGCGGTTGATTACAATATGTCTGGGTTTCTGGAGGTCAAATGTTAGCAAAGAATTATATATCGGCAAACCAATACTAACAGAAGCATCTGTGGAGATAGCTCCACGCCTGCCTTCGCTATCCAAAGTGAAAGAGGCACCCATTGCCGAGCCATCCACAGTCGTCTTCAGACCGCTGCGCGCATTGAGACTAAGAAACAAAGGTTAGTACGAGTGCCAGTCGATATGGCAGTCGTGCAGTCTTACGTCGCCAGAAGAGAATTAGAATACACTAGAAAGCTAATAAGTCAGATGATGTTTGCGCGAGAAAAATATGACAACGCACGTCTTGAAAGATTGAAAAAGAATGTGATGTAAAGAAATGTGTCAGGGTAAACCAAAATCTGAAACGCTCAGACACTTCATTTACAATAAAGAGCTGAACCTACCATAATGAGAGACATGATGGCGCAGATGCTACATGAAAAATAGATCAACGTCCGAAAGCATTTGACTCACGCGGACGTACCTCGTAAGCAACCCGGTATTCAATGTGAACAGAATCATCTTGTTCATCATCGCGTCCGACCTAATCAATCACAGATACTTTAAGACATTATCAAGGAGTGAGGACGAGGAGTCGACTGCTGACCTTTTCATACCAGACTTGGAACGATGCAGTAAGAATATAAGTGATCCACAGATTGAGATATCTCCCGCCGCAGCAATGGCGTTCATCGATTGTGATAGCGTCTATTACTCGTAAGCCACTTGAAGAGTAGAATTGAGAACGTGCACGAACCCTGACTTTAAACGATTCGGAGTAGGACTCTAGCGCCCATCTACAGCTTAGGTAAGATGGATGATGATACTCAAGAAACTAAACTTTACGCTTTGGAAAAGTACGCTGCAACGGAGATGTTGAGCTATCGGAACATGCCTAATCAAGGTAGCCGACCTACCAATGCACACAATCAATTCCGCAGCAACGAGAGAACCCTTTGGTTTGTGAGAATGCTTCACATCGGCGCCGTGACAGAAGCTTCATACCAGGAATATCACGAGATAGATATTTTTGTGGCTCACTGCTCGCGAATGTCGGTCAAAAAAGCAAAAAAAAACGAGGAAGAGAAGTATACTAACATATCCAAACACGATAGGTAAAGAATCTGTCGGGATTAGGTTTGTCACAGCAACACCACGCATTTTTGAAGAAAAAGCGTACGACTGAACCATGAAAGCCACACATGCCTGTCAAAGAGATAAGCCTACTTCGCTGAGGAAGAGAACGCAAAGAATTACGCACTGATGCTATGACCTCTACCTGAGAGTGGATCCTTAGTAACGAAATTTTGAATTCGTTCAACACATGGACTTACAAGAATGCTCCTGATTCAGAGTGTGAGTCCGCCGTTGTGGTGCGAAAGTGACAATTTGACTTACCATTCAATTATCCCCAACTGTGTAGGATTGGCGAAATTCGAAACCAAGTAGACGTATATCGTATGGCATATCAGGATTTCATGCAATGTGTCCATAGCACTAGCAAGCGATAGGTGAAATAATCGAGACGGGTACAAGCACACCTACAATGTTGCAAGAACCTATGTGCAGATTTCAGAATTGAAGTCCTAAAGATCGTCTTTTGAACTCACAAGAATCCGGAAGCCAAGAGTGTCAAGTTTCCAATAGCGCTGGCGATGAAGGTGTTTAGTTATCGTGAAAAGCTGATAAATAGCGAAGAAAACGCGTACATTGATGTAAGCGAACGTTTGAACGCAAGTAGTACCCCATAGCCTAGTTGATGCCGATGTTTCGCATCAAGTAATTAGCATACTGAAGATGCTCTTGACTTACGCGGTAGAAAATCTGTTCAAACATTGAACGCTCGACAAGGACTGAATTATAGCATGCTGAGTACTTACAGGACACCGACGAGAAGAGCCCCCATCTGCCGCAGTGTTTGAGTGCGGAATAATAGTGTGTTTGCCAGACTTGACGCACCGTGTTGTCAAGAGGAGGAATTTCTGTTGCCGTACTCATTTTCTCCGTGTTCGAGTGACCAAGAGACGCTGGAGAAAGGTGGGGTGAAAGGAAAAGGTCAGATCGGCCATTTTCTCTCCTTGTGAATCCCCATCATTTTCCTTGACAATAAAATTTGAGCACATGTGGAAGGGTTCACATCGGTTCCAACCCTCCAGGCCCGATATCAACGCGCATCCAAGAAGAAGTTGGAGCTGACCGCGACGATAATTTGAGTCTAGGCCAAGAAGAAAGTACAGTAATATTCTTTTGAATATATAGGAAATATATTATCGCGAGAAACTTTCCTGTTATCGTATGAGGGCTTCAGATAGAAAGTCCAAGGAACTTGAAATGAAGGTTCAGTGGTTCGTGGGAGTTAGGGAGGAAGATTGATAATCGGGGCCCGGAACGTGTTGCGGCTCTTCGGCACCGATCGCCTGAGAATTTCCCCCACCACAAACTGCGACATGAAAGTTCATTAAACAACCGCATCCGACACTGCTGCAGAAGCCTGAATAATGACTGGACCCGTAACGCCGCGTTGGAACCGCCTTCACAACTCGTGTCGCAGTTGCGGAGCATTGTTTTAATTGCTCGTTCTCTGAGGCTGGCATATCTGCTTTCATTCGACTGAATGGCATGGATTCTCGGCTGTACAGCTGATGTCGACATGTAACCGCTCCCGATGCTGACTTCCGAACTCCTAAGCATTTCTGATTTCGCCATCACCAACCTTACCTGGAATTCTGATATATAGCTAATCTTACCGACGAAGTTAACTCAGAAACACATGTTTGTTACTAGCTCTCAGAACCCTGCGCAGAACCAAGGGTTGCAGAATCAGATCCACGCGGCCCACTCTCATCAATAGAACCTCGCATATCGACCTTCAAGTAGCAGGAACCAGGTACCTCCGAGCTCGGATCCACTCCTCGTGCTTGTGGGACCTTGTTCACTCTGCAAGCCCATATAACGCAGCTCAGTTAAAGCATCATCATCCCCAACTCGATTTTTCTTTAGCATGGGTTCTCTACCAGACCTTCCACTCCTTACGGCTATCGTCCTTACCGTCGTTCTGACTATTCTACTTATCAAGAAAAATCTTAATCGCCATGGGCCACTTCCTCCAGGACCCTCGGGGCTTCCTTTCCTAGGAAATGCCTTGGATATGAGCGGGCCATATCCCTGGCTGAAATATACAGAATGGAGCAAGCAGTACGGTCAGTAGTATCCGTTTGTTGCATCGAACCATACTCACATGCATCTGTTCACCAGGCGACGTAGTACACATCAAGGCCGTTGGGCAATCTATAATTATCTTGAGTTCCCCCAAAGCTCTAGGAGATCTCCTAGAACAACGCGGTGCAATATACTCCGACCGACCGCGTCTGATCATGGGTGGTGAACTGTAAGTCTGTCTAGTTGTTCGTTACCTCCCGCGACCTTACTCTGGCTGCAGTGCCGGCTACGTTGATAGTGTCCCTCTTTGTCCTTACGGCAGCAGGCTGCGTGAATACCGCAAACTGATGTCTGAAGTTTTGACTCCTCGCAAGGTCCAAGGTTTCTTTGCCCTGGAAGAGGAAAAGACCCGGGAGTTTTTGGGGTGCCTACTGCGCAGTCCTGACCAATTCTTAAACCACATCAGACGGTTGGTGATTTACCTTTCACGCGGATTTTTGATCTTATTCAGATGCCAGGAATATTGCCGCTATCGTGTTCAAAATTACTCATGGATACGATTTGCAAGATGGCTTGGATCCTCTGATGGAATTAGCGGAACGCGGAGATCACGACTTTTCTGAAGCAGCAAGCGCTGGAGCCTTTCTCGTTGATTCATTCCCAGCCTGTAAGTAACCTTTTTTTATTTTGTTTCACGCAGCCCTGATTCGCTTTTTTTGGTTCTAGTGCTCTATCTGCCACGATGGCTAGGCTTCAGCTGGATGAAGAAGGCCAAGCTATTCCGTAAAAATATGGAAGAACTGCGAGACGCTCCCTGGGAAGTTGTCAAGGAACAAGTCGTCAGTTTTAGGATCACCCTAAACAAACGGTATACTCACGGGCTGAACAGAAAAAAGGAACTGCGGCTCCGTCATTCGCGGCAAATCTAATTGAGAAGAACAGCAACCCCACCAAGGAGCAAGAAGATATATACAAGTGGGTCTCCACGGGTTTCTACGCTGGTTCGTCGTGTTATACGTTAAACTATACTTTCCCTAACCCCGTTACCAGGTGGTGCCGATACAGCGAGTGACCTTACCCATCTCCCGATACTGTCCTCTTATGATGCCCTATCTAGACCGTATCCGCTATTGGGTCGTTTTTCCTCTGCATGTCTCTGTATCCCGATATACAGCGGAAAGCCCAGGAAGAGGTGCTACGTGTGGTGGGAACCAACCGACTACCCACATTCTCCGACCGGCCTCATCTTCCCTACGTGGATGCGCTGATAAACGAGGTATACCGTATGAACCCGGTCGGCCCTACAGCGCTTCCGCATAGATCCACAAAGGACGATCATTACAACGGGTATTTCATTCCAGCTGGGTCCATCGTGATCCCGAATAGCTGGTACGCGCGTTAATCACCTTCTTACCCTGACTATTGATTCGACCAAAACTCAGGGCTGTTCTGCACGACCCCGACGTCTATCCCTCGCCGTTCGAATTTTTACCCGAGCGGTATTTCGACAAGGAAGCCAAGGCGAAAGGCCTAAACCTAGATCCTCGCAAATTCGCCTTTGGCTACGGACGACGGTATTAGGCTTCATCCCTCGAATCTACATATTAAAGTCTGACGCACATCTCAGAGTATGTCCGGGACAGCACCTCGCCGATAACTCTTTCTTCATCGCGGTTGCGATGATACTCTCCGTCTTTAACATTGCCCGAGTTGATGAAAAGGCGCCGAAGCCAGATTTCTCCCGCAGCGAGGGGTATATTTCATCGACTATTTGGTGGGTCCTTTTCAGGTATCAATAGCCTTTGAGTGAAAATTGACCCGGCGGACAGTCACCCCGAACCCTTCAAGTGCCATATTACACCACGATCAGAGGAGGCAGCGATGTTGATACGAGCGAACGAACCGAAGGATAGTCGCTCACAGGTTTGAGTAGGCTCCAGGTCCCATGCGTCGCAGTCTTCTTACCTTGATACAAGGCGTAATATCGACCTTGATAGATTATTTATATAATTCCTTAAGACCATCATTATTTTCTTCAAAAATTTCTATCATCGTGTCGTTCTTTGCATCGATTTGGCTTTTTCCGAATAGTTTATGATAAGTAAAATTAAAAGACAAACAATTAGATCTTATTGACGAGACCGTTGATTGCTTTCGTATCTCCGGTGTGAGGGGAGCATTTTAGATAATGCTGCCTCGACGACAAGGGTATATTTGAACCTGTGAACTGTGTCTTGATGACGAACAAAGACTGTTGCTTCTGCCCATAGGAGTTGCAGCCTGAGCTGGAACAGGAGAAATCAGTTAGAGCAGAGATACTTATCAGGACAGAGTTCGTGACTTGGATCACCAACACGCTGGGAGTCGTGAATTATTCATCATAGAAGAGGGCTGAAAATGTACAACGAAGCTGAACCCCATTCTCTCACTCTTTTATAAGGACGAATATTATATGGCCCGTTTACTTCTAGATGAACTGTCCGTTGTTCTCTAGTACAGATCATTGTTCCACAAACAATACCAGTCCCACATGTATCGACTGGGATCCGATGGTCCCGAACACTCGGGCTGGATGGCAGGCCGCTTAGAATGGTTTCGATATGATAGCACCACGATGCGAAGTTGAATGTTAAAATGTAAGCTGGACGTATAAAGGAAGACCCGAAGCAATAAGTCGATCACGTCCTGTCGATGAGTATGCAACGCCCGCCATTGCGGGTCCTCGAACCGTTTCTGAATCCTGATCACGACCTCTCCCAAGTGCCGGAAACGAGCAAGGATGTCATTTCCGCCTTTGGAGAGCATAGAGATACGACGAGGAATACCCTCCATGATATCGAGCCGATATGAAGATAAGAGGCAGAATCTCCTGGTAAAGCGAAGCAAAGATTCCACGAAATGGGAGCCTCGTAGCTCTGTGACCAAGCGTGGACCGCTTTCCTTCAAAAGGACATCCAAACGGAACACTGTTTCACAAGCTCTTATACAGTATGCTCGAGCAACACGTATATGGTGCTTTGGATTTGCGAGATGCTCAAGTTTCCCGTTCAAGACCTGCCGCACCTGCCAGAGAAAAGAACAAAGCCCCTCCCAGATGGGGGAAATGGCCCTGTAAAATTCTGGGATAATATCTCGGATAGGGACAAGGATGGTGAAAATAGCTGCGCTTCGCAAAGGAGCTGCAAGGGCTGATTGAGTGATCAGGCAGCTGAGGTCCGAGTCGAATGCATTCATGCTGTTTATAAGAGTTTCGATGATGCAGGCTATGGCCGTTATCTCGTTCTGGTCCTACATGACCTATGTAACGACATTGTGAATGTTGTATAAATGTGAATGGTACCTTTAGCACCTGATCCATGATGGCCTGAAATGCTTCGGCGGAGGAACTCTGAGAAAAGGAATCTGTTCATTAGCGGATTCATCTTTATTAAAAAAGTAAACACACTTGGAACATATCCCGGTTAGCTCTGTACGTAGATATGGCTGCCAGATAAATGAGAGTTGAGTGTCTCACAGCGGCAAACGTTTCTCAATTAGTATGTGCCGGAAGCAGTAGTAAGTGGCTGAGTACTTAGTGAAATATAGTTTCTCTGGTTCTCATGGACTCTAGAGGAGATATTTTACTATTAGCGTAATTCTGGAATGGTTCCTGCGTAGGTCGCGGTTTATCAATCTTTAGATTTCGAACTCGAACTCAGCATATTACTAGTAGAGACACTAAGTAATCTTAACTGAACCCGGAAAGAAATTCTTCACCTCAAAAGAAGGGGTCGTACCAGTATCTTCAAACTTTTCTGAGGCGCCAAATGCATTCACACTTGTGAACAGTATGGAGACGCATCGGTAGGGTGTTCGTCGTTGTTGACTGACGCGTCGCGGCCCCTATTGTTCTTGTGGCTATGCTTCTTTAATGACACTCATTTGGCAAAGCCTTGTCCTCGTATCTTTTCTTCTCACCGTCATGCCCAGCGATCTCGACAGGTGCGCGCCGCGTTTCTGCAAAGTGTTGACAGCTCAGCGTTGGCAGTCAAATAGCTCAGCTTAGCCGTTGCGAACCGATATCAGAAGCCCAGGTGAAGACGCTGTGTATCAAGGCCCGGGAGATCCTCATCGAGGAGGGCAATGTTCAAGCTGTCGACTCGCCAGTCACAGTCAGTGCCACTGTTATCATTCGTTGCTCCCTTCTTGTTGACGTGGATATAGATATGTGGGGATATTCACGGCCAATTCTTCGACCTAATGGAGCTGTTCACGGTGGGAGGATGGTGTCCAGACACAAATTATCTGTTCATGGGTGCGTACACCTGCATATATGCGTGTTTTATCTTCTTAATTTTCTACTAGGCGACTTTGTCGACCGCGGTTTCTACAGCGTAGAAACGTTCCTCCTTCTCCTGGCCCTGAAAGTGCGCTACCCAGACCGTATAACACTCATCCGAGGGAACCACGAGAGTCGACAAATAACCCAGGTATGCCCACCGCCATCTGACATCCTTTTCTTTACTTTAACTACGGCCAGGTATACGGGTTTTACGATGAGTGCCAGCGGAAATACGGAAGTTCTAATGTATGGCGCTGGTGCTGTGAGGTATTCGATTATCTCGCACTTGGCGCAATCGTCGACGGTCGCGTCTTTTGTGTGCACGGAGGGCTCAGTCCCAGTCTCGCCAGTATAGATCAAATCCGGGCTATAGAACGGAAACAAGAAGTGCCACACGAAGGTCCGATGTGTGATCTCCTCTGGTCAGATCCGGATGGTACGAGTTTCCTTTCTCTTGCCGATACTCGTCTTGCTAAAGCTGGAGTGCAGATACTATAACAGGATGGGGCCTCTCCCCTCGAGGTGCAGGCTTCCTCTTCGGCGCCGATATCACGAAAAACTTTGCGCATCACAACGCGTTAGACCTTATCGCCCGTGCACACCAACTTGCGATGGAGGGATACAAGCTGATGTTCGACAGAATGATAGTTACGGTGTGGAGTGCACCGAATTATTGTTATCGGTGTGGGAACGTCGCGTCGATATTGGAGCTAGATGAACACCTTGGGCAGGAGTATAAAGTGTTCAACCACGCGCCAATGGCAGGCATCTTATTCTTCTGCACCGTGTTCATCCACTGAAGATGGCTACAGGATGTAAGATCTATACCTACTAAAAGACCTCCCCCAGAGTATTTCCTGTGACAGAGAACATGGTGAGTCGTCTGTTCAAGTTGTATGCGACTCCGTGACTCATGGCTTCACAGATGAACAAGATATTGCTATCTTGGCGACAGGCAGACAGCTACGGCACGTTCCCGTCGGCATATTGGTTCTTACCATCGTCGCCCAGACCCTATCGTATCTCATACAGGTGACATTTGGTGTAAAACAGTCGACGCGATGTGACAGCGCATTAGCACGCCAGTTGTATCTGCGCCAATACGATGATCCGGGTTTATCCATCGAACCCACTTTCATGTCCTTCTGGTTAGCTGTGTTCATGACAGCCGCTTGATGTATGCGCAAGTCTTCAGACCCTTTTCGACTGGTGCAAAGACCAGCTCGAATTCAACGCTTCATGGTTCAATGGAAGCCTTCGCTACATAGGGTCGTCCGAGTCGGCTTTCGAACTCGTTCTCCGAGGTGACGTGTTGATATCTACCGTTCTCGACGCTGTGTACCGCAGGATATAGTGTTTGCCAATGGGAATTTTATAGGGTAAGGTTATTGAATGGATTGCATGTTTTGCCAGGAGAAGCCGGAGGTTTTGTTGTCTGGTTCGTCATGATATGTAAGTGAGTATCTTTTTCTCTGTCATGGGGGGTCCTTCTGGTTTTGACTTGCCGTCGGTTTAGAGTCATTCAATACGACGGACGCCATGTCTACCCTCCTAAAATATATAGTTTCTGCCGCACATTCAACAACAACCAAGCCCTCCCATTCGCAGCGATCACGAGAAAGTACAATACTGAATGGTAACGGATCACTTGATGGCTTGAACCAACTTGAATCGTCTGGTTGTTAGGGGCGATTCCCCGTATGGTCATCACCGCTCAAGTGCGACTCGGAGAAGCGGGCGCAAACTGTTCGGATATCTGCTGTGAATGACAGAACGTCGGACAAGTCAATACAATAGGTGCACGCTGTGATTCATATCCGCTCATCATAACCCTGCCCAGAGGATCATTCTTTCGTCGATCACATCGAAGTCAACGCTTTCATTGGCTCTCGGGTGGTATTCACCTGAAATATGGCGCTTTGAATTGGAATGCGATTGATGCAAACAGTAGGATCTGCGGTTTGTAGGCCAAGTGCGAGCACTAGGAAGAACCATACGGGTCATCCATTTTCATCATGTCGTTCATGTCTTATTTAACAGAATCTTTCGTGGAAAGATGAAGTAGTATCCACCCACCGATGGCTTTCCCTGCTAGAATTACTACCCTCCCACTCTCTCATGAGAAAGATAGGGTAGCCATCGACCCAAGAGAATTCTCTATCTTCTCCGACCTTCTCACGTTCCTAGCCCCTCCGACACGTACCGAGATTCAGGCTTGTTGGGAGCTCTGTCGACTCCAGAATGGTATGGGCTGCGCTACGGTTTTCTTACCCGTAGGTAAGAACAACGAATTTATATCTTGTGCTTGGTTGTTAATTTGGTGATGACGCGTGCAGCATGGTCACTTGCTATGGTATATCACGCCTATCCGGAACTTAGTGGAGTCGATGTTCTACATCGTGCAGCCCTTTACTTCTTCCTCTGCATCGGTATCAAATCCCTGGTTGGTAACTTGACATGTTTTGGTAATGAGCCTAACGTCGTTCTAATAGATCATGACTATCGATGATATCCTCGACTATGATATCGACGCTCACGTTGAACGAACTAAGGCTCGAGCCATACCGCGAGGCGCAATCAGTATAGAACGTGCTTGGTTATTTTTTGCCCTTCAGGTTGTCGTTGGTGTCTATTTGGCCAATATCTTTTTAAGTCCTGACGCGTCAGTAAAAACTTCTTTCGCCGGTACTTTTCGTTAAACTTACTATTACAGTCTTCACATTTCCATGACTGTTTGGCCGTTATACGTTCTGTATCCCACGTGCAAGCGATGGATGTACTTTGCCCCCATTCCATTGGTGTGTAACATCGCGCTATCCTTCATGGGTCCCGCAGTCTCATTCCTTCCTAGGGATTGATGTTTAACATCGGAATATTCATGGGTTGGGCCGATCTTACACCGAATGGTCATATTCCATGGGCGACCCTTACGGCTGTCTACGTTGGCGCCATCCTTTGGACAATCACCTATGAGACTGTATATCAGCACCAGGTATCTATAACATACCTTCACAGATGCCGGTTCTCTTTCCTAATTAATCTTCCTCAGGATAAGCTCGATGATGCCAAAATCGGCATGAAATCGCTAGCCATGTTCTGCGGGGAATATACTATCCCCGTTTGTGCCACAACCGCCATCGGATTCGCGTCTCTCATGTCGTACGGTGGCTATCTCAACGGTCATGGGCTGCCATTTTACCTCGCCGTAGCGGCCTCTGGCGTTATTCTTCTCAAGGAGCTGCTCTCAACGGATATTGACGATCCCAGGCAATGTATGAAATTTTTCCTCCATACACCGATGATAGGAAATATCGTCCTCGGAGGATTGGTTCTTGATGCGGTCCTTCAGCGTGCCGTCGTTGGAATTCCCTTGTAGAGCGTTTCGGCTTACTTGTATAACCAATCTACTATTAATTTCGCCTGTATTCAGTTGTATATTCTATAACCAATAAGTATCACGTTCTAAGATTTTTGATAGGCTGTACCAGAACGGGTTCTCCTGGATATTATCCCAAATAAGCCTGGTAAATATCAGTCTAGGAGATGCATAAGTACCCTGTACATATAAGTATTGACACTGCAAGCAAACTGCAAGGGCTCTGAGTTTCCACTGCCGACCGAGCCGGCCCTCAAGCTGCGCGTCGGAGTGGCGGCCCGACAGGCCCGACTTGTCTCCCGCTTCAATCCCCTCCACTCAACGTTTTGTAGTGGGGATTGCCCGCAGGATACCCCTGGAAACCCTCTGCGGACTCTTGTTCGTTCTGGTCAATGATATTTTCAGCTCCCTAGCCGAGCAATGAAGGAACTTGCTCTATTCTTTTGGAGATTCTTCTATGCGTCTTAGAAAGCTTTTTTTCCCTCCACACCTTCTTTATGCCCCCAAATACTGGCGTTCCTTGTCTTCGGAACGGAGTTCGAGAACTTATTCAAGTCTTATCGCCTTCCCGTGCGGGATAATTTGAAGTACTTACTCGGCTCTGAATCAGGTATTTATTCCATTTTGTTGCGGTCACGGATAGGAAATTGTCAGATCGACTTGCATTATCTGATAATCAGGACATCTGCAATTTCATCGTTTCTTAAGCTGCCAGTATGTACCAGATAAGCCTGCCGGATCGACTCATGATACTACTTACCCAGAGGCGACGGGTTATCGCACTCCTGGATCTATCTTGTGCCGCTTCTCCAACAATCCTTGGTGGCCAATTTGTGTACGTATCTCGAGTCTGATGATCCAAAATATGACGTGCTGATAGCGACATTTAGGGTCTTTATCGCATACCTCGCATATTAAAACAAAGAAATCTGGCCGTCGAGACTATGTTATCGCCATCATGGTCCAAGCACCCGCTACTGATATCTTCGGCTCCCTAGGCGCCTTCCCCCACTACGATGAGACCACCCACATCGGGACGCGCTTCCCCTCCAAAGCCACCCAGCTCTCCGCGTTCCTGTCTAGCGACGAACTCATCAAAGACCTTGCCACGCTCGTCAGCCACCGGGGTGTCGTGTTCTTCACGGACCAGACCATCACGATAGACCAGCAGAAGGAGCTCGCGAGGCGGATGGGAAAGCTGTCTGGGAACCCCAGGACGTCGGATTTGCACATCCATCCGATCTCTGAGGATGTCCCTGAGCTGGGGAAGGACGTTAGTGTGATTTCGAGCAAGGGGTGAGCGGAAATTGTATTGAATGTGGGTTGGGAATTGATATGAGGGTGCAGTGGGATTGCCCGAGCGGGATCAGACGAAAGTACGAGGGCGAGTAGGGGATGGCATGCGGATATTACTTTTGAGAGGATCCCTTCAGATTACGCTGTGAGCACCTTCTTGTCTTGGTCAGCCCCGTTTGAATTTTTAACGCTATGCTTCATCTAGCTGTTGAAGATGCATACGCTACCAACTGGTGAGCACGCATTCTGTATCTGCGATAAAAACTAATATCAAGCTACCGTTCAATAGTCGGGGGGGATACTCTAGTACGTATTTTTTCGGTTTTTGGTCATATAATAACTTGATTAACTTTCCATGATAGTGGGCAAGGTGATTATTTTGATGTATCTCACGGCTTGCGTTATTGAGCATCGAAAAGCGGTTACGAAGCCTATGACAGGCTTTCTCCTGCATACAAAAAGTTCCTTGAAGGTTTACACGCATTGCATAGTGGTGAATTTTTCAATGAGGTCAGATAACCCTTCGTTTCTTGCTTTCATTACTTTGACTGAAGGTATCGCCACTTTAGTATGCCCGACGACAGAATCTTCCCATTCAGGACCCTCGTGGTGCCCCAGATAACACTGGCTCCAACCTGACTGCCATTCAGTAAGGGTTCTTCAGCTACGCTCCCGAGTGAATATGCAAACTGATACGTATTTTGACAGCCCGGTCATTCGAACCAATCCAGTGACTGGATTCAAGACTCTATTCGTGAATCAAACGTGGGTTTCAGTCCGACAAACTTTCTTTTGTGGTGAACGAACGAACCTGCTTTTTTTTTTAGGTTCACGAAACGCATTGTCGAACTGACCTTGGACGAGTCTGATGATATCTTGGCGTATTTGTCGAGGCATATTTCGGAGAATCATGATCTTCAGGTAAGGCTCGCACTGCTCTTCAGCACAGTTGATATATTGTCTCTTAGGTTCGCTTCCGATGGTCGAAGAACGACGTCGCGATCTGGGACAACCGGTCCACTTTCCACACAGCAACGTAAGCGTATCGCCTTTCCTTAGCTCTCTGTTACGCTTACGTTCAACTTTACTAGTAACGACTATGGTTCAAGCCTACGCCAAGGTAACCGCGTGGTGAGTTTGGGAGAGAGGCCATTCTTGGATCCGAATTCCAAGAGCAGGACGGAAGTATTCGGTACACTTCAGTGAAAGCATGTTTATTGTTTGTACAACTTCAAATGAATGTCACCATGCCGCAAACGGGCTTGAGATGCTAAGGCTGTGCCCAGCGGTACCCCCGGGATATAAATCCCTCATCAGATTAGGCCCAGAACTCATGCTGTGGTGGCTCTGCGTGGTGCGTAGTATTACATATCACCATCAAAGGAAACTCGCAAAACGAGGCAGTCCGGGTTTGTACTACTTACATCCGTGATACCAATTACCAAACTTACAGATGACAAAAACACCTTGGCAGAGGATCCCTTATAGCACTTCCGTATCTACAGTCTCCCGCTCCCGACACTGTCATCCGATTTTCTCGGACCTCCACTCATCGAATACGCTTTGTCCAAGCCTGAAACAAAAGATCGTGTTTTCAACCCAGACTCTACACCTTGGGCTTTAAGAGGCCTTCGTTAAACACAGAGTTACAGGCACTATAATACTTTACAAGCGTAATCTATAGGTCAGGGAGAAGGAGTCTGGATTGCCAAGTTCCCAAGAGGGACGGTTACGTCCAAGTCCATGTCCGAACCTCCGAGTTGTTGGCTAATCTTGTTCAATACATGTGTCATGGAGTACACCTTTCGGTTACCAAAGCGATAAGGTATCAGGCCCACCTCGACGGAATGGACTTTAAGGTGGCGTTCGAGCTCGCGAACCTCCTCAAGGGTGAAGCCAAATGTAGTGTCCACCACGTCCTCATCAGTCATATCAACGGCCACCGCAGTCCAAATATCACAGCCTCCGCGAAGGTAGGCATTGATGAGAGGGTCCGGCGCATCACCAGTACCCGTAATGAGCCCTTGGACATAAGACAAGGACTTGGAGAGGGGCTCAATAATCATTTGGTTTAGACACGAGTTGACCTCGGGGGAGTTGCCAGAGGCGATGGATGGCGCGTTGTAGTTGTCGATCAAGATAGAGATGCGCCGTGATCGACGAGCGAGACGCTGGAAGCGAAAACTGATGGGTCATTTGAAGGAAGCAACGGCCCAGAAACATGACGAACCAGAACGCTGCCAAATGAAAGTGTCCCATCCTCGCTAATAAACACAGGGATGTCTTCAGGCTTGATCGTGAGCTCCTGATGGTATTTCCATAAGAACTTTCTGAACACGGAGTTGATGTAAGATCCAAGCGACTGGCGAAAGTCTTTCACTGAAGGCACCGATAAATCGAAAGTCAAGACCAAGTCACAATGCGGCAGGACCATAAGCAGCGCGTCCGGGTCAACATCAGAAACACGTGTAAACCTAAGTAACGCGTCGGAGATGGGCATTTCGAAGTGCTTGCAGTCATAGAAAAATTCTAGCATAGCCAAAAAGGAGGTTTTTCCGAAACCTTCTGGACGGCGAACAAGGGGTAGCTTCCGAACTAACCGCGATTCCACGGTAAGGTCGATGATGCATGACGTTTTATCTGCCCAGATGACACCTGGAGAATAGAGTAGATCGTGTGCGGAGAGGGCTTTTAACGCGACTCTCTGGAGAATTAGTCAGATATCGATTTGGCGGTGATAGAAACAAAACGTACCGGGTGTCCAGAACCACTGGACTGTAACATGCCTTGCCTTAGAGCATTGAGTCCAGGTATAGTATCACCAAACTTGGAGCGCGCGGGGGACTCGGGGTCCACTAGTGAACTTGATGCGGCTACACTGAAAGCATGGGCGGAGGACCCGGACATAGACCCTGTATTTAGGAAATCTGGGTATTTCATTAGTCACAAGAAAGGGAGCAAAGACTGCGGCTTATGTACCTCGCCAGACCTCTTCGGCAACAAAAGAGGCGACTGGACGAAATTGCTCGTCAAAGATATCGAATACTTTTTCATCTAGCTTTACATGCCGAGATATGGGGTGTGGAAAGTGGGCGGGATCATCTGACCCAACGCATGCATAATCGCAGAAACTGGGCTTGCAATGACACCGGACGTCGTGGGCTTTCCTTGCGGCGAGAAGTAGTTCAGAGAACGTGTCACCGCAGCACATGACTCTGAATATACAAGATACAGAGCAAAATAGCAAACAGTGCACCTCGATTGACATTGGCGGCGAACTCTGAAACTTGAAAGGTCAAATTGATTACCACACGTGCAAAGTTCACGTGCCATAGTTACTGTGGTCACGTACGACCTATACGAGTTCCGCGAGTATATAATAACTAGCGGTCGTCGGTCGACGACTTAGACCTTGCTTTGGCGGTCAAACTTTTATAACGTAAGTTTTTTTATTCATAACGGATATGGTGTATGCAATTGACGGTCGTGGATAAGTTGAAGGACATGCATATTTCGAGGAGCAAAGATTATCTGTATACATCTGTCTGTCGTATCCCTGACCCGTAGGATATTTGCATCTGTGTCAGCTTTTAGAATTATAGAGATGAGAAACACGCACCCTGGGTCTCCGTTTTGATAATGAAATTTAGTATGACCCCTGGTAGATGCCGGACATGTTTTTCACTGAGACTGCGTGCACATCTTTCTCTGAAAGCGTCTTGCAAGGAAGCATTACAATTCCCTAAATAGTAGTACACCGATTGACGCTGGCTTGCAATAACAGGACTGACCACCACCTATGTTGCGCTATGTTAGTTTGGAACAGATCAGGTTGGCCGTCACGTACATCAAAGCCCCTTAGCGTTCCAATGATGTTAGGTAGAGGTATCTCATCTCGCAGAAAATGTATGTTGCATCCATCATGAAACTTGTACATTTCCGCGTGGTGTGGGGGAGCTGTGGAGAGACTTAACACATGTGAAGATTTTTGGTTAGGATTAGGGGCACGTGATCCTGGCGGCTGATTAAGCGCGGGAAATGGACCTGGAGAGACCTTGGCAAGCAAGGTAAAGACGGCTCGCCAGGCTACGTACGACCCCGCCTACGCAGCAACTTCAAGAGTTATCAGAAAAAACGTCAACGTCTCTCTATCTTCGAGGAGGCAGAGATCTGAATTGGCGTCAAGCAGATGTGGTTGAAAAATAACGAAAGATCGAGACAATCAGGCAGAGAATCAGCCTGCAGACCGTTTCTATTGATTAGCAGCACAGTCGCAGTCAGATTACACGTAATAATGCAGCAGAAAGCAGAACATAGTGGATTCAGAGAGCGAGCAAAGAATGTCGCAGCGCCGACAACCATTAAAGATCATAAAAGATGATGGAGGTAATTCCGAGTAACTTTCAATCTGTCGTTTACCAATAAGAATTGAGTTGCTGTTGTTAGCCTACGACTTTATATCGAAATGTGTGAGACCTGAAGACAACGAGAGGCAAGACCTGGGAACAAGCGCTAGGAAAACGCGACAACGTACTAACAGTTCATTGTCAATGGCGCAGTCGTCCATTTCGTACCTTCATCCATGCAAGGAATGTGGATAATCATTGTAGTACAAGGGGGATACAGCCGATCAAGGCATCAAGTTCGCTAACCAATATTTGTGATACAATGGCTTTACCTTATCGACGTGGGCCACAGCATTACTGAACTGGCTATCCGGGTCGGGGAATTCCGCCACCTCGAAATCCACCATTACCATCTGCATATCCTTACAATCCGCAGCGGGCATCCATTTGTCGAGCAGAACGATCCGTGTTTGCACCTAGGACGCAATATCACGTTCCTGGGTTGCATGTCCTTCTGTTCAACTCCCAATGCATAGATGTCGAAGTAAAGCCGGAGGGCCGCATCGATGAGGGTGTCCTTGTGCGTGGGGCACAGCGCCGCCGCCTTCTCCCGAGGAGCAAGGTCTCGTATGTCCCTGCCATGGATGTACTCCAATAAGATGATGTTAATAGTTCTATTGTGTTGAGATGGTAGGGGAGCTACAAAATGCCCATAGAAACGCGGAACCTTCGCGCCGTAAAGGCTCTGTAGACGCTGGTACGCCTGTGTCTCCTGCGAGACAGATAAATCGAGGAGGGTGAATGGATCGAAGAATTCTGCCTCTCCGAAGTAAACTGGATCATAGATTTTTGCTACCATGGTCGATGGGTATGTGGCGTTGGGTGAAGGATTGTGGGACATGAGCCGTCCAGACATGGGAAATGCGTCGAGTACTGCAGACAAGCCGCTTATCGAGGACAATGGAAAGACTAGCAGTCCTGGGAGGAATGGGAACGCTGCGAGCTAAGGAGGCGTCCAGGCGATCTGCAATCTGGGTCATGATAAACGCATTCTCCTCGTAGAAGCCCTGGTCATCTTCAGGACAATCTGGTGGCGGGTGAAGATACAGCTGCAGCATGGCCCCGGAGAAGTATGTGCTCTCTAGGCTTGGGACTGTCGTTGAGGTTGACATCTCGTTGGTTGTTCGAGTCAGTTGCGATCGGGGATATAAATGCTGGCGAATTTGAAATTGATCCAGCCGCCGGCTACTAAAAGACATCTACTACCGGACACCTTCCCTTCCTCTCAGAAGGTAGTTCGAAAAGATCGTCACTCCGATCTAGCCACGTAGGCCATGGCGAATGACTGGTCTGCCCGCGTCAAGAGATCAGCTAGGAAATTTTACCAAAGAAAGTGATAATGGCCTCCCTCCCCTCCCCTCCCCTCGAATAGTAGTTCGAAACGATCATGATTCCGAGATGACCTTGCAGGCCATGAGCGGTGATAGCAGTCCGCCTGCGTGAAAAGATCAGCAGTGAAATTTTACCCTGGAAAATGCATGATAAGACCTCAATATCGGTGGGTTTGACGGGGAAGGAATACGTACCACGAGTAATTAGACATCCAGAGCCGATATACGATACCAACAAACTCACCTGCGAAGACAACGAGCCACCAGGACCGAGCCCCGAAACAATATCAGCGGTCTTCGTCGCCCAAACCTGTGCACACAGCAAGGATCTCTGACAATCGCCATAACTGAAAGAGAAACACGCGCGTCGACATCCCATCAGGTAGGGAGATGTCAGTTGCGTCGTGAAAAAACAATAGATAGTGTTCGCGTCCCTCACAGTCGTCGAGCAGTATTGAATCACTCTAACACCCTCGTCGACATAGGAGCCATTGACGAAGAGTTCTCGCTTTGGGACGGTAGGATGGCGGTAGAGATTTTGGCGTTCGTGCTATATCGACAGGATAACGCATTGCCCAAGATAGAGAACGCATAGTAACACGTACCTGAGATGCACCGGTCAACGATGCTGTTTTCTGGCATGGCTCCTCTTGGCGGTAGTCCCCGCCCCTTTGCAGGATCGTTTCTCTTCGCTCTCGTAGTCGGATGGGTAGTGGTAGCGATAGCACAAGCGTGGGTATCTTCAGAGAATGATCCTCAGAGTAGCGAATCCCCCGAGCCAGCCCCTGTAAGATTGAAATCCAAATCGGGTACCCTTGTCTGAACCTTGAGCGCACTACAACCAGCGCCCGGAGGCTGATGAATCAAAAACATGAGAGGCAGTATCGTACCAAGAAGGCGTATAGCACACGTGAAGTGTGGACACCCGCAATCACACGTTCTTCCGCCATGATGTTGGCTCTATAGGGCAGTCGACAGGCATGGCAAGGATGCTGTCGACCAGGGGGTGTCGCAGTACAGGCTCTTCGGGTATGTGGATTGGACATCCCCGGTAAGGAGGCACGATTTCGAGGGCGTGTGGACCTCCTGGATGAGATACAAGTTCGTTCATTTTCCCAGAATCAAAGTCGGGAACAGATACATTCTTGACGTTTGGGGTTCGCTGTTATGACCTTGTTGGGGGATTGTCAACAAGCAAGAGCTCCCAGTCCCAAAGAGGAATTGACACCGCCGCAAGAGTTGCGAGCGGTTTGGTGACGGAGAATTGCCGGCGAGGAAACCTCGCCTAACACGGCAGGATTCAGAACCACTACGAGAAGAATTTCAGGTGAATAGAGGATTTCGCGCGAGTTGGGAGCTTCTGCTACTAAACTGCCTGCTCGGAAATCCTCAACGAGAGCTTTACATGAAGGTTTTGCGCACCCGGATTGTTAATAGGCGTTGGTGATAGGACTGGGTCAAAGCGTGCGTCTAGTGTTGAGGGTCTCTCTATCAAGGGTGATGCCATCAGAGGACAAAGTGCAACTGTGAGAGCAAATAAACGAAGTATATTCAAAGTGCGCGAAAATACAGGAACTCTCTAAGGGGAGTGCAGATAGGTTGACGGGATACGTCCGCGTCGACGGCGAGGCAGAATTGAAGAGATGCATTCCATGAATTTACAAGACCAGGGTGACACGGAGTGAACGAGAGCTTGACGATTCCGTTTCATGATAGCGAATAGACGTGTATCCCTGTGATCGACTGAAGAGCGTTGAGCAACAACAGAATCAAAAAACGCACTAGAAGCCTTTCAGATTGCTCTGCCAACATTAATATTGTATATTTATCTCCCGACGAAAACCTATAATCTCTGCATTTATCGTTTTGAGAAATGCCGCCTGTCCACCAGGCGCTGTGCCGTTGTTCGGAGTCGCTATTGTCGGTGAGCAGGTTTGTGGCAACAGTGTTGGGACTTGGGCTTGATGCATTGTGGTAAGAGCCAAAAGGGAAATCGGTGAATTTCAAACTGCATTTGCTGGTTTATCTACCTCATTCCTCGCTTTCGAAAATAACTTCTGGTGACAGCGCAGTGGCCACACCGAAAGTCTGAAATCTTATCGTCTGTGACATGTGAAGAGCCAGAGAAACGCAAGACATCTTTATCACAAGGAGATCAGAGCTAGATCAACGTCCGAAGAAGACACCTGTTACCTGTCGCCGTATGGCTAGTTTCAGCAGAAAGGTATGCATTTTTTTTGGTATTCGTTCGGCGCGTTGAGATGTGTTGTCCCTCAACGAAATTAGGCAGGCGGACAGCCAGCTCCGACCACCTTTACCACCGACCACCGTGACAAAAATAGGTTGTCGAGCACCCCTCCTTGGCAGTGGACTGCACCACTCTCGACGATGACGACATCGGTCTACTGCGCGCGCAGACGTTGCTTTGATTCGACCGCATGGCTAGTCGATGGCAGCAGCATATCCGGCGTCTCTTGCAGACCACCTCAGCCAAGTACCCGAGGACGTTGAGGGGGTCGTAGTGCACACGCCGTCGCACAGAGACACGGTCACCGCCTGATACGACTTTGACATGCAAATCCTCAGGCCGTCACATCCACAACCGGACTCTCACCCACCTGCCACGTTCACCCGGTTCTGCCGCCCATCACAGGCCCGCTTCTATGCCCCTTCCGCCTATAGTATCGCCTCCGTGGCTCCTGCAAACGCCTCGAACACCCAAAGTACCTCGGACACACGCCATCATCGGACGCATACAATCGGTGAAGAGCGACGGAGAGACGCAAGTCGCAGTGATGGCACCTCAAATCGAACGCAGAGGCGTATTCTCGGAGACATACCCTCACAAGGACGCTGGGCGCTGGCAGCTTGGGCAAGGTTAAGCTTGCAACCCGCAATTTTACCGGAAGCAGGTATGCTATTACCCTTTTCCCTCCCTTATGTCTATTCATCTTTTCTCTAGACAGCCGTGAACATACTACCGATAACTAATCGTACAGCTACCCAGCTCAGTTCCAGTGCCACTCCCCACTCCATTGCACGGCAAGCCTCAAAGATGCTTACTGTACCGCCGCCTTGGTCTTTGACTATGAGCACCAACGATACTCCCCGCCCTTCGGCGAAGGATCACCTGCCATCACTCAGCCGCCCTTTTGCTTGCATCAGCATTCCACGATAGTCTGTCGTCGTTACTGAGGATGACTAACGTCGTTGAGCACAAATACGGCGAGACGAGGTCGTGGCGCCCCAACGAAAGATGTAGAGGTTTTTAGTGGCGGGGAATCGCTGATGGTGGAGGAGCCGGAGAAGCACAATCACCTGGAGGGACAGTCGGAGAAGAGGAATGTCAAGAGAACGCCCCGAGTCTGGATGTGATTACTACTAGGCTCGCTATCAAGACCCGTGTGCCGAGTTTGGCGAAGCCGCCGGAAAGTCAAGGCGATCGAGGATCCAAAGACGCCAGGCATGCCGATGAAGGCACTGCTGCTGTATCTTTGGACGATCTACCTACGATAAAAATTCCTACACTCCCGCCTCCAACTCGCTACCCTCCACGGCACCTTCTCTCACTCGACTGGCGAAGCGTCATTGGCGAGTTCAACACTTTGCCAGTACTTCAACTAGGCCTTCAAGCTCAAATTACCATCGGGTATCAAGCCCGTGTGGGAGGACGAGGCCATTGCGAATGATGAAGAACAACCTCGGGTTCGGTGCAGGAACGGCCTTGGTGGGTGAAGTGCTCGCGGAGGGCGGGAGCGAGGTCGATAGGATTCACAGAAGTAAGGAAGACGTGAAGTATTGGGAATCTGAGGCCAGAAATCGCAGGGGAGGACGCAATTCAACGTCGAATTACCTTGCTTGTCAAGGTCTGTGGGTCTACGTTCGCAAACCTAGTAACGTGATCCTACGCCATATCCGCGTCATGGCTTTGTAATATAGCTTGCTCACTCAGAATGGAATCAATAAACGTCTCTATTCCCTAAGCGTCGAATATGACCTTCCACAATGGAGATGGCATCGCTTCACTACTGGACTCCCTCAGCGTTGAATCAATCCATACCATGTTAGAAAAATGTGATGTCAGTATTTTTCCAACTTCAAGGCAACTGTTCTTCAATTTTAACAGATTCACCTTCCACCGATAATCACCGAGAGACGTGGTGCGATGTATTTTTACATCTCACAATGCAATAAAATGTTACAAGACAACATCCGTCAAATTTACATTATTGAAGAGCATGGTCCTGTGTCAATGGAAGAAGTCAAAAAATGCCATCGGAGCTCATAGCGTTTTTGTTGCAAGTTTGTACTCTAGATCTCGATTCTCGTGAACGACTAAATGATGTCAATAATCCGCTCCGAAGAAATATCGGGTCTGAAGGAGCAGTCCGACCGACTTGTTATTGTATTTCAGTCACCTTGTAATTTAATACTTCTCTTTGTACTGTACTTTTGAACCGAATGTCAATGATTACATTCTTAAATAAGAACGACGTCGTTGAAAAATATGTAGACACAAAAATGGAAGATAGGTAAAGGTAGAAGACGGAAAGTTAACATAGGCCAAACAGAGCGTGAAACCGCTCAGCAAGGTATCAATGTCGTCCATGACGACCGCTAGTGACATGGCGGTTGTCACCTTGCTTGTGTAGGTCTCTGTGGGTCTACGCTCGCCAACCTAGTAACGTGATTCTACGCCATAACCGCGTCATAGCTCCCCGATTCTTTCCGAAGGATGAGGAAACGACAGAGGGTTGTAGAAAAACGTAACTGGTCGTGAGTAGTGCCAAACTGTCTGGACAGGGGCTATACTCCGGGTTGGCTTACAAATTTGTGGTGATTGGCGAGCATCCGGCATGCTTCGGCTGTCATGCCGAGTGGCTGAAGCTGATTGCCGCTGTGGCTCTCTTTCCGATTTTTCCCTATTGGTTGGGGAGATTGGCTTGCTTATAAAGAGTATCGCTCAGGCTAGCATAGGCCTCTTCGCAAGAATATTTAATTTTCATTCCCTCTGTCTACTTTTACCACCTTTTTGTAGCACTTCCTTCTCCGTTTCCTTCTCCTTGTTGGGCTGATACTCCTGGCTTGTGTCTTTCTAAGTTGCTGGCCATTGTTATGGAATCCCACCGTATCCTCCATCTTTCTTCGCCGTTTTTTGTCTTAATTGTGCACTGCCTTTGAGGCTCCTGCCTTGCCCACTTACCCATCTTCTTTCATCCTATATCTTATGTTGGCCTAGGGTTATGTGCATAGTATTCCCAAGGTATTCTTTACTTGAATAACTAACAAAGTTACAGCTGTTTTCATAATTATGCGGAATCCCCGTTTTGAAAATCTTATGTGCTCATGTTTGGTTCACACGGTCCCAGCTCTCTCTCTTCCCACTATGTCATGCCCTGGACGTGCCCGCCTATGCTACAATGCCTATTTCCTGCATCTGAAGACCTTTACCGGCTGTATCTGCTCCTCTGGCATGCCATATACCCAAATATACTGTACAGGTGGGATCCTGGGTGCGTGACGAACCTGGGATATTGGTCAAGACTCAATGCTCGTCTGAGTCGTCGTTCACTTCGACTCTTGACGAGACACCGAGGTTCTATCTATCTTGACTCTCTCTTACAGACCCTAATTATTCGGTATGTATTTGCAAGGGCAACGAGGATCCTATGAATATCTTATTGCAAGATACACTTTGCGGCGTTGGACTCCCAATAGTGCTACCAGTCACGGCCCTAGGAATACTCTGAGCACCGGCAGAGGTATTTTATTCCGCCTGCTCCTTATTTATGACTTCCGGAAAACTGCAGTAGACTCACAGCGCATGTATTCATTGATGTTGAACTAGGCGCGGATGCGGCGAGTCGCCACGCAAATTAGATGTGATCATGGGAGTCGGGACCTTGGATTTGCGGTTAGATAGCGGCAAATTTGCACCCAATAAGTATCATAATGGCACACTGTTTATTGCGTTGATGGTCAAATGTATTGAATGAGCAAGGGCGGGATGCAAGACAACGAATTGAGCCAATAAAAAAGCAATAGTTCTCGCACTGGGCTATCTTTAGTCTCCCTAGGCAGACTCTTATCTCTTGACAGGCAAGCAGTCGAGATTTGAAATAAGAGTCTGCTAGCGGACACACCGTGTACCCTCGACCACGATTTTTTGAACTTATACCTTATTCGGACAAAATCATGTGACCAGCTACCGCGCGCGCGATTCTGTTGAATCCAACTTCGTTTAGTGTCGTTACCTCTATTTAACTTACTGTATGTACTTGTATGAATGAAACGTAACGCGTAACGCTGGGGCCGTTTCGTTTCCTAAAACCGCAATTGTAATGCGTAACGGGGGCGCGTTTCATCCCTGGGGAGCGTTACAAGCCAAATTTTCGGCCAGCCATCAGGCTGGCATCGTGTTTGGTTTCCTATTGAAGAAACGTAACGCCAGATATCGGTCTCGTTTCATCCACAAATCCGTAACGCAGGCGTACCCCGTTTCATTCATACAAGTACATACAGTATTTATGGGCTCCCAACTACCTCGAAATCATGAACGGAATCCACTCAGACTATCTTTCAGCAATGTATCACCAATTCATGCCGTTCCCATGTCTCCAAATACCTTTCATTCCTTTACTCCCGGTCTTGCAGGACTTCATCCTCTCGGAGACGAACCTGGCACGATTTTTAGCTCCACCGCTGCGTCGACACCCGGAATGCCACTTCGAGCGCATTTGTGGGGCATATCACAATAATGGCTGGATTGTTGACAAACTTCTTCGGGAAGGTCGGCGGAACAATGCCGGGATTGGCTCCAAAATGCACAATGACAATGGTTAGAAGCGCCATGATTCCCGTTTTCCCAGATCCGCAGGCTGCACGAACGAGGCAGTCCTGTCCATCAATGATCTCGGTCGCAATGTCAAGCGAATAGTCATGAGGGTCATATTCTAGGACCGGCCGGGCAACTTGTCGGCATAATTTGATCCCTTCGGAGGAATTGAAGTAAAAGATATCGGATGACGCGTCTAAGTCACCCATAATACTGATTTTTAGGTAGGCGGAGGCGCCTCTTAATGAGTTAATTTGCTTTGTACTACACAGCACATGATTTGCACGTGATGAAAAAATCGTGGTCGAGAGTCAACCCCCTTAGCGATTGCAGACTAGGCTATCTTGTGATGCAAACAAGACCATACAGATTTTTCAAAACGGGGATTCCGCATAATTATGAAAAGAGCTGTAAACAAACCGAGTGAGAAAATGCGAGCTGGTGGCGGCGAAGGCCGCCACCGAGCGAGCTTTTTCGAACGAGGTATGATTTTACCCTTCAAAGACATAGATGTTGAGTAATGGCCCGTGTAGTCACTACATATTGCAGCAGTAAGAAAAAGACGCAAGAAAGTCAACAATTGCTGATATTTAAAAAAGGAAAGAATCGGGGACTCGGCTTCCGCCGCTACTGGATTAGTAATACAACTTGCCCACTTAAAATAGAATCAATAAACGTCTGTATTTCCCTACCAAACGTCGAACTGACGGCGACGAAGCATATAGCAATGCTACAAAGTGATTAGCGAGAAGATCTCACCCGGTTGTCAAATAAGTACAAATGCTCAGCCAACGAGAACCGCCACCCAGCTGTGGAAATTGGCGCCGTATACATCTAGTACACCGACCGTCATCCACCGAAACTGAAGATGCCGACACAAGCTACTGGTCCAGGGGAGCCACGGCGCAAGTTCCGTTCAATCCAAAGGTCTAGGGTGAGGCCGGTGAGGGCTGACACCGAGGCTAGGAGGCCGTTGAACTTCACGGATAATATACTAGACTACATGGATGCATTCAAGGTCCAGTTCCAAGACAAGCCGGAGGTCTACAATGGTTTTTTGGCTATTATAGGGGATTTAAAAAACCAAATGTGCGTTGTAACGGTAGTGTTAGTGATTATGGCATTTTCACTCTTCTCATTCCCTCAGCATCGATACTGCTGGCGTCATCCAACAGATATCGCGGCTATTCCACGGGGAACCTGGGTTCGTCAGAGCATTCAACATGTTCCTCCCAGCTGGGCATCGCATAGACATATTTCCGAATACAATCACTATCACTACCCCGCAGGGAACGACGACAGAAAGTACCGACAATTTTGGAATTGCGGGCATACAGCCACCCCGCGACATATCCTCGAGACTTAAGCGCAAACGGGCGATGCTGGACTGGTCTCCAGTGACGAAGCGGGCTAGACCTACTGATGAGAACCAAGGAGACGAGGTGGGTCTAAATCTACCCCGCCAGAGTTTGCGTATCAATAGCAAGGCCAGGCTCTTTTAGACATGCTTTTGGACAGACCAAGCTCAGAACCGGGGCATGGCGTGAATATCAGTGTAAACAGCATAGTGAAGCAAGTCACCGACGTCCTTTCCGAATCAAATATACACGATCAACTACTCAATTTATCAGTGGAGGAAGCACAGTGTACTTTGGACTTCCTTCAGGATGTAAGCATGTTGATACTCATATATTTTCAAAGCCTTTCATGAGTAGTTCACCATTGGCCAGCTTCTAGATGTACCGGGTCTAGCAATGATACCCAAGCGCACTCTTCTCAAAACCTCTCTCAAGTTGACACGTATTCACGATTGCGTACCTTGCTGTCTCGCACTTAGAGGTTTCAAAAAGACGGGAGATTATCCTTTCGCTCTAGGGCATTTTGGTGAGCTATGGAGAGGACAGGTCGAGGGAGTTGAGGTGGCAGTCAAACAAGCAAGGATATTCACAAGTGACAATGATATTAAGAATGTTCTGCAAGTAAGTTGTTATTGATTTATCGTCACGACTTAAATCAGCCTAACATCTCCTTTACAGCGGGTGAGGCGAGAGGCCGTCATTTGGAGGCAGTGCGATCACCTCAATGTTCTACCTTTCTATGGCATTTATCGTGATTCTGCCCCTTCTACCTACTGTCTCGTGTCGCCATTCATGCCGAATGGATCTCTTCGTCAATACATGAACAAAACTGATGATCCAGATCGACACAAACTTGTAAGAACTGACCAACTTCCCTATTTATATCAGCAATTTCTGATAAGCAAATAGGCTCTAGATATTACGCGCGGTATGAACTATCTGCACACATTATCCATCATACATGGAGATCTCAAAGGGGTGCATTTGGAGCATATTTCTCAGATGATATCTTGCTAAACCAAAACAAGGATAACATATTGATCACCGATGACTGCAGGGCGGTTATCGCAGATTTCGGTATATCCTTCGTGATGGGTACCACAACCTTTGCAACTTCGTCGTCGTCGTCGCGGAGGGGTGGCACCGTAAGATGGCAAGCACCAGAAGTCCTCAAGGGTAGCCCAAACAGCTTTTCAGCTGATGTATATTCACTTGCTTGCGTGTATTTTGAGGTATGTAGTTCTCAAGCAAGTCGCTCATAATGAGCTCTGACCGTTTATAAGGTGTTTGATGGGACAATACCCTGGAACGGCCTCAATGATGGCGCCGTTGCCATGAATGTCGTCGTCGATAAGAAGCATCCTCCGTATCCGAAGCACCTGGAGTCGACCGGGCATGCTGAGCTGTGGCGGGAAGTCATGACAGAGTGTTGGGCTTATGAACCTCAGGATCGACCGACTCTTCTAAATATCACGGCGTCTCTCCATATGACAGAAAATATGCCAACGACAGAGTCGAAATGGGATAGATCTGTCCCAACACGACTTCATGATCCTTTAGTCCAAATTCCTTCAGGCCTCCCTCGTTTGTTTAATCTTGAGGGACTCGCCGTTTCCTATCGTGACGATTCTGCTTTATCAACTAGTTCTCACATCATTTATAGCTATTAGATTTTTGGTTGCTCTGTGTATTATATTTATCCAATGGACATCGGACGAATAGAATGATAATCTTAAAAATGTAGTGCTCATCTAGAAGTCCTTGGCTCTCGCTGTCATCCGCAGCGGCAGATTCAGCCGTACCAAGTTGAACGATGAGTCGATGACCCTCCGATCTTGAACCAAGTGATCTGTCCCTCGTCGAAAGAGTGGGCGAGGAGTAATTCGCAAAGCTGAATCAAAGACCTACCAGTTGTTCTGAAGTAAATTCAAATGGCATTCCTTTCACATCTTCGACGCACTGTGTCCAGTCCTCTGCAATCTTCATGGATTTGGTATGAGGGAACCAACCTTGAAACTTCAAGCTTCATGATCTATGAGTACCGGAAATATATAAAATAGTGAGAAGCCTTACAAGGGAGGTATGTCAGGCTGGGGATATAGTCGACCAGATACAATCCTACATTTGCGGTGCGGCGAATACTTTCCACAATCAAGTGTACTATCGTCGATCAACTATCCCTGAGTTTCAACTACGACTAATAAAATCAATGTCCTTCCGAAAGTAAACTGCCGAACATACCGCGCACTTGGAGCCGAATGAACGACATTTGGTTGGTAGGTAGGTAGGTAGGTAGTATTACACGGCAGTGTCCACACAGTGAACGCCGGTCCCAGACATTACGTACACGACAGGGGAAGTAAGTACTAAATATGTACATCACCACCCTCATCTGTACGACGCCCAGACCCAACCCCCCACTACTGAGCCAAATATCCACGCACCGGACACACCGGCCATGGGGGAGAAGAACCCAGCAGCAGGAAAGCCAGGCAAAAACTTGAAGCTTCATAATCAATCAGGTAGATTCAACGGCACCTCATATCGGGCGGGATAAGTGCAAATTTCTGGACCGCTCTTCTCCGGACCAGGATGAAGCCGGCTGTTTCCGAGTCAACTGTGCACCGCCACAGTCACAGAAAACTTTTCGTTGGCCCCAGGCGCTATGCGTAGGCTCGAAATCCTCTTTTTATGCAGGTTGAATAGTTCCGGACCACACACAGCACGCAACGCCGTTTATGTCCTCTTTAACGATCCCCAGTTTTTTGTCTTTAATGACAACACCGTTTCGCTTGTCTAAAAAACGACAACGGGCTTTTCTCCTTTTTTTCTGTTTAATTTCATCCTTTTTTTTTCTCGCAGCAACGGATCTCGCGAAATGGTGTCAGTCTCCAAATGTCAGTTGAGCGTGAGAGAGTGGCCGAGCAACGAGAGAGCGTGTCCGGAATCCGAGATGATGGTGGTATGGGAGAAGAATTCCCAAGTATGAGGACGGAGATATAGAAGAATCAAGAAGGTAGGAAGAGGTAGGAGACGAGTTGGCCTTTCACGATACCGGTCTGTCTTTTATATTACGGGCGTTGATTATTTTTGACACATGTGCTCTAAATCTCGTGAACAACTACGATTTTGCGAGCGCAGTATACTCCCTATAACATACCCCCCTTCTATACTACTTCCTACGCGGCATCACCGAATCCAACAACGGCGGCATCATAAACGTCTTGTCCCCAACCGGCGTAGTCGTCCCACTGTTTGCCTTACCCGCTCCCTTCTTCGCCCGCAGCATCCTCGCGCCTCCTGCATAGAAGAATCCCAAAGCCGAGAAAATCAAAACGTGTCCGTAAAACGCTAGGCGCAAAGCCAGGTTTCTTCCCCTTGGGCGTGTGGGCGTGACGCGCTTGTACACGCACTCGCGCAGCCAGACGTTGATCTTCATATTCCATGAGTCCAGGAGAACCTTGAAGTTGGATGGGATTTCGATGGCGGAGGGGACAACGTTTGCGGCGCCGGTCCAGGTTGATGCACCAGAGGCGTTGTAGCCAGTAAAGCCCAAGCCAGTCAGATTACTAGCTCCCTAGAATGCCCGTCAGTCGTCACGCGTCAGCCCCGGTATATGCGTGTTAACGTACTTCTGTAAGAGTCCACGCGGCATAATACTTGGACCTCTCAAGGGTACCATACGGCTGGAAACAGAGCAGCCTAGTTTATATCAGTAGAAAGCATATACATAGGAAAGACGACCTCACCTATACCACATACTCTGCTCCGCGAACCACGGCGTCAAAATCGTCGCAAATTTTTACTTTGCCCCCAACAAGACAAAGATGCTGAGATACACGAGGCCTTCGACCATCTTGCGGTAGGCAACGCGCTTGCGCCCACTCGAAAGGTTGCGCTTGGCGTTCTCCTTGACGTGGCCTTCGTAGTGTTTTTCCGTGATGAGCTCCATGTAGTCTACGAATTCAAGGTATGGCCCAACGAAGACGCCGGGAAAGTAGAACCTATCGCGCCGTTAGCAGGGGGCTGCATGCAGAATGAGAAACCCACGCGGAGCCCAAGAACTCGAGAAGAGAAGGGAAAGTAGGGATACGCTTCGAGGTCTGCCATTTGTCGAGGTCCTAGTCAAAGGATTAGTTAGCCCATTTACAAAAGCCAGACGGCACACCTGAACAGGCCTGCGACCATCATACACGTTCCACGCAAACGTCGTCAGTTTCATGGTCAGCACCATCTGGGGACCAGTAATGTCCATCGTTTCGTAGCTCTGTGCTTAACGACATTGGGAAATATGAGGATAGAAAAATGGACGATAGGGAAAGGTAGAAGAACAGAGCTATCAAAGTCATCCATGACGACCGCTAGTGGTGTAAGCCTGTTTAAGGCATGTACTCGATCACATGATACATTACAGAAGTGAGCATCGCTTAGCCTGACTTCCTACAAGTCAATTCAGCACAGAATAACAGGCGCTACAGTTTTATACAAGCATCTATGGACCAGTGGGAGGTTTGAAGTGCCAAGTTCCGGTTACGTCCAAGTCTATGTCCGAACCTCCAAGTTGTCGGCTAATCTCGTTCAACACATGGGTCATGGAATACACCTCCTGATTACCAAAGCGATAGGGTACCAGTCCCACCTCGACGGAGTGGACTTTGAGGTGGCGTTCGAGCTCATGAACCTCCTCAGGGGTGAAACCGAATATGGCGTCTACCACATCCTCGTCGGTCATATCAACGGCCACTGCGGTCCAAATATCAGAGCCGCCGCGAAGGTAGGAATTGATGAGAGGATCCGGTGCATCACCAGTACCCACAATGAGTCCACGGACAGAAGACAAAGACTTGGAAAGGGGCGAAATGATCATCCTGTTTAAACATGAGTTGACCTCTGGCGAGTTGTCAGAGGCGATGGATGGTGCGTTGTAGTTGTCAATAAAGATAAAGATGCGTCCCCATTGTTTATCAGTGAGATCCTGGAGGGAAAGCGATGAGTTATTTGAATGAAGCACTGACACAGAAATATAACGAACCAGAACACTGCCGCACGAAAGTGTCCCATCCTCGCTAAGAAATAGTGGAATATCTTCAGGCCAGATCATGAGCTCCTGCTGGTATTTCCATAAGAACTTTCTGAACACGGAATTGATGTAAAATGCAAGAGACTGGCGAAAATCTTTCACTGAAGGGACCGACAGGTCGAAAGCCAAGACCAAGTCATCATGCGGCTCGACCATAAACGGCGCGTTTGGATCAACGTCAGACACGCGCATAAACTTGAGTACCGCATCGAAGCTGGGCGTTGTGAAATGCTTGCAATCATAGAAAAACTCCAACATAGCCAAAAAGGAGGTTTTGCCGAAACCTTCTGGACGGCGAATAAGAGGCAGCTTGTGGCCCAGCAACTGAGATTCCACAGAAAGGTCGAGAATGCATGCCGTTTTATCCGCCCAGATGACGCCCGGAGAATAGAGCAGATCGTGTGGAGTGAGGTTTCGTAACGCGACTCTCTGGAGAACTAGTCCGATATCGACTTGGCGGTGATAGAGACAAAACGTACCGGGTGTCCAGAGCTAGACTGTAACATGCCTTGTCCTAGGGCATTGAGTCCAGGTATAGTATCACCAAACTTGCAGCGCGCGGGGAACTCGGGGTCCACTAGTGAAGATGCGGCTACACTGAAGGCATGTGCGAAGGATCCGGACATAGACCCTGTATTTAGGAAACCTGGGCGTTTTCTTAGTCACAAGAAAAATAGTAAAAACTGTGGCTTATGTACCTCGCCAGACCTCTTCGGCAACAAAAGAGGCGACGGGGCGAGATTGTTCGTCAAAGATATCTGACACCATTTCGTCTAGCTTCACACGCCGAGATATGGGGTGTGGAAAGTGGGCGGGATCACCTGTCCCAACGCATGCATAATCGCAGAAACTAGGCTTGCAATGACACCGGACGTCGTGGGCTTTCCTTGCGGCGAGAAGTAGTTCAGAGAACGTGTCACCGTAGCATATGACTCTGAATATACGGGATACAGAGCAAGGTAGCAAACAGTGGACCTCGACTGACATGATGATGGTGGCTAGTAGGAGGCCGTGGATGTTGATTTACAATCGAATTGAAATTAATGCTGTCGCGCTAATTTCTGGTTGAGTCTATGATAGCGCTCTTTTCATGCTCTCGGAGAGGTAAGTAGCCTTTACTATTAGCTTGGAGAAATCTCTCATCGTATCAGGCTGAGTTTATGCTGCGGTGCCTGTGAGAGTATTTTACTACCTAAAATTCTCCACGTTATGAAGCATATCCGACGAACGAGGAACTCTTAAGACAATGCCGAGCTCTTATGAATAAAAAACCAGTGCGCTGAGCCGTTAAGTACGAAGCTCACAGCACTGCAGTTTCAGTGAGCTGTGAAGGGGTAACAGGCACCACTTCGGAGCCTAGCTTCCATAAATTAGAAGTGTTTCGTAATGTACAGCTATAGAAATACAGTGTCAATAGATATGAACCTAGAATAAGTGCGGTCCTATAGAATAAGTTATACATAAATATGCGTGGCTATCGTTCAAATGGTTACGTCGTTGTTCTTTGAATATACAAATGAGAGTCCATCGATACGTTACGAAACGGGTGAATAGTTCTTCCTCACCCGTAAAGGAGAAACATTAAACGCGTAATAAGCATTGGAGGACGCCGACGAAGGTGACTCCATTACTGTGTCCATCCGAGCTTGTGACCTCTTCTCCCATCGGCTCCGTGTCCGCTCAAGACGGGGGTAATGCAGAGACATTGACGTCGTCTCGTCTTCGTCATCCGAAGGTGTGGCGACGGACTTGATAGAGTCTGCCCTCTCGATACGCGACACTCTAGTCGCATGACGGTCGACATCTGCCCCCTTCGTACGTTTTGCCCGGCCTTTCACCAATCCGGCTATCACTTTCGTCGGCATCCTGTTTAAGTTGCCCTGTTCTTCCTCGTGCACGCGTTTCAAGACGTCATCCGGAACCTGGGGCAAAGGGCGTAGACCTGAGCTTGATCGGAAAGTAAAGGGGATGGGTGGAACTGGTGGCGGAGCTTCATACATAGATAGCATGGTATGTCTGCGCGTCGAGGCGCTCGCTTGTGAGTAGATAGAATCGGATGAGACAGATGAAGAAGGAGATATCGGCAGTGGCGTCTCAATGGGCGTTTCCATCTTGGCAATAGGACGCGTAAGCAGGTATCGGGATGCAGGAATGGCAGGGTCATCCTTGCCAGGTATAAGGAGATGAGGAAGATTTTTGGGACTGGGTACAGGTGACGGTGTCGCTGGGGGAGAGGTCTGAGGGGATGTATGCCTTGAACCAAACGAACTCTGCAGGAGAGGCGTTGACGACTCTTCCATCAACGACGACGGTAGGGACCGGTCCCCGAATTGGTCACAGAAAGTAGGGGTGGGGAGTCGGGAGAAATCGATATGGTATGCTCCCTCTTCTGCGACATTTGTGTAATGGATGCCAGAAGGTGTCCATGTGTTGCTAGAGTCAACTTTTGTTTGAAAGGTAAGGGTGGGTTCAGGCGACAGTGAAGGACGCGAGTCAAAAGCCTTGGTCTCAAATCGAGACGAAGGTTGTGGATCAAGCAGTCGGCCAATGTTTGTTACACGACTGAGCTTTGGATTGTAGAGAATGTTGGGAGAGGACGGGGAAGGGTTGCGACGACGATATCGCTTGTAGAGAAACCATACCGCGAAGGCTATGAATAGCGAAAGAACCACAGCACCCACTATGACTCCAACAACGACCTGAGTACTCATCCCCGACTCTGATGAGCTCAAGGTTGTGCTTGAGGCACGCCTCGCGAGAGGGATTAAAGGCATGAGGGGAGACGGTAGTGGAGGGATGGAGTAAATGTGAATTACCGAGGGGCCAGTCGCGAATAAATAGAGAGGGTGAACACATACAACACAGCCATCCGTCCTTTTGGGAATTATACACTGCGGCTAAAACCCCCGTGCCAGCACAGCTTTTGGGTGAGCTTCGCCATATTTGTGCCGGTGAAGCAGTACGAGAACCCCGGTATTTGTTTTCAAGGCTGTAAACGTCTAATATGCGCAGGTCGTGGATTCTCAAGCCATCGATTATCGCTAAAGGTAGACCAAACTACCAGTCGAAGTTCTCGATGCTGAATTAGATTCATTGGCGGGACTCCCGAGAAATGATAGCATCGAAGATATGGTGATCACCAGGGCGAAGAATTGTTTCAAGGCGCGCTGTGTTTGATATACATGGAGGGGTTGAACGTGATACGAGCTCAGAAGAATGGCAGCGCCGCATTACTTCCGCATGTGTATTGCCATCATCATCAACCTGGGTATGAGTGAATATTAGCAGAAAGCCTGCGAGCAGCGGAGCGTCACGATATTTCACCTTGAACAAAGTATAGCACGCACTGACTCGGAATGAAGGTTGTCGTATTGCACTTCATGGGCGGAACTATAGTGCTTGCTGAGGTGCAACCGACATGATTTGCCCAATTCTGTGCAGCACCACCTGAGTTCCATGGCTCTTGAACAAGAAAAGAAGAAATTGGGAATAGACCCTTTGGGTTAAGTCTATCCATCATCTTTCTGCCAGTCCCGGTTGCCCCAATGCCTAAATGCTTCGTCGTCGTCGTTCCACAATGTGGGCGTCCCAAACGAACAAGAATGTACCATGTGTGAAGGGCTTGACACTTGAACCTTGTTTCGCGTGGCCTGAGATATCGTCTCCTTCCACAAGGTCCATGTCCAAGTGCTTCATCATCATTAGCTACCATCAAATTCCTGTCAAAAAAACGACCAATACCTCAAACTGTATGTAAAAAATGAGAGTGTTGCTGATCTGAATTTTGAAGAGCTTGAGCGTCATGTCGGGGTCGTCGGGCAGAGTCAAATTTGCCCATGTTTGTCAAGAGAGCCTAAGTACGTTTCATCCTCCGTCAATCCTCCGTTGCAATTGGCACAGCTGCGGAATATCTGAAAATGGGATTTTTCATCTTTGTCAATGCGTGCTAGGTAGTCTTCACCATCTTCACAGGGCTTTTTTCGAATCCACACTCGGTCACAGAACTACGGCTAACGAAGTAATTCAAGTAAAGTGTCTACATCCTGCTTACCAAGAGAGGGAAATATGTTGCTTTACAGTCGCATTTTCCTGAGATAACCACATTGAAATATGCAGTCGTCAAACGCACTGCGTCGTTAGGGAGATGGCTCAAACTCTAAACCCGTGCCTCGACGTTTTTACGTCATAAGACAGCTGATACTGTATACATAACAAACGTATGTTGGCATCAGGTCGGTAGATGAGCGATCTTCCACTGCCAGTTTTGAATTTCTTCAGCAGATTACCAGATCACTGATCGTTTGATTCGAAAGTCGAGCGTGAGATTGTTGAAACGGTGCTCAACGTTGAGAGCTTGGAGGTTCAATCAGATACATCGAAAGAGTTAATTCTGCACAAGTCCTCAGTGTCGGCGTTGGCACCACTCACGTTGCATTAGCCGATTATTATTGACACAGCTACTCGAGTACATCTGTAAAATATCTCTCTGCAAGGAGATTGTCAAATTGCACGGAAGCCTGTGCAACATTGCCAGGATCTGAGACTCCTTGAGGGAGTAACAATCCAATCAATGTATTCTTCACGGCACTCACGACCCGCTTGTAACCGCAAACGAAAAACTATTGCAACGTTAATAACATATAGCGAACGAATATACTAGACCTTACAACAGCATCTCCCAATAGGGCATCTCGCACCTCGGTCTTGTTTAACATAATGCGACTACGAAACAAAGAGCCATTAGGAGGTGAAACAGAATTGCATCTAAAACACTCACTCTTGTACATAACAGCATTCTTGGGATTTATCGGGGCACCGAGAGAACGCTACTCGGACATCCACCAGTCCAGCATCCACCCACTCCTTTAAATCCGTATCAGAATACAGAAAATCTCCATCAGGGGATCTACATCCAACGAAAAGTAGCATTTTCCCAACATCTTCGCCCGCTCGCTTCCGCACTGCACGCTCTTGGATGAACCCTCTCACTGGCGCGAAACCGGATCCAGCACAAATCATCACCAAGTTCCGGGAAGTGTCCGAGAGTAAATGAGAGTTAGCAGCGGAGTGTCTGACTGTGACCAAGACTTGGTCACCTGTGTGCAGGTTGGCGAGATAATTGGAAGCTACACCCAAAAACGAGCGGGTTTTAGATGCGCACAGGGGAGGGGAGTCGAGGACGCTGAACGTAAGAGAAATGCAATGGCTATTCCATAGCGGCGATGAGGAGATTGAATACTGCCTCGATCGTATTGAAGGGAGCATGCGAATCAATTTAACAAGAGGGAGATCTATACGGTCGAAACCTTGCTGCTCCAGAATGTCGAGAACGCTAAGTCGTTTCGATGTCACGGTGCGGGTATAGTTGGCGATGAGATCGCGCAGATAACGTCGAGTGGGATCCGATCTTGCGAAATCCAAAAGGCTGACTATGTCATCTCTTGTGGCGGGTTGTGAGAGCTCAACGAATCCGCTAAGAACGCTTGACAGTGGGACACGTTCTCCTAGAGGAAGGAGGGCAGTCCCCGAAGTTGAAATTTTAATCTACAAGGGGACGTTGGTAAGACGATGCACGGAAACAACTGGCACAGAACGCTTGCCTCTTGGTCAAAAGGTAACTTGAAGTGAGAAAACACGCGATGTACATCCCGAGGAGGATTTTGTGGCAAGCTAAGAAGGATAGAAGTCAAATTTCAAATTTGCAAGGTAGCAGCCGGACTAACATAGACAGGTAATCGCCAGCACGATAACTCATACCGTGGGGTAGCTCAAGCTCTAACGATGCCGATTAGTACATGAATGATACATGCGTAACTCCACACCCTCACCGATATGATGCTTGGCGGGAAAGCCAGGCCGAGTCAACAACATATTCGACCGCACGCAGCTCAGAGCCATTTCAGGATGTTGCAGTATCTCTGCCCTTCGGCTATCCAAAACTTCCACATCAAATAAACTCATATCATTTGAAGCATGATACTCCTGCAATAAACTAGGACAGAAGACAATAACAAGACGCTAATGATACTCACTTTGGAAAGAACCTCCCATAACGACGTCTTGAACTGATCAAACACATCAAATATGTTCCCATCCGCAGCGTCTCCTTCACCTCTATCAATCAGCCTACGTCCACCTCGTTTCTCGAGTAATTCGTCGCATAGTCTAGGGACTCGCTGGTATGTCTTTCGCCACTCGTGGTTTCCACATCCAAATACGGCAAAATGTACTCCATCCAATTCGTGGCCCAGAAGACTTGACATCCAAGGAACAAATTGATTCGCATTGTCCGCTGGTGCTCCTGCACGAAACGTCGGTCACGACGATTCAAGGAATTTGGGGGCTTACGCACCCTCGAATGACGCCGTGACGATCACAATAGGACCATCAGTTGGCAGATGACCAACCGTAGAATTCAGGGTGCCGATCAATGAGTGAAAACCTGAAGACGTGTGTAAATAAAATTGACTTTTTCCTCAAGTTGTTTGCTAACCGTGTCCATGAGCTTCTCTAGCGATCGTTTGTGCAAAAGCTTCGGAGCTACCAGTATTAGAGCCATAGTAGACATACAGCGGACGCCTCAGATGCCGACTCGAATCAAGGAGTGATGCCGGACAATCTATTTTTTTGTCCGGCGTCAAAGAACGACGTCGTCGAGGAGGCTGTTGCTGTCGGGGCTTGGCGTATATTCGAAGGTTCTTCGGCTTGATAGTGATGGCTTGCGTGATTTCCAAAGTATATGAAGGATCGACGAGCGATAAATCGAATCGCTGTATGATGGACGTTATTACAAGTGACATCTACGGTATTGAATTAGTAACCATCGATGTAAATTAAACTCAGACATCACCTCTTGCCATGAGAACGGCCGCCCGATACATCCTCGAAGCCCAAAACCAAACTGTACAGCAATAAGCTTTTATCCTCCATCTCCGCGGGAAACGATGACCTACGGGTTGCCAGGCATTGGGCTTGATGGTAACGTGAGAAGGATAGTTGCCAATACAGAACGGTGTACCTACCGGTGCCGCCTCGAATTTTCCATCCAGCATTCTTTCGGGTCGAAATTCTTCGGCCTACCAACATAGTCAACATCAAACACAGATATGAGAGATAAAGAAGCACGGACATCATCAGACCAAACCGAAGGGTCCCGATGCGAGTCCCATATTTGGAGGGCGATTGCCTGACCAGCTTTCACAAAATACTTGCCTCTACCAACGACTGTATCCTCAAGTGGATACACCACCCGTATGGCCGCCGTAGGCTGTAGGCGTAACGTTTCTCGTAGTACAGCTAAAACAGAAGGATAAGCCGCGACCAAGTAAGTCATATGAAAGGCACATGCCATTGAGATAAGGCATCTTGCTGAAGTCACCCAATTGAGCAGGCTCGTCCCCAAGGATCTCGTCGACTTCTTTCTGGAGTTTACGCATCACATCGGGATACTTCAACAGGTAATAAATCACGAAACATAGGACTCCAGATGTTGTCTCGTGTCCTAAATATGATCAGTCAAAGTGCATTTACCGGAAGGGCCAAAAAGCACCTGCGATAAGGAAGGTCAGTAGCTAAACGGAAGACATATTAGACACTATGAAAGATGATGCAGAAAGGACCCACATTGTTGGTAATACTCTCGTCTGAAAGTTTCAAACCCGTCTTGGGGTCTTTCTCGTTCATCATGGGATAGAGAATGTCCCGCTTCTCCGTCGGATATAATCTTCTATCAGCAACAACTAAGGAGGATGTCAATGAAATCGGTAAAGGTAGCAAAGTTCGACCTACTTTTGTCTGCTGTTTCTCGCAAAATTTTGATGTCTGCTTCGTATTTATCATTCGTGTTGGTCATGAATGCCTGTATAATGCTTGGCCGGTTGGCACGGTGGTTGCACTCCGTTAAAAAATCCATCATGGCGCGAACAAATATGGGCTGAGTGTGCTACCGTCATGGATATATTAGCATCAGAGTAGTTTGACGATGGAACGTCACGAACTGTGTAAAAAGAATTCAATCTATATGACATAGAACACAGCGCGATTGTGTCTAAAGCCACTCGCGTTAAGTCATCTGTCGGGTCAATCTCGAGATTTGGGCCGAATCTGCATATCATTTAGCACTTGATTCGTTTGGAAGGGATCGAAATGAAATGACCGTTCCCATTTCAGAACCAGTTGGTTGCTGATATCACGCATATCCTCAAACATATCACGAATTGGCACCGCTCCTAGTTTTTAGGAATGACTTTTGATGCTGGAGGCGAACTTGAGAGATAACCAACCGAAAGCGGGTGTAAGAAGGCGATCTGTGGGGAGACGACATGCATCAGTGATCGCATCCTGAGCCAAGTGAAATCGTTTGCATACGCGCAATGGCCCAATTGGGTTCATCATTAAAAGCCTGTTATACATAGAGCGATATTAGAGCAACGGATCATAAGGAAGATCACGGCGGAAGGACATACCGTGAAGATTCCATCATGAACAAGATTCCGTGTTTCTTTGAGCGCGCCGCCTGGAACGGAAGGAATCAGACAGCTAGAATGAAGATGTGGGGGAAAGAATACTACCGACTGATTTCCGGAACCTCGAATCATCTGACAGCTCGCTGACGAGGGCGTAGGAGCTCACAAAAACCACGACTCTGCCTGTAAACGAAATTAGCTCGATGAAACCATTCTTGAGTATGAACACACACCAACAAGATTGAGTTGATATATTTCGCCATACTGTTTAGCGAGTCGGTGAAAACCGCGCGTCGGTAAATCTGCCAGAAGCAAATATCAGCTGTTGGCCGCTCATCGTCGGGAAGCCACCAAACCTTTGTCCAACGACATTATGTTGCCTAAGAATGGTATTGATGGAGGCTGGGGAATGGGGAGGAGGGTGGCCATCTTTCACGAGCGACAGGAAATGACGCCGCATTTATAGAGTCCTAATCGCCCATACCCATGGAGTTAAAAGACGGATCGATAGGACTTGAAGGTGCAAAGGATTCATCGGGATCTGTAGCGCCATAATATTACGCAGAAGATCCCGGCGAGGAAGAGAACCGCGATATACATGGATCATAATTTTTGCCCCATCGGATCATTCCCAAGGGATGAAAATGGCAAGGAAGGTTGAGAAACTCTGCCGGTGTACAGAAACAGTGTGCGTCCGTGCTTGGTAATTGCGCGGGAGAAGGGGCGCTGATCTATGCGCAACTGAAGAAATTACCGGTATATCCGGAGCGTATACTCTGTCATGTCAGAACGAATTGGATAGTCTTGAACGTTTGGCATTAGTTCATCGACTGATTTGCCTGGAATCACTGCTACTGTTTAGATGATTCGCCGTACCTTAAGACAATATAGCTCTTCTCACCTGGCAGCAAGTGATTCCTCTCTTCGAATCTGCGATGGCATCTAGTTGAACGGTGTAGATTTCCGGAGATGGCTATATATGAGCTGGAAGAGAGCTCGGCGTATTGAGACGCGATGGTGGTGGTAAGAAGCTAAGAACGGAGCAGACGCGCGCGACGGCGGAGGAAAAGAAGCATTGTCTAATTTGACCCAAAATCTGTGCCTATATGCTGAATTTGGTGCTAATTTGGTGTTGACCAAAATTGGCTCTGAGACTTTCCCAATCCACGACCCACACGTCCCCATTTCCAAGCATTCGACTCTCTCTCGTATCCACCTCTTTGTTCCTTTCTACCTACCATATCTTTGCTAAGGATCTTTGAACGAGTGAAAATGGAGTCTTTCTCTCAGTTAGCTGAAGGCAAAATCGTGTGTTTCTGTATTCTTCGGTACTGTCGACGTGTCTAACTGACCATCAAGGATTTTGAAGGCCAGAGACTGGCTGAACAAATGTCGAGGATATACTTGATTGCAGCGACGGTGAGGCCTCCACTGCTCTGAGAATACATAGCATGCATCCGTAATGCCGTTGCACATACCGCTGTTTTGAACCCGCGTAACTGCCCTCCGGCGCAGCATATTACCCAGTACCTCTGCCGCCAAATCAGAGTCTGCTGGAGCTTCTTTTGCGGTGCAGAAGTTGTCACTTAGGCGGCAGCTGATGCTTTGCTTATCGAGGATTTTCCTGTCATAAGGGCTGGTTTACAGCGCTTGCTCCATCACATCGGGTAGTACAGGCTGTGCTAACATATCTTGCAGGCAATATCTTTCATCATCGGCTTTGCATTGCAATCATTACAAACAACATTCATCCTTTACGGCGCCTCGGTGGTTATTTTGGCCCTTGTGAGTCCCACATTCTGTACCGTGAAACCGCAGTACGTTACAACAACAATACAGATCGTTGTACCTCCTTGGCCGATGTTCAATCGACATGCCGTGACCTGGTTACCACCAACGCCGGCGGGAAGCAAAAAGACATCATAGGATCATGCACACGGTATCATGGGATCATTCAAGTCAGTCAGCGTACAGTTTTTCAGGCAGTTGCTACACTGATCAGGTATCTTCAGCCGTACGGACAAAATCACTCTCCTTCTGTCTGTAGCTCCACCATGAGCTTAAGGTGTACTGAATTCGCATATATACAAACAGCACGTTCTCCTGGTGATGAAGTATTGATATCATTGAAGCTGTGTCGCTTTCATTTATCCTTTTCCTCGATAATTTCGGATGGTACTGTACTGTGCATACTGCTCTCAGTTCTATTCTGCTCTACCTGTGTACTGTTGGTGTAGCTATACAATATACCCCGGAATTACTGTTAAAAGACGAGTAGAAGCCATCAGATGTGTCGTCCCTTAACCAAATTAGGCAGGCGGACAGCCAGCTCCGACCACCTTTACCACCGACCACCGTGACAAAAATCGGTAACGTCGAGCAGCCCTCCTTGGCAGCGAGCTGCACCACCTTCGACGGTGACAATATCGTTTTACTTCGTGCGCACGGACGTTGCTTTGATTCGACCGCATTGCTACTGATATCAGTTGATGGCAGCAGCATATCCGGCGTCTCTTGCAAACCAACTGAACCAAGTACCCGAGGACGTTGAGGGGACCGTAGCGCACACGCCGTCGCACGGAGGCACGGTCACCGCCGGACACGAGTTTGACATGCAAATCCTCAGGTCGTCACATCCACAACCGGACTCTCACCCACCTGTTTCTGCTGCTGTGCCACGTTCATCCGGTTCTGCCACCCGTCAAAGGCCCGTTTCCATGCCCCCTCAGGCCTATAATATTGCCTCCGTGGCTCCTGCGAACGGTTCGAACACTGGGAGTACCTTGGACACAAAGGATCATCGGACGCATACAACCGGTGAAGAGCGACGGAGAGACGGAAGTCGCAGTAATGGCACATCAAATCGAGCACAGAGGCGTATTCTCGGGGACTATACCCTCACAAAGACGCTGGGCGCTGGCAGTATGGGCAAGGTTAAGCTTGCAACCCACAATTTGACCGGGGAGCAGGTACGCTACCACACTTTTTTCCCCTTTTCTCTTGTTCATCTTTTCTCTAGATGGCCGTGAAAATACTTCCGAGGGTTAATCCTGCAGCTACCCAGCACAGTTCCAGCGCTACTCCCGATTCCATTGCACGGCAGGCCTCGAAAGATGCTTCAAAAGAAATCCGAACACTTCGCGAGGCTGCTTTATCTATGCTACTCCATCATCCATATGTCTGCGGTATGCGCGAGATGATTACCCATGCCAACCACTATTATATGGTCTTCGAGTATGTCAATGGTGGCCAGATGCTCGATTATATCATCAGTCACGGCCGCCTGCGGGAAAGAGTGGCGAGGAAGTTTGCCCGGCAGATAGGAAGCGCTTTGGACTACTGCCACCGGAATAACGTCGTTCATAGAGGTGCATTAGGAAAAATAATCCGGTTCCTCTTACTCACCCTTTCTAGACCTCAAAATCGAAAACATTCTCATTTCACAAACCGGTAACATCAAAATCATTGACTTCGGTTTATCCAATCTCTATGATCCGGTGGCACATTTATCCACATTTTGTGGGTCCCTTTACTTTGCCGCCCCTGAACTTCTCAACGCCAAAGTTTACACTGGCCCGGAAGTCGATGTCTGGAGTTTTGGCGTCGTACTCTATGTCCTTGTATGCGGAAAGGTGCCCTTCGATGACCAGAGTATGCCTGCTCTTCATGCGAAGATAAAACGGGGCTTGGTGGAGTACCCGGTGTGGCTCAGTTCAGAGTGCCGGAGCCTCCTATCACGGATGCTGGTCACGAACCCTGCAGCACGCGCACCTCTGTCCGAAGTCCTTAGCCATCCGTGGATGGTACGAGGCTTCAGTGGACCTCCCGAAAATCACCTACTGCATCGCGAACCTCTCCGCGCTGATGAACTTGATCGTCAAGTCATTCAGGGAATGAACGGTTTCGAGTTCGGCACCGAGCAGGACATCGAAAAGAACCTCATTAACGTCCTTGAGTCCGAACCATATATTCGAGCCGTCCAGAATTGGGAACGAAAGCGTAGTGGTGGTGTGAATGGAAACGGGACAATGGGGCGTTGGGGCGATTCGATATCCAACTCGAGTCTCGCAATATCGTTAGATAAGGCGGAGCCCCCAACGCCTTCTAAGAAGTCGCGAAGATTTTCTGGTTTCGATTTTTATCGAAGAAAGCTGTTTTCGCCTTCTTCGTCCCCACCATCTAGCCCTCTTAGCCAGTCTCCCCCGGTTCGCAAAGCCATCTCTCTCATGCATCATTACTGGATCCTAACCGAGAGCCTTTGGATCCCACAAAAGGCTTTCACCCCTTAATATCAATGTACTACCTCTCTAGGGAGAAACTTGAGCGGGAACGTGTCTACGGTCCTGGTCAATTCGCCAGCTCACAAACATCAATACAGGACCCTCGTTCTACTGCCAATATCGGTAACACCGTCATTGTGGATCCGCCTCCTCCTACACCGGTTTCAAAGAAGGAAACACCAAAGAGGGAATCCGCAACAACCAAAGCCGACTATAGCATGCCACTTCCTCGACTACCTGCACCGGAAACATCCCATTACTCTGGGATGTCCTATGATGCCACGGCAGCCGCTCCGTCGCCTACCTCGCCAAGCTTCCATCCTCAACCACGTCCGCGCGATATCGGTCTTCCGCCACCGTCACCTTCAGCACAGAAGAGGGCCGAACTGGACAAGGCTACTGTCTCGGGCGCATCTGCACTTCCCCGAGCTCCTCCAGCTAGCACGCACAGACGAAGTCATAGTTTGAGCCAACGGCCTTTGACGGTATCGCGGGGATGGACAGGCAGGTTCGGGCACGAAGACGCCGTGGACGAGAATGGAGTTGTTGCGCCGGAAGTGTCGAAGAGCGCTGCGCCGCACGTTACGACATTCGAGGATGCAGAGAAGGAGAAGAAGGCTCAGGATGACCGGGAGAAGGACAGGGACGGTGAGGAGAAAGAAAGGGACCATCTTTCTATATCCGCTGGTGCCACGCTTGTTCGGAAATTCGGCAGTATGTTGGTTGGTAAGGGTGATGACTCCAGGCGACACGGTGTTGGTAGGCGAGGGACCATTTTGGGTGGCCTAACGTTATCGCCGAGGCCATCAAGACACTCAGAGGACAAGGAGAAGCTCAGCGGGGACGAGAAAAAGAGCGTTGAACATAAGAAGAGTGGGGAGAGCAAGAAGAGCGCAGAGGTGCACGAGAAGGAGCGCGTTTCGACACCCAAGTCTGTGTCGCACAGTCAAAGCCAGCCGATTGGTAACCACCGGCGAGCGGCCACAGTGTTGGACCCCAGCGGTGGGAGACGACATGAGCGGCGGAGTAGTACTGGTGCTGCGCTGCTCTCTGGTGCAGGGGGCACTATCGGTAGACGTAGACGGCCTTCACTGGGCGGCTCTCGACAAGCGGCAGACAAGCTTTTCTCGAAGACCGATGAAGGAGACGAGAGGGAAGAGAGCGAGACACGGACTGCACCCATTCCCGGTGATGACGACCGGCAGGAGGATGTTCCTACTAACGATAAGGACTTCAAGCCTCTGTTCTTGAAAGGTCTCTTTAGGTCCGTGTTTTTCAGGCACTGACTGTATACTCTTCCTTATTAAGCTGGTTTTTCAGTGTTGCGACGACATCTACAAAGTCCCCTCCGGCCATCAAGGCTGATATACAGCGGGTTCTGGACCGGATGCAAGTACAGTATCGCGAGACGAAAGGGGGATTCGAGTGCCTTCATTTGCCGTCGATTGATATGTCTTCTGTGGACCCATCACCGAGTCGGCATCAGCAGCAGAGTTCGTCTGGCTCTGGCGAGCCGTCAACCCCACGACCTTCGATCGTCAAGAAGGCGTCGAAGCTTTCCTTTGGTGTGAAGAAAAGAGAGCGAGAGCCCTCGATGGACAAGGCGGAGACTTCTAGTCGACCGTCGGGCACGACGACTCTAACGACAACACCTAGTCGGTCCTCGTCCTTCTTCAATGTTTCTACAAATAACACAGCCGTCCCGTCCGAGAACGGGGTTACCATGTCGCCTTCTGTAGAGATTGATATATCGCCTCCCGCGGAGTCTGCGAGTGTGAAGTCTAAAGTGCTTCCTCCGATACCGCGGGATTTTGCACCGTCAGCCCGGAGCGCAAGTCCGCTGCCGACAGCTGAGCGCGATGTGTTCGAGACGATGGGGAACAACTCGCTTTGTGTGCGCTTCGAGATAAATATTGTCAAGGTGAGTCTTTCTTTTTTTGGTTGATGTCGGGCGATGTTCAATGGGTTTGTTACAGGTCCCTTGGTTGCCACTGCATGGTATACAATTTCGAAGAGCAAGCGGCGATGGTTGGCAGTACCAAATGCTTGCTAGACGGGTCCTTACGGAGTTGAAGTTATGACGATATATGAACAAGCTATGTTTCTGGTTATTTTTCGGGCGAGGTGTACTTTTGTTCTTTCGTACTTATTATGATTTGCCAAGTTGTTATCCTGCTCATTATTTATGCATATCATTCAGGTTACCATGTACGATGGTAGGATTATTTACCAAAAGAAATGTTCCATGGAGCCTTTTCCAATTACCCCACATGTGATGGTGGATCAAAGATCAAGCGGCCGCCGGCGGGGTAGGATCTCGATTTGAATGTGTAGAGTGACGGTTTTTCTCCTAGTTCGAGTCTTTTGGGTGGGTTTCTTGTTGGATGGGACTGTCGACTACTGGCGATCGACTTGGTCCCAACTGACGTCAGCCGATCAACAACCACAAACGTATAAAAGTTCAAGTTGGCACGATTTGGTCCTTACTATCATATTTCTTTCCTGTTCTCTTTTCAATTGCCCTGCTCGTCATGTCGATGGCTACCTCGAACAAGAAACCTTACTTTGGTTTGACTGGAATGGCGCTCAACGCCTGGGTCAATGTCGCCTGTATCACGGCTATGACACTTTTCGGTACGGGCGTGTTCGTTCGTTTCACGCGTTTTCACTCAAGGCGATATCTCAGGATACGACCAAGGTGTATATGGTGGAATCATAGTCACGGAAGACTTTTTACGAACAATGGGCTACCCCAACTCCCAACTTCAAGGCACCATTGTTTCTCTGTACGATATTGGCTGGTACGCTGGTCGCCTACATCTGTTTTATTTGAATTTCAGTCTCTCGCCTTTACAGTTTCGTCGGTGCTATGAGCTCTTTTGCTTTTGGCGAAAAACTCGGGCGAAAGAAGATGCTCATGATTGGTGTCGTCGTCATGTCCATCGGAGCCATTATTCAAACCGCATCCTTTAACGTCACTATGATCCTTGTTTCTCGTATCATCACTGGCCTTGGAAATGGGTACGTCTCCTTCCTCTTGTGTTACTTTTCCTCCAGCAACGGATTCTCACAGTATCAACACGGCCAACGCCCCGGTCTGGCAAAGCGAGACCACAAAGGCGTCCCTTCGAGGAACGGTGATAATTCTCGGGATGATGTGCGCCTTTCCACTCATCACTGTCTTCTTCTTCACCAATCATTCTCTAGTATGAACATAGCCGGCTACGCGCTTAGCAATTGGATAACTTTCGGATTAAGTTATGTCGAAGGAAGCATCAGCTGGAGACTTCCCCTCGCTTTCCAACTCGTCTTCTCAATCATTCTACTTGGCACCATCCCTTGGCTTCCGGAAAGCCCACGATGGCTTCTCGCACACGGACACGAGGAACAGGGCGCTGCAATTCTCGCGGCGCTCGAGGGAGACCACGTGAAGCCGACAGACATCGTGATCATTGAACGGAAGACGGAAATTCTTGAGGCCGTTCGTATTGAAAAAGAGACGTCTCCCAGCTGGTCAGACCTTTTGCGCGGAAGGACTGGTCAGAGTGGTATGGTCAAACGAATGATTCTCGGCATCGGTGAGTCTTCTTTGACTCTAATCAGAGTTGGAGTTAAATAAGCGTTGTCTAGGGACGCAATTGATGCAACAGCTATCCGGGATCAACGTCACTACCTATTAGTACGTCAAATATCGGACAGTTGTAACTTCCTCTGACGGTTCGTAGCCTTCCTCTGGTGCTACAGAACTCCGTTGGTCTTTCGAACAGTCTCTCCAGACTTCTCGCAGCGTGCAATGCGATGTCTTATCTCGGCTTTTCCTTTGCTGGTCTTTATCTCATTGAGCGAGCTGGGCGAAGGAAGCTTTTAATGTTCGGTGCTGCAGGTCAAGCTGTGTGCTACATTCTTATTGCAGCGTTTCTGTCCCAGAACATGGGTTCCGCGGCGACTGCTTTCTTCTTCTTCTTCTATGTATTCTTTGGGTCTTGTTGGCAGGTGAGCCCTTTTTTTGCCGCGCCGTCTTAGCTGACATTATGCATGAGGGTGTTCCTTGGCTGTACCCCGTAGAGATCAACTCGCTTTCTATGCGGACCAAGGGCGCGGCATTGGCCACCGGAATGAATTGGATAATAAACTACGCTGTGGTACAAGCTACACCACCAGGTATCGAACGTCTCGGTTGGAAATTTTATCTTATTTGGATGTCGTTCAACATCGCCATTGTCCCTGTGAGTAGCTTAAGTGTCGTCTTTGAAAATATATCTGAACATCTTCCCAGATTATATATTTGTTCTACCCGGAGACTTCGAATAGGCACCTTGAGGACATTGATAGATTGTACCGAGAACACAAGGGGATGGTGTTTGTGTTTCGAAACAAAGAGGCAACCCAGACAGAACGCCCGGAGCACTACGCACAGACGGATGTAGAACGAGTGGCGCATGTGAAGACGAGCCTGGATGTGGCAGCCATTGATCACCTGGAGCATGCTGAGCTTGAGGCGGAGTCCGCAGAGAAGAAATAAATGATCGCAGAGTTGTAACAGACTATACCCTTAAGTAAGATGATCGATTCGTAAATGATTTCTCGTGTAGCTACACTGTATTTTTATAAACATCTGAAGAGTCAGCCTTACGCTCGGAAGTTCGTTGTGCACCGTTTATGTAGAGTTTTCCAGAGTACCATTATCTTCACACCTTCGAAACACTCATTAGCGGGGGCATGGCCAAAATCCACAAACTTACTTGCGACTAGTAGGCAGCTCGCTGCACACCAATTTGAACTTCGCTTTCCGGCCCGGTCATCCGAACCACTTGAACTGCGACCATGAGCAAGTTTTCCCGGTTCCTGTAACTTGCCACTGAGTGCTGAAGCGCTGACCATCCGACCATCATGCCAATCGAGGTCGACTGTCTACTCTCCTGCAACATGTCTCGTATATTCAAAGTTGCCTGTCGCGGTGATACCTTCTTGGATTTGCTCCTCGCCGCCAGGGAAGCTCACAATGCTCAATGTCTTTGTGAACCCAGGCTCTGTGATGACGAGTGGATACTGGCAGGCAGTCATGGGAACGATCCACTCGCCAACTCTTCATCATCTTTGCGCAACCATTTATGCGTACAGGTGTCTAATTTCTTCAGGGAGGGAACTGATCTACTTGTGTCCTTCGTCGACGAATAAGTCTGGCAAGGTGCGGGAATTCCTGCCACGGGTAGATCTTATATGAAGGAATCCCAAGATCTTGAAACGACAGCGATTACGACACTTCCTAGGTCATCGACGCCTCCTTTGAGTACTATCACGGCGTATTTGCCTGTAGGACCTGCTTCACCGACTTGTTCCAAGTTTGATAATCACGGCCCACATTGTCTCAATGGTCTAGGGGACGAAATTCTGCAACCGGGATCAGGGCAGCCTGTAAGCTTCTCCTCGCTATGTCATCAATTTGTTGACGGACTCGTCGCACAGAGAGTTGCATGCAAGCCGTTGACGGCATATGATCTAGTTTATTCCTCGGGTGTTATATGGGCCGACAAAACTTCACTGATATCCTCACTTGCGGAGCGATCAGAATGGTCATACAGTCTACCTCTCATTCATCGTCCTGCAGGCTTTGGGAAGACTTCTTTTTCGGCTATGTTGGAGTTTTTCCACGATGTCAAGCTTCGTGATTCCTCCATCTCTGACGCTGTGTTGAAGTCGACGCGCATAGGCCAATACTGTACCACTCCGGAGCGTGTCACCGATCCGCACTAGGACTTGGTTCTGGATTTTGATTTGTCAGTGCCCACAGTGGACGACTTTTCCACTTCCTTTCCACAATACTTCGACTCTGTACTGCGAAAATTTCTATGGAAGTATCAGGAGGAACTTCAGTTGAAGCCTGAAAAAATTCCTGAATGCCTCGCAGAGAGCGCGGTCTCCTCGCTCCCTAATGTTTCTGTAAGTCAAGTTTTTTCTGCATCACGATGCCATCAATGTCTTATTTGCTTTACATGTAGGATCTCGTATATTCCCGATTCTGGCACTTTTTCATCTGCATCGACAACTATAACACGCCATGCCTAGCGTCTGGCAATTAAACCGAAGTTAATCAATGGGTGGAGAGGCTGTTGCTGCTTCCCCTTTCTAGAATGTTGCATGTATCCGCTCGGGACTCATCATGGGCACTGCTGATACGCCGGATCCTCACCTCGACCCATACAACCACGACGCCCTTAACATGTGGGCGGATGTCGCCACTGATCTGACCAACGCTGATATCACGGAGACCGCATTTGGTTTCACCCTTGATGAAATCCACCAGCTCGAGCGCGAGTTCAAAGTCCATTCTATCGATGCGGAGTTGACGCCCTATTATTTTGGTCAAGCAACGGTGTATTCTATGACCCAAGTGTTGGATGAGGTCAGAAGACAGGGTGGAGATACGAATGACTCCGCCAAGCTTCTTGGTGAAGGTTCTGTGGTTGAAGGCGAACCAAATTATGAATTTCAAGGTTCTGTATAGCTAGTCTCTGAAAGCTGCGACATGTTTTATAGTTATTTTTCCTACCGCTACGTATTGACGACTTGAGTATAGTTTGTCGCTGTTCGTCACTCACCATAGAGTTCACGGAGAACTGACGCCGTATTCTTTTCCGGGGAAGTCGGCAGTACTGTCAGTACATAACCAATAAGCTACGCTATCTGGGCGGCGGAACGGAGATTTTGAGAATCATTCCCAAGTTTTATTCGCAAATTCCAATGTGAGGTGCCGCTACTACAAATCTCCGTTTCTCTTCACCGGGCTATGATCCTTCGCGTTCGAGGTACTCCCAGTATTCGACCCATTCGCAGGCGTCGGTGGTCGCCGGGGCACTGTGCTCGAGGGAATGGCAGCGTACCTTTGTAATGTGATGGAGCCCAAAGAATGCGGCACAGCAGAAAGAAGACTCAGACTAGAGTCCGGCTGGCCTTGGACCATGATATATCATGTGATCGAATACATGCCTTAAACGGTGTTACACACCGACTGCCATGCCGCTCGACGTTGAATGCGTACTTCCCTGCGATTTTTGGCCTCCATACAGAGTCATCTGTCATGGAGGCACATACTCTGAACTGTTTGAGGCCGCCAAGGATGCCCATGACAATGAATGCTTTTGTCAGTTGCCACTGGGCGACCACGCGTGGGTTCCTACAGGGAAAGTGAACCACCTGTCAGTAGCAAGATCTGAAACACCTCCTGCGGGCAGTAGACGCGTGGATATGGATGAGGAGGTGTCAGAATTCAGTGCAGAGGGGTGTGTTACTGTTGCATGGTTTTTCGACAGCTTGGACTCGGACGGGTCATCTTGCGATACCCTTTTCAGTACTTCTCCTACTTCACCTTCCAGCCTTGCTACTCGCATGGGTTCCAAGTACTCCGAACACAGTTGTAATATCCCGAGCCCCATCAAAATCAGTCAAGGCATTTTCAAGACTGACTGCAGCGAATCCGTACGTATACACCTCGTCGCCGTTTCGGATATTTATTGACCAATGAGATAGACCTTACCGTCAGGCTTTCTCACTGCCTATCAAGACATTATGTCGTCTCCTGGTGTCGTATGGGTCGACAGAACGTCCTGTCTTCTAGGACTACACAAACGGCGGAATTTTGACCCTGGGTTCGATCTTGTCCATCGTCCTGCAGGCTTCGGGAAGACTTCCTTCCTGGTCATGGCAGAATTTTTCCACGACGTCAAACATCACAACTCTCCCGCATCTCGCTCCGCATTATCATCTACGTGGATCGGAGACTTCTGTGCCGCAAACACACACACAATAAACTTGCACGCAGACTTGGTGCTGACCTTTGACCTGGCCACAACACGCGTAACCGATTTCGAAACGTCGCTTGTCGAGCATGTCAACACAGTCTTGAGGCAGTTCTTGTACAAGTACCAACAGGAGCTGCAAATCCCACCGGAGAATATCTCCTCTTATATCTACGAAGATGGGATTTACTCGTTGGCTGGAGTTTTGGTATGGTTTTCCGTCTAATTTCGTCAATTTTGCCTTCTGATCTTCACTGCAGAGTCTTGTGAGGCGCACTAACCGATGGAGGGTGTTTGTATGTATAGACAACTACAATGCACCGTCTCTTGCTGCTGGGGATACCGCTGAGATCAACAAAAACCTCGAGCGATTTCTTGTCGGTCCTCTTTCAAATTATCTGCGCGACCTTCGCTCTGGTCTCATTATGGGCACTGGCGATGTACCAGATCCTCGTATCAGCACATATCATTCGCGCCCCAATGTGTGGGAATCCATTGCTATTGACCTGACAGACCACGAAATGATGGAGGTTGCTTTCGGGTTCACACCTGAGGAGGTTCACGAGCTGGCTCGTGAGTTCAAAGTCCAGAGTGTAGAGTCTGGGTTGAAAACGCGATCTTTTGGGTCAGGCTTGGAGACAGTTTATTCGATGAGAGAGGTGCTGGAGGAAATTGGAAGACAATGTCGGGAGCGGGGGACTGAGGTACTATAACGGATTCTCTGTCTGTGTTAATTTATCATCTGTAAGTTTGGTGATCGGTGTCGTACAGGCCCTAGCTACCTTTGTTTTGAAATAATAGGCGAATTAGAGGTATGCAACGTGAATAATGAGCATTCTGCAAAGCCTTGTGACAGGTATGAGTGGGCATGAATCTTGATACAGGGTTAACACATCTCCGAGAGGTGTAAACTTGAAGCTTGAGCATTCCAGCCACAGAGTCAGGTAGCTGCTCCGAAGTCCTCTGCCTCAGGCTCAGAGTTGGGAATCAGGCTGATTCGGGCACCTCAAATCTCGCCTTTGAGATTAACTGATTCGCGCTACAAGGCTAGCAGTCATTGAATACCACTATGTACAGTACTGATAGCTCTTTAGCTGTAAGTTACGGCGTAACTAACCGGTTGCAACTGCAGCAACCCAATATCAAGTTTATTCAAAATAAAATAAAACTCTACCAAAGAAATCCGACCTGTGTGGATCGAACACACGACCTCAAGATTCAAGATTACGTAAGCCTTAGGTTATCGGCTGCATCCAATTACAGTCTCGCGCTCTTCCAGCTGAGCTAAGGTCGGTTACATAGGTCAAAGTAACACTACACTATACCAGGCCTGCGACAGCATGGCAGTGGAAGTCACGCGTGACATACGGCTCGACCTCGCGCACCTAAGTACCAGTACCTGCTCCCCGCCCTTCCTTCATCATCGCGTCATCGTCCGCGTCATGCGCACGGACCACACCGATGGTTTAATGCTTTCTCAATGTTCTGTAGGATTACCGCACCGAGATCTCTATATGTCTCTACGCATTCAATACACAGTTGAGGGTCTACATCTTCGTCTTTGTTACCTATATCAAGACCGTTCTATTCCAACTTTGAATGATGCAGTGTTACGAAGCATGTTTCGAAGGACCTACCCACGTTGAACCATGTTCGAGACCTACTACATGTTTTCAAGATTTCAGCCACGACCTCAAGATTGACAATTACCAATTACAGTCTCGCGCTCTTCCAGCTGAGCTAAGGTCGGTCGTCATTTTGCAGCTACATTATGGGTAATGGCGCAGGCTGCCAAGGGGAGAGAGGGAGCATGGCAGTCACGCGTGATATTACAGTACTGAGTATAGGTATATCGATTACTCTCTCCTCCCACCACGGCTCGCAACCCTCGCGCACCTATCACACCCGCCTGCTCCCCGCCCTTCCTTCATCAACGCGTCATCGTCTGCGTCATGCGCACAGACCACACTGATGCAGCGCTCCTGCCCTATAAAAGGCGTCGACATTCGCAAAACCCCCTCCAACATTCCTTTCTTCCCTTCTCCTACAATCCCCGCTCCCTCTACACCCTGCAACGCCCAGCATGTCAGTAAGCAATAACGAGTACGTTTGTTACGCTTCTCCACCCTGCTCACCCTGCTCACCCTGCTGCTAGTGCCCTCTCTTTATCTTCCAAGGCTCCACCTCTCCCAAAAGCACTCACCCAGGACCTGCTCAACAAGAACAAGAACAAACTTGTCCGTGCTGCTATCGCCGCCTCGAGGGCTGACCCAGCGTTGGCTAATGCCTGGGAAATCGCATTTATGGAGGCTCTTTCAAAAGTGGAGTATGTCATCCAATCTCAGTTTCGCTCTTCCAGCTAAGATCGGTCGATAGCGCTAGGCGGACATCACATTCTAAGTAGTGGATTATCTTGAGTAGGACAAGCGCCTGAACGTATCATGTAACCGCGTTGTCCTTCAACGGCCATTCTCATTATGGTATGTCATCTTCACTTTCCATTTAATGCTTTCTCAACGTTCTGTAAGATTATCGCATAGGGATTATTGCAATGAGATGTCTATGCGTAGTACCTATTCAATAAAAAGTTGAACGTCTTCGTCTTCGTCACTTATATCAAGGCGTACTCTATTCCAGTGTCAAGACCTTGGAAGGATGCACTGATGATTTCGAAAGACTGACCCACGTCTAGTCCTGCAGAGGCTAGTCTCGTTTCACCGAAATGTGCAAGCCTTCCGCAAGGAATAAAGGTGGAACTTGAGACTCAATGCTATAACCTGCTTTGCGCCTTTATTGTTTGACACTGGACGCGGACTTTTTGTCTCTCCTCTCTCTACCACCATGCCTGTCGATGAAGCTGATGTGTTCAGGTGGCCTTTCGGAGACAACCACGACAGGAAACTTTCATTCTCTTCTGTTACTCCAGTGGACGTACAGGTTCGGAACCTTTCTGTTAAGGTGGAAGGCACATCGCAATGGAAAGAGCGTTTCCTTAGTCTCAGGAAAAATACTTCCAATCTGGAGGCTGGCCGGGTCAAAAGTCTTCTTATCCATATCGACATCGATTTCCCTCGCGGTACTCTGACAGGCGTTCTCGGGAGCAGTGGTAGCGGAAAGGTACGTGAGATAGTACTTATTACTGGGCGTACTCTGATACGTCCCTCCAGACGACGATGCTCAATGTTTTGTCTGAACGGATGCATGGTAGTAACCTCTCTGTTGAAGGAGAACGGTTTTACAACGGTTCGACGTCCCTATCTAGCATATCACATGCATTTGTCACTCAGACAGACTCCCTTCTTCCCACTCTTACCGTTCGCGAAACTCTCACATACGCCGCAAACCTACGTCTCCCTGCATCCACGAGCAGCGCCCAACGCGCTCAGCTCGTCGACGACATCATTCTCGAACTTGGACTAAAGGATTGTGCGAATACGCATGTTGGGGATGGGTTTCATCGCAGGGGGTGCTCCGGTGGGGAGCTGAGACGTGTCAGTCTCGGTGTTCAGCTGCTGGGAAACCCCTCTGTGCTGTTTCTGGATGAGCCGACGACAGGTCTCGATGCGACAAGTGCCTTTCACCTTGTGAAGACGCTGAAGAGTCTCGCGCAGAAGGGCAGGACGGTCATCATGACATTGCACCAACCTCGCTCTGAGGTGTTTCTTATGCTCGACAGGGTGATGATACTCTCTCAAGGACACGTCCTTTACACCGGTGTTTCTTCGGCGGCGATTCCGTGGTTCGAGCGGCTTGTCCATCCATTGGAGCTTCACGTCAATCCTGCTGACTATCTGATCGACGTTGCTGTCGTCGACGTCCGCACGAGTGAGGCTGAGGAGGTCTCGCGAAGTCGCGTCCATAGGCTCATCGCGGCGTGGACGTCTGAATCGACTATCCGATTTCCATCAATCAAACATGAACCAGCAGTCAACCATCTCGATAAACGCGATGTGCATAAGGCACCTGTCGGCCGTGTCATCCTCACCCTGATCTCTCGGAAATTGAAGACAAGCATCCGCGATCCATTTGGCATGGCCGCAGCTTGGATGGAAGCTGTTCTCATGGGATTGTTCGTTGGAATAGCGTTCTACCACATCCCGGACTCGATATCGGGCATAAGGACGCGGGAGGCCGTCTTGTATACATCAGTGGGGCTGCAAGAGTACCTGGTAATGATGTACGAGGTATATCGTCTGACGATGATAGACCTTCCTATCTTTGACAGAGAGCACAATGAGGGTATTATTGGCGTCGTACCCTGGGTTTTAAGCTATCGTTCTGCGCACGCCGTACTGGAGGATATCGTCGTCCCTTTACTGTTCTCCGCCATCACCTACTTCATGGTTGGACTCGCACCTTCTGCTGATCGATTCTTCTATTACTTCGCCATCGCCCTTCTGAATCATTACATTGCAGTCACCTTTGCAGGGTTTGCTACAGCTATGACGCGGGATTTCGCCAAGGCTACGATAATCGCAAACACTGCATTCATGTTGCATACGTACCCATGTGGGTTCTTCATACAAGCTGATGCGATACCGATTTATATGCGGTGGACAAAATGGATTTCGCCAGTCGTGAGTACACAGCGTTTCCACATACTCAGCGGTTCTAAGCTTTCCTGTAGTTCTACGCCTTCACCACATTGGTTTACAACGAATTCGAAGGTCGTTTTTTTAACTGTCCTGACGGTGATGCGAGGACAGACCCCAACTGCATTGCTTACCGAGGCGATTTCATCATCAAATCTCTCGCTGTGCCTGACATAACCTGGACTGTAATCCCGGTATTCGCGATCCTTATCGTTATTGTCCTGTATCTTCTTGGCCAAATACTCTTTCTCCGTTTCTTCAAGGTCAATATCACGATGCTTGGGACCAAACACCAGGAAGATGGACCTGGGCATATATCAAATGTTCCTGTGTCCGTACTCACTCCAGACAGTATCGCCGGCATTGATGTCGACCTTACGGATTATACTCTCAAGGTTCGCCCACGGCGAGGAAGAGATGTCAAAATCCTCCAGGGAATCACTTCCTGTTTCGAGGCCGGAAAAGTCAACGTCATCTTGGGCCCTTCAGGAAGTGGAAAGTCTTCATTGCTCAATCTCATGGCACAGCGCCTTCAGTCGACGCTCCAGACGACCTATGTTGCCGGGGGGACAGTGATGTTGAATGGTGTACCGGCTAAACCAGAAGTCATGAGCACCCTGTGTTCGTATGTGACGCAGGATGACTCCGCTCTGTTACCATATCTCACCGTTCGCGAGACCCTACAGTTTGCTGCCTCGTTGCGACTACCAAGCAGTCTGTCTAAAGAGGAGAAACGTCACAGAGCAGATGAGGTTATGCTGAGGATGGGGCTAAAGGACTGCCGCCATACTCTCATCGGGAATGAATTGCTGAAAGGCATCTCTGGCGGTGAGAAACGGCGGGTGAGCATCGCTGTTCAGGTGCTTACAGAGCCTCAGGTTCTGATGTGAGTACTGTTTCTGTCGTCGTAGATAAGGTTTGCCCATTGCTTTCCAGGTTGGATGAGCCCACGTCAGGACTAGACGCGTTCACAACGGCATCGATTCTGGATGTTCTTGCGCAACTCGCGAAGGAGGGTCGAACTATCATAACGACGCTTCATCAGAGCTCCTCTGAACTTTACAAGCGCTTCGGGAACGTGCTTCTTTTAGCGAAGGGTGGCCAGGTGGTATACTCCGGTCCTGCGAGCGAGATGCTTGACTACATGTCCTCGATTGGGTTTGAATGTCCTTCTATGATGAATCCTGCGGATTTTGCGTTGGACGTTGTTTCGGTTGATATACGCGAGGCTGAACAAGAGGAACTTGGCCGGACAAAGGTCAATAAGCTTGTGAAGGCTTTCAAGGATCGTCAGGAGGAGAAAAGCGGTGTATCACCGCTGTCGGAGAAGCACATCGGGTTTTCTTTGACTGATTTCAAGGGATATGAAAGGAAGATGTTATCGATGACCTCCGCGCTGCCGATCCTGCTTAAACGTGGCGTCCTGGCATTTCTCCGGCAAAATTCCTTGCTAGTGATGCGGGTTGGGAGTGTTCTTGGCATTTCGGTACGTGTTGACGCTCGCTACGGCACGTCGGACCCTCATGTTATGGATTAGATTGGCATTGGTCTCTTTTTCTCACCGCTTGGACATGATTACTCGAGTGTCCAGTCCCGTGTTGGTTGCATCCAGGAAACCCTGCCACGTGAGTCTCGAGGTTTACTATCATCTTACCGATCTAAATGAGTCGAAATAGTGTTCTTCATCGGCATCCTTCAAAATGTCGCGGTCTTTCCGATAGAGCGGGATTTCTTCTACAGGGTAAGGTCACTACTTTTCCATGTTTGCTTATCTGAATTATGTCGTAGGAATACGACGACAGGATTTATTCTATCGAAGCATTCTTAACTTCATACATCCTTTTGGAGCTTCCTTTCCAGATGGTCGCTTGTTTGATCTATTCGCTCTTCGTTTCAATCGCTACCGATCTTCGTAGATCTGTTGGCATGTACTTCATTACTGCCCTGAACGGACTCTGTATCCTGAACTCTGGAGAGTCTCTCGGCATAATCCTGAATACCTTGGTGACCCGGAACACTGGACTAGCACTAAACATCACCAATGTACTAATGTCTGTCGCTATGTATATGGCTGGTAAGAAACATTTCGTCTGTGTATCAGTTGAAGCTTATCGTTCACTATCTCAGGTCTTATGAGCTTGGACATGCCGGCCTTCCTGAAAGCCCTCGATAAGCTCTCTCCACTTGGTTACTCTGTTCGGAACATGATGCCTTATGCGTTTCGAGGCCAGACGTTTTCGTGTGGGGATGATCAACGGCTTGCAGACGGATCATGCGCAATCAGCACAGGTGAACAAGTGCTCGAAATATTTAACCTGAAGGACGTCAACGCCCCTCTGAACCTCTGCGCGATTGTGATTACCACCGTTGTGTACCGCTTCCTTGCCTATGTCGTACTGAAGCTAGTGAAGACTAGGTTCAAGATAGAGCGGCGACAATGATCAAGTTGGCAACTTTTTTACGAATTTTTATATTGGGATTTTGTGCGCGCATCATCTGTATTTTTAGCAAGACATGAATGGTAGAAATTGTATTTATATAGATGTATATATGGACTTCATCTGTCAAAAGTGCATCCTGTGTCAACCCTGTGCTAGTTAATAAGCTCAGAGTCATTATCCCGATGCAGTTGGGTGATGCGACTCGCTATTTACTTGCAGATAAACAACACAGGAAGACGCTTGCCCTCACGCACCGTCTACGACAAGCACTTTTATATATTATAGGCGCGCAAGGTAAATGACCTCTGGTTCCCTGTCATCAAGCCTGGGAAAATTGCCTTGGTTCCAGAGAAAGCATCACTTGTGGCTACACATAAGTGAAATGGAAGAAGATGGGAGGTCTTATCGCAGTGATGTGGACATCAGCTCTCTTGGCTAATGTCCTCCAAATAGTCTTCGAGACGTCTTGGCTCAGAACGCTGAAGAGCAAAAAATCAGGACCGTAGAGGGAAAACAACTCGCATTGGAATATTGCGAATCGGGGGGAGTAATTGTTCTGTGAATACTGGCGAACGGGTTGAACGAGACAAGTAAATGTAAAAAAGAATGTCAAGCTTTCCTCTTGAGGCAAAAAATTGAAAAGGGCACGACCACTGCTTGCATGAAGCGATGTGATGACCTTCGAAAGTCTTGTACCTGGCATTGTATTGGGCTATACGTTGCCTTACATATTCAATTGATACCCCCTCAGGTACGTGCGACTTTCTGGGCTATAGATAAGCTGTAGTCTCTGGCGCATTTCGCGTCAGCAGAGGGCCCTATAGAAACTCGACTAGTCCGAAGGATTTCCCATTCAAGAACGTTATACACTTTGTGCATCCATATCCTTCGCGTCGTCGAACTTCCCCCTCTCCTGGTCCCGACGAAACGTCCGTTTCGCATGTCTGAGCAAATGTACCATCGATGACGGCGTCATGCCTTCCATCCTCTTCGCGGCTCCCTACACCAGTCAAATCCCGCATTATAGAAAATCTCAAAGACAACTCACGATAGTCGTTGGTCGGACCTTGAAGAGCCGCTCTCGAATCTCTGAACTCAATCCTTTCACACTGAGATAGTCCATCATGGGATCAAGCAGCAGACCCTCGTCTACCATGAAATCACGCAAATCTGCTTGTTGTCTAGCTAGAAAAGGCTGGTATCGTCCTGCATAAATAAAACGTCAATGCCGTTGTGTAGTAGAACTCTCAGCTGCCATACCTTCCGTGTCAATTCGTGCCAGCAATCTGGGATCGGTATTTGCCAGCAACGGTATGTCCTTGACGAATTCCGCAGACGATATCGTTTGGTATCGCAGCAAATCAAAGGCGCTAGAGAGGGGGAGGTATAATAATCTACCATGTCAGACTGCAAGTAGGCTCACCTTCTCATTTTACCATCCAGTGGAACGGTGTATCCTCGAGACTTCCAGCCCTTACAGATAGTGAATGTTAGATGAAGCTACAATGTAACGTGGTCACCTACTTGTGTACTAAGCACACAGCCTTTTAAGACGTCGATGATCTGTTTGTATGTTTGTAGCATTTGGCTGAACGATCGCCAACGTTCGTCTGATACTACGCCGACATTGTATGCTGCATAGACGAAATCAATAAATTTATAGCGCCTAGATCCACATGAGGTCAAACCTTTGGCTGTTAACCGCATATCAGAATTTTCTGGCCGCAGCGTCATTCGATACTCCGACCTTGAAGTTAACATCCGATCTGCAGTGATCATTAGCAGGCCCACGGACTTAGTTGACGACACGTACATGGTTCGTCCGCTCCTTTGACAATGAGGTCATCGACGAGGACCCCAATGAAGCTCTCTGCCCTTGTAAGGACGAAGGGTGGACGCTGCAGAGCCGCTAATCCTGCATTGATGCCTGCAACAATACCCTGAGCTGCAGCTTCCTCATAGCCTGTTGTACCTGGCAAAAGCATTAGTAAATGAGAAATATAGTAGCTGTCTTTGGGATATACCATTAATCTGTCCTGCGAGGAAGAGGCCCTGCGATGGTGTTAGAACTACACTGGATATGAATGAGGAAGGAGAATACGCTACCTTGATACGTTTTGTCTCCAAGGTGGCTGATTAACTAGGTTAGCTAGAATAGCAGACGCATATAGCAGGCTCACGCAAGAGCTCTCGAGGATCAACGTAGTCATATTCCACGCCATATGCAGGCCTGACCATTTTAACATTCTCCAAACCCTCGATAGTTCGCATCATCGGTTCCTGAACTTCCTCCGGAAGACTGCAGGAGATCCCATTGGGATATATCACGTCTACCGAGTGTCAGGCAGCCCAAAGACCAGCACACATCAAAGAACACACCAGAGTCATAACCCTCAGGCTCTAGCCAGACAGTATGTGCATCTCGATCGAACCGCAAGATTTTGGCTTCCAGTGATGGACAATATCGAGGTCCTTTCTTCGTCTCCTGTATGTGAACGCTGCGGTGCATGTTGTCCTTGACTATCTGGTGTGTAGACGGGTTTGTCCTAGTCATGTAGCAGGGCACTTGGTTGCTCTACAATGATGAGGTGGAATTCAAAATGCCAACGTTTAGGACTGACCGCGTTTGGTACGGCATCATTGAGAAAGCTGAATGGAGCAGGGACTTCATCACCGTCCTGACGGTTGAGCGTCGTGAAATTTACGGTTTTCCCATCCAGACGAGCCGGCGTCCCTGTCTGTAGGCGCCCGAGTCTGAATCCAGCGGCGCGAAGCGAGCCGGACAGGCCTATAGAGGGGTCTTCATTGATTCTTCCGGCAGGAAACGTCTTTGGGCCTGAGACAGCATTAATTTCCGGCAGGTAAAGGTGAGATGGTAGGTACCAATATGGATTTCTCCTCCAAGGAAGGTTCCAGTGCAAACGATAACTTGGGAACAAGGGATAATTTCCCCGGTGTCTAAATGAAATGTCAATGTCTGTCTCACCAATAAAATATAGGCCAGAACACACCGAGCCTAACACCCTTAATGCGCCCCCATACAGTGTCAGGATTGTGGTTGTGATCGAATACAAGGTCAAAGACATCCGCAGCACGTATGTGCAAGTTTTCCTGATATTTGGCGAGTTCCATCTTCATATGGCGCTTGTAGAGCTTGCGGTCAATTTGCGCTCGTGGTCCCTGAAGATACATTGTTACTCAAACGACTTGAACGCTGTGAATCACGTACCCAAACGGCCGACCCCTTCGCCGCATTCAGCATCCGGAACATTATGCCAGACATATCTACTTTGCGGATTAGCTGCATACAGCACAGGGAAACCGACCGCGTACCGGCGACACGGCCCATCAGCCCGTCCATTGCATCGACTTCACGAACCAGAGTACCCTTGCCAACGCCTCCAATTGACGGATTGCAGGAAAGTTCACCGATGTTTTCCACATTCTTCGTCAACAAGAGCGTTTTTGCGCCTGAGCGAGACGCAGCCGCTGCCGCCTCACATCCCGCATGCCCAGCACCGATAACGCATACTTGAAACAAGCTGAGGTCAAGGGAAAAGTGACGGTTGCACTAGGAGCTTCGCGCACCTTGGTAGGGCTCGGAAACATGGTCAACGACAGAGGAGAAGTATCTATGCAGGCGTAGACGAGTCCATGGTTGGCGCGTTAAATAATTCAGCATTCCAAGTCGTATAGGCCTCGTCGACGTCGTGGTGGAAGAAGAAGAGTGTTTTTTAAACAATTTCAAATTTAAACTTGTGTGTAAAATATTACAGAAAATATTGACGACTATCTGCCTTTGCTGCTTTGACCGGGAAGACGCGGGCAAGCCAATTACTCCTCGGCGTATGCCCCATTGTATGTCAGTCGAAGTAGACCACTTTAGTCGAAAGACAGCATCATAAGAGAAGACTCGAGTGCTTTATCCCTACTGATATTCTGGACGAGTTTAGAGATGCCAAAAGGTCGTTGCGTCTTCATGCAACGGGGCTACCCTTTTGTTTTATTGCCTTTTTGCCTCAGAATGATTTCAACGAGAGACTACGCTTGGCAGGGAGTACGATCCTATAAGGTTTGACTGCTGGTGGGCTCATTAGTACGGTGCCCTAACTTTGAAACTTTTTTCCCTGTTCTTTGACGTTTAGCTCTTCTTTTAATAATATCATCTATGCTTGTGGGGTCAATATAATCCTCCTACTTTCCAATTCCTTATCTCCCCCATCCTTGTTGAGAACTTGCACTTTTGTGGTCGTTGATGGAATTGTTTTGCCGGTCCTGCTACTAAACTGGTTCACTCATCCGGGATAACGGCTGGAAAACTCGGTCCGGGATGCCCGAGCACTGAACCATGATCAAACTATGATCCTTAGTACTACGTTCATCTGCGTCTCTGGCTAACCGAAGTCCTTCCCTTCGTTGACACAGCGCACTACCATTGCTATGGAACATATGGATAACCATTCTTCAACCCATGTAAGTCTATTTTTACAATGAAATTCCTACTTACTTGTAAACCCCCTTTATCCTCAGTTGATGCGCATGTCAGAGGTAACTGGTAATATGTTCAAGTTATATTCAGTGCTGATTGATGCGGCTTGCTTAGGACATGAACACCATCCTGCTCACTATCCCCCAAGTCATCAATGTTCTCATCCTCGGCCTTGTCTCATTTCACCACAATATACTGTCTTTGTTCACTCAAACAGCATTTGGCGCACCAATGCGGCGAGAAACAATTTTGCCTATTTTCGTTACTGTCAGGGATGTTTCTGTAGAGTTTCTCAATGCCGTCTCTGCCGTCTGGAAGGAGTCCTACCACTTCATCGAGCAATGTTACCTCATCATGGAATCAGAACAGCCGGAAGGATTTCAGTGGGGCGAGCAACATTTATGCGCTTTTCGCACGAGTCATATGCAGGCCAAGCGAATAGAGCCTTTGCTCGCAGGGACCTTGGATAAGGCTGAGGAACTCTTGGCCTCAGAGCTCCGTGGCTCCCGTAGTGTGGAACACGTACTCGGGTTCACAAAACGATTCTTCGAATTATCCTCTTATCGAGTAGATGTCTTGGAGCATCTTCCTCGCCGCATGAATACGATTCGCCGGGACGTGCGCGAAATTATGGACTGCCTATATTACTTGGAGGAGGAGATGTCGAGGATTAAAATGCTACTTTGGGATCACAAATTGCGGGCTTGTATAGAAGGGCGAGACGTTAAGGATTTGCTGCTCGAGACTTGCCGGTCGGACCTGGGCTTCCGCCGTCGCATGGTTCGCAGCTGGATTATACATTCCTTATACAAGTACGGGTCTAAAGAAATACCCATCGACTCAATGCACCTGCCTGCACAAGGTCGTGATCGTGATATGCGGTCCTGGTGGAATTTTCTAAGTCCTTGATAGATACTATGTGTGCTACTTACTTGAACCGCAAGGATATCAATTTATCAATGTACTTCTGCAAATTATGTATGCTCTACTTATGGAAGGACAATTTGAATGACTCGAGGGTATGCGGACGCAAATTGAGGCCAACTATGAGACCTCCTTAATTCTAGCTTGTAACCCACTTGTACAAGCTATTTGGCCTGTGCCAAAAAAAAACACTATGTACATATCATAGAATAAAATTTGATTGAGGAAAACCTGTATGGCCAAAATTGGGAATCTCAAAAACTGACCGAAAAATATCTATCTGTTATGTGGCGAAGCCGTCACCTGCCAGTTCCGAGTCCTGTGTATACAGGCTCGATCTTATGCGGTTTTTGGGTTAGGTCCTCGGTGGCGGTGCATTTTGGTTATCCCGGATTTTGCCGGTGTTAGTCAGCAAGCTCGACGTCGTTTCTCGGCTGGGGGCCGGTCTTTGCCCTTGCTTTGAGCGTTGTTGCTCTTCACACATATACTTCCACACGCTGCAGCGACAATCGCCCCATGCCAGTACTTTCAGAAATCTGCAGGACCTCCCCTAAATTTTTATGATAGGACCGAGAACGACCGATTCCAAGCCAACCCTTATCAAGAACGCGCAGATATGGACGGGATTGCACCACGGGACGCAGTTTCTGGAGGCGGACATTCTCATAACAAGGGCCTTCTTATGAGTGCTGGGAGCTTTGGGTACATCCAGCTCGAGGAGTATGGTAGCAGTCTCGAAGTAGTCGATGCCCACGGTGCAATTGGGAAGCATCGTAGACCTCCATTCTCATTTGGGTAATTACGCGTCGCCTGGACTCAAGGGTTCTTCGGCCGAGGACGATAATGCTCTCAAGGGACCGCGTAGCCATGACTTGGAAGCTTGGATGGTCTGAATACTCACGATAACGCATACCCTCTCTCTATTGCTGGGGTTACGACAGCCCTGATACTACCCGGCTCAGCCAATTCTATCGGTGCGTGTATTGCACATGAAATGCTCACGGAAAATCCAACAACATACAGGTATTCAGATATCTGTAATCCTTGTCCTGAATGCTTCTTGAACCGCCTTTTCAAGTCAATAACTCTTTTCCTGACCTTAGTCTGCCACCAAGATCACGGCATATGGAATATGTCTCTGGCTTTGATAAAATCAGAGCAACTGACTGATTGTGTCCTCCGCAGACACGCCTGCGGTAAGTGACTGATGTAAACCTGGTTGTCAGCACGTGTTCATGATTTTCACGTTGATAGGTGAAAATCCCAGTATGTCATACTTCGTCAACATCGGTGTAAGTTCTATTGACCCTGTCTTGACAATGCAGGGTTTATGGTGTAAGCAGACGGTTACAGTGCCGTACTCACCGAAACAATGTTGCAAGTCAATATCCATTGCTACGAAGCTGTTGACCTAGACGACATGGTCCGCGCATGGACGGAACCTATTTTTGTAAAGGAAATTTAAAGGTGATCTTCTTTCACCAACGACGGTGACGTTAAGCGCGTCCGTTCGCTTCTTTGCAATTATTCTCTTTCGGAGCACGGTCGCCTTTGTCTATTTGCCTCTTTCATTCGTCTCTCGTCTAGGATTTCCTTGCCGTCCACCAACATGAAAAAATACCTGGATTTTGAGTACGACACGAAAAAGGACCAGCTCGAGGGAGAAGTGTGGTCCTCATTATAGCTATTCTACCTCTGTTTGGCTGATATTCGCGACAAATAGGATGTCTCTATGCTGGATGGCGACAATGCTCCTTCGGAGGCCTTATTGGATATCGAGGGCGAAGGTGCCGACGAGCCTACGACCCAGGTGAGTCAGTATCGACTCTTGACGCATATTTATTTAATCCTTCACCAGTCCTCACAGTGGGAGGGTGATGTAGTCTGCAATGATGCCATCATGAACTACTAGGTGCGTCGTGTGCCCCCCGAGTCCTAAGAGTATCCTTCAATTTGGATCATAGTAGGAACCTGCGGCGATACTACCCGCTAATGGCCTGAAAGTGTGTTCTTCATATTATCGTCAATGAAACTTTTGATTTACGGTTACCACAGCATTTAGCAGCCTTGTGATAGCCATGCCGCCGCCACTAATGTGGGCACTCTGACAAATACTCAATAGGTTAATCTCAATGCTTTCTATTCTTCTATGCTTCTCTGACTCCTGAAAGATGTGGGTTGACTTTGACAACGTGCTTTTCCTGCTAAGTAAACCTTCTCACGCCTGTTTCTTTGCTGATCTCATGAGATAGTGTAGGTCGCCGACTCAGATCATGCGGAGAACGGAAAAAGGAAGTCAAGCGACATGATTGATTTGTCGTCGCCTGGAACGCTGGTCGATGGTCAAAAGAACGTTGACGGCGATGCCCATTGCCCAGGACGATGAGCCGTGAATCGTGGTGAGTATTCTTTCTTTCTTATACTGTTTCATCATCTGACGCTATTCCACCACTTAGTTACGTGTATTTCATGTATATTTATTGAGAATTGTTGCTGGATCTCACACAGGACTCGGACCTGCCACGCTCCGCGATGGCTCACCACTTCATCGTTTACTATTTGGCGTACTTTTCCCTTTGACTCAGTTTTCTATTCAGTTCTGACTCGGAGGTCCCATGGCTCAATTGTGGCTGGAAGCAATTAAGTTTTACATTGCTCTGTTTGGTTTTGTTCGAGAGTCCCGCACAGTATAAAAACCTCATTTTCTTCTGTTCCCCCACATTTTCTGCTTCGTTTCTCTCTCAATTTCGGGCCGGCCCGACTTCCGGCTTCATCACAACCACACACAAACTCCGACTGGACTCACTCCCGACTCCCAACGGTCGCCCTCTCGCCGCGCCCTTCTCGTCACCGACAACGCATTCTAGCGGGGATGGTAGAATTGTCGAAACTGGCTACTACCTCGGAGGGTACTAACTCTGCGCTGTCTTGCTCTTGCTACTGTCTAACAGCGTTACGCTCAATGCTCTAATCCAACAATCACGGTAGCTTTTATTTGTTGTCGACGTAACACAGATAGTAGGATAGGACTGGAGAACGTTATAGGGAAAGGAAGCTTGGGAAGGACGCGCAGTATGTTCCCTTCGTCTTCCTGTTGTCTGCTCTCTCACAGTGTGAAATTATTGCAGCGAGATTTTATATCTATCTTCGAAATGAAATTCATGAAAAAAACGAGCAACTATTTACGTCGGAGAGTGACATCGAACTCAGTTGTTACTGTATGGCCCAATTTTCCCATCACGTGCCATGGCGGGGTAAGCACGCGAAGGCAGGAGACCTTGACTGCATGCCGAAGACTTGCCGTGCGATAGAAGCGCGCCCAAAAGAGGCAGGAATGACTGTGGCACTCCAGGTACAAAAGGGTTGCTGGTCGCGCACGATGTCTCACAAATTGGAGTCGTCCCCGCCCTCTCTCGGCCTTATCCCTTCTCGTCGCCGACCACCAGGGTTGAAAGCACTCTACCAGCTGGTATGGCAGAGTTGTGTCGATACTCGAAATTGGCTATTGTAACGGCAGGTGCTACTACTGGCGACATTTCTCCAGGGGCTAGTCTCGCTGCACCAAAGTCGCACAAGACTTCCAGAAGCGATGAAAGTGGAGCGGGAGAGTCGGTCTTACTAGCACCGTTGCTATTTGAACGGGGGTTGTCTAGTCTGAAAGTTTATCCTTCCTCCATGTCTGTTGACTATACGTCCACTACGTCTGTTGACGACTCTCTTGCGTCGGGTTGGTCTCTGGCAGACAACTACGAAGAGAAACTTTCATTCTCTTCCGTTACGCCGGTGGATGTGCAGGTCCGGAATCTTTCTGTACAGGTGGAAGGCACGCGACAATGGAAAGAGCGTTTTCCTAGCCTCAGGAAAAATACTTCCGATCTGGAGGCTAGCCAGGTCAAAAGCCTTCTTACCCAGATCGACGCCGATTTTCCTCGTGGTACTCTGACAGGAATTCTAGGGAGCAGTGGTAGTGGAAAGGTACGTGAGATACTGTTCATTACAGAGTGCTCTCTGACATGTCCCTCAGACGACGCTGCTCAATGTTCTGTCTGAACGGATGCGTGGCAGTAACCTATCCGTTCAAGGCAAGCGCCTCCACAATAATTCGACGTCCCTATCTAGCATTTCACATGCATATGTCACTCAGACAGACTCCCTCCTTCCCACTCTTACAGTTCGCGAAACACTCACATACGCCGCAAGCCTACGTCTCCCCGCATCCACGAGCCGCTCAGAGCGCGCCCAACTCGTCGACGATATCATTCGCGAACTCGGGCTGAAGGACTGCTCGAACACATATGTCGGAGATGGTGTCCGCCGCAAAGGATGTTCTGGCGGAGAGCTGAGACGTGTCAGTCTCGGTATTCAGCTGCTGGGAAACCCCTCTGTACTGTTTCTGGACGAGCCAACGACAGGTCTCGATGCGACAAGCGCCTTTCACCTAGTGAAGACTCTGAAGAGTCTCGCGCAGAAGGGCAGGACGGTCATCATGACCTTGCACCAACCTCGCTCTGAAGCGTTTCTTATGCTCGACAGGGTGATGTTACTCTCTCAAGGGCACACCCTTTATGCAGGTGTCTCTTCGGGGGCTATTCCGTGGTTCGAGCGACTCGCCCATCCATTAGAGCTTCACGTCAATCCTGCCGACTATCTGATCGACGTTGCTGCCGTCGACGTTCGCACAAGTGAGGCTGAGGAGGCCTCTCGAAGTCGCGTCAATAGACTCATCGCGGCGTGGAAGTCTGAATCGGCTGTCCGATTTCCATCAGTCAAACATGAATTAGCAGTCAGCCGTTTCGATAAACGCGATGTGCAAAAGGCACCTGTCGGCCGTGTCATCCTCACCCTGATCTCTCGGAAACTGAAGACAAGCGTCCGCGATCCATTCGGTCTAGGCTCAACTTTATTAGAGGCCGTGATCATGGGACTATTCGTTGGAGTTGTGTTTTATCACATTCCTGACTCATTAGCGGGAATCAAAACACGACAGGGCGTGCTTTACACTTCGGTGGGGTTGCAGGAATACCTGATTATGATGTACGAGGTGTATCGTCTAACCATGATAGATCTTCCCGTCTTCGACAGAGAGCACAGTGACGGTATCGTCGGCGTCATTCCGTGGATTATCAGCCACCGCTCTGCTCATGCCATCTTGGAGGATATCCTCGTCCCTTTCGTCTTCTCCGCCATAACGTATTACATGGTCGGCCTCTCATCGTCGGAGACCCAGTTCTTCTACTACTTCGCCGTCGGACTTCTCACTCAGTACATTTCGGTCACTTTTGCAGGCTTTGCTACAGCCATGACCAGAGATTTCTCAAAGGCCACGATCATAGCGAACATTGCGTTCATGCTACATACATACCCGTGCGGTTTCTTCATTCAAGCTGACACTATACCGATTTACATCCGCTGGACAAAATGGATTTCACCAATCGTGAGTGTATAACGTTTCAACGCGTTCGACTTTTGGCTTACCTTTAGCAATAGTTTTACGCTTTTACTGGTTTGGTTTACAGCGATTTCAAAGGCCGCTTCTTCGATTGCCCTCTTGGTGATGCCGCGACAGATCCCAACTGCGTCAATTACCGGGGCGATTTCATCATCACTTCTCTCGCTGTCCCGAACATGACTTGGACTTACATCCCGATATGCGCAATACTCGGCATCGCTCTCTCATACGTCATCGGTCAAATATTCTTCCTCCATTTTTTCAAAGTCAACGTTTCGATGCTTGGAAGTAAGGAACGCCCGGAGGAGAAATCTCGGCATGCATCCAGCGCTCCTGTGACCCTCACTCCCAACAGTATCGCGGGCATCGATGTCGACCTTACGGATTATACTCTCAAGGTTCGCCCACGGCGAGGAAGAGATGTCAAAATCCTCCAGGGAATCACTTCCTGTTTCGAGGCCGGCAAAGTCAACGTCATCTTGGGCCCCTCAGGAAGCGGAAAGTCCTCTCTGCTCAATCTCATGGCACAGCGCCTTCAGTCGACGCTCCAGACGACCTATGTTGCCGGAGGATCAATGACGCTGAATGGTGTACCGGCGAAACCAGAGGTTATGAGCACCCTGTGTTCGTATGTGACGCAGGATGACTCCGCTCTGTTACCATATCTCACCGTTCGCGAGACCTTGCAGTTTGCTGCCTCGTTGCGATTACCAAGCAGTCTGTCTAAAGAGGAGAAACGGCACAGAGCAGACGGGGTTATGCTGAAGATGGGGCTAAAAGACTGTCGTCATACTCTTATCGGGAACGAATTGTTGAAAGGTATCTCTGGAGGAGAGAAACGGCGGGTGAGCATTGCTGTTCAGGTGCTTACAGAGCCTCAGGTTCTGATGTGAGTAGTTTTCTGTCGTCGTCGATAAGATTTGCTCATTACTTTCCAGGTTGGATGAGCCGACATCAGGCTTGGATGCGTTCACAGCGGCATCGATTCTGGATGTTCTAGCGCAGCTCGCGAAGGAGGGTCGAACGATCATAACGACGCTTCATCAGAGCTCCTCCGAACTTTACAAGCGCTTCGGGAACGTGCTACTTTTGGCAAAAGGCGGTCGGGTGGCATACTCCGGTCCTGCGAACGAGATGCTTGACTACATGTCCTCGGTCGGATTTGAATGCCCTCCTATGATGAATCCTTCGGATTTCGCATTGGACGTTGTTTCGGTTGATACACGGGAGGCTGAACAAGAGGAACTTGGTCGGGTTAAGGTCAATAAGCTTGTGAAGGCTTTCAAAGATCGTCAGGACTCAGAAGGACGTGTATCGCCTCTCTCCGAGAGACAAATGGGGCTTTCGACTAATTTCAAGGGATACGAGAGGAAGATGTTATCGATCGCTACCGCGCTACCGATACTGCTTAAACGTGGTGTTCTCGCGTTCCTTCGACAAAATTCCTTGTTGCTTGTACGGATTGGAAGTACTCTTGGCCTCTCGGTAGGTGTTGGCGCTCTTCTCTGATGGAAAGTGTTCATTGTTATTACACAGATCGGTATTGGACTTTTCTTCTCACCGATTGGCGATGATTATGCGAGCATCCAATCCCGCGTTGGTTGTATCCAGAAGACACTGCCCCGTGAGTCGCTTCGTTTGCTGCGTTTTGTTAATCTAAACGCGTTGGAATAGTATTCTTCATCGGTATCCTTCAAAACGTTGCAGTCTTTCCGATAGAACGAGATTTCTTCTACAGGGTACGTCTACTGTTTTGTTAAAGTAATCCAAGTCTGACTTCTCTTACAGGAATACGACGACGGTGTTTACTCTGTCGAAGCTTTCTTAACGTCATATGCTGCCTTGGAACTCCCCTTCGAGATCGTCACTGCCTTGATCTATTCTCTATTTGTTTCTATCTCCGCCAATCTTGGGAGGACAGTTCCGAAATTTTTCATCACAGCGTTGAACGGGCTGTGTATCGTGAATGCCGGAGAATCTCTCGGTATGATCATGAATACCTTCCTCACCCAGGACACGGGTCTGGCCCTGAACATTACGAACATCTTAATGTCTATCGCTATGTATATGGCAGGTAAGCCGCGTCTGACCTCCGCCTAAACTGTTACTCAATATAATTTTCAGGTCTCATGAGCTTGAACATGCCTACCTTTTTGAAGCATCTGAACAAACTAAATCCGCTCGGTTATTCCATTCGGAACATGATGCCTTACGTGCTCCGAGGGCAGACGTTTTCGTGTGGGGATGATCAACGGCTAACAGACGGATCATGCGCAATCAGCACAGGCGAACAAGTTCTCGAAATCTTCAACCTGAAGGACGTTAACGCCCCTCTGAATCTCTGCGCGGTCGTGATCAGTGCCGTTGTGTATCGACTTCTTGCTTACGCCGTATTGAAGTTGGTGAAGAGTAGATTCAAGATAGAGCGACGACAGTGATGAATTTGACGGCATTTTTGACATGATTTTTATGTTTAGATTTTCGGCGCCCATCATTTGTATTCTTTAACATATCATGCATTATAGAGTAGTGATTTATTTATCGGGACTTCTATCTCAATCGTTAACATTTACATATCTATCTACGTTTTGTGACGGGCCTTTCTCGCATACGTACATTAGGATTGTCCGCTGTATTTGTTTCCGACGTCTGACAATTTTTATTTGCTTTTTTCGTATTTTTTGTTCAAATGATACACCTTTAGGCATCTCGTCCAGAATATCAGTAGGGGATAAAGCACTCGAGTCTTCTCTTATGATGCAGCCTTTTTGCTGAAGTGGTCTACTTCGACTGACATGGAATGGGGCATGCGCCGAGGATTAGTTGGCTTGCAATTGAGTCATGGGAAGTCCGAGTCTGAACTGAATAGAAAACTGAGTCAAGGGGAAAAGTACGTCAAATAGTAAACGACTGGCAGGTGACTGCTTCGCCACATAACAGATAGATAATTTTCGGTCAGATTTTGGCTATAAAGATTTTTCCTCAATCAAATTTTATTCTATGATATTGCCAAATAGCTTGCACAAGTGGGTTACCAGTTGGGTGAGGGCCATCGCATCTGCGTGGCATTGCAGAGTCCCATGTTCATGCCATACATGATGACATATTGAAGCATTGCAGGTGAATATCAGGAGACGTTAAGGACAAGGACCATGTAGTACTAGGACAGATGCAAAAGTACACTTCGAATAAACGAATCACAAGTACGGAGATTTGATGGAGGTTGACCAACGGGCCTGACCAGCATAAGCGTATTGATGAGGTCACGCTTACAGCGGCGGTCACTCTGGAGTGATACATACAACCTACCTCTGGTCGTAAACTGCTTCCCAAGAGATCACACTTGCAGGCCAATCGCAGGAGCGTGCGAGATAAATTGAGATTTCAGATTTCCTGTGAAACCGTTACCATGACTGACGCCTTGCTGACGTCAACAGCGGATTGTTCACAGCAGAAAAAAAATTGATAGGGACATCCTCAGAGAAGGAAGCATGAGCTCTGGCAGGTCAGCCCAGAGAATGGAAGCCTGGGCAATTTCAAAGCGATGAATCTGTCGAGTCGTCGAACCAATACGCCAGATCTCGCGCTAGAGCCGTGTATGCAACCAATGTCCCATTCAGTCAAGACAAATCTAAGACATCTACCCACTGGCAGATGGACCAGACAGCGTGGTTTTTGTTGAGGAAAGCCACAGGAAAGCATCGTTAAAATACATAGAACACAAACATTGGCTTGGAATTACGAGTCCGAAGAATGAGGTAACTCGTTCTTTTTGCCCATTTCCTCTTTCATTTTCGTCTGCCATTTAAGCTGTCGCTTCAGGATCTAACATGTGTAAACAAATGCTTCGAGACCTTTCTTTCTTTTTTGTGTACGCGTTTCGTCGTTGAGTTTTGTTTTTAGTTTTTTAATGTATCGTACAAGTAACGTGAACGTTTTTGTTTTTTGAAGAGCAGCTTGGTTACATGTCTGTGGGTTTCGTATTTAAGGATGCCGGTAGTAAATACATGTAAATAAATGTGTCTTTAACGTGTTTCTCCAAGAGTACCCTAATTATGTGTTGCTGTTATATATGCATTAGAGGTTATCGACTGTTAGCATGTGTGTTGTTATTTTTCTGTGGTGAATAATGGTCATCATCTATAGATATACTTGAAATTTATGTTTTGATGACTTACAAAAAGTAAAGACCGTAATTTCCTGTTATGGCTCAAGTTGCGTGCTCAGTAAAATCTCGATCGGAAAGAGAGGATAGCGCCTAGTCGGAGGAGGAAGATGTCAGTAAAGGTGGGAAGACGGTTAAATAGGAAGAGATATGGCTCAGTATGAAGTGAAATGACTCGATGATTTCGTTTTGAGTATGTGGTCGTGCGGGATCTGATGGATATAATGTCAGTAGATGGTTTGTTTTGATGCGTTTTTCCGGATGTACTGTTTAAACTATAGGCTTCAGCTGCAGGCGACGAGTACGTGATATAGCCCGGCCTATCCTTCTCGTATATCAGCCGGTAGATATCAGATCTCAAATGATAAAGATGTACATTTACGCGTTTCCGAGGGTTCCGAGAACATATCAAGAACTGTTTGTAAGTACTTAGTAAATCTGGAAGGATGGTTCAGATAATCGTTGGATAGTCAGACGGGAACAACTTACCACCTTCCTATAGTCTTTGGCTTTGAAGGTCACGGTGGTTTCGTTGGCCTTATATATCCATGCTCGACTATCTACTATTCTGTTCGCCAGTTTGGTTGTAAAAACCATCCCCCCCGTCGGATTGAACCCCCGTATGGTGAAGTGCTTGATTCCGTTCAAGTTCTTGGACGTGTGCCATCCCGTGCTGTCGATTGGTAAGATGGCGCTGTAGGGTATTTGATGACTTACGATATGGTGAGCGTGCATGTTCCCGACCACCAGATCTGAGCGCCAAAGCGACGAACAGCTTCGTCGAGTATTATTCCACCTCGCTTGCTGTGGAGGGTCTGCTTTGTTTTGTTCCAGTCGAATAACAGTTGTCTTCCGATTGATTGTCGCCGTACATAATACGTGGGCTTTGGGACAAACATATCTACAAGAAACAAGGATAAGATGCTCGAAAAGAAGAACGGGTAAGTGCGTACTGATGCTCCCGGCAAGCCCGAGATTCACAACTGATTTCAGACCCTGAACAAAGACGCGATTTTAGTCACGGCGCATACATATATCATTGTACTCGCCTTGGTAGAAAACCAGGACGACATTGAGGCAGAGAAAAGCGTGATAGGCAGAGGATGGGAGATGAAAGGTTGGAAAGAGAGTGAATGCGTGTGGAAAGTCAAGAGTAGTGCGGGAATTAGCTTGGAGGGTCAGGAAAATAAGAGTGATCGGTGCCCGAGTCGACGATCACTGATATCACGTTGACTCTAACACCGTTGATTCCTGCTCGAGTAGTCGCTGCTTTACATTCCAGGAAGCGTATCTTCTGACGGTCTTCATCAAGGTATGTGTTTTCACAAGTGTTCTGCAGATACTGGCTTGTTCTCTCCACCGTGGATGCTAGTGCGTGTGTATCGGGTTCCTGGTCCACTAGTGGGGTGAGGGCCAGCTCATCCGGTGGCAAGACAAGACCGAGTCCTACATTGTCAGTTAGTCAGTATATCGTCGGTACAAGGTGTCAGGAAGGAAGATCACCCGCTTATCTTCAAAGCACCACGAGCAGCCTCAAAGCTGGGAGAAGTCGCTACCGATTGCCTATGCCAGTGAAAGACTCCGACTCCTACTACACTCTTTCCTTACGCGCTCAATTCCTTCGAACTCCCTCCCATCCGAAATATCGTCCGCGTGCCATCCAATGCAGCAGTCACCGTGAGCCACTTTGCGATCGAATCACAGAAGAAAATATTGTTCATTCCGAGGTGTGGGAGCCATCCACCGAGCAGCGAGTTTTTGACTATACCCTCCAGAAGGACTCTCTATTCTTGCCTGAAGAGAAATCCTCCCAGGTCAAGCTCGCTTGGAACGTCATCATTTGCAAAGATTGTACAACCTCTCGCATAGCTTGAACCAGGGTTGTCGGAGGAACAAGCTAGTGTATATCACGCCGCTCTCATCCTTCCCTTTATGTGGGATATGAGTGGCTCATCGCCCCAAAAACAATAAGTTCTGGAGTATCCGTGAGTCTTTGTTTTGCCACTTCCATTCTTCACATTCCTTATGAGCCTTCGTAGAGCGTATCCGGATGCTGCTCTTGACTCTCTCGAATGCAATTCGGTAGGACCTGGAGACCGAGAAGTTGAAAAGGAATCGTTTTTAAGAGTGAGCTCCTTTCGCTATAGTCAAAGATTATTTCTCATTTTCCTACCAGTATCTGATAGACACTTGGACCTAGGGCATGGAGCAGAAGTAAACGCCATGCCAAGTATCGACGTTCTCTCAAAGCATAGCTTTGTGAAGTAAATTCGGCCTCTTACAGATCGAAGTACATTGTTTTCCAATGCACCGTAAATACATTTTAACATGAATATATTTCAGTTTCAATGAATATGCAAGGCGATCTTGTGAAAGTATGTGGAACAAGTGGAGGTCGACCGCCTAGCTTGAGAATGACGTGGGATTCTTCACCTCGGAGGGAAATTGCCAGATTCTGGCTCCGAGCATGCCTCTCTCTTCCATGCTCGGCTTCTAACTCCCTCCCATCCAAAAGACCATGCACTTGTCGTCCAATCAAACAACCACGCCAGGTCATTTCATCCGGAACCTCTCATTTATTGTTTCGTGTAGCCTGAACTGGTGTTATTGGAAGAACGTGCCAGTGCCCATCAAGCGGTCTTTTGCCTCAAGACCGTGTTCATACTATCGATCCAAAACGGCAAGCTTCTGGGTTTGCAACCATGGAGTATGACCTGCGTAGCATCCAAGGACCGTGCGTACGGGGTCGCCGATGATCTCATCGCCTGCCACATTGGCAGCGACTCCTTATCGAACGTCTTTCACAGTGTTTCGGTTTGAATATGTTGCTAATCCCATTTTGATCGGAGATCGCTGGAATGCCACGAACTCTTAAGTTTGAAGAGCATTGCGATCTATAGCCGGGAGACAGCGTTCGAGGAGAAGCCTGAATTAATCTGATTTTCGTACAGCGAAGAGACGAGTCGTGATCATGTGTTACCTGGCACGTTTAATGACGACAAGTGGGATTTGTGAGTGTCTTCGTTTTGGCGCTCTTCTCTCAATCCTAAAGTATAGGTCAGCATTCAAATCCATGGAGGTGTCCTTGATACAGGTCGAAGATGTGGTCAAGCTGGAGAAACCCCCTCTCAGACTGTAAGGAAGAATTGGCATTAGTACCTATATACATACATGAGCGGTCAGCTGAGCTTAAATACATTGTTACATCTTCACCCAATTCTAAGGTTTCGTCTGTACATTATAGTGCGTGTATTCCAGGGTGAACTAGGAGGACCTTTGTCACCGGGATAGAAGACCGTTTTATAGGTTCGAGAGGTGGTGTTACCTGGCATAAACTGGAATCGAGAATATCCTGCATCGACTGGGGCTGACCATGGTTTATCTTCGACCAGTTGGTCAATATCTTCATCGTCAGACGTTGGAGGGCTGTACGATGTGCCAACCATATGAGGTCTTGAAACAGGCAGATTGGTGATTGATTGTGGTCCGTCTGGACCAAATGGCTCGCATGTACTACCGTTAGGCTGCGTTTCGTTATGAGGGCCGTCGCGTGCCGGCGCATCGTTAGCCATTATGGTAATAGAGTTGTTGGGGTTGGGGCCGCCGGATAAGCTTCCGGATGCTGTCGTGCGTCTCATGCTGGGTGAAGGTTTGGGAGCCTTGTCGTTGCATGTATTGTTATGCAGAGGTGGGTTAGGATTTTCGTATGCATTACAAAGTGTCTCGTGATGAGTGAAGTCACAGTCACGCACCTGCGTGTTGTCTGTCGCTCTTAATGATATGTCGGATATGACAGAAGTGGAAAACCTGTCGTGACACTGCAATGGTGTCTCGTGCACCGGTGAAGCACTGATGGGATCTGGATGACCTCGGAAAGTCGTCCTAGTATCTGGATGATCTCTGTTTCGCAAATTTTCCCGAGTGAAGTCATTGGAGCTTGACCGCCAGGGTAGACGATCACCAGAGAATCCACGGAAGTTGGGGGCAAGTCGTGACGGACGGAATGAACTGTTGGTAGGAAGAGTCGGCAACTGATATCGAATGAGGAGGTCATCGTGACGACAACGATAATAGTCGTTACTGTCGGGAGTTGTAGCTTCATAGTTATATGGTAGGCGGAGGGAAGGTAAACGAAGATCTTCTCGATCAAGTTTGAGAGGGGGTAACTTGCGGTTACGGTTGGGGATGTCAACGAACGAGTTGTGAAGTCTGGGAATGTAATGGTTGGATTTAACTAATACGTGTGATGGCGAAGTAGGGTTGTGATCGTGACTAGGATGGTGAATCTCTGCTGGAGTACATTTCTTTGGAACATGAGCCGGGGATGCATTCATTTGACGAGACGTCGAACCGTCATTGAAGTTCGCCGGCCACAGCTCGTCACTGTTTTGTGTGTAGTGTTGTAGCGGTACAGGGCGATTATAGGGCTGATATCTCTGCTTGTTATTCGTTCCTGATATTCGTGACAACGTATCGGACTGGGAATGAAGCAGGGAGTTGCCAGGAATCTTGGCGAGCAAAGAGTACCAAGTTGATGATGTGCCGCGCTGATCGTTGCCGGCGTGGTGACGTTGACCCCTTGGGGAGTAGGTGTTGTCAATGCTTGTGAGTAGAATATGATGTGAAACACCGGAGGTACCGTTCGAAGTCGATGGTGAGAGTCGATTTGTGGCATGGTGTCTGCTTGTAGCGAGCATATCGACTTGAGCGCTATTATGAGACTTTCGCTCCGGATGTTGTGCTGTAGGAGACTTGAGCAAAGGACGAATTGTCGGACGCTCGGTGTCTGCGTAGGAAGAGTCGTGCTGGTAGAGGGAGAACTCGGTTTGGATCGTGCTGATGTGAGCGTTAGTGGTTGTTGTGAAGTAAGTTGAGGAAGTATTCACCGAGCTTCAACGTGTTCAGTAAGATCTTCCGGAAGAGTGTCGTATTTGTTGGGACGGGGGTACCCACGTCTGCTTGTCGATGCCAATTAGTGTGTCATGGCGCAGCAATAAATGTACTCACTGGGGAGTCTGCATTTTCGTACGACTAGTAGATGGTCCAGTTTTCTGATTTATATTCCTTCTATCCAGTAGCCTGGTTAGATATGCCAGGCATGGTTCACGGTTAGTGCCTGTCTGCGAGTGGTAATAAATAAAATAAAATAAAAAAAGGATAACCAGAGATATCATTAAGGTTGGCCATTAATCAGTAGTCTGGACCGTGCAGCTGTATGACACAAGTTTTCGGGCGTCGGATTGTCACCGGAAATTTTTCCTTTTTCCTTTCTGCAAGTTCTTTTCGGTCGCTTTTATTTATCGTTGCATCGGCGTATTATATATGTCTAGGGTCTCTTGTTCGTGCTCTTCCTCCATCATAAATTTCGATTGTTTGAACCTGAATGTCGCGTGACGCACCTGTCAATGATAGGTATCTATAGGCAAGCTTTCTAGTCTCTTGAACTTTCGAAGTTTAAAGTTTGCCGCTTTACATGCACAGTGCATGGTAATAGTGTTTTGTTTGTGGGTTAGTTCTACTTCGTGGGTTCGGTTTAACTATTCGTTTCGATACGTTTGAGTATGTTAGAGGGATGTGAGCAGGTCGAGATGTTATTGAGGCTATGCACTGCTGGTTAAGTCAATGAAAATTGTAAGAATTAGTTGTTCTAGATCTTGGAGCATCTGTTCCTTTTACAACGTCGTATGGCGTGTGGTCGCTTGCATTGACAACGCTGCCGAGTCGGGTTTGATCAAGGGGTGACCGGGCTACCGTACGTTCGAATTCAATCAGCCAGATTCAATGATCAAAATTATGCTGTAAGGTTACTTGCATGTTGCAGTTCGATTTTCATAGTAGACTCATCTAGATCAGGTGGAAGCATTCTAAGGTGTCCTGTTCTGATGATATACGGGCGTTTGTTCATGACCAGATAGACCTGTGGTTTACGCATAAATTCCAAAATCTAATGTTTGCCATGTCATTCTTATGACGTTTTGGCTTGTTGCATATTTGTATTCATTTTCACATGAGAGTTTTTTCTTATTTTTCTTTTGTTTGATATGTCGTGGTTTCGGTTTATAAAAATTCCCGCTTCGTTCTATGTGCCGGGTCGTGTTATTGTCTGTTCGATTTCCGACTTTATCGTTGCATGTTCTTACGTGTCACCAGACATGACTTCGTATGCCATAACGTCATGAATAACAGTTTACATGTTAGGGTCTGGTTTGAGTATTTTGAACCATGAGGTTGGACGCGAGCACGACGGTAGCGACAGTAAATGTGATGGGTATAAAGACGGAGGGGGGGGGGGGTCCTGTAAACCTTTGGTCCTAGCTTAATGTAACATCGTGAATATATTCGGCGTTCGTACGAAAGCAGTAAGGCAGCAGCTTTCTTATGTGTTCTGTTCGATGTATATGGGTGTTGGCTGACGTCGTGTGATGCTGTGCCGGGTTTCCTCATGACGTTTGTTATGTTCCTTTGTTGTTTATACAATCGGGAATGTCGTGTGGGTCGTACCTGAAGTCCACTTATCCTGAAGAGATCTTGATTCGTGTTTACACTTGTTGTTGTGTTTTTGTGGTAAATAAAAATGGTCATTGAAATCGAAGGTTCGACTTTGTGTCGCCTTGCAAACATTCACGACTTACTCACTTTCGGTTTAAGCATGGTGAGGTATCTTTTGGTCGTTTATCGTTAATGGCTCATTGTTTTTATTATTTCTTCTTGAATTTTCCTTTTCTGACGGACGTTTTCACCGTTCAGGCTGGGGCTTTTGAACAGGACAGGAATTTTTTTGGGTCGTTCAGCTTGGGTGACAAGATGTTTGAAGACGTGTTTCGTGGTCTTCTTTCCCAGGTGTATTTGCCTCGGGTACCCGGGATTGTGCCGCTTTTGTTATCCAACGACCCACCGTCCGATGTCGACCGTGCCCGACTTCTTGTTGAAATCGAGCAGGGAAAGAACAATATTGAGCGGATGACTCGATGGTGGGTCCATGCTCGTGCCATAGCGTCCTATCTTGAAGGACAGCTGAACGTTGCATCTTCCAACGTGGGGAATGCACAGATTGTCCTACATCCAATCAGACTGGTCAACGACGATGTTCTCGGGGAGATATTTCGATGGTGCGCCGAAATCGAGTCACCATTGAATAGCAACGACGTCAGAGGAGTTCCATGGACCTTGTCGCAAGTCTGTCATCGTTGGAGGGCAGTGGCGCTGGACACAGGTAGACTGTGGACGAAGGTGTCACTTGATTTTGGAGTTGATGAATTGTTCATGGCTTCCTTCGGTGGGACCCACGCCTTAGTGCAGCAGATCATCCGAGCGCGATCTCACGACTTTTCCCTCGACGTGACCGTTAAAGCTGGATCCATTACAGATCTGAGTGCGAACTGCGTGTTTCGCGCGCTTATGCCATTCTCCTCTTTCTTTTGATCCTTCACAATTGATGCCGGCCCGTCATCTTATGCAATCTTGTCTCAGTGTAAAGGGTCTTTCGACCGCCTAGAATCGCTATCTGTCTGCGACATGTCCTATCATTTATTCGACGGTCATGACGCACAGGATCCGTATGAAGAGCTTTCTCTCGACGCCTTCATCTTCGCTCCAAACCTCGAATGTCTGCAGGCATACGTGCTGCCGCTTCGTGCATTTACCTTTGCGTCTAGCACCCTTGGTGCAGTGATGCGGTTTTCCGTCCCACTCTACTCGCAGTGGGCGCCCGTATTCAAATTGATGAAGATGATGAACTGGCTGGAGTGTTTGGACCTGATTTGCGACTGCGACATCGACGATATCGACGAGGACCCTGTTTCCATCGCGCTTCCGTATCTGCGTCAAATGGTTCTTCACGATCCCGTGAGTTGGCAGAACATGCCGCTCGTATGGAATAAAATCGACGCGCCGAATGTCGCTACGCTTCTTCTGTCCTACGAAGGAGAATACACCATCGTAACTTACCCACTTCTTCTAACCTCAGCAATTTCTATCACCGAACTGCATATTCATATTGGCGAGTCATTGATCAATCCCGACATTCACTGCTCCCTACTGACGCGATTTCTTCGACAAACACCTAATCTGATCATATTCTGTCTTCATACGAACTATCCGTGCGTGGCTCTCTTTCAAAACGGATTACAGGATCGGTACTTTCTTCCGAAGTTACGCGAGCTGTCATTTGGATATAGCGGTCGCACTAATATCGAGGATGACGCGCACGTCATCGATGCCATGTATGCCCGTGTTATGGAACCTGTCTTCCTCCCTATCGAGAAGATCAGTCTTCAACAGGTTATATCTTACGCCACGCAGGATCACGAACAGAAGTGGGACCGACTGTGTAGAAGTGGCATTGTAGTTGTAAAGGTAGACAGGTATCTGTCTTGTCATAGGGCGTTTTGAATGGTCGGAAGAGTTAACGGGTTGATTCCGATTGGTATTCATCACGTTTTGGGGTACATGTTGTTGCCTCCGTTAAATTTTACTCAGGGTTGTATGTTGCCGCCATGTCAGATTTTATTGTATATACTATTTTCACTCTTTCTTTTATCCTGGTGCTTGATAGTTTGATGTCGTCTCCTCATTATGCATCGTCCGTATCTTCATATCGCGTTCTTGTGTATACATTTATTCTGTCGTTCGGTGTCAATAACGAGATGCTGTGACGTATGTAAAGCTCGATTGTCCCGCTGTGCACCTGATCTCGGTTTGTAACTTTTCAGTGATGTGGCGTATTGCTGAGGTTGAGTTCACAGGTGTACGACCCTGGAACCGATGCGTAGTGGCTGCCTTTGTCGATAAAGGTCCTTGTACATTGAGTATGCAATGTGATTCGCATTGTCGTAGCGTAGCTCTGGTCTTGTGTGACAATCATTTAAGCTTAACAGACAATGGATCTATGAACGGAGCGGACTAAGGGAGTTACGAACCAAGTAAAGTGTTTGATGAGATGACGTACATACGCGTAGCCGTTGATTGATCTGTGACATCATTATTGTTATTAGGTTTAGTGATGATAGTGATGCATACAGGATATGGACCGTGAGCGCATCCGATATGTTATGAATATGTGGATGGTACATATCAATAGGGTGGATAATGGTCCACCTATCGAATCTGGTAACGGTCGGTTCAGTCCGGATTGTTCCATGGGATGCTGTCATAGGTCACGTGAGGTTGACGTATGGCGTAAGCGCGCGTCGCGTTATTGTTCCGTTTGAAGTTTACGTTCCTCCTTTTTATTATTATTTATAGGTCGGAGGTAAGTAGTGCTTGTGGTTTAGTTGAATTATTTGCTGACGAGCTAGAGTGTCTAGGAACCGTTGATCGAAATGAACCTTGGCTATATGCTGCTCACCGACATTTCCAGAGTGTTCTTTATGGAGGATATTCCTTTACCTCCGTCGGCAGATGTTATGACAACGCTCGCTCATAATATCCCACCATCTGATGCCATCAGGTCCGCCATGCTTGTGAAGATACAACAATACAAGCGATTCATTGTCATGGTTAACGATGTTGTCATCAATTGGATATAAAAGAACAGTCATTCTTTTTTACAGAGAAAAAAAAAAAAAATTGCGGAAAGCCTTTTCGTTTTTTTAAAATCGATTCTACATCCTTTCCTCTATGTACCGGACGATGTTGCGTTGGAGTTATCTCCACAGATGTCGTTTCCGGAAGAGCACCCTCCGTTTTGATAGACACGGCACTTTTGGGCATGTCCCTGAGTCTATAAAAAGTGTAGAACGCTCGTTATCATAACGTCGTCATGGTGGTCTGATCTGCATCTCAAATTTGACGACGACATATATCTGAAATACCGTTTATCCCGTGTCGAGCGCATATTCGACGAACATCTGCAAAGAAGTGGTAAATATATTCTCGACGCTTTCGTTTGCGGCCCTCGTAAACGTCCAGAAAAAAAGAGAAATCGTGTACTTTTGTGTCTTCTCTCGTCAGCGACCAGATGGCGTTCCTTAACTGTCGATGCGGGTCCCGGGGTGTACAAGATTTTCGAAAAAATGTTCCAGAGGATCTTTGAAAGAGTTGCGCAGTCTTTCTATAACGGGTTCTGCATATATAGATATGGAACCCGAGGAGGTGGATCTATACAGGACTGTCGTTCTCAAGGCATTTGGTGTTACCTCCAAGGTTGTGCCGGTTTTTCGTCTCTCCTCTTCTACTTGAATCCTTATCGTTTCCTGTCACCATTTTATACAATAATGTCCAAGCTTTTTCAGTGAGCCTGTCTGATCATCTTCTTAGAAGTCTTGCAGCCTCTTTCGAAGATGGAGGCTTTGAAATACGTGGATATTCTTTGCGGTGAGAGATGGGAGGACGATGATGATGCGAGCAACCTTCCTTTGGTTTCCTGCGTCACTCTATGGGATTACGGTGTCCTCGGTCTGATTTTTGAAACATGGAACGAATTGGTTCTTCCTGAGTTGCAACACTTCGACTGGTATACGAAGAGACGTTTTTATGTCTAAAACTCCCTCAGTTCAAACTACCCAATCCGCGCATCACCGAAACTGTCTGTTATTTCGATGCTTTCACAGTTTCGATTCCCCTGATTTCGAACGCGAGTTGACCGTGCTGTTAAAAGCTTTGTCGAATGTCAATATTCTGCGTCTGGTATCTCGTCATTTCACTCCCATTTTACTCGAGGAAATGCACTCCGATTCTCGTTTTCTGATTTCTCTTACGGACATTACCTTGCATTGGACGTTTCCTGAAGGTACTGACAATGGACTATTTTTGCTCATTGACACGCTGCATTCACGTGCGGTGTCTGCTACTTGCGTGACCGTAAAACGTATTGCATTACGTTCGGAGGTCGCTCTTTATGGTGGGCTGATACCTCGTCACGTCAGGTGGTATCGTTTACAGGATGATGGTTTGGAAGTGTTGGTATCGAGAGATCTTTTGTCTTAGATGTGGCATAATCAGCGGTGTTGTATAGATTTTCTAGAGGAGCGTATTGTCTACGTGAGTTTTTTTGACCGTTTACACCTTTTTTTCTTTAAATCTACAGACATAGTGTCCAACGTGTTTTGATTCATTCTTCTTCGTGTTGACTGCCGCTCATTTGGTCAAGCATGTTACAGTTGCATGATCTGGCAACAGGCGTTGTAGTCGGACTAATTTTTTCATCGTGGTGTATTAGAATATTTCACTGTATATATAAGACGACAAGTGCTATGTGATGTCCAAAAAATATCATTGACAGTAGATCCGTAACGTTTACATTAATCGCGCGATATCCAATTCGACGGCTGCAAGATTGTTTGGGATGATGTTTTTCATGTATACACCATCCATGAACCCCGCAACACGGATATCGTGTCCCATTAGACGACAGTTGGCCAGGCATACAATGACCTCGTCAGTCATGTGAGGAAAATTTAGAAGGGGACTGTTTGCTTGAATTGTGACGGAAAGCATGCCTAAGGGTTTGGACAACGGATGGTGGCATCTTTCTATCATATCAGCCAAATGGCTAGAGACGAATTCGATACTGCCTGGTCCGTGATCGGATGGACATGAGGCCATGACAGTGAATCGAGTCAAAGCGGGATTCACGTAACGAAGACCCGGCGTGTCGTCCTCCAAGACAGACGATAAAACTTTGACGACGACATGGATGACAGAGTCGCATTCCTTATACCATCGATCATAATGGAAAGCCAGGTCTATAAGAAGCGGCAGCTCTGACAAGATGTTGAAAATGTCCTCGGTAAGCAGAGTGTTGTATATTGCTATGTGGGTCAAAGTCGCATAGCATTGAGACCGAACTATGAGGTCGTGCACATCACCCAGACAGTCGCCGTCTGTAAAGTCCAATATGCCGTGAAGAGGATTGCTTTCAACGACAATGGAGCGGACGAAGGGCAGTGTCACACTTCTAAACAATGCTCCTTGAGATGCTGCGAACACGCGGATGTTGGGACAATTGATTGTACAGGCCCGAGCATGGAATTGGCCCATCCAAGGTCATTGGTATACCGCTCGGAAATACCATATATGCGGTGAAGCTTGCAGATGATGCAGAGTGAGGTTGTGGGTGTTTTCGCTTGCATAGCAGTTGCGAATGTCCTCGTAGAAGGTGATAGATGTATGAGGAACAGAAAACGTGGACCAAGAGTCGAAACCGGTGAAAGTGAGCCGTTCGAGTGCAGGCGCTAATGTGAAAGCATTGATGACATGCGGCGTAGATATGTCGTTACCGATAGCGCGTACAGCGCATCGGTGAAGATTAGGCACACGCCCTACGAGTATTGAAAGTAGAGGAACAAAGGTCGAAGGGAGATGCAAATCGAGGACTTTCAGACGTTGCGAGTGTGCCATGATCACGCAAAGAGCTTCTGCAAGGGAAGGAGCTACAGACTCTTCGTCCAAACCCATGAATGTGACGTTAAGTTCTTTGTTTTTGGAGCGGTGGATGGCCATGGAAGTCAGTTCTGCCCAGGCTTTGGTACGCCCTCGAATCGAGCCTGGGCTTGAGACGATGGCCAACGTGGACCAAAAACCCGTACACAGATGGATGGCAGTGTTATGCCATTGATGAGACACGTGGGATATTACAAAGGCCATATCTGTTTTATCTCCCACCTTAAAGGCGTAGGAGGTTTCTTCGTAGAACTCGGAGAATATTTTCATCAGTATTTCTGGAGGTGTACGAAGGACGATCGGTTCTTCGAGCATGTCGTTGGGCATTGTTGGCTTTGTCCATTTACAAGTTGACAGTGTGCGAGGCGATGGAAAGGTAATGGATGACACGATGGGGTCAGGCTGTCTCGAAGGTACGATGTGATTCACGTCGGAAGGGACCTTTGGGACAGTGAGATTTAATCCGAAACGACCGTATAAAGTCTATTAGGGTGGACGTTGATTAATCGACTGTTGAATAAGCATACTCTAGTACTTACCACGGGTGCAAGGGCAGGCGTAATAATCGTCTTATTTAGTACGGTCGTGTCGTGCTATACAACGTTTAGCTATTCCGTGTGTCTTGCTACATGTGGATATCACTTACGTCATGGTCAATGAAGCTGGAGTTATCCATCAAAGGATGCTGACAGTCTTGAGGATTGTTCGTATTCTACAGTGGGGTTACTAGGATCATGCAAACCAGAATGATAGGTGGTGCGTACAGCTTGAGCGGATTGAGCATAAGAGTCGATGGTAAGATGGGGGTAGCCGGACGTGGCTGTGTACTATATCGTGTTGAAGGTGAGGACGAAGACAGTGGATATTGACGCCCAGTGGACCGTACCTTGAACGCTGGGTTTGTCGTTTTCGAGTTCTGCATTTGTATGGTTGGATGTGATGGTCGATATCGATAAAATATAAGGGATTATCATGCAGTGTTCGTGAGGTTGACGGAAGTATTTATACACCAGGGGCAAACTTCGCTGACATTAACAAATTATCCATTTCTTTCGTTCCTCTAGGTAGGTGTGGGAATTATGATGCTTATGACCAGCTGCCTTCTGCCGGTGGTTAACGTCGGTCTAATTGTGATCGGAGATCCGTCATGCTGTTGCATACGGGTTCGGCTATCAAAAAGTCGGTATTTCCGTGTTGGAAACGTGCCAATATCAAGCAAGCAACGAGAACTTTCGTCGATACGTCGTGCAAGAATTACATGGACTTGGGGCGTATAGTGAATTCTGAAATGATTTTTTGTTATCCGTCTTGTTGAGCGAATTAGAAGAGGTCATATCAGGTCGGTGCCGAGGACGGATGTACGTCATTAGTCACGGTGTTATCAGGCGAGCATGTTCAAAACATCGATCGTGCTAGCTGCACGGCGTGTGGCATTTGATTCCTAGCGAGTTCTGATACTGGTGTAAGATGGCATGGCATGGTGTGCCAAGTTCAAGATCGCGACATCTCAGGGTGCTATCAAAGTTTAATTATTAATCTGTCAGAATCAGAATGTTTGACTACGAGAGTGAGGGTTGTAATATGTCACATTGAGGGCACAGCATTTCCGTTAAGGTAGAGTATACATTCGTCATACTATGCTAACCGAAACATGTGAATCAGGGTCAGGCTGGCCAGTGTTTACTCGCGTCTCGCATCAGCTCAGAGCCGTGACCCGACTTTCTATGGATATTGATAGATAGGATAATGGCTTGTATTTTCATTCACACACGTGAGTTCTGTTAGCGAACGAGTCGAGGCATAACGGGCAGAACTTGAAAGAATGTGTCAGAATGTTAGGCGATTATAGCGAACTTATAAATACAGCACTCGTACGAGTGATCTCATCTGAAAGTCGAAGGTTATTAAAACAAAAATAGACAAGGTACCACGGTTCACAGCGAATAAGAGTTTGTCTCAGTCCTCCTGATGTATTACGTTTGAATGCTTTCCTTCATAGGATAGTGAGAGGAAGCATGATGAATGTTCGTTTGTTGATTTTATTTCACTTGTTACACGCGAGCGGTATATTATTCCAATTCTCAGGATCGTGAAGGATTACGTTTCATAAATATAAACACGGAAGTGTACTGGCACCGCGTTTATCGCAGATGGCATACTGATACAAGTATCTCCACTGGTTGGTTTGTATTATCAGCTTAAATATTTGCGTTCGGCGTGTGTCACAAAGCGAGACAGAACCTCGTTTTCATCGGTTTTGTCACCCGGACACAGCTGTTCGTTGCCTCTACAACAGCGCAGGAGTTTCGATCATGGCGTTGAGCGTGATAGATGCGAAATAACGGGACTAGAAGGTTAGAACACTGTCTGCGGGTGTTCGAAGTCTTAGTACGAATGTGAAACCAAGGAGGGTACGAGCATGGCAAGGATTTGATTGTGAAGATGTAAGAAGCAAGGAATGAGCAAGGCACGATGTCAGTCTGATCCCCGGTAAGAATGCTGGAGTACCTACGTTCGAAGATCATATTTTATATGGAGCGATTCATGAGCAGTAGCCGTATAAAATTTTGATATTGATATCGAACAGCCAATAAATATGGGGTTCAGAGTCCTGGTAAATGCGGAAAACACTTACACACACCTACCATATAGTCGAGGGAAATGCAAATGAATGTTCTCGCATGCATGACTGAATCGAGGGTTTTCTTGTATCTGTCGTAAAGTGTCCGTGGATGCTGGGGATCCTGATGCTGCCATGAGTTGGTTTCTGAGACGGTGTAGGCATTGATTATATCGAGACATCGGCCTGCAGGTTTGGGTCGTCGAAGAGGATGAAAACGAAGAAGAAGGGGAGGGGGGGACGATCACTGTAATATTTCTTGTGGCTGGTATTTTTTAACAGGTAATGTCGAGACGTTTTTGAAATTTTCAATGATTCCTAGGGCGGGTATAGTAACCCTGAAGATGTTTTCATGTGTGTTCAGAAGGATACGTCGATAAACCCACCTGACACGAGTCTGCACTTGCTTCATGATTGCTAGTCGATTGTGTGAGGCAATAAGTGACGGGCTGTAGAGGTCGCCGACCGGCATGATGACAGTGCTTGAATGTATGGTCATCATTTTGTTGTTGTGTCGGTTACGGGCGCGTCATCGGGACGTGGCAAGTCGTTGAGGAGGAGCAGAAATATGTCTATTTATGGGTTTTTCTGAGGTCAGAACTCGTCGAAGTCGACGTTGAAAATGAAGAGGACCATCTGGTATAGTGGAGGCGCCGCTGTAAAGCGAGAAGTCTCATCAAGAGATCGTAGCTGGGTCAGAGAGCCCATGGGCACGGACGTCGTCATTGTACTCATCAGATGTTGAATCGATGGGTTTGCTAGTTTTGTTACTATAGTAATAAAAGTTACAGCGATGGTATCTTATGCATAAAATCAATGCATTCGTGTTAGGTGGTTTGCTCTAACGTTTTTATATGACGTCGTACTGTCTATGGACATTTTCGATATTGTACGATATTATGGAGCGTGGGTCGAGGTTTATTTTTTGTTTTATTTATGAGGTTGTTATCTTATTGATTGTATATCAACGGTTTTCCCAAATGAAGGTTTCATCAGAATTGATTAAGCAATTCTAGACCGTGATAATAAGAGAGCACATCTATAGGGAGATATATAAGTGTGATGAGGATGCGATAACCGCGCGATGATCTGGGCCTTCATGGTGAATTTCGGCGGTGGCGAGCGTATTCAATATTATTATTATTATTTTGTGCGGTTGGTCTTCATACGCCGGTGGGACCTTTCTTACCCTTTGAGTATTCGAGTCGATTATCGAGACAATATACTTTTTTTTTTTTGTTATGCGTGGGGATGCTGCGTCTGAGCCGTGGATGGCATAGGGTCGTAGGCATGTGCTGTTCGGAAAAACATGTCAGGAATGTCTTCATCGTGACATTCGTTAACGGCTTCGAAAGGATGATGTATAGTCACCTTAAGTTATCGGTGGTTAGTAGTGTTCGACCAGAAATGTGTCTCGAATTTATGGTTATATTTTTGCATGTCAATATGTTTGATCATGAGGAGTAGCGAAGGATGGAGTAGTACTGTTTAAGCGTGTCCATAACGTGTCCATATTCTGCGTTGATTCCTTCTATTCAGCTGTATATAGTCACCTTCTTTTTGGTGTGTAAAGGCCTGGATCTCGATCAAGGGGTCAAAATTACCTAATAGAGACCAACCCGTAGGGTCTGACTGATTGCGATTTAGCTTTGGCGGTATTCAGACATTCGACTCATTTTTTTTTTTGAAAATAGGGCTATCCGTTGAATGCTTTTGTTTGCAACTCGTTCATATGTACGTACCTCGATTTTTTACGTGGTCTGTGTGGTAGAAACATGTGTAGATCTCAGATGCGTCCTGTTGTATGTTTGTGTTTGGTTGAAGTATGGCCGCTTTATGGATTCGATATAACTGTTTATGAAAACTAAAAAAAACTAAAAAACACTTGTGAGCTACCTGTTCACTTGTCTCGAGGATGGTATGGTTCTCTTTCATTCTTCTTTCGTCGTTGTCTGATCAAATAATTTTTATTTTACTGCATCGTTTCTTGTTTTCCGCTTTGGCTGAACTTGCTGCTACGCCGTGTCCCGTGGTGGTTTTGGCGTGGTCAGGACAAAAAAAAATTCGAGTCTTTTATGGAGAGAGATACTCCCCTCGAGGAACTTTTCCGCAATTTGCTTTTCGTCCAAATGCATTGGCCTCGTTCTTCTGCGACTGCGAACCTCTTGGCGTCCAATGTTCCGCCCTCCGACATAGATCATTTGCATTACGAGAAAGTCGTCGAATATGGACAGGGGGATATTCAGAACATATCCTTGAGGCTGAAGTACGCTCGCGCTGTTGTGGGCCACCTCGATAGGCAGTTGGAACTTGCTGTCAATAATGTCGAAGATGCCCGGACAATAGTACATCCGATGAGGAGGTTCAACGACGACATTTTGTTGGAAGTCTTTCAGCACTGCGTACAAATGGAGTCTACGCTGAACAGCATTGATATCAGAGGGATGCCGTGGACCCTGTCGCAGGTCTGCTGTCGCTGGAGGAGTTTGGCGATAAATACCGGAAGATTATGGACAAGGGTGCGCCTTGATTTCGGTTGTGACGAAGCCTTTATGGAATCGGTTGGGGCTTCGTATCTTCTATCCAACCAGCTGCTCAGAGCAGCACCATTCGACGTCGACATGTCGATTGAAGGATCTCCAGTTGCTTCGACGGTCAACCGTATCTTCCAAACCCTTGTACTGTTTTCTCCTCAGGTTCGGTCGCTGACGATCAAGGCCGGAGCATTGTCCTATCGGCTTTTGTCCGCCTGTAGAGGGTTTTTTCAACATTTACAGTCGCTTTCCATTTGCGATGCATCCTACTATCTGTTCGAGGGTTCAGAAACAGAGGATCCGTATCACAATCTTACCATCGACGCCTTCGCCTTCGCGCCAAGGCTCGAGTGCCTACGGGTACACGCTTTGCCGCTTCAGTCCGTTGCTTTGGCGTCTGTTACTCTTAGCTCCATCGTTCAGTTTTCGACGCCATTATATTCCCAATGGACAACAGTCTTCAGATTAATATCGCAGATGAACAAGTTGGAGTCGTTGGATCTACTCTGTGATGGTGATGTCGATGCTATCGACGACGACCCGAGTCCTGTCATAGTTCCGTCTTTGCGTCGACTGATGCTTCGCGATCCTGACGGTTGGCAGAACATCCCGGTGGTGTGGGACAAGGTCGACGTGTCTCAGGTTACTACAGTTGTTCTATCTTATCAAGGAGAATACTCCGTGGTCACGTATCCGAGTCTTCTCGCTTCGGTCGCGTCCATCACGGAATTACATGTTCACGTTGGCGAATTTGTGGACAATTTGGATAATCATTCTACCCAGATGATTTCCTTCCTTCGATATACGCCGAATGTGGCTACATTTTGCATTCGAACATTTTTTCATTGTAGTCTCTTTTTCAGAGAGGTATCTCGGGATTCGCATTTCCTCCCCAATTTGCGTGAGATATCATTTGGATACGAGGGCGGCGTTGATGTGGAAGGTGACGCTCAGTTGATCGAGGCTGTGTACATTCGTGCCACGAATCCTGCTTTCTGCACAGTCGAAAAGATCAGTCTTCGATCATCTCTTTCTTACTCTACAGATCTCTACAGGCAGAAGTGGGATGCGTTGTGTAGGAACGGTCAAGTTGTTGTGGAGGTGGACAATTTTCCCTTTTGTTATTTTGAACGTTAAGATCTGATACGTTCAACAATTGGGATGATGATTCGATACTATCGGTGGAGGGCTACGTATTGTCGTTTACATCTTGATAGATGCTCGAATCCTTGGAATCAGACAGTCAGTAGCAGTCACGCGTCATGCAGTCGTTTAAAGATTGTGATTTATATTTTCGTAAGGCGCTTGTATAGTATGTAGAATGTTCGACAATTGAGTATAACGCATGAGTGTTCCACAGGTGCTGGCGTTTACATTGATCGTTTGACATTGGATGGTTCCTCATGTTTATATTCGAGCCTTGACTTTTTGAGTAGCAAGGCAGAAGGATTGTAAACGGTTGCCTAGATTGCTGACATATCCTCGGTAAGATTGTAACCTGGTCGGCGGTCGGTGTACTTAACCTGTTTGCATGTAGCGATGTAGTGTTGTTGACATCCAGGGAAGGCAACTAAACCGTGCCTTTGTGGAGTATAGAAAAGGACCGGTGCGATTGGGGGGTAAAGAGGTAAAAGAAAATGGAAAAATCGAACAAATGTATTAGGCCTCGGATCTTTGATATTGTTATGGCTATTGTAAGTGTAATGACAATTTTGATGATGCGGGTATGTTAAGGCAGTCGACGAGTTTGGGCGGATGTTCTACACGTACAAACATAGAATCCAATTTAGTTACATTCTGCCAGGCTTTAAACGCACGTCTTTTGTCTGCCGTCCTACTCAAGGAAGTTTGGGTATTCTAAAATGAGCGCTAGATCGTCGTTTATGGTGCGTATTTTGGCAGCCGTACTGTATATCCATGTTAACTGTGCTCGTAATCTAGTATACAAATTCGATTTATGATCAACACAGCGCGATTTGTACTCGCCTGCATTCTGAACGATTTGAAGCAGTAAGTATCATCTGCCTACCAATATTTTGTCTAATGGCGATATTTATACAGACCGCGGATGGCCCTCGTTTTCATCAAGAATTTTATTATAGTATTGTGAAATATACTCGCATCTCGCCTGTTCAAGACGTACGTGTTATTCGTCGAACGGGATTTGGTTTGAGAGGTTGAACATTGGTTCCTCAGTACAGTCAACAGGGGTCGGATAAGGCGGATGTGTTGTCTAATATACCCACCTACTTGGTGTGCATCGTTCGTATTGCTTTGACGGTCGGTTAACGGGAGGGTTTTTTCTTCTTCTTCTGTTTAGGCTCATGGACGCATTGGGTCGGCCACCCTGTCTACTGGAATGTTCGCTACTTCAGATCATATTATCTGTTCGGTGCAGCTAGTGATGTCCAGGTCAGGCTTAAAGCCTGCGACCCAGCCTGACCCAGCCCGACCCGACCCTAAAAAGCCCAGCCCTGGTGGAGGGCTTTGGCGGGCTCAGGGCTCGGGCTCAAGCTATGGAAAGCCTGAGCCCTGGTCAGTTGTGGTAATATCCTATAAATAGCTTTATAGATGGTGAGTATGATTCTTTTGTCATGTCAAAGCCTCAATATGACAACTTACAGCAAAAATTAGCATAAGAATGTCACATATACCTCATCTCATGCATATAGATGCTAAAAGCCCTGCCAAAAGCCCAAGCCTGACCCGACCCAGGCCTGACCCGGAGGAGGGCTTTGGAGGGCTCAGGGCTCAGGCTCACACTTTGTCAAAGCCTGACCCTCCAAAGCCCAGCCCAAGCCCAAAAAACCCGGCCCGACCCGACCCGGACATCACTAGGTGCAGCCTAATTTCGTGGACAAGTCTAATTTTTTTACCGTTACAAGTCCCTCTTTCTTTTGGTGCCGCCGAGCAGCAAGGGCGGGGTATGTTCGACATTGGTGTTCGGGAATTGCCCGTTCGTCGGATCCCTCCAGAAATTTGGATGGCAGTGTTTTCGGAGATTTGTAACGTTTCAACCTATTATTTTGAGGTTGGGAAGAAGAAGAGTGCGGCGTTCGTGATTTCTCACGTATGTAGTCAATGGTGAGACATCGCCATTGAATCGTGCGTGAGGTTTTGGTCTACGTTGATCATTGACGCTGGTTCAAGCAAACATCGAGGTCATACTAAAGGCTGGGCAGAGCTGACAGCCATGGCTTTGAACCGTTCAAAGGGTACAGAGGTCAGCATCGTGTTCATTGGGTCAGACCGTCAATGTGTGTGGCCGCGTCTCGTTGAAGTGTTACATCAGGTTATGGCTTGCTCGCAACTCCTGTGGAATCTCGAATTGCATCTCTCTTCATCGTTGATTCCTCTCCTTTCAGCGCTCGTAGGCCGTATACCCATTCTTCGTCGGTGTACCGTTCATTTTATGGGCGATATCATATTTGCAGATTGCCAAACTGATGCATTTGCTATAGCGCCTCGACTCAAACAGCTTACTCTCACCGGTTTTGGTCCAGGGTCTACGTTTTCTATTCCTTGCTCGTCTATTATATCCTATGAGGATGTTCGTGATTGCCGCGTCGGTGAAGGTGTTCACGACTCCATCGTACGTCATCCACAAACATCTCCTCGTGTACGGTTTTTTCGGGCCGTTTATCAGCGTCTTTGGATGGGCTGTTTTCATGCTGTCGAGCCTCCGGTGGAATGTCCCAGTGTTCGTGTTTTTGCCGCATCCCAGGGTGCCCTGTTTCGAAGCGTGATGCTGCCTTCCGTCCATTCCATCATAATTGAAAGCAAATCTCCTGATGGTATACTGGATTTTACGGATGGTGACTGTTTACCAGCCATGTACAATCTTGTCGTCAGGTCTCAGTGCTATATGACTTTGCAACAATTGTCGATATATGACACCCGCATCACCTACTATGCCATATTTGATATCTTGACGGAACTATGTTATCTGACAACTCTGGCACTTGGTTTCACCCGGTGGTATGAGGCATGCGACGCTGTCATTCATAATATCATCATTGCTTTGTCCGCTATCGTTGGTGAGGATGTGATCGGTCCTTATCGTGTGGCACCTGTGTTACTTCGTATTGTTGTCACCGCCTCCGAACCATTGGATGACAGTCGAGGAAGTATTGGGTTCGTTTGCGTTCATTTTGTGGATATGGTGGAAGGTCGATGTTCCCGTCTTATGGGTCACGTGGGAAAATTCAGCGTTATGGTCAAAGTGGGCAGTCCTTTTCTGGACTTTCCTCATATGTCTGATGAGGTTATCATGCATTTGGTTAAATGTCGTCAGATGGGGCATGCTATCATGTTGCTGGTTACATTGATGGCGATTACATGAAAAATATCGTCACCGACGATTCTTTCAGTGTTGACTTGGATAACTGAAAGCCCGTGCAAGTGTAGTGGATTAATATCATCATAGTATGTCTGTCATATTTTCATGTGTAACAAGTCTTAATGGCTGAACGCCATGTTTTTGGTGGTTCAGGGCTGTAGACGTTGATGTTATAGTTGTGTGCAATAGTCGTATCAGTTATCTAGGTGATGTTCATAGCTATGAGGAACAAATGATATCCGTTCGGTATATTTATTCGCTGAGACCGTAAAGTTGATTCTATATCCTGATGGTCATCGATCTGCATCGGTACCGATTGAATTAGGCACGTCCTTCTTTTTATTTTGTGTTCTTCCTTCATCTTCATTCATCTCTTGATATTATTATTTTTGTATGCTTTGGATATTGTTTGGTCTTGGTATTTGTGTGTCGACGTCAGTCCGTTTCTTGCTCCTGTCAGTCCGGGTCGTCGAGTCCCTATTTTGATTGACATTTCCAGTTCGCATAACGTCAGAAGGGTTCTAGATTTCGAGCGTGGATTCTGGTGTTTCGTCGGTCCGAACTTTTCCAGACTGTCATTTATATTCATTCGTATATTGAGGATGATCCGTTGTGACCAATCATACTGGTAGAATGTTTGTTTTCACTCTCTGGATAGACTATGCCATGACTGTGGGTCTAGCCATTTGTTATTTGGATCTTGTATCGGTGCCAACTACACCGAGTTTCTGCGACGGTAGTAGCAGGTTCGAATATTCTCATAAGGGCGGATGTATTTTGTTCGGTATAACTATCGCTGCGAGTAACAGAGTAACATAGGGCCGTCGAGGTCGAAGTAGCATGGATTCGCAACCCTGTATCTGGGGGATAGCATCCGAACTCGTAAGCGACTATCCGAGGTTAGTATCGCATCATGCTTGTCTTATGTTTTTCGTGTACTTGATGTTTGTCGTAGCGATTCTGCGTTGGAGCATGCGTGACTCGTGAGGTCTCTTTAACTGTTCACATGCGGCATGATTAACGGTATTTTTTCCGTGCTTTTGACAAGATGTCGTCGTGCAGGCATGTTTCATCCGTGAGATACTCCGTGGCATTGTTTGCTGTTTAGTCGGAAGGGGTCTGATCTTTTCCTCCTGGGAAGACAGGCATCCTATTAACCGACGTTTAGAATGTTGTCTCGCGAGCCAGCGTTGAGCATTTGTTCCTGTGTACCTGTAAACACCGTACAGAGAACCACATGACAGTTGTGCGTCTGTTTGAGGCACGCCTTGATGTAGTGTTGGCATATGGAAGCAAGTCAAGCATTGGTCGCGGCAAGGGCGAGCCTGGCAGGATGTCCGATCACTTTAGATAAGGTTAGTGATCACTACTTGAGAACATGTACCCTCGTATTAGTTATGTTATTGATAAGTCGAGCATAGCAAATAAAGAAAATAAAGGATTTGTATCGGTGAGTAGAAATTTGTGGTTGGTTGTATTCCTTCGTGTCATACAAATGGTAGCTTCATGTCTGAGATAATTTTAGGTGCTTTTCTGCTGGACCGGTTGCAGATTGGTGACGCCATTTCCATGTATGTATATATTTCGGATGGGTTAAAGGCGCGCTTCGTGCGTCGGTTGTTGTTGATCGTCGTAAGACGTCGCCAATGTCCTGTCGGCTGCCTCCTTGATGTCATTCGTCTCAGGGGTCGATATATGCCTTCTTCTTCTTGTTATTATTATTATTTTCCGAATAGATATTGTAGTACAATACATTTAGTATTGTCCCACATCTCGATTCGGCAGAGATCGACAGTCAAATGGGCTATTACGTTGAGTGGATTATTTGAAGGTGGATGCAGCGAGTGTTCTTTTGTCCTGTCCTTTACTCCAAGTGACTCGAAATGCTGGATTCACTCGAAGATGGGCAGTACGATGATACGTATCTCCAACAGTATCTCGCCCAGCCTTCCAAGATACAAAGGTTTCTTGTGGTCAAAAAGCATTTCAAGGACATTCACGATGGTCGGGAAGGATTCTACGTCGGTAGACAGAGAAAAACAGCAGATGCGGTAACCGTTTCGCGAACTGGTGCGCATGTTTTATTTGATCTTCTTGTATTTTTTTCCTTGGTGTTGACTATGGATTTATTACTGTAGACGAGCTTGTCCGTCGTGAATCTGTCCTGTCTGCTTTGGCATGGCGTCCTCTCATCGGTCCTAGAATTTCTACCGAGCTCCAATGGCATGTAATTCGCATGGTATCGTCCATTTTTTCTCTTAAATCGATGCGATTGGTTTGTCGGTCTTGGAACGACGAGATACTTCGTTGGACACGTCTGTTTCGTCACCTCCTTTTCACCGTTGAGGACGATATGGACATATCCCTTGTGCGCAAACGAATCGAATTTCGTGTTGGCGTGTTTTTGTCTCATCATGGTATTGAGAACCGCGTCACTAGTATTACCGTGTACAGATGGACGCTGAATGACCATTGTTGGTTCCTTCATCAATTGACCTCCGTGACTCACGTCAGGATCATCGAATGTGGGACTTTAAGATGGTTATACTGTCTCCCCAGTTCTCTCACCCATCTAATGGTCGTGAGAACTTCCATCGAGGTCATAGGGGGGTTCCAGCATCTCCTCCAGCGGCCCAGCCGCTTAACTTGTTTGATGCTGGATTCGGCACGGGTCGTAGGTCTGGTGAGAGTTCTGAGCGCTTCAGCTACTTTACCATGCACTAATAATTTTTCGTTAGTTCACGCGTGACGATCCCAACGATAACGACAACGAACTATGGCGAACGAGGTACGGGCTTTCGGGTGCGGTACGAGATGTATTCGATATCCAAGTTGGAACAGCCGTGTTATCAGAATTGGTGGTATATCAAGACAGCGACGTGTTTGCGGATTTGATGGATGGAAAGTCTTTATTCCAGTTTATTATGTTTTGGTTGGGTGGCGATATCGAGGGACGGCTCACTCATCGCATTCGACCTGGCGAAACGTTTCCCAGAGGAATTGACGGGCGTTTTATCACCAAACTGCGTGTCCATTTCGAGGATACTACGCTGGTGGATCCGCAGACATGGGAACAGTTTGGGCGGCATGTTACTGATTTGACCATAGGGGGTGAGTTGTAATCTTTGTATCATGCACTCTTTTTAATATCTTTTTCTCATGTTTTGTTTGATGAAGTATCGGGAGTGTTACGGGTGATGATTATCGACCTAGACTGCTTTACACGACTCAGTAAACTCCGCTTGGATTATCACTTCTCGACTTCGTTTTCGTGGTTGGCAGAATGTGTTTCGACTTGGACGTGTCAGTTAAAAGGGGGTCTCTGGCTTTACATTCATCACGACACACCGTGGGATGTCTTATCGAGGGAACATCTCGATCAAGATTGATGGGGAGATTCCGATCACTGTCGGGACTGGCCTGAGTGGTGGCTAGAGTTCGAGATCACTCTTTTCCCTCATTTCAAGCGCGACGTGTTAACTGGTGGTTTCGGGGGTGATCTTCATGTCGTGTTTGTGTCCAAATCACTTCCTGATGAAGACCCCTTCGCTGAAGAGCGTACGTTGTATGAGGGCGCTCATGGATTTATCACGTCATACCACAGTTTCAGACGGGAAAATGGTTATACAACACGGGTGTCGACAGATGTTAGTATAATTAGTTATGAGTCATATAGGTATTCTTTCCGTTCTTAAACGTACCTTTTTCGCTGGCTCTATATGATTTTATCTTTCTCTGGCAACGATTTAATGTAATATTATGTTGCGTTGTCGCTTTTGATGTATCTATCAGTAGTATCATGTCGTTGTGTCTGAGAAGGTGAATCGAGGTCTACGAAGCATTCTGCATCATATATGACACGACAGGAAAGAGCCCTCGTGGACAGGACACCTCGTAGCGGTCGTGCTTGGCGTTCAATGGATGGTCTTCCAAATACCCTGTATCCGGTTCAGAGTCTCGATTCGGTCCCGCTTCTTGAACTATCTATCCAGTATTCCTCTTCTGACGGTCACAGTTCCGTATTGTATGTCATGCCCCTTTGGCTCGCAGAGGATGTCGATTCGCAAATGAGAGAGGTGATTTTGAGCTACACAGATACTTTTTTTTTTTTTTTCGTGTCAGGTGGATGCTAGATTCGTGCGAAAACTTCGTCTTCGTCTGGGAAATGGTTTCAGTATTATGTCAGCTATTTGAGAAAGCCGGAGTCAAAGTGTTACATGTTTGACGCTTGGCGGTATGTTTTCACTGCCAGGATACGACTTAAGCTGGTATGCATTTAGGTTCGTGTGTGACTAATGCAACGGCTGTTCAGTTTGGATGATTACGTTCTGAGTAAGTCTTCGAAATTAATTTCTCTGACGATTTTCAAAGAATATTCGATGTCATATCTAAGTGGTACGTCGCCCAAAGTGATTCGTCCATTGTGTTCACCTAGAATAATGATCCTTGGGGTGCTTGTAAAACAGTATGTCTGGTTCATCGCAAGCTTTGGTGGGATACTTTCGCGGCCTGTTTGAAGCCAGCGTTTTCTGTAAGCAGCAATCGGAACGCTGGAATTCCTGTCTTTAGTGGCAGGTTCCACTTTTTTCCGTAGTGGGGTTTCTGCCGTCGGGAACTGTCAAGGTCGATCGTACGTCTCTAATCCGGTTCGTCAATGCCATTGTTGACGCATACTGATCCTTTAGGACTGAGTTGGAAATCACTAGGACTGTCGCGGTAGGAGTTGATGTAAGAAATTGTACGGATTATCGTGGTCTGTAGGTTGTATTAATCGAGCTCTTATAACCGTAATTGTGATATGGAGTAAATGCTTGAATAGCTTGTGTGCGAAGTACTGTACATCGCTGATGCATTCTGCTGTTTAAAAGGAGCTAGTGTTGGTATGGGAATATGAAATCGCACATTGTGACGCTTAGTCGTTGTATCAACGGCCTTAAAGGTCTGTCTGAACTTGTGTCCAGTGGGTCTTGAGACCATGGTCAATGGCAACGACAAGAATGTTTCTTTTTACGTCCTTCAGTGGGGAATGTTAGTGGCAACGTTGGTATCTGTGTTGTACCGATATCTGCAAGTGCGCCATTCGATCCAGACACCGTGTCTGCGTAAGCGCGGAGATGCCTTTCGCACAGGAGTCGTACCTGATGGCCGATCCCATCTTTAGCGCTCAGATAGACCAGCGTCCTCTAGCGAAGGTCAGAAGATGTAGAATCGACATTGTCGAAAGGATACCGGTTACTGTGCATCCCAACTTGTACTGATTTAGGGACAGTTCAATACTTCGAATCGGTTCCGCCGTCTCTGAAATGTAGGAAATCAAACCGGGACTAGCGGTTGCTTTCTAAAATTTAATGTTCTCGGATATGTTCAAACAGCGGCTAGTATTATCCTGGTGTTACTTTTTAGAGCATAGAGCATAAAATCAGAGTACGTCGATAGATGTATCTGTTACCAGGTACTGCCATACAATATAGGGCCGATCTGTTTCGTCTCATGAGTGCATTTATATGCTTTCATGTGAATCAGTAGGTATACGGCATCATTTGTAGGTGATTCAACCGTTAGATCGCGATTTTATTCACCCAGTTAGTTACTGACAGCGCTTATGGGTTTTTATCATTATCATTTTATTTTGTTCTTGGCTTGTTATTTTTCATCGAGCTTTATCCATGGCTGACAGCAATTTACAGTGTCGGGTGCACGTGCAGACATATATGTTCGATAATGAAGGGCTAGAAGTCGCGCGACGACTCGGATCATCGTCATGTCAAGCTTTGTGGGGTTGACATGAATGTTTTGTGTTTGGCCTTTTGTAGTATTTGAAAATGAAATCGACGTATCATGTTCGTATAGTCGGGGCTACTTTTTGTAAGCTCTATGGGAACTTTAGCTCAAGCGATAACATGTTGAGGACATCGTCAGTATGATATTTGTTGTGCGATATATAAGTAGCGACGATCAATAGAATCACCTTCCTTCTTCTCTTCTATCTGATGGCCTACAATGAATCTTTTGATCTTGGCAGATCAATCGGAAACTACTTGATGAGGATACGCGTATCTCGTTATGGTTTGAACGTAAAATATAGTATTTATTGTAGCTTTCAGCGACCGGTTAATCGAAATCATCGAGGTGATAGTCGTTCTTGAGAGATGTTACGGTGTACTTTGAGCATTTATCGCCTACGTGCTGACTCTTTAAGACTCTGTAATATATAATTACTACGTTGATATCAACGTACCTGTAGATCCGCATGTGTATTTATGTATGTATGATTGGCAACAGGATCTGGCTCGTTGTTGAAGAAAAAGAAGATACTTTCAAGTTCTCCGTCGCATACGTCGTCAATATGGTGAGTCCCTTGTACATGTATGTCTGTGTCGCCCTGGTTTAGTAGTATGCCGTCTTTCTTCGTTCCTTGTATCCTTTTTTTTTCCCCTCAGTTTTCCGACATTTATCTTCATTTTCGCTGATATGCTAATTCATCGTTCGTGGACCAGGAAAAAGAAACCTCGAAGTCTATAGGGGTGGGAGACAAGTCGTTTGATGATCTACTTCTTGATCTTCTTTCTGCCCCATTGCAGTTTCCTCGTACGATTGGTACTGCGAAGCTTTTGGCATCCAACGCTGCACCTTCAGAAGCTCAGTATATGTATTTCCAGTCTGTCGTTGAACGTGGATGGGAGGACATGCAGAAGTTATCTCAGAGGCTGATTCGCGCTCGCGCCATCGTGGATTACCTTGATGGGCAATTGGAACTTGCCATCACCAATGTTGAAGACGCCCGGACGATAATGCATCCGATGCGGCGGGTCAACAACGACGTTTTAGGGATGATTTTTCAGCACTGCGCAGAAACGGAGTCCTCACGGAACAGCATTGACGTCAGAGGGATGCCGTGGACTCTGTCGCACATCTGTGGCCGTTGGAGGAGTTTGGCGATGAATACGGGCAGGTTGTGGACGAGGGTAAGGCTCGATCTCGGCCATGACGAAGCATTTATGGGATCGGTTGGAGCCTCATATCTTATATCCAGCCAGTTGCTCAGAGCAGCACCTTTTAAGGTCGACATGACGATTGAAGGTTATCCAGGAGATTCGATGGTTAATAGTGTCTTCCCGGTCCTCGTTCCGTTTTCTCCTCGGATTCGGTCGTTGAAGATTAAAGCTAGCCCATCAGCTTGTCGGTTCCTGTCTGTATGCAAAGGTTTTTTTCCTTGTTTACAGTCTCTTTCGATACGTGGTGCATCCTACCATTCCGAGAGTTTGGAAACAAACGACATGTATCAGGACCTTACCCTCGACGCTTTCACCTTCGCGCCAAATCTTGAATGTCTACGGATACGCGAGCTGCCACTCCGGTCCCTTTATTTTGCGTCTACTACTCTCAATTCCATCACTCGGTTTTCCGTATCTCTGTATTCTCAGTTGTCAACAGTTCTCGAGAGAACGGCGCAGATGGGGAGGCTAGAGACGCTGGATTTGATCTGTAATTGTGATATCGACGATATCGACGACGATCCTGATCCAGTTACAATTCCGTCTTTGCGTCAACTGGTTCTCCACGATCCGGAGAATTGGCAGACTATTCCGATTGTGTGGGACAAGATTTTTGCGTTCCAGGTCACCACGGTTATATTGTCTTACGACGGATCCCATTTCGTTGTTACCTATCCTCTCCTTCGTGCTCCTGTCACGTCAATCATGGAACTGCACATTCACCTCGGCGATTGTCTAATTAACACGAATGATCACTGCTCCCTGATGATCGAGTTCCTTCGCCATACACCGAATTTGACCGCCTTTTGTATTCGAACCCCTCATCCGTGTACTCCCTTGTTTCGGGAGGCATTGCAGGAACCGTCTTTCCTCCCGAATTTGCACGAGTTTTTCTTTGGATACGAGGGTGGTCTCAATGCGGATGATGATACAGATATTATTGAAGCATTGTACGTTCGCACCACGAATCCTCTTTTCCATCCTGTCAAGAAGATCGGTCTTCAGTCACCCCTTTCTTATGCTACAAGCCTCTGCGAACGGAAGTGGGATTTAGTGTGCAAGAGCGGTCAAGTCGTTGTAGAATCGGACAAGCATCGAACCTGTCCTGGTGGATATTACTGAGGTCCATGGGTATTCGAGCGTTTGTGTTTCGGTACATGCTGTGACTGGTTGTGTGCGTCGGCGCGTTCGTTTGATCTGTCATGTTTGCAGGTTACTCGTGAATTCCTTGCATTTTAGTTTGATGTTTCTTCTTGGCACGTTATCTCTTCATTTTCAAACCTTACTGAGGCGACTTTGTATTTTTTACCTACATAATTTCAGATGCAATCAAATCGTCGGTTCTGCAGTATATTGCGCGCCGGGATGGATCATTCGTCCAACAGCCGGTCTGAGGATGTGATGGCGCTGTACTTCTTCATCATAACACACACACGTACGGTATATCGTCTATCGTGGACTTCGCGCATATGGCATTGATACATTATGCGGTACCACGTATTCTTTATTCTTTCAATATATTATGGATGACCGGATGGAACTGTAAGCAGCGGTGAGCTGCATCGCAATAGATCGATGGTCCCCGAATGCTGACAATAGGTGACACTTTGATTGGAGGGGCCACATGAAGGGTGCGTACACTCAAGACATGGAGTCAATGCTAAATGGTAATGTTGGGCATCGTTTTGGTACGGTTCTCCAGCTATCGGGACTTACATAACGTTACGGTGTAGCTGTTTAAGATAATATCTTAGATACATTACTTACATTCCATCGTCCCACTTGGTTCGATATTTTTGCAGAGTGTTCTGATTTAAACGTAAGCTGGGCTGTATATTTTCGGATTGCATCTGTTATTGTTATTGGCAGCTCGCTTGTAAGAGTAGTTCTGGTCAGTTGTTTGGTCGAGACTCGGCAAATTAATAAGGCAAACGGAACATTCGTAAGGAACCGATCGGATGTCAGATCTTTAAGATCGAGCGAAAACTTCGTCATTTGGTGCACATGCTCGCATTTTTGGTTTCTACCCCCATTATACCGAAAACCGGAAATAGAGGGTAATATTTGCTTCTCCCCGCCCCTGCACCTCCCCCCTCCCCCCCTTTTTTTTTTTTTCTTTTGTTCTTTCCCTGCTTCTTCCTATGTAATAGGGGTGAATACCCGTTCAAGTAGGGCGGAGGTAATGACGGAAGATTCCGAAAAAGCGAGACGATCGTACTAGGGAACCTATTGTTATCGGTGTAAATGCTGCTGTCTCGTCCGTTCCCATACGGCGAATACGCGACGGCATCGTTTTATACGACATGTGTTGATTAAGTATAAATGCAGCTGTGAACAAACCGTAAGAGTATAGGCAGTCCACCCTTTACGGTCGCAGTGTCGTGAAGAACCCCTCGAATCCAAGGATCCTGAATATATTGGCTAATATGGTATCTCGGGTACGTATTGATGTGTTGACCTTTCTTACATCAGGAGTGACTGTGATACTCTGCAGGACTCTAATAATACGGTCGATCAACTTTCGTCGAGTCGACCTTATATTCGAGCCGTTGATTCTGCAAGTGCCGCCTATTTATGAGTCGCGATACTTTTTGATTCTGATTATCATCGTTCAGGTTACGAATGAACTGGAGGTCGGTACACCTGACCATTTACTTGCTGAGAAAACAGTTGTTTACGCGACAACGGTTCAAGAAGTGAGCATTTTTACATCCTGTTGATAACCTATTAATCCCTGTGTAGCATGGAGACCAACCGGTGAATGCAACAGCAGATCCGTCGGATGCATCTGTGCTCGAGGTGAGTGTCCAGGTTCATCCTGCTCACGTTTCGTCAGCGTCGAACTGAGTTCCTGTCTCATTCTAGTGCGTCGAGTGTGCTGATGCATCTGTTGATGTACTCGGAAATATTGATGCGTCTGGGCCTTCTGAAAGCTCGACGCAATTCAGGTCTACCGTAACGGCAGTTCGTGCACTATCCACGGATCTTCCTGATCGAGAAGCGTCCGTAGAGCGAGAAGTCGTCATATCAGAACCTTCCGAAAGCCTGACGCAACTTGGACCTGCTGACATGGCCATCCGTGTACCATCCATGTATTTTTTTGGTCGAGAACAATCTATAGGACAACCCGTAACTGCCTTCCTGCCTTTGAAGCCGGCTGCCCGTCGTACGCCGCCGGAGGTTTGGCTCGTCGTATTTGCCCAGATTTATCACGACGTCGGTTACTGTCTTCCACTCGGGAAGAAGAAGGCACCCGCTTTTGTCATTTCTCATGTGTGTCGCCAGTGGCGATATATCGCTATCGACATGTGCCCTCTATTTTGGTCTCGTATGGCAATCACGGTGTCTCCGAGCACTGGTCGAGGCGTCACTAGATGCTGGGGTAACTTGACCGCCATGGCATTGCATCGATCCAAGCGAAAACCCCTCACGGTGATGTTTATGGCTTCGGATGATGAAGTCGCGGTATCGTCACTCTCCGAGGCATTGCTTATGCTAGCCGAGTCGCGACGTCTTCAGTACATCGATTTACATATCCCTTCACCGTTCGTACCTTTGCTTTCTGTCTTTACAGATCGATTACCAATCCTTCGTCGATGTGTGGTCCAGGCGATTGGCGTCATTTCATCCCCTCGTCATGTTAGCACATTTGCCGTGGCGCCGCTTCTCGAGTCGATTGCTTTTGCAGGATTTGACGCAAGGACCACTTTTGATATTCCCAGTGCAAACATAACCTCGTATGATGACGCGCGCGATTGCTACGCCGCTCAAGACGTCCACAATATCATTGTTTGCAATCTGCATGCTTCGCCGGTTCTACGGAGTTTTCGAGGGGTGTATCAACGCGATATATCGATCCAATTCAAGCCCTTACAGCCAGTCGTTGAATGTCATGACATTCATGTTTTCGTCGCGTCACAGGGGGCCGTGTTTAGAAGCGTCACATTGCCTGCAGTCGAGACTATTGTCATTGAGAGTTTTCCTCCCAACGGCTTGGTCCTTCTTACAGACGGTGATTGCTTTCCTGCCGTGCACGACCTGATTCTTCGATCACAATGTCATCTACATTTGACTGAACTGTCGGTGATCGACACACACATAAACAATTCTATCTTCGACATCCTATCAGAGTTGCCGATGTTAACGACGCTTTCCTTCACATTCACTCGATGGTTTCAGGCGTGTGATGACATATTGCACGATATTGTCATTGCTTTATCCGTCGTCAAGATTAGGGGCTCGCATATCTACTGTGTTGCCCCTGCTTTAGCTCAATTCAACGTGTCTATCGCCCATTCCCTCCTTCACTTTGATTGGCAAGAGATAAACTTTGTTTGTGCTCATCTTGCAGACATGGTGAAACATCGACATTTTCCGCCTTCAAACATATTGGATCGGATCGCGGTATCAATCAATGCCAGTACTCCGTTTCTTCAATTCTCTCATTTGACCGATGAAGTCATCGCAACGTTGGCGATTTGTCAGGTTATGGGACATGACATTCGACTATCTGGTTTTGTAGATGGCGTCTATATGACGAACATTATACCGGGTGACTTCTCAGTAGTCTTGGACGTTCCACTTAGTGAGTAGTGGACGTATCGTTGCTGGATACATTTGTGTACTTAGGGGTGAACTGCATCTTCCTTCCTTTCGTTTTCTGCGCTCGTAGTGGTAATATGTGCTTATCGGGACGTCGAGGTCTATTTATCAATACCATTTTGGTCTGCATCGTTATTACGGTCGAGAACTGTAGGTTCGATACTATGGTTTACTCTTGGCCATAACCGTGTCCGAAAGACTGCATGTAATACTTGTACCACCACTCTAGACCTTTAAGATAAATTTTTGTCGTGGATCGGTTATCAATCGAACAACTTATTCACGGTCGTTCCCGGTTACGAGTCTGAAGAATTGCGACCTTAACCGACGACAATGGCACCAACACCGACGTTGTCAAAATGTAGCTGATACAGCCATAACTTCTAACCGGCCTGCCTACGCGCTTGTTCGCCATATCCAGTTATGGGCTATTCTACAGTTCCCAATAGCGAGGTTATGTACATTCTTGCTGAAATCCGTACCATACATATATATGTGCGCGTGTACGTGTCTCTCTACGTTTTTGTTACATGTATATGTCTAATGCTATATCTATAGATTTCAACCTCTGTGACAATCGTAAGATATGACATCTACTTCAGTGAAAAGGTCAGCGACAAGTTTATAACGTTTCGCAAATGCTGTAACAAGCCCATTAGCATATTCAACCGGTGAAGCTTTATCTATAATACGAGGCAGTTCTGTCAAATTCGTCATTATAAATATAATGTGAAGGTTCCCTCGAAATTTGGTTCCACCGTTAAGAGGACTTGCTGTGAAACATTCTGACGTTAGCCAGTCAAACAAGAACGACCACCAAACATGCCAGCTGCTGCAAGCTATCCATTCGTCTACCTGCACATCATAGATGCGCAGATTGCAGAAATGCATGTCCATCGAAGACCATGGATGTTCTTTGTATACGTATATATAGAAATCGGTTTTGCGATGACAGGTCCATTGACGTGCAATGGTTAGCGGCCATGATACGCCTTCATCGCTATCCAAGTTTATTTCGATGCGAAGTGTGGATAACATAGAGAGATTTCGGATGTTCAGGTGTGCGTCGGGATAGTCTTCTCCTAGTGAAATCAGGTCGTTCAGCTTTAAACATAGGATCTGACATTGATCAACACACCTTTTATTGTCAGGTCGGACAGGGATTCGTTCAGACTCTCCCACGTGTCCGTTCGGATATAAGGAATCGTATTCCCCCAAATCCGCAGCGTAGTGTCGTAAGCGTGGTGCCGTTGATTCGAAGAGACGACGTGCCCAGTTGATTGTCAGAAAGTTCGGTAATCCTGTTTCCTACTAGTATGTACAACAACTCCTCAATAGATCTGTATCCGTCTTTTCGAGTTATTTCATCTGAATCGTGGTAGATTGAAAGTTCCTTGAGTATGATTGGCTTGTATGATGCAAGGGACAATTTCGACCTGTCGGACTCAAGCCGCTCATCGTACTCAAGTTCGTCGAACCAAAGTCCATGTTCAGCGTTCCACAGTTGACGGGTTTCGTCGCCTTCGTCGAGATCTGTGCTTATCTGCATCCGTATCAACTAAAGGGCATATTTGTATTGAATGCGACACGTACAGTGCAGGAAATATTCGAGTTGTCCAACGTAAGACTTGTGAGACGCGAATTATGTGCTGCCAGTCGGTACAGGCCTGGAAACACCTGGATATCGGTCCTCCTTATCACTAGTTTTGTGACGCTTGCTGGGATGCAATAAAGCCATTCCAAAGGCTGACAATCGACAATTCGAACTGTGTGCACTTGTTGGAGTAGATGAAGATACCAGCAGTGCGTATCCAGCTGCCAATTGTGTAAGGTTATAGTGGTTACGTTGTGTTCGATGCCATGTGAGACTAGGAACAAAGACGCAGAATATTCTATGTGACGAGATTGACTGGGATTAATGTTATGGGGATCAGAGAAGTTGAGAAATGAAAATAGCGGGGTGTGGAATATGACCTCGCGATTCCATTCTCGGTTTACAAGACGGTACGTCTTTAGATCTGCCGTCTTCGAGTATAGGGATATGACGTGGCACTGAAGCTCGGCAGGGAGGTGCGGATTTTCTGAAGCGCTGTTGTTGTTTTCGGCGTTTAGGGGGGCTTTCACAGCGTGCGTTTTCTGTTCTGCGAATGTGGTACTCAGTGTCATGACCCGATGTTGTTGGGAAAAAAAAAAAAATCTTACGTCTGTTCTTCAGTTTAGCATCACGTTTCAGCGCCTTCCTTTGCTCTTCGTAAAAAATATCAGTTCCATCTCTGACATCCTCCATTTCATCCCATCTGTCGCATACCTCCTCCATCCGTTCGCCGTCCCAGAACTCGCGCATGCACTGATCATTATACGTTGATAGCTCATCATCCTTTTCAGTAATTTTGCGCTGAATGGCAAAGTCGTTACGGAGCATGTAGCGAACGTATACGGGGTCGTAGCCGAAATCCATAGTGCTTGAAGGCTGCTATGAAGAGTTTGTCGACACGTGTTTGCGTATCCGGCTTATTTATTCGATGTCAGGCGCGTATTATACGTCCTTTTTTTCCAAGCTTTTCTAATTGTGTCACTGCAGAGGTTAGTGCATTTTCAATCGCCTAAAACGGGACCTTAAATAGTTTCGATTTCAGCTTAAGTTTTTACGCCATTGTTTTGCACGCTGTAAAACGAAAAGGTACCTTAAGTGCATTGTTCCATAGGGGGAAAAGTTTTTCATACCGTTTTATTGATGGCATTTTCAGGGCCGAGAAAGGCATCGCTAAATCAAAAACTTTTAAGGTTTCGTTTTTTACCAGCTAAAATGCACGGGCCTCCGCTGTGTGTGACAGTCCACGTGTCATTGCCGTTGTGCCTGTTTTTATTTTATTAGAACAAATTATACATGCACAATGCAGTTCAAGTGGCACCTAGAGGATGACACTTGTACTTGTTATATCGAATATTGAAGTCAACGGTTACGAGGGAAAGAAGAAATTCCAGTATCACTGACAAGCAGCGTAATGACGTAGAGGTAATTTTGATTTCGTCGATCGATGATGCGTCATCGCCGTTTTTTGATCCGATAACGTGTTTATATGGAAGACCGAGATCGTGGACGATCGTTGGTTCTCTCGTCGCTTACCTGCTGGTTGTCCGTTACTAGGAATGCAACAGCACCGTTTCTGCTTTCTCCCCCTCTACTTGGATATTCGTATGCTTGTCCATCGGATCGTGTTGACGCGGGCTCTGACGGTCCCCTATCAGCTGGCTGTTGAGCGTGGCAAGTGGCATGGTATCAGTAGGGAATGGGTCTATATAGGATGTGTGCAAGCGACACTGAAGACGTCCCACATGTTCTATTCGCATGCCCGTACCCCCCTGCAGACGTGATACGCAGATCATTCCTATTGTCTGTGTGGGATCAATGTCCCAGTATGAAGGCAAGGGCGCGGTCCCCGTCGCACCCCCTCCTTCCTCTTGTGTGGACGGATGATCTTGTGGCTATCATATGCCGTTTTGTCCATGAGATCTCTACGCTTTGGGACTCTGTTCCTTTATTATTCTATCACCTGCCAACCGCCGAGGCCGTGAAGAAGTACTCATGAGGGGGCTTGACCATAGCGGTAGATCGTAGGTATGGTTCGGTACTGTAGCAGACGTGCTTCTCACCGGATACAGTAGCCACACAAGTAGCTAGTTCTGATGTACATCAGGGGGACTGTAGTACGGACACCGGCACGCTTCTGTTGGAGAGCACCGTCGGGTAATAAAACATCCTTCCCTCCTTCCTTCCTTCCTTCACATATGGTTGATGACGGTTTTAAAAATCCATCGTTTTCGACGATGCGAACGATTGCAGAACGATACGGGTGTTCACTATCAAATCAATACCATGCAGATGAACTTTGCTTACAACGATGTGTTTCCTTTTGAATATTTCCAGCTGATATATGCATGATTGTTGTGTATAAAGATTTTCGCGGTGCGTAGCTGTAACTAGATGCAAGAGTCTGTGCTCGAATGCCTACACCTCCAGCCATGTGGTCCGTATCGATTAACATCAAAAGGTGATGTCCATGTGGGGTCGGGATTATATTATCCTTGGAAACGGCGATTGCTGTGACTCGCTTCGATACAGTGTATGACCTATATGACTCGAGGTGATTAGCAGGCCACAATGACTATCATATGTTTGTGTGTCTACCCCTTTGTATGAGCTTTGCTCGGAAAGTTTAATGCAAGGCGATGTGTTGATCATCAAACATAGCAACAAGCAACCCAACATCAGCAATGTCGGGTTTTCCGACATTGATCTCCTTGAAGGTTTTCTTCTTAGGTGACGAAAATTTGTTCACATAAACTGCCGTGCTGACCGTCATATAGGTTAATCATACAGGAACGTTTACATCGATCAATGGAAACGACTGGGTTTCCGTGACTCGCTCTTAGTCGATGTAAAATTGGCTGCAGGTTGCCTAAAATATATCAGATTACGATGAGTCACGCTGATACAAACCGACACGACTCGAACTGAAAGATATAAGTCACAAGCTCCAGCACGTGTCCGTGCACCCATCTCCTCTTTTCTCATCATGACAGTCCAGAATTCCCCTGTAAGTGGCACTCAGTCGCCGAAATAAAAGTTCTGATTGTCTTCAGTCTCAGTCCATCGAACGATTTTTTACTGCGGGATCTGGGTCCTCAAAAGTCCAGATTGATGGCTGAAACCGGTTCTATAGGAAACCGGATGGTCAACAATTTCGGTCGGAGAATCTATAGTATTGAACTATTTCTCCTTTCTTTCTTCACCGAAAATCGGTATGAAATCCTGAGGGACTTTCAATCCAGAACGGACGTGTTGATCGTGGATTATATTCCTTTGCGGTTTCTGGATCGGAGCGTTTTCCCAGACTGTAATCTCAACATCTTTGTCAACCGTCAACATTTGTGAGAGCTTCACAATTTCGTACTGAAATGTGGCTACGATTGTTGGGCCGCTTGTGATTGGTCATACAAGTGCGAGAGTTCCTACTTCACTCGGTGCTTTGACAATGGCATTCCTCTCCCACTGTATACTCAATATCCGGGTACCATCGTCACGTTGACCTACGAAGACGAGGACAGTGGTCGTACTATTATTCTCACGTTGACCGCCTTCAATCCGGTGCAAGCGCTCTTGAAGGTTGGTTCCAGTCCATGTCATATGTTTGATTTGGCATGAAATCTTACGAGACGCGAGCAGGTTGTATGCTTAACGTGATAACTTGCGCCCATGCCATTCCCTTTACCCTCGAGCAACATTCGTTGACCGTGTGGTGTATATCGCTCCTTCGTGGAGCGAAAATGGTGGCTCGTATATTCACTCGTTACGGGACAAATATATTGCTCGAGGTTGGTCAATGCTCACACGCAAGAAGGCAATGCAGCGCGCAGAGTTTAACAGCACTCGCAGAGTTGGTGATCGGTTTTTCCTATGTTTTACCATTACGATACCGTCCCCCACCTCCCAAACCTCCGACATCTGACCCCGTCTTCATGCATACTTGGAGGTTGGTTACACCATTTGCCAAAGACAAGACATTTTCATTTAGAATCGCCAAACTGAGCTCCTTTCTTGAAGGCGGCTTTTGTTTCTATGGTAAAAAGAAGGACGTGATGGACAAGTATCAGAGTAAATACCGCCTCAACAGGTTTGTCTTCCTTCACGAGAATGCATAGAAAGACAATGCTGACCAGATTTTCAGTGCAAAACTGATTGAAATGAGTAAAGCGATTGTCCCTTCCGGTCATTGGGAAATGATCGTGACCGGAAGAGACCATATTATAAGCGAGGATGCCAAAAGTATATCGACGGTAACTACATGATCCATTGAAATCGGCGCAAATTTAATGCTGTGTAACATGCATCTTTATCCGTTCACGTCTAAAAGCCAGGTAGTTTGATTCCAACATTTTCGCTATTAAACGTCTGACCTGCGACGAGAAAAATGTACAGTGTCCATTACGAAACCATTCTCCGAGATTCCATACTAATTGACAACAAATCTGCGGTGGCGTCTCTTCTTTCGAACGTTAGGAGTTCTGGAACCCTCATCACTGCCCACTGCAGGGTCGATAGCCCTACAGATGATGTTCAATTTCTGGATAATACAACGGGCTGCATGGTTTATGAAAGTTAATACCTTCGCTGGACACTCGAAGGTTCGGATCCAATATCCTGTCCCACCTTGAAACTCAGAGTTCTGTGGTGCAATAAGCATTGCCGTCGGCTGGGTCACCTTGCTTGCCCTTAAAAGCAATGCCTTCCGCCAAAGATTTAAACATTCTCATTCCGCGGGGATACGTTAACTTGTGACGTTTGTTTCGGGGCTCTCATCGGTTTCGAAGCCATGGCATTGAGTGTGAACACACGTATCCTTAGTATCAACAGCGACATACGGTGTTTACAAGGACATTGTATATGTATAAAGGCTTGCACTAGGTAAATCGATGTTCTGTCTACTGATCAAACTAACGTTTAACGGTTTTCCGTTCATTTCACTGGGTGTCGCACGCTCCAAAAGGAGCAAAAAAAAAAAAAAAAACATGGGGAGATCATCAGAGACCCAAAAGCAGCTGTCCCGACATCGATTTTCGTCAACTTTTAAGTTCGAAAATGGCCAAGGGAGTGCAAACGAGCGCTCTTTGAGCTTGCCATTTCATATTTTTCGGCTCAGGCAAGCTTAATGTGCATTGAAACAGGTATATGTTACAAGGCTTTCCTACTGTTACAATCATGAGGATGAATTGTAATAGCGACGAGCGTCCACACCCGAAGGATGGACCTGGTATGATAAACGATGAATTTGCTGGGGTGTAAACATCTTTTCCGATCATTTCTCCTGCATGCTTGCTGTATGCAATCCTGTTCATAAGCTTCGTTTCGAGCTTGTTGGCTTCAAATTTAAGTAAATGGATGTGCAGAGGAGGAAAGTACTTCTAAATATACTCACAGCATCCAGCAGAATTTACATGTAAGGAGGACATGCAAGCATAAGTGTCGTCGCAGCGCGTCGTGGGCAGGCCGTGGAAACCCAGTGAAACCGGTGGGCGGTGCTGTACTCAATCAGCGGCAGCGGCGACCCTGTTTCGGTCTTGTCACGTGAATTGCACGTGTTTGCACCTTTTCCTCCGTTTACTGACTTTGCTTATCGAAATTTTCGCGGATAGGTACTTCTGTTTCGTGGAGGTCTATTGTATAACATGGCAAGAACTAAAGAGACTGAGATGATAGCGGTGAGTGGGTTTTCGCGTTTAGTTTATTGTTATGACGTGAAGCCGTCGTCGACAGTGGAGACAAATGTACGAGGAAGGTCTCGCAAGAGCTGCGCGTCAAGCAACAAATACAAACGATGGCCATGCCTCCACCGGCCGTGATAGATCAGATGACACGTCTGACAATAGGTGCACTGTTTCGCCGGTACATCGAGTGAGCCTAGTTGTTTAGGGTTATCAATTACATCGCTGATTTATCCTCTCTCGTGAAGGATGAAACTTCGTTGACATTATATCCAAGGCGAATTGACGAGACGGATGTTACTGAACGGAGGGGACAATCTCATGATATTTTAGTGAAGGTGATCAACGCCAGCTTTAAGCAGACGGTAACTACAATTAGGACGGTTTGATGTTTCATGAACGCATTTGATGTATTGTTTTCAGCAGTATCATAATCCCTTCCTCGACATAGAGGCAATAGATGACGACAACGACGAAGAAGTATCTGACGACGCTGAAATGTATCAATTCATCGCACGAGATGATGAAGTCGACAGTACGGAATGCTCACGACGCGTTCGTTCACCCGCTGTTATGCGCGAACACGCCAAATCGACGTATTTGACCGATGTTATTCGACGATGGGATCTTGAATCCGATGGTTGCACCACAGAGCATGGTTCAGTGCGTAGACATTGTTTTCATTCGGGCGCCCTTGTTTATGTGTGTAGTTCGAGAACTCCCCCCCATTCGTAACGCGAGACTACGAAGCAGTGCGTTTCATTGATATTAGTGACCCTAGACCTATCGTTGATGTGTTTTGCCTCAGTCCGGTCTCGCGGCCGGTCCGCTAATAGGACGCGCCACTTCCATCGACGAATCGTATATATGGAAAATGAAATGCCGGGTATACAGCTCTTATACTTTTAGATTGTGACGACACATTGAACTTAATTTTCATTTTGCAGCGCCATCGCGGTCGTTATATCGTGGCCAACATACTTGCGTGTTCCGAATATGTTCCAGTCGTTCAAGTGCTCGTGCGATCCGTGATTTACGTACCGTCCGATCCGTACTGTGTCTATCTTGAGGCACATATGACTAAAGCCCTCAAAACCTGGCTGAAGACTGTGCCTGGTGTAGTTGTCTTCAACGACAGCGTCGACCTGACTGCAGTGGACTATAGCGACTGGCACAAAGTTATGACATATATGCCTAAATACCGAGAACCGAATTTGTTTGTTGGTGATCAATGGCGTACCATTGGATACGGAACATCTATGGGTCGACCTGTTTTCGTCATTGGGCCGTCAGATGATACTCAGCAACCTGGATATGATGTACTTATGGTGCCGATGCTTTCTTTGAAGGGCGGTGCCTACGACACCTATCCCGTACAGTCGCTGGAACCTATGCTATTTGATGCTACAACCATGGCAATCATCCATGGTGAGGAATTGCTACGAGAGATAGTGGAAGATACACTTTTCAACTTTAGGGGTCAAGAATACGAATACGGTCTGTTGCGAGAAACGGTTCCGTTTGACTGTTTACGGCTGATCGATTGCATTGACGACAAGCTATTGCGCATATTTATCAAAAGCGAGCATCCTCAGATTGTCCAGAATATAAATCTAGCTCCGCGCCCAAGGAGCTGGGCATTCTACTCAGGAGAACCAGTTATGATACATCACTGGACGGATCGGGATTCTTCTCGATTGTTCACGGATGGGAAAAGCTGTGCTTGCATTATAGTCGACGTTCAACACACGTATATCGAGGTCGACGATATCGAAGGATCAGGACAATTTATTGTGAAGGAATGGCATACGATCGAAAAGGTGTTCACAGTAGGTCAATTCGTGGTTGGAAATGGTGTATGTGGTTTTGTGGATGCGGTCGAAGTGAACGCTCTTCATTTGGTCATGTTGGATGGAGGTCAGGAAAGGGAGCAAGTTGTCGACGTAAGTCTACGTTCCCCCGTGTTTTTTTTTTTTTTTTTTTTTTTTTTTTTTTCTGTCCTCATATATTCGCGTATGTTCGTGGTATACCATTAAGGGAGAGACCTTTGTTACTGTATTGCTGGAGCTGTGTTCGACTCGATTGTGTGATTCGAATTACTGATGAATTTTTCTCATAGCGGTCCGTTGTTCATCCCAACAGTGTGCGATTCTCAGACGCTCGTTCATCCTACCATCCACGAAGTTCAAGCTCAAATTTATCCGACCGTCCTGCACACAATTTTTCCTTGAATCACACGAGTCCTTTGGTTGGAATGTGCGGTGTTGTTCTTAAACGACGTAATCCATTCCGAGGCCTGATGGTGGTCGTCAAGGATGTTAGGGTTGAACGGACGGACAGACGTTCTTCAAACCCGACTACGAGAAAATATGGTAATGATACGGACAATCCCTTCGTTTTTTCTTCGGGTATAGATCCTTCGACAGCTATTGATACGACAACGGCACGTGGCACTGATGAACGAATGACGTTGTTAGTTCAGCGTTTGAGTTACGCTCCCGGATCAGGTGGAGGTTTCTCAGAATTATGGGTTCCATACAAGGACGTGGTAGACGTAAAGTGTGTATCATCATCTCATTGCGCATCTGCAGTTCCTCTGATCGACTACTCAACACTACGCTTCAGGACACAACTCCCTTTGGTGGCCGTGCAAGGAACGGTAAATGAACCGCGTTTTCTACCCCTATCAGCACGAATCAGACAACTCCCCACAATGAAACTCGTTCCACAACTCCGGTTCCAACAGCAGAAGAAGGCTCTCTATCTCCAGCCTGGAATCCGAGTTCCAGTCTCCCATGTAATTCGAATCGCCCGACAACAGACGATGTTGTCTTATCCATGGAGGGTGGCCCATTGACTGAAGACTTTTCTGTTTCTTGCCATTGGACTCAAGACATACGAATGACAGCAATAGGAGATCTAAAAGTACGCGTCGTAGTGGATGGTCGGGAGTGTCGAGGATCATTAGTTCATCTGGGAAACCGAATGCAATTGCGCTTATTGAGAGGCGGGTTTATCGAGCCGCACAGGATACTGCCTCGACATCCCACGCCGAGAAACCAGCATGGCTCATTGTGGGTGATTATACAAGGAGAACACTGCGGTGTACTTGTTCGGGGCTTGCGTCATTTTCTCCGCAATTATGTAACTTGGTGGGATGTGCGGGTCACCGAACGGAGGAGAGGCGGCAAGTGGGTTTACCTAGATAGAGATCTTGTGGTGCCTTCTACCGATCTTACTGTGGTGATTGAGCCCGCGGATGAAAAGGCTGCGAATCAGTCGGAGGCATATAAAATGCGGGAATTCAGCAGGGCCGACTACTTCAAAAAGGTTGACCTTCCGCTGTAATGACCGAGTTTCTGACAGTTTTTATTTTATTTTTCTTTCCCGTATTTACATTGCTGCAACTGTGTGCGTTAGGTTCGGTGTATGGTTATACGTAACGACAGTATAATAGTAACTTCAAACGGTGAAATCCTGCATTTTTCCATTTCACATTGACCATTGTATGATCAATGTAGAGCCTTTCAGTATCAAGTAATTAAGACATGTATATCGTTCCAATAATTATGCTTGACGGGTTCAATTTATGGTCCGCGGGATCCAAGTCTGTTAGACCTGGCAATGTATATAAGTGGTTTGCAAGACTATATTATTGCTCACCATAGAGAGCATGCGAAGAACACTCTGTCAAGATTGGCATTAGATTGAGCTGCCCAGCACTAGGAGGAGGATACGTTTCGACGTGGTTGGTGCTCGCTTCTTGCAACGTATGCATACGCGTTACGGCATTCGTAGTGTCGTAGTTTAAACCCATTACCGCATTGACGGGAAGAAGACAATTGTCCATTGAATGTGTGATATGACACCTATCCGACTCACGGGTATCTGTAAGGGGGGAAGAAAAGAAAAAAAAAAAAAGGGGGGGGGGAGCCATTAGCATGTGGATTGAAAGCGGGTATAGATGCTCACCACCAGCCTCCAAAATCGAATCTGAAAGGCCATGATCAGTATGCGGAATACTGTAAGACAATCAAGCTGTGACTCGCTTAGACGCTTATCCGTCTTTAGAATTTCCGAGTCATTGCGTTTGCATTCAGCGACGGCTAGCACGATGTCGAGACATTGTCTGTACGTCGCATTGTTACACTTTTTCGGTACTGTGAATGGTTTGATCTATCAGAGCGGAAACAGACATGAGAAAAAGTGGTAAGCGTCACCGCTTGTTTCACTGCAGAGGTTAGGGCATTTTTGATCACCTAAAATGGGACCTTAAATGGTTTCGATTTCAGCTTCAGTTTTTACGCCATTATTTTGCGCACTATAAAACGAAAAAGTACCTTAAGTGCATTGTTCCATAGGGGGAAAAATGTTTCATACCGTTTTATTGATGGCGTTTTCAGGACCGAGAAAGGCGTCGCTAAATCAGAACCTTAAAAGGTTTCCTTTTTTACCAGCTAAAATGCACAGGCCTCCGCTGTCTTTTGTTCATGGACGTGGATCTCACTTCCATACCGTTGAGGTATACACCGTGATACATGGTTGATGAGTGACCTTTGTATCTTTTACTCCGTTTGGATATCAATAGATTCAATACATAGTTTATTGCGTGTCACCTGGATGGAATACCCGGTTATAGCTCGGATTAGACCTTAGCCGATGCGCTCTGTATTATTAACCTCCGTTCGACGTGTAGTCTTCAGTTGAATCCGACCACGCAAACTGCACGCCTTGGTGGCATTGCCCGGGGGTCTTTCCGTTGAGTTCGATCGAGGAATAACGGTAAATTCCGCACGGAGTCTACTGATGTTGTGGAGTGATTCGTAATTCGCGTAACGTAAATGTCGGAGGTGTGTCAGAAACTTAATATAAATGTCCTACTACGACGATATATGACTCGAGGGTGTCTGTTTATGGCCGAAATTTAGACCTTTTCATGTAGAAGACTTATCGGGTGTAGTTGTGTCGCTGTCGCCTGGTGTCGCCAGCACGACAACGGTCGAAGACGGATGACATGCGTGTAACTGTGTTGTTCGAACATGTGGGTCCATGTCGGTCCACATAGTGACAGGTCGGTCTTCTGACTTGATCTTCACATGTATCAATTTAAATAAGAACATCACGTGACTTACGTCTTACCTGTTTCATATATCTTTATTGATAAGATGTATATCCATACCGCATGTCCAATCCCTGGTTGTAGGGTTCAAGAGATAATGGAAGCGAGTCGCCGAATAGAAGGAAAATATAGAATAAGACTGCAGGAAGAGATAAAGGTCAACGGATTCGGGTTAGGGCAGCGAGAAGATTGGCATAAAGAGAAAGAAAGGGTCTAACATGGAAGTAGAAAAAGGCTACATCCTTTGCGTCGTCGGCCTCGGGTTTTTTTTTTTTTTCCTCTTCCTTTTTCCCCTGATGCTTGACATGTCCGTCGAACAAGCTTCTGCCGCTGAGCGTTCGTCTCAACCATCTCATCTGATATGCAGTCATCTACGGGATCTTTATTCATTTTTGAACCATCTACGTGAAGTACAGGATGGAACCGACCCATTTTATCGTCAGCAGAGGATAAAGAATCATTTTTTGTTTCTGAGATATATTACAGGTTTGATCTTATGTTTGTGTGCGACGTGTGTATATTTTTTGATGTTTTTTTTTTGTAGCGAGGCAGGCTCGATCTAGGTCGCTGTATCCAGCGATGCCGGCTTTAGTGCCACGGCTACCAAGGGACGTTCAGTTCAATGTTTTACGTTTCGTTTCGCCTGTGTCGGCCCTCAAAGCCTTACGCCTAGTGTGTCGTTCATGGAACGATATAATCATAGGAAAATCTACGCTATTTCACCGTATACTGTTCACGTCGCAGGTCGAACGTGATACAAGCGAGAGCCAGCAATCCCTGGAACGCGAGGGGTTCCAGTTCGTCCGGTTCCATGGTCTTTCTCATGCGATAACCAACATTGTCATGCGAGATTGGGTGCTAGACAATCGATGCTGGTTTTTGCATGAGTTAACCTGATTAACACACGTTCAAATTATCCGATGCGGCGAATGGAATTGGTTGTACTGTCTACCTTCAACCGTCACTCATCTTATTGTTCGTGATACACGTATTCGAGTGGTGGGAGGTTTCCAAAGGTTGTTTTCCAGTTCTTCTAGTTTGATCCATCTGGATCTCGATTCTGCTACGGTTGAGAACCTAGTAAGTGGTATCCTACTCTGATTATATATGTATAACCTATGCTTTTAAAGATTGTTCCTATGATTGGAGAGCTGTGTGCCGTTCATAGTTGGCGATGTGTGTATGGCTTGCCGGACACTCCTTTGCCCATTCAGACTTCCCATCTTGTCCCGCTTCGTGACCTTTCCATCCGGTATTCTTCACACACCGGGCATGGAATCGGATTTGACATAATGATCAATTGGCTCGCAGGGGATATCGAAAGTCAGATGAGAGGATCTGTGTTGAAAGAGGGAGAATCCTTTTCACGTCAGATTGACGGTAGATTCGTACGAAAGCTTCAACTTTATTTAGAAGGAGGGTTCACTATCAGGTCAGGTATATGGGAGCGTTGGAGCGAATCTGTAACCGATTTAACACTCGGTGGTGCGTGTCCTGAGTCTCTCCGGCGGTTATGTCACGCTGACGATCGAATAGGATCAAGTATGACCGCGTTATCGATCTCACGTTTCGAGTGTCTTCAGTCTTTATCCTTTGAAATCAGCTATCCTTTAGACCATAGATGGGTCTTCGACGTTATCTTGTCTTGGCGTGTGGCTCAGCGGGACACTCTAACGCTGTTTGTCTACAATGATGACCCGTGGAGTCCTTGCGAGCCGGATGAGTTTGAGCATCGGACACGCTGGTGGGATGCTATCATCGGCTGTATGAAACGTGTTTGCTTGACGAGGGACGACATGACCGCGAGGATTCCTGCGTTCAGCGGTGGGTTCCGAGTGGTATTCATGGTGGCGTCGCTGCCTTTCGACCCGCCCGAGGTTCATAGCACGTCTTTGATCCGGTGTGCTGACAGAGTTATCGATTCGTACGTTTCTCTTAGGTCGCAGTGCTACGTATCGTCTATCATCTCGGCAGGGGTTGACGTCAAAAGATATACGAATTATTGATGTATATAGAATTGATACAACTCGCTCATTACGGTTATTGTGCGAGATGCATATATATTTACTACGTGCTGTGTATGCCGGAAATTTTAGCGGGGCTCGCTAGACGAATGGATGCGATCGTGCTGCGAACAATGGGATATCTTGATGAAACCGCCTGTCTTCAAATACATGTGGTGACGGAGAGACCAGACTGGATCCAACGCTCCCAAATGTTAAGCGATCAGTCTGACGTGCTATAGTTTTTTTTTCTGGAATATCCTTCTTTCGTTAATCTCTTCTTTCGTTTTTCCTTTTGCATTGTTCTTTGTTTTGTTCTGGGCCACGTATATTCACACGATCATCGAGCAGAACCGTGAATTTGCAGCTCGGTTTAAGATATTAGAATGATAGCTGGGTTACCGGATTTTCGAGTGCTTCCGCTAGACTTTCGACGTTAGAAGATACTATATTGTTTACTCTATCATATAAGACATAATATCGAGGACACGGTACCCCAACGAACAAATCCGAGATTAGTTGACACTTATTTATCCTGATTAGGAATATTTGTATTATGCGAGTGCGTTATATAATTGAGTACCATAGTGCTGTGCGTCAGGTCGATGGACTGTTTGTTCCTGTGAATAATGACTCAACATATAAAACCTCCGCGTGGACGAGATGGGGTCTAAATTTTCATGTCGATCTTCACTCTATTAACCGCAAACAGTTTTAAGGGCAGATAAACTCGAATCTAGATCATATCGTACCGGGTAAGGGTTGGTCAAGAAGGACAATAGACGGGCCTGTTGAGTCGGTGTTTATACTGCAGAATGCGACAGTACCGATTGTATGGATCCTTACATAAAGAATTCGTAAACCGACGGCTATCCGACTTCCCATCCGGTCGAGGTTTATACGGCTAAACAAAGGCTCAGCATTGAAAAGGAGCAAAATCGAATAATGCGTCCCCCTTACCTTTGTTTTTGATCATGTCGTATTACTCGTACTCGTGGGGTGCCTTCTACACGAGATATCCGTTGGGGCAGGATGTGTGTTCTTCACATATATCGCTGACTGTTTATTGATGTATTGTCTGTTAGACGGATGTTGAGGAGACGCTCCCCTCTTTCAATCCGCTTGTTGATGTGGTGCGCTCGACATGGCCTCGCTGTTTGTTGTCTTATCCTGTTTTGTTTTTTTTTTTTTTCAGGCTCCTAACACTTCGTTCGAGACGGTGATCTGGGAGGGTGATGACATCATAATTAGAGAAATACCGCTTGTGTCCGGAGCCAGTGGATTCCGGACAATCGACGACCTCCGTATCCCAAATTCCTTCAAGTATGATTCATGGTTTCGAAACATCTCGATTCACAGGCGCACGATACGCGCCGGTGACGACGTCGTGTACACGTTCTACTTTGAAGGCTCGCACGACTTCTATATGTCGGAGACGTGGTCGAGGGGTACCAGCCGCCGAATAAAATTATTAGGAGAATGCTTCCCGAGGTCGACTGGCGCGGAACTGTATGGGGTGTCAAGCACCGGTACACCACGGGCATCCCCATGCCAATCAATCTCGATGAGGCCAGGCAGTGTTTATCGACGTGGGTGTCCCTTTTATTGTCATGACGGTCGAGCATTTAATCCTTTTCAGATTTGCTCGTGCTTACGCGCGAGGCCACGATGATTTATTCATTCCTGCCAGTCCTCCACAGCATGGTTCTTTCGCACCTGGTATTTATATGCCTCCGTCGACACGTGCGATCGGTCCTGCTGATAGTGAACGATCTACGAGTTCATCTGTACTTCAGGTCTATTCCACTCCTGAACTCATGGCCAACGTCATCAACGAGCTTGACACTATGTCTCTTCTTACGCTGCGGTGCACATCCGGAGGTTGCGACACCTGGTAAATAGGATTTTTATGGTCGGCTGTGCAAACTTCTGAGTTTGTTCATTCCTTACGGTCACCTGGAGGAGTTTAAGAATACCCTCAACCGTACTGAATCCATATTAGCCGGCGTGTTCGTCGTTGCTGTTATGATCTGGGAGCGTTCTTGGGATCCATCGCAATTGGATTTGTTGATTCCATCTACCACTCGGTACGTGTTAGCTGCTTTGAGTGTACAGTTTATGTTCACATCCGTGCGTGTTACAGCGCAGCGTGGAGCGAGTTTTTTACGGAGGCCGGGTTCGTTCGCGAACATGTTGTTGATCGTGTCGATTCGTACAGCAACGAGCGTTCGGTGACTGCTACATGGAGGTCTCGCGGTGACTACGTACGCTGTATTCTTTAGGTTTTACGTACGAGTTTGATTTGACCAATTTTGTTTACAGGAATCAATCCGTCTTGTAGAGTCTGCAGATGGCATGGCTCTTAGTCCTATGTTCACCGCTCGGACGACTATGACGCTTAATTTTATGACTATGTCTACCATCTATTCACTTTATCCGAGACAAACTTTTCGACGTCAGGCTTTAATATCCCGAGACAGGCATTCCAGCACCGCTGGTTTGTTGACTAGCTCTGTCAAGCAACTTGGGTTTACTGCTATATGCGATTCGGCCGGGCCCGGACTTAACTGTGGTATGGGGTGTCTTAGCAGGGTAAGAACCCTGTGAGGACTCAGAGGTGTGGCGGTCATTGATATTTTAGAGAAGGACCATGATATAACCCAACGACCTCAAAAAGCCATCAACGAGGTAAAATTCACTTATACCTGGTGTATGGGTTCCAAGTGTTTGAATTGCCTATGGCGCAGTCGTCACGGTGAATATGTATGCCCTTGACTGTAGGCTTTAATTGTGTGTCCCATATACGACCGCGGGTAGAAGGTTTCGAAAAGTGTACGTAATAGGCAGTTTACACTTGCTTAGGCCGTATTCCTTTCGTTTACAATGGACAATGTCGGTTAATGTCATCGTTAATTCTATTGTCTCCGTTTGCTGAACGTGCAGCAGCTAATGTATAAATAGAACCCGTCTATCGTCACGTAGAAAGAAAATGGATACGTATGCGCTTGTCAACATTCGTTCCAGCCGGAATATGTTTTCTTCTCTTGGATATTTCATTGAGGACATCGTCTGACTGTAGAACCCTCTGGTAGTTTGTAGATTTATATTCGTGGCATTCGCGGTGTGTTGGTGTTGTTACCGGCACAAGGTCCCAGTAAGGAACGGCCGGACCTACAGCCCTGACAATGCGAACCATGTGCTGTGACCGTGGATTAGGATATTATTTAACTTGAATTATAATACTCAGAAAATAAATCACTCAGAAGATGATACAGGTCTGAAGATAATTCAAGATAACGTAACATGGACGTCATAGCGATAAGTGTAATAGAGAACAAAGTGTTTAGAATAAACAACTCGCATCTTCCAGGACTTCCAATCCATCATTGCATAAATCTTGCCACCTGGCTTTGCATGGCGATAGGCCGTAAATAATGACTTCATCTTCTAATACAATGCGTTTTATAGTCACGCGAGTAGTACACACTGTGCGTGCATACACCATGTCAGCAAGCAAACATAGATCGTTGTCTGTGAGTGAACACATCCAAATAAAGGTAATATCCGTGAGGGATGGGCAAAGATGCAAATTGGAGCGCATCTCTTCAAGTAAAATCGGGGTGAAATTATAAGAGGACAGACGTAGGGTTTTGATATTCGGCAAGGCTTTCAGCATCAGGATCAGCTCGCGCTGACACTCTGGGAAATTGATAGACACGAGATCATCGATAATACAGGCGAATTCCGTGATACGTGTATTGGGTTGTCGGAGTCGAGGGAATTTCGGGGGAAATGAAAAATATCCTCTGTATGCCAATCGTAAGATTGTCACATTGGGAACATCCAATTTGTCGTATGTTTCAGGTATCAAACCCAATTCATGGTAATCCGATAAAGTTAGGCAAGAAATCGAAGGAAGGTGTATTATATCGTCATCATCTTCCCATTCTTCATCGCAAAGAATTTCCACAGATTTCAAGGCCAGCATCATCGGAAGAAGGTCAGAGATTTCTAGCCGCTGACCTAACAGATTCACTGAAAATTTTTTGACTTTGTTATACAAAGCGTTGGCGGAAAGCACAAAACTTGCAAGCGGAAGAGGTGAAATAGAGAGCTGGCGTAAGTTTGGGGTGTAACGGAATGTCTCGAAGACAACGTCGCCGTACGGATCCTCCTCATCCTCCAGATCCGTATCTGCATATAGAGAATCTGCATATGGAGAATCTGTTATGGTAAGTCTCTGCAGGTTTTTTAGAGACCTTTTCGGGCATGTTTCCAAAACCTTGAACACGCTGGGACCAGCATCAACGTGTAGTGACCGCCATCTGGTCACCGATGAGAGAACACAGGAGAGCACACGGTTTGACTGTGGACGTATACGAGGACCACGAATGAAAACGTCGAGAAGATGATCTCCGCTCCTGTTTAGACGTTCGGCAAGTAAACGTTGACCGCGTTGTAAATGCCGCTTTAAACATATGTCCTCGTCGAAGTCGAGGTTTATATCGGACCACAGTGATGGTGTCGTCAATACGAGTGCTCTCCATCTTCGGCAAACTCGGGAACATGCCCACAGAGCTGTGTCCGTCGAAACGGAGGATTCCTTCCCAGAAACAACGACAGTGGTGAACACCTCTAACACGACATCGTCGGGTACGTAACGGATGGGGTGCAAGATCGATTTCAAGTCAATGAGATGACTCTGTGCTTTCGTCTTCTCTATAGAGAGGAATGATTCTTTATTCCCTTTCAATGAATATTCGTAATTGAGTGAAAGGAGGAAACGTTCGTATTCTTGTATTCTTCTGAGGATAACGACTCTGATGTGGTCGGAAGGCGGAAAGTTATGAGTTAACATCGTAGTGACATCCAAAGAGGGGGAGGAGGGTATCGATATTCCTTCGAGAAAGAGTTCATTGGTAAATGATGTATTGTAGGGCTCCATGTCGTATGGTTGATTCCTAGAAAACCCGTATCAATAAATGTTTATACAACATTATGACTATGACTTGCCCTTTGTTGGCAAATCCCGTCGGATGTTTGAATAGAGCGGAAAGAACACGAGAACGATGCAAAACGAACGCGTCGTCGCAGAATCACGTGAAGTGCGACGTTCGCGTTCTTGACTCGCGTACTGATATAGACGGTTACTTTTTAAGATATTCTTTAGACTTTTAGAATGTTATCAGAGAGACAACAAGAGTGACGAAGCAACAGATAGAGAACGACGTTACTAACACTGAAGAAATAGGTGGAAGCTTGCCCTAAAGTCCGTACCATCGGAGAATTCGGGCCTATTAACCGAGCGTCTCAATTTGTTCTTTTCAGATCAGCCTGGTTGGACTTACGCTTGCTACTTCACCTTTTGTCTGACTGTGCCTCTTAAAAACTTACAAGGCAACGTTCACCACCGATTTTTGTGATATTGCGTTCATGGTCGGTTCAAGCTTTGAGCTGTATCTGTGGAAGGACGACAACTTTACAGTGCGTACTCAGGATGCTCATAGCTCCGTCAGTGCTTCCTTTCACCTCCTACAGGATCCCGGGTAGCACACACGTGTGTGCGATGGGCTAGATGAAGAGACAGAGATTAACGTCGCACTACGAAATTGTTCTATTCGTTCGTAGGATCCGTGGAGAAACGATAGAACACAGCGTCTCGGGCCAGCATACATCCCCCGGCTTCCTGACAGCGTCTTTCTTAACTCTCTGGGGTTCACGAGTCGCAAGCACTGAGAATACCAAGGTCCTGCCTAAGTAGCGGCGTACTTACGACAACATGAAGCCGTCGACAGGCAATAGAGAGTAGACTCAGCAGAGAGTGTCACCATAACGACACATTGTCACCAGGAGGTACGCCGCTTTTCTTCCTTCATTTGCTCCTTCTTATCATATTGCCGACAGGCGGACTATGTTTGGTCATATCTCCTCGGACGATTCCCTCGTACGGATGTCAGACCAGAGATATGTTTGCAACATCAGTGCCGTTTAAGTGTTATGCGTGAAGTAAAAAAATCCAAGTCAAAGACCAAGGAAAAGGGGAAAACCGACGCAACGTCTAGCACAGACGCGATGATCATCATTGGAGAGATGCCCAGTGTCGAGTTTGTTTCCGATGAAGAAGAGAATAAGCATATTGCGGATTCTGGCTGTCGGTGAGTTGCCAGGTACTCACTCCATGCTAACTGAATGTATTAACAATGAACATTAGGTATCTCTTGGCGGTGCATAACCTGCGATCATCCTCACTGACACTCCTGCCTACACCTGCACCCTTGCATTCGTCGGCACGCGCCGTCAAGGTACTCATATCCGTTCCTGCAAGTTTAACACCAGCACAGTTAGCTTACCGTGAGGCAAGGAGTGCGCTTGGGGAGTTATTTGGGTCGAAAAAGTTGCAGGCGGCTATCCGTGTGCAGGAGCGTAACAAGGTTGACGCGTGCGCATGGGGTATGTCCAAGATACCATTGATGTGGATGCGGTGGGACTGCCACGCTGCGTATGTTTCAATTACTCTGGCTGGAGCTATGTAAGTCGCCAATGCAATATGCTTCGCCATACGAAGCCAAAGAAGTGACGGATATGAGCCGTCGGATCCCGCCGTATAATGCGACGACGAGTGATCCAGCAGAGGTGTATGATTTGCATGATATTATCCTGGAAACGAATAGAAGGCGATACCCACGGAGATATTGAACAAGCCTACAAGCGAGCAAGAAAAGGTTGCGTCGTTGCCTGCGCGTAACTCCCACCTTCCGTCATGGTGCCCTCCCCAACCGTTCGTTGTGTGAAGACGCTCATCATGGAACAACGAAATGCACTCATATCTGAGGCTGACAAAGCCGTCACTCCCTGTTGAAATTGATTTGGTGAGTTAGTAGATTTCATTTTGCCTAGTAAAATAATACTGAGTTGCATACTAGACATTATCCTCACCCCTTATTTTAACCTCGACACTCTGTTATACGCAGGAGCAAAGTGTAAAGCCATCCGTCCCGTCACTGTCGATAGCACATCTACCAGGATATCTTCGTGCTGTACTCACAATAAACCTCCCAATCGTTACGTAGGAACGTTTCCAAGTCCTGTTTAAAAACTGTCTGAGCTTCGACACCCCAACGTATGAGGGCTCAACGGACGAAAGAGCATGGGCACGAGCACGTACAGAAGGAGTATTCGAGTATGCTACTCATGAAGGATCTGGATGAACTGATCGCTGTGGCAGCACCTACCTCCGAAGATGAACTGCGCAGGGCGACCTCGTCTGGTCCCCAACGTCTTCGTATACAACGGGCTCTTGTTCTACTAGGTCTGAGGGGACAATCGTATTCACTAATTAAATTTGTCGTCCCGAGAATTAATCGGGACTACACGTGTAGCGAATACGACGTCACAAATCCTGGGTTCATACGCCGACATCGGCTAGACGTGGATCAGAGTGCCTAACAAGTAATACGTCAGCGCAGAACCCCGCGCGTGCGCCTCCATACATGTTCGCCGTCGTTACGGGCCAAAGTCAGACGAAACATAACCTCTGTTCCCCATAATCCTTCGATCTACCGCCCAAAGTCCTGCATCTACCTGCGCCATTACCTGTCCACCGCTGACTTTCTCTCCACTTCTTCCACTCGAAAGCACTGCCATCCCAGTGGTGGTCTTGGCCGCTTTCTCGGCCGCCTTCCGGGCAGCGTTCTACCGTGCGCAAACTCCAAGATCTTCATTATTTTTGGAACATACCTAACGACTCTGGTGGAACGCGGCGAGAGGATTAGCAGGAAGAGACCTCGATCTTGATGCCATTTCAGTCCGTGGCTTCAGGTTGGACTCCGTATACGACGCAGGAGATATAGCAGGGTCAGGCTCCTTGGCACCATTGCCGGCCTCCTCTCCAAGATGTTCTTTGTATGTTTGTCTGTCTCTTGATCTTCAAGGACTTGGAATCGAGAACAGAAAGGAGAACGGTGTACCGACGTCGTTCATATCAAAAGTCCCTTTCACCGTAAGTCCTTCGATCAGCTACAAAAGGTTTAACTTTCACCCAAAGAAAGTGCCGGCGGAGCGAGGACGCCGAGGACCAGGCAGCTCTCTACCTGGTGTTGGAGATTTGTGGTGTTCAGGAGAACCAGAAGGGTGAGATTGATGTATGTATGGCAGTGATGGACGTCGAGAGCCAGATTCGATAGGACTGCTTTTGAATGGACGTAGCCAGGTTGGATTGGAGAAGGGAACATTGCCGAGGAATCAGGTGTGTGTCTGTGATATGTATCCGTCAGACCCGAAGAAGAGACTCGACCCATCGTTCAGAGTCAGCTGGGAACAATATTTATTGAACGATTATCATTTAATAGTTCAGCGTCTGACATAAAATACAAGGTGAGCAGAAGCATCACTTAAAGCATTCAAACTGACAGATTTCGTAGCAGAGAATTGAAGCCGTCCCTTCACCAGCCAGCCATCGTAAGAATATGTATGACCATCGGGCAAAAAAGACCCTCTCGCAGTAAAGTGAGCACCGTATAGTATACTATAAACACGAATTTGAATGTATGCAAGGAAGTTCTAATAGGTACGCTTATAACCTTGTCTATGTGAGTAGTCGCAGAGTAATCAAAGAATGGCTGAAGACATATCAATACTGGAGAACATTTAAATGCGACGCTCCACTGTACAGTGCCTGAGCAGCATCCACCATGCCAGGTTTGTGCGTCATACAGTTTCTTTACAAGCGAAGGCATATTATGCATACCATATGAGCTCAAACACACAATAACGTTGGTCGCTATTTCTTTTGTCAACTGCTCGCGTCACCTAGGTTGTCTCTTAGCGGTCAGCTACCCATGGAGAAGGCGTGGGATGTTTTCTATTTCCCGACCACCACTATTGTCGATATACTCGGGGTCCCGTTTCTTGACTTCCCCTCCCTCGAATAGCCGCTGAGCATAACTTGCGAGCCACAGATTGCTCAAGGAGACCTTGCTTCGATGGATTGTGAGTACGTCATATGGATCACCTCGAAGTGCAACATAGGGGCGACGGCGACAATTGGTACTTGCAGTCAATCGTGCTGCCCGACCTCATACCTCCACGCTCTAATGACCGAGTATGGTATTGCATAGAGTGGTATGTTGCTGAAGGAGCACGGTTCCCAACATACGGTGTCTAAAAAAGCAAGCGAAAAAATTAGGGATTGCAACAGTTCTCACTAAGGACTTTGCGGTATCTTGGCCACCCTTGCTCGGATGACCTCTGAGTGCATCCCGCGATGTCGCCGGTTAATCTAGATGGACAGATTTCGAGGGATGACGCCCAAATTATCTTGAGCAGAAAACAGGAGTTGCGACGTTTGACCTGATTAGTGACGTTATGTCGTCAAGGCCACTATGCTATGACGAAGGAGGATGGCCACAAAGCTTTCGCGCTCTAGCTCCCTCGCATGTGTTATTCTGTTCACGTTCTGTCAAAAGGCTTTCAGGCCTTTATGATCACTCTGTTTACTTCTCCATCGCTGAGGCCGTGAGAGGGTACTCTTGCCGAGGCTTCACTGTAGCGGCAGAGTACGGTTGAGGTTGCTATTGCGTTTCGAGTCGATGTATTCAAGAGCCTTAGCGTAGACTTATCCGCCGACAAGTGCTAAGATATGTGCCCTTTTAGTTAGAGCGTCTGTGGGTTGTAAACCCGCTTCAATTGCTGACTGTGATGTGGGTGTCAATGCTCGTCTTTGTTGATCTAAACGTATTTAACCCCGAGATATATCTGAATATAGTGTTCAAATCGCAATCCGGTAAATGCGAGTGTATGAAGCGAGCCAGACGGATTATATGATATTACATCAGCGACTATGCTATGACCGTCGTTGTCCCATAGCAATCCCCGTTGTTGATACGTAGTTTCATTCATCGTATCCGATCGATGATCACTGTATGGATCCATATTTATGTCTCATTTTGTTTCATCATCATACAAGAGGACAATACAAAAACTCTGTAGCCGACACGTATAGTTGGACCGCAAAACTAGAGTACACTGGAATCTTTAGGTGCGGGAAAGATAATGTATCGCGATCAATCTTGGCTCGTAAGCATGCAGATGGTTTATCTGATTTTAGTCATCTGATTACGTCGATCCGGTTATAATTCTCGACAGGACTGGCGGATTGCCAGACCTCTATAATAACGTAGAACTTACCGAATTTACCACGGCGTCTACGGTCAGGTTTAATCTAATTGTCTGGATTACGTGACTTTATATCGTATTCAGTATGAATAAATATATCACGCTTATTGCTTAGGCATCTTCCACGGGATTCTTTTCCGAGTCTACGCTCATTCGTTCCAATCGTTCTCTCGTACGATTTATAGCCCCATCATTATAGGCATTTTTCCTCTTTGGGTAAGCGACCATCTTAGGGATCATGTTTGAGAGCGCTCTACTGGCCGCACTTTCCTGTTATGCCATGTCAAAGTTGTTTACAATATTCCGTACGCGTTGGTCCACATACCCTGGTGTACTTGCCGTCGATTAGCGTAATGGTCTTCAACACCGCGGTACATTTTGCACGACCTTTAGCCAGCGGATAGACGACGAAACTTAACGCGACTTCGACTATATCGCCAATGTGGATCTTATCTGGTTTGATGCTGGGGTAGCTATACCGGATGGGATCAGTGGAACAGCACAACGCCTGAAATAAGTACATCACATTCACCTTTCGGGGTCGTCTCCTTCGTTCAGACGTTCGCAGTAATATACCACGTTATCCATCGCGTGACAGTATTGTTGTCCTTTCAGTTTCGTTAGAATCCCGAGGGGATCGACGTTTCTATCAAATTCCACCTCATCTCCCGACGACACTTGGTCGCGGCGGGAGAAGTATCGGTTGGACAAGTGCACAACCGGGAAATTTTGATAGGTCGATATAAACTCGATGTCTTTTAGCTTGTTCTGACCTACATCACGAGAGAAATAGGCGACAATTCGAGCCATAGCTTCGATCGAAGACGTAAATGTGTCGATACCTAGGCCCGTGATTGCGATCGATTGCCTCAGATACGGTATCTGATTGTCCCTACGAATCGCATTAGGACATTTGGACGGCTAGATGACATACACGTACTTCGTTCTTTTTTTGAAAGGCGGAAGGTCCGACATACATACAACTCCTTGCAGCGCGAACATGCATTCAGCGTCGTCTTCGATGTTGTATAGTCTCCACTCGCGGGGACTGTCGTTTTCGACAACGCGTACAGATGTATTGTCCACCATCTGCGTGCAAGGTTAAACGATACGATTCCTCTGTGTTATAGGTACGTGCCTTTTCGAAGTCAGTCAGGAAAAGACCGTTGCCTTGTTCTCATATTTGTTTTGTTATGCGCGACAACGCATGGCCTTCATAGCGTTCAGTTAGTATGGAGGTAGAAGCTCGCGAATGAATGAATATGTTCACTGGCTGCTGAAGTATCGTAAAACCTGTCCATGCTGAGAGTCGATCGTGCTGAAAAGACGGAAAATCAACGTATCTTTGAGACACGACAACAGCCCGCCGTTGATAAATGCGCCAAAAGTTCGGAAGAAAACACGCTTGCATGTACCACGCTATTATTGTCGTCGTGACAGAAGGAGAAAAGACAGACAACAAAAGGGGAAAAAAAAAAAAAAAGAAGACTAGGCTCGATAGAATGCGTGCGTGTAATCATACGACAAAGCAAATCTCGATAGGAAAGGAGATAAACGGGGTATGCTTCCGGATAAACTCCAGAAAGAATGTATATCTGTTTAACGTTTACCGTTAAGAACCAAGAAAATTGAACATAGTGATAGTGTTGTATGTCTCGACCGCGTAGTAGGTTGTTTTTTGTTTCATTACCTAAAAGCTGGATGTAATAATCGAAACTTATGGTCCTGTTACTGTACCTGTATGTAGGGAGAAGACCGCTGCACGAGCGTGACGGTCTGGATTTTGTTCCGTTAGGAAAATGGCCTCCGTCGATACGTGACGGAGGCAAATTTTGGAAACTTTGGACACAAAAATGTATAAGATCTAAAGCATTTCGATCCATATTTGATGCCGTCACGCCCAAAGTTGGTAAACCGGCCCTCCGTGATGGGTGATGTAACAGGAATTAGAAAACGAAACCGGATCGCCGTGATGCGTGACGGTTTCCTCCTCACATACAGGTACAGCGTTATCTCGATACGCGCGTTCGTCCGCGTCAGGGCGCATGGCGGATTACGCGTGGATTTATAGACCGCGTTGTAAGAACGACGCGAGAAAATGGACGGTATTGAGTTTTGCTTAACCGGAAAGAACGGTGTTCTATTGTAGGTCATTGTCCAACACGACATTGTTCTTCACTGAAAGATGCGATCGGATATAGCGCTAATAAGCTGCAATGGTATGCCAAGTAAACCATGTTAAACAGGTTCAAATGGCCGGTTTCAGTATTGTATGTGGTTCAGATATAGCTAAATGCATATAAACAGGCCCTATACAATATTTCTGTTTGTTGGTACATTTTGCCCCTTCAATCTTAACCTCTTTCCTTTGTCAAGATAAACATTCTATACCTTTGCATATTATGTAAATACAAATTGTAAGCAGATGTACGCACGTCTTAGTTTGGATGAATACTTCCGCTTCGAATCCATAACCAGATCGTCAGATCCACCGAGTGTAAAAAGATAACCAAGGTCCGCGCTCACAACCGGTTTTTCGATCGGGTCGTCATTGTCGTCATTATCACACGGCATGCATGATCCCACCGGACGTAACAATTGTATGTTAGATCGCATCATATGCAGCTTCCGATTTCTACAGCTCTAGAATGTTGACATAATAAGCATCGCCAGCAGCCGTCAGTTGAGTGTTCACCACTTCACCGCTTTCGGTCGCTATTGCATTCGATTGATTCGGCTCCATGTATGAATGTGTCATAAATGCCATATCGCGTACAACGAAATGATTCAAGGAGAGAGTATGGTACATGAGCGGCGTAAATGCTGAATATCAGAAGAACAAAGGCAGAATCAAGCAAGCATAATGAAGAAAATAACATATTGTAGATAGATGCTATAGACAGAACTATGTACCGGTGATTTACAAACATGCCGCCCGTACCTCAACTTGAACTCGGAAATTGACGATATCACAGGTACGAATAAATATGCAGTAATCGTAGTACAAAGATTCAAGATGAACAATAATGTTACGAGTAGTATGATTTGAAGTCGCAATATACAACCATATAAGTCGCGATGAGGAAAACGAAGTGAACATTACCTGCTATCGAAAAAGTGTTGTACTGCGAAATCACCTATTGATACCGGTAAGCTCGAACCCGATCGATTCGACCGCCAACGGCTATCGACTTGCATCACACGCTATCATTACACAGATAGAAAAGAAAGAGAGAAAGAAAAAAAAACCGCAGTAAACAATATACTAGGGCTACTTCGGAGTCACCGATCCACAAGTAGATATGAGCAAGTACGCGTCGTCGGTATGTCAAGCGAATCTTTATCCCTTCGGCAGGTCAATGCTCACGATTCACAGCCCCTCTTTTTCCCCAAAGAATGAATCTTGGATGACAATCTCCGTCCATATGCGGTACGATCAATCGAAAGATCGGACACGTCATGTTTGATGTACAAAGAGACAAAGGTGAAACTGATTCAATGATCGATGATCGGTGCAGAATCGGCTTTCAACAATAATCAATATCTGTGACGCATGGAATTCAAGGGAAAACTGAGGGTGGAAACCGAGGGCAAACTACGTGGCATATCACTGGTCATCGTTGTTGACGTCCTCTTTAAAAAGCCAAGGTCTTCATATCTACCAGCGTCCACATTTTCTCAAGCCAGACACACACAATTCGAACTCGTTCTCGTAATTGTATCGTTGATTCATTTCAATGCCTCCAAAGTCGTTATGCTCGTCTCCTTTGTAGACCTTTGCTGACCGACAGTATCAGGCTTCGCAAGACCAAACACCCGATAACACCTGCTACGGTGTCGGAGTCAGGGTGCGTTTTTATATACGGTTCATGGGATTTCGTCATGGTTACACTACCATACAGGTCCGAACTGACCGACCTTCCTGATGACGCCACAAAGAGCGTTGGCGGTAACCGGTAAGAGGTCCATTATTGTTTTACACTTAGATGATGTTATATGATATCTGTTCTACAGTGCAAAGCGTCGTGCTACTGGTAATGAGGACGACAAGACTGCGGACCATCCATCTGCTAAGAAGAGGTCTCGCCAGGCGAATGACGTGCCGGATGACCTGTATGGTTTTCGACAATTGCGATTTGGCTGTAGCTGATATGTTTTAAGCACATCCATTGAGACATCTTGCGTTGGCACCAGGAGTCAGACCGCAGATTCTCTCGTCGAGTACGCGTTCATGCCCGCTTACAACACATATGTCACTCACAGCAATTAAGTGCCGGCACAATCGGAGATGATAATGTCTGTCTTCAGCATCAGGAATCTCCTATGTGCGTAAGCCATTTGCGTAATATTCGAAAGTGACGGACTATACCTACCTGTTGCAGCACGACATCTGCCAGCGCTCACACCAGCGGCGACGTGACGGGAATTAAACCAGAAGACAGCAACACAATCGAGTCGTGAGTTGACTTTATTTTGATGCAACGATGGATTGATCTAAACTTTTATATCAGAAAGGAAGCAGTCATCGACTGTAACGACAAGGTAGTGCAAAGGAAACAGAAAGGTGATGAAGTGATAGAAGTTACGTGAGTGTCTATCGAGCTACAATCACGTCCTACGTTAACGGGCATTCTGTCAGTTCGAGTGAGGAAAACACCACCGCTACAAACAAGAAAAACCATACGGATCGAAAATCGGATCTAACGTGCATTTGTGTTTCACCTGTCGTCGCCGTCTCCTTGACGTACTGCAGAGCGGTCCAAGACGAGGAGTACAAGGAAAGCGCTCGTAGCGTAAAAGTCTTCTATAAGTATGTGCTTTTGACGTGCTTGGCTGTTATCAACTTTTTTTACGCGTGCCATATAGGCCTGGTACCACCTTTTCTCCGAAAAAAAGAACTGTTCCTTTTTCGGAAAGTAGTACGAGTGACTCGGACCAGTTCGTTTTCTACTGTGTGTCACCAGAGGGCCCTCTAACGTTTATTTAGATCTGTCAAACCGAATACTATAAAGAAGGAGAAATCCCGGCATAGCAAGGTAGCTGTTAGGTGGGTCCCAGCGTCTTCTGTTATCGCGCACGCTAATCGTCGCAAATCGGTATTGACCCGTAGTTCAAAGTCGGGCGTGGTCGCGAGAGGCGAACAGAGGTATTTATTATTATTATGAGTTACTGCACTTGTGTACGACACTGATGGATGTTACGATGAACAGTAATCAATTACACAAGAAAGCTCGCAATGTTCGAGAGGAGTATGTACTTTATACAATACGCTTTAGGCGAGACACTCATGATTGCCGTTCAGATCGGACGATGACTCGACGTTTTCTTCTCGAGGCAAGTTCGTACGTCGAAAGGGATATAGACAGTAAGCAGCGTCGCATATTAAACAAAGCAATCGTTTAAAGCTGACTTCGATCTTGTAGGCATCAAGACTCAGTGTATGCATCTTCTCATACAATAGCATTGGACTGCACTTATTGAACCTTATCGTCGTATAGGTCTGAGATGGAAACCCCGCGTTCTACTCAGCACCACCGGAAACGACAACGACAGGATGTTATGTTTGTTCTCGCGCTAGGCTATACACCGTTTTGTTCGATTTCTGATCTCAATTTATGCAGCAGCGATGAGGACGACGAGGAAAAACCGAAGATAAAATCGAGGAAGCATGCCCGCCACAAACACGCAGAGTGCGTAGTTGTATGATGGAATACCTGATTAATTTTAATTGCGGACATGCAGCCCGACCGACGATAGTTCAGACGGTCAAACCAAACGAGTTACTTCCCGAGATAAAGGAAAGGCCAAAGCATCGTACTCTACTCAACACCACCGGAAACGGCAGCGACAGGACGACAGGTTTGCTTTCAAATCATTCCATGCTATCATTCCATCCGAGTTCTGACGCTGCACTACACAGTAGTGACGAGGACGTCGAAGATAAATCGAAAGCGAGGACGCGTAAGCACGCCCGTATGAAATCCCCAGAGTACATCGTCGTATGACAGAGGATCAAACGTATTAATCGTAAATTTGTAGGTCCGATGATGAAAGTTCGGAAGAACAGGATAAACGGATTTCTTATCGAGATAAAGGAAAGGCCAAACAAAAGGTGTCAGAGTATGTGTTATCAGTGTATGAATCCTGCAAATGGGGCTGAACCCCTGCTTTCTTTCACAGTTCTTCCGACGAGGACTAGTCTGGACGGCTTTATCGTCCGCTCTGCAGATGAAAACTCAAGGTAATTGGATATAATTCATATATCGGCGCTAGTTGAACCATTTGCATTATGCAGCGACGACGAATCGGATGGAAGCGAGGACAACGGCATGGACGATAATCCTGACGGACTGGTTACCGTCCAAAGCGAAGTGCCGTTCGACAGTATCATGAGAAGCTCTTATGATGATTTGCCGGTGACTTAGTAAGCTCTCACGCGCTTCAAGGTTATCTCGATCTGACTAGGTTTACTGTCGTTCCTATTGCTACAGTTACCGCTTTGTAGAGCCTATGGCGAACAAGAACTACTATTGTCATATTGCTGCGTCATTAAGTGACATACATCAGATCATATCGAGACCTGCTTGGAAGTACGTAACGTATGGCTATAACCGATCGTATACCTCTGATGTTTTCGTAGGCTCCTTAAGAAAGGCTTAAATTTTGTTAAGCATTATCCTTTCGTAAACCCTGGCCGCGCCAATTGGAGATCGTTCAAAAAGGGCCTATGGAAAAACAGGGAACAGGTTTGTCTGTTGACCACTGGTATCGTTGGACATTGCAATCTGGTTGTCCCGCACAACGATCGTGATACTTCGATCAAGCAAGTGGGACTGGAAGTCATAAGCGGCGAAATTCGAGCTCTCCGCTGGTTTCATTGGTGGAATGTTCGGTTTAGGCAAGGACTTCGCAACACGTCTCGTTAACTTCGAGGCACGAACGGACCTTCCTTCCCATCTCGTATATGCCACTCGCAAAAACACCTATATGGGAAGCGGATCGAAAAGGAGGCATAATCCTTACACGAATTCATCTAGTCCGTCTAGGTCCACGAAATCTTCATCCAGAACTGGTGGAAAGTACGTAGTCGAAAAAGACGCGCTTTTGTTTTCGGACCCAGGTATTTATGATTGCCGTGTTCAATTGGGCCCACGCTGACTATATGACGGCGGACGCGTATAGTCCCCATATATGACGTGACCAGGGACGATTCATTCTCGTTCGACCCGCATCATCTCGACAGACTGACCGCCTATCCGCTATACAAGGGCGGTCGCCGAGATATTCCCAACGGTGCTGTCGCTACTGTTGGATATACAGCATCCACCTTCAAAGGCGGGGCAGGAGGTACCGAAGACCTGGTCATTTTTAATGTCTTGTTTGTCGTTCTTCTCGCCAAAGGCAGCACCGAGGAGGAACAGGTCGAAGAGCGTTCTCCAGCCAAAAGTTAGTCGTGGCATACCTGAAAATCATGTGTCGTTGCTAACATTCGGACAGTAAGACACTACACCAAACCTAAAGGCAAAGGAAAGGCTAAAAAGTAGCCATTGACAAATTTGACGCGCTGTTCTATTCGATTGCATTGACCTGTAACGCTCCTTTATCATTGCCTCCCCTCTTTCTTCTCGTACTCCTCTCAGTGCTTTTTTAAATTAATTTTTTTCTAGTATAAACTTGCATTATCGCTTTTACTCTGCATTCGCTATGTCAGATTCAACTCTGACACGCTTACCTCTCAACAGGTTGTCTTCTTTCGATCGTCGGCATTACCCGACAGGTTGTCTTCAACATGTCGACCTTTTAAAAGCTTTCTCCTTCCTAATATGTACGTAGGTTAATTGGTTTCGTGTTGTTTGTCTATTACTCGTTACCCGTCGTTAATTGAAGAGTATCATGCGTGTTCTTCAGCGACCTGAAATTGCTCAAAGGCCACTATCACGTTATCAAGGTCACAGCGGGGAAGATAAGTTTGATCAGAAGCGACAGTGCATTTGGTAGGACAGTTTCATGGTAGTCAGTCGGTTTTCTTCGTAGCATACTATCACTTACATCGGTTCATACATGTCGTAGACAGCTACATGTAGTACGAATATTCTCACATATTTGTTCCCAAGCACTAACGACTAAGAAATATATTTTATGGAAAACCTAAATGACTTAGATGTGTGCTGTCATTGCACAGGTCCATCTATTGCCGTCGATGGTTGACCATACTACGATAAAATCTGGCACGCCCGGTGGTACAATGCTATGTTACTGAGATGGATGAGATCCATGCACGACGTTCAATAAGGTTTCCTATTCTGCTCAACGTCGAACGACAGAGAAAGAAAGAGCAAATCACGCAGAACACACGTGGCATATAAAGCAGAACATTGCAAAGCACAAAAGCAGGTCAGAGATAACATTTTCGTCATACACAACGGCGCAACGTAGATACGAGATATCGACAACAGATATTGTATGTAGAATAGTGTACATGGCGAACAAGGTACGAGTGGAATTAATCAACAAAAATATAGTAAACTTTTTCAACATGAAAGTATAATCAAAGAAACGGGGGCTGCGGTTACAGTGAATGGGACGGATCCAAACCCAATACACAACCTAAACAGGGTATTAGAACAACAGCAGAAATATGCACGAAGTTATCACATACGAAACGTGTGAAGACCGATAACGCCTCGTTCAAAACAAGGCGTCGCAGGTTTCTACGGCCTCCAATCCACCATTAATCAATTCATCCCACATAGCTGTATAAGGTGTCGGCCCTTCGTACAGAATTACCTCATCAGCGAAAGCAAGGTATTTCACAGTCGCGCAAGCGACAGACATTGCACGTGTATACAAGGTGTCGATCAGCAGAAAGAGGTAGGCATCAGGAAACCCGGAAGTAGGGACATTCGAAATAAGGGTCAAGTCTGTGAGCGCAGACATAAATCGAGTATCGGAGCGCATTGCTTCAAGTAAAATGGGGGTGGTACGACAAGATGACAACTGGAGATTGGTGATGTTCGGCAAGGATCGCAACATCGCGATGAGATCACTTTCAAAGTCTGGGATCTCGAAATCCGCAAATGAATTGATGTTACAGGCGAACTCGGTGACACGTAGATTGGGCCTATCGAACGGAGGGAATCTTGGGTGTAAAACAAGTCCTTCGTACGACAGACGAAGAGACGTGATGTTAGGAAGGTACAATCTATCCCACACATCAAGAATATGATGCGTGTCGTTGTAATCCCTCAAGGTTATACGAGAAATCAGAGGCAGGCAGACCATACCACTGTGGCCTTCCCAAACCGCATCGCAGAGAATATCCAAAGACGTCAATGCCTGCATTGTTGGTAGGAGGCGCGACACATCGACAGCCTGATCAAACAGGTTGACGGAAAATTCCTCGATACCGTTATGCAGGGTTTTAGCGGACAGCGATAGAGACGTAAGAGGTAGAGGGGATATGAACAATCGGCGTAGATTAGGAGTGAAATTGAATGCCTCGAGGACGACGCCGACGTATCGATCTTCTTCATCGATGTCCCCATCCATAAAAACAGAATCTGTGATTGAAAGGGTACGCAGCTCCGACAGAGATCCTCCGGGACAATTTTCGAACAGCTCGTAAACCTCTGGTCCTGCATCGACAGTCAAGGATCGCCACCTGGTAGCCGACGTGAGAAGGCAGGAAAGAACCGTATTGGTATCTGGATCGGCACGAGGATCACGGACGTAAACGTCGAGAAGGTTATTGCCGCTCCTTTCAAGACGTTCGGTGAGGATACGTTCAGCACGAGATAGGCGATATCTCAAGTATACGTCGTCGTCAAAATCAAGACGCACATCCGCCCACAGCGAGGGCGCACACAGGACAAGGGTGCGCCACCGTTGACATACGCGGGAGCACGCCCAAATATCCATGTCGGTCGCAACCGAAGAAGCGCATGTGGTGTCAACGACCACGGCGAAGATTCCCAGCAAAACGTCGTCCGGTACAAAGCGGATTGGATGTACTATCGATCTCAGACTGACGATAAGATTCTTCGCCTTTGCTCGCTCCAAGATTATAGATGATTGTCGTTTCACGTCCATATGGTGGCCATAACTGTTGACCAAGAAGATAAAATGCTCGTATTGTTGTATTTTCGCGAGGACTGCGGACCTGGTAGCGTCGGAGGGAGGGAGATTGCAAGTGAACAAATCAGTAACATCCGATGAAGGATGCGATGGTATGGTGGCCAGAATAGAATCTTGATGAAGGTCGGTGTTTAATATAGCCTCCAGATACATTTTGATGATTGTCCCTGTGGCCACCATGAGATCAGTGCATAACGGAACAGTGGCGCGAATAGACTTGCCTCTGTGAAAGAAAATAGACAGAGGCACCCAGGCAATCAGAGATAGGCAGAAGGACTCAGATTCAGAAAGTTCAACGTATCACGTGGGTCAAACGGATTTACCGGACCGAAAGTACTATTATTGTACAACATAACGGCTGTTAGGATAGCGACTACTGTAAAAATTACTACAATTTATTTGAGTTTCATAACACCTGTCTTCAACGACACTATACCAGTGGGAAGAACGGATCCCACGGATCGTCGCCTCTAGAACTGTCTGCGCCTTTTCTCGGACTACTTTCACCTTGGGCAGCTGCTACCGTTCGGACAACTGACTTCATCACGTACACAAGAACTGGACGGCTCCTGACCACCCCACGACACCCGGGACAGGAAAAGAAGGGACCACCCGATGTGTTAATGATATACTTAGTCAAAGAGGTGAGATGTTCGCGTTCAATGTACGCCTTCACCATGGCCAATCGGACAGGGTCAGGAATCGGGATAGGCTGGTATCGACGGTATTCGGGGTGCTGAGCTCGGTAATTCTGGTCCTCAGTTGCGAACCAGTTTCGAATGCAATCCTGACAGAAACTGTGGCCGCAGTCTGGAAGGCTGATGAAGCGGTTAGCCATACATCTCTCTTGACAGATTAAGTAGAAATACGAACAGGAAAGGTTGCCACATCGGCTCCATGCAGATTTCGCACATAACATGGGGGTTAAGTTTAGCAGTATCCTGCCCGTTTTCAGCGATTGAAGGTCAGGGCGAGCGGAAGGAAGTATGGTACGTACGACTTGACATTCAGACCCCCCCCTAATTTCCTCCAATCGGGCCTCGTAGGTCGCGACGAGATTTCGGGCTTTGTCTTGTGCCTAAATACACGTCAGAACAACGTACCCAAACAGGACTACACCCAACCTGATCCTGTGCATTTTAAAGGTTTACTGTAAGAGCGGACGGGAGCAAATAAAGATAATAATACATACAATTTGACGGGCTGTATCCTCCCTGATTTCTCCCAACCGTTCCTCGAATGTCGCGACCAGCTCTTCGGCTGCATGTTGTGCTTGCTTCGTCTTATTAAGCTCCTAAAGGCGTGTCAGATCAAAACATACAGTTAGACGAGACCCCGACCTGCTTCAGTTTTTTTACCGCGCTTCGCTGATCCTGCCTTGCCGTGGTCATTTCCTGAATACGCGTCAGAACAAAAGACCATCTACGTGAGACCACCGACCTGCTTCAGGCGGGTTACCACGCCTTCCAAACTGGATATTTTCCTGTTTTTCCTTCTCGTGGCAACGTCTTCTTCGTCAGAAGAGATCTCGATTATGTCTCCATCCGTGCTCCTTTTCCTTCGTAGGTTGGCAGAGTGGGAGCGAGTAGGAGGGTCGTCATCTATAACCACCGTGCTATCCGCCGGCATATCCGTCTAGAAGCGTAGAGGGCGTTATGAGAGCGTTAGGATGAGTGTTGTGTAAGAGTTTAGAGTTTAGAATTTAGAAAACCGTAAGGAACAATCCGATTTTTTTCACGTAACACATCAAACGGGAATTGCCATTCGCATACCATACTTATTTATTCACGCGGATCATCAAAGGCATACGAGTCTACCTGTGGATTGATGTCAATATGCAATAAAACTAGAAATCAACAAAGGTGAAGATCGGGACCGGTGTCAGTGGGACAGGAGCCAAAGCGATGACAGCAAGTGATCATCGCACCATCGGGTCAGAGGGAGGACGGGCAGAAAGCGAGACAGAAAAGAACGGGAAAGAATAACGAAAAGTGACGGGGGACGAATAGAAAGAATTCACACGGTGTCCTCAGGTAGCGACTCCAGCAATGTCCGTTGAGGTTTGATACCACGAATAGATTTTTTTCCCACGGTCAGTTCAGACAGCATAATAACCAAGTATCCTATATACATAGGACTCGGAATATACTCCGAGCAACGAAGATAATGTACTTCATTACCTGCAATATCCTTGAAAGTTGACGCTCGGTCGAAATCTAATAATGCGTACCACGGACTTGCCGCGGACAGACAACATATTACTTTCGTGCGTCCGATGTCTCGTTAACATAATCGGGTACGTCAAAACCGGGTGCATGAGGAACGGGTCTGCACCAGCCGCCGATGAGCCGGTAGCTTGTCCGCCGATGTTAATCCCAGAAAAGTAGTAATTGCGGCTCGCCGATATTACGCGAGGTTGAGCGGGTGGCAGCGGTTCGACAAACGGGTTATTCAGATCCACCATGGTCCTTCTAAGTAGAGTAGGGTTACTCTTCTCCTTCGCGATCTGCTACTTGTTGGCTATCGCTCCGTGTACGTATGAAGCCTTCGACAGTGACAGTATACTTCAGCCTGGATTGCATCTGCCGCAAGGTAAATTTATTACATGTCAGTCGATTTCGGATATAACAAATCGCGTCAGGTCGTCGAAACTCCACACAGCCAATAACCTTTCCGTTTGAATCGATAGATCAGAGTGGTATCGAGTACACACCGTTTATTTATTCCAAGTGGGTCCATCTCGCTATATATGTGAACTATGCTCAAGCTGTGCCAGATACGCCGTGTTTCCTATTATTGGGATGTCATGCGCAGAAACTGATGTTCATCGTTCTCTGCTGTATACAAATACCGTCTGCCAATATCGACGGGATGTTCATCGTGCCGTTCAGTTATCCTGCCACCGTGTAATAACTGTGTTTATGAAACTCCCCGTGAACGATTATGTTTACGTGTATCTGCATATGATCAAGTATCTTAACGCTTGGTTTACAGTCCATCTTGTTCCTGCGAGATTGGTCCGAAACGCTTTCATATCCATCTGGAGACACTTTGCGACCAGACAATCTGCAAATTGCCTACGTGGACAAGCATACATGTTACTGACGAATAGTCACGTGATTATGACATCGTTCATTCTCAATGTTCGAATCGGTCAAGCGTCGCCGGTCTACATGTTTCCATATCCTCGAACACCTGTAACCCCCCCTAAGTCGAACGACGGATTTGAGTATAAATACGACACGAAAGAAAGCAACGACATCTGCACACCTGGTAGAAGTGAGTATGATGTAGACGGAGGGTATAAATTACGATCAATTAGGTTCAAAGATGTGGAAGCTTATATGGTTGCAGCTCCTGAAGGTCAATTAGAAGCATACGATTTTGAGTATGTGGCGCATACCGACGCCGACACGTTAGCCTCCTATGATGCTGATAATCATGTATATACCATGATGCCTTTGTATAAAGTGCTGTCACTCACCTCCGTATCTATGGGTCGTACGTTGGCTGGTAAACACGGCATCACGAATGTTAGACGAATACGGCTCCCGGAACTTAAGGCAAGGGCGAGTGTGCACTCGTGCTACAAATGCAACCTTCTGTATACTGTATTTAAATTAGTTCCCAGTAAGGAGACGGCAAGATTAGCCAAAAAGAAAGAGAAAGCAAAAGCAAATAAAGAGGCCATCAACAGAAGAAGACGAATCAATTACCGATCGACTTTGCAGACAGGATCTGCACACTCGAAGATTACCTTTCCGCCAACCCCTCCTACCGATCAATTTATACGCGATATGATAGGAAGATGCTGCCAAAAGATGGACGCGAATAATATAGAAGAAGACGGATGTGCGGTGTGCGGGCGACTGGTACCTAAGACAAAATTAAGTAATCTAAGGCATGTAGCAAAACTATTAGACGTCCTAGTCGTTCCTGGGGTGATGAGAAAGGAACGAAAGTCACCGAAGGACGCATCTTCGCATGATGCCGAACCCGTGCTCGATCGTACTTGCTCATGTATATGTGACACCTGCCGAGCTGACATAAGGAAACGTCGCATACCAGCAGACGCACTTGCGCGAGGTACCTGGATAGGCAATGTACCCAAACAATTGAGTGAATTACGATTCATGGAACGCATGCTCATCGCTCGTGTCAGACACACGTGTACGTACGTGCGCATATCAAATGGTATGAAAAAAATGAAGGCCAATGTAATCGCTTTTGAAAATCCGATGCCACTCGTATACGATCATCTACCCCCCCCAAGGAAAGATATGGACGATGTACTGGCCATAATGTTCACAGGACCCAACAAACCGACAAAAGATGATTTTAAACGTGCCCCGGTGCTGGTACGAAGAAACAAAGTTATCGAAGCTTTGGAGTGGCTAAAATTGAACCACAGCGATTACCATGATATTGAAATATCACGGGAAAACATGAACGAATACCCGGAAGACGTACCATTCGTGGGTGTGGAATATAAAGCCTCCGTAACGAATAAAACCCCGGAAGGTCTAAGTGTGCACGACAACGAAGAAGAAGACGGTACGGAGGAGGGAGATTGTCCTTTTATAGTACACGGTTTAACGGGTGAAAAATTAGAATCCATGACCACTACCCAGATAAAGGGTAGAGGCATGATGCATCTGGAAAATAACGGTAAAGTGCTGGCCGTGGGTCAGGAAGACAGACCGGAATCGATTTGGAACAACGTCCAGCTTTACCCTAAAATGTTTCCCTGGTTGTTTCCATACGGGAAAGGGGGGATAGGGTCTATTAGAATGTCGGACGAAAAGCATAAATCATTTCTGATGATGTATCATGATAAACGATTTCAGAGGGACCCTACATTCGCATTCGTGGCATTCAGTCATGCTCAGATCAAAGCATCTACAACAGGTACATTTCTCTTAGCGGAGAGGTCGAAGTTTAACAATGTAACTGACCGTATATTGAACGTAGACCCCGAAGTTTTGAAATCCATGGCAAAAAGAATGGCAGACGGCGAGCAGATTAGACCCACGACCGAAGCCGAGAAAGCATGCCTGAGAATAATAGATGATTTAGACAGTGTGTCCACAAAGATTAAAGGGTCTGCAACGACGAAGAAACACATGAACAACGAAATATGGTCTCTGATAGCAGCTAAGGGACCGCCGTCATGGTATATAACGATTTCCCCACTGGATACAGCACACCCATTAAGTCTTTACTACACGTCAAACGATAAAGCGTTTAAGGGTATCAATTTGTTGTCAAGCAGCGACTGTCAACGGGCCATCATTAACAATCCTGCAGGTGCAGCGCGGTTTTTTGAATTCATGTGCAAACTATTCATAGAAGAGGTTCTTGGGTGTTCGTCCGCGAATCAACGTAAAGGTATATATGGTGATACGAATGCATACTATGGTACAGTTGAGCAGCAAGGTAGATTGACTCTACATCTTCACATGCTAATATGGATAAAAGGTGTCATGAGTCCTCAAGACGTGCGTGATAGCATACTAAATCCAGATTCCAAGTTTCAAAAAAAAATGGTTGAATGGTTAGAAGGCTGTCATATGGGTGAACTGTTTAATGGCACTCAGTCCGAGGTACAGTCTAAAGTGGAACAAAACGAAGCGAAGACTGGATACGTCGATCCGACACGGTCGTTACCTGAAGTTCCGCCCAAAGAATGCATCATAAAGACCGTACATGAAGATTGCCCCACATGCAACGACATCCGGTCATGGGATACAAGATATCGAGAAACAGTAGACGATCTGATCGTTAGATCCAATGTTCATGACTGTGAGAGATACATGAACAAAGACGGTACTGTGAGTAGAAAGAAAACTTATACTGGATGTAAAGAAAACAAGTACAACAAGTGCAAGGCTAGATTTCCGAGACAAACTTTTATGGAAACGCAGGTCGACCCTGAAACCGGAGCCATACGACTGAAGAAAGGAGAGCCATGGATAAACACATTTACAGCAGCGTTAACCTATATCATGCGCTGTAACACTGATGTTACCAATCTCTCGTCAGGAACAGCTATCAAAGCAGTGGTGTTATACGTGTCGAACTACATCACCAAAACGCCGTTGAAAACGCATGTAATCTTTGAGGTTATCCGAGACATGTTTGACAAAAGCACGGAAATGCTAGCAAGTCCTATTTCTAATCAAGAGAAAGCCCGGAAACTAATAGGCCGGATAGTCAACTTGCTTGCTGTTAAACTTGAGATAGGAGCACCTATGCTTGCCATGTACCTTATGGATCAACCAGATCACTACACAGATCACAAGTTTAAAACGTTGTATTGGAGGAGCTATGTTACGGAGGCAAGGCAGCCTTGGCTAGACGACGACGAAAAAGAAACAGGGCACAAGGTAACATTAATGCATCATAACGGCAGGGTTGTGGGGGTGTCCCCTGTCATAGATTACATGTACAGACCTCATGAATTACAATACATGAATGTATACGAATGGGCCACAGTCGCACGTCGCGTTAGGATACCAAAATCTAAAAGATCAAACAACGATGATGTCGAATCAGAAGACGACGATACGGGAGAGGGCAAGCGACACATACCGAAAAAAGGATTATCGTTCGTGGACGGACATCCACTTAAAGATACTCATTATTTAGTAGTGGACAGTATAGACGAGTATGTTGTTCCAAATCTCGTCGGTGAAACTCTTCCTCGCAAAGACAAGGGAGACAAAGAAGATTATTGTGCGACGATGTTGACACTATTCCGACCATGGAGGTCCGGCTTAGATCTCAAACAACAAGGTGAAAGTTGGGAAGACGCGTTTCAAAAGCACGAATTTACCGATGATCAGCTTCGATTAATGAAGAACTTCAATTTGAAATATGAATGTTTAGATGAGCGTGATGATTATCACGCTCAATTAAGAGATGGCATGGTTCTAGTGCCCAGTTGGAACAAAAATGTCGCGACAAGCGCAGAATTTGATAAATCCGATCACTTGCTGACGGCTCATGATGGGATTGAGGAATATCTAGAGCAACTTTCCTTCGGTGAAGAAGATATGTCGATCGATGGGGTACTAGAACGTAAAATGGCCGATATCCGAAAGGTATTGGATTTAGCTGGGTGGACGACAGAATGTCGAGCCGATATGCCAGTGGATACAGAACCTATAGGCGTAGTACGAAGTCGAGGTGAATGGAATTCCGTAGTTAAAAGAAAGCGACAGGAAATCATCGACGACAGGACACGGAACGTCCCTAATACAGGCAAAACCAATAAAAAGACAAGTAGAAGGAACAGCATTGAAAGGGTAAAAGTTGTGGATAAAAAATGGCTAGAACGACGGTTTCACGACAAGGACCACAAGCTCCTCCTGGACGAAGTGGCGGAATCTTTTTCGTTGAACGAAGAACAGGAGCGCGCGTTCAGGCTTGTGGCAAATCATTCCACAAGCCCGTATAATGATCAACTGAAAATGTATATAGCCGGCATGGGCGGCACTGGTAAATCTCAGGTGTTAAAGGCACTCATCAAATTTTTCCAACTATGAAAGGAGGAGCACAGGATAATTATAGTAGCACCCACTGGGTCAGCTGCCGCTTTGCTAGGTGGGTCGACCTATCATTCGGTATTCGGCATCAATGAGCGGCAATCTACCAATGTAGATTTGGCCCAGGTGCGCAGTAGATTGGAAGGTGTAGACTATGTTTTCTTCGATGAGGTGTCTATGCTGTCTACTAAAGATATGTACCAGATAAGTGTACAGTTATGCAACACGAGCGGATTGCAAGACGTGCCGTTCGGGGGAATGAATATGATCTTCGCTGGTGATTTTGCCCAGCTTCCGCCTATTATGGGTGAAGACTGGTCTTTGTACGGACGCAAAGCAACATATATGGCAAACAATCCACAAGGACAAAAGAAGGCTATAGGGAGATCTCTATGGCACCAAGTAACTACTGTGATCATATTGAGACAAAATATGCGTCAAAGATCACAGTCTGCGGACGATGCAAGATTAAGGACAGCCTTAGAGAACATGAGATACAAAGACTGTACGGATGACGATATCACGTTTTTAAAGTCTAGAGTGAGTAACGCAAGAATAAACGGTTCCACTGTCAAGGACCCTTTATTCCGTGATGTATCCATAATCACAGCATGGAACATACATAAAGATGAAATCAATAGGCTAGGCTCTGAACGTTTCGCAATCGAAACTGGACAAGAACTTATCGATTTCTATTCTAACGACTCGCTGAAACGCACGACGAAAAATGACAACGGCGATGATACAACAAAGTTCCGATCCAAAAATAAACTCGTTGGATTACAACGCATCACTGACGAATTACAATCCGTACTATGGAACCAACCACCTTCGTCGACGTCGCAACATTTGCCAGGAAAATTAAGATTGTGCATAGGACTACCGGTAATGATTAGATATAACAACGCAACAGAACTTTGTATAACCAAGGGACAGGAAGCAACCGTATATGCTTGGCAATCCACGGTCGGTAATAAAGGTCAACGAGCGTTAGACACCCTGTTTGTAAAACTGGTCAATCCACCGGCAGATGTACAGATGGATGGATTACCTCTGAATGTAGTTCCACTGACCCCTTCTACGGTGGGCATCGAAGTTGACCTACCTTCGAGACAAAGCGTCAACATCACGAGAGAACAGGTACAAGTACTCCCAAACTTCGCAATGACCGATTACGCGTCTCAAGGAAAGACTAGGCCATATAATGTAGTAGACGTCGCAAGATGTAGATCACATCAAGCTCTGTATACCTGTCTGTCGCGAAGCGCTACAGCAGAAGGAACACTGATATTGCAGAGATGGACGCAAGACATAACAGACAAAGTACAAGGTCGTGCAAGTAGTGCACTTAGACAAGAATTTCGAGAGCTCGAACTTCTGGACGAAATCACGAAACTTCGCTATCACTCGAAACTCGATCCTAAAGTAATAGGGCTTATGCGGACGGATCAGATCAGGGCATACCGAAAAGTGATGGGTGCCCGGTACGTACCGTCCTATGTCCATTCGTCTATCCAATGGTCAGTTCACGATCCTTTTATCGAAAACGAGCTTCCCGACATCAAGTGGCATATTATCACAAAGGAAAGCGTGACCCTGAAGGATACCAAGTTCATCCCCGCACAAGGATCTGTTAAGTTACGTACATATGACAATAATACTCGCGTTCCTACAGTCGGTACGCCATCCCACGAAGCAAGCAAGGAAGACATGAACACCAAGTCGAATATAGCACGGCTCCAACATCGGGATTCCGCGGCAAACGTAACAAAGTTCGAACTTCATACGCAAAAAACCGCACTTCATTGGAAAAGACGTTTGTCCCAGCTAGAAGTCGAGAATGTACACAAGAAATTATGCAGTGAGGATGAAGATGCGTGGAATAGCGCACTTCGTCGGAAAAGACATCTGTCCCAGTCGAAAGTTGAGAGTGTATGCAAGAAAATACGCGGCGAGGATAACGATACAGGGTGGCATAGCTCACAATGCCCTGAAGGATTGATATGGAGTAACAATAGCTGCGCATATGACGCACTGCTGAGTATCCTATACAACACGTGGAATCAAGACGTCGCATTTTGGACTGCAGGCTTCGAGAGATTCAATGGCGAATGGTTAAAGCCTTTAAGTGACCTATTTTCACGACGTCAAGACGGTGAGATATCACTAGAAGAGGCAAGAGACAAGCTTCGCCGAAGTTTAGCTAGACGATATCCAGCGAGGCTTCGGTTTGGGGAATTCACATACATGAGCGATCTGCTTGATTGTCTGTTTACCATGGAAGATACTGTACGAACAACCGTTTTAGAGTGCCCTGAAGGGCATAACATAGTGAACACCGGTGATGTGCTCGGTAACAGCGAGTGGCAAATGGACTAGAGGCTGGCAATGAACACCAACAACACTAAACCAATCACTAACTCTACACTTATCACCAATGTATTGAATTCGGGCATTTCGAGTACGATAGAAGCACTCTGCAGACTTCAATAATCAAGGAAAGTTGTTTAAAGACGTTTTATTTCGTTACTAGTGAGCTATACAAGCGTACTACTCGCACTAGTGGGGTTTGTAAGACACAATTGGATGAATAGTGACTTGACTTGAGCTACTGCGCTCGCTCTGACTGGGACTGCTTCGAACTAGTGGCTCTCTTGGCCCTGTAATGTCTTACAAGTGAATAAACACTTGACTAGTCGCTTTCTAGGCAGACTAGTGGCACTCTTGGCCTAAGAATAATACTTTAAACTTCGAGAACTTGCTTGAACTAACTTCGAAACACTCTTGGCCTTTGCAGGACACAAAAGATTACTCTAAGACACTTCTATTCACTCAATGCTATGGGTAACTTAGCGACTAGTAGCCGCTTCATCGAGGTTAAGCACAAAAGCCTTTAATTGGGGCACTAGATACTGACTAGTAGGTCACAATTGCGGGGATGGCTTGCCTGAGCCGTGCGTGCGCCTATTCTACTACTTATATACTGACAAACAAGGTACGATCGAGATATAAATAACTGACTAGAGGGGTATTATTGATAAGGATTTCTTGGCTAGTCACGAATAATGGTGAATAATCACGCAATAGTCGGTCTAGAAACGATCGCTTGCTGACTAGTGAGCCTAGGAGCTCCACTAGCGGTGGTATTCCGTGTCCTGGGCCCAGCGACGCTCCACTAGTGCCAAGGATAAATGACTAGCCAGGCGAGCGTGCCTGTAACAGCTGTCGATCGTGATCGAAGGCGCAGCCCGGCTATACTAGTACCGATCGCAATGGATCTGTATCGCACCCGGCGGATCTACCGCAAGGTTAATCCGTTGCTAATTCATTTCTAAGTCCTGTTTCGAGATTGCCACGTGACTAGTTAACCTGACTTAGGCGTTTATGCCCAGAGCGGCTCGCTAGTGACCGAACTTCACGAGATTTGTGTCCTCTGCTTCTTGTTTGGTGCGCTAGTCACGTTACTTGTCCACTAGTGGCCGTATTCACTTAGCCCTGTTAGCATTCAAGTCACTAGTATGGCCGGCTGGTAGATTTAACCCACTAGTGGTATCGCATCTAAGTCCTGGCTCTACTAGTCACATACTAGTCTAACTATCAGCTTCGAAGCCTCAGCTATAGTCCTTTAAGTATCACTAATGTAAGATAGATATGCAATAGTATTATTATAAAATTGCAAAATCTAGGTGTGAACGCATAGACGGCGTATCACCGGGTTAAACAATAACAGCGCGGTGCTCACAGGATCTCAGTCTGATCAATATATCAGCATTTCGGAGTGGCTACGCAAACAATGGGATGCTAGAGACATCAGGCGGAGAAGATGTAGGACATGCAACAACAATCTGAGACGTCGACACATATGGCTCAAAGCACCGGAGATGCTGGCTTTCATGTCAATGAACAGTCGATTGAAAATTATTGACGAATATCTTGTCGTCACGGTCAAAGGGGTTCAAAAGACTTATACGCTAGCAGGCGCGATATATCACGGCCAAGGTCACTTTACTGCAAGGGTGATTGTCAATCGCGAATATTGGTTCCACGATGGCATGACAACAGGTAAAGAGCTGATACCTGATACTCGAAATGCAAGAGCAGATATGACTAAATGCAGAGGCCAAATTTTAATAACGGCTGTGTATACTTTGCTGTCATAAAATATCAACGAATGGTGACGATTGTGGATACAAACGAGGCCTTGCCATTTACCGTTTACATGCTGTAATAGTCGGGCCGAACGCTGTGTGGACAACCAACAGCAACACCCGTAAGAGCAAAAAAGTGTAATGTTTGTACATCACTATGTTTCATCACAGACATTACAATCATCTTCTTGTCGCGACTCGCCGGGACACGTTCTCCTATACCTGGATCGTAAGGTTCGTGTGATGCTCTGATAGCATTATCCTTGTAGCGATGGCAAGTGTCGTCCCCGATTCTTTCGTAAGTTAGTTGGCTTTCGGGTAGTCGCGGAAGAGACATTGGAAGGGCGAGAATAATTCCAAGTCATTGCAATCAGAATGCATGATTTTCGAGGTATGAAAGGCATTTTTATGTTCAGGTAGATCGTTGTAAAAGATATTTCGAAGTAGAACGTCGCTTTAGAAGACCACACTCGATGGATTGACGGCAGGCGGGCTGGAAATTTGTGACTCTTGAAGAGATAATGGTACATTGCTCGAGACGCCATTGTCTCCAGCACCCTCGAAAATGGGGGTATGGAGATGATGAACCCAGTGGACGGTGATGAAGAGAAAATCGACGTGTGCCTGGCCACACAGCCACTGATCGAAGCCCAGAGGCCCATTCCGGAAGCTGAACAAGTGAGCAAATATCCACTTAGCATGAACATCACTTTCGATACATTTTCTCTGAAGGTCCAGAAGACGTCGTAATATGTCGTCGTGCCACCATTGTACGAACTTGATTCATTTTTGGATCATTCAGTACTATCAAAGCATCCAGAGGTTCCACTTTTCTGATATCTTGCGTCCGGTTGGTTTCTTTCAACATACATGGTGCGTCTTGTTTTGTATATCGTGTTGAAATGTATAGAATGCTTTATTTATGATGGAAGATAAAGCATACTCTCACTGCAAGCTGTATAAATTAGTTCCCGAGCTGTCGACATTCACTAAAGGGTATGCTTTCACTGTTTGCCATTTCGCGTTAATGAAAGACAGTTCTACTTGTGCTCATATCGTCTGACCGAAACATTGAAGTCGCATTACGAGGTTTCGGATGCTTCGGATATTATACCTATACTTGTATGAAGTCTATTTTGCATTTATTCCGATTTTTTTCTGTAGAGGAGACCCATTGAGATGGTATATATGCTGTTAGATGAGTATTGGTCGGACTAAACATCAATGAATCCATATTGATAGCTTAATGCCTCGAGGTATCCCGCCCAAAAAAAATTGAGATACTTATTTAACGTATAATGAAGCTGTTGCATTACTATCGAAAGGAATAAACGACCAGTGGCCAGTATACAGAGGACGTACAGGCATACAGGACACAAGGCCGGCTAGTCGGACCGGTATACCGAATAGCCTTTGCTGTGCATTCGTGCTTACAATACCCTCTCACCGATTCAAATATTCACAGCGCGAGTTGCAACTGGCACCATCATCTCTACAGCTCCATTTTTTATGGTGCTGAAGATAATGGTGCCATTTGTTCCCGCAGCCCCGCTGCCATCATCAACGTCAACGACGCCCTGATCTTAGAGCCACCGCCCCCCCACAAAAAGACAGACCATTCTCACTCGACAACGACCCCGACTAGACAATGACGTCAACCACTTCCCTCCCTCAATGCTGCCCTTATTGCTAACGACGCGTCCATCATCCTTCACGCTACCCACTTCTACAAGAAAAACACCCTCTCCCGCTCGATGCATGCCTTGGCCAGTACCGTCAACTTCACACCCCCGTTTTTGAGGGTGCCGGAGACGATGGTGCTGTCCGTTTCTTCTCCAAATACTGTCGACGTCCCCCCAACAAAGCTAACCAACTACCCACCAAGACGGCCCTACCCTCACTCGACGATTCTCCCGACCGGCGCTGCCATCTCGCCACCCCAGTTTTCAAGGGTGTCGGAGACGATGGCAGTAATTGTTTCTCTCTGCAACGCCGCTATCATCACCGATACCTATTTCAAAATATTAAATCCATTGTTTCTTCGTTCTTTTGTAGCCTCTGTTCTCCCGTTTGTACAATGTTTCATTTTTATTATTCGGTGTATTCAAATCAATGTACTTCCAAATAAATTACATTGGTTTCAATTTTCATATGACTAAAATAGTTTGAGAGAAAAAAATAAGTGACATCCAAAATCTCAGAAGGAGGGCCTATGGACCCAAAAATTGGCTAAAATTCAACACCAGTACGAAAAGATTTTCCAGCCCAAAAACGCGACCCAAAATGGCTGGGCTACTGGCCCAATCCCAAGGGAAAAGGCGTGGTGATGGCTGTGCTGCTAATGAGCAGTACAGGTGGCATCCTGAGTTCGAATACTGCATAGAAAAGGGTCAAACCCTACAGCATGGCCTGGAACAAGTCCATATCGAAGGGCATGGCATCGAAGAAGGGAGCGATAACACATAACAAGGAGAGGAGCACTTGATATAGAGGTTTCCCAGTGCATATGAGTATGCATCCTGTATGAATGACGTTTTCTATGGCAATTGGGCGCGCATGGGTATGCATACTCTAGTTTACTGCGCTATGCAGAGCGCATTTTCGTAATGTAATGGCCTTAGACAGTCATACCATCGAACTCCATTTGCAGGACGTGTCATTAGAGATAGGCAATGAGACTGAATATTGTCGGGAGATCGAGAGAGTAAAATGAGAATATTGTTCTATTGCTACGAGACCACCATGAAGTTACCAGAGGATCAATTACTACGAATATTGTGATGTAACTAGGACGTGGGAAAATTACAGGACCCTGAGTATGCAGAGTCGGAAGGAGCTGCACACGACGCTCTGCATACTCCATAACTCGCCTGTAGTTACAGGAAACTCTGCATACCGGGCTGCACTGTAACTACAGGGCAACTCTGCATAATATGGACGGTATAGCCTCATAGGTAATAGTTGTTCCGGACCGAGGTTGCCGCATCCCCTGGAAACTTTTTTCCTGATTTGCTGATGTCATAGGTTCGAGTGAATCAAAGAGCCTCCATGAACGAGGGAAGCTACAATCTTCATTAGATGTAGTTAAACGCTTGTCTAATATGAGCGGAACTTTGTTGACTGCATTCTGTTAATAACAATAAATTACCCCGCTGTGGTGGTTGCAGCAGCCTACCCTGCTAATTTTCATTTGTGTATGCGTGTCACTGTAATTATTCCAAGGTTGAGACCAAGTACATTCATTTTGTTTCGTTTGTATGTGCGTATCAGTGCCATCAACCTTATTCATTTGACCCAACTACACACAGCTTCCTCTTACCACCACTCTCATTTCTTTTGATCTCTCTATTTTGTCGCTTTCTCACTCTTCTTTGGTTACTCGTTCATCTGTTGGTCCCTATGGGTCGAATTACGGGCCCTGTAGCCAGGGGTTGCTCGCATCGATTCCTTCGTCCATTGTCCCGCCCTCCCACGGCATCTTCTGGAAGTGCCGAAATGACACCTAGGTACGTCTGCGAAACGTAGTCGATCTTCGTCGACAGTTCCAAACAAGACGTCCAGCAACCTGCTCATCAACCATCGCCTACGCAAAGACGAGGGCTCCAATGCCAATACTATGGGCGCGTGTACGTTGCCCTACCCTCCCGCGGCATCATCTGAAAGCTCAGACGTGATGTCTAGGTACGTATATGAAAAATAGTCGCTGTGTCGAGAGATCCGACTGATACGCCCAGAAACCCGACCACTGGGTCCCCTCGCTCGCGCGCTGACAAGAGTCTCGAAGTTTTTGCGATATACGCGCACACCAGACACTCCGGATCCTCTCTCGACGCCACCGATGCCAACAGTAGTGTTCCGTCCAACGGCAAGGAAAAATCATGTTCATGCCTAGCGGTGGTGGGTGCATGCCTGGTAATGTTTGCATGGGTTCACAGGGTGGTCTTTAGCTTGGGTCGCCACAGCCGCAAGGTTAGGAGGCATTGATACTACGGTAGCTCGTTTCCTCGTATCTCCGCTGGTAATTATTTTCCGAATTCACTCACCGCGTATTGTATGTATCTCGTATGACCTTCACTCATTTCTTGCATCGTGGGTCTGGCCATGTCTCACTTGTATCCATATTTTCTCTAGCTTACTCATATCTTGTTGTACTATACAATTACTCCCTTAAACCCGTAGGATGGTGAACATTGAGATTCCAGATTGGCAACATATTGATTGAATGTCAAGGTAACTGGGTCCGAATCATTAGCCTGAGTGAAGTCGCACAAGCATACCAACGGTGTACCTCCCCTTTGCTTTCAACAAGTGTCATCCCCAGCTCCAACATTGTAGGCACAAAGCCTTCAGCTATACCGTGTTCTCGGCGCTCGATCCTGGGACCGCATGTGTAAGGAAACGACTTACGGTGTCTTGAGACCAGGAATTCTGTTCAAAAAGGGTGAGCCGTACAGAAAAGAATCCAAGATCCCACTTTCATGAACTTACTGGAATTTCGACACAGTTGCACACGTCCTGTTGTGAATCGATTTCAAGGCACGTTTCGGTGGCAAGACCTTTTCCGCCAAAGACGCGCAACAAGCTGCAGCCGGATCATCTCAAACATTACCCGCTGCCCGACTGACCAAATGACTCAGCCGGCAGGATTCGGTCAATTTACAAGGGTAAATCAAAATCATACGCAGATCTTTTTTTAGCTACTCTAAATGAACGTCGGTAAATTCTTGGACATTCGATGCAAAACTGGCACGATAACTTACCTGACTTCTCCACAGTCTGCTATGGCATCATGTCCTGATCAACGCACCAACATGGTCGTGAAGTGCCACTTGGAATGTCATACGGCGGGCTCATACCATGTTCTCCACCTCGGGAATGTAGAGCCATTCTACACTACAGGTAAGTTCTAACAGTAAACTCTAGGACAGTTCGCTACTTGGTCACATACCTGAGTTTTCAATCCATTCTGAATCAGCTATGCGAGATTCGGGTAATCCGACGAGTTGATAAAGCAAGTAGTACTCGTTCAGGACTGCAGCACAGGCCACCGTTTCCGAGGTGGAGGCTCGTTTCGGGTTTCGGGTTTCGGGTACTGCGCGCAGATGCCACAGAGTAAAATCGTCACGGTCGCAGAAAGTATTGCAACGATTCTTGTATCTAGATTTGATCTTGTGCTCGTATGCGAAGTTTAAGCTGTAGCATAGCGCCAGTTGGAGTAAGGCAGCGTCGATGTCTTGAACGCTGGCTTCCGTAGCTTAATTACACGTTATCAGGACCTTAGGGCTATGATTCGGGGCTGTGAGAGGAGAGACAGGTGAGCAATGTCATTGTAATGTCTGAAAGTGAGTTCGATTCGTGAACGAGGCATAGACTTGTGGTAAAGAACTGTCGCACTATAGTTTAGCTAATGATCTAGCTTCGTGTAACGAATATAGTATATCGGATTCATTCTCATCCATTCACAAAGATATTCGAACTTACTTTCAGACGTGCGAGGATCGCCGTATTGAAATTTTGGCAGTGCCATATCTGTCTTCGGCGTCAGATTCCAATCCCTCGAATGTAAATCAATATTCACGTATCAGCGATCGCCGTCACGGATAATATCATCGGTGCGAACAGCGATTTCAGACTTGAGCCTCGCAATGGCAAAAACGATGCGGTGACAGGTATCCGAATTTAACTTAACGAACGACGTCAGTCCAAGGTTGGCGCGATGTGCAACACCGCAAATAACGCCGAATTTTCAACCTTTGGGACATGATGATGGGGACCTGCTGGAGACGCGCTGATACTATGATATATTTTACAGGCATATCATACATCATGTTCCCGACTCACGTCTGCCGTCCATGTAATCTATAGTCCAGCATGTTCATAATCGATGCAACAGCGTAAACGGAAAGAAAGAAAAAAAGACAATTGAAAGTCCGAATGCATATTTACATCATGTTCTCACAAGCCTCGGAATTACCCGTAGCGCATGCTTCTTAACGTGAAAATTCTAAGCGTGGATAGATGAATAAAAACTGTGCACAGTTCCGAACATATCTATCTGCATTCACAACGTTTATACCTATTGTACCTACCGTGTACTTTATTCAAGCGGTATAACGTATATCGATTTGTTACTGCCACGACGTCATCCTTGCATCATCTGGAGTCCGGACTTACTCGGACTTGTTCCCGTGCCGTGAAAGCGGCCCATCCGCTCAGTTTGAGGATGAAGAGTAAGAACAAGGAAAACAGTGTCATAAAGATAGCAGTGCCCTATCCAAGTTCTAGCCAGACGAGAGATGTAAATGATTAGAACCAATCAGTAGAAAGGAAATGAGCCAGGATTGATAAATGAAGGAGAGGGGCGTCCCAGAAAGAAAAGAAAGGCATTCAAGAGCAGTAAGGGTGAATACGAGAGGAAAGAAAGAGAAGAAGCAGAGTTGGAAAAATCAGCATCGAATATAAGCTCGGCAAGTAATTCGGCAATTGGCAAGAGATAAGATAGGTTGAATAGAATGTTCCCACAGGTCGTTCAGGATAGCATTATAACCGAGTAACCCTTAAGGCATGCTATTGAAAAAACTGGGTGCGCAAAGCAAAGGGAGAAAGGGCATTAAATAAAATTGGACTTCAGTAACTCAGGATTGTCATCCACAAATGCGGCAGGATGGGAGCAAAAAGGCAAAGCCATAACTTCGGCAAACAGTCCCGATTAGGTATCGAATGCCAAGGCTGCGACGAGCCAAGGGGGCACTGGAATGTCAGCCCGGCACATCCAGTAGGGTGGTTGGTTGCCCCCAGAGGGGCTGAAAAAATTTTTAGAACACAGACTTTTGTTGTGATATTCCGGTGATACGGCATGTCTCGGCATGCTTAGTAAGGCAGAATCCGGAGGAAATGGGTAGAAAGAGAATATATTAGGAAGTAAATAGTATAAATACAGCGCACAGGCAGGGAAAGCTCCTCGTGAGTTTGTCTACCTAGTGACTAACAGCCTAACAGCTGGAGTGCATGGCATTCAAATCACAATAACTTTTGGGTTCTCTTAGGGCACAAAAATGACATTTGCATACATATAACGCTTGCAAGGCCCACATCAGGGGCAGAGCCTGCTACGTTTACTCCCCTTGAAAGTATAATAGTATCTTTGTGTTACCTTTCTGAATATCCTTGAGTTCTGCAGAAGACTCTTCAAGAGAGTTTCAATCATGGTAATTCTAATCTGACTTTGTACAAAGAACTTATCATCGATCAAACCTCAAACTGGAAGTACTTATTAAGTAGGCACAGAATCCCAGGCAGATGAAGCTTCGGCCGATCAACTCCATGGCGAGCGTGATAGTAACGGACAGTCACATGTAGATAGTGACAAGCCAAGTCATCGCCACACTGAATATTTTACTTTACAGGAAATATCTCAGCACTAGGCCGGGAGATTTTTCCGTAAATAGGAATTTTGTTGACATCGGACTTCGGCTTTTCGTCAAATCTCAGAAACCATCATCCCTCTATAAGACCTACTACTAACGTAGCAGGAATTAGTACCATTACTTCTATACAAGCAGTATTCCCAATAGCTATCCTGAAAGATCACCAAGAAACTAACATCCGAGGCAGGCAAGAGGCAGGTGTGCCGCAAGAAGCCGGAGAGTCACTGGAGAACAGCCACATGATGTCATAAAATTGACCTATATATAGGTATAGTAGAGTCATGTGGGTGGTTGGTTGCTCCTTGCTGGCCTGAAATAAATTTTTGGACCTTATGTGCAAAAATTTATTTGGCATGCCCCCTTGCGACGAGCATGATTCTAATATACGTGTGCGAGAATGGCCCGGAACAAAAGGTAAATAGATATGTAAACATTGACGATTGAGATAGAATTCGTGATAAATAAATCATTACTCTATAGTTATAGTATGCATGGTAGTATGTTAAAGAATACAACTAATGTGCGCCCAAAAATCTAAACATAAAAATCATGTCAAAAATGTCGTCAAATTCATCACTGTCGTCGCTCTATTTTGAATCTACTCTTCACCAGCTTCAATACTGCATAAGCAAGAAGTCGGTATACAACGGCACTGATTACGACCGCGCAGAGATTCAGAGGGGCGTTAACGTCCTTCAGGTTGAAGATTTCGAGAACTTGTTCGCCTGTGCTGATTGCGCATGATCCGTCTGTTAGCCTTTGATCGTCCCCACACAAAAACGTGTGGCCTCGGAGCACGTAAGGCATCATGTTCCGAACGGAGTAACCCAGCGGATTCAGCTTGTTCAAATATTCAAGAAAGCCAGGCATGTTCAAGCTTACAAGACCTGAGAGATAATTGAGTGACAGTTAAGATGGAGGTTAAAGGCAACTTACCTGCCATATACATAGCGATAGACATTAGGATGTTCGTGATGTTCAGAGCCAGACCCGTGTCCTGGGTGAGGAAGGTATTCATGATCATACCGAGAGATTCTCCGGCATTCACGATACACAGCCCGTTCAACGCTGTGATGAAAAATATCGGAACTGTCCTCCCAAGATTGGCGGAGATAGAAACAAATAGAGAATAGATCAAGGCAGTGACGATCTCGAAGGGGAGTTCCAAGGCAGCATATGACGTTAAGAAAGCTTCGACAGAGTAAACACTGTCGTCGTATTCCTGTAAGAGAAGTCAGACTTATGTGACTTCAACACACAATAAACGTACCCTATAGAAGAAATCTCGTTCTATCGGAAAGACAGCGACATTTTGAAGGATACCGATGAAGAATACTATTCCAACGCGTTTAGATTAACAAAACGCAGCAAACGAAGCGACTCACGGGGCAGTGTCTTCTGGATACAACCAACGCGGGATTGGATGCTCGCATAATCATCGCCAATCGGTGAGAAGAAAAGTCCAATACCAATCTGCGTAATAACAATTAACACTTTACATCAGAGACGAGCACCAACACCTACCGAGAGGCCAAGAGTACTTCCAATCCGTACAAGCAACAAGGAATTTTGTCGAAGGAACGCGAGAACACCACGTTTAAGCAGTATCGGTAGCGCGGTAGCGATCGATAACATCTTCCTCTCGTATCCCTTGATATTGGTCGAAAGTCCTATTTGTCTCTCGGACAGTGGCGATACACGGCTCTCCGCCTCCTGATGATCTTTGAAAGCCTTCACAAGCTTATTGACCTTGACCCGACCAAGTTCCTCTTGTTCAGCCTCCCGTGTATCAACCGAAACAACGTCCAACGCAAAATCCGCAGGATTCATCATAGGAGGACATTCAAACCCAACCGAAGACATGTAGTCAAGCATCTCGCTAGCAGGACCAGAGTATGCCACCCGACCGCCCTTCGCCAAGAGTAGCACGTTGCCGAAGCGCTTGTAAAGTTCGGAGGAGCTCTGATGAAGCGTCGTTATGATCGTTCGACCCTCCTTCGCGAGTTGCGTAAGAACATCCAGAATGGATGCTGCTGTGAACGCGTCTAGTCCTGATGTTGGCTCATCCAACCTGGAGAGCAATGAGCAAATCTTATCGATGACGACGACAGAAAAATTATTCACATCAGAACCTGAGGCTCTGTAAGCACCTGAACAGCAATGCTCACCCGCCGTTTCTCTCCTCCCGAGATACCTTTCAACAACTCATTCCCAATGAGAGTATGGCGACAGTCTTTAAGCCCCATCTTCAGCATAACCTCATCCGCTCTGTGTCGTTTCTCCTCCCTGGACAGGCTGCTTGGCAGTCGCAACGAAGCAGCAAACTGCAAGGTCTCGCGAACGGTGAGATATGGAAGTAGAGCGGAATCATCCTGCGTCACATACGAACACAGGGTACTCATGACCTCTGGCTTAGCCGGTACACCATTCAGCGTCATTGATCCCCCGGCAACATAGGTCGTCTGGAGCGTCGACTGAAGGCGCTGTGCCATGAGATTGAGCAGAGAAGACTTTCCGCTTCCTGAGGGGCCCATGATGACGTTGACTTTGCCGGCCTCGAAACAGGAAGTGATTCCCTGGAGGATTTTGACATCTCTTCCTCGCCGTGGACGGACCTTGAGAGTGTAATTCGTAAGGTCGACATTAATGCCCGCGACGCTGTTTGGAGTAAGGGTCATGGGGGCCCTGGATGCATGCCGGGATTCGTCCTTCGGGCGTTTCCTGGTTCCAAGCATGGAGACGTTGACTTTGAAAAAATGGAGAAATAGTATTTGACCGATAACGTATGAGACAGCGATGCCGAGTATTGCGCAAACCGGGATGATAGTCCAGGTCATGTTCGGTATAGCGAGAGAACTGATGATGAAATCGCCCCGGTAATTGACACAGTTAGGATCTGTCGCGGCGTCACCAATAGGGCAAGTAAAGAAGCGGCCTTTGAATTCGTTGTAAACCAAACCAGTAAAAGCGTAATACTGTAACGAAAGTGAGCCAACAGCAGACCATGTGTTGAAACGTTAAACACCCACGATTGGCGAAATCCATTTTGTCCAGCGGATGTAAATCGGTATAGTGTCAGCTTGGATGAAGAACCCGCACGGGAACGTGTGAAGTATGAACGCAATGTTTGCTATGATCGTGGCCTTCGAGAAATCCCTGGTCATGGCTGTAGCAAGGCCTGCAAAGGTGACTGCAGTGTAATGATTCAGAAGGGTGATGGCGAAGTAGTAGAAGAACTGTGTCTCCGACGATGAGAGCCCGACCATGTAATACGTTATGGCAGAGAACACGAGGGGGATGAGGATATCTTCTAGAATGGCATGAGCAGACCGGTGGCTTATGATCCAGGGAACGACGCCGACAATTCCGTCACTGTGCTCTCTGTCGAAGACGGGAAGATCTATCATGGTTAGACGATACACCTCGTACATCATAATCAGGTCCCCTTGCAAACCCACTGAAGTATATAGCACGCCCTGTCGCGTCTTGATACCCGACAACGAATCGGGGATATCATAAAACACCACTCCGACGAACAACCCCATGATCACGGCCTCTAATAAAGTTGAGCCTAGACCAAATGGATCGCGGACGCTTGTCTTCAGTTTCCGAGATATCAGGGTGAGAATGACACGGCCGACAGGTGCTTTCTGCACATCGCGTTTATCGACACGGTTGACTGCCAATTCGTGTTTGATTAACGGAAATCGGACAGCCGACTCTGACTTCCACGCCGCGATGAGCCTGTTGACGCGACTTCGAGAGGCCTCCTCAGCCTCACTTGTGCGAACGTCGACGGCGGCAACGTCGATCAGATAGTCGGCAGGGTTGACGTGAAGCTCTAATGGATGGGCAAGTCGCTCGAACCACGGAATCGCCCCCGAAGAGACACCTGCGTAAAGGGTGTGCCTTGAGAGAGTAACATCACCCTGTCGAGCATAAGAAACGCTTCAGAGCGAGGTTGGTGCAAGGTCATGATGACCGTCCTACCCTTCTGCGCGAGACTCCTCAACGTCTTCACAAGGTGAAAGGCGCTTGTCGCATCGAGACCTGTCGTCGGCTCGTCCAGAAACAGCACAGAGGGGTTTCCCAGCAACTGAATACCGAGACTGACACGTCTCAGCTCTCCACCAGAGCACCCTTTGCGACGGACACCATCCCCTACATATGTGCTTGAGCAGTCCTTCAGACCGAGTTCACGAATGATATCGTCGACGAGTTGGGCACGCTCGGAGCGGCTCGTGGATGCGGGGAGACGTAGGCTTGCGGCGTATGTGAGTGTTTCGCGAACTGTAAGAGTGGGAAGAAGGGAGTCTGTCTGAGTAACATATGCATGTGAAATGCTAGATAGGGACGTCGAATTATTGTGGAGACGCTCGCCTTGGACGGATAGGTTACTGCCACGCATCCGTTCAGACAGAACATTGAGCAGCGTTGTCTGAAGAATATATCAGCGCACATCCTGTAATTTAAAAAAATATCTCATGTACCTTTCCACTACCACTGCTCCCTAGAATGCCTGTCAGAGTACCGCGAGGAAAATCGGCGTCGATCTGGGTAAGAAGGCTTTTGACCTGGCGAGCCTCCAGATCGGAAGTGTTTTTCCTGAGGCTAGGAAAGCGCTCTTTCCATTGCCGTGTGCCCTCCACCTGTACAGAAAGATTCCGGACCTGCACATCCACCGGCGTTACAGAAGAGAATGAAAGTTTCTCTTCGTAGTTGTCTGCCAGAGACCAACCCGACGCAAGAGAGTCGTCAACAGACGTGGTGGATGTGCAGTCAGCAGACACGGAGGAAGGATAAACTTGAAGACCAGACAACCCCCGTTCAAATAGCAACGGTTCCAGTAAGGACTCTCTCGCTCCACTTGCATCGCTTCCGGACGTCTTGAACGACCTTGGTGCAGCGAGACTAGGCCCTGGAGAAATGTCGCCAGTAGTAGCATCCGCCGTTACAATAGCCAATTTCGAGTACTGACCCAACTCCGCCATCCCCGCTGTTAGAGTGCTTTCAACTTTGGCGGTCGGCGGCGAGAAGGGAGAAGGGCGAGAGAGAGAGAGGGACGAGATATCCTGCGCGACCAGCAACCCTGGAGTGCCACAGCCCTGCCTCTTTGGGACGCGCTTCTATGACCCGGCAAGTCTTCGGCACCTGTCTTCGCGTGTTTACCCCGCCATGGCACGTGATGGGAAAATTAGGCGTCGACCAAGTCCCTGCATCGACGCCTATGGTTCGACTCTTCGAGTCTAGTTTATTTCATGAAGATAGATATAAAATCTCGCTGCAATAATCCTACACTGAGAGAGAGCAGACAACAGAGAGGCGAAGAGAACCTACTGCGCGTCTTTCCCAACTTCTTCCTTTCCTTATGATGTTCTCCAGTCCTATCCTACCCATCCGTGTTGCACCGACAACGAATAGAGGTTACCGTTGGAGTACAGCGTAACACTGTTAAACGGTGGTGAGAGCAAGATAGCACAGAGCTGGTACCCTCCGAGGTAGTAGCCAGTTTTAACAATTCTACCATCTCCACTAGAATGCGTTGTCGGTGACGAGAAGGGCGGGAGGCTCAGTGGGCGGTAAATGTTTGGATGAATAAAGACAGTGCATCGGAGCGTAATGAGACAAGGCCGCGAATGAGAACATGTACAGTGTCGGCAAAGGAAGCTAATAGAGGTCTGTTCACTTCTACTGCCGCAGTCAAATCAGCGCTGAGTATAGCTTGAATAGTTCACCGGTTAGTACCTCCCGGCGCAGTGATAGATCGCATTCTAAAAAAGGCGCAAGTGTTTGTCATATAAGCAGTGCACTTCAGGTGAGGTTAACACAGCATGACGTCCGTCCTTCTTAGGTTCTCTATGTATCCATCACCTCATGTTCGACGTTCTCCACCTGGTCGATACTCCCATCAAGATCCTTCTTTACCTGAGATACTCTCTCTTCGTCTGCCAGAAAATAGTGCTCCGGTCGTTCCATCTGAATGGCCTCCTTGTGTCGGAAGACAAAAATCATTCCTCTGTGCTCTCTATACAAACGATCTATATCCTCTAGATGTCTATTCGACGTCTCGGGGTAGAAGAGGTACACAACCTAGAGAAAGCATGAGCATCTCCTCCTACGTCAATAATTGCATCGACTTACGGGAATAATCACGATGTTGAACGTCATCCAGATGAGGTAAAACCTCCAGCCGAGATTCTGAATACCTGGAGGCGTCGCTTGTACGACACAATAGTTGGATATCCAATTACTTCCGGTAGCCAATGCTGCACCCATTGTCCGCATCGACAGTGAATTGATTTCTACGGGATAGAGCCATGGAACACCCTATACAGTACTTAGAAACTGTCAGGTCAACGGTACAGTTCACTCACCTGCCAACAGATCCCGAAGAAAATATAGTACACGAAGAAGAAGGCGGTCGCGGCCGCACCGTAATTCGTCCCGCCCTGGGAAAGCAAGGCTGAAATGAAGATGTAACATACAGCCTGACCTGCGGCACCCCACATCAAGAGTTTTCTCCGACCAGCTCGTTCGATAAGATGAAGACCAGCGAAGGAAAAGACGAGATACGAGATAGCATTGCAGGCAGCGAGGAGCCGAGAAAGACGGTTCGATAGACCGACAGAATTTTGTAAGACGAGAGGAAGACTGTAAAATTTCAGTAAAGGAACAGATATCAAGGGTTTTAACACACTAGTAGCTGGTGACATTGATTCCGGACAACTGTTGCATCCACTGTGTCCCTAGGGATGCAAACATCAGGAACTTAACACTAACAGAAAGCGTATAACTCACCGGCACCGAGACACATGCGCTTCACCATACCAGTCTCGCCAGTACGCCCATGTAAGAGGTCCGACAAGCTTGGAGAGGTCTCTCTTTCAATACGAACAGCTTCGAGAATCTCCGCTTTCTGCGAAACGACCGTAGGGTCTGTCGCCTTGACGTGCTCTCCTTCAAGTGCAACGAGAATTAACACGCCCTCTGCTTCACGCCCATGAGCAAGAAGCCATCGAGGACTCTCGGGAAGCCATGGAACGGTGCAAAGCATGATGACCGAAAAGACGAGCTGAAAAGCGAGTGGGAATCTCCAACTGATGCTTCCTTCGACATAGCTCAATCCGAACGTCATCCAATTGCTGATCGCGTATCCCGCGATATTCATACTGGGTAGAGAGGTTACTATTCATGTGTACACATAGGAACAAAGCCCGTACATCATTCCGAGAACGACAGCCTTTCCTCGAAGTGAGGGCTTGGTGGTCTCGCTTTGCCAGACTGGAGCAGTGGCCGTGTTGATGCTACAGGACTATCATTAAGACGACATGACGAAAGAAACAGGAGAACTCACCCGTTACCTATGCCAGTTATAATACGAGATACAATGATTGTAGGTACATTATAAGACGCGGTTTGTATGATAGCTCCGACGGACATCACAATGATTCCAAACATGAGCATCTTCTTCCGCCCAAATCTTTCTCCAACGACGAACGAACCCATGGCACCGAGGAAACTATAACAACAGCATGTCAAATTCGAATACGACGGAAACTAGGCAACCTACCATCCGATATCGTATAGAGACACGATTGTCCCTTGGAGGCTCGAGTCGGGGTAGCCCATCTGTTTCAAGAAGTCATCCGTGACGATGATCCCGCCAAATACGCCTTGATCATAGCCTGATACTTCTACTTCAATAGAAACACAGGAAGAACAGGACAGTGGGCCGTACCAAAAAGTGTCATCGCCGTGATACACGCGACATTGACCCAGGCGTTCAGCGCCATCCCTGTAAGGCCAAAATAAGGCTTCTTTGACCTGATATTCTGCATGATGAGCAATCTGGTGTATGGGCAAGACTCCGAGATCTGATGGCAAATCACATTTCGTGGCGACCTTTATACACTTGAATGGTGGCGTCGGACCTTTTCAAATGCAGCCTAGTATTCGACGTCACCTCGTATCGTACTTCGGTCACCAAGAGGTCAGCTGGCCCGCACAAAGGAAGCAAGGCGATCCGGAGACCCATCACGTTGTTCACGAGACTCGTTTTGATGTTCCATTTCAGTCTACTCCATTCCCCGCTCAATCTCTGATCCCCATCACAAGTAAGTAGGGCAAGAGGAAAAAGGAAACTGCATAGAAATTATCATGTTACGCCAAGGCACCTGAGTATATACCTGAATGATGAAGGTGAGGAAACATGAAGCAGGGTCACATCAACGAGTACGCACGATGTAGTGATATCTCTCGCCCAGCAGCAGCAACAGAGTCGAGCTGCTCTAAACTCCCTCCTCCACGACCTCCTCGTCAGTGTCTGCGTCGATTACCAGTGCAATTTTGCGTTCTGGCTTGGAGACCTGAAATGTAAGTTATTTAATATTAGTACCATAATAGAGCCGCAGACAACACATGAGCCCTACCGCTATATACAGCGCCGAAGCCACGATTATGATCATTCCGGTCACCGTCCAAGAGCTAGGATGGAAGTCGAAGAAGATATTTTCGATGATCGTAATAAATACAAGCTGAGCAAGGAAGCCAATAATAAGAACGCGCCAAAGAAAACAAAGACAACTGTGACGGTTACCTTGGTGTATATAGCCGTTGTTCCTCTGCCCGCCGTTTCCCGCTGTAAGCCCATTACTGAGAACATCTGAGAACCTGAATGAGCATCACGTTTCTACTACATAATGTTCGATATTTACTTGGGCGGGAAATGCACAAAGAATAATCACGATAAGCCACATCCACTGTGTAGGCATGACGAATGGTGTCTGCGTCACAAGCATCCTTCGACGGGTCAGCAAATACATTACTCATAATCAAGCAATGGGAACGACCTACGCGATAATAGCAACAAGCCCACACTGCAAAGCGTGGAACGCCATACAGTGATATGGGTGTGCGCGATGTCCGATGGCCCGTACCACCGTGTCTTGGGAAAATCAATGCATGAGCGATGGACGAAAAGAAAACTCACAATCACTTGACATTCCAAGTACACCTATCAACGCCGCACTAGCAAGGAAAGAAATTTTCAATTCCAGCAAAGCAGCAATCAAATAGACGTTCGTGGCTCACCCAATTGCTATCGAGTGACGGCTAGGGTCGATATCAAGTATGGGATCTTCTTCGTCAACTGTAGAACCAAAAAGAAATGCTGGTTGCGCAATGCACAAAACGCCGGCCATGCTCAACACTGCAGACCACTTCAACTTTCATAATGTGCATCAACACAACGTTCACTCACACCCGGCAAGTCCTTGCCCAACGCCAATCCTCTCTCCCAAGATGACAACCCCAAGGATCGCCGTCATAAAGGGAGCAAGGAAAATCAACACGGTGACTTCGGACAAGGAGAGGTACTTGAGTGAGTAGTATATTCCAAACATGCCGCAAAATCTGACCCGTGAGAGGGTGAGTGTTCAAGTTTGAAAATACGGACATGAAAAGGTATACCCGAACGTGCCTTGCCACACGAGTAGAGTTCTGACCCCTTTTGGCCCGAAGATTGGATCTTGCACGCCTGAAAGTAGCAACGCGCATAAGCAGAGCATGTATTGTACAACCTTGAAGGATAGCGATTAGGTAGTATTTCTTAACCCAAGTCGTAACACATACCGATCGAAAAATCAGCCACTAAAATGAATACTTCAGCCGAGGTATCAACGCGGAATGAGAGCTTGATTATCCACCTCAAGTGTAGACAATTCGGGGTCAAGCTTGCTCATTTGCTTAATGCTGGCCTCCTGGATAGAATACACTCCCTGCGATGCGGTCATGAGAAGGAGACCGCAATTGTCGTAACAGAACTGTTTGAATGTAGCTTTCCACGACCTAGGAGACTCAGGAGACTCCAAGGGCAACGCGATAGAACCTCTGGCGTCGAATCCCAGCATAATGAGAGGAAAGGAGAAGATGTAGCTAGCTGTCAACCCGAATGGTTAGCTGCATTTAATATGGGCGTGCGCGCTTCTTCGGAGTTTGGTAGGTGAGAAGTATTCAGACTATATGTAAGGACGACCATCGTGCCATTCTGTGGATGGTCTTGCAGATATAGCATTGATGGGTCTTGGGCTCGTAGGTCCTAGGCCTACGAGTCTTCGTCAGTGAAGAAACTCTCAAGGTCAGAGAGGAGTTACAATACTTCTTGAGCGTTGACTATAAGATTCTCCGCAAGGTCATCTTCAGCCCCCAATATATGCACGGGGATCAATAGTGATGCCGAGAACGCCGATACGAAATCCAAAAAGAACGCCAAATTCATTTTCAATTGAACACCCCAGAAAACACCTCTGCTGGCGTTCAAAGTACTTTCGCTTTACCTCATAATTGATCCCGTGCGAAAGAAGACATGCATCGTTGTAAATGGGAGCTGTGCGTGGAACATGTAACATGGACGAGCATAAGAGCCAGAAATCGTGATACCAGATTATGAGGGGATAGCGACCGGTGGCAAAAGTGCTGATGGATCGATCAAACTACAGGAGCAAAGGATAAGTCGAGAGCCTGAAGTCGAAAACGATGGGGACCAACCGTACTTGTTACGTGAGCATTTCGGAACTCTCTTTGATATTATACGAAAACTTCGGTCCATAATTGTCCCTCAGAGAAGTATGCCATTCCGTCCGCGGTGTATGGGTAGATGTGAAGACATCATCAAAGTTAGATTGGTCATCGTTGCGAGAACCACTGCCATCCACGGAACTACGAGGTAGGGAGATGAGTGCCTTGGACTTTGCACTCTGATGGAGGACATATAATAAAAAAACATACCAGCCATCGATTATTGGGTGTGAAGACTTTCCGGGTCGAGAGATCAAGCCATCGTTCTCAGCCAACGACACGTCATCGTCCTCTGCTTAGTGTCCGTTTGAACTGGATACCGGCTGTAGGGCCTCGATTCCATCGAGAAATTCGTCAGCAATGCCAGGATGGTCACTGTAGGCTGCGTGGTAACCACATCTGAATGCCTCGTATATTCTGTTCCCTCGACGTGGAAATGGGAGGTACATTTTAATTGACCTGTATGCATCGACGAGCTGGCCAACAGTTTCAACAGTGCAGTCCCACCTACGGACCTGCGTCTAAAGTTAAACCAACGTTTGCAAGGCAAACATTGACCCACGCACCTGATGAAAATCGATAACATAGAACTTGAAGCCAGAATATCCATTTCCACCGAGTACGAACTTGATCCCACGCCCATCGTACCTGCCGAGAACTTGGATGCGTCCGAGAATTTGGCCCATGGCCTCAGCTACGATCTCGGCACCTGGCAGACCACCAGCGATGCCTTCTTCGTAGCTGGCGAGCTGGCGGTAACGTGTGACGTCGAGGAAGGTGCCAGTGACGTTTGAATTGGCGAAATCGCTTCCAAAAAAGAGTCGCAACAGCGACGGACCTTTGGCAGGGGCGCCGACAGGGTAGAACTGCTCACGAATACGAGCAGAAACCTCTGTAGGTAATGAGTGGATACGCTCCATAGGCTGGACGCTCGAACGCAGCGAACGATCCCAGCGCCACCACACGAAGAGGACAAGGGCGACGGGTGAGACCTGTTCTCACTGGACGAGAAGGGGACTGCGCCAGGCGGCGAAATGAACGGGAATCGCGAGGGTCGTTGTACGCAAGTGGGCGAGGCAAAGAGAAGAAAGAGTTGGAATGACAGGATTCGTAGATTTGCGCAAGGGTGTCGCACTCGGCTTGAAGTTGCGGTGCGTCCGCTTCTGACAGCACCTCCTTGAAAGCGACGAGAGAAGCAAGGATAACGTAGACAGATGCAAAGCTGCCACGCCCTATGAGCTGAGGCGACGGGTCGAGCATAGTATCACTGTCGACATAGTGGTCATGAACAGACATTGTTTTTCGGTCCGGTTATCCGACTCGGATGCAAACGAAGAAATGTTCTATAATAATATTAACTGTATATTTAGTACATTCTAGATAGTCTTTCACTCCCATGGCAAGCCGTTCTAGCCATTCCACTACCGATGCTCAGTCGGCCAGGAATGGGTTCGTATAGAAGGAAGAAATGAGATTAAACCATACTGTCCCTTGCATGAACATACAAGCGAGGTACTGGACGAACATACAATCAGATCCTCTCGGTGTCTATGCTCGCCGTCCGTGACTCTGAATTCGCATCTGAATCCCGATCATTAACTCCCAAACGACTCGGGGAAGCTAACATTCTCGTCCGTCATCGCAGAGCATCGAAATACGACGAGGTATATCCTCCATGATGGGGAGTCGGTAAGAGGACATGGTGCGAAGCGCATATGCGATGCTCCGTTTCTGAGGCACGGATGATCTGAGTCCCTGAGGATATGCAACCCTTGCATGATAAATTCACACAACTCGTTCCGCCTTGTGAAAATTTGCAACGGTATCTCGGATAGGGAAAAGGATAGCGAAATGGTCGCGCGAGCATTGTTTAGCCATGAAGTTATGGGTGAAATAATTCCTAGTCGTCGATGACAAACTTTACATCGATAGTTCATGTCGCGGTGACCATTGTCGATAGTTACAGCGAGCCACGAAAACAACAAAGCACTGAAGTTCCTAGTACACCCACCAGGCCGCATTAACTGTAAATCTCTGAGTCATAGGTCAATTAATTAACAGCACCTGCTCACGAGATAGCGATCAAAATCCATGGATTCCGTGTGAGGGTCCTCTACCCCTTCTTTGCCTGTCGGACCAAAGGGTTGCACGATTTACGCAATTCTCGCCTGACTGATCACTATAAACCGAAGTAAGCTGCAGAGAAGAGAACGACCTGATCCATTCACGTCCAACAATGACTGGCTCGATCTTGGCCCCTCTTGTCCAAAAGTTGCGGTCGTAAAAGCGACGAGGAAGACTAGTAATGGAACATCGACTTCACAGAAGGAGAGGAACTTCAGGGAATAGAAGACTCCAAGCAAGGTTTATGGCAACGATCAACAAATAACGAATGTCCTAGTTATCCACGGCAGCTTCGGACACCTCTGGGTATGAATAGACGTCGAGGTTACGCAAAATATAGGCAGGCAGGCACGGCATTAACACATAGTTCGAACCCTTGTGAATAAAGACAGTCGGCTTGGTGCAGGTTACCGATGAAAAATACAAACCGTCACCCGAATGGTAGACTCAGCCAGGTCGACCTTGTTCAGCTCCTTGATACTCAGGTCCATCACGGAAAGCATCGCCCGTGAAGTGACGAAAAGCAGACAGCTATCTTGGCAAACCCGATGGAGAGAATGATTCAGCGTCCTTTTGATGAAATGAAATGATCATCGTCAGGCACCGCAGTATAGACTTCGTAGTCGAGCTTGAGCATGGCTTTGGAGATAAAAAGAGATTGATAGATAGCATACGTCCACTCGCCGAACTTTAGGATGCGAACGAAAGTGAGCCAGGATAACCGTAAAGAGTTTTATCAGTACATACTGATGGCTTGAACAAACTCGTATAAGGCAGTCATAATTACGGGAACAGGCCTTTGTGAAACGGCGCTGCAATAAAAGATGCTTGGCACTGAAACGGGGCCATCGGAACTGGTCCGAGGTGGTGTCCTACGCCTGCGGCAAGTATCCGAGTAGGTCCACATAACGTAAGTCAATATGATACTGGTGTATTGCTTTATTGAGCTGTCCCGATTTCCTCGGCGTCCTTGTATGTGCTGTCCGGCTGGGTTCTTTACAGACGGCCTCTTGGATTTTTACCGACAAGACGCGACTTTTTGATAGATGAAGGGGGAACGGAGTTACTGCTTGAAGATACCGTTCCAGCGCAAAGACCACGCAGACTTAACCGGGGTTTGTACAGCATTTTCAAGCGAATCCCAGAAGGTACCAGGGAACGTAAACTCTTCGAACCGTAACTAGATACAGAGTGAATTTCCAAGTCATGCTCAGAGTCAAAGATACAGAAACTCACCTTCTCCTACTATGTGAGCACTACCTCCCAACCAATTGTGGTGAGTACGCCTGCCTGTCATACCAGTCAACCTGTTGTCATGAGATCTGGAAACGCCCGTCGTGTCCAAAATTGAATTCGACCTTGACCTGAACATCCGGGGGCAGTGTAGCGAGGTGAAGCAGGGATTCGCAAAGTTCACGCTGAACTTGAGGTTGACGGCGGGGAAAAACTTTCGAGAAAATAGATTGTTGAAACAAATCATTGGCTGAAGATTTTCGATTACATCATGGTCTCTGACCCTCTCTGATCCTTCCTCGGCAATTCCCGAAATAGCAAAATCGACGACGTTGACCAGGTTCATCGTTGAACGTTGCAACGTTGAGCTTTGGAACCTATCAGTTCAAGGTTTGGAACATGATTCCACAAAAAGCAGCCATCTTATCCAGCTGCGACAAGCTCAGTGAGTGTATTCTATAGCTGTGGAGAAATTTTATATTGCATATGTCACTGATGTTTCATGCATTGCAGATTCCAAGGAGGGTTCAATCACGGCTCGCTGTTTTCAAGCTGTTTTAGGGTAAATTAGCTCCGTTGACTTCGACATCAATGGAAGTTTCATGGATTGGCCTATGACTCACAAGCCCGATCCAAGGAACAACCTGTAAAAGCGCATCGTTCGATCAATCTATATGTATATGCCTAGCAGCGCTGTTACATCAATGATGGTAGGGTCAAGTATCCGTGAACGTTGCCCCTCTTCTTTGTTGAGCACTAAATGCATCAAGTACCTAATGATGCGATCTCTTAGTTTTCCTATTGCATGTCCGAAATGCCTATAGAGCTGAAGCGCTGGTAATCTCGTAACGCCCCCAAGGAGTTCGCATCCTTTTCAGTTTTTTTTTATTTCTATCCGCCTTGTGCTTCAAGCTTGGTATTACTTTCAGTCATTGTGCCAGCTTTTTTCACCTCTTCTTCTTCTTCTTCTTCTCGAAACAGATAGGAGAATTCGGTTTCTTTGACCATTCGAAGGAAGCACCCAGCAATACCGTACTTTAACTTTCGGATTACGCGGAGAACAGTGAGATAACATCGCGTATCACTTCCAAGCTAGGGGAAATATACTAACATACCGATATCTCTCAGGAACCGACGGGGCGAACCATGATGATGTATGCTTCTTAGTACTGAAGCGTGTCCAGTGGCATTGAAGTCTTAATCAGGGTAACCAATTTTAGTTATACATTAAGCACCAGAGACTGGTGTTGTAACAGTTCGGACTTTATCTAACTGTTCCTGACTTCTTCTCCCTATTTCTGTGTAGAGGACGCAGTAACTCGCTCCAGATCAGTGTCCGAGGCTCTTCCATGAGCCTTATTCACCTACTTGACCGGGACGCCCCAAAATCCGAAATTGCTTCGGCTAGTCACGGTTAGCCGGTGAAAAGAGACTTTAAGACGGCAGCCTCGGGTTAACAACGCTCAGGCTGTTATGATTAGTCCCACTCCCTCCTTCTACGATAGCAATTCCGAACTTTTCCAACCATCTCAGGACACCTACGGCCTGTGGTACCAGCAGTGCGCTGACGTCGACAACTACGGAGTGCGTCAGCAGCCATATCAGCAAGGTATTGGTCAATATCCAACGGAGCCATATCAGCAGCAGGACAGCTACAACAATTACGACAAAGTTCCAACCAGCGTCAGCTATCAGAATCACCCTCCGTCGTCACAAAGTCCACCGTCAGTGAAGAAGCCGACTCTGAACAAGAAGTGCCCCTCCATGATGGACAGAGAGGGTGAGTTCGACAACAGCGGCAACAATATCGTTAAACGCAGGCCCGGTGCTTGCACCCAATGCAAGAAAATCAAGATGAAATGCGAATTTCCCCCCGATGAAAAGGTATGCAAACGATGCAAACCTAAAGGATACCGCTGCATCGTCGAGGCCCAGAAACCAAAGGTTTAGTAAGTCGTCTATATAGATTGTATATTTCCGAAAGCACACTCTGATCGGGCGGCAGCGAACGCGAGCGTTTTCTGTCAACAATACGACAGAAAGACGCTGTCATTGAGAGTCTCCTCAAGCAGCTCTATAATCCCTACCTTGCGACACCTCATTCCATTGACGAATACCGCAAGTCTATATCACCCTCTGACGCCAACAATCCCAGTACCCTTGCCTGGCTTGGCCGTCTCAAGTCCAGCGTCCCAATTGGCGCAGGAATTTCATTCAACCCTCCCTATGGTGAAGATGAAGAACCGAACGAAGAGGGTACGGGTAGATTTTTACACGGAGAACAACATAACCCGCTTTCTTATAGCGACCGGGAGGCCCAGGAGCGCGAAAAGATGCAGGTTGCATTTGACGAGTCCCTATACGTTCCTGTCGGACTCATTCCAGATTTGCTGAAGTTTTCAAGTAGTAAGGAAAAGGAAAAGGGACACGAAGATGTACAACACGGCATTGCTTGGTACTGCGAGGCCCGTGAAGATTCTCCAGAACATGGTTCGTTCCATCATCGTCGTGTTCCTACTACTAAGGTTAAGTTTGCTCACGGATTCCCTTTCCCAGGATCTAGTCTGTGTCGTCCGAATGAGCTCGATTCTCCAGATATATTGGTACTTGGGCTTGTGACCCTGGAAGACGCTGAACAATTGTTTGACGTGTGAGATTTCTTCTCAGTTTCGCTTTTTTTGCATTTTTCTGACGAACTGTCTGGTTCGAAGCTTCTATAAATATATCAATGTGAGAAAGCGTAGCTTCGTTCCAGTAAAACAAGCTAATCATCATTCAGCCCTTCATAGCTATCCTTGATCCAGTCTTGTTTACTCCGAAATTGACTTTGGCCCGATGCCCTGTCCTTTTCACCGTTATTTGTGCCATAACGTCTCGATACCATGCCCGGAAATCAAGCATTTACCCGATAGCGATGCGCTTTGCGAAACAATCAGCTGCGAAGGCACTCATTCACGGTGAAATGAAAAGCGTCGAGCTGTGCCAGGCTTACATATTGATGAGTATGTACCCCGTCCCTGAAAGGAGCTGGGATAGAGATCTGAGCTGGTTATATACGGGTCTTGCTATCAGGTGTGTTCATTGCGACCTGTTCTTTTTATTCGTTTGACATCTCAACAGTATTGCGACCGCTCTACGCTTGGATCAAACGCCAAAAATCGACTCAGCGACCGAGAACGAGGAACGTGAATCTCTCAATCAAGTTCGCGTCTGGCAACTATGCTTCCATATTGATCGAGGGTCAGCGATACAATCTGGAAGGCCTTGGATGATGAAGGAGGATGTTATTTATTATCCGTCATTCTGAGGAGTGGTATAAACAGTCTCCTTATGCCCTTGACTACGATGCGCACACGTGGGGGTACAATGCCCTTTTGCTCATCGTAACAAGGTTCCATAATGAGGATTTTTCAGGTCAGAGCGGACTGATCAATTCGGAGAAGGAAAATCTGCGGGACGTCATCATGAGGTATGATGTCGAGATAAAGGTACTCAAAGAGCAATGGAAGAGGAAATTCAAGGCTGGGGGAGACCACCGCCACGGAAGTATGCTCAGGCGCGGCCTGCTACATTTGTAAGCTCGGAAACCATTTTCAGCCAGCCGTAACATAAACACAAGTTTGCAGCTTCGTAGCCTACAACAGGCTCGTAATGTTCTCTTTTGGGTTCCATCACGTATTTCATACGGGTATAGAAGCTTGGTATGATTATTTCTTTAGCAAGGTTTGGTGCTTGTGTTTTCTTGTGTACCGCCTCCTTAACACATTTTACAGTCCCTCGAATGCGCCACATCGGTGATCAGGTGCATGACCGAGGATTTGGCACCTAGTGGATTTATGCGCTACGCTACAGATCGCCATTTTATGTGTGTCGCGTTCGCAGCTGTATTTCTGTTCAAGGTACATTCCGGATCACAGACCTCAGATTTCACTAATAGGTCAAATAGCTCTTACGGCCAGAATTTTCGTCTCTTCTGAAAAAGGATGATAAAGACGAGAGCCTCAATCTCATTGGGATCTTGATTGACAAATTTAGCTCGTCCGATATCGCTGTAGACGATCGTCATACCCCGAAGCTGTATGCTCGCTTCTTGGCTACACTATTGAGCAAGTATCGACGCAACATCCCCCGTGAGAAAGCTGTCGGCGATTTACAGACAGTCCCTGCAAAGAATACAGACGTACTGACATACGTCGCCGGCGAGATGAGCGATGATTGTGGTAATTACCAGCAACCTCAGATTATCCAGGACCAAAACTACGATTCTTCAGGTCGCCAGTGGCCAAAGCTCCAGACCCCGACTTATAAGCCAGAGGCGACTCATACAACTGGTGTCTGGCCACAGTTTGGAGATAGCATGGAGTTTCTTTATGTCACACACGAGGGCGAGAATATCGGGAACGGGGAGCCAGGGAGCCAGGGAGGTATGTCAGAAGATGAAGTACTTGCATTGATGCAAGGGCTGAATCATCCCGAGTGGTTTGGGGGGATGTTGATGCCTAGGTACGTTTTCTCTGGCTTCGCCGCATACACAAGACACTACCTAACTGGCTTTGGGATATAGATTTACATGATTCGAAGAAAATTCTTCCGAATGTGAATAATCTGCAAACTATGCTGCGCCAGCAACTAGTTATATTTGTCACACGGTGCCGGAACTCTCGATAGTAAAGCATTCTTGTCACATAATCGTAGTTAACTGCCTAGTCTCTGAAAACGTCTATTGAGTCAGCCGTATATTTGGAAGGTCTTACAGAGAACTTATTTATCGTGAACCTGTATCGCCCCGTTTCAATTTGGAGTTTAGAGTTCAGAAGCTGATTTATGAGGACACGGTATCTGCAAGAAAACTTTATGCTAATTAACATGCCGTCCGGCATTATGGTCAGCAATTGAGGATAAACCTAGAGTTCAAAGTGCGGTCCCCAAGGCTACTATTCACATCGGCATTTAGGTTTCGTTCACAGCATCTAAAGAGAGAGTCAGCGAGCGGGCAGAAAGGAGGATGGGAGAGACTACTTTTGCGGTACGAAACTGCATGAGTGCATGAGGCGTCTGATCATCGACGTTCTTCGAAGGTAAATAAAGATCAGCGTGAGGAAGGGACACATTACAAGGCAAAAACACCATATCAAGGTGCGCTCTCCCAAAATCATAGGCTGAAATGCAGCTAACCACGACCCTGCGAAGAACCGTCAGCTTTCGTTAGATTTGGGTAGACGGGATTGTTTCACTGTCGGATCTTTTGTCCAGTTTAGTGACCGTTCCGTGAGCATAAACTACTACGGCTGCTTAGTATGAAATGAGGTTCCCGTATACCAACGCCGCGCCGAATACTCTCATACAACCTCCTCACCTCTCAGCTCAAGAACTATCCCAGGCGCGATTTAGATATCTGACAGACATGTCAGAGCAAATGGCGAAATCGAATGGAATCGCATAATTACCACAATATACAGCAGATGCTACAGTGAGCGCCACACCCGTCCAAGAAAGGTAGCTGAGACGATATGCTGCTCAGGTTCCATAGGGTCATTTCCCCCTATTATCCGCACAAAGATACCGAGTATCATGACCCTCATTTGCGGTGCCCAGTGTTTCGGGACCACAGCAGACACGATCTACAGAAACCAACAAAGCCTCCCGTCTGCCGGCACCACAGAAACTATAAAACTCTGAGTCACAGGGCAGTCCAAGTACCAGCACCTGCTCATGGGATAGCGATCAAACGACGGGCAGAGATCGCTTGAAGGTCTTCGTACCCTTCCTTGGCTGCTGAACCATAGTGGAATTGGGGTTGTGTGTTGGATACAACTCCTCACAACTCCTGCTACTAGGCTGACTATTGCAAACCGAAGTAAGCTTCGACTGCAGAGTAGAATACGAACGGCCCGATCTTCTCACGTCCGGCGATTGTTTGCCCCGATAGGCTTCCCTGAACGAAGATGGCGCCAAATCTCTCTGCAGTATAAGGAACGAGAACGATACGAACGGTGGCCGAGAAGAGGGATTCCCGGATAGAAATTTTCGAAGAGCCTGAAGAATTTGGATCAGGTGAGTTTTGTGACGAACGTTATAAAACTAAAACACCGTTAGGTCCGATAAATAGGCTAGAGGAGTCATGCCTACATAGCATCATAGTTAGTGCTTCGGATCCTTGAGAAAGCTCAGCACACAACGAAGCACCGTTGGCGAAAGTACACCTTATGAAAGATTACCAGTTAAGAATACAGATAAAAATTGCAATGCCGTCACCCCAAGCTTCGACAGTACCATATCGAGCTTCTTCAATTCCTTGGCACTCAACTCCACTACAGAAAGCATCGTCTATGCAGCGAATGGTAAGATCAGACCGGGTTTTTTGAGCAAAACCGTTTGAACGAATAATTCCGGCGTCCTTTGATGAAACAAGATCTTCTTGCGACATGGATGATGGTATTGGTTGTTTCGGTGGCAAAAACACAGATGAAAGCTAGAGTTGGGGATCATCGACTTTAAGCAGCATAAGTATACATGTCTAGTTGGGTGAAAGAAGGTGAGCTAGGATGACCGCAAGGGATTCAATCTGCACATACCGGTCGCATGAACAAACTCGTGTACGGTGGCATATCGAACTGGATTGAGGGAACAGGCTTTCATGAGATCACTATACGACGAAAAACACTTGGTATCAAAGTGGGCCAATGGTCAGAGACGCCCTAGGACTGCCGAGCAGCTGCTCGTTTTCTCGTAGCCCACATGATGTACCGAGTAGATGCCTGTAGATGCGATATGGCGGGTTGTCTTGTTGAGCCGCCCAGATTTCTTCGCCATTCTCAGGCTGTCCGACCGGGTTCAAACGTCTACCACAGCTGATCCCGGGTCGCACTCTACGCTGAACGTGTTGGTCCAGAGGTTGACTATGTCGAATGCAGCGAACGATCCAGATGCCACTGGACGAAAAGGACTGCGCCGGGCTGTGAAATGAATGAAAATTGTGAGGGCCGTTGTACGTAAGTGGGCGAGGCAGAGAGAAGAAAGAGTTGAGATGATAGGATCCGTAGATTGGTGTCGTACTCGGCTTGAAGTTGCGGGTCCGTCCACCTCTGACTGCACTTCCTTGGAAGTGACGAGAGAAGCAAGGATAACGTAGACAGATGCAAAGTTGCCACGCCCTATGAGCTGAGGCGACGGGTCGAGCATAGTATCACTGTCGACATGGTGGTCATGAAGAAACATTGTTTTTCGGTCCGGTTATCCGACTCGGACACCCTATAATAATATTAACTGTATATTTAGTACGTTCTAGATAGTCTTTCACTTCCATGGTAAGCCATTCTAGCCATTCCACTACCGATATCAGCACATGGACCCATTGGGATCCGACGGCCCACCGCCCCACAAACCGACGCTCGATGCTCGGTCGGCCGGCAATGGGTTCGTATAGAAGGAGAAAATGAGATTAAATCATACTGTCCCTTTGAACATACAGTCGCATCCTCTCGCTGTCTATAGCATGCTCGCCGTCCGTGACTCTGAATTCGCATCTGAATCCCGACGCTTAACTCCCAAGCGACTCGGAGAAGTTAACATTCTCGTTCGTCGTCGCAGAGCATCGAGATACGGCAAGGTATGTCCTCCATGATAGTGAGTCGGTAAGAGGACATGGTGCGAAGCGCATTTGTGATGCTCCGTTTCTGATGCACGGACGATCTGAGTCCCTGAGGGTATGCAACCCTTGCATGATAAATTCCTCGCTCCGCCTTGTGAAATTTTGCAACGGTATCTCGGAAAGGGAAAAGGATAGCGAAACGGTCGCGCGAGAATTGTTTAGCCATGAAGTTTGGGTGAAATAATTCCTAGTCGTCGATGACAAACTTCACATCGATAGTTGCAGCAAGCCACGAAAACAACAAAGCCCAGAAGTTCCTAGTACACCCACGAGGCTGCATTGACTGTAAAACTCTGAGTCATAGGTCAATTCAATTAACAGCACCTGCTCACGAGATGGCGATCAAAATCCGTGGATTCCGTGTGAGGGTCCTCGACCTCTTCCTTGCCCGTCGGACCAAAGGGTTGCACGATGCACGTAATTCCCGCCTGGCTGATCACTGTAAACCGAGATAAGCTGCAGAAAATAGAACGACCTGATCCATTCACATTCGGCAATAGCTGGCTCGATCTTGACCCCTCTTGTCCCAAAGTTGCGGTGGTAAAAGCGACGAGGAAGACTAGTAATGGAACATCGACTTCACAGAAGGAGAGGGACTGCAGGGAATAGAAGATTCCAAGCAAGGTTCATGGCAACGATCCACAAATAACGAATGTCCTAGTTATCCACGGCAGCCTCGGACACCTCTGGGTATGAACAGACGTCGAGGTTACGCAAAACATAGGCAGGCAGGCACGGCTGAAACACGTAGTTCGAACCCTTGCGAATAAAGATAGTCAGCTTGATGCACGTTACCGATGAAAAATGCAAACCGTCACCCGAATGGTAGACCAGGCCAGGTCGACCTTGTTCAGCTCCTTGACACTCAGGTCCATCACGGAAAGCATCGCCCGTGAAGTGACGAAAAGCAGACAGCTATCTTGGCAACCTCGATTGAGAGAATGATTTAGCGTCCTTTTGATGAAATGAAATGATCATCCTCATGCACCGCAGCAGGGACTTCGTAGTCGAGCTTGAGCATGGCTTTGGTGGCAAAAAGAAATTGATAGATAGCCTCGCCGAACTGTAGGATGCCAACGAAAGTGAGCCAGGATAACCGTAAACAGGTTGATCAGTAACATACTAATGGCTTGAACAAACTCGTATAAGGCAGTCATAATTACGGGAACAGGCCTTTGTGAAACGGCGCTGCATTAAAAGGTCATTGGAGCTTGTCAGGGGTGGCGTCCTGCGCCTATGCCAAGTATCCGAGTAGTTGCTCATTTCGAAATGAGGTGATCTGGCGCGTTGCTTTGATGAACTGTCCCGATTTCCTCGCCATCCTTGTACTGTCCGACTGGGTTCTTACAATCGGCCTTTTGATTTTGTACCGCAGAAGACGCGATTTTGATAGAAGAGGGAATTAAGTTACTGCTTGATGATACCGTTGCAGCGTAAAGACCGTGCAGAGACTCGGACTGAACCGGAAACTGTACAAGGATTTCTTGCGAATTCCAGAAGCGGAGAACGCAAACTCTTCAACCCCGTACTGATGCGATTGTACAAATTGAATTTCCGAAATTTATGACTGGAGACTCATGAGTTCAAGACATGCTCAAAGATACGGAAACTCTCCTTATCCTACTGTGAGCACTGTCTCCCAGCCAAGGGCGGTGAGTATGCCCGCCTGTCCTGCATCCGCCAATACATCGTCACAGCAACTGGAAGCGCGCATCGTGAACAAAAGAATCGAGTTTCAATTTACCTAAACATCCGGTTAGTGCGAGAATCAGTGGCTCATGCAGTGTAGCGACTGAGGTGAAGCAGGAATTCGGTACTAAATCCGATCGGTGATTATCCACTGGCAGGCTGAAATTTGAACTTAAGGTTGACAAGTAGGATGGTATCAAAGCGTGAGAAATACTGAGAAAATGGATGGCTGAGACGGAGAACAGTAATCATCGGTCGACTGTTGGGGTCAGTGGAGATTTCGATAGATCTCGGTGTGAATAGGTGCGAACTTGATTACATCACGTCCTCGGACCTTCCTCGGCAATTCCCGAACCAGCTAAAATCTCGATTCCATCAGGTGAGGCGGGCACAGGGTCTGTATAATCTCGTCGATTCCGAAACAAAACGCCCGAGATTCCCACTAAATTCTCTCATATTTTGCCAGAGCATCCCCAAGGAATTCCCACCAGGTTTTGCAAACCGCCGAATCACATCATCCTTTAATCAGTGCGCAGTTGCTATCGTGTGCCATCGAATTGTGACAGGTACAGCAAGTACTGGAAGAAATTCCATTGCGGATGTCAAGGACGTGTGGTTGTATGTGCTGTAGACTCAACGACCCGTCTGCTTCTGGATTCAGCTCCACTTGCATCGCCATACACTCGTGAACATTACAAGAACATTATCGGCCGAGGCTCTGTGATCGGACCATTGATTCAGTGGCTTTGTGTTTGAAGCTGATGTCACCGTATTGCTCTTATTGGCCTCCTTCATTCATGGTCTTTATCGATCTGTTCGCTCTTCTCCAGTTCGCAGTGATCCAGCGCTTGAATCCACCGGGGTCGATACCCCTCCGATTTAGGGACCAAACTTCTCGGCCATGAACCTCTCTACTTCAGACTTAATCTCGGGTTGGAGCAATGTCTTCCAATAGGACGTCGAACTTTCTGATTTGCCAGCGGAGGTCAGGTTATAGCCATGAGCAAGGGATAAATACTATGATAAAATAAGTACCCTCAGATACCTGCTCAAAGTCCTTTGTCGACTGGTTCACTAGAGCGGCCGCCGGCTGAGCCTATCCGAATCGCGATGGATTACACTTCTAGCTTTGACTGCATGTGCGGACTTTACCTCATCTTTGCTCCCCTTGATTTTTTGTTGCAAAACTCCAATAATACAGGCCAGGCTCATAGCACAAAAACTTCAGAGCTTTCTGATGCTCAAGTGTGTTGATATCAGGCCAGAACACGATGTGAAATTTGTTTCAAGCGTTTTTGTCAACGAGGAGAGGCTTAGGTACTGAAGCGATGCAAGAATTCCTTGAGAGATCCGGATTATAATTCTTTGAACAGAAATTCAATCTGACAGTTTCTGACTCAATATAATCAAAGATACAATTCATATATGCTCTAAGATAGGTTTACAGGAGGAGGTAATGATTTCGGCCTGTAAGAGGTTAACACTAGCGTGCACCATCAATCGAGTCAATCGATGGTGACTCACTGACTGTCACGGTGACGCGCCTAGTCTGGCTGTATAGATACTCGCGGTACTCGTAGCTGTGGATAAAGCCTGGTACCCGGGGCTGGGGGCGACAAAACTGTCCAAATCTGATACTCCGATGCATGCCGCTGTTGCGGCGTTTTGTCAACACTGATGACACATGATACATGTTAATGAAAGTTTGTGCGACATTCCTTCAATGCACCTCAATTGCTCATGGAGGGAGAATATGAGCCCCTGAATACCACAACAAATGTATCGAACTTTGATGATGATTCCACTGCATTTCGTACCCCATTCACACCTTCTCAGTATGCTAATACCCACGGTCCACTTCTTCTACCCATGTTATCTTTCTACCCATGCCATGGCGCATATCGACAGGCCTTCGGTTAGTGAATTTGCACGCTCACACGTGAAGTAGAGGTGAAGACGGAAGCAAAAAGGAAAGTGGTCAACGACGAGCTTTATGGTACACGGTTGAACGTGTTCGGCTGCGGCTCGGCAAATGCTCGGAGTTTGAAATTTAGGTACGGGTTCCAGGCTATGACGCGTCCATATGGATTTGACACGTGATCCCGGCCGTTCCTGATTGGGACTGCTCACCAACGTCAACTAACAGCACGCATACCACGCATTACCGAGCATACCGGGGGCGGTACACCGGGCGGACTGCTCAGCTGTGAATGCACTCAGCAGTGTTACCCCTTGGAACTGTTGATCCTTTGGCTTCGGCCGCAAAACTCTGCTGAGCTTCGCTCCCTGAGACAACACAGCGTCTCTCAATCAATACCACGCATATTTCCCACGTAGCCGTTCCACCAACAGCGGTAGACATCAAGGGTATTAATATCGTCCATTTGGCTCCTTCTTTATTGTCTTCTCAAGCCGGGAGCGCCTCTCTAAACAACGAGGTCGTGGGAGTCTAAACATTTGAAGCCGAAGGCGATACTTGTTGGAGTTACGCATTCTCAGGACTTTCCAGAGATGTCTGTGAAGGCGTCCAGCGCTCGCATTACATAACGATGCGATCTCGGTTTCTTCAATGTGTCTGTGCGATGTCTGGGGGACTGGAATCTCGTAAGGTGCTTGCACCCATTTCAATTCTCTATTTCTGTCTGAATGGCGCCTAATTCCTGATAACGGGGATATCGTAACACTGACATGTTCTTGTTCTTGTTCTCCTCAGTTCCTCTCGAAATAGCGTAGGACTCTGACCATTAATTAAAGGTGCTACTTCTAGTCAGCAGACTCGCAACCCTGATGCTTGGACTATGCAGAGGAATACGTGAACAAAATTGTGAGGCACCCTGCCAAGCCAAGTAGATGATACTGACTATTTATTGTTGGGATTTATCTCAGGAACAGACGGATGTATGGTAGTATGATGGCATTAAAAACTTCGTGGTAACCATTGAGCGATAAAACAAGTGCCAGAAACTAAAGATGTATTAGCGCGGATCTGTCGACCTGGTCTCCTTCCCTCATTCTTCTATTCCTGATTATTGTGTAGAGGATGCAGGGGTTCAGGCAGCTTTGTATATTTAGCCGGGAAGTCGAAAAATCCGTAACTGCTTCGGACAGTTTGCGATTGCCGGTGAGAACAGACTTTAAGATGGAAGGGTCAGGGTGATAATGTTCACAGTGCCGCGATGAGTGAGAGTGGTCTTACTCCCTCCTGCTATGGTGCCATGTTCCAACCATCTCAGGATGTCTACGACCCATGGTATCAGCAGAGTGGCAACTTCTATGATTGCGCCCAGCAGCAGGAGCCAACTCAACCAGTCAATGACCAATATCCCACGGAGCCCAACCAGCAGCAGGACAGCTACGATAGCTGCGACCAAATGAGGATCTACATGCCTCAGAATCACGTCTCTCCATCCACCAGTACTCCACCGTCAGTGAGGCAGCCTTTGGAGAAGACGCCGTCGGGAAAGACGACGCATGTGCTCATGAAGGACAGGGATGGCAACTCTAATCGCAACGGCGACAAGGTGTTCAGACGCAGACCCGGTGCATGTATTCGGTGTAAGCAAGTCAAGATGAAATGCGACTTTGCGCCGGGTGAAAAAACATGCCAGCGATGCAAGCCTAAAGGCTACCACTGCGTCGTCGAGTCCCCAAAACCAAAGGTTTAGTGAGTCATCCACATATGAATATTACAGCAGAACCTGATTGCGAAACAGCGAGCGTGAGCGCCTTTTGACCGAAATCCGACAGAAAGATGCTATCATTGAGACTCTGATGAAGCAGCTCCATAATCCCTACCTCGCGACGCCTCATTCGATTGACGAATACGTCAAATCTATATCCCCCTCTGATGCCGACAACCACAAAGTTCTTTCCTGGCTTAGTCGTCTTAAGTCTAGTGTACAAATCGATAGTGGACGCTCCAAGGAAGCTAGCAAAGAAGCGCCAAGACGATTGCTGCATGACCAGCAATGTGACCGATTTGCCCATAGCGAGGTGCAGGAACACAAAGAGATAGCAACTACGCTTAATGAGGTTTCGCATGTTCCTATAGGGTTCAGACCAGAGTACGAGGCACAAAAAATGTCTCCAAGACCCGGTGCGTTTCCATCATTTTCGCTTTCCTATTAAGTACACTCACGTCAAGCTCACATGTTCAGGTTTTGAACTGGGTGTTGCGAAGGGGCGTAATTCCCCAGAGATACTAGTACTCGGTCTTGTGACACTTGAAGACGCTGAACAATTGTTTGACATGTGAGGTCTCTCCCTAGTCTCCGCTTTCTTTGCGTTTTTTGAGCTGTTGTTCCATTTGAAGATTTTATAAATATATCAATGTGAGAAAGCACAGACTAGTGTCAATGTCAGGCACGCTGATGATCAGTTAGCCCTTCATAGCACTCCTCGATCCGGTCTTGCTTACTCCAAAATCAACTTTGGCCCGGTGCCCTGTCCTTTTCACAGTTATCTGTGCCATAGCGTCTCGATACCACCCCCGAAAATCAAGCATTTACCCGATAGCGATGCACTTCGCAAAAAACTCGGCTGCAAATGCCCTCGTCCTAGACGAAATGAAAAGCGTCGAGCTATGTCAGGCCCACATATTGATGAGTATCTATGCTGTCCCTGAAAGGAGCTGGGATAGAGATCAGAGCTGGTTGTATACGGGTCTTGCTGTCAGGTATGCTCATCGTGGAATGTTCTTTTTCATTGTTCTAACTTCTCAACAGCATTGCGACTGCTCTACACTTGGATCAAACGCCAAAAACCAACTTAGTGACCGAGAACGAAGAACGTGAATGTCTCAATCGAGTTCGCGTCTGGAAGATCTGTCACCTTTTGGATCAAGCAGTAGCGATACAATTAGGAAAGCCTTGCATGATGAAGGAGGATACGATTATCCGTCATTCGGGGGAGTGGTATAGACAATCCCTTTATAATCTCGACTACGACGTGTTTATGTGTGGGTACAGTGTACTTCTGCGCATCGTAGTAAGGTTCCATGAAGAGGTGTCGTTACGCCGAGGCGGACCCATCAACTCGGAAAGAGGAAATCTGCGGGACGTCATCATGAGATATGATGGAGAGATTGAAATATTCAAGGAGGAATGGAAGAGGAAATTCAAGGCTGGAGGAGCCCACCATGGAGCAATGCTCCGGCGCAGCGAGCTACACTTGTAAGTCCAGAACCATTTTCAGTCCAGACTTGACATTGAGGAACGTTTATTCGCGCGCAGCTACGTAGCCTATTTCAGGCTGGTGATGTTCTCTTTCGGTTTCCATCAAGTATTTCATGCGGGTATAGAAGCCTGGTATGATTATTTTTTCATCAAGGTTCGCCGGCAACGTTCTCATCTGAGTCGAGTCAATAACATATCTTACAGTGCTTCGAATACGCTAAATCAGTAATCAGGTGCATGAATGAGGATTTGACGCCTAGCGGATTTATGCGGTATGCTCCAGATCACCATTTTATGTGTGCTGCTTTCGCAGTTGTATTCCTGTTCAAGGTATGTACTGTATCATAGTCCTTAGATTTTATTGACCTTATGGGATAAACAGTTCCTACGGCCAGAATTTTCGTCTCTTCTGGACAAGGCTGATAAAGACGAGAGCGTCAAACTTATCGGGATTTTGATTAACAAGTTTAGCTCATCGGATATCGCAGTAGACGACCGACACGCCCCGAAGCTGTATGCTAGATTCTTGGCGACGGCGCTGGGAAACTATCAGCAAAGCCAAGGAACGGCTCCTGGAAGTTCACAGACAGTTTTACCAGTGAATACGGGAGCATCCAGGAGCGTGGCGGGAGAGATGGATAAAGAAAGCAGTGATAACTGGCGAAAATCATACGTTGCCCAAGGATACGATTCTGCGGGTTTGACATACTGGCCGGAGGCAACTCAAGCAATGGGCAGCTGGCCAATACTATTTGGAAGCGATGCAGCATTGCTCCATATTATGGATGGGAGCCAGAATATTGATGGGAACGGTAGGGCGAGGGGCCAGCCTGGGAATATCGAGGACGAAATGATTACGTCGCCCCAAAGCCTTGATAATCCCGAGTGGTTGCAAGGAATGTTAATGCCTGGGTATGGTTTTCCTGATTTAGCCATGTACTCGAGACGCTACCCGCTTCCTCTTGGATATAGGTCTATATGGAATTCTTCCGAACGTGGATAGTCTGCAAATTACGCTGCACCGGTGACTAATCATATTTATTATAGGATGATGCAGCGAGTGTAGGCACTAAGTTCGTAGTAGAACCCTTATGTCAGTGTGGAATTGTAGCTGTCACCCTAGTCCGTGAATATGTCTTCCGAGTGTTCAGCATCAGACTCAAGTTCAAAGGCGAAGATACATACCTCTTATGTGAGGATATGCCGTCTTCACCTCTACTCCAAGTAAGTCAGCCAAACGAAAAGGAAATAAAATAGCCATACACTTATTACGACTACAGATCCCCCTGGTCAACCCGTCACATACATCATTATACGTATCTTGTCAAGACCGCTGCTACACCTGGCACTGTGTAGCCTCCTCCTCATCTTGATGTCGTGCTCCGCGCTTGCAAGAAGAGAACCACTAGTGCCAATAGGTACTCCGTTGGCGAGCGAAAAGGAGGAGAGCGAGGACATATACCTAGACCCTGTATTTCCATCACGATTTGATCGCGGAGAGCATAACCATAGCCATTTTCACGAACGGATTCAGAGATAGATGATAAATTTTTGATTTTAACTGAAGAGAGTGGACATACAATGACAATATTAGACCTTAAAAAAATGGTAGACTATCCGCAAACAAAGCCGAAATAATTGCTTATCCTTTGAACCCCGAGACGTGGGCTCAATTTTCAGTATTCAATATTTTACATCACATAGGAAGAGCTCTGAGGCACCCAGAGTGAATCTACGAAAGTTAGGAAGACGGGATATAGCGCGCAGAAGCAGGAGCTTACCATGTTTCGCAACCTACCGCTCCTATCACCAGGAGGGCCCGTATTAATCGAAATCGTATTGAGCTTTGAAAGTACATATCGGACTGGCACGGGTGTCACCGTTGCAGTTGTCGTCGCTACCTCAAGAGTTGAATATCGAAATGTCAGAGAGCCTGGCCGACCTTCGAGGTTCTGAGTCGATGACAAGTCAATGATTGATTATTATTGGTGGTATAAGAGAGTCATAGTGTCATCAGAGTGCATTGAGTGTTATGAACTGATGCATGAAAGGAGCTTGGAAGGAGCAAAAAAAACGCGTACCATGTGTAACGTGAAGTTACACGTGGATGATTCACGGCACGGGGAGTTGTCGCCGTTGTCGGACTATCCACCAAAACTTGGCTCAGAGTAGACCCGAAAACCTGGGTACACAGCATTTCGGAATGGGTCGCACCCGACTCTGATATTATTCAGTACGCGGTTCGGCTGGTTTAACGCCGGTGGAGGGTTGTGGAATATTGATGGGCAAGTCGAACTATTTACTTACTCCACAGATCACCTAATAATAATCGCGTCATCCTGATTGGAAGGACCCTGCCGATCTTTAGATCCTCCCGACTGATCGGTCTCGCAGTCTTCTCAAGACTTTCATTTTACCGTTTACTTTGGGATGAGCGTTTTCGAGAATGGATGGAAGATTTTGACATCCTCCATGATTCGCAGAACGGTTCCGACAAAGATTTCACGGAATGAATAACCTATTCATACTACGTTGTGCAATAGCTGAGGCCGCTCTGGTCTCACTAACGCTTTCCTTTCAGGGAGCAGCTTCCCCCTCTTCGATGGGCTCCGTCGGCTGTATGCGGGGATGAGTTTGAGCCAAGATGGGTATTACGAACATTGGAATCCTCCGAGGCCGGTCACGACACGTCCCCAAGTGTCTGGGACATCCTCCGACTCGGGTCGGATTTCCGCGCATGCCCATCTAGATGATGTACACTTCGTAGATCTTCAGATCATGGATTTTGAACATGCCTACGGCGGCGCACTATGGTCTCCAGCAGGCATTTATATGCACTGCGACGACGACGGTCCTTGGTCATAGCCGTCAAAGCTTACTGATCAATCAACTTCGGAAAAAATAGGGTACCTGCATCTGCGTCTGCTCGTACAGATATTACCGTAATGATGTGCCTTCCATCCCTAGGCCTTGATATTCGGCAAGTGACCCCAAATCATCCCCTACGTCGCCCCACTTGAATGGACAGATGGCATACGTTCAATCTTAGGCATAGTCTCCTGCTCTACTGCCACCGACATCTTCTGCTCACACTCAATTCAATGCGAATTCGTAAAGAAAGCCTTGAGGGTCTGTAATGTTACCTTGCAATGTAACACTACCTGGGCGTCATTCACCCGTGTACTGGTATATCCATTTATTGTGCTCGCGTCGACTCTATATCTTCACTTACGGAGCGCAAATCATCATCATCACTGCAGATTTCTAGCACCAACGCCTAGAAAAGTTGAGATTGGCTTCATCCATCATCTCATGTAAGATGCTCACTGTAAACTCTCCAATGACAATAATTTTGACACCAATACGATATCGGAGGCTACTAGTACTTGCCCATCGATTTTTGGCACGACTCCTCTCAGAACGCCAGTCCTCATCCAGGCTCGCTCCCTTGGGTATCAACACTTGCAGAACTCTTCGGACCCTGGACAAGAGGGAGTGGCGGGGTGACATTGCTCATACCCTTCAATCTTTATACCGCCCAATATATGTCGACGTTGACGGCCGATGCTCATCCGATCGCGTCAATGAGGAGTCACAACAGCTGTAGAGGCAATTAAGAAACGACGTCGCTGGCTCTAGCTCGCCTTGAACTACATCCCTTGCTCATGGTTATGCCGACGTAGTTACACACTCCAGAGTCCATCCGATCGCGCCTTCCCGTCTTATCGGATTGCGTTAACAATAACAGGCATGTATGACCTCGCAATTGAGAGAAGTGAATGGGTTGGAAAATGTCCCTTTCTTGCTTGCAACGTCAACGGTCCACGGCTCTTCGTTAATGGAATTTGATCGAGGACGGCCTGAATCTTAGATTTATGGTCAATTGTTGAGCTACCATTGGCCGATCGAGGTGAGATTTCCCTCACGCGGTTACGCGATCGCCTTCGTCTTTAAGATCCTCCGACTGAGCGGTGATACCCAAATGGGGAACTACGTCATCATAGGGGGTATTCTTGGCCGCTATATGTGTGGCACCAAATTCGCCTCGAGGTGTAAAGAAACGAAACATCTCCTGGAAAGGTAGAGTAAGCTTGACAAGTTTGCCGACGGCGACGTTGTAGACGCGCTATAAAACATCCGGAGATATATGTGGAGCCACCGTCCATTGGACTTCATCCCAATCCACGGGGACTATCTAGTATCCAAGAGGTATCCTTTTTTCCGCGAGGAAAATTGTCGAGGCACCTTCTTGCGACTGGTGAGACCTGTAATTACTGGACGAGAAGGGGGCTGCGCCGGGCTACGAGATGAATGGGAATCGTGAGGGTTGTTGTATACAGGTGGCGAGGCAGAGAGAAGAAAGAGTTGGGATGACAAGATTCGTGTATTCGCTCACGGGTGTCGTACTCGACTTGAAGTTGCGGTGCGAGGCTCTGACTGTACTTCCTTGGAAGCGATGAAGGAAGTAACAGACGTGTAGCGAAGCTAACATTTCTCGCCGTTCGTCACAGAGCATCGAAATACGACGAGGTAACCCTTCATGATAGAGAGTTGGTAAGAGAACAGGATGAAAAGCCCCCAGTGAAACGAAGTCATTTGACCCACCGGGAGCCCCGGAGCTCTGCGACCAACAGCTCCCCGCTTCGCTCTAGAAGCTCCTCAACACGAGATTTCATTCGACAGGCTCGTGTATGGTCCGTGTGAGCAGCGCATATGCAATGCTCCGCATCTGTGTGGCCCTGAGGATATGCAACTCTTGCATGATAAATTTACACAACTCGCTCCAGGCGGCCTTGTAACAGTTTCTCGGATAGGGATAAGGATGGCAAAAATGGACGTGCTTCCAAAGGCCGCCGGTCATCCAGTTCTATAACATGCTCCTTGGCTGTTCGGACCAAAGGGTTGCGTGACATAAACAACTCCCGCCACGCTGGCTACTATAGACTGAAGTAAGCTCCATGCAGAACATAGAGCGACCGGAAATACTTACGTCTGGTGGGTGCTTTCCCCGTTTGTGGGCCCCCTTGTCGAAAAATCGCGGCGGTAAAAGCGACGAGGAAGACCAGAACAGCGGCTTCAGATAAGGAGCGGTACTTCAGGACATAGAGGGAATCCAAGCAAGGTTCGTGTTAATAATTAACGAACGACGAATATCCTAGTCGTCACGGAACAACAGCAAACCGGACGACTCTGGGTCGGATAACTTCACATAGCGACTACGCAGAACAAGTAGTTTGAACCCTTGCAAATAACGATAGTCAGCGTGGTGCTTGTTACCGGTAAAATGCAATGCCGGTACCTGAATAATAGAGCTAGCCAGGTCGATTTTGTTCAGCTCCTTGACACTCAGGTCCACTACGGAAAGCACTGTCCGTGAAGCGGCGATGAAGAGCAGACTTTTCGTAGCAAACGCAATTTGGAGAATAATTTAAATGAAATGAAATGGTCATCCTCAGGCGTAGACCCGATCTTGCGCATAGTAGTGAAGGCCTTGAAGGTAAAGAATCAATCTGAAGCCGGCAGTCATGATTCCTTGGGTTTAAGTAGTATGCGTCTATTCGAGCTTTAGGATGCGAGCCAGGATAACCGTAAAAATGGATCAGTACATACCGGTAGTTTGAATGAACTCGCTTACGGTCGTCATGTTCTCTGTGATCCACGTAATGCAAGTCGGTGCAATGCTTGCGGATTGCTTCATTGAGCTGTCCCAATTTCCTCGCCGTCCTCGTGCCGTCCGATTAGGTTCTTTACAGGGGTTTTTTAGTCTTTCACCGCAAAAGACACGACTATGATAATGAGAGAAAACAGAATCACTGCTTGATTATACTGTTCCAGCTCTGGCGTAACCGTGCGAGAAAGGATATTGTACAGAGAATTCCACAAGGTAAGGAAGCCGGTAAAGTCTTTGAACCTGTAACAGTGGTGAGGCGGCCGTACAAGTCGAGTCCCTAATTTAATGCCGAAATACTGAGCTCAAGTTATACCCAAAGAGACGGAAAATTACCTTATCCTGAGTTTCAACCACTACCGTGTTGGAAATTTGTTGCATTTTCTCCCAAGCAAAATGTGGTGATAGATCAGCCAGTCATGCCAGTCAACCCATGGTCGTGATACTCGGTAGCACAAACCGGGTAAGTTTGAGCTTCGAATTGACTAAACCCTAGCATCCGGGTAGCGCGAGAAGTACTGATGAATTCATGAAATGCAAGGTGTAGCGAGGCGAGGAAGATAACACCTTAAGCGCTGATGTTTTGAGACGCTCAGGTGAGATTCAAGGCCTTGAGGCCTAAGGTTGGCTGTCTGTAGGTAAGAGGCATGGTACCGATATATGAAGAAAACAGCTGAGAATTGGCTAAGAAAAGATTTGGAAAAGATTGCGGAAGGAAGGCGGCCCGAACAAAGTCACGAGATTTTGGTGTGACCCTAACCTTATAAATGGGGCGAGGCTTACGTTCGGCAATCCCCGAGGAAACTTATCTTGATGTATATCCTATAGTACTCTATCCAATCCCAATCAAGTCCAACCATTCGCATTGCAGAGAATCCGCTACGCTCTTATATATATCTGGAATGTCCGGTGCCGGCGGTCATCAAACCGCCGAACTTCATTTAAGGTTTCAAACTTCTCCGAATGGCACCAAAAAAAGCAGGCCCCATCCAGATTCCAGTGAGTGTATTCTATGGGTGTGGATAAAGCTTCCATTGCATATGTCACTGGCGCCGCATGCATTGCAGATTCTAGCTCCCGCACGCGACAGGTTCGTAGGCGCCAATGGAGAATTCGCGCTTACTACATCAGTGACAATAGTCGTCTCAAGGATGTTACTATCGGCCATTCCGCTCATTCTTTATGTCTTCTTCTGAACCAGGGAGGAAATAAACCCAACATGTCGGATTTCCTCCAGAACCGAGTAGCCATAAGCGCCAAAAACTAATGTTGTAACAGTTCGGTCACCAGTCTGTTGGATGACTCAGATTCCGATCTTCCTCTCCGTATTGTCGGAGGCTTTCATACACCTTATTCAACTTAACCGGGAAGCTCCAAAATCCGTAATTACATCGGCTAGTTCGCCGGGGGAAGAGACTTTAAGACACAAGCCCCAGGTTGACATCGTGGCTGTCACGATGACTGGTCCCACCTCCTCCTTCTACTATGCCCATTCTGAGCTTCTGCAACCGCCTCATGATGCCTACGGCCTCTGGTACCAGCAATCCATTAACATCTATGATAATGGACCGCAATGGCAGCCAACTCAACAAGACCATGACCAGCTTCCGAGGGAGCAGCAGCAGGACAGCTACAATAATCACGACCAGCTTCCAGTCCACGTCAGGTATCAGAATTATCTTCCCACTGTGTCGTCAGCGAAGCAGCCACAGAAGCCGACTCTGGACAAGAAGAAGCGCCCGACCGTGAAGAACTGGGAGGACAAGTCTAATAACAGCGACGATGATGTCGTTAGGCGCCGACCCGGCGGTGCATGCATTCAATGCAAAAAAATCAAGATGAAATGTGACTTTCCACCCGACGAAAAAGCATGCAAACGATGCAAGCCCAAAGGTTATAAGTGTGTCGTCGAGGCCCCAAAACCAAAGGTTTAGTAAGTCACTTGTATATATGTGTATTCCTGAAAGCACGCTCTGATCGGGCGACAGCAAGCGCGACCGCCTTCTGGCCGAAATCCGGCTAAAAGACGCTGTCATTGAAAGTCTCCTCAAGCAACTCTATAATCCCTATCTTGCGACACCTCATCCAATTGACGAATACCTTAAATCTATATCGCCCTTGGACGCCAACAATCCTAATGTCGTTGCCTGGCTCGATCGTCTCAACTCCAGGAAACGAATAAGTGCAGGAAGCTCGTTTAGCTTGGTCCGCGGAGAGAAAGAACAACGTGACCCACTTACCCATGGCGATTGGGAAGTACACGAACACGAGCAGACGTAGGCTTCGCTTGACGAGTTCTCAAATGTTCCTGTCGAACTCATCCCAAATTTGAGGTCTTCGAGTCGGGAGGAAACCAAAAAGGAATGCAAAAATGTTCAGTGCGATGTCGCTTCCGAGGCACGTAAAGGCTCCTCAGAGCAGGGTTCGTTTCATCGTTGTCGTGCACCTACTAGGCTTAAAATCACGATCGGATTTCCCTGTCTAGGATTTAATATAGGTTATGCAAAGGAGCTTGATCCCCCAGATATACTGGTTCTCGGGCTTGTGACACTGGAAGACGCTGAGCGATTGTTTGACATGTAAAGTTTCTCCTCCGTTTCCTTTTTTTGCGTTTTTCTGACCTACTTTCTGGTTTTAAGCTTCTATACATATATCAATGTGAGAACGGCAGCTTCGTTTCAATATGGCACGCTCATGATCACTTAGCCCTTCATATCCATCCTCGATCCGATCTTGCTTACTCCAAAATCAACTTTGGCCCGATGCCCTGTTCTTTTCACAGTAATCTGTGCCATAGCATCTCGATATCATCCTCCAAAATCAAGCATTTACCCGATAGCAATGCGCTTCGCGAAACATTCGGCTGCGAATGCCCTCGTTCAAGACGAAATGAAAAGCGTCGAGCTATGCCAGGCCTATATATTGATGAGTATTTACGCCGTTCCTGAAAGGAGCTGGGATAGAGACCTGAGCTGGTTATATACGGGTGTGGCTATCAGGCATGTTCATCACGTCCTGTTATCTTATTTTCTAACTTCTCAGCAGCATGGCGACTGATCTACGCCTGTATCGATCACCAAGCACTGAGTCAGCGAACGAGACACAGGAACGCGAGGCTCTCAATAGAGTCCGCGTCTGGCTACTATGCTTTAACTTCGACCAAGCGACAGCTGTACAATTTGGAAGGCCTTGGATAATGAAGGAGGATACGATTATCCTCCATTCGGAGGAATGGTATAAGAAATCCCAGTATAATCTCGACTACGATGTACACCTGTGCGCGCACAATTCACTCTTGCGCATTGTAGCGAGATTCCATAATGAGGTCTATTCAGATAAGAGCGGACTAAGCGGCTCGGAGAGGGTAGATTTGCGGAGCGTTACCACGAGATATGATCTCGAGATAGAGGTGTATAAGGAGGAATGGAAAAGAAAATTCGCTGCAGGGGGAGCCCACCGTGGAACTGTACTCAGGTGCAGCCAGTTACGCTTGTAAGTTCAGATCTATGTCAATCCAGGAGCAACATTGACACAAATTTGCGTGCAGTTATGTATACTATTACAAGCTGGTGATGTTCTCTTTCGGTTTCCATCAGGCATTTCATACGGGTGTAGAAGCCTGGTATGATTATTTCTTTAGCAAGGTTCGACGCTCACCGTTTTTCCTGAACCGTGCCTATAACATTATTTTTTTTAGTGTCTTGAATACGCCAAGTCGGTAATCAGATACATGAACGAGGAGTTGGCGTCCAGCGGATTTATGCGGTATGCGCCAGATCGTCATTTCATGTGTGTCGCATTCGCATCTGTCTTCTTGTTCAAGGTACGTGTCGTCCTACCTTAATTTTTACCGACCTAATGGGGACAAATAGCTCCTACGACCCGAATTTTCGTCGCTCCTAGATAAAGCTGATGAAGACGAAAGCGTCAATCTTATCATGACATTGATTGATAAATTTAGCTCATCGGACATTGCGGTAGATGATCGACACACGCCGAAGCTGTATGCTAGATTCTTGGCTACCTTGCTGAGCAAGTACCGACACAACGGTCCCCAGGGGATGGTTTCCAGGAATTTACACACCGTCTCTCCAAGGAATATAGATGTAACTGGGAATATCGTTGGAGAGAAGAACGGAGATGGCGGTGAATACCAGGAATCTCTAGCGCTCCAAGACAAAGGCGGATATGATTCTGCAGGTTACCAACGGCCAGAATCCCAGATCCCGACTTATACGCCGCAGACGACTCAATCAGCCGACATCCGGCCAATAGAGTTTGCAAATGGCACGGAGTTCTTTCATTTCACGTACGGGAGCGAGAATATCAATGGGAGCAGCGAGGCGGAGAGCCAGAGGGCTATGGAAGATGACGTGCTTGCGTCAATGCAAGTACTTAATGATCCTGAGTGGCTGCGGGGGATAGTGATGCCTGGGTACGTCTTTCCTTACTTTGCAATATAGTCAAGACACTACCTAACTCGCTCGTGGACAAAGATTTACATGGTTTGGAACAAATCCTTCCGAACATGGACAATATACAACCCACGCTGGCCCAGCAACTGGTCATATTATCACACAATGATTCCGGAAGCCGAGACGAGTCTGAGCTTGTCTCGATAGTAGAACTTTTCTGTCATGATCGTAGCGATCTTTCTGATCTATGAAAATGTTTATTAAGATTTGCGGTCCGATATCTGAGTCGGCAGGTGCGATTTATTGCGTTTTAAACACTAGATGTTTTACGACCACACGGCATGTACAAGGAATATCTTCACGTACTGCCCGGGCTTATAGAGATCCGTCACAAGGAGTTCCTCGAAAAAAACAAAGGCCGAAAGTGCTACAGCACCGTAGTAAGTAATTCCCCGCTCGCTGAGATCTCAGCACGAGAACGATTTCTCCCTAAACTCACCTTCATCGGCGAGCTCGATGTCGGACAAGCACCGCAGTTCACGAGACATTGCACCAAGAGGAGCCTGTTTGGAATATACACCGTTCCCATCTACATTCTGGAAGGTGGTCTTGAATGGACAGGTGCTCCAAGATCTTATGAGGCGACGTCGAGTATGAGTGGTTCGTCGTTGTAGAGGTTCCTGGGACTCAAACTAAGAATCCCCATGACCATTCCAGTGTAGATGTATTTTACCCCACTATCAACAGTGTCCTTGGATGCATCCGAGAATATGGCCGTGCCAGTCCTAGAGGCGATCTCGGCACCTGGCAGATCATCAGCGATACTCCTTCCCGACGGGCAAGCTGGAAATATCACGCGGCATTGCCAGTGAAGTCACTGGAGCCTGAGGGTCGAACATTGGTGGGATTGCTTCCTAGAAACGTAGCAATAAGCTACAGCGGACGCTTGTCAGGTGCGTTGATAGGGTAGACCCGCTAATAAATACACACAGCGACCTCTGTAGGCAAGGCATGGATGCACTCCATAGCATACGCCGGCAGCTCAAACTCAGCAACTTCAAGGGATGAAGAAGGCGAGGGCGACTGTCGAGAGCTCTAGCTAGCTGAGAAGGACAGCACCGAGCTGGGATATAAACGGGAATGTTATGGATCGCTGTACGCAAGTGGGTGAGGCATGGAGAAGGAAGTGTAGAATTTGGGAAAGGGTCGAATAGTGGTCAGCTTGAAGCTGTGGCATGTCCGACTATGACTATATTTCATTGAAACCAGCGAGAGAAGGGAGGATGAATTGCCCCATGAGCTAAGGCCACGGGTCGGGTGTGGTAGGTGGGTAGGTATGTGGTAACAGTATCCCTCGTCGACAAGCTGATGGCGAGGAGAGTTGTTTTCGGACCGGGTTATCCGATGGCCTAAGGTTTGAACTCGGAAAACTATGCCGTGATCATAAGAAGTCTGGCATTATAAATGGAACGCAACTTGAGTACGGGCTAGGTGGGTCTACAGACCCAAATCTTCGGGCCCTCAGCAATTGAGGATGAACCTGCGGTCCCTAAGGCTGGTTATCAATATTCACATCAACATTTGCGTTGTTCACAGCGAGGGGGCATAAAGGAGGATAGGATAAGCTGTTTTGGCGGTACCAAAATACATGAGGCATCTGATCATCAGTTTTCTTCAGAGAAAGATTGAGATCAACGTGATGAAGGGAAAGGGCCAAGAAGGGCAGATTACGAGGTAAAACACACTCTTAGATGAAAACACCATATCAAGGTACGCTCGCTCCAATGAATACAGTCTGGAATGCAGTTAACCACGACCCTGCGAAGTTGGACTCGTTGCACCGTCGGATCTTTTCTCCAGTTTCGTGACCATTCCTTTAGCATGAGCTATGACTCCTTAGTATGAAATGAGGTTCCTGTATACCAACAGGTAGCGCCAAATACTCCCATACAACCTTCTCACCTCTCAGCCTTTTAAATACCTGACGGACGTGTCAGATCAAATGGCGAGATCGACTGGAATCGTATAATTACCACAACATGCAGCAGGTGCCACAATAAGCGTCATACCTGTCCAAGGAAGGGAGCTGAAACGATCTGCTGCTTAGGTTCCGTAGGATTTCCCCCTATCACCCGCCCAAAGATACCGAGTATCATGATCCCCGTCAGTAGTGTCCAGTGTTTCGGGACTGCCAGATGTGATCTACAGAGACCAACAGAATCTTCCGTCTGCCGACCGCAAGGGTCTCACTGAAATAGTAAAAGTCTGAGTCACATTTCAGGTCGATCTAATTATCAGGACCTACCCACAGAATAGTGATCGAACGACGGGCAGAGCTCGCTTGAGGGTCTTCGTGCCCTTCCTTTGGCTGCTGAACAGTGGAATCGGGGTTACGCGCTGGACACAACTCTTGTTAGGCTGACTACTGCAAGCCGACGTAAGCTTCGACTGTAGAATACATAGAATGGGAACGACCCGATCGACTCACGTCCGGCGATTACTTACCCCCGATCTTAGGCTTCCCAGTACGAAGATAGCTCCAAGAATTTCTGTAGTAACTGAAAAGGGACGAGGACGATAAGAACAGTGACTGAAAAAAAGTACTCCCTGTATAGAAACTTCTGAAGAGCCTGAAGAACTTGGATCGAGTGGATAAAGATCATGGAAAGAAAACAATCCACTCCAGATTCGCTGCACAATACACCGTTGGGTCCGATAAATGGGTTGGGGTCATACCTACACAACATCATAATTAGCAGTTCGAACCCTTGAGGAAGCTCAGCACATAACGAAACTTCGCTGGCGAATGTACACCTTACGAAAGAATACCAGTTAAGAGTACAGATAAAATTTGCTATGCCATCATCGCAAGCTTCGACAGTGCCGCGCCAAGCTTGTTCAACTCCAGGGGAACGGGAAGCACGGGACCTGTTTTTGAGGAAATCGATGGAACGAATATTTCCAGCCTCCTTTGATGAGATGATGATAGTGGTTGCTTCGGCGGCAAAAACTCAAATGAAAACTGGCAGTCCGGGTTCGGGGTTCATCGAGGTCAAGATAAGTATACACGTCGCGGACTTTAGGAGGTGAAAGAAGGTGAGTCGGCATGAGCTCAAGGAATTCAATCAGTACATACCAGATCCATGGACAAACTCATGTACGGCTGTCGAACTGAATTGCGGAAACTTTCATAAAGACCACTATGCGACAAAAAATACTTGGTAAAAAAGTGGGCAGTGGGGATTGTCAGAGACGCCATAGTCCTGCCGAGCAGCTGCGCGTTTCCCTGTAGCCCGCACAATGTACCAAGTAGATGAGATATGGTGGGTTGACTTGTTGAACTGCCCCAATTTCTTCGCCATTCTCATGCGGTCTGACCGGGTTCAAAGGTCGACCAGAAAGACGCGATGGAAAACCGAATTCGCCTTTGGATGATATACTCCCAGGCTAAGAGCCAAGCTAGCTGAATCGTCAGACAAAATGACATGAAAATCCATGATGTCTTCGCGCAAATCCAAGAAATAGACGAGTAGTCAAGTTCGAACAGAGCCGGCTGTAAAACTTTGAAATAAATCCCTTATTCAAAGGCAAGCGAATAAGCTCATGTTAAGCACAAACAGACGAAACTCACGTTATCCTAACTAACGCCGGAATTTATGTTTCTGCAGTTTTGCCAACCGCAAGTCTACTAATACCCACAGACATGTGTATCCCTAAGTGCGCGTCGTGGTGGAAATTTGAGGTTCAACTTGACCTGAGTATTCAGGCAGCTGGTATACGATGCGACAATCCAGATATTCGAAACGTAGAAGATAGAAAGTGTAGCAGGCTAAGGAAGATAGCACCTTTGTATCGGACATAAAGGTAAGGATGACAGCGGTGTAACCCTGACTGGGCGTGAAGGTTACGTCACGACCCGGCGTTCCCCGTTAGATCGTGCCGTGTAATCCTTCCTACCTACTATCCTCTGAAAATCTTTCGCGCTCCGAATTATGAGGATAAAACGCCCGGGGTCATCCCATTAAGTGAGATTTTATCTCACCTTTCAACTGCAGAACATCCCGGAATTCCCAGTGCGTAAGTTTATAAACCACCGAATCCTAATATATAGCTTCGGTTTCCCTTCGCCGTGCCTACCTGTTCCGTGCCTACCTGTTTCTGCTTCCCACAAAGAAAAAGCAGTTGTCATCTAGCTGTGACAGGAATAGCAAGTGTATTCCATGATGTGGAGTAAACTTCTATTGCAGATGTCATGTACAGGTGGTTGTATGCGCTGTAAATTCAATGGCTCACCCCCGGTGCCTTGGTAGCGGGCTAATGATAGAAGGCTATCGTGCTTTTGGCACGCATAAATTAGAATAGCCTGCCGGACACTGGCCGCCCAGCTAGTTGGTGTGCTCCCTACTGTACTCTTCTTTAATGTAACCCCGTTGGTAATTAGCGTACGCACGGCCTGTTTGTCTGTTTGGTGGCCGTCTGCCGCGCGTCTGCGTGTGATCAGTGCTGCAACAAGCATCATACCGGATCCTTATTTACTAATTTTGCCTTTCGAATCCTTAGTTGTTGCTAGTACTACAGTAGCACACGGAGCGCCGTCTGCCTGCGGACTCGACTCCACCTGTATTACCATACACTCGTGAACATTATCAAGAGTGGCTCTGCACTGATTCGGCGTCCTAGAAGCTGATGCCGCTAAATTGTGACCCATATCCTTGCGGTCTTATTGTCCTCTTTCACTTCATCGACCCACATTCTGGTCTTTACCAACTACCGTTCGGTCTTTACTCTTTTCCAATCCGCGGCGATTGCTACTTATCATCCGCCGAGTTCGACATTCCGATTTGAGGTCCGAAATACGCTTCTACCCTCTCCACTCTGGGCTCGCCGACCAAGTTGTTGTATTCGTCCCAGGTCAAGAGGGGTGGGCCTAGTAATTCTAAATTATGATGACTCTGGTGATCTCGAGTTGGAATATTATTCGATCCTTAAACATCGCCCGAAGAACTGATTTCACTGCTAGACTTACAAACTGGAATCTCAGTGCCGGCAATGGTCGTTCCGGTGACCAATATCTGTTGGTATGTCATGAGCGAGGGATGAGTGTTATAGTAAAAACAAACCTGAGTGAGATCTTGCTCGAATCCTTCGTCACCTAATTCAAGGTCGAGCATTCTATGAGTCCTAGCGTAGAAAAACGACCCAGCTTTTTCTGTTCAATGTCGGCGGCTTGAAAATCGGCCTGGGGTAATATCGTTCATATCACTTCTGGGCTAGATCCAATGTTGAGCTACTCAAACAATAGCTCTTTAGTAATAGACACGAGGGAAAATGCAGTCGGTTACGGCGTATCTGCCGCCGAACACATTTTCCCCGCGGCAGTATTTAGATTCACAGCTACATACTCAAACTGAATGACTACTGTGTACGCCGACGAGTCTTGGATGAAATATGATGCATGCTTACATCGAAATGCTGTTGGGACTCTGAGTCGTGGAGGCAGCTTAAAGCCTGAGGTAGCGTTCAAATTCTGTGGCGCTTGTCGGCCTTTGCTGCAAGGGTGAATTATTTCTGTATTCGAGAGCGGAAAGTTAACGACACGCCTAAATGAATGCTTGCCTATCAAGAGATTAAGAGTCTATCTAGGGGGGGACAGTAGCTCAGAAGATTGACTGATGCGTTACATAAAGTTTGCCCGTATGGGATAAAGTTATCTGAATATTGTGACTGTGACGCGCCCATTGTACCACGTGATCCTGGCCGGTCCTGATTGGGGTCTTACCGGGGTCCGGTACCAACCCCAACAAACACCACGAACACTATACGAACACCACGCATACCGAGCAACATACCGGGTGCACTTCCGGGTGGACTGTGCAGCTGTAAATGAGGTCCTGGCGGTGTCTCCCCTTGAAACCGCTGATCCTTTGACTTCGGCTGTAAAACTTTGTTGAACTCGAGAACCTCAGGCCCTCTTCGATCAATGCGATGTACATTTCCTGCAGGGCTGTTGCATCAGTGACCATAGAAACATGAAGGGTGTTAATATCGGCCATTTGGCTCATCCTTCATTGTTTTCTCGAGCGTCTGTCTGGACAACTTGGTCGTTTTCAAGCGGAAATTCACGTTCTCGGTACTTTCGTGAGGCACTTAGTTATTTAAATGCTGCCATTCTACCTTGTTGTGTGCCGAATGTATTACGTAATGGTACGATCGCTCAGTTTTTCGAATGCGTCGGCGCGCCGTCTGAGGAACTGTAATCTCGTAAGGAGATGGTACCCTTTTCAATTATCTATTTATGTCTGCCTGGCGCTTAAGCACTGATAACGGACATACTATGCCGTACTGTCTTGTTCACTTCAGTTCTTTTCGAAATAGATTGGAAAGTGATACTTTTACTCTTTGACCATTAATCAAAGTTACTTTCAGCCGAATCACAGCCTGATCTTTGGACTATGCAGAGGAACAAATGAACGAGAATCGTGAGTTAACACTGCACCCTGCCAAGCCAAGCAGACAATACTGACTAATTTCCGATACGATTTATCTCAGGAGCGGGCGGAGAATGATAATATATAATCGCTCAGAACTGCGGCACAAACAGTGACATTAATCCTTCATGGTAACCGCTAAACTATCCATGAAGTGCCCGAAACTAAACTGTATTAGTTCGGATCTGTCGACGCATGGGTAGAGGATGCAGGAGTCCGTGGGGCTTTTTTCTCTATTTAGCCGGGAAGTCGCAAAATCCGTAACTGCTTCGGACAGTTCTACCGGAGAACAGACTTATTAAGACGCGGGTCAGGATGTCAATACTCACAACGCCACGATGAGTGACTTTACTCCCTCCTTCTATGATGCCAATGTTGGGTTGTTCCAACCATCTCAGGATGCCTATGACCTATGGTATCAGCAGAGCGTTAACTTCTACGATTACGGGCAGCATCAGCAGCCTGCCCAATCATTAAATGTCCGACATTCGATGGAGCTCAATCAGCGGCAGAAAAGCTACGACAGTCGCGAGCAAACGACAAGCAACATACGTCAGAATTACCTCCCTCCCTCCACTGCGCAATCGTCCGTGAAGCAGTCACAGAAGACGCCTTCGGGAAAGACAATGCATGGGCTCATGGGCGACAGGGATGGCAAACCTAATCGCAATAACGACAAGGTATTTAGACGCAGACCCGGTGCGTGTACTCGTTGCAAGCAGGTCAAGATGAAATGCGACTTTGCACCGGGTGAACAAACATGCCAACGATGCAAGCCTAAAGGTTACCACTGCGTCGTAGAGGCCCCCAAACCAAAAGTTTAGTAAGTCATTTATACATGAATATTCCGGCACAGTCTGATTGTGAAACAGCGAGCGCGATCGCCTTTTGGCCGAAATCCGACAAAAAGACGCTATCATCGAGACTCTCCTGAAGCAACTCCATAATCCCTACCTCGCGACACCTCATTCTACCGACGGATATCTCAAATCTATATCACCATCCGATGCTAACAATCCTGTTGTCCTTGGCTTGTTCGGTCGTCTTAAATCCAGTGTACAAACGGGTATGGGAAGCTCTACTGAGCAGACCAGCGAGGGAGATTCAAGTCAATTGACGCATAACCAGCGATGCAATTTACTTCCCCATAGCGAGGTACAGGAACACGACGAGATGCCAACTGCGATTACCGAGTTTTCGCATGTACCTGTAGGGTTCAGACCAGAGTGCGAGGTACAGGAAATTTCTCCACTTGCAGGCCCCGGTATGTTCCATCATTGTTGCGTTTCTATCAAGTACACTCACATCAAACTCACATGTCCAGGGTATAGACAGGGTAATTCTATGGGACTCAATTCCCCAGAGATACTAGTACTCGGCCTTGTGACACTTGAAGACGCTGAACAATTGTTTGACATGTGAGGTCTCTCCCTAGTCTTGGTAGTTTTTCGCCTTTTTTGACTTGGTTGTTTGATTTCAAGCTTTTTTGAATATATCAATGTGAGAAGGCACAGGTTAGTGTCAACGTAAGGCACACTGATGATCGTTTAGCCCTTCATAGCTCTCCTCGATCCGGTCTTACTCACTCCGAAATCAACTTTGGCCCGATGCCCTGTTCTTTTCACAGTAATCTGCGCCATAGCATCTCGATATCATCCCCGGAAATCAAGCATTTACCCAATAGCGATGCACTTCGCAAAAAACTCGGCTGCAAATGCCCTCGTCTTAGACGAAATGAAAAGCGTCGAGCTATGCCAGGCTTACGTATTGATGAGTATCTATGCTGTCCCTGAAAGGAGCTGGGATAGAGATCAGACTTGGTTATATACGGGCTTGGCCATCAGGTGCGTTCATCGTGTCCTGTTCTTTTTATTTCTCTAACTTCTCAGCAGTATTGCGACTGCTCTACGCTTGGGTCAGACGGCACAAATCAACTCAACGAGCGAGAACGAAGAACGTGAATGTCTCAATCGAGTCCGCGTTTGGCAGTTTTGCTTCCTCTTGGATCAAGGAATAGCGATGCAGGTTGGAAAGCCTTGGATAATAAAGGAAGATACGATTATCCGTCATTCGGAGGAGTGGTATAGACAATCCCTTTATAATCTCGACTACGATGTGTTTCTGTGTGGGTACAATGTACTTGTGCGCATCGTAGCAAGGTTCCATGAAGAGGTGTTGTTAGGCCGAAGCGGACCCATCAATTCGGAAAGAGGAAATCTGCGGGACACTAGCATGAGATATGATGGAGAGATTGCAATATTCAAGGAGGAATGGAAGAGGAAATTCAAGGCTGGAGGAGCCCACCGCGGAGCAATGCTCCGGCGCAGCGAGCTACACTTGTAAGTACAGAACCATTTTCAATTCAGACTTTACATTGAGGAACGTTTATTCGCGCGCAGCTACGTAGCCTATTTCCGGCTGGTGATGTTCTCTTTTGGTTTCCATCAAGTATTTCATGCAGGTATAGAAGCCTGGTATGATTATTTCTTTACCAAGGTTCGCCCGCAACGTTTTCTTCTGAACCGAGTCAGTAACATATTTTACAGTGCCTCGAATACGCTAAATCGGTGATCAGATGCATGAACGAGGATTTGGCGCCTAGCGGATTTATGCGGTTTGCTCCGGATCGCCAGTTTATGTGTGCTGCTTTCGCTGTTGTATTCCTGTTCAAGGTATGTTCTGTGCCATAGATCTCAGATTTCAACTGACCTAGTGAGGACACACAGCTCCTACGGCCAGAGTTTTCGTCCCTCCTCGACAAAACTGATGAAGACGAGAGCCTCAAACTTATCGGGAACTTGATCAACAAGTTTAGCTCATCAGACATCGCGATAGACAATCGACATACACCGAAGTTGTATGCTAGGTTCTTGGCGTCGGTGTTGGGCAAGTGTCGACACAGCGACCAGAGTACAACTTTCGGCGGTTCACGGACATTTTTACCAGAACATGCGGATACATCCATGAACATAGCTGGAGAGACGAATGCGGAAAGCAGTAATAGCTGGCAAAAACCATCTGTTCTGCAGGGATACGACTCTGCGGGTTTTACTTTCACGCCGGAGGCAACTCAAACGTTTAGCAGCTGGTCAACACAATTTGAAAGCGATATAGAGTTTCTTCATGTCATGAACGGAAATCAGAATATCAACGGGAATGGCGGGAGGGGGGGCCAGTCTGGGAGTATTCAGGATGAAACGAGTATGTTGATCCAAACGCTTGATCATCCCGAGTGGTTGAAAGGAATGCCGATGCCTGGGTATGGTTTTCCTGCTATAGCTTATACTCGAGACACTACCTGTTTCTTTCTTGGATATAGGTTTACGTGAAAGTCTTCCGAACGCGGATAGTTTACAAATTACGCTTCATAACCGACTAATGATATTTACTGTAGGATGATTCGGCCAGTTTACTCTGTACGATCTTTATGCCGTGGGACCGTAACTGTCACCCTAATATATGAATATGTCTTCTGAGTGAAACCAGCGCTTTGTCTGGATCATGAACCTTACAGGATAACGCGTAGCCACCGCCGACTCGGGGCAGTCCAAGATCGCGGTCCGTGGTATACATACTGCAATGAACGTGACTTCGGTTATCCGAGTCGGCAAGGGGGATTTACAGGTACATTCAAACAATGTTTTGCACCCCTTGTCAACGACATACCGCAAGCGATGCAGTAAGCGAATAAATATTGTTAAGTTAATAAATACAGTTATATGTGGTAGTTTAGAGAGGGATTCCTTCCATGACTCGGTGGACAACAGCATTGACAACCAATCCGGCCAGTATAAGATTCCCAATGGTGGGTGTGTGCAAGAAAAATTTCATACACTGCCTCGGCTTGTCGATATCCGTCACAATGAGCTCTTTCAAAAGAACGAAGGCTGAAAGCACCACGGAAACGTAGTAAGCAATTCCCTGCTCGTTGAGGTAACCGGCCCATGACATCAACGCTGCGAACCCGATAGTGGTAGCGGAGCAGACGGGGATCGTGTGTCTGCCACACAGTATAGCGAGCGACTTCATGCCAATCTTCACATCATCCACTTTATCCTGATGCTGATACACAGTCTCATAGGTGATCGTCCACAGTGTCGCACCGACGTATGCAGCAGTGAGGGCGTGGTAGGGAATTACACCGTCAGGTGCGAGATCGGCCCATCCCATGTAGATACCGATATTGAACATCAAGCCCTGAGAGTGAAGATTAGAACTAAGAATTTGGTGTGTATCATGAGTCTACTCACTAAAGGAATGGGGGCAAGGTGCATCCAGCGCTTGCAAGTGGGGTACAGCACGTATAGCGGCCACACATACATAGAAATACGCCGACTGAATGGAAGAGCGAGATCAGCATAAGAAAGCGATGTCGGAGCGAGAATGCTTACGCGTCGGGACTCAGAACCTTGTAAGCCAAAAAGACACCAATCACGACTTGGAGAGCGAAGAACAACCAGGCACGCCCGATGCTGATAGCACCTCTCGGGAGTGCCCGATTCTTCGTACGCTCGACGTTCGCGTCAATATCGTAGTCGAGAATATCATCGATGGTCATGATCTGAGATCAAAGATGAGATTGGGAAGATGGCTTTGGGGAGTTTAGACTCACTAAGCATTTGATGCCAATGCAGAGGAAAAAGTAGGTTATAGCTCGGGTCAGGCATTCCACTCCCGTCAGTCCAGGGTAAGCGTGATAAACCATCGATAATGACCACGCTAAGATTACCGATTAGCGAATGGAAACAGAAGCATATAGGGATCTACACTCACCCACTGGCAGAAACACGGTCGCACATCCCATCCCGTTCTGGAGACGGCAGAGCTCCCAGCAAGCACGGATCTCTGTCCGAGTCGGTGGTGCGAGTAGGGTACTGACGTTCGAGAAGATCGAGGCAAAGCCCGAAGTGATCGTCACCTTCGGACCCTTCTTGGTAATCAAGGAGGTGGAAGACTGTGAGCAGAGAACAGTGGAGAGAGCCATTGGAGGAAGAGACGGTTGTAATGGTAGTAGAAGACTGTAGGATGCAGAGAACCAGTGGTCTCTTCCCATCTTCACGCCCGTCCCATATATACTAGTCGCGCGCAGGCGCAACCTTCCACTTGACCGTTGGAAATGAAGCAATAACGACCCGGAAACAGGCGCAGGAGCGACGCTCCAGGGACAACGGCTGCTCGTCAATGAAATTTGATCGAGGACGGTCTGAATCTCAGATTCATGGTCGACGCTATGATCGTTGAGCTACCATTGGTCGATCGAGGTGAGATTTCCCTCATGCGGTTGCGCCCGCTAACCGATCGCCTTTGTCTTTCAAGATCCTCCGACTCGCATCAGAGCGGTGATGTCCAGACGGGGAATGATATCGTCATAGGAGACAACACCAGCAACACCAAATTCGCCTTAAGCTGGTAGGGAAAACAAAGGATCCCCTGGACCAAGTTTGGCAGGTTTGTCGACGACCACGTTGGACGCACTATAAAAAAGATTCCGAGATGATATAGTCCTCCATGATCCCCATCCACGGGAACTATCCAGTATCCAACAGGTATCCTTTCCGTGCGGATAAAGTATTTCTTACATTACAAGGTCCAACCACTACAAATCAGGATAGAACTCATACACTCACGATAGATTCGTATTTCCTTTCCGGTAGTATTTTTCTCTCAGGCTGTATCGTTCAGCACTATCCATACGGGAATATTGGTGCGTTTAACTTCTGAGAGACGCTAGGAATTGTGGAGGTTAACTTATCGACCCCCGCTCCTTCGCAACAGTTCGTTATGCAGTTTGGACAACCCTTGCTCAAGGGACAAATAGATAAAGTAAGGGCAGCTGGTGCGACGTCGACGTGCGCCGTGAATGATGGTCGCTGAGAGAAAACCTTTATTTGTTTCTGTTACTTTTGAATGCATTTCCTAACTCGTAAGATCAGCACTGCCACTGAGGCACCTGTTTCTCCCCGACTTTCACTTTCGCTCTCTGCCTTAGTTCGTATATCATCGCAGTCTTCCGTGTTTTAATTCTTATAGCGCTTGGCTTTCTATGATCTCGTGCGATACACACTGTTCTACATTTCACTGATATTCAGTGACAGTTGTGCCAATTTAAACGGCCAGTATAATTTGAGTATAATCCACACTGGGCGACACTGCATTCTTCAGTCTTATACTGCGTTGAAGGGCTTGAATTAACGACACTTAACGCTAGTACTGCACCGCCACCCGACTCAGGGCCGTCGACTAATTGCGGCCCGAAGTCAACGCGTATCCGAGTCAGTAATCTGACATCGTATTCAAATCTTTCAAGTTCTTTGACACTCGAAGGTTTACATTCGCAGAATTGCAAGATCTTTTGCTATTTGCCTATTGCTTCGCCTCCATTTTTTGCGCACCCTCTCCCGCTTGTAGTCGATCCAATGCACCCCTACGCGATCGTCAGACATACCGAACGGAGAATAATCTCTAATCTCGAAACACGTACTCGGAAAAGCCAAATGGGTATATCTCTACGGCTTGAGCTACGATATTGATTTTATAAATCTGTTTTGAGAACTGAATTCCGAGTCGCACTCCATGCTGAAAGCATAGTTCCAGAGGTCGACCACGCACCAGTCGCCGTTGCTGTAGCGTACAGCTGGCCGTATCTCAATACGAGTCTAGCCCTCTTATACTGTACCTCACCAAAACCTCCGTTGGGTAACCGGATCTTCGCGGTCCGTGATGCCTTGTTTCGATGCACAGCCTTGTTCTATTACCTTGCTGAAAAGCAAGGTCAACCCACTGTTTTAATATTTCCTTTTCTGTCGTCTGCCAGATGCAACTAAGTGTCAACTCGTGGCTGTGCTCAATCCAGCGATCCTTTGAACGGCTTTCCTTTCGTCTGCCAATTGTACATACATGCAAACATGGGGCTGTGCTCAATCCACTTTCGTGTGTTTCGATGATGATCCGGCCCGCTTGTTGTCGAGGTCTGCTTATAATGTCGCTACTTTTTACAATGAGCCATCGAGGTCGGTAGGAGTAGTTCACTTCTATTTACCTGAGCTGTATCAGCGGAGATGGTCAATCAACCCAGTTTTCCAGTTTTCCAGTTTTCCTGCTCCGTCCCTGTTCCCTCCCATTCTGACTGCTCGTCGTCCATCTCGGCTGCCTGCACGACGCGCGCCGGCCATCCAGAAAACGCCGTCGGGTACTGAGGCCTTCGACATCTTCGCCGACAGTAGCTGTTGTGTCTTCTCGTTTGTGGTACTTGATGCTGAGTGCATATGCTACAGCGTTCATATTTTCTTACGGCTGATGAGTTCTATCAGATTGATGTTTGAACTGCTGAACTCGGCCGATGAAATCCTCGCTCCCGTGCAGATTCGCCTCCCTACCCTGCGGTCGCCGGCACTCTTTCGCCAACGCTAATACTCTCCTCGCCCATATGTCCTCGCCATGGACGGGTGCCATGCCAGGCCCCGCTGCATGCTGAGGCCCTGCTTGCTGATTCCACTACAATTTCCCGAATGTGTTCAACTCCCTACTGTTCTGTCCCCGCCCGAAATAGGCCACCGCTAACTGGTCGGAGTGCCATATTACTATAAGGTCAAGATTTCACCTACTTCTTGTTGTATGAGGACTGATCCCGTTCCACAGTATTCTGACCAACGTCGTCAACGCGCAGCAGTTGGATTTTGTCGAGGGCTGGATAGCGGGACCTATCCGTGAGCCGAGGGGTCGTTCGAAATGTCTCGCTGACGGGGTACGCTTCTTTCTTTATTTTTTATTTTTATTTATTTTTGCCCAACGACTGACTCTTTTCCTAAGGTTTTTCACGTGATGTTGAGAATGTGTGTGAACACCTGCAGCCGTACATGCGAGGCTAATCCTCGCCAGTCTGCTTTCAGGCACTGCGTGTCAATGGTTTTACTGCTGCCATGTCTTCCAGCCTCGTGGGGATGTCCGATATATGATATTCGCGTGGTGACTCTGGAGAACGACCTGGGTGAGGGCAGTACGGTGCATCATGGGATACTCTATGCAAAAGGTAAGCGGCTCCTGATGGTCGATGCAGACATAGCAAGCCGGTTCAACAACTTGGAGCTCCTCTGGCACGCCACATACGATATTGCGACGGCCTGTGGTGAGGGGAAGGGAGGAGGGTCGTTGGGAATCGCGTACATCTTGTCAGGACGGACGTGGTTTTGAAGGTGCGTGCACATCTATTACTACCTTCTCCTTTCTCGTGACTTGGGTTTTTCATCAGCGTTCGCTGCTCCGGAACATCCTCGTGTATAGGCTGTGCACCATCGTGTCGGACGCATCCGCGATGCTTGATGCGGGTTCAAGCTGTTATCGTGCTCCCCATCGCAGCAAATGTTTCCTCACCAGCACCTACTGACTTGTGTCTTTGACGTTGAGCTTCTCCTGCTCGCCAAGCAACTCAGCATACCTAAGTATTGCAGGTTTGCATATCACTGGTATGAAGTCCAAGAGAGCAAATCGAATGTGCTGATGGCATCCTTGCAAATGTTGAGGGTTTGAGCAACATTTGAGAACCCGAAATATGTCAACCATTCATATATAAAAGGGTGGCTACTCCCAGGTGGACGTGGAGTGTAAGTATCAGAGTTTGATGATCTGAATCTCGAAACGACTACTCAGATTCTTATGATACTTTTTCCAGCAGCGGTACACCATGTCACTCAGCCATACCATATGTATATGTCTACCGCCTATGCACGAATAGATGCCCCGCCAGACGGGTCCGCAGGACTTTCCTTCTCCTGGGACCTTCGCTCTTCAATATCCGGACTTTTTCCTCGTGTTGTGGCTTGTGTGCACGTAAACAGTTTCTATACTTTCTTCAGTTTGTGTTGTACGGCACGAAAAGCAAGTAAGCTGACCTTCACAGTCAGGTGTGGCCCTTTTTGACCTGTACTCATTCGATTAACCTTGGTTTTCCTCCTTATATAAGGGGGTTTGACATCCAGATCTGTTTTTGGTAGGTTCAGTACACTCGTTGAAGCCGGTTCACTCTGCGTACCTTGTATATCCTCGTAGGTTGTGACCTGGTGTCGGTACGTCGCTCCTGTGGTGAGAGTATGACACTTTTTGTTTTTGTTTAGGGCTAATAAAGCCAGCCATATGGATCTACGGGGCGGTGATGACTGCTGCAGACATTTACATGATGCGCTGCTTTGAATTGTGGTACTCTTACCTTCTCGGAACCACCGCTTTTGCTTTTTTTCATTGTATTGGACTCGATGTCTACCGCTGTTTCTTCTCGCTATTCATATATCTTGTCCCGCTTTGGATCTGCCTGGGGTGCCTTTACTTGCTGGAATTATCCGCACATTGTGGCCGAGGTTGCTGGAAGTATCCGCACATTGGCCGAGGTTGCTGGAAGTGTCCGCAAACAGTTTTGCCTTTTCTCCTGTGCCTTGTCATAATCCCTCTTCTGTTATTCTGATGTCGATCCCGTTCCGGTGGGTCGGACTTGAATGAAACTGGGCATGTGTACGAGCGTACTCGTATAAGCAGTGGCCTGATCGCCTTTCTCCTAATGTTGTTATTTTAAGTCGTGCATCAGTCCCAGTTCTTCCTGATGAGTTGTCAGCATTCCGACATAAGTGGTAATTCGTGATGAGGAGAATATCTTTCTGAGTAGTCATGTCGTTTAATTTGTACTTTCATGAGCATTAAAGTAAAGCTACGCTAAGCTACAGAAGCATACGAGCGTGAATTAACGGTCGAGATCGTACAGTACTTATATTGGTGTATTACCACTCGTATAGCCCATCTTCGTAGGATTTGGCTGTCATCTCTGCCAAAATATAAAGCCTTTCATCTTCCTTTTTCAATTCGTTCATTGAAGGATGTACCGTGTAAAGATCATCTGCCCCTCTTCTCAACAGCCTTATTGTGTCGCGTCCATGACTTCTGGACAATGCTACATATGCATTAAATGGGTCCAAGGTTCCGCTAGGTGGCTTTCCTAGGTCGACGATCACGTATTCCATTGTTTGGCCTTGACACTTGTGATGAGTGAAAGCATATGCTGCAACCATAGCCAGCTGGCGCCGATGAATCCGACTTGTAGATCCATCCCTAGTTTGTATAGTAAAACTTCCTTCATTTGGCACTATCGGAACTAATCCTTTGGCTAAGCCTGGAAAATTATATTTCTCTGACGGATTGTCTGGTTTAAATATGATGATGGCAGGTGGATATTTCAACGTCATCTCCATCTGACAGTCAGGCTTCTCAGGAAGTATTTCCCAGCTATCCAACACTATGTCCTGGATTACTCCCCATGTTCCATTTGCAACATCAGCTTCCGTGGCAATGTTCATCAATACCATTGCTCGCATGCCTATCGCTATTTGCACTTTGTCTCCGAGTTGCGCTGTTTTCTTCATTCGCATGCCTGCGACAATCACTTTCTCTTCCATTGTGAGTTCTACCCTGTTTCTTCCTGCAGTGTCTTCAGCACGACAAGTATACAGTCGCTGTCCTGAAAGATAGCAGTGTCAACGTAGGGCTTCGTTGTTCCACCTATCTCTGGGACCATGCTGAGACGTAACAAAAATGGCATCTTTCCATGGTGCGGCAGTAAAATCTAATCCTTCAGTCTTGTCAATGACCAGCTTATCGAGTTCTCGTAAGTCGTCAGCTGTACACCCTCCGACGCGAAGGCGATTCAGGAGAGCAATCCAACCTTCATCCCGAACCCGGTTTTGCTTCATGAAAATGACCATGTTAGTGAATAGCTGATACAGCTCTCTACCTATCTCAGCATGCTCTCCTTTAGTACGAGAGTCATATAGTGCGGCTGATGGGTTCCCTACAGGCGGAAACTGGTGAAAGTCACCATACAATATCACACTCATCCCTCCAAACGGCTGTTCCCAGTGTCCCCCCTGCCATGACTTTTCTCTTGACAGCACCTCCGATACCAATGCCAACATGTCTTTCGTCATCATTGAACATTCATCTATCTCCAGGTACTCCTTCCCTGCTATATTCCGTTGCCTCTTTTCCTTGGTCTCTTTGCTTCCTTTATCATACCAGTCATCTTTCTTTCCAGGATTGATGGGTATCGCACCAAAAGAATGAACGGTCTGGCCACCTACGAGACTTGCTGCCACTCCAGATGTCGCTGTCTTAGCCAGTATTTCCTCCGCGTTGTGGTACTCGAACATCTCCGAAATGGCATTGATCAATATGGTCTTTCCTGTACCTCCTTGTCCCTGCACCATCATATGCAACGGTTTAGGATTCCTTCCAGCTAGAAGTGCTTTGAGATGACTCTCAACGATATCATGCGCTCGTCTCTGCTCCTTGTTCAGCAATTGCAGCTGTGGCCTGTCCTTTGGTTGTTTACGTGGCAAGTTCATATCTCCACCTGGGTTGACCTCTCCGTTTGAAATGTCAAGACTGTTTGTCAACTCATTGCGCCTATCCTCGGTGCCATGACCCTTTTCTTTCTCTTTGTTCCGAGTTATGGACTTCAGAAGTCTGTTCCACTCCCAAAAACATAGAACGTCCTCTGCGTCAGCTGTTGGTGCAATGCCTGCAATCGCAGTGTGTACCTGTGGCTTACTGAATATGGAAGCATCTTTGGCTTTGTCCATGGCATCCATCCCAAACTGTATCTCTCTGAACGGGTGGCGTAAACTCTCAGCTGCCATTATGTCTTCCTCAGTGAATTCTTGGCAGCGATGACTTTCACCTCTATCCTCATCAGTTATATCTTCTTCGGTGCCCTGCTCATCTCCTACATTCAGCAGTGCTCCACTAACAGTACTTGTGTTTTTCTTGTGTGCTTGATCTGAAGCCTCGTGATAGTACTGGATATTATCTACGATGTTGATCTGTCTTCGCGTCAGACTGGCAGAGAATTGTAACCAGACATCAGAAAAGTGCTCCGTTTCCGATTTAAGATCTTTCATCGATCTCCAAGGCCGCAGCAGAGCTAGCATCGATGCACAGTAGTATTCGTACTGGTCAGGTCTATCTCTCCTTGGGAACCACACTCCGACGAATTGCACAATAGTCTCATGGCCGCTATGTCTGATGACTCTGCATCGCTTTCCGTGTCCTGTTCCTTCCTTGTATGGTACTCTTGAACTCCTCCAGGTGCCTGTCTTGCTTTTAGATGGCTCTCCATCATATGTCTCGCTAAAGAAGTCCATGAAAGACATGCTCTCTAGCTGTTCTCCTCTGTCTGAATATTCTCGCAGTTGATCTTTCAGTTTCATCTCCCCTTCAACCAATTCAACAGGCAATGCTACTTCTTCGCTTTGCATTTCGATGCCAGTTCTGGTGCCGGAATTGCATATGGCTTCCTCTGTGTGTGATCTACCGGCAAGAAGTAAGTTGATATGCAGACTAGGGCTAGGTCATCTCTCTTACCGCTTTTCCCTGAGTTGAGGGTATGCATCTTGGATAGCTGCCGTAACTGCATTCCAATACACGGTGACATAATGATGGGAAAGAAACCGGTCTCCCCATCCCATGATATGAGATATTGCCTCGCAAACACTGAATTCTTGCTCCTTGTTCATTGCGTGAGCAAACTTCTGAACCAACTTTTTCCCCAAGTCGCGACATTCCATCACCTTTTGGTCTATCTCCATCTCAAATGCCAATGTCTGGGCGAGCGTTGCGGATGTGTTCCAGGTGAGCAGCTGTTTTTTTGTTGCATAATTGGTTATATACCAAGTGATGTCCTTTGTGTCAACTGCATTCGTGATAAGTTTCACGTCCTGGTTACTCTTAATACAGTCCATCAAATCTGGGCACCATGCCACCATATTAGCTGACATCCATTTTGGTCCCCATTCACCGGTGGGTAGAACCCAGGCATCTGATGACATTGGAAAAGGTGCTCTCCTCTTGCATATGGGTCTACCTTCCTTGTTTTTCTTCACGCACATTCCTGGCTTGCATTTATGATACTGCACGGTCCGTGCCACTGACTTCAAAGATTCGTTTCTACATGCTTGATAGTCAGGCACTGATGGATGCATTGGTCTAGCATATGATATGGCTGTCTGGGTGCTCATTTTGTCAATTTCCTCTGTGGATGCACCATCTAGGTCTGCCGTGATATTTGCCCTGATAAACTCCTTCATCTTGTCTCTGAAGGCTTCAGATAACAAGGCTTCCATCATGACCTTCGACGATGGACTCCCTCTCAACCACAGCAATATGTGGAGATGAAGGGTCCCTCTGCCCTGAGATTCTACTGCTCCGAAATAAGCATTGACCTGTCCAAAAATTCCATCTTTCCTGCAAACAGATGCACCTGTCATTGCTGCCTTGATGCCAAATAACTCCTCTAGTATGATGGTAATTATCAGGTGGAAGTATTCGGTGGCCGCGAAGGGATCAGATGCCATGTTTCGCCCTCGATCTTTAGCTAAGGGACCTGCACTATTGAGGAAATGGTCAAGGTCTATGTTTGCATCTGCTAGGACTTGCGCAATCGGGTCATGTGTATCTGATGGATTAATTGTGATCCATAAACTGAGAGGGTTGAATGCTAGATTGGTACTCCATATCTTTGATCGAAGACTTTTTCGAGATTCGTCCGTTCCAGGAACTCGGGCTCTCACAGCGGACAGCTGTTTATGAAGAGCTCGTACCCCAGGATGCAAAAAGGGCACTCGACGCATCTCCTCATCGCTTGCCTTCTTCAATATATCTGGTGTCAGGTTCATGATCAAAGCTCGGTGATAGTGAAAACTTGAACGTTTGATTTGCAGGGATGCTGAGCGGCATATTTTCTGTTTATGCATGACACCATATATCTGGAACACAAAATGGTAATCCTTTCGGAACCTCCGATCACTGTATTGTAGTGCCCATCTTGAGTGTACTTCATATGGTACATTCCGTGATCTGTTGACTTCAAATCCTCCAAGGCCATATGGAAATAACCAAGGGAAGGCACCCAATAAATGGTTAGGATTTCCTGGCCCTCCGTCGGTTCGTTCACCCGATTCTTGGTTGATCCTAGCATACTCGTTGGTAAACATGCTTCCTCTCCTGATGAAGTATTTGTCTTCAGGTCGGAGCTTGGCGACTGTTTCTTCATTGCCAAGGTTTGCCAATGCATGGGCCATGATATCAGTATCGGTGATATTGTCCCCATTAGCATCTATCATGCCATTTGAATGAAGCAGTAAAACATCTAGAAAATGCTATCATTCTTACTGATATCTTGGTACTGTAATGCTTCAGGGACTTACCAGGCTCCATGAAAGGATCTGGTCTCATTTCCCCTCCCTCCACTCTGATGGTACCTGGTTCATATGCTGTTTCAGATGGGATTTGAGCTAGCATTCATAAAACAGACATATAAACTACAAACCGACAGAATCCCATCCATCTTGATCAGGAATGTAGGTGTCTTGTTCCATGGCAAGGCCAACGATATCATGCGAGGTCCTGACTGTCGACAGTATCTCACTGGGTACCCCATCTGAAGGAAGATCGGATAGATTGTCGTCAGATATTATGATATCATGGTACAGCGGATTGTTCTCTTTTAACCATAGGAGAGCCCTGCGAACATGCTCTCTCCTAACATGAAAGATACCAGGAAGTTCTCTCATTTTCACCCCTCGTGGACCGACAAATGTAATACCAATCACAGCGGAAAGCACCCGAGCCTGTGGCGGAAGGACATTGGCTGAGACCAGGCCTGTGATGTGGCTTGTATTCAAAGGGTGTGTGGATATATTGCCCTTCAGGCCCAAGTACACTGCATCGCTCTCTAGCCATTGCTCTGCATGCTCTGCTTTTGGATATAACTTCACTAAATAAGTGCATGGAAGATGTCGAGCGATTAGAACGTGCTCTGCCAGTGATAGTATGGATAGCTCAAAAGGGACTTTGCCTATCCACATATTGTTTGCCAGTGCAAGAGGTGGCATCTGACCTATTCCCAAATGACGACTGCAGTCATTGCACACATGACCGGAGCCATTATCGTCTAACGCATCATTGTGTAGGAGGGATCCCATATGTAGAACATGCTCTGGGTGAGGATGAGTCGGCTTCAGAAAGTGGATATTGGGTAGCTCATCAAGACGAACTTCAGTCATCTTGGAGGATGCAAAGAGCAGTCTTGCACAAACCATGCACGCACGTTGTGCAAGTTCCGCATTTGATGTCCTGTGTATATATCCTTTGATACAGTCCTCTCTGGTTTCCTGACTCGCATTCTGTAGAAACGGTCCGTTTATGAGCTCGTTGATAACGTTGTCTTGGCACTCGTCTATTCTGGTTTCATTATCTGTACATGCATCCACCTCATGCTGTGTACTGGATATTGTTGTATATGCAGACCAGGTCATCAGGTCTGTCACATGGCTTGGGGCTTGTCTGCCTCGAGGTTTCTTCCTGCTGCGTTTATCTGTCCTGTCATCATGAGCTTTTCTTTTCTTTCCCATTGCCGATTGTTCTGATGCTAGGCATCTAATTTGATTTTGTGTCTCTGTAGATAGGTTACTGATGTACTCCAGCAACTTAGATCGCAAACACTTTTCATCGCGTCCAACAAGAACAACCCGTTCAACTAGTTCAACAATTTGGGGGATAGTAAAGTAGCAGAGTTCTGTTTCCACCGGTGTACCATCATTGAATGTACTACAGGTGTTAGATAATGGGGTTGGTGGCATGGCAGACTGATGAAAGACTATTAGAATATTGTAATTGACGGCATAAAATATTGAAGGTGTATGGGCAAGGTGAGGTGAGTAAGTGACAGTAAATACGACAGATAGCAATGATGAGAAATGTGAGTGACAGTAGATGAATGTTGAGATGACGAAGATGGGATAGAAGATTGGTCGACGATGCGGATGCCAAGTATAAATGGATGGAGTCGATGGCTAGTATTCTCCATCCCCAGCAAAGATGATAGCAAGATAGCAAATGATAGAACACAACGACGAGACAATGCTAAGTGTTTTGGTACCAAGCAGGTAAAAGAACACATTAGTTCATGCAGCATACTACCTGTATTTATACATATTTTAAGGCCTGCCCCTGTGATCGGCACGGTTGATCAAGCCAGGCTATTGCCGTGAGCGTCGGATAAATCCGGTGTCACTGTTCCAAGGAGGGATCTATACAAGCTTGGAGGTTATGCAAGATCATATGGAGAGCAAAGGCAATGTAGCTCACATTCCTACCGATGATGCGTGGCTCAGGCCAAACGGCATGATGTCAAAGTCATTGTCGACGTTGTTGTCATTGTTGTTGTTGGCAGCGTTCTTTTTATGGTGTTTTTCGATATGGACCCCGGCGCCTAAGGATGGTTCAAGAGGTAGATTCAAAGAAATACCTGGTTTGAGCGTAACTAACAGTACGGCGACCACAGAGCTGGCCACGTCAGAATCTACCAGCTGGTAGGATATATTTCTGATAGCCAACATATCCGATTCACGTTCACCGAGACCAGTATGATGAGCCCATCGACAAGCCCATTGCACCAGAACTCGAGTAAGAATGATAGCAGAGATGTAGCTATAGTGAGTGTGCCCTCCATCGGTACTGGTGCTGATAGGATCCACAACTACGAATATCGCATGCGTAGTTTCCATTAAGCCCATCTGGGCAGCAGAAACGGCCTGACTGTGTGTCAGCAGTTTGGTGGCGGAGTAGATCGGGAAGTGCGAGATGGGGTACCAAAGGCAGTAGTAAGACGAGGCTGGTATATCTGTAAGAGCACACCGGATCTGTTCTTTGGACCACACCATGAAGTGGTCCTAGCCGATAGGATCAGCCATATATACAGAAGAGCTCAGAACAATAACGCATGGATATGGCCTGCACCATCAGAACCTGCGCTTCTACAGCACCGATGGGGTTGTGGTTGGCTGCTAGAATCATGTACCCTATCAATATAGGGACTAGGTTTCGAACAAGCTGCCTTTTGATACAGGGCTTGGTATCAGCCATTGTTGGTGCACCGCTGGCTGTTACATCCTTGTCAGTGATGTCGCGAGAGGTAGAAGAGAAACACTTCTCACGTGTCACCCGGTTGGGGTCCAAGAATGCTTCTTCTACAATCGCTCCCGCCTTGTTCTCGTTCCTCAGCCATCGCGATGGTGTCTGAGTTGTGTTCGGTGTCATGCCATGTGCGCAGTAGGACTCGTGGCCACCAAAGTATGTCTGACCGCTGTTAGCACCGATGTACTTCAACGGCTGGTGGTAGGCACTGGTATAAGGTTCCTCCGGTTCCTGAGGTTTGAAGCACTCGTAGGCTATTTGAGGCACGTTGTTGTTGTCAGAAGGGATGCTGGTTTGAGTCTGAAGTGCTATGTAGGCATCAAAACCTGGATTGGTCGTGTCGTTACTGACAAGAGGGTGCTGAAACGGAGGGGCGAATGTTTCCATGCTCATGTCCTCTTCTGACATAGCTGTACTGTTGAAAACATCAGGATGAAACATGCAGAAGTACAGAAGTACATACCTTGGAGTGGTCGAAGTCGACATCTTTTTAGGCAATGATTGCCAAATTAGGACTCTATAATTGAGAGGTCTGAGAGGTTTGCGATTCAACTACAAGAGAGAAGACACGCGTTGGATGTCGTGGAACCTGGATGCTGTGGGACTTGATGCTAGGACATGCAAATACAAGTTAAACGTGAACATAAACCATAATACAATTGAGTAATAAAAATTTAATTTGATTAATTAAAGCTTTAAGTCAAGGCAACAAGAGGTGCGGTATATGCCGTGTACAACGCCACCAGCCAGGCAGAGGTACCCCTGTGCTGGCCAGGTGCCATGTCCAGACGGTGTCCTCAAGTCCTCGAATATCGGTACTGACTTCGGTAACATAGCGGAATCTACCTACAGTAACACAGCGGAATCTACGTTGGCTATCAGAACACTAAACCCTAAAACCCTTTCCAGTTCACACCGGAATAATTCAAGGTACGCAAATCCCATAGTTTGCTGAACTGTTTGCACACGAACTTCCGCACCACTACCTTATCCACGTGTAGCCTCATCATCCTGTATCCTATTTGGATGTCCAACCATTCAAATGAAGGATGATCTGTTCTACTCAAAATTACTTGGGCTAAACGCCGAAGGGTGTTGGCATGTCATTCACGATCATCCTCCGCCAGTGCCTTGATGCGTATTCGAACATGTAAAGTTCGAAGCTGGTAAGGTGTGATTGTAGATATGGATGCTGTGAGCGATTTCAATTCCCCATCAGAGCATTCGACGTGTAGTCTCTCCAAGAAAGTGAGCTGATTCAAGTAAAGGACTGACAACGTCCATAATGGTTCGGGAACTACTGAAAAGTGCTTTGAGCATACTGGCAGCCTGCGACATACTATGATGTTACCTTTTTGCTTTATTTTGAGTTCCGTCAGTGAGGTTGTAAACATATTTATCATCTGTTGCATCAATCCAGCATCCTGGTCCAATTCACCGATTAACTCTATGTCCTGGACACCTTCTATGAAAGTGATCGCTCGCGACAATGCGCAAGGGTCGTTAACCGACCCAACGTCCACCGACATTGTCCGTAACGTGCTTTTGCCTGACATACAGTTATATCCCATATCACTGAACCGAGTGTGTACTCCTCCCACTACGACTGATCCGTTTTGTGGGATCAGACTGACAAACGTGTCATGGCTAATGGTATAGTCTATAAAGACTGTTTCTTTAACGGAGGTATTGATCTTGAGGGGTTGAGTAACGACAGCATTGCGCAGTATTATTGTTTTCAGGTCTGGTAACGACCTGGCAATGGCGTCGAACTCATCGGCGCGTGTATCCCACCTATGCCAGTGAAGAGTCAGGGGGGGAGGAAGCAGGTCACTGACCTCGCCGATGGCGTGATCGGTATCTGAGACGGTGACTTCTTGGGTGTGTTTACAGTATTCCATGTGGTGACAAGCCATCGAAATGTACATCTGATATAAAAGTCAGTGTCATTGCCACCGAACCAAACATGCCCAAGTATTTGGACACATATTATTAGTCAATGTCAGGGTGCGCACAAGGTGAGATGGCAACATATATCCCTTGGGTTCCTGCGAGACAAGGCGCCACGGCAACTAGCGAACAGACCCCGCAACTGCTCTGACATATTCTGATTCTTCAGCGTGTTACTAGTTGTGTTACTAGTTGTGTCGTAGTCATGTTCGTGTAAAAGTATCCAGTAGAGGACAATTTAACACCACCTGATGATGCTTGAGTATAGGCAACATTTATCATATTATCATCTGCATCGAAAATCAGCACTGCACATGCGAGTAGAATTATAATGTATTCTCTCTCCATGCACAAATCGATCCGTAAGTGTGAACAAGTAATCATATCCAAGAGGAGAGCGCTGTCATTGAGCATAATAGAATGTTATCGAATGATTCGATTGCTAGAGCAAGAGAACCAGATCAGCACTGAGCATCCATGCGAGAGGAGAGCGCTGTCATCTGGCGTTGGAGCAGAATAGAAAGTCATTGAGTGAAACAATTGTTAGAGCAAGAGAACTGGATCAGTATGCAAGCGGTATAGACGACAGACAGTGGTGCACATCCTGAGACGGACGTATACAGTGATGGTGATGGTGAGTGGGTAAGTTGCACTGGTGCCATTTGAAAATAACCCTGGTACCGGCATCTTCCGAAATTGCTTCTTTTTTTGGTATCCAGTTAAGCTGCATTACTTAAACACATACCGCGAACTTGTAATTCTGCTGTTTCAAAATTTTCACCCATCATGGACAGAATGCCGCAAGAAATCAAAAACAAAATTGTCGCTCATGCATGCGATAATCCAATAGATGCCTGGAACTGTGCGCTGGTGGATAAGTCCTTTCTTTGGCAGGCTTATGAATGTCTTTTTTATTACCTTGATGTTGCCGCCACCGGGTTGGCTTTATCTTCTAATACCGTCCTTGGATATCGAAAAGCGCACCACATCAATGTCGTAGCTCGCCATCTTGAGCAGTTTCCAAACGTGCGATACCATGTCCGGGCAGTCGTTTTTCACGGTTCGACGCTGGATGACAGTAATACCCACTTTCTTGTCCATCTTCTGGACTGTCTTCCTCAACTGAAACAGTTCATGTTCAGAGGCCTCACCTCTGTAGACAACGCCTCGGAGACATGTCTAAGTCGAGTAACTTCCTTGCTCGTCTTAGTTGAAGAATTAGGGTTTAGGCGATGCATGTTGTCTAAGAAGGCCTTTGGTACATTGTCTTCTGGTGGGTCACACTTATGGCCGCTTGTAGTTGCCGTTGTTTAACGTGCCTTCATCTAGTATTAACAGCTCTACAAATACTAGACCTTCGGTCTACTTACATATGCATGGGTTGTTTGCCCTTCCGTACATTTGGAACAGTCTGTGAAATGCAATTGTCGGTGTCGAGAATCGTTCTCAGCCAAGATGCGTCCACCTATGATTGGGTAGCGTTGGCATCCTTTGCACAGATCCACGTATTGAAGGTGTCCGTTTATTATCCCAGCGACTTAAAGTTCGTTTGTATGATATTGACTTTGGCAACTGCACTCGAGTCTCTGAAGCTTGGTTTTTGTCGTAAGCCTATCTTTTTTATGCTGTATCAATAGTCTTAAACTTAGCTTGAACAGTCACTGCTTACAAAATTCGAAGGTCTACTAAACCGGAACTCGATCTAAATGGCCTCCCTCGATTATCAAAAATTTCGTTCTGCAGTGCGATATCAGCCTTGCAATTCCTGCAGCGCTTGATAGATACGTTGGCCCTCCCAACCTTGACTGATATTTGGTTCGATGCAGGATTTCATTCATCCATTTCACTACATCGTCATATAGGTATTCTGAACATGCTGGATGAGTCTTTATCTCGCAGCATGGACCCAGAAGCGTTTGTCGGCATGACCTGTACAGTGCTACAACACACGCATGCCATTGGAGAAGCAGACAGGGATAGTTTCAAGAAATATACCTTTCTGAAAACTCGCAACTTGATTTGCAAAAAGTTTATTTTCGAGTTTGGGGTTTGGTATTCGTGGTTGAAGAATGGAAGGTTTACTCAATATTATTAACAAGTCCCTCTTAAATGTATACCAGATTTGTTTATTATACTACATTGTGGCGCAGCAAAGGAATGTAAAAGAAAAAATATCAATCTATAGGAGATGCAATGTGGCGATTGAGGAATCCTCTAGATACTAGTTCCATACCCTTATATGTTCTAGTCGTACTTCGCCACAAACGAATGCTGCTTTTCCACTCTGCTTGGTTCAAGCATCGGCCTTTGGGGTCACCGTTCAGATACAGCTGAACCCGATGCTGATACCAATCTTCCGCATCAGCGCTCCAATGCCCGAGATCTAGACCCGAATTTCTAAAACTGCGTTCTCTGGGAAACCAGGACAGATCCTGAGTAAATGCAGACGAGCATGATGCACTCCGATAGACTCTGTACACCCCACATATTAGGTCAATCTGTTTCTCAGACAGTCCCTCTGCCCACACGCGATAACTGGTATTGGACTTGGCTTGTAAATGGTGGCATTTCCCGTTACTAGACATATCGTTTCCTGGTCCGGATAAGATGAATTCAGGGTCAGATACATGCTCCATTGCGATACGCCAAACCAAACCACCCTGCATCAATGCCGCCCTTGCAATTGCTGGATCTTCGAGCAAAGCACGTCGCTTCCTTATGTAATATGCGAAATCAGAAAGATCCGGCTTGAATCCTACAGGCCAATATGGAATGGCATCTTGAGGATGAGCTCGGCATGGACCGACGACTGCATCGTCCACACACATGGTGAATTGAGCACCATAGCGACACATCTCTTCTGCGAAGTCGTCCAGACAGGACGCATTTCGGAGATGCAGACAATGCAGTACATCCATGGCACGATATACAATGAACCTGTAAGGCGTCCGCTTGGTTGAGATGACCGGTCTGATCTCGAATCCCACCTTATCATTACGATACCATCGAACAATGTGCACAGTGAAATCAGGGTTGCTTGCTCTCGAGAGGTAGTGTGAGGCACCTGATATCACGTCCCAACATCGTGGCAGCATTGGACAAGGTGGCGTTTTTCTTGCCGTGTTGTCTTCCAATACTAATGACGACAGCCACCTAAGACCTTCTGATATACGAATAATTTCGGATTTAGGTTGTAGGTCGATAGGTGTTGATGGTAAAATGGAACATCCTAGAGCTTGACACAATTCCGAGACTTTTTGCTTTTCCACGGATGTGTAAGTATCTGCCGCTGAGGGTGCTGATGACGAGGTCGGTGAACAGTGCGACGATGGAGCTACAGGCTTTATGCCAAACCGAAATTGAAGGGCATCATCCAAGGAACAAATGAATAATGATCTGGGACAGAGTTCTTCCGCATCTGTGCCGTATATTCTGTTATGCACGAGCTCCCATTCCCTGATGGACCCCTGGTGTATGTCGGGCGCTGGTCCTTCGGATGGTCCGCATATCTCGCCTTCTTCTTGTTCATCAACCGTCGGATCGATTGGTAACAACCCACCTCGGTCAGGAGACAAGTCAAATTCAAAATTTAAATCCCATTCGTTCCAGTACGCGGAGTATCACCTCTGCGATGATGCATAATCATCCCAAAAGTCCGGAACGGCACTTTGTGGGATGAACTTGCGGCAAAGATGCTTTGCACCTTTAACCATACACCAATAGAATACCCGTGATTCTGTTATGACCGGGCCCGGGAATAACAGACTAGGCGTCTAACGATACAATGCCTCGCACTTCGGGCAGATCGATAGAACCGTAGCGTCTATTACAGCGGAGCGGTATACGCAGTGAACTCTCGGCAAGCGATAAGAGTAAAGTCCGGGGTGTATTAACTTAGCTCGAAGCTAAGGTACATGGCTGAGAGCGGTGCTACTTATATACGATATGTGGAAACTAAAAATAGCTCAATGGGTAGCGGCTTCGATAGAAGTTCTGGGGTGATCTGGTGGGGTGTTGGGGATGGTCCGTGCAGTGCCGAAGTGCTGAGATGCCAGATAAGATAAGATAAGGGAGAAAGTGAATAAATCATAACATCACCCCCTCGTTAAGGCAGGCGTCCCGACTGCTCGTATGGCGCTCCTTCGGTCTTCGAATTCTGCTATTGTGTCTTGCGCGTGCTCCATGTCCTCCTCTCGTACCCAAGAGTTGTGTTCACGGGTCCAACCTTTCCACTTTACAAGGTAGTCCATGGTCGTTCTGGATTTCTGTCCTCGTCTTCCCGTATTTGTCGTGGTTTAGCATCGAGAACCTCTTCTATCTTGTATTCTTCTTTGTTCTCGACCAGGTCGGGAGGCGGTGGAGGCGGTAATTCCTGATTTGGGAATGCTGGTGGTTCGTACGGCGTGAGCAGCTTCTTGTTGAAGCGTGGGTGAATTTTCCAGTGGGGAGGCAATTTGAGTTTGTAAGCACTGGTACCCGCTTTGTCAATTATCGCGAAGGGCCCTACTCGCTTGTCATCAAGTTTCTTCTTTGGTCGGGGTAAGTGGAGATTTGTAGCGTCCAGCCAGACTCGGTCACCAATCTGATAGGGATGAGACGGCTGCTTCTTTTTGTCGTACTGGGTTTTCATCCTCTCCGCCGCGGACTTGAGGGCCTTCTCCATTTCCGTGTGGATTATAGTCATGGTCTTTACGAAGTCTTGGGCCGCAGGGTTCGAGAGTGGGGATGGACGTATCGAATCTGGGAGTATTCGTGGGTTTCAGCCATAGAGGACCATAAATGGGCTTTTACCAGTGGTGCTATGGACTTGGTTATTGTGGGCAAATTCTGCCAAGGGGAGCCAGTCACTCCAATCCGTCTGCCTGTGGTTCACGAAGATTCGGAGGTATTTTTCGACCTCCTGGTTGACGCGCTCGGTCTGTCCGTCCATCTGTGGGTGGAATGCGGTGGAGGCGTTCTGGGTGATATCAAGCATCCGATACAGTTCTTTCATGAATTTTGATACGAACTGAGGGCCTCGGTTGGAGATGACTATCTGGGGCATTCCGTGATGTGCATAGACCTGGTCTCGGAGGATCCACGCCCATCCTTCTGCTGATAGTTCCACGTTGCAGGCTACGGGAATGATGGCCTTGGAGAATCGATCTACAATCATTAGGATCACGTCGTGGCCATTGGAATCCGGCAATCCGGTGATCATATCGACTGAAATGTGTGTCCACGGCCCTGCTGGTACCTTGTTCAGGTACAGCGGTGCAGATTTGGCAGCCGTACTGGACTTAGTTCGCTGGCAGGTCTCACAACTCTTTACGTAGGCTTCGACGTCCTTCTTCATCTTGGGCCACCAGTAATCTCGAAGAACGAGCTCCTTGGTTTTCTCGATTCCTGGATGTCCGGCAGTGACGTGGTCATGGTATCGAGAGATGATCTCGCCCCGCAATGTCCTCTTGCGGGGGACGTAGATTCTTCTGTCGTAGTGCAGGAGCCCGTCATGGCGGGTGACACCTCGTTGGTGGTGAAGGGAGGTGGCAATACCTTCGTCCCATAATTCCTCTTGTTGGGTGGTTTCGATAATGTGTTGATGAACCTCGGAGGTGGTGGGCATGACGAGGGCGCGGAAGTGGTGCTCTTGTAGTATGATGATATTGTCGTTATCATCATGCCCTTGGTCATGGTCTTGTCGCCTAGATAACAGGTCCACCTTCACGTTCTGGGCACCGGGCTTGTGATAGAGCGTGAAGTGGTATTCCGCAAGTTCAGTTACCCAATGGGCCTGCCATCGGTTTAGCTTTTGCAGGAGTCGGAAGTACTGGAGGTTTTGATGATCCGTCCAGATTTCCACGTCTTCTTTAGCGCCCATGAGGTAGTGGTGCCATTCGGAGAGTGCGAGCATAATAGCGAGTAGCTCCTTGTCATAGATCTCGTAATTCCTCTCCATCGCACTGAGTGATTTAGACATGAATGCTACGGGTCGCCATACGTTGCCTTGCTTCTGACTGAGTACTGCGCCTACTGCACCTTTGCTTGCGTCTGCCTCGACCCGAAAGGGGTCATCGTCCGTCGGGATGGCGAGGACGACATCCTTGGCCATGCGACGCTTCAGTTCTTGGAAGGCCTTGTCTTGCGCCTCTGTTCATTTCCACTTGGCATTGCCCGTCAACTGTGTGAGGGGTCATACCACCTTTGAGTACATTCTGATGAACTTCCGATAGAAGTTGGTGAACCCCAGAAATGATTGGAGTTCCTTCTTTCTGCGGGGGGTTGGCCATTTGGCAATACCGGCGATCTTGATGGGATCCATTCGTACGGAGTTTTTGCTAATAATTACGCCAAGGTACTCTGTTTCGAGGACCTCGAACTCGCATTTCTCCGCTTTGAGGAAGAGTTTATTTTCATGGAGACGCTGGAGAACTCGCTTCACGATTTGACGGTGCTCCTGGAGATCCTTCGAGAAGATCAGGATGTCGTCGAGATAGATGGTGACCTTTTCTTCCCCGATTAGGTCTCGGAAGATGTCATTCATCATCCATTGGAACGTCGCGGGTGAGTTGGTGAGTCCGAAGAACATGACAGTCGGTTCATAGAGTCCGCGGTTTGTGCGGAAAGCCGCCTTCTCTTCGTCTCCCTCCTTGATTCGGACGTTGTTGTATCCCCAACGAACGTCAAGCTTAGTGAAGTACTTGGCGCCACGTAATTTGTCGATTAATTTGGAGATAAGCGGTAGCGGGTAGCGGTTTTTGATGGTCATTTCGTTGAGCTTGCGGTAGTCTTGCACCGGTCGTAGGGTGCCATCCTTCTTTTTACGAAGAAGAAGGGGGATGCGAACGGGGATTTGGAAGGGCGGATGCAGCCAGATTCCAGGTTTTCGTCGAGGAATTTGTCGAGTTGCTCCTGTTCGTTTCGGTTCAAGGGATATACCTTACAGTCTAGGGTGGATTTGGCGTTGGGGATGAGCTCAATGGCATGGTCCCAAGGCTTCCGCTCGGGTAAATCGTCGAAGTTCTCCTTAGAGAATAGGTCATGGAAGGAGTGGTAGTGCTCTGGCACCATCTCTTCGAAAGTCCTCTTTGGTCGGTCAGCGTTGGCCTTGGCCGCTAGGTCATTGGCGTGATGGAGGGCCTGTATCGTAAGCTCTTCCTCCATTCGGACGGCGAGGATCGTGTCGCCGTCTTCGAGCTCTTCGTCCCAACGATCGTCGGGATCGGCATCCGGTAATTCCAGGGGGCTTTTTACGCATTGGCAACGTCCGAAGATTACACTTCCGGTTCGCCAGTTAACCGAGGGATTATGGTGTTTGAGCCAGTCGTGGCTGAGATAGATGTCCCGTTTCCCCAGGTCAGTGACTGCCAGGTCGATTCGTTCATAATGCTCCCCGATGGTAAGGCAAAGTTCTACGAATTCAGTGACTTCGCCTCCCGCGTTCTTGGTCCCATCAGCGTTATAGACCGGAATGGGGACCTTCACCTTCCTGGTGTCAAGCCCATGCTCCCTGACATAGGCGCCGTTGATCGCACTCCCCGTACACCCACTGTCTACCAGGGCCCTTGTGCTGAGGACCTTGCGCCCTGTGCAAGGCTCTAGGATCACCGGGATCATCAAATCGCTGGTGGATCCCCGGATGTAACGTATGGGTTCTCGGAGTTCATAGAGGTGTTCTCGGGCGAGTTCACCTTCCGTTCGAAGGGTTTGGAGGAGCTCGTCGCTTAGCTCTCCTAGGCGGTCTTTGTGGATCCTAAGGGCCAGGATGGTGCGTGCAGCGTTATTGTTTGGGGCTTGGCAGATAGCGCGTAGTGTCCAGTCGACTTCAAAAGGTTTTACCCATCCGTAGTCGACTCGGGGGGCAACGGGGATCGTTTCGGGAACTACGGGAGCGATTGCTCGGGAGTTCCCCGGGCTAATGATCGGCCTTCCTTTTAATTCCCATAGTCGGAAGGAGGCGTCGTCCTCCTCATCGGGTATTTCCTCCAAGAATACCTTATGCCCCCTCTTTACCGCCTGGGCGCCAGCGGATTCCTCCTTTTTGGCTAGACGGGTATCCTGCGGGTGATATCCCGAGGAATTGTCACTCGATGGATCTTGATCTGAGGCGGGATGCAGGGAATGTATCCGCTCTTGATCTCCCTGTGTGCAGAGAGAAGTGCTTTCTCTGGGGGTGTCGCCCGAGGCCACGGGCCGCCCTTGTACCGAAGGGTCGGAATTACCAGGGATTCAGCCTGCTACTCCCAGGCCCGCGGGGACCCTCTGCTCGCTTTCGCTAAAAATCCGAGTTGTGGCGGACATCCCTCCGCCTGGTCTTCCTGGCCGTTCCCTCATGGGGGTTGAGCCTGCGCCGCCCTTGCCGTCGCGGGGAGAGTTGCGCTCTGGGCCCGCGCCTTGGATGTCGCTCCGTGGGGGCACCCGTTCGTGGTTCGGGGTCGCTTCGTCAGGTCTAGGAGTGACCCTAATTCCTGCCCCACCTGATCGGAGGGTGTCTCGACCAGAGGGAGACTGCCCGTCCGTCATTATGGCGGGTGTCACTGTGGTGGGCGACTTGTCATTCGATCCGTTCACTCGCGACGAGCTAGTTGGCAGACGTTTAGCCGGTTTAGGTAACCTGGGGACGGCGGCCCCGATGCCTAGGGGGGATTTGTTAGTGATGCCCTGAAGGGCGTCGTATCGGTTCGCTGATTCTGTAACTGGGCACGCGAGAGAAGTCGTAAGTTGGCACATAGGCCGTATATTGATAATATTTCTTGAAGTCGTAGAGGTAACCGGCCCCGCACTTGGGGACCGGGGTATAGCCAAATGCGTAGTAAATAGTTCATCTGAGGGTATATAGCGAGTAGATATTGGTACAAAAGAAGAAGCGGGGCATGCACCAGGAAGGTCCTTGGTCGTCACGGGCGAATCAGAACCCGGACGACCTACTCTTTTACCTCCTTTACTTCTGCGAGTGGTTCCGGTACCGCCTCAAGTGCGCGTACCTCTCGTTTCTCACCCTTGTGGGGACAATCCCAGCTGAGATGCCCCTTCTCGTCGCAACGGAAGCACTTTCCTTCCGCCATTTGCCGTGACCTTTTTGCATCGATTTCCATCGGGACTCCCCTGCCGGGATGTGTGGTTTGGTGGATCGGGATCCATTTGGATCCGGACATGGCTGGCTTTGGGGTTTCCTTAGGTTTTTGCGTCGGGCGGGGTTCGATGGTTTTGGAAGGAGTAAACCCCTGGGGGTTCGGGCGCTTCGCGGGGTTGTTGTCGAGGCCCTGGGTCTGTTTGAAGATCTTTTGTCGCTGGCGTTGTTCGTACATGAGGAGAATCCGCTCCTTCCATGCTTCGTAGTCGTGGGGAACCGCGATTCCCAGGTTGGCAATGGCCATCCCATAGCTGCGGGGAATACCCTTGCGAACTGCCTGGACCAGGAGCCCGCGATCTGATTGATCGGCGAGGCGATTGGCCAATTTGGCCTCCCTTTCCAGTTTCCAGAAGAAGATGTGGGCAGCATCGTCCCCCATCCTCTTTTCATGAACCAATTCGATGGCCGGGTCCCGGAATTGCTCTCGGAAGAGCTCGCAAAATTCCTCCCATTGGGGGTAGCGATAGCGTGGCCCAGCCTCGAAATCTTCATCCTCCTCGGGTGTCCCATGCAGTCCTGGGTCCGCCGGGACGTATCGGTACTTGGGACGCTCGTGTACCCACCAGTCCTCCGCCTCCCCGTCGAGGAGGGACACTGCTAGTCCTACCATGAGGGAGGGCCTCCCTTCGTAGTGGTATCGGAAGGTCTCGAAGTACTGGTCGCATGCCCCAAGGAAATGCTCGATGTCGTCGTGTTTCCCTTCAAAGGCTCTCGGGGGTTTCATGAGTATTGGCCGTACGTTGATAAATGCCAGAGGGTGGCCAGGGTTCCATTCGCCTGTCGGTCCATGGTCGGGTGGGTCCCAGTCAGGGGGTCGAGGGACCGAGTAGTGGTCTGGGTCTGGCCCTCGTCGCGGAGGTCGACCACGACCTGGGGTTGGCGCTTTCTTCTTCTTTTCCTCTTCTAACTCATTTTGGAGTCGGGTGTTCTCGTCTCGCATGGCAGTGGCCTGGTCCTCAAGCTGGGCCATCCGCTGTTAATCTGTCTCCCCCAGTTCTGGGGGATCTTCTGCCATGTCTCCGCTGTCGTCGTCTGGATTCCCTGACCCTGCGATCAGGTGGCTCGTTTCTTTGCCGTGATACTCCCCCCTGTTTCTCCATTCCCTTCGTACGGTGGCCGGGGGGAATCAGGTTCTCCCTGTATCTGGGCAAGGGGTAATAAGGCGCGTTCCAAGGTGGTCTGTTCCTGCTTGGTCTGTGGGGGAATGTGAAGGAGCCGGTTCCCCGCTGTCGGTGGGTACCTTTCTCGATATTGGTTTGCCCAGATCCGGGCATCGATGACGCGGTCTCGTCCGTATCGAGGAAGCGGATCCCCTCAATCAACGGCGAGGTAGTAGTCCATGGTCTCCCTGTCCGGAGCTCGGAATCCTGTCCTTTGCTCGATGTCCTGCCATTGTAGTTCCCAGGCCTCACTGCGCGCGGGGCCCAGTAGGAGGATATCGGCTCTTGAAAGAGCCGGCCACTCGTAGTCCCCGCCGAAGGGATTGAGTGGGTCGTCGTCGTCTCGGGGTCGGGGTGGTCCGACCATGACAGGTTCTGGGTTCGGAAGGGGTTCCGGGTCTGCAGGGGGCGTTGTGGTCCCCGCGGATTCTGACTCGGGAGTAGCGGTTCTCGGAACGGAGGGGATTGACTCGGGAGTGGAGGCTCTGGAGATCCCGGAGGCATGTGGAACTCCTCGCTCGTCCAGGATGATGAGGGGGATACTATTGTCTGAGTCACTGTCGCTGTTGATCTCAATGGGTCTCCGAATCATCCCAAACGGAGGTCGAACTGGTCGCGTGGGAGGACATCGTAAGAAGGCCTCGAGTTGTGGTCCCCGTGCGGAGAGGAGACGTCTGGGGGTGTATGCTGGGGGCTCGGGCTCTCTACGCCGTACGTTCTGCATGTTCGTATGTTGGGAGGGTCTGGCCTCGGAAGTGGGTTGAGCAGGCTCTCTATCCTCAGCGGATTCCTGGCGGGATTCGAAGAAGACGACCGCCTCTCCTCGTTGCTGGGCTCGTATGACCGGGCGTTCTGCCCCCATGCCTGGTCGGATGTGGGCAGGGTCGAGTCTGGGTAGTTCGACATAGTGTCGAGGGATCAGTAGTGGTGGTGGTACAATGAGGACTCCCCGTCGATGGAGGAATCCCCAGATCTGTTCTTGATATACGAGGACTAGTGCCGCGGTGAGGAGGCACAAAAAGGTGGTGGTGACAATAGCGGCGCTGAGGGCAACGGTTTGCGTCTGGTTCAGGTCTGGGGTCATAAACCTCGGAGTTGCGCTTCGCGCAGCGCTTGGGATAGGTGGTGGAGGAGGAATTTTAGGAGGAGAAGCGAAATGAAGGTGACGATGTTCAGGAATAGGAGGAATCGGAGTTCTTGCCTAGTCGATGTTGCAGCTATAGTCGTCGTAGCTGCAGTAATCGTAGGAGTGGAGGTCATCGTGGTGAAAACAGGGAGGGGATAGCTCGCGTCTTTTGGGGTAGGTCCTTCCTTTTTGTGCTCTAGGTTTGCGTCGTCCTCCGCCCTCATTTTTGGTCTCAGGGTTCTTCTGGTTTTTCTCATGTTTGGGTAGTCGCTTCTGAGGCATAGGAATCTCCGCGGTGAATGGGAGGAGGGGTAAGAAAGCTTCGAGCCAATTGTTATGACCGGGCCTGGGAATAACAGACTAGGCGTCTAACGATACAATGCCTCGCACTTCGGGCAGATCGATAGAACCGTAGTGTCTATTACAGCAGAGCGGTATATGCAGTGAACTCTCGGCAAGCGATAAGAGTAAAGTCCGGGGTGTATTAACTTAGCTCGAAGCTAAGGTACATGGCTGAGAGCGGTGCTACTTATATACGATATGTGGAAACTAAAAATAGCTCAATGGGTAGCGGCTTCGATAGAAGTTCTGGGGTGATCTGGTGGGGTGTTGGGGATGGTCCGTGCAGTGCCGAAGTGCCGAGATGCCGGATAAGATAAGATAAGGGAGAAAGTGAATAAATCGTAACAGATTCGGCTTTGGGACATATTTGCTTTTTTGCATGCACCTCACGAGCCTTGCGGCGTTGCTTATCCCGAACGGATTCGTCATTGGCAAGTTGTTCGACCTCACGGTCACGACGTTCAAAGAACGTCTGCCACGTTTCTCTAGAACATTGGATGCCTATATCATGTGTTTCTGTACCACTGGATATCTCTGCTGCACTGGCTATTGTCTGATTCGAAGGGTCAGGCGGGTGCGTCATAGACACCTTCACCAGTACATGGCAGCCGTTCCTCTTCTTATGGATAATCTCGAATATTTCTCCCGATAACCTCTCGTGCCACTTCCCCTGCAGTATTTCAAACGTGCACGGTTGCGAATGAGGGGCAGCTTTGTGCCGTGTTTGTATTCGGTACGGTGTAGTTTGTATATGATAGTGTGCGGTCAACACAGCGTCGCTGGCATGATATGGCGCATCCGTGGTCCCCCAGTCAATCCAAAGAGATACCTGACATTTTCTGTATATGTGAAGTAAATCGGCGAAGTTGCAGGTTCGTGCATCCACGAATAGTCCAACTCAAAGCGATTGGTGCTCTTCCCCCTCCCAATAACCTGCGTCATGCTGTACCAACCAGGATGACCTAATCGTGTCGACCCATTTTCCGCCTATCTGTTCCGTCAGCGTTGCCGACCATAAATGAAATTGATCGTCCTCGTGCATAGGTGCAGATGCGAGGCCTAAAAGGTAGGAGAGTTCCGCTGCCATGATGATAAATGCATCGCGCGACCTTATAGCAGCATGCGCCATGGCCATCCGACTACGTTTTGTGTGTTGATATCCGTATTTCCAAGGGGGGGGGAAGCTGGTGTGGCCTAGATTTCGGTGCGTCAGAAATCTATGTTCCAACAACTGTTTCAAGTGTTGGAGCAACATTTTGATATTCTTCCATTTCTCTACGAGGCCGCTCTCGACGCCCCAGGCTTCGGGACCAGAAGATCAAATCGGTATAGACTGAAGTGTGTGATTTAACAGCTGGAATAGTTCACATTGAAATACCTAGCTACGATTAACCGGTATAAACCCTTGATATGGCATGGCGTTGGAAGCCCAGTGTCGATCAATGAAGTACTCTGGATCTGCCGGCCACACCACCTGGGGGTCCTCGAAAACACGACCGACTTCAGGAATGGGTGGAAGCATGTCCGAGCACACACAGTAGAACAAGTGTTCAGTGTCGTCTTTGATAGTTAACCCATCCGAGGCAGTAGGTAACATAACACTAAATTCACGTCAGCGTTTACGCAAAATACGATAAATCTTGTCTCACACGAAATTGTATCAGATATCAGACCCGTGTATCTGACACACTGCGTATCTGCACGTAAGGTGCCTGGAAACAAGCTTCAACCTAATCCATGTCACTCTGGCAGATACTACTTACCAGTTATTTGTATCTTGCAAGCGAATATAATTTCTGGTGGGTGTGAGGTATGTCGCCAGGTGTGTGCTCGGCTGAGCTGAGAAAGAAGGCTCTTCAGGTCGACTGTTAGTGTTGCACTGAGGCGGTCTCTGTTTTCTGGTTGTGTGTAAGTATAAGCCTGAAAACCTGACTGATGGTGCCGGTCGACATGGTTTGGAACTCCGACATGTGAAAATACTGTTAGTATATAAATATCAAATTCGATAGGAAGACATGCCTCTCTTGCGACTGCATGATGGTTATCAACCTGTGCTTTGACGCAGGTTACCTTTTGTTGCCCTCCACTCGACAGACTTTGACATCGATGTACCGCCGTTCTCAGTCTGCTGCTGTTGATAGTAAGTATGACTTTCTGTTGTCTGTATTCTGGACTATTTAAAATTCGTCGCTGCTAACATCTTCTCAGGGCTCATGGGGAATGACTTCCTTATGCAAACAATTGTTCGTCTCTCCTCGATAGACCATGACAGGGTACATCCTGCATCTACTGGTCAATTCTTCGTCAGACCGAAAGAGCGCCGGATCCCATATCCATGTATGCTAGTCTGCAAAAAGTGGTTTGATTGGGCTCAACCAGCTTGCCTCTGTGAACTCAAATTCAACCGTCTAGCCGATCAGAAATTCCTAGTAGCCCAATATCTGTTCACGACCTTTGCAGATGGCTTCACTGCGAAACAACATCCAAATTGGCCGGTTCATATCCGCAGGTTAATAACCGATGTCACTACATCCCCCCCCTGCAGACAGGAAGTGAACGCGTTCTTCCACCTCTTGATTAACTTAAAAACAGTGGTATTTGAAGGCTGCATTACCGACTCCTTCTCATTGTTTCTCGTCGATCTGTTGTCCCACCATAACCTCCCAGATATACGCTGGCGCAAGGACTTGGACTTTTTACAAGACACCACCAGCATCCATCGGGAGCTTCACCAACTCTATCCTCTTTTTACCGGGTTGTCGGCTTATGGGTTGTTTGACGTGGATACCATCAAGCTTTCAGGACCCATTTACGTCTTTTTCATATGTTCTCCCTACTTATCGACATAAAATGATGGCTTCTCATCTCACGCACCATAGGACATCGACGTCGATCCGTACACTATGGAACCCAATACTGTACACCCTGTGGATGTCCGTCTGTATCATGTTCCTGACATGGCCAGATTACTTCGTGCGGGCATGTCAGGAGCGAACTTTTTTGATTTCTCCTGTGTCTGCTGTCTTGACCTTGCCGTGCGACCCGCAGATGCCTACTCTATTTTTGAGGCCATTGCGGCATTACCAGCAGTACAGGTCCTTTATTTAGATTTGACTGCACTGACAACGTGTGAGTACACTCTCGCCATCTTGCATTTTCCCCTGTTTTACCTATTTGTAGGTGTGCTAAAAGTTCGAACGCTTAAGCATTTACAAGAGCTTCGTTTATGTGTCAGAGTGAGGCAGCTTTCATATGCCTCGGCCATCCTTGAGGACCTTCCCTGTCGTGGAGAAAATGTTGATGTTAGCATCGTATTTGTACATTGGAGGACTGACTTTTTCTGTTCTGATTTCCACGCGTCACTCCAGACTGTCGATGCTCTTGCATCGGTAGTTGCTTTCTCGTTGAAAGTGTATATTTGGTTTGGCGGGATTACTCGCATACACAGTTCACCTGTACTTTTTGACGACGTTGCAGAGTACTTGAATACGTGTTTGGGAACCTGGAATGATGTTGGACAGTTGACATTATTTTGGGACATATGTGAATCTGGTATATGGGAAAGGGCTGCCAGACCCTTACGGGTAGCTGCTGGCTGGAGAACGTACCTTAAAGACAGTATATATACTTTCAATTGAGGAGCGTTTCACCATCGTCCTACCCTCAGCCACCTAAGACAGCAGCTGCAGCTTATTTTGTTTATCTTATGTTTATTTCATATATAAATAAAATACAAATATAATTGAAGCGGGTCGTCAACGCCGGTTCTGCCGGTTGGACTGCAGCACAAATCTTCCCTCCATAGCCTCTACCACAGCTTTGAAACAGTTCAACCTGATCCAGTCACCATAATCCGCTTCATCATTGAATCTGGTTCTGCTCCAGTCAATATCACTATTGTGTATTACTGACACTTTGACAGTAACATTGCCCATGCCCACCGCTGCTATGCACCTCGCCATCCTTCTGTACGTTTTCATGGCATGCTCATGGTGATTCAGGTAGATCCATGTTCGTGTATAGATGGACAACCGTATTTGGAGAGGGTCCGCCCCAGTGACAGGTCCGACGCTTTCGAGGATATCGACCAGCATATGCCCATAATAATCTGTGCAGCAAATGTTCAGGCTCTGCAAGCATTGGCACACCTTCAGGTCTATGGGGACCGTCCATATCCCGCCCTCTGTCCCAAAAGATTCATTTGTTTTGTTCCTATATCTGACATGGAAGGCTTGCTTACCATATATGTGAACGTTCAGTTTCCTCAGCGTGCTGGTACAGCTGCTGACCAGCTTCTGCGCTGCCAAAATATCTGTGTCATTCGTAACCTTCACATATAGCCCCTCTAGCTCAGATGCTCTCGACAGCCACTGACTTAGCGCGACTACATCCTCGTCAGGCAACGCGTAAAAGTGCAATGCCAATACCTTGAACCGTCGCACCGTCTCGTGGGCCTCCGAAGTACTGATTGCGTAATCCACGTTCTCTCCTGATTTATTTACACGGAACATGTCCCCACCCCCATTCACGTCCATGTAGCTGCCGACCAGTGCTAGTTTCCTGGTGTACGGGAATGCATGGAGCAAGCCAAGCATGGTTTTCAGCGTCATGAAGCAGTCATGGCAATAAAGGGAGCGAACCTCCGAACTAAACAGTCCAGTGGATGGTGCGAGAGCGGTGATGTGGCTATATCGGAATCTGACCGTGTGGACTTTCGACAACAGGCTCAACACTTCCTGTATTTTTGTGACAAAGTCGGGGTCCTCCTCTTCATTTGAACGAATAGTTAGCTTTCGAGGTATATCCCGTAAGTGACGTTGAGTTTGCCCAGAGAAAAAACTGATTGCAGAGACAGCACGATGCCATACTCGTAGACCCCATGAAGGCATTACGCACTGCGAAGGATGCACATCTACAAATACCTCCCGCAGTATTATTCTTTGTGCAGGGAGGCAAAACCCTCTGCAGACGAGCGCGCAGTGAAGACTGGTGGAAAGGTCATCATGACAGGCGTCGCTGACAAAACAATCCACCAGTTCTTGTGGGATATTTCTTCCAGCGATATTCATGTTCGTCGTTTGATGTCAGTGTATTGTGTATGGGTAACAGGGATGTCTTTCATCAAGGATCGAGGTCCGTACTAATAGCAACCGTTCCTGTTGGTTACTGACCGAATATGCTCTGACAGATATGGGTATATCCGATGTATAGATTTATATATGCAGTCTTGTATGTCTATCATGCACATCAGTGCAATGCAGAAGCTTGCCCAAGAGACGAAAGAACACATTACCTCATATATCTATATGAAGCCGGACTTGTCGACTTTATCCATGGTGGACCGTTCGTTTGCCAATGCATGTCGACGTGTTCGTTATGCCACCGTCCATCTTTCTGCAGGATCTTCCTTCACTCCGCTGTTCTGCGCGGCTGACATCCAAGGATACGACCACCGGTGCTTGGGTACAGTGGTGGCTATCAGCCGTGCAATATGTTATGACTTCCCACGAGTAGGCAAACACATTCGAAGGATCGTCTTCTTCGCCGAGTGTCTGAAGAGGGCAGACGTACTTGCTTTCGTCCAGCTAATGGAAGGGGCACCGTCTGTGACAGAGTTGGTGTTTGTGGATATGGACCTTGGCTTTTTCAAAAGCTCCCTCCAGTTGCTCTTATCCTCTATGAAGATACTGTCAACTTTGACATTCAAAGGCTGCTCTATTTCCACTCAGATGCTAAACGCGATAGTAGAAGGTGCGAAGAAAATTCACAACGTACCGGATATAGTATTCAACTCCTTTCTCTTAGCATCACCACGATTGACCACATGGAATTTTGGTTGCACCAACGACTACAATGTCACTATGGACAAGATGACATTGGATACGCGTCTCGCTCTAGGTCAGGTGCATCAGCTACACGTAGGATTTCACTCTGTAGGGTGGGAAGGCAATTTATTATCATATGGTTGGATTGGCAGGTATACATTCACTTTCCTCCAGAACTTAGGTCTTCACCTTCACCATGAAGCCGATGTTGATGTGGCGAATATGCTGTTGGACGGCATGCTGATTGTCACTCGCTTGGACTTGCAGATCTGGCATAAGCGTCCTTTCCCCCTCTTGTCGCTTTGAGTACTGCTGAATCTCTGCGTACAGCGTATCATTCTCCGAAGTATTCCTCCAGCCACAGTCGCCTGTGTCTAAAACGCCTTATACATTTGAAAGACATTGACATCACGGTTCAAGGAGAGCATGCTATATGTCTCTTGCAACATTCACTAGGGACGTTGCCGCTGCCTTCGCTAGAGTTCATTCGATTGTGTGTTTTAAATATGCCTAGGTCATGGTCTGCTGGAAAGTCTCCCTGTCCTCCCGATTGCATTGTTGTGCTAGATCGGACCCTATGTCATATTGTCCATCCTCGATATTTTCAAGGTATGATTGCCAGTGGCACATGTGGAGGCATGAGCAAAAAAGATGAAGAGCACTTGGCCCTTTGGATAAGGCAGAGATTGATAGAATTCGCAAATATGGTTGGCAGAAAGCTTTGCACGTCGCAAACAGGCCTGGTATAGTGTAGAGGTTCCTGTGTTTTGTTCGTGGTGGTTACCGAAAAATCATTATTTTTACGAACACTTTCCACGTGTCTCCTGCTACTTTTACATCAGTTTTTGAGATGTCACAGCCACGCCACCAACATTCAACCGCCACTGCTTTCATTCCCTATTTAAACCCATCACGATTCTTTCGACTCGTTATCTTCTCTGAGTGTGGACCATAGCCATGGACAAAGTTTCCCAAGAAACTATCGACCAAATTGTTTCGTTTCTGACATCGAAGCGAGATTTGGCCAACTGTTCTCTCGTCCACCCATGTTTTCTCTCTGAATGCCGCCGCATACAATTTCATACTCTCACTGTCAATGAGACTGTCCCATGTCCTACCGGCTATCTCTGGATCTTAGACACCGCAAACTGGACTGCAAGAGAAGCTGCGATAAACCTTCAACGCTATTACCCAGACATTTGTCGCTATGTTAGGAAGGTTCGGTTTTGCGGAGGGACGATTAAGAGAGGACGCTGCAGGACTAAAGGAGCTGTTCATTCAGCTACCTCTTGCAAAGTCCTTCGTTCTGGAGGGTTTCGGTGGCATCAGTGGGTCGTTGTCACAATTGTCGGACTCATTCAGGACGATTGAGTCATTGACATTCAGTTGAGGCGTCGTGTTCATTGACAATCTCAATACTCTCATTCCTTGTATGTTTATCTAGCAGTCTATTTGATAACACTCGCTTACTGTGTCCGTACCAACAGTGTTCCCTTCCTTAATCGAGATGACGGTAACTCCTTCAACTATAGTGGACATTGCAGGGAATGATATATCTCCGGAGGTTCATGAAGTATTTAACCGTCTGAGGTCACTTGATCTTTCTATGCCTGAAGTTGAAGACGGATCTGTAGAAGAGAACTACGAGTGGCTGCACTCAGTACGTTTTCCTGCAATGCGTAAACTCCGTATCCATTCCTATTGTGAATGGTGGTGTGAAAGGGCCAACTTTCTTATGAACGGCCTCAGGGGCGACGTGGACCATCTCGTCCTTGATGTTTTTCGTGCGTATTTCATGCTATACTGCGCTTCTTGATAACTCACTAAACGCATATGCATACCTCTGCCTATGACTGCCTCGAATCACCTTGTCGACACGAACACTGCATGATATCGCTAACGAACCTTTCTGGGCTACAGACTCTGTCCATCGTCGCTGGAAACAATGGTCTTAAAATGTTGTTGCGGTCCTTGCGTAGCATTCCAAGCCCTTCCGTTCATAACATAGACCTCAACATCGTCCAGTTCCCATGTCACTGGTTCCTGCATTCCCTAGCTGACCTCAATGAAGTAGACAAGGCGCTTCTAGAAGTGGTAGACAGAGACCGATTTATTTGGATGACCATCCACTGCCAGCTTTACCCCGATTCACGGTACTCAAGAAAGGTGGCTGATAGAACCGTTGCAGTAGGGTTTTCGGGTATGCGAACTCTATTCGGAAATAAAATACTCTGTCCATTCTAGTGTGTGGTGATTTTGCTCTTTTCTTACACGTATACGACTCTGATTAGATCTATACAGATATCAAAGTGACCAGACCTTGGTACACTCTGCTGTTATCTATTACTCTCAGGCACACTACTTAGTAGTACAATGACCACTATCGTCTATTACTATCATATGGCGAATATATTTTATTCTATGCTGTGTTCCGGCACTTTAAACTTGCTCTAAAGTCTATCAAGTCTTAATTTTTTTAAGTGTTCTGTTACGATAGCAGTGTACCCATGTGCGCATGTCCCAGATCTTTCCACGGTATGCCAGAACTTTCCAGACCTGTGTGGACAGATCCTGTTACTAGATTTTCAGCGGAAACTTCCAGATGGCAAGTCCCTGGAACTAGATTTAGATTTCGCAGTAATGTGTTTACTCCTAATCCTTCCCTTCCGAACTGTACGGTATTTCCAAAATAGGCACTAGTACACGGCAAGTTCCAAGTCTTGCTCGCTGCCTTTGTCCCTCGAGCAAACCGACGCTGTAACATCTGAAGTACTAAAGCTTCTGCGACTATGCCACATTTTCATCGCATCGCATCATACCATGTCCTTCTTCACCACCCCTCTCGATATAGCTGAAAAATTGATCGTCTGGAGCATTGTCGGTGTCTCCCATGACGCTTGCGACAGTATTGACGACATGTTTTGCACTGTATGTGCTAGGAGAATGTCGCTGACATGTCGGGGCTTTCTATCCATTCTGCGTCCATACATTTGGAGGCATGTCTCCATACGATGCGGTACCAACCTCGCGGTACCGTCATACTTGTCTATTCTCTACGACGCTCAGTCGGTTATAGATTTCTTTTCTACGGAAAAGCACCTCACTTCGTTCATCCAACAGATCCATGTTATCGCCCCCTTCTCTTCCAGCGTGTCCACTGTGACCAGCCGTTCTTACTCTATCAGAGACGCTGTCACGGATTTGATCATGCTACTTCCCAACGTTCGTACTGCAGCGTTCTTCAACGTCATCTTGGACGAACTGCCAATTTACTTCGGCGACTGTGACCACATCAAATACCTGAAACTCATCTTCTGCAGGGCCTCCATAAAAGGCATGAACGTGTTCATGAACCATTTTGGCCACCTGGACGTCATGCAGTTATACTTGCCAGAACCTACCCTGTCCCCCCTTTACTTTTACAACACCCAGTTCCTGCGTGAACCCTGCCAGGGATTCACTGACTACATGTGTCAATCTGATCAGCAGTCTCGTCCTGTCATCGACAAGCTCATAGTGCTACCTGCTCCAGGGGTGAACGCACTTGAATGGTTCAGCGATCCAACCGCGTGGTATGACCCCAGTGGCCTTACATCATTCCACATCGTCGGTGACGCAGATCATACAAATGTGTCCGCTTTCTTGAAGAAAGTGGGTCCTTCAGTTCGAGATATCTCGTCCATTAGTACGGGTCAGTAACCAAGCAACTGACTTTGTGGAGCAAACGATCTAATATTCCTATGCAGGTGACGCTAGGCCCTTTGACCTGTCTTACACTCCCGAACTGCTCACTCTTACACTGGACATTGACATGATCAACATGGGGCAGATTCATGTCTCCCTTCTCTCACTGCCAAAGCACTCCAATCTCGACAACCTCATGATCATTATCAGAGGACCCTACTTCATACCCAAGATCCCGACCACAATCCGGTTGCTGCCTGATGCCCTTAAGTCAAGGTGCAATTGGATGCGATCCTTCACCGTTGTCTATGAGACCACTTGGTCAATCATCAATGAGACAGAATTTACCAGGTTGGCCTGGATATTGATGTCTGTTTTCCGCAATGTCTTCTGCCACGCCGTAGTTGACTTCCAATTGCGACAAGAAGACCACCGTGGTGGAAGAGGCTTGCACATAGCCTTAAAGGATCTGTCTGAGCCATTCTCCCACTTGCTAAAGAAAACACCGACAGTCGTGGATCGGGTTCGCGATTTGTATGATGGACATGTGCTTCCGGTGGTCGAATTGTACGAGTTTCTTTGACGATACATCTGTGATATTAACAGTCGTGCTTGCAGGAGTAAGGAATCTGAAGAGGAACTGATTGGTGCTGCACTGGAAAAATATTCAATAGAAGAGGTGAAGAGGACATATTGCTTTTCACAAATGACTAGATGATTGTCCGTTTGGATGTATATTAGCATTTGTTATATTATATATTGTTAATGCCTGCTCTTTCTGAAACCGTAGTGCATTGGGCCCTTGCATCCTTCACTCCCGATACATCTCAACGATTTCATTTCACCTTCCACAAGTATTGAAAAACACGCTGCATTCTTTTGGAAGCCGCTCATTATATTGTCCGTCGACAGATATGAGGCTTTGGCTGAATGCTGAGACGCATGTCGTCCTATGACTGAACATGTGATGAACTCCCACCAGAGGTGCCCTTTACAGGGTTTTTAACGGAAGCATTCGACAGGTGATGCATGATAGAGTGGATGTCATCATGCCATCAGTGAAGGCACACCTCTATGACGACACCGCAGTACATGGACACTCATTGTTCTTCTTTGTCACCAATGTTGTCCCTCATGGACGTACCGAACACTCGTCCGACGATTTGTTCACCGCTTCCACCAATGACCCGCACCGCAATGACCTCAACCACCGAGTCACACCTAATGTCTCCTGTCTTGCCCGTTACTAGGGATTTCAAATATCCACCGTCGCTAAAGCTGAAGCACCAATGACCACCTTCCAATGAAGACCATAGCGCAACAGACGAGTCTACCGCTAGGACTTCGTCGCTTGACACCTCAGCAGAATCCGACGATTCTGCTGAAACTCCAGCCGTAGAGGTGCCCTATATCCTCTTGAATTTACCCTTTTATCTGCTTCTTATCGTTCGTATCTGTTAGGCCCCAACGTCTCCTGCAGCTATCAACATGGATACTTTCTGCCAGATTCTTGATCTTGATGAGGATGAAACATACAGTTTTTCCTCCTCCATGATCTGGGCTTACTTTACCCAAGCACGAAGCACATTCAAGAAGATGGATAGTGCACTGTATGTCCTTTCTCATTGATAATATGTGTCAACTGATTCATTATCAGACAAGCAAAACACCTGCAAGAGCTGTCGTCTCTTGGCCACTTCCTTAAAGGCTCATCTGGTCAAATCGGTGTATCCCGTGTCGAGGTCTCATGCCAGAAGATTCAGTGTTGTGGCGAGCTTCGTGATGAGCACAATGACGGCGATGTTTTCAATACACAAGCACTCGACAGAATCACGGCCCTTCTGGTGCAAGTCAAGTTCGACCATGAAGTTGCCAAGGTCTGGCTCAAGAACTGGTATATGGAAAGGGGCGTGGATGGGCCGCCACCCGACGCCTAGCACTAAAAGTACGCTTCTTCATTGATTGTTTACTTTCCAGCACATTCACCTTCTACAGGGTTTTGGGAAGAGGTACGCAGAGGTGATGTAATGATGGATATGGATTGCTTCAATTCGTCAGTTGTAAATCTTACAACAATTCAGGGGGTTATAAACAAGCGAGGTTTCCAGCTGGCTGACTTCCCCTGAGGTGCTTCCGAGTTTTAAACACATCGTCCACCCACCATTTGAAGCTGGATGTGCCAAAGCTGCATTTTCGATATTAATATTTTTTGATATTAATACACTATTTTGCTGTGCTAACCGAAATTTCGATTAGCTTCCATCCTTTTCTAGTGTTACATAATCCATCTACGCGTCTTTTACTGGTAGTTTCAGCAATGTCGGCTGACACTTCCTTTCCACCATGCCTGAGGGACCCGAAACTGATTTTGCTGCTGCGTTCCTGAACCACTGCTCTCAAACTACTCTGAAAAATAGGGCAATGCTTGGCATATACGGTGACATCAAGAAACCCGTTTCGCCCAAGAAAAACAAAAAACGTTCGCATGTGACACAGGATCCAGATCAGCGATCTTTGAAACAGACCTCCTTGGACTCTTACATTTTGAAGTCCAATGATAAAGGAGTAGACGATCAAGGCTTGAGCTCTTTAGAATACTTTCTCAAAACAGCCACTGTAAGTGTTGCGTTTGCTGTTCCGTTGTGCTTTCCAACAAAGCTTTGCATCATAGGTAGTAAAACTACACCATAACACCCCTATTCTCAGGGGCACTTCTGCCACTAGCACACACAAGAATATATGGCCAGATCCCAAGGTGATCCCCGAACTAGCGAACAACGATAGCTATGATGCTTTTTTGAAGGCTGACTTGAAGTTAATAAGAGCGCTATACCACCAGAGATGGTATATTCTTGAGTTCCCCAACCATCAGTACTTTTCTGTAAGTGCCTTAGCCCTTAGTCTACGGTGGTGCTTAGTTTGATGCCTTCAGCTTCGACCTAATCTCCACACGTCTATCAATTTGTACACGAGAAAGGTTTGGGATCAGCAAATTGTTCCCCTTCCAGCAGCAGGCAGAGGATTCTGTATAGGAATAGCATTTGATTTCGGAGACTACATTCTTTCGTTCAACAGTAGGGATTGCCTTTTTGAAGTAAGTGTGCAGCCGCTGAGAAGAAGTCTGCTTTTTCATTGCATTCTTTTTTTTGCGTCTTGTTTATTAGATCTCATGGTGCAAATGCAAGAAGAACCCATTTCCTTCTCCTCTGTCTTTGCCTTATAGCACCACCGGCACTGTCTTGGACCACCCCTCTGACAACGAGACTTTGTTACAAGCATATCATCTCTGGCTTAGTTCTGCTGTCAGGTTCAGCGGAAAACATTGGCTTTCAATGGAACCGGTGTGGGTGGCTATCAAAAATGACCACTCTGCATTTGACGCCTTCAGCATGTATGCCACCAGCATCCTTTGTTTTCTTGCGGGTAAGCGAGTATATAAGGATGCTTCAATTTATGCTGAGCATTTCCTACCATTAGGCTTCCCTCCATGGATGCCGATTCGGGAAGTTGTTCGATGCCCTTCGAGAATGGCGTGCCTTTGCGAGGCTGCTTACCAGTTCCTTCTCGACTCACACCTGAAGAACAAGTTCAGTCAGCCGCATTCAAAGGGGCGCCTAAAGCTGATGACATGTTTTATGCAGATACAGACTGAAAAGAGCATCGTCTTATAATCATATTGGTCTCTGTGCTACCCTGGAAGATCAAATCAGCTATAAGGAAGACCTGTATGTCTATCGCAACGAGAAATGTTCCATCAGTGTCATTGCAGACAGAGCTTTCGATGTATGGGACATCGAACAATCGCAGGTTTATATTTTCCAAGGAGCAGTCCAGATGCATACCTCTGACACTTTTTTATTATTATTATCAAGGGAAAGGTACCTAAGTTTGACGTGTTTCATCCGCGATTACTCCCCTTTGCAAGACTTCTGGGCCACCTGTGGCACTTGATAGTGCAGGACGTTGTGACCGTTGATGAAAAGTACCAAGATCCTGTTAGTTCAGCATTCAGACCACGCTTTAGATATGTGAAAGGAGGAGAGTCGTTTGATTGCGGTAAGAGGATACCACTTTGACACCGCTACGCTTTAACACCTTGCAGATGGAAGCTGCCATCTGTTACCCGATACCATATCAGATTCTCACCCTCGAAAGAAGCAGCGAACAACGAATCTTTATAATAGTGCAGATTCCTCTGGGATATGGACACTGTACCATATCCCTTCTAACGTGGGAATTGAGCTGAGATGGGTAGCGGCTTGCAATTTCGAAAAAGAGTGCAAATTGTTGGAGGTGCGCTTGTTGCCACTACTTAGGCTTAACATCATACCGTGTTTTTAGGTCATCAAACACATCAAGTCAGAGTGGGTAGTGGGACCTCTGGATTTCTGTGGCATTTCATTGGTGCAAAAGATGGGAAACAGACGGTGAGTGAATGATATATCTGGTATTATGGATGTGCCAGAAAACATGCATGCACAGATACATCCATTATGTCAAATACCTGGGCGACGACGATCTGAATCCTGCTCCTATCAGTTATCGACTAATTCAAGACATGAAATATCGTGTGATGAGTCGTACCTGCGATGCTGTCAATGCCGCGCGAAAAAGTGGAACATGGGAACCCGGCTATTGGAGATCTCGCGGTAAGGTTTAGATCACGTTATGTTGATGCCCTGAGCCAAATGTTGATAGGCTATGCCTTACATTCCGCCAAACGGGGGTTCATCAAGATGACCAAAAAGGGTACACCCATCCTTTGATCCAAATATGCAAAACTTGTCCATCTTCGCCATGTACAAGCTCAGGATAGGCGTACCAAAGCAAGACAAATATTTCAAGCCAGACACAAACACGCAGAAAAGGAACTACTTTTGGTCAGACGCAGCAAGAAGGCAAAGCCATCTGTACTAAGACGCTTAAGTGCCGACAAATCGGTTGTATCAGGAACTTCCAGTGGTCAGATAGTGGGATGCAGGTTAAGAAGCGAAATGGCAGGTTAAAGCAGGTTAAGGCACGGAAACCGCAAGGCTATTAAAGGTGTGAATACACAGGTATATACTCTACTCAGCGAATGTAGTGCAGTATCTAATTTTATGGCGAGTTCGCAATAGATACTGTCTATGCGATTCCAAAGTACCTATGCAGTTCGAGGTCGGAGCACCCTTTCGTGTGACACATCCACTTCATTGACCTTCCTTTTCTTTGCCTTGCTGTCACCTGATGTACCGACTTGGGTCTGTGACACATCAGTGGTCTGTTCGACGGAACTGCGGACTGGTTCTATTTGCTGAGAGTTCCTTGGATTCCTGTTCTCTTGTTCTGGCAGCGAGGCGCCGATAAAATCTCCATCAGAGTGTGGATCTGGGATCTGTTGTGATAGGTCGCCTGCTAAGCCAACTGGCTCATCCGTGTTGTATCTGGGGGCCTCTGTATCAGGGCCAATATCGTTCGTCTCCTGTATCGCGCCAACCAACGATGGCATATTCGGGCCTGAGTCTTGCAAAGACGTCTGCGATGTTAACGGGGCATGCACTGGAGGTGTACCGTCAACATTGTCATATGCAGGCATAGGACGTGCTGGTCTGGGAGGTGTGCCCAAAGCAGAGACACTTGATGGAGGCAGGTTGAAATCCAGGGCACCTGGTAGCAACCAACTTCCGGTAAAATTGTCTGTTGAAGGAGGTCGTTGTCTATTAAATGGTAACAAAAATGGGGAGAATGAGGGGTAGCCACCTGGTCCCGCCGGTGTAGCAGGGAAGGCCTGGTTCTCTCTGTGGGCAAGATGGCTAGCTAGCTGGACCGAGGAATATGGATCCGCAGGCTGAGTGCCTGTCGTCTGCAATTCAACGACGTTTGTAATGTTTGCAAACACAGGTTTATTTTTTTTTTGTGTAGGTTGAATCTCTGCAGGCAGGAGCAGCGTCGAGGGATCCGATGTGTCAGATGCAACGACAGCAGGTATCGGCTCAATAGGAATTGGAGTTGAAGCAGTGGGAGTCGCAATTTAGTATGCATCGGCACAGCGGGAACTGGAGTTGGTGCAGTCGGTAGTGGCCGGTATGGACGTGTTGATCCTTTGTAAGGACTAGGCTTTGGGGGAGGTGCCCGCTTCAGAATGCATATCTGATTTATCATACAACTAAAAGCATGCTGTACTGGCTGGTTGTTACGATATATGCTCCAGTGTCGGATGGAGAAGTGTACTTCCACAAGGGACCCTGTAAAGCATTTAATATACGATTTGTTGGAAAGGAAAGTGTTTGCACCTTTCAGCAATGCCGACACCTTGTGAGGAGGTACTGGGGAATCGTCGATATCAAATACTTTCAAACAGTTAACCCGATGAGTTCGTTTCAATTGGCCGAGACCCACTTGGTCTTCTGCATTCACGGACCAGGTTTGTATGACTTCGTCAAGTACATTGTTAGTTGGATCCTGTATGAAATGGTCAGCACCGGTTCACACCTGGTAGATTATAAGGACTCACCAGTGCCTCAAACACAGGTGCTCCAAACTGAATTTGAGTGGAATGGTTTTCAGTCTGAATGCAACTGCATGCAGACAATCCTCCCGCAACTTGGGACGTTGCTCCGTTGATTCTGCCAATGGTATTTGCCCAGTCTTGTCGGAACTCTGGGTCTTGTGGTTCTCCTAACAGCAGGGAGAACTTCGCGTTTTTCATCGGACCAAATTCTTTTTTCCAGCCACCTAGCTTTTCAACCCAGAACTTCGTTGGAAGTACATCTCCCACCGCGATCAATGACACCTCTTCAACCGTCCCGTCTGTTGAGTCTCCACTCCGAGTAGCTGTCAAAATGTGACCACTGCCTCCGAAGGTTTTCCAGCCAAATGCGGCTGAGAAATGCTGGCTTGGGATATACTCTTGGCAACGGTGGAGGTTAAGACGATGCTCGCGGTGTCTCTGGGTGGCGATAGACTGTTGTTGAGAACTCCGGTTCTGGTTGATAGACATGCTTTTGAAGAACGATTGGAATTGACTATGATAATACGCTCGACGATAAAGAACAGGATCTGTTGCGTTTCTAATACACCTTTCAACCTTTTAAACCTTAACACAATCCGGCAAACATCTGACATGCAAGATTCATCGGATTAGAGATCTAAGATTCATTGGAGCTTACCGTCTATTTTGATGACAGGGACCATTTGATCATACTACATTAGGTTCAGTAGTTCGCTCGCCGGCATCATCCGTAGAACCGTTTTCATGCCGCTTGCAGTGGAACGATCTGAATACATCTTCTCAGGCCGATAAAAGGTCCCATCTGTGTAGCAGACAAAACGCAGTCGGATATGACAACACCTGGTTTTCAAGTTCAACATGTTTACTGTCTCAAATTCTATTCCGGCGACTCAGGTGACAATAATTTACATACCCTGACAGGCTTCAAACTAAAGGAAACATAGTTACCATGGACGATTCGACCGACGACACTGTTGTCGTGGTTAGCAGGACACTAGAGATGAAACCCGTTATCTTAAGTGTTCTAAATGCTGCCAGGTGGCTGTCCAATCCTCTCATCATGATGAACATATTAGTATCAGCGATGGTGGTATGTCAATCAAATTTATCTCGTTGTTACCACTCGACTCAATATGCCTTGTGTCAAGTCAAAAAGCTCCATTATACATGATACATGGGAACCTGAAGAAGCTGAACTCTATGGAGAACACAGTTTTCTGCATCTGTGGCTACGTCCAGAGCAAGTTATGACCACAAACGTTGGAGATGCAGAGATTGTGGTGTGTATCTTCATACCAGACTTGCCCAGCTTCAACCCATGCCTCGCATTGGGATTCGCGATGATAAACTTCGTCAAAAATTACGGAAAAGAGGGAATAGTACTCTCTGTTGCATTCAAAGTCAACTCATTTGGAGCGTATGCCATCCTTTTGCTAGGCAAAGGGTTCAAATCATCATATGACGAAGCCCAAAGGAAGGCTAAGGAGAGCCCAGACACGCACGGAGATGTATGCCACAGAGCACCTATGACAGTGCTTCCAGAAAATAACCGGGCGATCAGATCCTTTTTCCAAGACCGGATCTTGATATCATGCGTTTATACCCAGTTGCGGTGAGTTGAAAATCAACCATGTTTATGATACTGAACTTTTATCGTGCAGTCTCATGGGATGTAGATAAATGTAGAATCACATAGTACCTACTGGCAATACACTTCATGTGAACTAGAATGGGTGGCTCCGAAAAGAATGCAACGTCATATTATGTGAAAGTTGAAATGACCTAAATGTATAAGAGTTGCCTGTACTTACATGTAAAGTGCATGTTTCGTCTGTTCTTTTTCCATTCGGTAGGAAAAAATGGCAAATGCCGAAGCTCACCTGCTGCTTCATCCATCGGCTTGTCCCAACTCTCTTCGCTACCTCGGCTTGTCCCGAGGTAGTAATAATGCTTATACCGCATTTTGAAACTGATGTCGACACAGCTGCGATCCCCTTATAAATGGCCGGCCATGATATACCCAACGTTATATCAGCCACCCGTCTATAGTAACTCATGGAAAGGCTTGCCTCTGAACCCACTAGATTTGATTCTACGTTTACACTGTACAATGTTCGCAGATCTGTCAGCTGGTCTGGATACGATTATATCCCTGCTGTTCAAGGGGGACCCTGTTTCCAGATATTCCAGAGAGGATCATATTCAGGCAGGATCGTTGAATACTCCAGTATTCCAGGACAGGTCGACTGGGTGAAGATGGTAGAACTGTGGTCTCTGAATGCGGATGGATACACGTTTCCATTCTTCCCTGGAGTCAAAGATCCAGCCTTTACTCCACATATCCAGCCTACCTCGTTTCACACTCTCGATGGTCATTTAGGGCCCTTCGATGATACGGAGCATCCTCAAGAATACAATGCCACCGAGCCCTGGCTGGCATTTATACGACCACATCGGGAGTTGGTGGAATGGGCATGTGTTTTGCCAGCGTTGATCCAGAAACAAGATGATGTCTGTATGATGGATCAGAGCCTAGTGGAGGATCTCCTTCATTGTAATTTCTGTTTGGACTTGCAGTTGTGGCATGTTAAGGAAAAGCTTCGCAGACATAATAACAACACCAGTACCACTACCAATTTCCCCATGTTTCCCGGACGCAGTGAGATTAGTCTCCTGATTAACGAAGCCTCATACTCCAACATGCTCGATCGCATCGTAGCTATTCAAAGAGGTCTGCGTCGCAAGGATGCATGCATAACCTATCACTCCTTACCCCTCATGCCAAACTCTGATTCCTTGGCTGCTTCTTTCATACGCGTACCTATTCCAGAGGCAGATATGTCTTTTTTGGGCTTGTGGGGCAATGGACTGAATGAGGATCAACTGGCCTGGTACCATAACATTGCGAAGGTGCCTGTGTATTTCTCCCATGAACTCACGTCCGAGGAGATAGCAGACTTTGTTGAGGCTTCCACATACCCTCCTTGTGATCTTACCATTATCAACCAGCGATTCGGTCCCGACTCTCCATATGATTCCTTCGCCATTGAAAACGCCGTCAACACCAAAACGCGAGCCTTACCATCAGGAGCATTCAAGCAGAAGATTGAAAGCCACACCCGTTTCTCTTCGAGCAGGATGCAAGGATACACCGAGATGAGAGAACCACGTAGTGTCCAGATGGTACGGACTAGATTGGATGCGAAGCTCCATGGCTACCACAACTATATATGGAAAGAAGACTTGCCTCCTGTCTGGCATAGTGACGTATCCTCGACCTATATCAAAAGGATAATATTTAGGTCACGCGTCCCAGTCATAGAAGCGCCGAGAGTAGAGGGTGTCAGGGTACCATTCGGCATGTGGAGACATGTTTTTCAAGTCAAAGATCAGTCCACGCTAACGGACGCGCAAGGACAGTGGTGCTTCTTGCATGCAGAGAAAGACGACGTGCGATTTGAAGGGAAGGTGTACGATACTTGGTATGACAGACGACAAAGCTTAGCCGTCCATTTTACCTTGCCTGGCCACCTCACCTTCCCATCTGGATTCATTATGCCCTGGGATCTCATCGATCTATACGGAGCCCCTCCTCCTCCTTGGAGGGTCTACTTCCCCCTCGCTAACGGCCACACTCTTTTGCAAGAGGATGGCATCAGTTGGATGTATCCTCAATTTGAGAGTCATTCGGTCGGGTTAAAACCTCCACTTCCTGGCGTGAATCAGCTACCTTTCACAGACAGCCCCGGAGTCACAGATTCCACCATATTCCATCCGTCTTCCATGGTCCCTTCGCATTCTGTTAGTGTCGGCATCATGGCGGTGCCCCACCACAGTTTCGTTAGTACTGGTGTCATGACAGTACCTCGTCCAGCCTCGATATCAGTTGCTAAAGCACCTCGAGGGCTTTTCAGGAACCCTTGGCCCGATACAGACACGGACATGGACACAGACGGTGTTAAGAGTGGTGCTGCCTCAGCGGTTGCTGTTGACAATGATTTACCTGCTCCAGGAAGATCCAGAGGTGTAGAGGGAGAAGAGCCGTTCGAACCAGTCAACATGACAGGTGGGGATATTCACCAAGCCCATGTTCTGGGTCGCTCCGCTCGCGAGCTACGCGACATTGCCCTGCAATTGGAGTCTATCATCGCTGAATCAGAGGTGGAACTGGATCACGAAGTTTCATAGCTCAGGACGAATGAACAGATAGATTCTTCGTGCGTTGTATATCACATGAATACAGTTGTTTCTTCTTGGATTCCATAGGGGATATCAGTTCAACCAATCCAATAGTATTCAGACTGCAGTGAACCACAACTACATCTACTATAAGTGATTGTAAGCACTCAGGTTGTAAAAAGACCATATGCTGTATATGCAGGACTTTGTAATTTCCAACCAAACCAATCCTCGCAGTGTAGTTACGGGTATTAAGGCATAGAATGCATCACCTATTATTGTTATTGATTCCCATTGGGACATATGATGACTACTATTGGATAATTACATATGTGCAAGCTTGAACGGCCTGAATTGCTTTCCACTGACTGAAGGTTAAATCACATCTAAATGCTACTGCCCTTTTCCAAGTGTTCGTCGACTATGATATTGCTTTTCTTCCTCTTCTCTTCTCTAGGCGAAGCAACTTCCACTTCCGCTTTTTGCTTCCTCGAGATGACTGCAAACTTCCCCCAGATTGCGGGCACTGTTTAAACGTATCAAACATGGCTGTAGTCAAATAACATTCGGTGCTTACGGCCTGTAGTCAATGGACCAGCACCAACACCAAGGTTCGATCCACTAGCCCTTGCTTTATTTTTCCCAGCTTGAGTCGTCACAGGTCTGTCATCTGAAGTATTGGGTTCTGAACAGGTTCAGTTACTTGTAGAATAGTGGACTGGAGCATACCATCCTGCATGGCGGGACCGAAAATATTAGCTGCCTTCAACTCCGCCGAGAACGAGAAACTCATATCTGCAATGACACCAGGCAGTGAACCAACCGGTACCAGTATTTTTATGGATTTCAAGGAGGCGTTGAAGGAGTCTCTGTTGTCAATGCGATAATGCTTTATCTGTTTGTTTATAATATATTTCGTGAGTAAGACTGGTGAATCGAGCAGTAGTTGACATGCCTCGAATGTCAACAAGCACAATGAACCTCCTACGGCTTTCTCTGCGCCGGCACCCATCAGAATGGTACAGCCTCTGTGGTCCCTGATATTGATGGGATTAATGCGGTGGTGTGCAGTACATTCCCTGAACGGCTCTCGAAAGCTCGGAGGTACCACATACCTCTGAGTGACGGTGTCCTGGGAATCCATTACCTAGGCGAGCGAGAGGGTGTCGTGTCAGAGATATCATAGTTAAAACATGATAACAAGGAATCAAACGTTTTTTTCCTTAAACATCTTGGCCGTGAACTGAATTTCCGTGCCTGAAGTCCTCGACAATAACATATCCATAGGTTGCCCAACAGACACACGCTTTTGAAGGCATCCAAGAATGGAGATCGCTTGATTCCAGTCTTCCATGAATATGGTACCAACGGGAGGCTTCACATGGAGTAGCCATTTAAGCTTAGGTAACGCTTTTGGATATCTCTCGTCAAAATCTCCCATCCCAGAAAGTTTATTGTACCATCCTGCTGAAAAAGGTACAGCGACCAAGGAGACCAACATGGGTTCAGTATTCGGTGTAACATCTGACTTTGAGCATAAGATATCAGTGCCGCCAACACTACACCAGTCTGCCATGTCGACGAAGTGTGAACCGGCCAGATAGCTCTGGGATACAAGCAAGTTTGCTCGTTTCATGAATAACCCGAACTTGTTGTCCAGCATAGTCAAGGTTATATGTCTTGATACAGCAAGTCAAACATAGGTTATTGTACTGTGGTTATAACGAATGCATGATACCGAAAGCAGATCTGGAAAGATCTGCTACGGACTTTGCCACCTGGTACGTGCGGAATTTGCCGCCTACTGGAGGGGCACTAGATCTAGATGTTGATCATAGTACTTTACCGATGACGCTTGCTCTGGTATCTTCCCTTATTTACTCTCCTGGCCTTTGTGCAATGAAAGCAGACAAATATATTTGTATGGAAATTTTGTGTAACTCACCCTAATACAAAGAATAATCTAACGATCTTCTGTGCCCTTTGCCCATCAACTTTGATTGCAGTACTCGTCCTGGGTCTGATTCCGACACCCTCCGCCCATTCTCTGATCATGTCTCGTGCAAAGAGGTTGTGCGATGGTGGATTCCTAATGAGGAAGGTGCAGAGAGGGCACCGTGCAGGTGTACCAGCACCACACGGCAAAAGGGAGACGTTTTCCTCGTGATTTTGGAGATGCCTAACAATACAGTATGCACAGAATGTGTGCCCACAACTTAACCTAAGCGAGAACACACGGATCATGAGGCACATATATAAGTACACGCAAAACTCATGTCATTGGTGCCCACATACACTCCTTACACAGACCACATTGATATTCAACGGGTATTTCTGCGGCCAAAATGAGCAACTGAAATCCAACGACGGGTGATTGTTTACCTCTTTCTTCATGTTCTCCCTCGCAGTTATCCATGTTGTCAATGACAAGAGGCGTATCTTTCGAACCACCGCCGTCCAGACCTTCAAGGTACATTGCTATCTTTGTGACCCTTTTGGGTGCAAGACGAACGAGTGGCCGGTAGCTTTGAAAAGTTCTCGAGTAGGCACCATTTGCACGGATGGAAACGCATCCATGGCGTCGTGTGTTGGGCATGCTGTAGAAAAAGAAGGCACAGCAAAGGACCAAGGCACTGAGTCGAGCAGAGTCGCTAGGTGTTATTTAAGACAGATAAATGGACTGAACACGGAAATCACCGAAGTATCGGAAATCACTGAATTGTCGGAAAATACCTAATTTCCCATGTGGTACCTATCCAGAAATGCTAAAGATGCACTGTACTTATACCGCGATAGTTTGCACTATGTGCCATTCAGACTCACAATGTCTCGATGGAACTAGTAGGTGTTTGCCTCCTAAATCGACATCGCAGCTCATACTATATCGCTTAGAGAGTTGTCCTGCGGTTGCCCCTTGGGTCCTGCATATATGGATATTAAACGTCTCAGACGAACTTGCAAACTTCCGTGCTCCTTCTCCATCCTCATTCATAGCAACGTTCCTCCAGATCTTTCTCAGACGATGTATTTGAGAGGTGTATCATCAAATATCGCAGCACATCTAGTACCTATCAAAGCTGACCTCAATTACTTTCTTGACAAGGTACAAGACCTGCAACCTGATATTCAAGGGGTCACCCTTTCATGCATCGAAAGGTTAAGGTACATAGTACTCGTCTTATCGCCATTACTCCTGGTTAACACTAAATCGTACAGGTCCTTATGTGAAGGCGACAGCTCTCATCCACAACATCTGTGCCCACATTGTCATTACCACATTCTTCTACACGGCGAATCGACTTCAGGTCTAGACACAACTCCGAGTTTCAGTCGTATCCCTTCTGATGAAAGCGATGATGGGGGTGCATCCTGTCCGGAAATCAGGCTTTCACGGGCATCGATGCAAGAAAAATACGATAGGTTTTCGAAGATCATACATGAGCTCCATGCAGCCTATAGCATCCTGACACAAGCTCTAGCTTTTCACAAGAAGATGTTGTCTCCTATTCGCCACATGCCCCAAGATATACTTGAAGAAATCTTCATCCATGCACAAGACAGAGACGGGTTTCTTGTGTTCAGTATGTTATCGACACCTTGGTCCCTCGGTCACGTTTGCAGTTTGTGGAGGGTTATTGTGTCGTCTTTCCCTTCGCTATGGTCACACATGTTACTATTTCCGCATCATTGTGTTCTTGATCCATTGAATTTAATGAGCACCGCTCTGATCAGATCCTCGAATCATGCTCTCGACTTCCGCTACGAGTATTGGCCACTATACGTATGCTCCAGCCCACATGCGCACGGTGTGTTCGCTCTGCTGTCTGAACAAGCACATAGATGGGAGAGGGTCCATTTGTCCATACCTCCATCCGCTTATCATCTTTTGGTCCCTATACAAGGACGACTCCCTCGTCTAAAGTACCTGCACTTGAAGGGTTTGAGCTCACCCGAACCAATTCAGGCTGATTCGCTTATGCCAGTGCAGATAGATGCCTTCGAATCAGCTCAGAACTTAGAATCTGCTTATATGTTTGGATTGCCGGCTACGTTAGATGTCAGACTTCCATGGACGCAATTGGTGGCTTTCGGTGACGACCGCATGTTTGGGGGGGCAGAACTCAACCGCTATTTTTTGGGAGGATTGAAGGCGGGTACAAATCTAAAAATGATGGCTGTTATCCATCGCTCATCCCTCGGAGACTTTCCCGTGTCTGCAAATCGCATTGTAAACTCTTCAGTGAGAGAGCTTCACGCATGTGATGGCAGTTTCCTTCGCAGCCTCCTGCTTCCTAACTTACTCGCCATTTCCATAAAGCCTCATTTCGATGACAGCATGGTGACAACGGTACCCAATTGCCCCGAAAATGCGCTCCCAGCTTTACATGGATTGATCCTAGCATCGCGTTGTCCCTTACGACACTTAACATTGAAATGTGTCGAGTATGGCAACGGAGACCTCCTCCTCTCCATCCTTGACATAGCAAGCAGTTTACGGGAGCTAGTGATCACGCAGCATTTTGACGGGGTACTTATAATGCGGGTTCTGCACCAGCTCTTCTTCTGGCTCAAAGAGCATACCGTAGACATCGACGGAAATCGCCACTACGCTATCGTAGAAAGCCTGACGAAGCTCACCATCAATCTCGACGATGTCCGTCCAACGCCCAACCTTAATGCTTTGGGAGATTTGCTGGTTGAGATGTTGATAGCACGCTGGGATGACTATAATAAGCGTGCATTCAGAATGCTCACTCTTAATGGAATAACCGACAGCGGTAGGGGGAACTGGTTCGACCCAAGAGACATCTTTAAGTTAACTGCTGATCACATTAGTAGGCTGAAAGGTTGGAAAGAGGAAAGTTTACTTGTTAATCTCGAAATAAATGACATGGGCCGAACGATTGATGTTCTGGATATCCCAAGAACGGTGTACAGTTACAGGTACATGGACTGAGAATTTGCATCACATTTAGTACATGAGATTTATGGTTCGGGTTTAACGAGTTCCATAGCTGGATCGGAATAGTTACCCATGCTAAATCCTCAAAGGCATAGTGTCGAGTGTCTTCATACGTAGATATGCTAGTAGCCAAATATCAGTACAACGCGACATCGCTAAAGTTGACGTCACATATAAAACAATTCCTGTTTGCTGTGTCATGTGGAAAAAATCGGATTGTTCCTTCTTACGGTTTTCTGAACTCTAAACTCTAAACTCTTACACAACACTCATCCGAACGTCGCGCCGTTTCATCTGCGTCTGATGGACGTGTACTCCTCAGATATTGCATAGTGCATTAACCTTTCGCATCTGTCAGGCTGGTCTCACGTTCGTATCGATAGCTGATACTCTCTGCACCTGGTATAGTTTGTTCCGCTGTGTCTGCTTCATGATGCAGTTTTGCTCCTTCGGTTTGATCCCGGTTAGTTTCTGCTTCATGAGTGCTCTTCTGGTAGCGATCGCCTTAATGTTATACGCTTTCTTCTATATCATATGTAACAGAGGACGACATGGAAGTAGAAGAACAGGTGGGCTAAAAGAGAAAGGTGGCAGGATCAGAATAAGAGGAGGATATCCATGAAGAGTAAAGAATACACGCCCGCAATGATACAGCATACACACAGCATAGCATAGAGCGAGGGAAAATAAATGGAGAACAAGCAGCAATGAAGCAAAGACACATAAACCACAAGTTAACCACCAAAATAAGAGGCGACATTGTTATTGGAAACGACCCGCACAAAGTATGGTACACAAGAGGAAAAGGAGGAGTCACGGGAGTACGGACAGAGAATTGATGGACGAAAGAACGCCATTCCCACGGTGAGCCCAGAGGCGTTGTGATATTTCCCACGGCGTGTCAGTACATAAAATGACCGAGTAATCCTATATTCATAGGACTCGGAACCATCTATCATGTGTACATAAAGACATGTATCTGTTGTATAACGTTGAAAATAAAAATCAACGATCGGCAATAGCCGCCACCAATGCCCACCATTGCACACGGTAACAGCCAGTGTGGCGACCGGGACATGCCGTGTTCAAGTCCGCACGTCGTTTGTCGGATCTTTGCGAATAATGCTCCCTATACTTAAGGGCTGGACGAAGTATTCTCCCATCCACCTGTGCTGCAAGAAAAAAAAATGTCAGCGGGAAGCCTGTACGTCTCATGTGCCCTATACTCAAGTTAAAGTATAATGTACTTATCCGCGATTAACCAGGGTCTTTTCTTGCGGTTGCTCCCCCTTGTACTTCCAACTGAAAAGTCGCGACCCATACGAACTTCCACGGTCTTGCCAGGGACTTCTAAGTACCAACCAGCTGCTGGATGATATACAAACGCAGGCTTTACAGATCGTGGCCTCACGTATCATTAGTCACCTGTTGTGTATCAAAACAGACATACGGTACTTTGTCGACGCCGTCCAGGATCTCCAGATTGCGATTCCTAATGTCGTGTCTACTTTCATTGAAGATATGAGGTACCTGTCATCCAACCAAAAATAAATTAAGCCATTCCTGATATCATGTTTGACCCAGGTCTCTATGCCAGGACAGTCCCTCTCATCGGTCGCACCTGTGTTCTCATTGCCATCACCATTTCCGGCTCCACAACACAGTTAATCTGCATCTCTGTCATATCCCAGCCTGTCCTGACGATTGTTCGATTCCATGTGCAGGCGTCAAGTCGTCACAATCGTCAAGTCGAGATCAATATAATGATTTACTGCATATTCTAAATGAATTGCATGTTGCGTACACCACTCTAAACCGGACGTTGGCTGAATACAAGAGATTGTTGTCTCCGATTCGCAGTTTACCTGAAGATGTACTCGGAGAAGTATTCCTCTCTGCGCAATCCGACAATGGCTATGATGTTCTTCATGTATCAGCACCACCTTGGTCACTTGGACATGTTTGCAGGCGGTGGAGGGACGTAGCGGTGTCATTTCCCTCGCTATGGTCGCGCATGTTGATATGGGCTGAAGACGGCGTCAGCAACCCTCTGAATCTGATGCAGACTGCATTGGCCAGGTCCTCACGTCATCTTCTCACCGTCCGTTTCCAATATTGGCCCAGTCACTCCTACCGCTGCCCACACGCAAATGAAATGTTCACTCTGTTGACTGAACAAGCACACAGATGGGAAATATTATATTTCTCGATACCTCCTTCTGCTTATCATCTCCTTACACCCATTCAGGGCCGCATTAACTGCCTTCGAACAGTCCATCTCCAGCATCACCACGACGTCCCTGCACGTTTGTCTGACCCACCTCCACCAACCGACATAGACGTCTTTGAATCGGCAGAGAATCTAAAAGCCGTCTATCTGTTTAATTTGCCGCACGCATCACGCATCCTCCTTCCATGGTCTCGATTGGTGGACTTTGCTGATAGCAGAGAACACACCACAGCAGCAGCGGGTCTGAACCAGCATCTCCTGGACGTGTTGGAGGCGGGCGTAAACCTGAAGATGATGGCTGTCATCCACCGGCCAATGCATAATGAATCCTTTCCTGTGAATGATGAGCATGTCATTAACGCCTCACTGGAAGAGCTTCACGCGTGCGACGGCAATTTTCTTCGCAGTATTACGCTGCCCAACCTGCTCTCTGCATCGCTGGAGACCCAATTTGGTGATCGTGTGAGGTCCTCCTCATCCTTCTGTACCTCAAACGCGCTACAAGGTTTGCGTGATATGATAATTAGGTCGCGCTGTCCGTTGCACTCCTTGTATCTGAGCAGCGTAGTGCATGGTAACGGAACACCTCTGCTTTCCGTCCTCGAGATAGCGAACAGCTTGTCACACCTAGTCCTTAGACAGTATTACACACATCTCTCTATAACACCAGCTTTACGCATGCTCTTCTCTCGCCTCGAGGATAGTACCGTGGACGTCAACGGAAAGCGCTACAGCGCTCTTTTAAGGAACTTGTCGGGTTTTGAGATTATTATAGACGGCATTTTCCGTACTCCGGACCTTGACTTCATCGGCGATTCGTTGGTCAAAATGATAGCTGCGCGCTCGGATGGGCGTGAACAGGGAGGGTTTAAATCAGTGATTCTCAAAGGAATTTGTGATAACACAAGCAGGATCAATGCTAGAGAAACGTTCAACTTGTCGCACGATCATATTTACGGGCTGAAGAAATGGAAAGAACAAGGGTTGGACATTAAAGTTGGCATATACAACGAGGATGGAGATGTCGTAGATGTTTTGTTTTTTTAGAGTATCTGAAAGGTGTATGGGGAGCCATCAATGTTGAAATAGCCACGACGAGTACTCGGGATGGGACCGTATTCGGTGTATTTCACTGGTGGCTTTGCCAAAGTACAGCGAGGGCATCGACGTAGACACTCTTACTTGATATTTCTTTATACAGTATGCTGGAGTGGACTTAGCCGAAGTGGGCCATTGCGAGCACGGCAGGTATGAGTCCAAATTTAAGAACTGGTTGCGTGACACCCTGAGTTCTTTGATGGCGTGGCGATAACCTCACACGCGAGAATTAGAGTACATATGATTTTCTACCTATTGTACAACGTCTATCTACTTGCTCTTCCTACGACTATCTTGTTCTTCCCTTAAGTTCCAAGCGCCCGCCGAAATTGCCGACGTCAAAAATAAATGTATCGGCTTGAGTAAGCCGAACAGGTAAGGTAGCGGGCTTTGCCGCTTGCCGGCGCTATTCATTATGTATGTTTTCTTTCCTTATGGCTGCAGTAAGTAACATGTGTGCACTCTTGTAAGGTATATTAAGCTCTGTTTTAGCTGCGCTTAATGCTACTATTCGTGGCAACTCTCATATTTGAAAGGGACAGCGACCAGCGATAAGATTCAGCAAGGTCGTACACGCCCCGGCACGCGGCGGGCACTTGTCATCTTAAGTGACCACCATAATGTCGACGCAGGACACTGAAGCTAGCCCGCCTGCTGACGCTGCTACGGAAACATCGCCTCTATTACCAAGAGCTGAGGTGAATGAAGCTAGCAGTGACAACCGAACAAGGAACCTTTGCAAGTGAGTATCGCCACTGATCAATTCCTCCAGGATTTGTCTAAAAGCGTCACCATGAGATTGTGTCTTATAGCTTCATTATACTTTCTGCACGTACGTATTTCCAAAATTTCTTAGTATTTCTTTTGCTGGATATGCTTTGATAGCGAGGGATGTACGATCAGTTCATCTCAGTATACATTGTATTACAACAGGATATAAATGAGCAACGGTCACCGTCCTTCCGGCAATGTAAGCTCCTTCAACTCCATGTGATTCGTCACTCAAGGACGGTTACTCATAGATATGGGCACGCTTCGTACCCTGTTGAGTCTCTTCACCATTGGATCATGGAGCCACGTTGCAGACGTGTGGGGAAGGAAACCGGTAATGCTTATTTCTATGATCGGAACGACAATATCGTGCGTATTTTGATGAATGTGCCTTTCTATCATTAAACAATATTACAGGCATCTTGTCATCGTCCAAGCGGAATTTATACGGAAGGACTTTCGTGTTTATGTAGGAAGCGTTGCTCTGGACTGTCTGTTCGGGGGCAGCATCGCCTTCAGTGGCCTGCTTCACACGTATGCCTAGACCTGCGCAACTCTCAACAACTGCTGATTGCTTTTTTTATCTTAGCTATATCGCTGATTGTGCCTCGCCCGGTTCAAGGTAAGTCTAATTGATACAAATCCTGCGCGTTGCTGATGATTGTTACCGTCAGGTTTGTGCTATTCAGTGCTTTCAAAGGCCTCAGCATGCTTTTTTATTTCGGAGGCACAGAGGTACGTACTAATCCCTGGAGTCGGTTTGGGATCAAGATATTAATTATGACCCTAATTCAACAGCTTACCATGCTCCCGCTGATTCTTCCGGCACAGGAATATTTCATCCCGTTGATGATCATATCCAGCCTTGCCACCGTGCTAAATGTTGTTCTGATCACTTGGCTCCTGCCCGAAACACTACGAAGTCCAGCACACAAATTACCCATCCTCAAGGCTGCCATTTCTCCCGCGATCGTATTCACGCGACGGCCATGGCTGACTCTAGCCCTTTTCGTGTATTCTCTGACCCCCGTAAGACGTTCTACGCATTTCCATGCTCGAAATATTTAACCAACTAACGCAGAACTTCGGGGTCGTCAAAATGTGGTTCGGGATTATATTTTCGGACGGTACTCTCTCTGTCCGTCTACTTCCTTCTAGGCGCCTACACGTACTAACCCTCGTTTACTTCATAACAATACCAGTGGTACTCGATATTCCCACGTGCAGCCTCGACGTTTGCACTGCTCCTTCTTTATCCCGGTGAGCACTCGTCAACCACGCGCCAGGGCCGCCTAGTTCACTGAGGGGTGTTTTCACTAGTCATTGCAATCCTATATCGACGAAAACCACGACCTCTTCAGTCTGTTCTCAGCTTCACCAGGCGCCTAGCCTACACTTGTCTCTCCCTTGATGTATTCTCCACCGTCGCAGTTATCTCTATTGCAGCTTCAAATAGAATCGCCCACCTCGTTTTCGACGCCATCTCGCCTTTCACAGTTGCTATCGCTCCCGCTATTTATTCATCTGTCCCATCTCACAGTGCAGTTCTCTTCGGCTCCTTCTCCGTCATCGAGGCGCTAGGAGGCATGTTCTCAGTATGTGGCGCCTTCTTCATTTCTCCGCTCTCTGACAGGTTTCCAAGAATATGTTTATCCTAAGATTTTTCGACCACAGCGATGACGTCGCTCAATATAAGTTTCTCTACGGGGCCTTGGCCATCTGCCTCATTTTGACAGGCCTGCTGCTTTTTGTTGATTATACAGGTCGTAGTATCGACGAAGACGACCGATCTACAGTGCTATCTACTCATGATGACGAAGAAACCGTTACTATGTATAGCTGAATCCATAATGTAAGTGAATCCATCCGTGTAAACGAAGTTTGACTTTCGAAAGTTGCTATTTGAGCATACATTGTTAGCTAAGGATCGCAGTGTAAGAATAAATCATGGCGTGTGAAGGGTATCAAAAAGATGAAGTGCTTGACAGCAGGGTATGAATGTTCGATGTGACTGTCTGGAGGTATCAACGTCCATCAGGAGTTGAGAAGCACGTCGACGTGCGGCGCTGAGGTTGAATTGTAGAGCGCGACATGAGTGGTATCCAAGAAAAAGATGCTTGGATCCAGACATGTGTCCTTTGCGCTCTGAAAATCCCAAGGTCCCCTTATTCCCGCTATAGTACCACTTCCCAAAATGCGTCGCGGACCTTGTGCGCAGCTGGACTTTGTATCCGACTCTCCACTCCAAGTGCACTAAGATCACACACGGGCTTGTCAAACTTGAGCCCTGCTGCGATGAATGTTGACCGCCGTATTAGATGCGTGGAAGGTGAATATGACGACGAAGTCACCCCCGAGCGAGATGTATGGCGCCAAAACGTCGTCGGTCGATCTGCGATCAAAACATCGGGGCTGAGCAAACATGATGAAGCTGAAACGGCGGAGACTCACGTAACGGTGGGGGCGGCTTCAGCAACTCATTCTTATCATGGCCATACCCAAACGACCACGTTTTCGTGGCCGACGTCGGTGTATTCCATGTGGTCATGCTCCTCTTGGTGCGATGTCTCGTGAACTGCGGCGTTGTGGTGCCTGTTGACGAAGGTGAATTTGGGGTTGATTCGTTCTCGAGCTGGAAAGTGGTCTTGAATGGAGGGGCGCTTCGAGACCGTGTGGGGCGATGTCGAGTGTTAGGATACCGGGTGGTTCGTGACGGTAAAGGTTCCGGCGATGGTACTCTGGTCTTATGCTGCATCACAGAGTCATCTGAAGGAGGAGCACTTGATGAAGAGGACCACGAAGACACAGAGGTAGTATCCAGCGATACTCTCGTCGAGGTCGATGTGGACGCCGATGTGGATGATGACTGAGAGGCTTCCCTATCATGCCCCGGGGAATCTGACCGCGGCCCTGAAAGTATCATCACCACCTGTGACGGCGTTGACGCTTCTTCCTCTTCCCTCTCCTCTGCAATACTTGTGCTTGACAACCTCCTGCTCCTCATTAAATTGCTTGCATATACGTCTAGTGACCGTGATTGCTGCTCTTTTCGTGTTGGTGGTGAAAAGGAGTTCTTCGACCGCCGTGGAATTCCCGTTCCATTCCAAGAGAAAGGCCTCCTGCTCTGTGGTATTATAGGCACTGGAGTTAGGGAAGAAAGGACCGTAAGGTCTGCCATCGTCGTCGTAGGAGAAGGGAACACGATCAGAGTATAAATACAAAAGCAAGAAGCAGCTCGCCTTGTCGCCGTGTGGTTCTTGGCAAACATGACCAAATACCACGTAATCGCTCAAATAGGAAGGGCCATTTCCTCTCAGACGACCGCTTTGGAGCGTTGTGAAAATATTTATTCCGAGCTTCCTTCCTGTCACCGTTTCTCTGTTAACGTGGCCGTGGAGGTTACGACTTTGAATTCATCGAAAGTTCTCTCACACAGGTCATTAATCCGCTTACTGCGGCCCGGGGAAGTCAGGCTTCGTCGCTGATAAGTAGTCTCTCGTAGATAGACAACGATATCAACCTAATGACAGATAGGGTGGACGGTTGTTGATATCTAGTCCTGATATCTGGCCGCATCAACACTAACACTATGTTCTATTCTGACCGTTTAAAGGCAGGCTCGTCCATCTGTAGTTGTATTTTCCAAATTGAAGTGGCCTGAGTGGCAAGCGAATTGTCGACGTTACATAGTAACATTCATCGGGATTCTCGATAGATGTTAATTTTTCCTACACCTGCATGTAATGGTCGTCAAGGCGCAGGTTGCTCCCGCCAATTTAAAGTTCGCCGTAAAGTTGCGAGATTACGGCGTTCTTGCACGCCAAACGTCGCTGCGCGTCTATATAGACGATTGTGGTGCCCCGTATCAGCGATTGAGAGGGAGAAATTTCTGGTACGAGCAAGAAACGCTAGCACTTCCAAAGCACTACTACATCCGGTACATTTTCTCTGCGGAAAAACAGGACCTCAGAAAGTCGTGACATTTTATTCGACCTTGGTGCTGAAAATGAGCTGAAAGACGGGATAATTTTCATGGTACTATTTCAGGTAAATGAAAAGACAGGGAAAACGCAATAAAAAAGGTATCCCCCGCGTGAATAGGACGTGGATGACATCCTCGAGGTCGTCCTGGCACATCCTGCAGAGTAGCCATTGGCGCGTAAGACCGACCCATATGCTTCTTTCGATAGCTAGATCATGTACACCGGTAAGGGCGAATGTCAGGGCGACTCTGCGGGCAGGGATTCGTATATTAAGATGGGAGCGGAAGGTTGCAAGTGAGGCATGGTTGTCCTGGTAGCAGATGGTCAGAAGTGCAGACGTCGAAGGACCTGTGATGAGATCGACAATCCCATCTTTGCACATGGCATTCACGGACGCAAGTAGCTCATTGACTCGTTCCGTGGAGCACAAGTCGTCAAAGTCCACTTCGGATACAAACGTCGAAGGGCAGTCGCAACGTTGCTGCATTAGGTGGGACGTGTTTCATTGCGCTTTTCACATCCCGTTTTGCGGCATAACAAAAAGTCACGACATTTTTTAGTATACCTTTTTTTCCATCCTGAAAAGGACTCGACCCGCAGCAGTGAAGATTATTCCGAGGTATCAGTGTGTCTAAGGTCAGTCCAGAGCCGGTGAAGCTCACCAGAGGGATACCCAAACAGTATTCCTCGGACACTCGCGTATCCTTATGGGATGAGGACGTCGCACTGGCAGGACGCCCTGATCAAGGAAATAGCCAATGTTTTCCTCGCTATTGTTGACGAACAAGACAATATCGAGGTCGTTGTGGCTGGATAACTTACAACAGTGCAAATCCCAAATGAAAGCAGCCAATGAATCTCTCGATTGGTATTACGAACATGATCGTAACGTTCCTGGTCGTTACCGAAACAAGGTTAGACACAGCCTACAATCATCCTATGAGCTGATGGGGGCGGCATTTCGCCAACAAGTCAGCGACTGTGTCGCCGTCGCCGTCGACCCTCTCGACTTGCAATAGCAACCGGACAGGTTTCTCTTCTTCAAACTGACTGACAACAATGCGAAAATGGGCACCTTCTACAAAGGGGTAGTCCTTTCCTAGTGAGTTCAGTAGCCAGACGGGGACGAAGTCCTTCTCCTGCAGGCGTTCTGGCAGGGTCGCTACGTTTTCGAACAGCAATTTCCAATGACAGGGCTTCGAACTATGATCTAAGATGGACTCAGGCTTCAAGGGGGGAGTTTGAGTGTTAGACATGATAAATCACTGCAACAAGAATCAGCAAAACATCTTTCCAACAAGTTGCCTGATATACGCACGCAGTTCTTTTCAAAGTGTAGAATGCCTTCGTTAAGATCGCAGCCTCTGTATACAAAGCAAGCAAGTAGAATATGAGTTGGACGCAGGGGTAGCGCTGAGACTCGTCGTGGTTGAAAGACAAGGCAGTGGCTACCAACCAGCTTTTTTTGAGAGTCCGTCGGGCCGGAATGCCGGAGTGATTTAAGTATGGGGCAAGACAAAAGTGAAAAAAAGTTGGATTGATGCTATTCATACAACAATGAAGGTAGTAGTTTTACTACCTAATGAAGCAATTAAATAGTGGGTTTAGTAGAGCTGTATGCTATCCACGCCCTTAAAGATTAAGTTACATTTCCCGACACATATTCAACCATTAATACCATACTGCGTGTCGCAAAGAATCTATCTTGGAATGGAAATCAGCGTACTATCAGAATTAAGGATGGATGACAGGAGAAATACCTTTGACATTAAATAATCTAACCAGACCAGAAGTGCCAGGACCAGCTCTCGACTTGTCGAGCCACCTCCGGAGTCAGAGGTCTCCTGAAAGGGCTCCGGCTCCGGCTCCGGCTCCTCGACTGGCGCCGAGCTATAGGATTAGCGAGATGTAAAGACCTGCTCCGGTCCCGCAGAGATTTCGATACCGTTGGCGGTGAATCAGTTAGAACGGACAGAATCGAGGATACAGACGAAACACGCTTCAATCCTTTCGACGGGGGAAGAACCTCCGAGTCATCCTCGGTATTCGACCGGGTGATCAGAGGCGAAGGATCCTCGGATGGCGGGACAACGGATATCTTGATATCAACCTCGTCCTCAGACTCTACGTCGGTCTCCGAAGACGAAGACCAAGTAGAGTCCTGGCGACGCCCGCAGTTGAGACAATGACTATCCGCCGGCTCATGCCCGTCCTCGTCTAGCAAGGACGCCTTGGCACCTTCCACTCCCACAGAAGTCTCCGTCCCATCAGCGCTGATAACGAGCGCCGCGTGGGTGTCGATCTCACGTTCCATAGATCTCTCAGCCTTGTCAGCAAGAATCTGGGGTGATTCGCGTTGGAGATGATGGAGCGTATTGCGGACAAAGTCATGCATCGCCATGAACGAGCGCGACCATACTTCCAGGAACGGGAATGTTTGGAAGACGTGTACCTGGTGTGGTGGGAAATCTCAGAACATTATTATTATAGAAAGTAACCGAAACCTACACCGTCCTGATAAAGTTCATGGCGAACGTTCACACCTGCTAGTTCCGCCTTGTGTGCGAGCAGGGCGATCTCGTCCCGCAGAACTTCGGAGTCACCAGATTGGATGAGAAGCGGTGGGAGATCTTTAAAATCACCGAACAGCGGACTGGCGTAAGGATGCATCAAGTACCGGTCAATATTGTCTCCCAAGTAATTAGCGATCGGGTTCATGTGGTCCTTGGGTGAGAATACCGGGATAACGTCGTATTGGGCGTTTGATTCCCAAGACTCGCCGCTCATGGTAAGATCTGCAGGGAAGGTGAAAAATCACACATGGCTGAGAGTTGTGGGGCACTTACCAACCCACGGAGACATTAGGATAGCCCCCGCCGGCATTGGATAGTCGTTATCTCGAAGATACATCAATAATGCCAGCGACAGGCCCCCGCCAGCACTGTCTCCGCAAACAATGATGTTCTCCGGTGGAATGTGCAAGTCGTCGATAAGACGGAAGTACCCAATGACAGCATCGTGAAGGGGTCCAGGGAAATGTGTCTCTGGTGCAAGCCGATAATCCAGCGCTAAAGAAGACACTGGTAAGTAAAAATAAACAGTCGATGCACAAATGGCTTACAAAAGACACGAGAATCGGTGTACTGTGCCAAAGGCACGGAAATCACACGCTTTTCTGATGCACTACCAACATAGTATGCGCCTCGAAGGGGTTAGAGGGTAGGGTCGTGAAAAAAAGTATCAAGTAACGCAACTACTCACCACCATGAATATAGAGCATGACACGTTCCGTCTTCTTGGCGAAAGTGTGGGACCCTCTCTCACCTATCTGAGCCGCCTTCCATTCTGTCTGAAGTCGATTCCAGGTGCGCTTTCCAACAACCCATTCGCCAGACAGCTCGCGTTTGCCCGTTTCTTGACGATCGAATTCCTCAAGAATACCGCGAAGACGGCGCTTCGTGACGTGAAAGGTAACCGGTGTTACGAGCGCGTCTGGTGGTGCAGGGCCCATACCGCCCATAGTACCCATAAACATTCGGATAGAAGGCTTATAAACGGTCAGCTGCAGGCAATAACAGCATAAAAAAGTCACATACAATATCCATAAGGTCGGTATGTTGACCAGCGTTACGCATGAGACTTGACATAAGAGTCATTTGGATACCCCATGACTTTTTTCTGGGGCCCCAGACAGTATGCACGATCGCGTCTCCGGTCATCTGTGTAGCTGAAATCAAAGATGAGGCATTGAATTCACAAGAAGACGATAGACATACCCTTCGAGGCTACAAACCAGCCGTACTTCCACCAATGCCATAATCTGAAGTCTGGCTTGTGTTCGACCTTGACGTTGGGAATCATCCGAGCGGATGGTGGAGCAACGCCGGGCGTCGTGTATTGGAGTATCAGTTCCTGCAGATGTTTAAGCTCGCAGCAGCCGTTCGAACACTCCTGTTCTTTGGTCTTCTCCTCCTTCTTCTCGCCGTGGCTTGAAACCAAAATCATAATGAGAACGTTGAGTGAATGTCGAGGAGGTGGTGATGTTTTGGAGAAAACAATGAGCATGATGGGGCCAAGCAAGGATATTTATACTAACCATGCTCGTATAATGATATCCAAAGATGCGTTCAAACAGGCGAACACAGCTTATCCGTGACGGAGTGGACTGTTTCGGCGGATCAAGTCGCGTTTGGAACGATCCCCGCTGCAAAGTATCGGCTGCCGCAAGCCGTGTGGTCCGATCGGAGAATACTTAAGCATCCAGAGGGGGCTTCATATTCAGTCAGGGTGTCCAGATAGTGGCGAATAGTTGCCTAGTACCCACGATGGAAGATTGGCTGATGGATCGTACAAGTATCCTGGCCTTAAGCGCCCGAAGGCAAGACCAACATGGTGTCTTGAAGAAAGAAAGGTAAGGGAGACGGGTAAATGTTTTCGGAAAGTATCCCCGGCAAACAAACATGACTTCCTTTTCAAGTTTCGTTTAGAATTCATATTTCGTCGTAGTCCGGGATCCAACGGTGTATGAGGCAGGCTCCATCAATGGAATTGGAATGCGCAATATGCGGCTCGATCATTTCTCGCAATGTATCAAAGTTCGCATCAGCTGTCCTGAGCGCCTCCGTGTCGGGACGTCCCGCCCATACAGCTGAGTGTACAGAAAAGGCGACACACTCCGTGCGAAAATGATCCGTAATTTTAATTTTCAATCCAGTGCAGACGAGGCGGGTCTGCCCCTTGTTGTCCTGTTTCTTATGAAGAGATGGCGACTCGTTATGTAACAAAAGAACGTTTTCTTCATAATCTGGTGGTCAACATGGTATACGGTATATGTATAATCTTGTGTCACCAACCAGGAGGATCAAGGATCAGACATGAGATGAGGGCGTTTCCAAGGCCATTGTGAGCATCGATACATCTGATGAGAACGCGTGTGATTCCTCGTTTATCACAAAAAAGACATGCTTGAAGGCCCGCTGCGCGCGAATGGGGTGGAAGATTATGGAAGATAGCACTAAGCAAAGCCAGGTGTTATCACGTGGGCGTCTAGACCTCAGAAGGTGTTGACAAGCACGAACAATCACTGCCTAACTTTTTGTCGTTTCCGTTTCCCTCCATGTTTTTGGCGTCACCAGGCTGCCATGAGTGAAGTTTTGGGAACACTTACAATTCCGGTGGCTCAGGTATTCCAGCTGGGATATACTACGAACATTCGTTAATTGATAATGGCACGCCCTCGCTTCGATCCGCTGCCTTGCGTTCCGCCAACGGAGAATATGCCGCTTTCTCATTATGGAAGCCAATGGATACCACTCATTACATGCCCTGCCGATTTCCCTTTAGAATTGGTACGTCTATATCGCATTTGTGGAGCTTCTTCGTGGGATTCTTAGTCTATCTTAGTTCGAAGTCGCCATTGCCCAGCTCGTGGATCATCCGGAATACAATTCCACTCTTATCCTTCGATCAGAACGTCTCTTGGATACGGCCACTGAATTTCCTGCTGAGATTCCACGACTGGATGGCTTTGAACCGACGCGATGCATCCACAGGCGTCTGTTACCACGTCGACCAGGTCGCGATGCTGCTTTGGAACAGTACTGCACGTTGTATTCAAAGGGGGAGAAGACTGCATCTGTATTGGTGTTGACGCCTTTGGGATCGCCTCTGCCATATTATCATCCCGCAGTATCTCACTTAGCTTTCCGCTATCTGACTGCTGAGCCAAAGACGCTGCGGATCGAGGTTCTTCCGCTGCCGGATACGCCGTTGGATCCAAATTCACGCTTATACAGAACTTCTCTCGCGCTACTGGACACCTTGCATCGATACGGATGGGGTGCGATGACCAATTACAAAAAGAGGGTCAAGCATGATAATTTAGTACAGCGGGAGGCGTATCAAGATCTGTATCTCATCATGCGGGAAAGGCACAAACATCTAGTGGACACTTGGCAAGAAGCTACGGATCCGTTGAAACATGTATTTGAGGCACGTGTGGTATACGTCCATTGTTTTCGGATTCCCCTTGGCTTACTGATCTTACGATAGGATATCGGAATCGCGACGTTTCTCATGCTCCTTTGGAAGGAAACATACAGAAATGGTGATACTGTTGGCAATGATGAGGAAGAGAGTGGACCTTGGCCTCGGCCACCAGGAGGTTTCCTCGACTTTGGCTGCGGCAATGGGCTGTTAACACATATCCTCGTTTCTGAAGGCTACTCTGGCTGTGGTATTGATGTTCGCGCACGCACATCGTGGTCGCACTACCCCGTGGTTACGCAATCACATCTCCACGTCCACGCTTTCGACCCCTTCCCTGCTAGCCCAGATCCCTTCCTAAAACCCGACGTCTTCATCATCGGTAACCACGCGGACGAGCTCACACCGTGGGTTCCCGTTCTGTCGACGTTATATTCCGCGTCAGGATACCTTTCCATCCCATGCTGCCCCTGGAGTTTCGACGCGAAATACGACCGTTCACTGCAAGCGCCGTTTCCCGTCAACGACGAAGATGCATTCAAGGAGAGCCTATGTTTGGGAAGCCAGGCAAGCGCTGCATCAGCTTATTCGATGTACCGCGTTTGGCTGGCTAGTCTTAGTCTTCACTGCGGATGGAAAGTAGAGTGCGAGACACTGAGGATTCCGAGCACGAGGAACTGGGCTATCGTTGGTATGTGCCTGATTATTGTATCGGTGAAAGTCTTCTGAGTGATCGCTGTTCCAGGAAGGCAGAGGCTTGAGGACTGTGATGCGAACGAACACATAGAAGACATCCTCCAATCTGTCCGTGATAGGGGTATATTCAAACCTAGACAACCAGAAGGCAAAAACAGAGAAGATCGTTAATCGTTATTTACCCGCGCTTGGGACTCTTATGAGGCTTGAGATAACCTTTTCGCGTATACCTATGAAACGATATTGTGCGTAAAGTATACTCCTGTCGATCTATGGCATTAAGCAAACACCATTCTAAATGATAAATGTAGGCGACCTCTATGGCGGGTTCTTCAGGCTCTGTCATGGAAACCATCTCGGAGAATGCGCGCAGAACGTTCGACATAATCGAGGCAGGTCATGACAATGCTGCATGAATTGCGGATTGAGGAGATAAGGTCATCGAGGTTGGTGCGCCCGGACCAGAAGCCTTTCATAAAGCGAAGAACACTGTACGTCGAAAATGAGAGACGGTTCAAGACCCGTTAGGTTGGTTTCTATTCTACGGTACGACCTAGTTCCTGTGTTACCTATCAAAAGCTACCCACGGCCGCATTTAAATATTTGTCGCATAATTTGCTGAACGCGAGTGAGTATTCGATGGTCGTTTGTTGTTTGGTACCCAATCTTGAGCAGTGTGCTAAAGTAGAGGTACCAATAAGAACGAATGTGGACATTGTTGTTGGTGGCGCGGCGGCGGCGACAAGTTCAACCAAGCAGTACACGCTACTGTCTGAAAGGCCATGTGGGATTTGACGAAAACTGATAGAAGGCAGGTAGCGGACGGTAGGTCTGTCATCTCAGTCAGGAAGATAGAATGAGCGGTGCGTCAGTACAAGCCATCGCTAAGCGTACTTCTATTGAATGAATGAATTTGAGTAATATAGTACTACTGGTGAAGTCAATTGTACAGTGTTGAAATACACTTATTCACGGTACTAAACAACCGACGAGTGAAAATAGTAGCTGAATCGTGATACCGACTCGGGGTCGTTAAAGATTTGCGGTCCTATGCAACAAGAAAATACCCGAGTTGGCAACCGAGATTTGCATCTCCATTGAGAGGATGATTCAAGCCGTTACAGCAAAAGCGTTTCATTTCGTAAGGAAATATCAAGAGCGAATAAATATTGTTAAGTTAATAGTACAGTCGTATGTGGTAGTAGTTTAGAGAGAAATGCCTTCCATGACTCGGTGAACAACAGCATCGAGAACCAATCCAGCGAGTATGAGGTTCCCAATGGTGGGTGTGTGCAAGAAAAATTTCATACACTGCCTCGGCTTGTCGATATCGGTCACAATGAGCTCCTTCAAAAGAACGAGCGCTGAAAGCGCCACGGAAGCGTAGTAAGTAATTCCCTGCTCGTTGAGGTAACCGGCCCATGACATCAACCCTGCGAACCCGATAGTGGTAGCGGAGCAGATGGGGATCGTGTGTTGGCCACACAGGATGGCGAACGACTTCATGCCAATCTTTACATCATCCACTTTGTCCTGGTGCTGATACACAGTCTCATATGTGATCGTCCACATCGTCGCACCGAGGTATGCAGCAGTGAGGGCGTGGTAGGGAATTACACCATCAGGTGCGAGATCGGCCCATCCCATATAGACACCGATGTTGAACATCAAGCCCTGAGTGAAGGTTAGAACTAAGGATTTGGTGTGTATCATAAGTCTACTCACCAAAGGGATAGGTGCAAAGGACATCCAGCGCTTGCAAGTGGGGTACAGCATGTACAACGGCCACACATACATGGAAATACGCAGACTGAATGGAAGAGTGAGGTCAGCATAAGAAATTAATATCAGAGCGGAAATACTTACGCGTCGGGACTCAGAACCTTGTAAGCCAAAAAGACACCAATCACGACTTGGACGGCGAAGAACAACCAGGCACGCTCGATGCTGATAGCACCTCTCGGGAGTGCCCGATTCTTCGTACGCTCGACGTTCGCATCAATATCGTAGTCGAGAATATCATCAATGGTCATGATCTGAGATTCAAGATGAGAAGGGGAAGATGGATTTGGGGAATTTAGACTCACCAAGCATTTGATGCCAATGCAGAGGAAAAAGTAGGTGACAGCTCGGGTAAGGCATTCCACTCCCGTCAACTCAGGGTAAGCGTGATAAACCATCGCTAAAGACCACGCTAAGATTACCGGTTAGCGAATGGAAACAGAAGCATATAGGGATCCATACTCACCCACTGGCAGGAACACGGTCGCGCATCCCATCCCATTTTGGAGACGGCAGAGCTCCCAGCAAGCACGGACTTCAGTCTGAGTCGGTGGTGCGAGTAGGGTGTTGACGTTCGAGAAGATCGAGGCAAAACTCGAAGTGATCGTCTCCTTCGGACCCTTCTTGGAGATCAAGGAGGTGGAGGTCGGTGAACAGATAGCGGTGGAGAGAGCCATTGGAGGAAAAGATGGTAGCAGACGACTGTAGGATGCGGAGAATCTGGATTTCTACCATCTCCATGCACATCCCATATATACCAGTCAGGCGCAGGCGCAACGTCCCCCCTTGTCCGTGGAAACGAAGCAAGTACGGCTCGGAGACAGGCGCAGGCCAGGGACAACGGCTGCTCCTTCAATGAAATTTGATCGAGAACGGTCTGCATCTCAGATTGATGGTCGACGCCTGTGATCGCAAAGATACTATTGGTCGATCTCGACGATGTTTTCTTCATGCGGTTACGCCCGCGTCCGACTCGCACACAAGCGGTGATGCCCATATGGGGAACCGCCTCGTCATAGCAGAAATCCTGGCCGCACGGCCTGAGCAGAGACATCTCAGATACATGCCTACTGCGGCATTCCTGCACATGTCACATCCAATTGCGTCCTGAACGAGAACTTCGGGAAAGATATCCGCGCGATTTTCCTGCGCCAGCGCTATCGTGCATTTACTTTGTCTACACGGTCAGGTTAGGCGTGAGATCGGCATAAGTCGGTAATGCATTGTTTTAACTCACCGATTTTTTTTTCGGTTTGGATTTAGAAGAAGTCTGTCATGTTGTGGCATTGTGCAGGCGCTGCCAGTGCACCAGCGGCGTCCATTGGCCTTATGAACTAAACGCTGTTCAAGCTTTGAGAAGATTGCCGACCAACTACTCTGCGTAAGGAAGATTGTTTATCGGGCATTTGAACCTGTTAACGATTTGCGATGGAAGCAGAGAGAAAAAGATCAACGTATTATGTAATCGTTTGCCCGTGTGCACAGCCACCGTACTGTCTGTGCTTGTCATTTTTCGACATCCATCCACCACTTCCCTCATAAGCTTCTTGCCAAAAATCCCAACGCGATGTAATTACCCTTTGGCATATCCATCTTTAAGGGCCGACATGTGGTAACCAGGTTCACTCGGCGGAATCTCCGGCACCTCCAAGGTACTTCGTCCGAGTCGCGTCGCGTCATCATTACGATAACGAGTGTCCTGGATTGAGCAGCCTCCGATTCAATGGCCTGAACTTCTAGCGGAAAGTAAGCTGCAGTGCCACCCGACTCGGGGCCGTCGACTAATTGCGGTCCGAAGACCGTTGGTAATTCAGCTCAACCCATCGCTTGCGGTTTCGTCATCACGTCGCAAATCACGATAAGGATCTCAGCTGCGCTGGACGATAGTGGCAAATGCTATCAATGAACAAGTTAGTTCCAGAGGTATAATGTAACTCCGTCACCTTTGTGCAGTCATGCCGGCGCGCCATCTTTTCGGATAGTTCCTGACGGACTGCGAGGTCGCGAGAAGGTGTCCACCTATTATGCCTTGGAATGTGACAAAGAGATCTGCTTGGAGGAGAAGTGAAATTCGAAAATCACCCAAAATATAATTTTAGCAAATATATAGGCATTTTCGGACTTTCCCCATTCGGTGCTTGGAGGATCGCGAAGAAATATGTGACATCGTTAGCTTGGGTGAGACGTAGCATATGAGAGAGAGGACAAGTGATAGGAATTCAGCAGGAGATCTGGCCTTTTATACAGCTACGCCGAGGGTATCGAAGAGGGTATGAATTCGATGAGATATCTCGGATCGGATATGCGTCTTGACTTCGGACCGCAATTACTCGACGGCCCCGAGTCGGGGGGCAGTGTCGAGCCAGGACGCCTTCAGATGCGCTGTGATTTGGTTGAACCTTCAAGGCTCATAATGAGAGGTAATTAAATCATTCATCGCCATACAAAATGTTTGCTCGAACGGGAGAGTGATTGATACACTTCACCATTTGGACATTCACATATCAGTCTAGACTGATGCAGGTAAATAGACATAGAAGGAAGTTGAAGAGGATCTTCATGTAACTGTGCACAGCGGAATTGTTATCTCCGCACAGTCGCATCGAACATACCCTGCTGTCAAGCGTTCCATTTTTTGATACCCTTCACTTGCCATAATTTGTTCATTTACATAGTCACGGATGGATACACTTACATCATGGACTCAACTATGTAAAGTCACGCTTTCTTCGTCATCATTAGATAGTACTGTAGATCTGTCGTCTTCGTCCACACTACCACCTGTAGAATCAACAAAAAGTAGCAGGCCTGTCAAAATGAGGCAAATGGCCAAGGCCCCGTAGAGAAGCCTATATTGAGTGACGTCGTCGTTGCCCCAGTCGAAAAATCTTAGGATAAACATATTCTTAGGGACTTGTCAGACAACGGAGAAATGAAGAAGGCGCCACATACTGAGAACATGCCTCCTAGCGCCTCGATGACGGAGAAGGAGCCGAAGAGAACCGCACTGTGAGATGGGACAGATGAATAGATAGCGGGAGCAATAGCAACTGTGAAAGGCGAGATGGCGTCGAAAACGAGGTGGGTGATTCTATTTGAAGCTGCAATAGACATAACTGTGACGGTGGAGAATACATCAAGGGAGAGACAAGTGTAAGCCAGGCGCCTGGTGAACCTGAGAACAGACTGAAGAGGTCGCGGCTTTCGTTGATATACGATCACAATGGCTAGAGAGATTTCTTTTAGTGACCTAGGGGGCACCGTGTGAATGACGAATGCTCACAGGGATAGAGAAGGAGTAGCGCAAGAGCCGAGGCGGCATACGGGAATATGAAGTACCATTGGGACTGTTATGAAGGGAACGGGTGTTAGTACGGATAGCTAAGAAGCAGCATAAACGTACAAAGAAAGAGCCTTTCGAGCATATTATCCCGAACCGTGTCTTGATGATATCAAAGTTCTGCGGTGCTTGATTGAATATTTCGAGCATGGCAGTACGTAAAGCGTCTTACGGGGGTCAGAGAATACACGAAAAGGGCTAGAGTCAACCATGGTTGCCGTAAGAATACCACCGCGGGAGAGATCGAAGCCTTGAGGATAGGTAACTTGTGAGCTGGACTTCGTATTGTTTCGGGCAGGAGCCAAACGATCAGAACAACGTTTAGCACGGCGACAAAACTATATGTGATCATCGACAGGATGAGGTATTTCTGGCCTGCGAGAATGAGCAGGAGTATGGTAAGCTGTTGAATTGAGGCCATATTCAGATGCATCTCGATCCCGAAAGGACGTTTGGGAATAGTACGTACCTCTGCGCCTCCAACATAAAAAACCATACTCAAGCCTTTGAGAGCACTGAATAGCTTGAACCTGATGGTAACAATCATCAACAATGCAGCACAGATTCGTTTCATTAGACTTACCTTGAACCGGGTGATGCGCAGTCAGCGATATAACTAGGATAAAAAAAGCAATCAGCAGTTGTTAAATTGTGCAGTCTAGGCATACATGTGAAGCAGGCCATTGAAGGCGATGCTGCCCCCAAACAGACCATCCAGAGCGACGATTCCTACATAAACGCGAAAGTCCTTATGTATAAATTCTGCTTGTTGAAGTAGGACGAAGACAAGATACCTGCATTGTTGATTAATGATATGAAAGCGCACTGATCAAGATACGCACGATAACATCGTTCCCATCATAGAAATAAGCATTACCGGTTTCCTTCCCCACACGTCTGCGAAGTGGCTCCACGATCCAATGGTCAACAGACTCAACAGGACACGGAGCATGTTCATGTCTACGAGTAACCTTACTTTGATGATGAATCAGATGGAATTGAAAGTACTTACACCTCCGCAAGTACAAGTGCTCACCCTCACCCGATTGTAATATGATGTATACCGAGACGAACTGATTGTACATCCCCCGCTATCGAAGAAGATTTTCATTCAACACAAAAGTATTGAGAAAACTTCGAAATACGCACGTGCAGAAAGTACATAGCAGCTATAAGAAACAGCCTTATGGTGACGCTGTTCATCAGGCATTGGAAAATTTAACGGCGATGCTCACTTGGATAGGTTCCATCTTCGGTTGTCGCTGTTAGCCTCATTCACCTCAGCTCTTGGCAATAGAGGCGACGTTTCGGTGGCAGTTTCAGCAGACAGACTGGCTTCAGATTCCTGCGTCGACATTATGGTGGTCACTAGAGATGATATCAGTTTTAAAGCAAGGCTGTGCATCGAAAGAAGGCATCTGTGACGGACCGCGAAGATCCGGTTACCCAAGGGAGGGTTCGGTGACGTATAGTATAAGAGGGCTAGATTCGTATTGAAGGACAGCAGCAGTACACTTCAGCAACGACGACTGGTGCACGGCCAGCCTCTGGACCAACGCTTTCAGTGTAGAGTGCCACTCGGAAATCAGTTTCCCAAAAAGAATTGTAAAATCAGCATCGCAGCTCTAATAGTAGACATACCCCCATTTAACATATCCGAATACGTGTTTCGAGATTAGAGATGATTCTCCATTTAGTATTTCTGAAGATCGCGAAAGGACGCGTTGGATTGACTACAGGCGGGAGAGGGCGGGCGAAAAAGAGAGGTAAAAAATCTTGTAATTCTGCGAATGCGAGCCTTCGAGTGTCAAGAACTTGAAAGAGATCTGAACCCGATGTCAGATTACCGACTCGGATGCGCGTCGACTTCGGGCCGCAATTAGTCGACGGCCCCGAGTCGGGTGGCAGTGCAATACTAGTGTTAGGTGCCGTGAATTCAAGCTCTTCAAAGCAGCATGAACAGGTAGCATCACCCAGTCTGAATCAAACCAACCGTTAGCACCATTACTGAGTGTCAGTGAATCGTAGAATGAGTATTGAGGTGCGTACACGAGATCATTGAAAACCAGACACTAAAAAATTAAAGCTTGAAGGCCGTCATGGTATACGAAAAGCAATACGCTGAAGCAGAGAGTGAGCTTAAAGTGAAAGTCGGGGAGAAGGAGAAGGAGCTTCAGTGGCTGTGCTGATCTTACGGGTTAGGAAATGAATTTAAAAGTAACAGAAGCAAATAAAGGTTTTCTCTCATCGACCATCATTCACGCACGTCGCACCGGCTACCTTTGCTTTGTGTATTTGTCCCTCTGAACAAGGGTTACCTAACCAGCGTAATGAGATATTCTGAACTTGAAGGGTTGAAAAGTCGACCTCCAAGACTCTTGGGCGTATCTCGGAACGTACTAATATCCCCGCATGGGGCTGAACGATGGAGGAATCATTAGAGAAAGATATTACCGCAGAGGAAATACGAAATTTTCGTAAGTGCATGTATCCGATTCTGACTCGTAACTTTTTGACTGTTTAATTCAAGGAAGTTGTCATTTTATCCGTACCAAAAGGATCACATGAATACTGGATAGTTCCTTGGATGGACGGCGAGCACAGATGATTTATGGCACATCTATAACGTGCCTGTCAGCGAAATTTCCAACTTAGTCTACGAGATCTTTCGTTTCCCCCCTACTGCATCTAATGCCAGACATAGCGGCCAAGAAATTCTCCTATGACGACGCAATTCCCCATTTAGGCATCACCGCTCCTGTGCGAGTCGGAAGATGAAGGCGATCGGGTAGCGGGCGTAACCGCATGAGGGGAATCTCACCTCGATCGACCGCGATCACAGCGTCGACCATCAATCTGAGATGCAGACCGTCCTCGATCAAATTTCATTGAGCAGCCGTTGTCCCTGGAGCGTCACTCCTACGCCTGTTTCCGAGTCGTTGTTATTTCATTTCCAACGGTCAAGTGGAAGGTTCCGCCTGCGTCTGACTAGTATATATGGGACGAGTGTGAAGATGGACCATCTTTTCCTCCAATGGCTCTTTCCACCGCTTTCTGCTCACAGTCGTCCACCTCCTTGATTACCAAGAAGGGTCCGAAGGAGACGATCACTTCGAGTTTTGCCTCGATCTTCTCGAACGTTAATACCCTACTCGCACCACCGACTCGGACTGAGGTCTGTGCTTGGTGGGAGCTCTGGGGCCGTCTTCAAAATGGGATGGGATGCGCCAAAGTGTTTCTGCCAGTGGGTAAGTGTAGATTGTGATGTGCTTCTGTTTCCATTAGCTAACCGGTAATCTTAGCGTGGTCTTTAGCGATGGTATATCACGCTTACTCTGAGCTGACGGGAACGGAATGCCTTTACCCGAGCTGTCGTCTACTTTCTCCTCTATATCGGCATCAAATGCTTGGTGGGTCTAAAATGTTCAAAACCCTCTTCCCCATCTCAGATCATGACTATTGATGATGTCCTCGACTGCGACATTGGTGCAAGCGTCGAGCGTACGAAGAATCGGACACTCCCGCGAGGTGCTATCAGCATCGAGCGTGCCTGGTTGTTCTTTGCCCTCCAAGTCGTGATTGGTGTCATTTTGGCTTACAAGGTTCTGAGTCCCGACGCGTAAGTATTCTCGCTCTGACATTGCTTTCTTATGCTGACCTCGCTCTTCCGTCCAGTCTGCGTATTTCCATGTATGTGTGGCCGTTGTACGTGCTGTACCCCACTTGCAAGCGCTGGATGTACTTTGCACCCATTCCCTTGGTGAGTAGACTCGCGATACACATTGAATACCAGATTCTAACCTTCACTCAGGGCTTGATGTTCAACATCGATGTCTACATGGGATGGGCCGATCTCGCACCTGACGGTGTAATTCCCTACCACGCCCTCACTGCTGCATACCCCGGTGCGACGATGTGGACGATCACATACGAGACTGTGTATCAGCACCAGGACAAGGTGGATGATGTAAAGATTGGCATGAAGTCGCTCGCTATACTGTGTGGCCAACGCACGATCCCCATCTGCTCCGCTACCACTGTCGGGTTCGCAGCGTTGATGTCATGGGCCGGTTACCTCAACGACCAAGGAATTACTTACTACGTTTCGGTGGCGCTTTCAGCGTTCGTTCTTTTGAAGGAGCTCTTTGTAACAGATATCGACAAACAGGGGCAGTGTATGATGTTTTTCTTACACACGCCCACCATTGGGAACCTTATACTTGCTGGATTGGCTGTCGATGCTGTTGTTCGCCGGGTAGTAGAAGGAATCCCTCTCTAAAGTATCTAAAGTATTACCACATACGACTGTATCATTAACTTAACAATATTTATTCGCCTGCCGAAATGAAATGCATCGCTTACGGTATGCCGTTGACTAAGAGGTGTAAATCATCGTTCAAATGTACCCGTCGAGTTCACTTAAGGGTGGCTTCGCACTGTCGATCTCTGCAGGGAGACGATATCGTGTGCGAATAGGACCGTGAGTTGAAGAAGGCTTGCTCCGAGAGTCGATGAAACTGCCTTGATTACGGAGAATATAACGTCCTTGAAACCTGTGAACAGTGGCGAGGATCCGTGTGTGTGGACGCAGATGCAGGTAAGTACCTTGTCTCGAAGTTCATTAATCAGTAAGCCTTGGTGACTTTCTGCTCACTCACCTCAGCCCAATGTCTTACAGCGCTCTTGAATGCTTGCTGGTGACCATAGCGCGCCGTCGTCGGCATGTTCAGAATTCAGGATCTGACGATCTCTGGAGTGTACTTCATCTGGATGAGCATGGCGGCGGAAATCGAACCCGAAGAAGTCCTAGTAAACACTTGGGATGTGCCATCATCGGCGAGAGTTCGCAGAGTCAGAGTAAGTATTATCCATCTTGGACGCAGTAACTCATCCCAGCATACATCTGACGGAGCCAGTCGAAGAGGGACCGGCCGCTGTGACTCCTGCTTATACATCATAAACGAAGGTCAGCAACGATTGGTTAAAGGGAAAGCGTTAGTAAGGTCCGGCAGAAATACGAGGCCGACCTTAGTCTAGAGCGGCCTCTATTGCGCATCGTAGTATGAGTTGTTCTGTCTGGAAAATCTTCGCCGGAAACCGTTCTGCGAGTCAGCACCAGTGAGTCGGTAGGATTTAAGGTCCGGCTGGTAGAATCCTTTCAAGATTTCAATCAGGATTACAATCATCCAGAGGCGTGATCTGAGATGTTCTCAGTCGTCCAGACGCCAGTGCGCAGTGCGCAGTGTCCTTCGGTAAGCAAGGGGTGGGGGGGTTCACCGGGGACAATATTGCACAACTTTGGCGCTACAAAGGGCACTATGAGATGTATTTCGGGTGACGGAGCGGAGGCAGTATAGGGAGAGACTCCAGAGAACAGGCATGATCTACCAGTGTGATGCGATGAGTCATCTGTGGGGTTGCTGGGAGTAAATAGCTAGGCCGATGAACTTTGCCTATCGGAATTCTACCCGCCTCCACCGGATGTGATCGAGAGGACTCGGCCCGAGCTATTTGGTGGCGGTGTAGATAGGGCAAATCCCCGTGCCGTGGATCATCCCATTGTGCCGACGGTTACACCTGTCCGAGTTCTTTTCTATGCATCGATTCACAGCGGTCCTCAAGGCTCTCTAATGCTGACACCACAACACCCATATACTATCGATAATCATCAATCATTAACTCAGAAGTTCGGTCACTGGCGGCTGGCCTCTCAGAGTCTCTGATATTTCAACATTAAACTCTCGGGGTCGCGGCGACAATTTTGAATTGCAACGGTGACACCTGCGCTAATGACACGACATGTACAATCAAAGCTTGATACGATCTGGATCAATACGTGGCACCTCACGGTGATAGACTGAACAGGAGAAGTAGGCTGCGGAATATGATAAGCTCCTGCTTCTGCTCACTATATCTCGTCTTCCCGATGTTTCGTGGATTCACTCTGGGCGTCTCAAAACTCTTCCTGTGATGTCAAACATTGATTGAACATTGAACTCAAATCTCAGCAGCAAAGGTAAATAAACATGTCAGCTTTGTCAGTGCCTGGTCGACTATTCTTTTCCATGTCTAATACCGTGATTGTACGCCCTGTCTAACGGCCATCCACTTTGGCCAGGTGGGATATCCTCTGTTACTCGGTTCAAGTCTATCCTCAACTCTTTTTTCACAGAATCCATATGTGAATAGGGCTATGGTTATGCAATCTAGGAATCGATTCGTGATGGAAATACAGGTGCTGGGTATGTGCCCTCGATCCTCTTTCTTTTCGCTTGCTGACCGAATAAACGAGACTGTGCGTCAGTACTAGGACAAGGTGGACGATGTCAAGATTGGCACGAAGTCGCTCGCCATCCCGTACGGCAAACACACGATCCTGACCTGCTCCGCTACTTACGGGTTCGTCACTTTGACGTTATAGGCTAGTGACCTCAACGAGGTGGGACTTTTGTAACTACGTTTCCGTTGGCCATTTAGCGTTTGTTCTTTGAAGGATCGCCTTGTGACGGATATCGATAAGCCGAGGCAATGCATGCAATTGTTCTTGCACATGCCGACCATTGAAAAACTCCCAATATTCGCTGGATTGGTTGTTGACGCTGTTGTCCATTGGTTCGTTGAAGGAATCCCCCTCTAACCACCACATACGACTGTTGTATCAACGTAATATTTATTGGTTACCAAAGTATCTTTACTGAAAGGACATGCAGTATGCCGTTAACCAAGGCTGCAAATTACCGTTCAAATGTACCGTGCCTGCTGACCTCAGATAACGTTCGTTGTGGTATGCATACCCCGGACCGTAAATCTTGGACGGCCCCGAGTCCATAATGGTGCGCGCGCCTTATTTTGTGCGATCTTACTCATGAAATAGAGTTCCGATGACTCACTCAGAAGACATTCGCGGACGAGGATGACAGCTACAATGTTCTACTACAGAGGATAGTCCCTAAACTCGCCGTGGGTTCCGAATCATCCTATAATAAACATGATTGGTCGCTAGTGCAGTGTAAATCCACGTCCGGAAGAATTCCGCGTAAACCTATATCCAAGAAGAAGCAGGTAGCGTCTCGAGTGCATGGTTAAACCAGGAAAACCATACCCAGACATCAACATTCCTTGCAACCACTCGGTAGTATTATCAAGGTTTTGGATCGACGTAATCATTGCAGTCTCCATGTTCCCAGACCGGTCCCCCATCTCAACGTTCCCATTAATATTCTGGCTCCCATTCATGATATGAAGCAGTTCTGCATCGCTTCCAAATGGTATTGGCCAGCTTCCCGTTGCATGAGTCGCCTCCGGCCAATAATTAAAGCCTGCAGAAGCGTATCCTTGGGCAACGTATGATTTTTGCCAGTTGTCGCTGTTTTCTTTACCCGTCTCTCCAGGAACGCTCCTGGATGTGCCCATATTTACCGGTGGAACTGTCTGTGAACTTCCAGAAGCTGTTTCCTGGCTTTGCTGGTACTTCTTCAACACCGTGGCCAAGAATCTAGCATACAGCTTCGGGGTGTGTCGATCGTCTACTGCGATATCCGATGAGCTCAATTTGCTGATCAAGATCTCGATAAGTTTGACACTATCGTCCTTATCGGCCTTGTCCAGGAGAAACAAAAATTCTGGCTGTACGAGCTATTTATCCCGTTAGGTCAGCAAAATATGAGGTTCATGATACGATACATACCTTGAACAGGAACACGGCTGCGAATGCAGCACACCTAAAATGGTGATCTGGAGCATACCGCATAAATCCGGTAGGCGCCAAATCCTCGTTCATGCATCTGATCACCGATTTAGCATATTCGAGACACTGTAAAATACGTTATGTACTCTGTTCAGAAGAAAACGTTGTGGGCAAACCTTGGTAAAGAAATAACCATACCAGGCTTCTATACCCGCATGAAATACTCGATGAAAACCAAAAGAGAACATCACCAGCCTGAAATAGGCCACGTAGCTGCAAGCGTATAAACATTCCTCGATGTCAAGTCTGGATTGAAAATGATTGTGGACGTACAAGTGTAGCTCGCTGCGCCGGAGTATGGCTCCACGGTGGGCTCCTCCAGCCTGGAATTTCCTCTTCCATTCCTCCTTGAATATTTCGATCTCCAAATCATATCTCATGGTGACATCCCGCAGATTTCCTCTTTCCGAATTGATGAATCCGCTTCGGTCTAACAACACCTCTTCATGGAACCTTGCTACGATGTGCAGAAGCACATCGTACCCACACAGAAACACATCGTAGTCGATATTATAAAGGGATTGTTTATACCACTCTCCCGAAAGACGGATAAGTATATCCTCCTTCGTCGTTGATGGCTTTCCGAATTGTATAACTGTTGCTTGATCCAAGAGGAAACAGAATTTCCAGACACGGAGTCGATTGAGATATTCACGTTCTTCGCTCTCGATCGCTGGGTTGATTTTTGCCGTTTGATCCAAGCGTAGAGCAGTCGCAATACTGTTGAGAAGTCAGAGAAATGAAAAGAAGAGGACACGGAACGCACCTGACGGCAAGGCCCGTATATAACCAGCTCTGATCTCTATCCCAGCTCCTTTGAGGGACAGCATAGATACTCATCAATATGTAAGCCTGGCATAGCTCGACGCTTTTCATTTCGTCTTGAATGAGGGCATTCGCAGCTGAATGTTTCGCAAAGTGCATCGCTATCGGGTAAATGCTTGATTTTGGAGGATGGTATCGAGACGCTATGGCGCAGATAACTGTGAAAAGGACAGGGCATCGGGCCAAAGTTGATTTCGGGGTAAGTAAAACCGGATCGAGGAGAGCTATGAAGGGCTAAACAATCGTCAGTGTGCCTTACATTGACGCTAACCTGTGCTTTCTCACATTGATATATTTATAAAAGCTCCAAATCAAAACAAAGTAAGCAAACCATGAAAAACACCGAGACTAGGGGGAGACCTCACGTGTCAAACAACTGTTCAGCATCTTCAACAGTCACAAGCCCGAGGGCTCGTATCTCTGGGGAATTGAGTCCCATTGAGTTATCCAGTCTAAATCCTGGACATGTGAATTCGACATGAGTGTACATAAATGGAAACACGTCAATGATGAAGCGAACCGGGTTCTGGAGAATTTTCTAGTGCCTCGCGGGCAACAACGCGCTGAAAAGTTTCACGCTCTCTTTCCTTTTTTGTCTGACTGGTAACCCTCCGCCCTGGTCTGAACCCGACGGGAACACGTGAAGATTCGAGAAGCAGAGTTGGCATCTCTTCGTGTTCTTGCACCTCGCTATGAGCAAGGAGGTTGTATTGCTGGTCGTGCGGCAATCGACCTGATCCTTCTTCGCTGGCTTCCGTAGGGTGTCCCATACCAATTTGTACACCAGACTTGAGGTGACTGAGCCAGGCAAGGACGTCGGGGTTGTTGGCATCAGAGGGTGACACAGACTTGAAGCATTCGTTGATTGAATGAGGTGTCGCAAGATATGGATTATGGAGCTGCTTCAGGAGAGTCTCAATGATAGCGTCTTTCTGTCGCATTTCGAACAAAAGGCGATCGCGCTCGCTATCGCAAATTGGATTTTAGACTGCGCCGGAATATTCTTGTATGAATGACTTACTAAACCTTTGGCTTTGGGGCCTCTACGATGCAGTGGTAACCTTTAGGCTTGCATCGCTGGCACGTTTGTTCGCCGGGTACAAAGTCACATTTCATCTTGACTTGCTTGCACCGTGAACACGCACCGGGTCTGCGTTTAAAGGCATCGTCACCATTGCGATTAGAGTTCCCATCCTTGTCCCTTGTGAGCAGAGGCTTCGTCTTGTTTGGATGTGTCTCCTGTGGCTGCTTCACCGACAGCGGAGAAGTGGATGGAAGTAGCTGATTCTGACGTATATTGTTGGTCATTTGGTCGTAATTGTCGTAGCTTTCCTGCTGCTGGTTGGGCACTGTGGGATGGTGGTCATCAACTGGCTGAGCAGGCTGCTGATACTGTCCGTAATCGTCAAAGTTAACGTTCTGCTGATACCATAGGTCGTAGCCATCTTGAGATGGTTGGAACAGCCCGACATTTGCATCATAGAGGGAGGAAGTAACACCAGTCATCATGTCACTGAATACTTTCGTCCTGATCCTTGTATCTTAAAACTCTGTTCTCACGCGCATGGCGAACTGGCCGAGGTAGGGGATGTTGTGACTTCCCGGCCAAATCTACAATGCCGCGTACACCCTTGCATCCTCTACAGAAGGTTTGAGAGCAGAAGAGCGAGGAGATGAGACCAGGTCAACAGATCCGAGTCGGAATACAACATTGCTTTCAGGCACAAATTTACCGCTCAGTGATTACCGTGAAGTCGGAAATGCCGCTGGTCTTACTACAGTATTAGGCGAGTATATACCATCGTGGTTCGCCTGTCTATTCCTGAGAAACTGTATCCGTAAAACGAGATATCAGCCCCCTAGACATGGGGCAGACACATTAGAGAAACTGAGATGGCATAATTATGTAATGCAGGTGCTGTAAGCCTTCACAGATATCTCCCGAGAGTCCCGAGAACGCGATATTCACGAAGGTTTTCCGCTTCAAAGGTTTAGACCTCCACGACCTGGCTGTTCAGAGAGCTCGAGAATACAATTATGGGCCAAATGACCGATATCAGCACCCTCGATTTCTGCCGCCGTTGATGTCAGATGGAACGGTTCTGCAGGAAATGTACGTAGTATTGATCGAAGGATAATAGTGTTTCCATTGGAGAGCAAGGCTCTGCAAGGTTTTGCAGATGAAGCCAAAGAACCGACAGTTTCGGGAGGAGATACTTCCGAGCTCATTCACAGGTGGTCCGCCCGGTATGCGCGGTATGCGTGCTGTTGGCTGCTGTTGGTCCAGGTTGATGTGGTACCCGGGGCGGGTCCCAATTAGTCCCAATTGGGAATGGCCTGTATAACGTGGTGGGCATCTGTTCACAGATATTACTAAGCATCACTACCGATTGCAACCGTACGTAGAGCGTTCAAGTTTCTTGAATTCTTAGACGCTCCTCTGGCAATTCTGTACGCACTATGTTTTTCTTGCGCCTATTAATAGTGATCGTGATGTTTCGGCCCGGATCATAGCATGCACCCACACTTGCCAGACTCACCGTCGGGATTGTATGGTGCTGGTACTGATAATACCCGGTAATACTCGGTAGTACCCGGTAATACCGGGTATTGTGCGGTATCACCTGGTAATCCCTGGTATTGGCACTGGGCAGGTATTATCAGGTATCACTAACCGAGAAAAACCCCTCACCCTCCAATTTTTCAATAGCTCTCAATAGCTCTCACTACTGCCTACCTTGTTTATCTTGCCAACTCTTGACATAACTCCGCCGGCAATGCCCCCAGTATCCGGGGTCCGAGGCTACACTCCGCGCCGCAACGTCTTTCCCTCAACGCTGTTGCCATTCCTGACCACCACCCGTCACGCCCATACTGCTGTACAGCCCCGTCTATGGCTCTTCTCGCCCAACTTCTCCCTGAGCTTGGCTCTGTATTGCGCATATACTAACTCCATCCCTTCCTCTTCAACCCCTCCGCTCCACTCCTAGTATCCCCTTGGTATCTGCCTCTTCAAAGCTCTTCAGGTCCCCTCCGAATCCCGATTTTCCCTTCCGACGACCGTCTCAAGACGACAGCGACCCTCAAAGACGACCGTTTCCTGCCCTTCAACACACGTCCGAGCTCCGACGTTCCTTTCCGGCGATCATGACGACCCTCCGCCTTCACTGCAGAATACTGCCCTCCACAGCCACCGATGACCTCCTTCCACCATCCCTCCTCTTCTGCAAGGCCGACATCCCTCCCTCCCGCTGCTCTGTCCGCTGCTTGGACCCAGCGCCGCCTAGCTGTATGGGAATTTGCCTTTGAGTCATGTCCAAACGAGGTCGACTTCAAGTTCGGACATTTCAGTTAATCGTTCAGAAATCCGGCGTCGGGATCAAGGGGCGAGGCGAGAATACTGTGACGAGCTGAAGGGGTCGCGACGTAGGGTGAGTATATGCAGTCAGCCTGTTCGTGTGCGGAGCGCAGAGCTTAATCTTGGTGGAGCAGGTTTCGGTCGCGTTCTGTTTCAGAACGCGCACACCCTCACGTCTGGCTTTCCCTATCTCACCACTCGCTACTGGGTGGCAGTGCCCTGCTAGTGCTGGGTGACTTTGATTCAAGCTCTCCAATGCAGTATGAGACGGTACGGTCGCCAAGTCTGACTCTTGGCACCGTCACTGACTCCGGCTGAGTGTCAGTGAAAGAATGGGTATTGAGGTGATAAGTACACGAGATCACAGAAACCCAGGCTATGAAAAAATTAAAGCTTGAAGGCCGTGATGGTATGCGAAAAGCAATACAGTGAAGCTGAGAGTGAGTTCAAGATGAAAGTCGGGGAAGGAGAAGAGTGCTTCAGTGGCTGTGCTGATCCTACGTTAGGATACGCAATCAAAAGTAACAGAAACAAATAAAGGTTTTCTCTCATCGACCGTCATTCACGTACCGGCTGCCTTTGCTTTGTCTATGTGAACCGAGCAAGCTGAGCAAGGGTTATTCAAGCTGAATACCAGCGTCTCCAGGACCGTATTAGTACTCCCGCATGGTGTGGTACTGATGGAGGAATTCTCAGATAAATATTGCCGCAGAGGGAATACGATCTTTTCGCAAGTGTATCAATACTATGGCTTATTCGTGAAAAATTGACCTGTTATTGTAAGACAGTGCCCTGGCTTTTCAGCTTCATCCGCGCAGAAAGGATACGTCTCGAACGTGAATACTGGATAGCTCCCGTGGCGAGCAAATATATCTACGAATCTTTTATGACGTGTGTCAAATCGGTCAAACTACCGTTCCAGGAGATCCTTCGTTTTCCCTATCGCATCTACGCATAGCGGCCAAGATTGTCTCGCATGTCCCCATTTGGGCATCACCGCTCCCGGTGTGCGAGTCGGAGGATGAACGCGATCGGTTAGCGGGCGTAACCGCATGAGGGAAATCTCACCTCGATCGACTACGATCACAGCGTCGAGTATCAATCTGAGATTCGGACTGTCCTCGGTTAAATTTCATTGAGCAGCCGTTGTCCCTGGAGCGTCGTTCCTGCGCCTGTTTCCGGGTTGTTGTTTCATTTCCGACGGCCAAGTGGAAGGTTGCGCCAACTGGTATATATGGGAAGGATGGGAAGAGGAGAAGAGACCAGCTTCTCCGCGTCTTACAGTGTTATACTACCATCTTTCCTCCAATGGCTCTGTCCACCTCTCTCTGCTCACATCCGTCCACCTCCTTGATCTCCAAGAAGGGTCCGAAGGAGACGATCGCTTCGAGTTTTGTCTCGATCTTCTCGAACGCCAGTACCTTACTCGCACCACCGACTTGGACTGAAGTCCGTGCTTGCTGGGAGCTCTGCCGTCTCCAAAATGGGATGGGATGTGCGACAGTGTTCCTTCTAGTGGGTGAGTGTGGATCGTGATGTGCTTCTGTTTCCGTTCGCTAACCGGTAATCTTAGCGTGATCTTTAGCGATGGTTTATCACGCTTACCCTGAGCTGACGGGAATGGAATGCCTTACCCGAGCTGTCACCTACTTTTTCCTCTGCATCGGCATCAAATGCTTGGTGAGTCTGAATTCCCCAAAGCCATCTTCTCCATCTCATCTTTGATCTCAGGTCATGACTATCAACGATATCCTTGACTACGATATTGATGCGAACGTCGAGCGTACAAAGAATCGGGCACTCCCAAGAGGCGCTATCAGCATCGAGCGTACCTGATTGTTCTTCTCCCTCCAAGTCATGATTGGTGTCTTTTTGGCTTACAAGGTTCTGAGTCCTGACGCGTAAGTATTTTCGCTCTGACATTGCTTTCTTATGCTGACCTCGCTCTTCCATTCAGTCTGCGAATTTCCATGTATGTGTGGCCGTTGTATGTGCTGTACCCGACTTGCAAGCGCTGGATGTTCTTTGCACCCATTCCCTTGGTGAGTAGACTCGCGATACACATTGAATACCAGATTCTAACCTTCACTCAGGACTTGATGTTCAATATCGGTGTCTACATGGGCATGGGATGGGCCGATCTCGCACCTGACGGTGTAATTCCCTACCACGTCCTCACTGCTGCATACCTCGGTGCGACGATGTGGAAGATCACGTACGAGACCGTGTATCAGCACTAGGACAAGGTAGATGACGTGAGGATTGGCATTAAGTCGCTCGCTATACAGTGTGGCAGACGCACGATCCCCATCTACTCCGCTACCACTGTCGGGTTCACAGCGTTGATGTCATGGGCCGATCACCTCAACGAGCAGGGAATTGCCTACCACGTTTCCGTGGCGCTTTCAGCGTTTGTTCTTTTGAAGGAGCTCTCTGTGACGGATATCGAATAGCCGAGGCAGTGTATGCAATTCTTCTTGCACACACCCACCATTGGGAATTTGATTCTTACTGGATTGGTTGTTGATGCTGTCGTTCATCGGGTCGTTGAAGGAATCCCTCTGTAAACTACTTAGTACTACATACGACTGCACTCTTAACTTAACAATATTTATTCGCTCTTGATATTTCGTCAACAAAATGAAATAGACTTGCGGCAGCAGCGTAAGTCCTCCTCTCAACGAAGATTTAAATCTCGCTTGCGGACTCGGATATTTATATCTGTCCGCAAATCTACAACGGCCCCGAGTCGGTATTATTATTAAATTTCTGCTTCGTCGCGTCGTGTCTTGTGAAGTAATATGTCTTCTTTACAGATCGAATTACAACAACGATACATGGAGCGCATCGTACAGAACGAAGCAAGAAAGCACACAGAATACTTATCATTAGTGCATGGGTATCTGTCGTTGACAGGACAATTTGCCTAGGACGAAAACTAAGGAAAACCGTTACTGTTAGGCCTGACAAATAGGCATGAAACGGACCCACACATCGGCAGTCCCTGCCAATACTCAGTGCTCTTGAGTGCCTAGATCGACGAGTGTGTATCAGCTGGTCATTCATGCACCCTGATCATCGTCGAGGTGGATACTAGAGACTGTGTGAGTATTAGTTGCGAAAGAAACCACCGGGGTCCGAACCTAGTTAAAGAACAGATCGTCGCCCGCTTGTAAGGAGTGCCCACTGAAATCCAAACGAGCCAGTCTGGAGTAGCCTATCAAACTGCGCAGAGAAACGTCATTGAAACTTATAGCTTGGAGGAATGTGGCTAAGCTCACCATGGCAACAAGCTGCTTACCCCGAGTACCACCGACGGCTTTGAACCACCTCTCCCTTCCACCATAAACTCCTCCGACTCCCAAACTCCTCAATCTGCTACTCCGCGAAAGCCTCATCATGGAATCTCGCCACAGTACAATATATCAGCACATATGCGCATCATAGGCGAGGCTGTAGGTGGACTTTTTATACCAGCCCGTCGAAATGTTCCAGCAGGGCGATCTGACATCCGTCAATGAGGACCCATAGATATTGCAATGACAGGACGTACCAGGCGTGAAATGAGTCTCGTTCGTCCACACCGCTGCTCTTAGCTGCTCGATGCGATGGCAAACTCAAACTCGCAATGAGCCCAATTGAACATGCAGTTTGTACCCGGAATGGGCATGCACTTGTTTCCATCCTTCGATGTCGTGGCAGATAGCGAAGAAACTTGGCGAGTTTTAGTATTTGACGGCCGCCGGGTCCTTGGTCGGCATCGATGTTCTGGTGTTGGTTGGCGTGGCAGGCAGAAAGGGGAACGCTTGCACAGCCACCAGCTGCTAACTCTTCCACTACGCCGAATCGAAATATTTTCGTATCAACAGTCTCTTTCGCTCCACAAGCTTTCAAACTTTTTTCGGGGTTGCACGTTGAACGTTCTTGCATGGCTTAACCTTCTTGCTATGCTGTAAGATGGTTTTAGTGCAACAACCTCTGGATTCTAGAGCTTTATCCTTGCCTTTTTCATTTCATACCATTCCCCCTGTCATTAGCTGGCGTGGTGTTTCAATCGCATACCCTCGAGCAGCCACCACTCGCCTTTCTCTTACGATACTGTTTTTTGGCCTCCTCGACATAATTTCAGTTAAAATAAATTGGCTGGTATGCGACCGACAGTCCTGTGTTCTGCCGCCATGTCTCCCTCGCCGGTGTCGGAGGTGATGGATGAGTTTCCAACAGTATGACTACCCTCAAATTACTTCCTAGTGTCTCAGAGACTCATATATGCATAGATCGTATCCTACCCTACATGACCGTCGACACATGAAGAACTCGCCTCCAGGACACTGCAGCGTTTCCTGAAGGGGACGAGTTTGCCTTCCGCTACTTCTAACAAGACTTCTTCTAGACATGGGATAATGTCAATACGCAGATGGATCACCTTTGCCGTCGGCTATTTTAATGAATCAGCGAACGCATGTCAGAGGCCACTACGTATATAAAGTGTCGCCAGGCTGCAGTCCAAGCCGCACGTAGACTCCCACTCGTCGGCGTTGCTCTTGCGACTCTGTCGTCATCCACATGGTTTTTAAGTGGCTCAACATCGCAGTCAGCACTGTGTTGGATGTTCTACTGTGGTCAGGAGCATTTCAATTCTTTCGACGATTCCTATTAAATATCTTGTTTTTCAATAACAGCTCCCACACTACTCCAACGTAAGGAGTTACTGTTTGAAAGACAATTGATTCACGGATGCGATAATTTGCAGGCCTGCAGATGGTCTCGAAGAGCCGTCTTCTATGTCGTACGCTAATCCCAAAGTAGAAATTACAATAACCCTGAACTTCACAGTCCTCAACGGTCGATTACCATTGGACGGTCGGTTTCTTTTTTCACGCCCCAGAATATGGCATTGATTTTGCAATGATTAGTCCTGCCCCGCTATTTGCACTCGTTATTGGCATCGACGAGTACCTTTCGAACTGGATCCCAAACCTGAGTGGTGCTGTTGCCGATGCCGGCGCCATCAGCACATTTTTACAAGAGACTCTCCGCGTTCCAACGGGACAAATCAAGAATCTTCGCAACGAGGAAGCCACGAGATTGACTATCGAGGCGGCGATTAAGGACCTTGGGAAAAACCCGAAGATCAAGAAGGATGACCCGATTCTCATCTTTTACGCAGGGCATGGTGCTGAAGTAAATGCACCATCGGGATGGCCCAGCGCCAACGGGAAGATACAAATGCTGGTTCCACACGACTTTATCACGAGCGGGTCGGACGACTCCGAGCAGGGTCAAGGTGTACTAGATATGAAGCTCTCTCATCTTCTTTCAGACCTCGCGACGAAGAAGTCAGACAATATTGCAAGTTTTCACTCGTTTCTATCACGCAACGTATCTAATCGGGTGTACCGACAGACTGTCATTCTCGATTGTTGTCACTCTGGCTCTGGCACGCGGACCGATGACGCCGACGATCCTACTTTCGCCGTTCGCGGGATCGATCTCCCAGAGACTTACGCTATCGCTCAAAATCTCTTGCATGAAATTGAGCCGGATGCTCGGGCGAGTGACGTTGCAAAGGGATTCGAGAAGACAGGTCTGTTATCACACGTGCTCCTTGCAGCCTGTAAGCACGGGCAAGAAGCCGGAGAAAGAGATGGACGCGGCGTATTTACTTCAGCGTTGTTAAACTTGCTACGGGAAAAGGGCATCGACAAGCTTACTTACAAGGACATGATAACCAGTCTGCCTGATCTTCATGCGTAAGCCCGCCTTCGTGTCCTAGTCTGCCAACACTGATTTGTCTGGTATAGGCAAGACCCGCAGTGTGAGGGTGTTCACCAATCTCGATACCTGTTCAATTCCAAAGTAGCCAGCTCACAACGCGAATTGTATCCCATCCGCGCGTCCGCTAACACGCCGGGCATGTACGTTTTGGAAGCTGGCGAGGCCCATGGGATCACAAAGAACGCCGAGTTCGCTGTCTTTGCTGATAGAAGAATGACATCTACTCTGGGAACCGTCGTTGTTTCAAATACAGCCGCTTTCACCTCCTCATGTAAATTTCTCTCCGCGCGGGGCAATGAAGCCCCATTCCCCCTTGCTGCTTCCGGATATGCCTTGCAGACTCGGGTTGGTCAGGACCAAGATGTTCGCCTTTTTGTCGAGCAGAACGAAAGGTTACTGGGTGTCTTCGAGCGGATAGCCAACGAGATGGAAGCAGGAAAGAGAGGATTCCGTTTGGTGAGGAGCCGGGACGATAAACCGGATCTGGTCGTTGCCGCGGATGGTGAGGTGGTCCATTTCGAGATCATGGACAAGCTTTGTCGACAACATGGGCTAACACACATGCCATTCGGGGTTGACATCGATGATTCGGACGCTCTCCACCGCATTCTTCAGAGTTTGGCTGATTTTTACTGGTACCTTCGCCATTCGAGCAAACGGAGTCCCCTCGCCACAAGCACACTCGAGTGTATGAAGCTTAAAGAGACCGGAGAGTACACGGACGACTTGGAAGAGGTTTTGATGCCTGATCCCAATGGCCACAATCTGAATGTTGGAGGTGTGATTATGGTTGATGTCGATGAGGAAGGGATCTACGGATTCAAGATTACCGATGCGATGTCGGTACCTCTTTATGTTTGGATGTTCTATTTTGATGTCAGTGACTTGAGCATCAGTACGCCATCTCTCTCTCTCATCCCCACTTTCCTCTTTAATGACTTCATTTGCAGGTTCGTACTACCAACCGGGGGGTGCGAAGAACAACACTGATGTTTCCCTTCCTCCTGGGGAGTCGTTGGCCATTGGGTACGGCGCGAGTGGGACGGTTCCGCACATGTACACGCTACGAGAAGGTCAGGATGTGGATGTTGGGTTCTTGAAGCTTTTTTTCTCGACGGAGTATATGGACTTGTCGGGTATCGTCCAGGAGTCGCCTTTCACTGAGATCCGCGGGGGAGCGCGAGCCGCGCCGGAGAGCAGGCGTTTGTGGGACTCGATGTGTGTTGCCGTTGTTCAGAAAAGGGGACTCGAGGGCGCCTCGCGAGGCTAAGACTGTGACCGTCCCCAGGGCGCCCAGTGCATCTTTCACGGTGCCACAATCCGTGATGGCGTTCATTTGCCATTAGTTCCGATGGTATCGATGATTGATACCTCAGCGGACGACTATTTAACCATCACCACTACCATCCCTATCATTCATTACCCGTTCACAGCGCTTCAATTCTGACTTGTACATCTCATTTCAACTTCATCATCTACTTGCTAACTTTGTTTCAGGGTGTCTCTGTTCCTAGGAACCGTGGACGCGAAATCCTCACGGACATAAGCCCTCTTCAAAATGACATGATTTATTTTTATCACTTCTTCGCTTTGGTAGGAAGTGTATGTTGAAATTCCTTGTAAAGCACGATGGGTTGAAGTTGACTGTTTCTCTCCTCCATATCCACCAACTGAGGGATAAAAGCTCACCCCAGACAATCTTGAGAATTAGTCATGGACGCTGCGAATTACGATGTTGATACTAAGAGACGTGTTTGTGCTTACAATCGAATTCATAATGACAAAAGGAATCAATAAGCGCCACACGTTATAGATGCACGCACATGTAGCAAGGATCTATTTTCCTTCTGCTTTCCACGGGCGCTCGCACTCTCCGGATTCTCTGAACAGCAACAGGACTGCTGCAAAGGAGATCCGTCCGTCTATTGACGCCTTCTATTACCCTGTGTCAGATGACCGCTGTCGAGCGGGGTGAACGTGTCATGTATAAGCGCTGAAAGAGATCTTGTCCTTCATTTCGCTTCCTCTGTTATCGAGGGACAAGCGCTTCGATGAATACATTCCGATAACTGCATTGACTTACGTGAATGTTTGGAAAAATTTTCCTCATTCCTCGATGCGTTAACCATCATACTGGGAAATACTCACAGCATCTGCATTACAATCCAGAAATATCTTGCGCATGGTCCATCGATAACGGTCAGGAGAGGCCACGGGTTTTATCAGAAGCAGGGCAAACGTTAAATCCTTGGGAAAGTGACTTGACGCCGTAAACATTGAAGACACGACTTGGACGTAAGACGACCGACACTTCATAGATGTAGCAGGGTCCGTTGCCCGTTCACACACACGTTCGTTCCGATTATCTGAAAACCAGCTGCAAAGGAGATCCATATATGCATTGACGCCTTCCATTTTGATGTGAACGCGGATGCTTTTTGATATCTTTGTTTCCTCCTCGTTGCGTTAGCCATCGAACTAGTAAGTAGATACAGGATCGAATCTTAATTATTAAAGCTGATGTCCATTTAGGCCTCAGAGATGTTAAGAACAGGTAAGATGAGGGGCCTGTGCAAACACAAATGAGGGTAGCATTTCCATGATGATGAAGGGAAACAAAGACGCCTGTTAGGAACTCAGACTCGGGTAACCAGAGCAAAGCAACCACAGAATCAGATACCGAACAAGAGGAAGCACACCCCAGAGAGTCGGATGGCAGCGGTGACATCGTCGGTACCAGCGTAAGGTCGTGTGTCTACTCAGAGAATATACGTGTAAACAGCCCGAGACTGTCTGCGTCGTATAGAGGGGCGGAAACGGAGGACGGCGCTCAACTAAGTCGCAGATATACTTTTTTCCCCAGATAATTCCTTGAAAATTCTTCTAGCCTAGATCCAACCGACAGAAGGACGCCATCGCGAGTCTCCTCAAGTGGCTGCATTCGTACCGTATGACACCGCAACTACAGTGTTCTCCTAGCTCGACCTTCTTCATTTCTGCATACAAATTACTGCGAATGACGACGAAGATGGGAGTCAAGGTTTCAGGAGGGGCGGCAGTTGCCGACTGAATTTGGCATCGCAATCGAGGACGACAGCGTGGACAACAATATGTGGTAAATGAGACCTATATGTTGTATGTCCGTGAATAGCTACACCCGTAACCACCGGAGTTGGTTGTATACGGTACGTCTATCTGAACAGCTACTTCAGTTTCCTTTTCCAAGTCTTACTTATTGACCCAAACTAAACTTGTCGCGTTAACGCCAAAACTGACCAACGAAAAGCAGGTTCTCAAACGGATTCGTGGGTGACAAATCTGTTTCAATCCCGACCGTTCGACGAGACTCGTACGCAGTTCAATGAACAAAGAGGAGTCGATCACTTGCCATTCAGCGGACTGGCATAAGAAGTCCCTTTGCAATTTTGACTACAATGTGCATGTGTGCGGGTATACCATGCTAACCGTTGCGCTTTGTGGCGAAGTTCCATGACGCCGGCGATAGCAGACTGAGTAGTTTGGAAGTTCGAGGAGTGTAAGGTGCAAGTAAGGTGGGGTAGTTTAGAGTCGTCACTCGTGGGTGGCAATCACACAGCCATTCTCCCGTGGAGCCTGTTATCAAAGACATACTATTGTGTGCTTGGCTTCTTTTCCTCGAGTCGTTGAATGCGTGCCGGACTTTAGACTAGAACTTCGCGTGACAACCAGTTGCGGCGCTTCAGATCCAACTCAGATCTCAGAATCGGGGATCACGGTCCGGTATAGTTGAGTTCGAGCTTTGTAAGCAGGTTAACGTTCCAGGCCGCATCAACGTTTCAAAAACTACTCCAACACCAAGGACAAAAGCGACGAAATGAAAAGCAGGAACGCGCCGATATCAATCGGGTCCGTGTAAGTATGGTATATCTCCGACCACGGCGGCTCGACGATGACTCAATATGGAACACGCTCGCCCTGCTAGATACCTTGTCATTTGGCGGACTGGTGTAAAAAGTCTCCCTACAACCTCGAGGGAGTTGGAGGCGTTTAAGGAAGATTGGGAGAGGACGATTCAAAGCCGTTGACGGAGCTACGTTGAGGTGCCGCTTGTTGCCATTGTGAACTTTAGCGCTCAAGCGCTTAAGCTTAAGCCTCGGAGCTCGGCTACCGCAGCTTTGCAAAAGGCGACACCAATTTCCGTCAAATGAAAGGGATCATCCCGTTGTGACAGTCTTTGATGTTCCAAGAGGGTGCAAGAAATTGCTTCGTAGGCGCTTAACCACCTCTGTATTCACATTGCTTATTCTTGATAGGAAGGCGCCTGAGTTAACTATAACTTGACATCGTCATCCTCAAGTTTGTCCCAGCTTTCCAGTTCACCACTAGTATCTTTTCCCCTCCAGACCCAAGTCATTCAGGAATGAGAGTCATGGAGAGGAGAATTTACCACCTCCGAGGATGGACACTTCCTGGTATATCTGGCCTACCCATATGATCCTTGACTTCAAGAGATCTATATTTAACAAATTCAAACCCAGCGACTGTTGCGAGCCTCCTCGTGTGTCTCACCTGCGACCACCCTTGGTACAGATTCGCTCACATTGGCCCCTTACCTTTTCTTATGGGCGCCTCTGTTTCTCCGAATTGTCATTGATATGCCAAAGGCCCATCCGTATACGTACAAGGTCCCCAGTTACAACATCTCACGGATGTCAATTCGGTTCCAGTGTCTACCTTCTAGGACCGCTGTCAACACAGCGAAGAATGAAACATTCACATTCACATCGCGGGGTCATCATGATGGACTCACTATCTTCATGTGCCTCGATAGCGAGAGCGACATGAGGGACGAGATCTCTTTGCAGCATTTTCAGCACGATTTTTTCTACCCCGCCCGAGAGCGTTTATCATTTGACACGCCAAACGGGTTAACAGAAGGCATCAACGCGTAAATGTATCTCTGCCAACGCGTCGTCAAAAGCCAGAATAAAAAGCGAACATATGCGCAAGATGAAAGAGCCCTGATACACCTATAAAGCGTCGCGCTTCCTCGACTGGCATTACAAGCCACACTGGTACAATCTCACTCTTGAGAATCCCTCTTGTGTCCCTTTCTTTCCAAATCTTACGAGGATTCGTACTGAATCTCTGTCTGTCATAGCTCCCCGACCCTTCCAATGTAAAGGATCCCTGCGGAAGGGACGATTGACTTATTGTTAACGCTTGAATCTTACAGGCCTGCAGATGGTCCAGCGGAGGGAAAGACTTCATCTTTTAAGTCGTACGTTGAACTCTATCCACGTGAATAGGCCGTAGTGACTCTGTGCTTCACAGTCCTCCTCGATGTATTCCTATTGAAGAGTGCATATTCATTTTCGTATTCTAGGATATGTGCACTGATTATGCATTGTTAGCTCTATCCCGCCCTTATTTGCACTGGTTATCGGTATCGACAAGTACATGCACCGTTCTTACGGATTGAGAGAGCTGCACGGTGCCGTTGCTGATGCTGACGCCGTCTACAGTTTTTTATCCGAGACTCTGCGTGTTCCAGAGAACCGAATCAAGAATCTTCGCAACGAGGAAGCCACGAGAGCTACTATCGAGATGGAGATTAAGGACCTTGGGGGCAATCCCGTGATCAAGGAGGACGACCCAATTCTCATATACTACGCAGGACATGGAGCCGAAGCGAACGCGCCGTCCGGATGGCCCTGCGCCAACGGGAAGATACAAATGCTGGTCCCACACGATTTTAACCCCAGCAGATCGGACGACTCTAAGCGAGGTCAAGGTGTACTAGATGAGAGGCTTGCTCATCTTCTCCAAGACGTTGTAGAAAAGAAATCAGACAATATTGTAAGATTCCTGTTTCCGTCATGTATGGTATCTGACCAGGTACTCCAACAGACCGTCATTCTTGATTGTTGTCACTCCGCCCGGGTACGCGAGCAATCAACCATGATCCTACCTTTGCGGTCCGCGGGATCAAACTCCCAGAAGATTACAGTATTCCTCAGGATCTCTTGCATGACATTCCGCACGACAAGGTACGGGCGATTGTCCCTGCAAAGGGATATGAGAAGTCAGGTCTGTTATCGCATTTGCTCCTTTCAGCGTGTAAGCACGGACAAGAAGCCGGAGAAAGAGATGGACATGGCGCCTTTACTTCAGCGTTGTTGAGCCTGTTGAAGAAAAGCGGCGTCGACAAGCTCACTTACACGGATGTAATAGCCAATTTACCCGATCTTCCCGCGTAAGCCTCCTTTCGTGTGCTAGCCTGCTAATACTTATCCATCCGTTGCAGGCAGAACCCGCAGTGCGAAGGTTTCCACCAATCCCGATCCCTTTTCAATTCCAAAGTAGCCAGCCCACAACGAAAACTATATCCCATACGTTCCTCCGATAAGCCGGGCCAGTATGTTTTGGAAGCTGGTCAGGCTCATGGGATCACAAACAAGGCAAAGTTCGCTGTCTTCACTTCCAGAGACATGACATCTGCTCTTGGGCCTGTCATTGCTTCAAATACCACCGCTTTCAACACCACATGCAATTTCTCCTCGCGTGGCAATGAAACACCATTCCCCCTCACCCTTCCAGGATTTGCCTTGCAGACTCGGGTCGGCGAGAGACAGGACATCAGCCTTCTTATTGAACGGGACGAAAGGCTGCTCGGTGTCCGGGAGAAGATTGTCAAGGAGATGCAAAGTGACAACGAAGGAAAGAGGGGATTCTGTTTGGTGGATAGCCGCGACGATGAACCGGATCTAGTCATTACCGCGGATGGTGACGTTGTCCATTTCGAGATCATGGACAAGCTTTGTCAACAACATGGGCTCACATCCATGCCATTCCACGATGTCAAAATCGATAATCCGGACTTCATCCACCGTATTCTTCGAAGTTCTGCTGATTTTTACTGGCACCTTCGCCGTTCTAGTCATGGGGGGCCCCTCGCCGGAGCCATCATGCTGGAGTGTATGAAACTCAAAGAGACTGGACTCGGCTTCGAGGCGGTTTTGGAACCCGATGGTGAGAATCTGAACAATGGAGGCGTGATTTTTGCTGATGACGAAAAGGATGCGAAGTATGGTTTCAAGATCACCAATACGCATCCTGGCATCAAGGCGCCTCTTTATGTTTCAATGTTCTATATTGATGTTAGTGATTTGAGCATCGGTACGTCGTCCTGCTGATCTTCACTGCCGGCTTGACTGACCAGTTCATCTGCTTGTTTAGCTCCTTATTATCAACCGGGAAGCGCGAAAGACGGCGTCGTCGATTTTTCTCTTCCTCCTGGAGAATCGTTGACCATCGGGTATGGTGTAAGTGGGACGCCTCCGAGCAGGCTGACACCAAGAAAGGGACAAGGCGTTGAGGTCGGCTTCTTGAAACTCTTCTTCTCGACGGAATATATGGACTTGTCGGGCATCGTCCAGCGTTCGCCTTTTACGGAATGCCGCCAGAGTATCCCAGTTAAGAAGAAGAGCAGGTACGTATGGGACACGATGTGTGTTGCAATTGTTCAGAAAAACAGCGAGGATATCTCGCACGACTGCGAGAGTTGGGGTGGCAAGCGCAACTTTCAAGGTAATAGTATGTCAACCAACTATGGCTCTCATATCGACCATTTTCCTTGGTCCTGATGCCTTTGGCATTCGATCCACAGAATCTATATATAGTATGTAGTCATCCGATCGTTTTGGAGTGATAAACAAGTAGTTTGCATTCGTATTTTCCGCGCGGAGTGTACGGCCGTCCTCTGCAACTTCCACCTATGTTTCCTGACATATAACTCAGTCAACTCTCATGCAGTAAATAGCGTGTTACCAGAGAGTTAATATTAATTTTCGGCAAATGTTCCCACACATTGGGGGATCCGTGGACCCTGCTAGCTTGATATAGTCCGGAATTGATGGCCAACATAGCGAAGAAGGAAAAGGGAAGAAAGCATTCACATGCACGTCGCCGTAGTCTTCATAATGTATTCACCATCTTCACGTCCCTCGATAGCGAAAGTGAAGAGGAGGACAACTTACAAGATTGCATAGCGCGCTTCTAAATCGATTCCTCTAATCTAAGAGAGTACATCAATTGATCGAAAGCATCAATCACTATCGATGGTTATGCATGAGACATTTTTGTACATCAATCTAGATTTAATGACGCTGTGTGTACTTACTTCCCAGCCCCGTATGACGGCCAGCACTGGAAGCGAAGAAGGAAGACAGATAAAAAAACATTCACGTCACTGCAGCCGTCATACTATATTCATCGGAGTCTCCGTTCCATCCCTCGATGCAACCTCGATGATAGAGGAATCGAGATGGGAGACAAGGTTTCCAACTTGCGGCACATCTGACACGATTTTTCCCACCACCCCGCCTTAGAGTGTACATCATCTGACACAAATTACTAGGCGCCAATACACAGATGGATCTGGTTTTCAGAAAATCAGATGGTAAAACGGTCAACGCATGTGCAAGGTGAAAGGGCAACGGACCCTGCTACACCTATAAAGCGTTGCGTCTCTTATGCCCTATAGTACAAGCCACACATACAGCTCTAGTAGTCTTAAGTATACCTTCTGCGTCACAGTCTTTCATCGGCATGTTTCTTGACTGGCTCAACAAAAGAGTCACCAATGTGATCGAGCTGCTAGGGCATCTGGTAGAGTCAGTAGCTTCCCTTGGGTTCTTTTGACGATTCTTATTGAATCTCCGCTTTCAATTACAGCTCCTCAACGTAAGGGATCCCTGCGAAAAAGACGATTGATTCACTGACACTCGAATCTTGCAGGCCTCAGGCTGCCACAGATAGTCCAGCGAAGGAAACACTTCCATCTCCTCAGTATGTCAATCCCCATCCATATGAATGCACCATAATTACTCTGTGCTTCACAGTTCTCCTCAGTGTATTCTCATTGAACAGTTAGTATCTTCTCGTCCCAGGATACTATGCGCAATGTTTAAGTGATTGTTAGGCCCCTCTTTGCGTTGGTTATCGGCGTCGATCGGTATACTCACCTGTCCCATCTGACTGGTGCTGTTGCCGATGCTGACGCTGTCAGAGACTTTTTACAAAACACTCTCCGTGTTCCAAAGGGTCATATCAAAAATCTTCGCAACCAGCAAGCCACGAGGTTAACTATCGAGGCGGCGATTAAAGACCTTGGGAACAATCCGGCAATCAAGGAGGGCGACCCAATTCTCATATACTACGCAGGGCATGGAAGCGAAGCGGAGGCACCGTCCGGATGGCCCTGTGCCAACGGGAAGGTACAAATGCTGGCTCCACACGATTTCGACCCCAGGGGGTCGGACGACTCTAAGCGAGGTCAAGGTGTACTAGATGTGAGGCTCGCTTGTCTTCTCCAAGGCGTTGCCAAAGAGAAGTCAAATAATATTGTGAGATTCCTTTTATTTCCGTCACATGTATGATATCTGACCACTGAGTGGTCCGACAGACTGTCATCCTTGATTCTTGTCACTCTGGCTCATGCACACGAGAGGACGGCAATGATTTGACTTACGCTGTTCGCGGGATTGATCTCTCAGAAGGATACACTATCCCCAATGATCTCCTACCGCATGACATTGAACCAGGTGCCAGAGCGGATTCCGTTCCAGAGAAATACAAGGCGTCACACGTGCTCCTTTCAGCATGTAAGGCGGGGCAGCTCGCCAGGGAGATGAAGAAGGATAAGCGTGGCGTCTTTACTTTAGCGTTGTTGGGGGTGTTAGAGCAACGCCAAGACAGGATCGACATGCTTACCTACAAGGACGTCATAGACAATCTATTTCTGCCGGATGAGTAAGCCCGCAATTTCCCAGTCTGTTATGTAACACTGATTTGTTTGTTAGGCAAGATCCGCAGTGTGAAGGTGATCAACTCCGATACCTTTTCAATTCCAAAGTAACCAGCCCAAGCCGCGAAATATACCCCATCCGCGCATCCAAGCCTGAGGACCATGACGTCAAGCTAGAGCAATATGTTTTGGAAGCCGGCGAGGCCCATGGGATCACAAAGAACGCCGAGTTCGCTGTCTTTGCTGATGAATGCCTGACATCTGCTCTGGGAACCGTTGTTGTTGCCAATACCGCCGCTTTCACCTCCTCGTGTAATTTCACCCCGCGCGATGATAAAACGCAGTCACTCACTCGCGGATTTGTCTGGCATCGAGTGGATGTTCGCCTTCATATCAAGTTGGATGAAAGGTTACTCGGCGTCTTTGAGAAGATAGCCATGGAGATGCAAAGTGCCGACAAAGGAAAGAGGGGGTTCCGTTTGGTGGAGAGCCGTGACGATGCGCCGGATCTAGTCGTTGCCGCGGACGGTGACATTGTCCATTTCGAGATTATGGATGAGTTCTGTCGCCAACGTGGGTTAAAGCGCATGCCATTCGAGGTCGAAATCGATAATGCGGATGCTATCCACCGCATTCTTCAAAGTTCCGCTGACTTTTACTGGCACCTTCATCGATCTAGCAAAGGGAGTCGCCTCGCTGAAAAGGTCAACCTCGAGTGCATGAAGCTTAAAGAGACCGGGGAATACACGGATGACTTGGAGGACATTCTAATGCCTGACCCCAATAGCAATAATCTGAACGTTCGAACACCTGACCCCACGCCTGACCCCAATAGCGACAATTCGAACGTTCGAACACCTGACCCCAATCCCGATAAACTGAACGTCGACGGGGTGATTATGATCAATGTCGACGAGGATGCGATCTATGGATTCAAGATCACCAATACGTCGGCGGTACCTCTTTATGTTTCGATGTTCTATTTCGATATGAGTGATTTGAGCATCAGTAAACCGTCTTTCTCATTCTGACGGTCCGCTCTAATGATTCCCTTTGCAGATTTGTATTATCAACCAGGACACGCGAAGGAAGATGCGGACGTTTCTCTTCCTCCTCATGGATCGTTGACCATCGGGTACGGTGCGAGTGGGACAGTTCCGCACATATACACACTCAGAGAGGGACAAGATGTCGACGTCGGCTTTTTGAAGCTTTTCTTTTCGACGGAGTATATGGACCTGTCGGGTGTTGTCCAGAGGTCGCCTTTTGAAGACGTCCGCAAGGACGGGGAACCACCGAAGAAGAAGATGTACCTGTGGCACACAATGTGTGTTGCAGTTGTTCAAACAAAGGGAAGAAGTGCTTCATGATGCGGCTGCAGTTGCCAGAGTAGTCCCTTTTTACCCCAGAGTCCATCGTTGATATACAAGTCGCACACTGTTATTACGACCGTTATGAGCAAGTACTTCGCATTCTCAGATCCGTCGTATGTGACTTGCTACTGAGCATGATTTTTTATTAAAAAAAAGGTTTATACAGATTTTAATTTTTAACCTCTCATGACCAATGGTTATGATCTTGGTTTCTTCTCATTATTGTTGGAATTCTACAGTGTGTCAGGACAGTTTGACCGAGACAACACATGCAATATATCATGCTCTGCACGGAATATATGCAACGTACCTGACCACTCTTGAATTCCAGCCAAGAGTGCGAGTTGGTTAGCTTCTACCGGACTCAATTGTGATTTTTTGCACGGTTATGATACTTGAGCATTGTTGCTGTATGTTCGTATAAGCGAGTCAATTTCTAGTGCGAGGGACTTTATTTCCTCTAAAACAACGGCAAAATCTCCCTATTGCTGCGAAACAGACGAGTCAACATTTCATTAGATGTCGTGGCTGTAAAGGCGACATAGTGCACATTGAAGACGGGCTAGGGGGTAAGGTCCGACATTTAAGGTATTGACCATCGATACTAACGAAACTAATGGCTATGAACATCATCATGAATTGTGGCACCTTGAAAGTTGCACTGGGCGATCACAGTCCTAAGCGCCCTCGAGTCCCTTTTTCTGAACAACGGCAACACGCATCCCATCCCATAAGTTCCTGCTCTCGGGCATGGCTCGCGTCCCCCCGTGACATTCTATGAAAGGTGATCCCTGGACGACACCTGACAAGTCTAGATACTTCGTCGGGAAGAAAAGCTTCAAGAAGCCGACATCGACATCTTGTCCCTCTCTGAGTGTGTATATGTGCGGAACCGTCCCACTCGGGCCGTACCCGATGGTCAACGATTTATGAGGAGGAAGAGAAACGTCCGCATCTTTCTTCGTATGTCCCGGTTGATAGTACGAACCTGCGAAGGGTGTCATTAGAGCGGAATGTCAGAATGAAAAAGATTGCGTACTGATGCTCAAATCACTGACATCAAAATAGAACATCGAAACATAAACAGGTACCGACGTCGTGTTTGTGATCTTGAATCCGTAGATCGCATTCTCATCGACATCGACCATAATCACACCTCTGATATTCAGATTATCGCCATTAGCATCAAGCATCAAGACCTCTTCCAAATCATCTGTGTACTCCCCGGTCTCTTTAAGCTTCATACACTCGAGCGTGCTGGCGGCCAGAGGACTCCCTTTCCTCGAATGGTGAAAAAACCAGTAAAAATCAGCGGAACTTCGAAGAACGCGGTGGATAGTGTCTGAATCATCGATCTTGACTTTGAAGGGCATACGTGTAAGCCCATGTCGGCGACAGAGTTTGTCCATAATCTCGAAATGGACGTCGTCACCATCCGCAATAATGACCAGATCCGGCGCATCGTCACGGCTCTCCACCAAACGGAATCCCCTCTGTCCTCCCTTGTTACTTCGCATCTCGTCGGCTATCCGTTGAAAGGTACTCCGTAACCTCTCGTCCGGCTCGATGAAAAACCGAACATCCTGTTCCTCATTGACCCGAGTCTGCAAGGCAAATCCGGGAGCAGCAAGGCAGAATGGCGGTTCACTGCCGCGCGCAGAGAAATTGCATGTAGCGGTGAAAGCGGCAGTATTTGAAACAACGACAGTTCCCAAAGTAGTCGACATGATTCTATCAGCGAACACAACGAACTGCGTTTTTCTTGTGATCCCATGGGCCTCGCCGGCTTCCAAAATGTACTGGCCCGGTGTGTCAGAGGATGCGCGGACGGGGTACAATTCCCGTTGTGGGCTGGCTACTTTGGAATTGAAAAGACATCGAGATCGGTGAAGACCTTCACACTGTGGGTCTTGTCTGTAATAGACAGATAAGGTTCAGCGGACTAGGAGATAAAGGTGGGCTTACTCGGGAAGATCAGGCAGATTGGTTATTATGTCCTTGTAAGTAAACTTGTCGAGGTCATTTTGCTGCAACAAGCTCAACAGCGCTGAAGTAAAGACGCCACGTCCGCCTCTTTCTCCGGCCTCTTGCCCGTGCTTGCACGCTGCAAGGAGCACGTGTGATAACAGACCTGTCGTTTCGAATCCCTTTGTAACGTCACTCGCCCGGGCATCTGGCTCAATATCATGCAAGAGGTTGTGAGCGATGGTATAAGTCTCTGGAAGATCGATCTCACGAACGGCGAAAGTAGGATCGTTGGCGTCGTCCGTCCGCGTGCCAGAGCCAGAGTGACAACAATCGAGAATAACGGTCTATCCATACACCTGATTAGATACGATGCGTGATAGAAAAGTGGAATTCTACAATGTTATCTGACTTTTTCGCTGCGAGGTCTGCGAGAAGGTGAGAGAACCTCAAATCTAGTATACCTTGACCTCGCTCGGCGTCGTCAGACCCGCTGAGAGTAAAGTCATGCGGAGCCAGCATTTGAATCATCCCGCTAGGAGAGTGATTGGTATATACCTAGGACAAAACGTTAGCTTCATTCATGAACCATCCGTGATGAACGTACCACTCAACGTTGATTAGCTCCTGCGTCGACAGTAAAACTGCACTGGAATCGATTAGTACAAAAATAGTCATTAATATGCTAAGTACATACAATACGTCTGTGTATCGTCCGATGTCTACCTCACCCAAGCTTTGCATTTCCTGCAGAAGAGTCGATGATGCCATGCCCCAGCCAGACGAGGTGAAATAATCAGCGGAGGGGATTGTGGATACTGGATGGTAGTTGTCATCGGCGACTAGAACGATATCGTGGGGGAAAGGATACTGGGATCATCATACAATGTCGAAAATAGGAAAAGACGAGGGCAAACGACGCCCTGGCTAGGCGGAGGCGATCTAGAAAAGAAAACGACCACAGATATGGGATATGGGTGAATTGAGATTGGTAGGGGAGCTGAGAGGTCGTTGGCACGTTAAGGACGTTAAGGAACGGAAGGCGTCATTAGTGATGTCCGGGTCGGGTCAGGCCGGGTTTTTCGGGCTTGGGCTGGGCTTTGGAGGGTCAGGCTTTGACAAAGTGTGAGCCCGAGCCCTGAGCCCTCCAAAGCCCTCCTCCGGGTCGGGCCTGGGTCGGGTCAGGCTTGGGCTTTTGGCAGGGCTTTTAGCATCTATATGCATGAGATGAGGTATATGTGACATTCTTATGCTAATTTTTGCTGTAAGTTGTCATATTGAGGCTTTGACATGACAAAAGAATCATACTCACCATCTATAAAGCTATTTATAGGATATTACCACAACTGACCAGGGCTCGGGCTTTCCATAGCTTGAGCCCGAGCCCTGAGCCCGCCAAAGCCCTCCACCAGGGCTGGGCTTTTTAGGGTCGGGTCGGGCTGGGTCAGGCTGGGTCGCAGGCTTTAAGCCTGACCTGGACATCACTAGGCGTCATTGAAGATGGTAAGAAAGGACTGGCACAGCCACTCGAACAGGGTTCTACCCGAGCTGTCATCTACTTTTTCCTCTGCATCGGCATCACATGCTTGGGGCCACATCCATCTTTCTCATCTCATCTTTGATCTCAGATCATGACTATCGACGATATGCTTGACTATGATATTGATGCGAACGCGAAGAATCGGGCACTCTCGAGAGGTGCTATCAGTAAGCGTGCCTGGTTGTTCTTCGCTCTCCAGATAGGTGTCTTTTTGGCTTAAGTACAAGGTTCTGAGCCCCGACGCGTAAGCATTCTCGCTCTGACATTGATTTCTTATGATAACCTCGCTCTTCCATTCAGTCTGCGTATTTCCATGTATGTGTGGCCGTTGTACGTGCTATACCCCACTTGCAAGCGCTGGATGTACTTTGCGCCTGTTCCTTTGGTGAGTAGAATCGTTCAACACCTTAAATTCTTGGTTCTTATCGTCACTCTCAGCGTTTGATGTTCAACATTGGTGTCTAAATGGGATGGGCCGATCTCGCACCTGAGTGTGTAATTCCCTACCATGCCCTCACTGCTGCTTATCTCGGTGCGACGATGTGGACGATCACGTACGAGACTGTGTATCAGCACCAGGACAAGGTGGATGATGTGAAGATTGGCATGAAGTCGCTCGCCATCCTGTGTGGCAAACACACGACCACGATCTGTTCCGCTACCACTATCGGGTTCGCAGGGTTGATGACATGGGCCGGTTACCTCAACGAGCAGGGAATTGCCTACCACGTTTCCGTGGCGCTTCCGGCGTTCGTTCTTGGAAGGAGCTCATTGTGACCGATATCGACAAGCCGAGGCAGTGTATGAAATTTTTCTTGCACACACCCACTATTGGCAATCTCATACTCGCTGGATTAGTTGTCGATGCTGTTGTCCACAGGGCCGTAGAAGGAATCCCTCTGTAAACTAGTATCACATACGACTGTACTGTTCACTTAACAATATTTATTCACTCTTGATATTTCCTTACCAAATTACGGTAGCGACGTAAATCCTCCTCTCAATGGAGATGTCAATCTCGCTTGCCGACTCGAATATCTGTATCGGACCGCAAATCTGCAACGGCCCCGAGTCGTTATCGCATCGTGTCCTGTCAAGTAGCACGTTTTCTTTACAGATCAGATTACAACAACGATACATGGAGCGCATCGCACAGAACGAAGCAAGAAAGCACACAGGATATTTATCATTAGTGCATGGGTATGTGTCGTTGACAGGACAATTTGCCTAGGGCGAAAACTAAGGAAAAAGGCCTGACAAACAGGCGTGAAACGTACCCACACATCGACATTCCCTGCCAATACTCAATGTTCTTGAGTGCCTGAATCGACAACAGTATATCAACGCCGGTCATTCATGCACCCTGATCATCGTCTTGGCGGATGCTAGAGACTGTGTGAGCATTAGTTGCGAAAGAAACTAACGGGGTACGAACCCTTTTAAAGAACAGATCGTCGCCCGCTTGTAAGGAATGCCCGCTGAAATCCAAACGAGCCAGTCGGGAATAGAATAGAGCCACCTCTCCCTTCCTCTTTGAACACCTCCGGCTCCCAAGCTCCTCAATCAGCTATCCTCCGCGAAAATCTCATCATGGAACCTTGCCGCAGTGCAGGATGTCTGCACCTATGCACATCGTAGTCGATGTTGTAGAGGAACTTTATACCAGTCCGTTGACTCGCCGCGGCGAGCAGCCGCGATCGAAGCAGATTTGCCACAGGGATCTGGTTGAGAATCTCGCACTACAGCTTCTCATTCGGACGTTGGTAGTTGATGCAAGTTCAGACCAATGGCGATACCATTGGGACAATGAGAGAAGGAATCAAGTGATACGGATCGCCAGACCATCCTCCTGGCTGGCACAGCGCCGCCTGAGACATCGCACGACGCAATGGCAAGACATACCAGGGATGAAAATGATTCTCATTCGACATACCAATGTCCACATCGTCGCTCTTCTTTCCTTGCTCTTCTGAGTTCCTCACGACCGATGTGATGGCAAGCATAAATTCTTCATGAGCCCAAGAAGAACATGTGAGTCAAGAAGTGCCGTCTGCGTCTCCTCCTACTCTTGTTCCTCATCGACCAATGGGCACACACTTGATTCCTTCGTTCGATGTCGTGAGAGATGGCGAAGAGACTTGACGAGCTTTAGTGTTTGACGGCGGCTAGGTCTTTGTATGCTTCGTCCACAAGGACATCGATGTTCTGGTTAGGCTCGTGACCAGCTCGCTTCGCACGCGGCTAGGACCTTATGATTTAAATTATGCCCTCCGAGGAGATTGCTCGGAGAAGCGAGCTGGTCACGAGCCTAATCTTTACCTTGTAATTACAGGTGTTTATTAATGAGATGGGCCCTATCCACTGCGAACTGAGTAGGCGATCACGGCCGTCGCACCCATCAAGACCGAAGCGCAACCGTGACGACGACCGCGTCCACAGGCTGCCTAGCGATCACACCCGCAGACTCTTTAGCCCATCGCCCTCAGGGAATGATCAGGGCATCGACAAGCCCACTTACAAGGACTACAGGCCTCAGGCTGCCACAGATAGTCCAGCGAAGGAAACACTTCCATCTCCTCAGCCGTACGTTGATCCCCATCCATATGAATACACTATAATGACTCTGTGCTTCATAGTCCTCCTCAGTGTACTCCTATTAAACAGTTCGTATATCATATTTCGCGTCCCAGGATTTTCGCACTGATTACATGATTGTTAGGCCTACCCCGCCCCTATTTGCACTGGTTATCGGCATCGATGAGTATGCTGACCCGGACCTGCATGATCTGACTGGTGCTGTTGCCGATGCTGATGCTGTCAACGATTTTTTACAAAAGAACCTCCGCGTTCCAGAGTACCAGATCAAGAATCTTCGCAACAAGGAAGCCACGAGAGTTACCATCGAGGAAGAGATTAAGAACCTTGGGGACAATCCGGCGATCAAGAGGGACGACCCGATTCTCATCTTCTATGCAGGGCATGAAGCCGATGTGACAGCGCCTCCAGGATGGCCCACTGGCAGTGCTGACGGGAAGATGCAAATGCTGGTTCCACACGACTTTATCGAGGGAGGGTCGGACGAGATCAAACGAGGTCAAGGCGTCCTAGATGTGAGGCTCTCTCATCTTCTCCAGGACATCGCAGATAAAAAGTCAGATAACATCGTGAGGTCCCACCCGTTTCTATCACGTATGGTATCTAACCATGTCCACCGACAGACTGTCATTCTTGATTATGGTCGCGAGTCCTGGAAGGCGGAGAAGGGTAAACGTGGCGTCTTTACTTCAGCGTTGTTGGAAGTATTAGAGCAACACAAAGACAGGATTGACAAGCTTACCTACAAGGATGTGATAGACAATCTAGATCTGCCGGAAGAGTAAGCCCGCGGCGATTTCCCAGTCTGTCAACACTGATTTGTTTGTTACAGGCAAGATCTGCAGTGTGGTGGTGACCAATTCCGATACCTTTTCAGTTCCAGGGTAGCTAGCCCACGCCGCGAAATATACCATATCCGCGCATCCAAACCTGAGGACCGTAACTTTGGCGTGACGCTAGAGCAATACGTTTTGGAAGCCGGCGAGGCCCATGGGATCACAAAGAACGCTGAGTTCGCTGTCTTTGCTGATAGCAGCCTGACATCTGCTCTGGGAACCGTTGTTGTTGCCAATACCGCCGCTTTCATCTCGTGTAATTTCACCCCGCGCGATGATAAAACGCAGCGATTCATCCTTGCTCCTCAGGCTCATGGATTTGCATTGCAAACCCGAGTCGGCGAGGGACAGGATGTTAGCCTTCATATCGAGTTCAACAAAAGGTTGCTCGGTGTCTTTGAGAAGATGGCCAAGGAGATGCAAAGTGACAACGAAGGAAAGAGGGGATTCCGTTTAGTGGAGAGCCGTGACGATGCGCCGGATCTAGTCGTTGCCGCGGATGGTGACATTGTCCGTTTCGAGATCATGGATAAGTTCTGTCGCCAACGTGGGCTAACACACATGCCATTCCACAATGTCAAAATCGATGATGTGGAAGCCCTCCACCGCATTCTTCAAAGGTCCGCCGACTTTTACTGGTACCTTCACCGTTCTAACAAACGGAGACCCCTCACCGGAAAGGTCATCCTCGAATGCATGAAGCTTAAAGAGACCGGGGAATACACGGATGACTTGGATGAGGTTCTAATGCCTGACCCCAATAGCGATAATCTGAACATTCTAACTCTTGACCCCACGCCTGACCCCAATCGCGATGAACTGAACGTCGAAGGTGTGATTATGATCGATGTTGATGAGGATGCGATCTATGGATTCAAGATCACCAATACGACGTCGAAACCTCTTTATGTTTGGATGTTCTATTTCGATATCAGTGATTTGAGCATCAGTAAGCCGTCTTTCTCATTCTGACGGTCCGCTCTAATGACTCCCTTCGCAGGTTCATATTATCAGCCGGGATATACGAAGAAAGACGCAGACATTTCTGTTCATCCTTATGGATCGTTGACCATCGGGTACGGCGCGAGTCGGACGGTTCCGCGCATATACACACTCAGAGAGGGACGAGATGTCAATGTCGGCTTCTTGAAGCTTTTCTTCTCGACGGAGTATATGGACTTGTCGGGTGTTGTCCAGAGCTCACCTTTTGAAGACGATCGCAGGAGTGAGCAACCAAGCGCATCCCTCAACTGCACAAAGTGGTCCACCAGAACCACCATTAAAGGCATCCACCAGGACGGGCAACGAACGCAGAGGGCTTCAAGGCTCAGGCACCTGTGGCACACGATGTGTGTTCCAGTTGTTCAGACAAAGGGAGGGGGCGCCTCGTGATGCAGCTGCAGTTGCCAGAGTAGTAGTACACTTTTCAATTTGATTTGACGTTTCCGTTGTTCCCTTTTTACCCCAGAGTCCATCGTCGGTATGCAAATTGCACTGTCATTACCACCCTTATGAGCAAGCACTTTGCATTCTCAGATTCGTCGTATGTGCCTTTCTACTGAGCTCGATTTTTTTAAACAAGTTTTTACAGCAATATTCATTCGCTCCTGATATTTCCTTACTAAAATGAAATACACTTGCGGTAGCGGTGTAAATCCGTAAATCCTCCTCTCAGTGGAGATGTAAATCACACTTGCCGACTCGGATATTTGTATCGAACCGCAAATATACAGCGGCCTCGAGTCGGTATTTCTTGCATCGTGTCTTGTAAAACAAGACGTTTTCGTACAGATCAGATTGCGAACACGATACACGGAGCGTATTGTACAACGAAGCAACTTCAAGCAAGAAAGCACACACAATATTTATCAATAGTGCACGAGGACCATCGCCGGCTGTGGTTTGTAAACCCCGTACGACTCGCCAAGTTGTCCTGGTTGTCGGAACAGTAAGACTGTGCAATATGTGTCGTTGTCAGGATAATTTGCCTGAGGCCAAACTATGGAAAACCGTTAATGTTAGACTGATAAACAGGCATGAAACGTACCCACGCATCGACATTCGGACGTCGGCAGTTGATGCAGGATCAGACCAGTAGCTATACTAATGGGAAATGAGAAGAAAAGCAAATCAAATGATACACGTACCGGATGGCCGTATGCACCAACTCCGACCATCCTCCTGGATGGCATAGCGACACCTGAGACAGCTCAGCCGTCTTCCGTACGTCACGCGTCAATGAGGACTCAGAAACATCGCAATGACAGGATGGACCAGGCACGAAAATAATCTTCGTTCGGTACACCAACGTCCACGTCGTCGCTCTTCGTTCCTTGCTCTTCTGAGCTCCTCGATGCGAGGGCAAGCACCAATTGTCATGAGCCCAAGAGGAACATGTGAGTCAGGAAGTGCCGTTTGCGTCTCTCCCTGCTCCTGCTCCTCGTCGTACCGTACCGATGGGCATGCACTTGATTCCATTCTTCGATGCCATGACAGATGTCGAAGAGATTTGGCGAGCTTTAGTATTTGACGGCGGCCGGGTCCTTTGTATGCTTCGTCGCCATCGATGTTCTGGTGTTGGTTGGTGTCGCAGGTAGAAAGGGAGTAAGGCTTACACAGCCACCAGCTGCCAACTCTTCCTTTCTGGTCACTGCACCGAATCTCGTATCAAGTCTCTTTCACTCCACAAGCTTTCAAAATCAACCTAAACGATGCTCAGACATGGTTCGACGCGTCAACGTGCAGGGGATGGCCTAAAAGGAAGCTAGGAGCATATTGCAGACGCAGAGAGAGACGGGAGAGCTATCGGCGTCCTTGAGTACGTCGGCCATTCTCATCTCGCTGAGCTCTTTTATTGACATTACCTGCATCTACCACAGTTAACGTTTACTGACAGCTGCCCACCGCTGAAACTTTCCAAGACGAACATCTCGCCATCAAACACTACTAGTTTCGCCGTTCTCCCCACTACGTGCTGTGGTTCAATGTTCCTAGATATCAGACTCAGCTTCCCAGGCAAGCAGCGACAAGGCATATGACGATATAGGCAGCGTGAAAGAGATACTCCGTCCTCTCTCCATACAACAAGCGCTTCAAGCTTCGACCACCACCATCCCTGTCTCTCTATATCCCCTCTGCGTCTGCTCTACAAGAGGATTCCAAACCCTTCCCAGCACAAAGCCACCGAAGCTTATGACCGTTCCTAGCGTTCCGCACAGCAGACTCTGATAGGCGAAGTGCTCACCAACCCCAAGCTTGTGAGTTCTGTAATGGACGCAGGGATAGCCTTGTTGATACTGTGTGTTATAGTGGATTGGCATGAGAAGTCGGACGTCTTGCAAAGCTGCCTAGCCTTCCCACATGTCACCGTGAGTTACCTCCCCGAAAACGACATTTCAGAATTTGCTAATTCACCCCACAGAAGTTCTACACGTAAACTGCCCCTTCTTTCTCTTCCACAATGTCTAGCTAAGCGTCTTCCCACTGACTGGTCCCCCGCCTGAAATGTCTCCCTTCCTCCTAGCCCATCACCTCTTCCCGCTGGAGCACCTTTCAAATTGAGGATCCGCTACGCTTGGATGTAGTATCAACCAAGGAAGCTCCGCAAAACTTCGACGAGAGAAGGGAGCTTCTGTTAGCACGGGTGTCTTCGAATGGACAAATCTTTCGCTGGGTGAACAGACTAGTGGTTGAGAGGGCGAGTCCGGGATGCCCGGTGTAGCTCGTTTCCCAGCCGTCTGTCTTGGCTTCCTTCGCGCTATTGGAGCACCTGTCAACGATAGATGTAGGCCGTCGCTATACGCAAAACAACTACAATGCGTCCCACGAGAACAGCTATGAAGCTCCTATGGCTCAGTTTCTTCCCCCATACGTATCGTGGTGGACCGAGTTGTTCTGGGTGTATTACTAGTTTGCTCATTATTTATTCCCTATGCTTACCGATTACACTGGACGTTTCTTCTGTGTTACGTATTCTCTTCATTTACATTTATCTTTACATATGCAATTTTGATTCTGATGTATCGGGTTGGTTCTAATAATACAGAATGTAATGTTGACCTTGGCTCGGTAAATGCAGTATGTCCCTGGTAAGACCCTTGAACATGTCTACGGATGCTTCTCGCCACTCCAGCGTGCGCGCATAGACCGTATACACCATTCCCGACACCTGTCGACTCTCAATAATCACTCCTGCAGGTCTGAGACGTTCCCCTGCAATTGGAAGCACAAGAAACAGCCACAGCAGTGATACTAATGTTTCTGTGCGCGATTCGACTAGCTGAAATACGAGGAGGCAGATAGAAGAGAAGAGGAGATCTGGGGCGAGAGAAACGTCACAAAACGAAAGATAAAAGCGATGTTTTGGACAACTCACGTAGCTGTTGGTCGACACCATCGCGTAGTTGCCAGCTTAGGAAAGTCCGACGTTCGGGAAGATAGACCGGCCTAAGGTGTGTCGGAGAGAACGGCAAACGCGGGATGCTTTTCGAAGGCGACATCACCGTCTTCGAGCTGAACGTGACGATGGCTGCAACCCTTACGACGCCGACTACCCTCAGCACGGTCAATCTTCAGAGTCTTCACCAACTGATGTCCTGTACGGTATCACAGAACGTGGGACACGCCCCTCTTATCTCTCTATCTGCAAAATGAAGCCTCACTTCCACCCAAAACCATGGTGTTGACGCGTCATCGGCGCGCCGTTCAAGTTGAGGGAATTCCTGCATCAAGAGATCGACGACGAGGGGTGGGTTACTGTGCGTGTGTGTACGTGTCTTCAGACGAGAAATGCTTTTCTTAGGTAAATAAGAGGAATGTAAGCAAATGAGAGGGGCAGCCCGATGGTAAGGGCAGCGGGGAGTGAAAAAGGGGTGTTGTCGTAGAGAGAGGGGGGTTGTACGTTGACCGCCGCAAGAACGTTGGTTGATCCCAGCGATTGATGTCCATCGCGCGCTAGAGGCGTTCTGCAGAAATGTGTCATTGATCTAGCGTTGATTACACTGAGCGTGTCGACAACATACGTTACTACAAGACTGTAATCCTGTAACATTCTGGGGATGTATCGGGATCGGTGCCAAGCATCGTACGGAGTTTATGTTACGCTTTCAAGTTGAGACTCATTTCGTAAGTCAGGTTCATTTTTAGGCTACTCTCCGGGGAGTGTGTGGGTATAAGTTACATTTCATGGGAGAGATACTACTGGTACATATCTTTGCAGTAGAGTTAGAGATGTATTGTTTCCATGCTCTCCTATGCTCCAATATTGCTTGCTCGTCGTCCACGCCGGCCGCTGGAGTGATGGTGGGAAATATTGAGATGTTAGCGGTGGCGGATCGGGGTGGGTCCATTAAGCTCGACGACAAGAACCCCCGAATTTGAGGGGTCAAACTCTGCGACTAACTGGTATCTGTACGAATCAGGTTAGCCGAACTTGGATTACTTGCAGAATGTACACCGACGTACTCGCCCATTAGGTCCTTGATAGCTGGTCCTACTTTTGCTGTTCCCCCTTCAGAGTGCAACCCTTTACCTACAAAACAGACTTCAGCATCAATGGAAGACTTTGCGTGACCTGCACGTACCAACAATAAGCCTGATTTCAGAGTCACCTCGAAGGTTCGCCTCTTCGAGGGCAGTTTCTGTACGTGCAATAGCTTCTTTGACATAAAGGCCGTGCAGATCAATCTCCCCAGGATTTCTATACTGGATAGCAGAATTAGTATCCCAAACGAACGTGACGCGCAACCAGCTTACACGGTTGTTTTCTATCGAGAAAATAAGCATTCACATCGAGTCAAAGTGGATAGCACTGACCAAGATAAATGCAGTCGCTCGCTTCTTTGTGCAGCTGTTCCATTTTCTGTTTATGAATTTTCCCTTGGTTCGAGAGGTCCTTGGCTGCAGCGCGATCCCCGCGCATTTGGGCCTCATGGCTTTCGTCGAAGCATCTTGCCATTTCATCCCCTTCCTTATTCGCGCGTGCGCGAAGGTCGTCGTAGTTTTCATTCGGCTGGTCTTGCTGGTTGTCGTCCTATTTCAAACTTTTCAGCGAGTGGGAAGTACTGTGAAAGAAGCTGCAATACCTCATGTTTTGGCGGTCCACGTGGTGATGGTGGTCTATGCGGTGATGATTGTGATGGAGGCGGTCGATGGGGAGGCGGCTGAGATACCGGTTGATGTTGCTCTGGCTGATGAACTGGAGGGGTATATGGTGACGGTCGATAACTTTGTGATAGAGACAGTGGACGAGGAAGTAGCTGATATACCGATCGATGTTGCTGTGGCCGGTGAACTGGAAGGGTATCCTGTCCAGACCTGCTGCATTCTTTGGATAATTTGGCCCCAAAAAACCAGGCAATCGTCACCAAGACCGCAGTCCCGAGAATCCCCATCAAGATAGACAAGATAGACATGCTGGCGCAGCAGAGTTGGCGTGCTAGACGGTCTAAGCGAAGCTATGAATCGAGACAAAAATGGCGATGGTAATGAGTATTCAAATGGAACCAATGAATGAAATTTGAGATGCGATAGAACAAATGCTTGTTCTTGGGTTGGGGGGGGGGGGGGGGGGAGGACTCTCTGATTAGAGATAACTGAGAGTTGAGCAGAGGGGAGACCGGCAATGAGATAGGTTCCGGGATGAATACCAGGATGAAGAGATGCCGAAAGCGTAGCAGTGGAATCCGAGAACTCAGTTGTTCGGGAAACCTAGAATCTGAGCAGCTTAAAGACGTGGCTGCAATGACAGATCAGGCGCTACCTGAACAGGGAAGGGAGGACTTGAGTGGGTGTGTCAGGAGAAGTAGTAAGTAGCAAAGGGCACTAGAAATTCAACGTGGACACCTGCGTGGTACCACGCTTGCGTGGTGCATGGCTATGGACGTAATAGCGTGTAATAAATCAGACGGGCGCGAGTGTACTTTTTCCGGGCACAAGGTAGGTTTTAGGGTGCAAGTTTGCTTGCATCCTCCTGCAAGTTAAGGGTCCCTTTACGCAGGTTTAATGTTGGCTATACTTTGGGGATCGGATCGGGCCGTGATATGTAGATTTATGTCCCGCTGGCCTCTTGCTGTCTGGGACGCGTCCTCCAGACGTGCGTACAAGTTCCATGCTATCGGGATTGAACGGGAGCGGATCGAAACGCGCCTCGGAGTGTATCTCGTGGCCGCGGAAGGCGACTGAGCAAGGTTGATGAGATCCAACCTTGCATGGATGAACCGCTTGATTGAAGATCGCGGAACCGATATAGATGGGCTTGATACCCCAATCACGGCATGGGGGTGGTCCAAGAATATCCCGTCGTGGGAAGGGAGAGGATCCATCCAATGAAAAACGGAAGCCAGAGTCGGGCTGAAGTATCTGGGGCGTCGTCTGGGGAATCCTGGGTGCTGTTCTGGGCTTGTTCTTTTCTCCCATCATGACAGAGGATGCCATTGCCAGGTTAACATCATAGGGCTCCGACGACATTGCCGACTAACAAGAGTTGAAGAATTCCTCTTCGTCTCGACGAACAGACTACAGATGACAGTCGCGTCAATACGAGCTCAGCATTCGAGATGACAATGGTAGACATACCCTGGAGCCGTCCATAACACACTGGATGCTGGTGATGTGACCCTGGCATTCACCGAATGTCACTCGTTTCCTTCACTGACTTCTGGTGATTGGCATGAGGGTGGTGTTCGCAGTCGCGGCCCGCAACGGACCGTCTGCTGAGAAAAAAGCGACATCCTCTGCGTTCTGCTGCATCTTTTATTTTCGTCTGCTTTCGGAGCCATGAACATGCATCGGAAGGAGGTGTTGGTATGAAGAAGACTGACAGCTGGTACAGTTAGGAGGAGGCCGGCGCGTAGATTAAGAAACGGCAGGTTGACTTGGGTACAAAGGACAGAGGACATGTGAAAAGAGGATCACAACCAGCGAACAATGAAGAGGAGGCTTTTGCTAGGTGAACGTAGACGATTTTTGATGTAGTCCTTGATGACGGTGGGAGACAGAAGGGAAGCTGTGATCGGAGTTTCGGATCGCCCTCTCCATCTGACTGTGAGCATGCGCCTACATACAAAGCCTCGAAGCGCTCCTCGTCTGGACGCGTACGCAAACAATAGCTCTTCCTTCGTTTGATTTCTTGGCACGGTGATTCTCGACTTTGCACCCCCAACGGTAGCCGCTCCTCAACCTGAACGAAGCTCAGACTTGATTCGACGCGTCATGGATGGCCAAGAGGAAGCGAGGAACAGAATGTGGCATTTTGCAGGCGGAGAGAGGGCTGACCGTGCTATCGGTGTCATTGAGTACGTTCTCCAATCTCATCTCGCTGAACTTTTCTATCGACATTACTTGCATTCACCGCACAGCTGCCGTGTTCCACACCGCCAAAACTTCGTCTTACCATCAAGCACTACTGCATTCCCAATACACTGCCACAGTCCTTTGTTTCCAAGGAAGCAGCAATGAGACGTACGACGATATGGACAGCGAGAAAGGTATACTCTATCCTCTCTCCGTACAACAAGCGCTTCAAGCCCAGTCTCTCTATATCCTCTCTACGTCTTTTCACAAGATGATTCCGGGACCTTTCCAGCGCAAAGCCCCCGAAGCTTATGAACGTTCTAAGCTTTCAGCCCAGCCAACTCTGACAAGCGACGTACTCACCAAACCCAAGGTTGTGGATTCTGCAACAGATGCGAGAATATCCTTGTTGGTAACGTGTGCCAATTACATCAGATTGGCTTAAGAGTGTGGCTGCCTAGCCCGCCTACATCTCACTGTGAGTTCTCTCACCATTTAACAGAGTTTGCTCTTCCACGACGTCTCACTAGCGAACGTTTCACGATGTCCGCGTCAACCTGCTAATCTTCGGCTTTTTCCAGGCGATAGATCTTATTGCAACTTCCAGCACACCAACAGTACTTATCAAATCGGAAGTCCGGATGATGGCGGCACGAGCGAAGCTAAGCGTCTTTCCGCTGGCAGGCTGTCCACCTGCACTGTGTCTCCCTTCCTCCCAGCCCATCCCCTCTTCCCACTAAAGTGCCTTTCGAACTGAAGATCCGCTACCCTTGGATGCAATGCTGACCAAGGAATCTCCGTGAAACGTCGGCGAGAGAAGGGAGCTCCTGTAAGCGTGCATGTCTTCGAATGAAGAACGCTTTCGCTGGGTGAACAGACTAGGGATGTTCGTAGTTGAGAGGGCGTCGTTCACGACTCCGGGGTACCCGGTCCGGCTTGTTTCTCAGCCGTCTATCTTTTGTCTTCCTTCGCACCATGGGAGCACCTGTCAACGATACATGTAGGCTGTCACTATACGCAAAACGACTGCAATACGACCTACGAGAATGGTTACGAAGCTTCTATGGCGCAGTTTCTTTCCACATACGTATCGTGGTCAACTGGGTTCAAGGTTGTACTGGCTGTACAGCTATTTTGCTCGTTATTTATTCTGTGTACCCGTTCATACTGCACGTCTCTTCTGTGTCGCTTATTCTCTTCATTTATACTTATATTTACGTATGCGAATTAGATCCTGATGTATCGTGTGATTCTTAATATACAGCATACCATGTTGATCTTGACTCGGTATGTGCGGGATGTTGTGGCATAGAATTGGTTAAGACACTCTAAAACACGTCTATGATTGCTTCTCGCCACTCCCATGCACGTACATAGACATATAATACACCATTCGATGCTCAACAGTCGATCCCGCATGTCCGAGACCACCGAACGCATAAGTAACAGCCACAGCAACGATAATAATCCTTCTATGTGCCTTTGACCAGCTGAAATACGAGGCAGATAGAAGTGAAGAGGGAATCTGAGGAGAGAGAAACGTCACAAAACCAAAGATAAAGGCGAGGATTTGGACGACTCACGTAGCGGTGAAGGGTAATAACATGCCACCTGTAGCTGTTGGTTGTAGAAACCGTCGACGACATCACGTAGTAGCTGCCAGCTTGGAAATTTTTGACGTTCGGGAAGAATATACCGGTCCAAGGTGTGGCGGAAAGAACGGCAAACGTGGGATATTTTGGACGAAGAAATGGCCGTCTTTGAGCTGAACGTAACCATGCCTGCGACCCTGACGACGCCGACTACTCTCAGCGCTCTCAAGGCCATCTCTTCCACCCCAAACCACCATGTTGACGCGTCACCTGAGCGCAGTTCAAGTTGAGGAGTCGCTGGTGTAATAGATGAATTCCCGCACCAAGATATCGATCAGAACTACAATGAGGGGAGGGGTTTCTGTGCGTGTACGTGTCTTCAGTCAAGGTATGTAAGCGGATAAGGGCAGCGCGTCAAGTGATGGTGGTGGTAAGGGCAAAGAGGGATGGTGGGTATCTCTGTCGTCGTGGAAGGAGGTGCGTTGTGAGTGGACCGAGGGGTCATCGTAAGGAGGCAGGATCCAAGTGTTTGATGTTATCTAGCGCCAGAAGCGTTCTGCAGAACGCGTCATCGATCTGGCGTTGATTATACTGGGCGTGCTGGTGTGGGAGGTCATGAATATCGGTACCTCCAATCCAGCAGTAGGCGGGCGCAGACGTTACTAAGCAAAGTCGCTGGCATCGTGAAGGAAATGGTAGTAGGAGCTGGACAGGCAGCAACTCTTGGATTGGTGCACGGACTAGAACAGGGGGAGCTGGGTTCTGACACGAACCTGATATACAGTTTAGTATATGACGAACAACAGAGGACGTGGTGTACGCACCTTGACTAACGCTGCGTTGAACCCGGTAGTCTATCCCCTTGAGAATTACATTAGACCTGTTAGAAGAGACTTCAGGTGAAAGAACAACAGGAGTAAAGCAGAAGGCTCAGTGTCAGTGTCATGGCTTCGGGCAGAGGATAACGAAAATTCGTGCTACTGCGGATAACACACGTAGGCAACACCAAGGACTTTCCAGGTAATCGTTCACTAGCTTCCGTGCCCATCTCGAATTCCAGCTCATTCAACTATGTATTCTCCATAGTATGGCGTCCAGTAGGATTTTCGACGCTTAATCGCCTTTTTCAGTCATGGTACGAGTCCAGAGTGAACCTCCAATCAAGAAAGCAGGGAGCGATAGGTGAAAGTGATAAAGCGACAGTCGGTGCAGCACAGCCACCACATCCCCAAGTCCAAAAGAGGCAGTCAACGCTTTTCATCGCGACCGTCATCTTTCGTAAACTATTCTTCTCTCCTCGCGCCTCCACCTCAAGCTCAATGATCAGAATCATCCCATTAGAAGACCTCTCCGCTACAAAGCTCTTTACTCGTCTTTTGTTTGATTTCTAGATGAGGAGATCCCTCAGTTTACCCTCCAACGGTGGCCGCTCCAGGTTCTTCAAACTGAACGACGCTCGGACTTGGTTCGCATCGATTGCGCATCGACGTGACACGTTTGAGTAGGGGAAAGCCTGGGAGAAAGCAAGGAATCGTGAGAACGGTGAAGAGAACTCCTGTCGGAGCTTCTCGAGTACGTCTACCACTCTTATCTCGCTGAACACTTATTAAGATTACTTGAATCTAGCACAGTTAAAATGGTCCTCCGGTGCCTTGGTCATCGAGGAAAAGGTCGTCGAACGTTCAAGCGTTCAGAACATTCAGTATTCAATATGCAATCTGAAATCTTCAAACTCAGAGCTAAGCCTCAAGCCGCCAGAGCTAGTCAACGAGACGGTGACTCCCTACGCTGTACAGCCAATTCGTCTACCATCCATACCCGCACGCCGCCCGCTTCAATACCACCGTTGCTCTCTCTGATATCTAGAGAATGCCGCACCTTGCAAACGTTCGCAGACTTACGCGACCAAGTCCCCCCTCTACGTGTTAACCATTAATAACGCTCACGATTATGCTCCGATATCGTATGTGGATCTTCTCTGTTGTGAGTCCTATAACTAACCCATCTTTTAACAGTGCCACAGACTGCCATGAGCCATCCCTCCGGCTGCCGCTAGAACACTATATGTGATCGGGTTAGGTCTGTCAGTCTCCATACACCTCTACTGCGACTTTGCTAAGTGTAAGATATCCAGATTTGTACGTCACACCGGATACGATGTCAAGAGCATCGTCACAAACAAAACGGAAGCGATAGAAAGTGTCTACTATGATTCATCCTCATGTTAGTTCGATCTTTTACCCTCTAATCTTTTACTGACATTTCTCCACATAGTTGTTTCCCCGTATCCTTTTTGTTGGTTGATCACGGAACGGGTTTGTCGGATGACTTGCAGTGTCTGTTGGGAAGTGAAGACTGTTTCGTCTACACGACATCCCAGTTATTCTCTCCTCAAATGACCCCCGCGGCATACCTCATAGCTAGGAGACTACATCATTCCCGTTTCAGCGTAGCGACGAGAATCATATCTCACTCTTAGCATGATCACTCCAGATCGATAGCCAAACCACGGCATCCTTTCTCAGAACATCTCTGATCTCGACCCGATAACTTGCAGTTCTTCGGATACTTAGAGTTCTCCTGCGGCGCCATCTACCGCCACCAGTCTCGTCCTCGAGCATTCTCTAAGAATAGCATGACTGGATATGAAGATCTCACCGGGTATATGGTTCGCGGTCTTGACTGCTACGTTCAGATGGGTTTGTGTTCCTCAAATATTTCTTGTCTAATCTTGGCTTACGCGCCTGCCGTTCTAGTCTATCCCATCGATAGAGGGCCTCGAATCTCATATTCGGATCCCGGTCTGCAATACAGATATCCAACTAAAAGTAGCACAGAGCAACTATTACCTCCGATGAAGTCCGACTCAATGTCAACAATCTCCCGCAGTATGGAACGCAGATGATGGCGAGGGATGTTGTCAATACATATCTCTATGCTGCGACGAAGATCAAAGTTAGTTCAGTGCTTGACCTTGTAGCTATCTACTCACCCGCCGCCAGATCGACTTCATGATAGCAATCATCGACCTCGGTGACGCTTTCGGGTTGGCGCTCAACGAAGTGGAGGACCCAGGCATCGATAACATTAATATCGATGCTTCGCACACCATATGGTTTGGCGCTACCGGACATGCAGCTGTGCTGCACCTGTCATCGACGGTAGACGCCCAAGCTGTGTGATTCTATGAAGGCTTCCATCGTTTCCGTGCATGTAGGCTCCTCTGCAAGGATAAGACTAGAGACTAGCGCAAACAGGGTTTTAATGTTCCTCTCTGGATACAAAACATCGACTACGATTCTCTTACATCCCCGTGAATATGGCTGAGGAGGACGTGTGCCAGTCGTAGTTCTCAAGAACATAACGCAAGTTATCTTTTCCCATCATCATTGGCTGGTGGCTTTAAGGCTGTGACTCTGATTTCGACGAGGAGGCGAAGTGCCTTGCAGTCTGGCTGTGTGCAACCTTGCTCTTCACCACCAACTATGACCGAGGCCCTAGGAGTCCATTACTGCCCTCATTGAAGCCTCCGCTGTTGTCATCAAATATCTAAAAGACGTGAAAGATGCGCCTAAAGAACGCCAAGTGCTCCGCAAAGAGCTTTTGGATCTGAAGAAATGGCTCTCAACAGTTGTACCACTTACCGCACCACTCAGAGTGCCACCATACACCCATTGAAGATGCTGTCGCCTGGTAACTGAGCCACAGCATATTTGAGGAGCGACGTCACAGGAGAGTGATTGCTGATCGTCATTCAGGTTGACAGAATGTGTTCATGGTGAGAGAAAGGAATGAAGCCATCATCAAGGGCAGATACAGCTGTGTCGGGTACCTTCCGGGATGTCCTTTGCTGAGCCCTCTGGTCGCACATGCTGTGCTGTCATTACTCCATTCATTGAATCGACGCTTCCTTGATGAGCAGCGTCGTACATGGCGTAATCCTAGGCCGACCTCTGTTGAAAATCCAAGTGCCTGCTACTAGTGGGGTGACGCAGAAAAGAACAAAACAGAAATATTCCCGAGAGCCGACGAAAACTGAAACCGGAAGAGAACGGGATAGATACTACAATGAGACGACGCGAACGAATACCACGGTTTGCTCAGTAGCCAGGCCAGCATTTACCATAAGGTTTGACACCCCAAATAGATTTTCTTCCTACGCTCAGCTCAGGACAGCATAATAAAATAACCGAGTATCCTATATACATAGGAGGAGGAACCAGTATAGAAGTACGACAATGTAAGTAAGTATCCGAGGTTTTTGCTCACAAGGCTAGATGATACAATCACACTCTTTGGATACTCATGGCCACATCCAATCCCTCTGACACTAGGACATTAAGCCTGGAAAGAGCCAATATGATGGCTTCCTCCTGCTCCTTCGCCCTCTTCCGACGTACAAATCGGCAAATATCCACCGATTTCAGGTGGCGTGGATGACACATCCATCGTGATTTGACCATCCCTACATAACGTTCCACCTGAAAATCAAGTTGGCCACTGAGGTGCAGTGTGTGTAGGTGTGGGATAAATGCCGGGACCGTAGATCCAGACACTCTGTCAATTGTACGAGCGAGATTGTTGATGACTGCGTCTGTAATCCCTCTGCCCACATTTGTTAGTCGTAAAACCTGGAGGGTGGGCGTGCTCGAAAGAATATGAATGAGATCATCTTTCAGGATTTCTCCGTTGTTGAAATGGAGAGATGTAAGGGGACTATGGGAGCGTTCTATGAGATGGCGAATAGAAGTGAAGGTTGTGTCCTGGTCCCGTGAGGCAAAACCGGACAAGCAATTTACTGAGAGATCCAACAAGGCAGGAAGTTTGAGGGAGTTGAGCATAAAGGGGATCACAGGCGGGAAATCGAAACCTTGTTGGTATATAGATGAGAGTGTGAGTGAGTGTAGCTCGCTGAGAGTTGTCTCCCCCACAATCTTGTTCGACAAAGGATACAGGTCGAGGGAGAAATGACAGACAGATAGAAGGGACGTCGCTTTTAAGATATCCAGAACACAATGAGCGGGTGGTCTGTGTCCTACATGCGAGTACATGTTTGTAAAATGAGTGATTTGGTGCCAAGGGAGGGACAGTTGGTAAACGTCACGGATGTTGATGGCATGGAAGACCCGCAAACGCGGCAGTGAACCAAAATGGAGGTGCTGAGCAACCTCCGAAGGTTCGGTTAATGAAAAAAGAACAAGTTCCTGTAGAGTGGGGAAAGACAGATGGAGTTGCTGCACATAGGTGAAGTATTCACCAGGGAGGCAAAGATGGAGGGCTTGTATCCGATAACTGACTGTGGAGAGGGCCATTGCGATAGCAGCAGGAAAGGTGTGCAGTCTGGTGGCTGAGGCGGTCTCACTGCGGCATATCAAGATCGATAATGGGGACTGTCGAGAGCGAGACAACTGGTTTCCAATGTATTGGATGTAAGTATTAGATGGCATTCGATCAATGAGGATATTAACATAAGACCACAGGTTGGGGAATGTGTTAAGAACGTCCTTCCAGTTACGCGACACCAGTTCAAATGATAAGAGTGGATGTCTACTGGCAGACAACGTCGACAAAATGTGATATGGCACCGAGGAATTTTCCCATGGAAAAGGTAAGACAAGGGTGTGAAAGAAGATGTGAGCAAGCACTTCTTTTGGCATACGACGCAATGCGCCAAGAAGACTCTGCCGCTCTCGTATGCTGTCACAAAGGCGTTGCCTTTCTTTATCCAGTGCAGCCAGCTCTTCGTCGACACGTACGATCGACCGTACGAAAGCTCGTCTCAGCGCCTTCATCTCCACGACTAGGGTATCAAGAACATCAATGCGCTTTCCAGAATTGGATATCATCTGCTGAAGAATCTTCTCTTCAGACGAGTTTGGTGCATCGTTGGAGCACGTGAGCTTCCCAAGACCTGGATGATCTATGAGAGGACCATCTGCGTCTGTGACGGAAAATCTGTAGGATGGAATGACGTGGTTTGCACAGGTACAGCCTTTACAAGGGTACCAGTCGGAGGGAAAAGTGGTGGGCAACGCCATGAGCTGTGGTAAGCTAGCTAAGTATTTGTCGGTGAGACGAGACATATAACTTGCCAGTTAATTGGGTCAGGATGGTGGTGGACGTCCAAGTTGAACATGCGATTGAGACGTGTTCATGGAGGTTCATGGTGTACATGTTTCTATCGCTTCACCGGCCCGATGTCAACTACTTGTCCCGGCGGCACCTCATCACGGTCACAGCTTGACAATGTCTCTGGGCCATGTCTCTATCGTCGACGTCAACGATCAAACAACAAATCGGCTCGCAACTAGGAGCCAAAGCACCCGCCTACTTTGAACCCCTCGCCTCTTTCGTAACCGGTAAAATATCGCGACCAGAATTTGAAGACTCCCTCAAGGCCATCCTCGATGCTCCCAATCTTAGTGAGCGCTGACCTCGTCGACCACTGCAAAGCTATCTAATGATAATGCCCAGTTCAACTGCACAATGCACTCATAATATCCCTCTTCGATGCACGCAGCTTCAAGCGACCTCTGATGCCTCTACCGAACCTGCCCAAGCTCCCACCGCGGAAGAGGAGGAGGTCATTGCTGTACCAAGGTCCGGGCGATGGAGTTAGTATACGGTCAGAGTGGCTTAAACGATGGACGGTCTCTGTTGGCAAACATGAACGCGATCAGATAGCCGCTCTAGAGTCTGTGCCACCCCCAACAGGACCTCGACTCGATACAGATGAGATTGCATGCGAGAGAGGCGCCATGCTGCTCCCAGAACGCCGTCGTAAGCGAATTTCTCGTGCTCGTCATTCGCTTCATTGACATCGAGCAGAACCACCTGGAAGCAGGCTGGCTTTCCAGCTGGCAACGATAACTCACTCACCCAACGTCCAGCATATCGCTGACCGGATTAATCTCATCTGCAACCTTGGCTCGCCATCCTGCTCTGTATCGTCACTCATGTATCTCGCTCCGAAGTAGGATTAATAACACTTCTTCTATCCAGTCACATCTATAGTACAAGTATAGAAGTACGGCAATGTATCTGAAGTTTTCACTCACAAGGCTCTGCGTACAATGTACTACGTGACTCGCGGAGTCCTTGTTCCAATGTGGTCAGCACCTCACCGCTTTTATCTAAACTCGATAAAGACTCACTCGCATCAAGCCGCTTCTGATTCTAGTGACAGCCTCGTTGACAGGTGCGAAGGAAGACAAAAGACAGACGGAAAAATGGTTGGGAAACGACCCGGGCTCGTGCATGATGCCCTCTCCACCACGAAGTTTCCTAGCCTGTTAATCCGTTCCTCATTCGAAGACACCACTTACAGAGGCTCCCCTCTCTCGTAGCCGTTTTTTTGGAGATTCCTTGGTTGGTATTGCTTTCAACAGTAGCTGATCCTCAATTTGAAAGGCGCTTCAGCGGGAAGAGGTGATGGACTAGGAGGAAGGGGAGACACAGTACAAGCAGAGGACCGACCAGTGGGAAAATGCCTAGCTTTGCTCATGTCGTCATCATTCGGACTCGAGATCTTGGTCTAATAAGAGTTATCACCTCGACAAAGTCGGGGGTCAAATGTTAACAGGTTGACGCGGAAGTTTACGTCGTGGAACAGAGGGAAGGGGGAGTCTGCGTGTAGAGCTTCTGCAGGTAAATCAGAAAATTCTGAATGTCATTTTCGGTGGGGGAACTCACGATATCATATGGCCGAGCTAGGCAGCTCTGCAAGACCCATGCCAGTCCGCTATAACACGCGGTACTGACAAGGATATCCTTGTGCCCGTTACATAATTCACAACCTTGGGGTTGATAAGCACTTCACCGGTCAAAGTCGGCTGGGCTGAGAGCTTGAAACGGTCATAAGCTTCGGTGGGTTTGTGCTAGGCAGGGTGCGGAACTTGGCGTGAAATAGAGGTGATATAAACACTAGTACGGTGTGGTCGAAGCTTGAAGCACCTATTGTACGGATAGAGCTCAGGATGGAGTATCGTTGGACATCGCTCATCGCTGTTTGCTTCGGAAGCTAGGTCTCATATTTGGGAACATTGGACCATGATGGCATAATGGGGAGAACGGCGAAACCAGTAGGGAAATTTTCGGCGATGTGGAACACGGCAGCTGTCGGTGAACTGTGGTATTGTCAATAACAGAGTTCAACGAGATGAGAATGGTCGACGTACTCAGGACGCCGATAGCACGGTCCCCCCTCCCGGCCCGCAAAATACTTTTGGCTTCCTCTTAGGCCATCCCCAGCACGTTGACGTGTCGAACCAAGTCTGAGCGTCGTTCAGGTTGAGGAGCGGCCACCGTTAGGGGTGCAAAGTCGAGGAATCACCATGCCAAGACATAAAACGAAGCTCGAAGGAAGAGTTTTTGTTTGCATGCGCATCCAGACGAGGAGCGCATCCAAGCTTTGTATGTGGGTGCATGCTCGCAGTCGAATGGAGAGGGCGATCCGAAACTCCGATCACAACCTTCCCTTCCGTCTCCCACCGTCATCGAGGGCTACATCAGCAATACCCTTGCCAGTTCACCGGCACCTCCTCTAAAGACATGGTCAAAGCCTCTCCCGAGTGGCTCCGAGTCGTCATCCAATGCAATGGGAGGAAGGGAGGTGTAGGACTGGCTGCGGGTAGGATGAGAAGGGACGTGTCCATGGTCGTCGTTCAAAGTTAAACGTTAAACGTTCACTGTTCGCCATCCTCTTTTCACGTGTCCTGTTCTTTACGCCCACGTCAATCATCCATCTCTTAATCCATGTGCTATGGAAGACTGGCCTCCTACTAATGTACCAGCCGCCGGTTATCTTCATACCAACCAACGCACGTTCATGACTTCCAGGCATTTTACCTTGGTGGTCGGTCCACATGTGACAAGAATCTGAGAGCAAAATACGCGGCATAACCACTTCCCTCTCAAACCCACCATTATGATTCCTCGATATCATATGGGGACTTTCCATTGTGTTTGTATTGCAAACAAAACATCTGCCATTCGCCATCCAGTGATCATCAGTCGGTAGAACACGATCCCCTGACCACGACCTAGGTATGCTGCTGTATCGTTAGATGGGCTCGGAAAAGGCTGAATCGTCTGCAACCTGGAAGACTTGGAAATGCCCCGAGGACGACTTCATTGTAAAACGCTTCGCTGGTAAGTCGCCACATACTCACGCTGTGAATTTGCTAAGAAGAAAATGTTCAGCTATATGGGAAATATGGCGTACTGAGAAGTACGACGTTGGGAACTTCAGTTCGTACCGAGTGGATGCGATGGCCTGAGACTTCTTCGACCAAACAGCTATGGCCCTCTTTGGTTCGCTAGTTCGGATCCAAACCCCTCTGCATCTTACTGCACAATGCCATTTCAACCCAGCATCCTCGGGTTCTAGTCCCTTCAAGGTGACGATTCTAGACAAAGAAGCAGTTTGGGAGGGACGGGGGACGAGAAAAGTATCGCGCGCGCGGAGTGAGGGACTGGAGAGACTCTGCGTAGGTCACCGTAGAAGGAGGAGAGCTCGTCGTTCCCTCTGGGAACTGCTGTCATCCAACCCATTATGAGCAGCTGTACGCCCGCCGACTCCTCGGTATGTCCACAGTGTATATCCCGATGAATTCATATTGATACGATTTTTTTGCAGTCTGAAATGTCCGGTCAGACGCCAAGACCAAGATCGTCAAGAAGCAGAGGCGTTCAGCGATGTGAGCAGCCACTCGAAGGCGAAGTTGTTCGTTGACAACATCGGTGGAGCCCTCAGCGGCTTTCCTAAAGATATTCTCACACCAACTCTGCTGTCGCATCTGCTACAATCCGAAAGATTACCTGTAGTCTTACTTCTTCAACGAATCTACACCGTACAGTACATACGAGCTGGGCATAAGGGATCTTGACGCACGGGCCACCGCTTCTTTCACGTGCTCCAATGCCTTGTTCCGCTCGTAAACCAGAGTTTTCCTCCGAGTCTACGTCAAAAACGCCGCCGCGGTTCAGATCCCCAGTTCGAACTCGATTTCGGTGCCGATAATGCGGCTCTCAATGTGCTTTACAGACGGATGGCAGACTACAGCTATCTCGCCCCTTCTCAAGCTGCTTCCTTGACCAATGAAGAGAATGGAATGGCGCTGTTTTTTGGGGGGCGGCCCCGTTCGACATGACGTAGTCGTTAAAGCATGGTGAATTTGTTGAATGGCATCGTCAGCATGGGTCCACACGGTGAACACCTTCAGGCCTCATAGCAAGCAGAGATGACCGGCAATTTCTGCGCCGCCGCTCCTCTTCCTTAGATGCTCTTGTTTATGGGTAGTCGAAATTCTATTTTACCTCCTCCAACGTATCAACTGGTATCTTCCGACCGAAAATATCCACGAGGTCCAATGGTATCCTCCTCCATATTCGGCCGTTCCAACCCAGCAGCTCTGCGATGAAGCACACTACAAACATCGCGCTCAGCCCGGACCACAGAACGGAGCCTTCTGATCCCACCGCTCCACGGTCTTGAATTTGCGTTCTCCAGCGACGACGACTCTTCAACCTGAAGGTCTTTCTGACTCGGATCCATGTCATCATATCTGCATCGTGCTACGACTCATGGGTATATCCACGATCCTCGTCCCGCTGAGCTTGTATTGACGCCACTTTCATCTGTAGTTCGTCATGGGTGAAGAATTGAGCGCGCCTTTGAAGGAGGTCTCGGAGCAATTTCACAGACATAGATAAGTTTTGCCATCCATAGTCGAACTCATGCGATGCTGGATGCATATCAGCTGAGCCTTCCGCAGACATCGACTTCCCTGTATGCACTATCACGGTTACACGTAGAGCTAGCCATTGTAGTGGTTGGTAGTACATTCAGTGCCGGAATCGTCCCGATTGCGGCGGCTTGCCAGCCTGTGAATGCGAGAAATTAAGTTATAATTAGTGAGCCAGCGGTTGGAAGGGCCAATCAGCGAAATACCACTGATCTAGACTCAAACGAGTCCCTTTGTAACTCGATGATAGTCGATCGAAGTGTAGACCGAAGCTTACATCGGTCAAAGATGATGGACTTCGATCGACTATCATCGAGTTACAAAGGGACTGGTTCGAGTCTACCACCGATCGGGAGCGGGATCAAAACTCCCTTGCTTCCGTCTCACCACCATCCAGGATATCAACTCCGGCGTGCCCATACAAAGCCATTTTCGCTAGTCTTTTGTCTAATTTCTAGAAGAGGAGATTCTTCAATTTTCCTTCCAACGGTGGTCGTTCCTCAAACTGAACGACGCTCGGAGGATTCCCATAGAGGACGCGTCAACGTGACAACTTTGAGCAGGGATCGACAGTGAACCGTGCCTGTGTCTGTGAGACGAGAATGGCCGTAGAGAAGGGAGACCAGTAAAAAGGGCTGATTGTACTATCAGGTACGTCCGCCGTTCTCATCTCACTGAACTTTTATTGACACAGCTCAAAATGGTCATTCGGTGCCCTGCTCATCCTTATCGAGGAAACAGACGTCAAGCTCAATCCTTCCACGTATGTCTTGATCGCATTCCAACGACTCCAAGGAGAAGCCGTTGGCTAGCTGTCTCCTTTGACGCGTCATCGTTTGTTGGTGTGGGGGCGACCCATCATCAGTACCACGGGAGATGTCTTTTAGCTTCGCGAGCCAACAGCGATGAGTCGTACGATAACATGGACATCAAGAAAGGACCATTTCTACCGGCCAAGTTTCTCTGTTCTCTCTGCATACATCGAGCGTTTCCACCATGCCAGTCCCTATATCCTTCTATTTCAAGACGAGTCCCTCATCCATCCCAGCACAAAACACTCAACATATTAAGCTTTCAACCCAACATCGATACTATCGTCGTGAGTTCCGCCTCCAAGCTTCAAGAATGGCATTCCTAATTTGCCGATCTATCCGCAGATATTCTACAAGCAAATTACTCCGTCACATCGACGTCTCAATAACAAACATTCAAGATGGCAACCTGTTAACTTGGCCTTTGTCGAGAAGATACGTCTTGGTGCAAGCTCTCACATTGCACTAGCCGTATCACGATCCGGAGCCTAAGCTCATTTGAGAGCGACATGAGCGAAGAAGATAAGCGGAGGGGTGAGATTAAGAGGAGGATATGCTTGGTACTTTTCCCTCGCTATCCTATTTTCAGCTGTGCTCCAACCGGCGGCCCAGTTTTCAAACAAACCAGCACCGACGACGAATACCACCGATCTGGAGCGGAATCAACGCTCGAGGATGCACGGGTGTCGACTATGTTAGTGATTGCAGACTGCGCGCGACACATCTTGAGAAATAGCCCACCATCAGTGACGCTGGCTGATCCCCCGCCATCCTTCTACAATGCTGTGACTATCGTTCCTTTGCCCGCGTGCAAACCCCGACGGACGCGATGTGACTGGAAGACAGTGGGCTGAGGATTCGGTACCCGGGTTATGGATTTAGGCTATGAAAAAGGTGACGGAAACGAACGAGTCGTGATTTGCACCAGGGTGAATACACTTCCACGTCTTTTGGTGCCAGACAGCTCATTATCTGCAGCCTGGATGTCATCTATCCCACATACCGAGGGTGTGAATTGCCGAAGGTCGCTGGGTTCAAGACCCCGATCATGCATTCGTCAGATTTCCGTATGCAGCTGGACGATCTGTTGAGTACTGCGAGACCCGTGTCGGACAAGAGTTATGCGTTGTCAACTGTCGTGTCATAATTGGTCGGTCCTTATTCAATTAATCCTCATCCTAGACTCACCAAAACGTCACTTTTGATCAGATATCGACGAAGCTTTTCCAAGCGCTTAACATTACCCGCATTTTTTTCATGGAGTATGTCCAAGTAAACTTTAATGAAGATGCTCACTGACCTTTGCATAGGATATAGACACCCGCTTCTATTATTTCAAGGTTTTCCGCTGCGGCTTATACTTGTCTCCTGCTGAAACAGACGCTCTCGTTGGATCCGACTTTAAGCTTCGTCGCTGGCAGGCCGGGTTTCAAATATGCGCTGAGACTTTCTTATTGTGTGCCTCAACCAGAGTGTTGGACGCAGCGGTCGTGTCGTCAATGCAGCACACAAGATGGAAGTGGGCCGCAAAATAACTATGTTAGATCCCTTTTCTGGAGGTTGCTTTATACCATAGCTTATATACACGACGTGAGAGTGGTATCAAGCGGCCCATTTGGCCATAGCATATTCTCGTAAAAAGTAAACAGAAAAGTCGTCGGGCTTAACGGCGGTGGTGGTGAAAGTGTACAAGAAGATGGCAGTCAAGTCAAAGCGATTCGTGCAGCAGCCAGCCCCGCAGTAATTGGAATCTATAATATGCAGAAACTTTTAGTTTATCATAACATAAATAACGAGGCGAAAGGGCGTTACCTTTTTTTAATATCAACGTCCGAAGGCGTCAAGAGAAGCCAATCACTCCTCAGAAACAAGCTGACTGGAAAAGACCCAATATCCATAACAGTACTACATTTGAAGAACTTACTTCGCAAGAACTGCTGATACACGAGAAACTAGCGACATTATCATTGAAGGGAGGCATACAACCGAACTAAACGGGTTTATGCCATTACACGAATGTCATAGCTCGTCGTCGCATGGAAAGGTAGCACAATGATTCTCATCACACAACAGACACTTTGAAGCGCAGATAGTAGCGATACACAACAATCCTTACATCGATTGACAGCAAGAAAACAACGAAAACAGAGATAGACTTTCAAATATACATAGTAGCGAGCTTTCACGGGCACTCCTTCTCATCTACATCGATGAACCAGCTTGCAATGATACCATCTCTTCCCTACAAGAAAGTCAGCGTGCAATCCCCTCGCGGTACGGCACAACAACGTACCCTATTCTCACATGTATCAGGGTGCTCGAATCTCTGCCAGGCGAAGTCGACAGGGGTAGAGAAGCACATCTCAGCCCAATTGTCCCAGGGCTCCTGATGATTGAACATGCGTGCTTCAATGCGCTGGAAGGATAACGTCAGTCCAATGACGAGCAAGCAGTACAATGATTTCCAGTCAACGTACCCGTTTGTGAGAGCCATAGCAGTCCTGTTTTTAGGTAATGAGCACGTACAATGATTAACAGGCTGAAATAGATACTGACCTTCTTCTGGTGATTGCCCCACCAGGTCTTGCATGTCGGCTCATTGGAGTTGACAGTCCAATGTCCAATAGTCTTCACAGCTCCATCCTATTTAGGGAAAAGGTTATCGCAGACAACGAGAGAACACAGAAGAATTCTTACCACCACCCCGTGGGTACAAAGTTCCGGATGGTCATACGTGATACCATGAATATCGATGCTCGTCCTCATGCACCAGTTCTGTGCATCTTCCCTCGCTGTTACATTCAGTAGTTCCGCATGATACATCCTCTTCTCATATCCAACGCATCGCTTCTCCGCTGTTAAATCCCACCAAAGCAGCTCCGCACGTTTCCTACGCTCTTCGTCGGCTTGGATTGCATCCTCTTTGGCCCGGACAACTTCCTCTCTATGGTCTATGGCAATCGACCTGGCCTGAATCATTCGTTCTTGGACATCTGTGCGGTGGGTGTTGGTGTAGTCACTGATGACATGGAAGATGAGAAGTGCCGCGATGAGGATGATTGCCAGTATTCGAAGCCAGCCCCAACGCTTGTCAGGAGTTCGTTCTTGCTTTAGTGGTGTACGTTCGTTGATGAGACCTGGAATGTCATGTGCTGATAAGCGCCGGGATAAGAAATGAGTATCTTCAGTATCACCTTCAAGTTCTTCATTTGGAACGGTATGATATCTCGGCGGTGGAGGAGACCATAACTGCCTGCGGTGGTATTATGTCAAACAATGATAGAAACAATGGCACGGCAGAACACACCTGGAAGAATTCATAGCTCTCGTGTGAGGATGATGTTGAAAAGGAAGGAAGGTGTCGGAGGTTAAATACAAGCATCCCCTTTATATAGGCACTAGAAATTCCGCGTGGGCACCTGCGTGGTACCACGCTGGTGCCATGCAGCCAACGCAAGTCATTAGTGGAACCCGAGTTGAACTCAACTTATTTTCATATATATACTTAGCCAAAGTTAGCCGCTGCTAGCACGACAGGAACGAGTCCGAAGCTCAATGGCTTGTGAACACTACGAGGCACATACTACATGGTTACACAAAAACAAAAACAACATAATAAATAGATATCTGCACGTGTACAAATTCGCTCTGTTCACCTCATTCCTCAACATTCCGCTCGTATACTCAAAGAGGGGTGCACGCTATTGCAATATACACTCCGTCTCTGTGCTAATATGAGGGTAAAAACAATAAACTCGAAAAGCGGAGGTCGTCTCCAGAAGTTTCGGTAATGCAGATCCAGGAAATGGTGGAAGCCAGGGACGACAATTGTTGCCGTCGCTACCTCATGTTGTGCTGGAACAACCCGTCGAGGGAGGTCGCCAGTATGGTGTCATTTTAGAGACAAAAATCACCAACCACTCACTTTTTTCACATATTGAGGTATTGAGCGGTATTCCCCGGTATTGGGAAGTATTACCCGGTAGTACTCGGTAGTACTCGGTCATACCCGGTAGTACCCGGTAGTACAGGGTATTAGACTCTTTTTATAGTGTCCGACTCGACTGTCCTCCACAGCCACCAGTCCCTGATCGCCAATCCCCATACCTACCATTACCTGACCCCCATCCTTTTCCCTACCGCATAATACCGCGTGCTTAGTGATTTACAGGGCCGGGCTTGGCCTGGCTTTGAGGGCTTGGGCTTGGCTTGAGTCGGGCCGGGCTTTCAAAATCGCAAGCCCGAGCCCTGAGCCAAAGCCCTACCAGGCTCGGGCCTGGCTCGGGCTCAAGCCAGGGCTTGTAGATATGTTTGAAAACATAGATTTGAGAGAGATATGTAAGCATTAATACATGTTTTACGAGCTGTGAAGCTTACTAGATGATCTGAATAGAGCTTAAGGCTGTAATCTCCTTTGATTATGACTAGTGGATGAGTATCAAGGTGAATTCTGACATTAGAATTGATAGAATACTACCTTGGACAGCCACATACTTGTGAGCTCAAAGCCCTGGCTTGAAGCCCGGGGCTTGGGCTTTCTTGAGTCGAAGCCTGAGCCCGAGCCCTGATGAAGCCCTACTGTCGGGCCTGGCTTTTTAGGGCTTGGCTTGGCCTGGCTTGGCCTGGCTTTCGGGCTTGGGCCAAGCCTTGTAAATTGCTACGCGTGCTACCGCACAATACCGTGCCACTGACAGTTATCGGCCGCCTCCTCGGCACGATCATGGCTTGGGTTCCAGGGTCCTACCACGCTCGCACTCAAGCCTAAGTCCGAACCTACCACAGCTTCTGGCGAGACTGTTATTGATGTAGTCGACTCACTACATATGTATTTGCCTTGCAAGGCCAGGGTTCGATTATCCTCACATTTACGCGTAGCTAACAAACCAACTATATGTTCGACTGCATCTTTTCATTCAGATGGCCCGACTCATGGCGCAAGTACCTCACTCATTTGCTCAGCTATTCTACACTCGCACTGACCCTCCGAGTTTGCTAGCATTCGTAGCATGTATGTTACTACAAAAGAAACATACGTCTAGTTGCACAGGTAACAAAAACAGATCCTCACCTGAAGAGATCAACTCAAACGTGCTCTCCGGCTTTCATTTTTTCAGCATATGCATAGTGATCCCCAAGTCCCGAAGCCACCTATGGTCGTAGACAGCTGAACATAAACGAGTGCTGGCCATGATGAACGAAAGCTACTATGTACTTGGTGCCTTTAAAACTTCAAGGTTAGCACTCGCTCCTTTCAATAATGCTCTCTGACTTCGAGATAGATCCTCTCCACCCTGCGGCATAACAACGGACCCACGACCAACATTCCCAGTCTGTCCTTTCGCGAGATTCTCCTGAGGGGACCGAAAAGACAGCAACGGTAAGTGAATTTACAAGCTATTCGCTCTCAGTCCAGCGAAGGACGCACACCCCTCACACACTAGCAAACAAAGGGCGGATCCTCGAGCGTAGGCATTTGTCTCAAAGAGTGGCTGACAGATAGCGACCCGTAGGCAGTGAAAAAGTTCCGCCATCAGGACGGCCTTTGCCGGGTGGCAGTACGATAAGATTATCTGTGGTTCCTAGCTACTATTGTTGTCCCATATATTTTTCAAATGTATAAGATCCTGCCAGAGCCCTTTAGATGTTCAGAAATTTCAGGAAACAAGCCGTAAATTTACCTCTCAGTAACAACTCGCTCTACTACTATTGTAGGCGAACATTCTGTGTGACTAACTGGTCATGCCAATACTTTAATCTTTTCTCTTTTTCCCAAGCTATCATCTGTGCAGCACGTCTCTCCCTCAGAGTACCTCTATCTCTCCATTGTACTACCAGGTGAGCCTATTCTTTGCATCGTCTCTGGACATTGAAATGCTGACCAATCTCCCCAGATATTCCGCACTCAACCTCACAACAATGTCACTCCGAGCCGCCGCTGCTCTCATTCTTCAAATTCTAGGCTCTTGCGTGTATGCCGCCGTCCCATCGGACTCTCCAATGATTAGGGCTGATGGGCCCGCTAGTACAACGGTCATGTTCGCTCTCGTGGGTCTGGGGCGAATGGCTATGCAAGGGTGTGTGTCACTCCCTTACTACAGGAGGACTCGCTTCACTTTGTCACAGTGCATACTTCAATATTGGTGTGGGGAACCCTGTCGCCTCCCTGTTCTTTTGCCCGCCTCATACCCCAGCCAACCGCCTCTGCACCATCGTTTACCTCACGCTCAATATGACAGCGGCTTCACACTCGGTCACTCTTGCATTGTATGTTCTCGGCCTGGTTCTCATCAATGAGGTTCGATGTGCCACCATGTGAACCGTGCATCGTAGCATTGTCCTGGGTCCCACAGCTGGTCGCCCATTCCCTCCGAGGCCCAACAGAACCATTTCTGGAGTATTTCTGCTTTTCCAGACCAATAACTGCATTTTCGCGGTGGAGATTCACATTTGCATTGTATGGAATGGCATCACTGTCATCGGTGTCTTCGTCCCCAGGTGGATGTAAATGACCATGCTTCTATTCATCCCAGTCAGTCTTCCCATTGCCATATTGCCATCAAGCTATAACTGACATGTATTCCATGCATGCTTTGCGGTTTTTCGTGTCTTCTCATAACTGCTAGTTACATATCATCCATTTGTATGCTCCATACCTCTTATACCAGTCATCGTATTGTCTTGTTCTCAAAGCTATCTTCTTGTGATACCAGCGTCATCAGTCTCAGCCTCCACTTCCTCGACATCTGGTTTGATCTGCAGGAGGGTCGAAGCTACATGTGTAGGGGCATAGAACTGAAAGTTATCTGCTCCTGAACAGTGGCATCTTTTCTTTCAGACACGGAACCAAATCTATCGTCCTGATGCCAAACGACATCGAGTTTGAAGCTATGCCTATCGAGTACTTCAGCACACGAGCTCAGAGCAAGGAGATAACATACTATACACCTTCCCTGTGTAAAACCTGTGCCAAGTGTCACCGCCCACTTTGGCGAATGACCGTCGAGCGACCACAAGAACAAAATGCATGCTGAACTCTGTTTACGTAGGACGTTCCGAGCGTGGTCGACCAATCCTCCCTGCATCGCATGCCAGCAGCCAAGCCTCCAAGTTCTCGTGACACATCAGGTGTGTCGTTGGTTGCTGGAACACGATACATTAAATCAGAATAAAGTTGGAGCTGCCCTACCGAGAATGAACGACGTAGACTGAAGGGACGGTAAGCACAAAGATACCGTGGTACTAGAAACCTGTCGTATTGATGTTAGCCATCAAAGCCAAGGGCCATTCTCTCCATCAACGAAGGGTTACACCGATTCTTTCAAGTCCTTCCCTCTGGCTGCCCAAAAACAAGTTGCCCCGAACTCCATTGTTGTCGCCTTCTAGTTATCCTATCCTTTCCACTCATAGGAACGTCTTGAACTCAAATTTGTTGAAACACGGCGTTAGTCAAGGGAAGACGCAGGTCCACTAAACGGATTGGCAGATGGAAGGAGTGGGTATTAGAATGCCAGCAAGCCTTAGACAATCGAAAATGTGGTGGTGGAGATGAAAGAGCTGGTTGGCACCAAGAATAGACGCGCTGGAACATCCATACCCTTCACCATCTATCACAGAAGCATTGGCATCCACCAGACATCTAGCAGATCGATATCGGCTCAGCATCAGTCAGCAAGCATCGGCATCAATCAGGCAAATATCGGCATTGAACGATGGAAAGGTGTGCCGAGCCATTTGTCAGCCATCGAATAGGCATAGCAGCGTCGGCATGAGAAATGGAATGGTGTGCTGGACAGCCCCCGCCATTTGAGCCGTCGGGCATGCCTCTAAAGAGAAGCATCGGGCATCGGGGGGTGGCCCTCAAACTCCCTTTGCAGCGTCTGCCTAGTCCACCCTAATCTCACATCGTCAACTATGCCGCCCTCCACTTATACCTCCCCTGCTAACACCACCAAAGCCCGCTGCAACACTGTTCCTTATCCGGTGCAACCCCACTCCCACACGAAAACCAATTCTCTTAATCTTGGCCATGACAAACCACTTCCACCAATCCCTTCCATCCGTGATGCGAATGCTCTTGAAGCATCTCTGCAATCCCAACACGATGTCCTCCATCCCTCCTTCCAGACAACCGTGCTCACCGTTCAGACCAAGAGGCAACTCGTTCACCTCGGCAAATTTTTGCATCCTGGTTATCACACCTATGCTGAGCCTTGCGAATTATCGTGCAACTGACGATCTCTCCCTCCCCCATACACCGCTGTTGATCCAACTGTGCCTCCACGCTCCTCTCGGACTGTCCGATGGGTCCATCGACCCGTTGACAATCCTCACAAACGTCGCAGCAATATAGGCCTTGGTCTTGGTTATCCATTGGATGCATCATCCAATACCAACCACGTCGCCTCTACTCACGGACAAGCTCCAGTCGGCCGTCTCTGTTGCTTCTTCCGCAGGTGGCAAGAAATGGCTCCAGGGCACCCGCAACACATGAACAGGTAAGGACGAGCCTCACTTGCGCTCGTCATGCTCTGACCATGGGTCACTAGATTCCGTATTGACGTCCATCCCACCACATCATCCATACCAGCCGTCTTGATTCACATTACACTGTATCATATCCATTGTCTTTACCTTGTAGTCAACGAAACCAGGGCGACCCGTCAAGGATACAGCAACATCTACCGAATGTCCTGTCCATAGCCTAACATCACGAAATACTGAGGGTTTAGGTCACCTTGTTATTCAATAATCGTCATCGATTTGCTAATTCTATGCCAGCTCATTAGTATCGCACTGATGTCATAAGATGGGGGAACTCACCGAGTACGTCAAGAGCCCTAGTTGCCAGCGCCATGATAACCACGTGCCTGCTAATGGAAGTTGGAAGAACATGGACATCTCTTCGCCCTGATCCATATCCCGAGCTGCATAGAGAAGATCGACATGCAGAACTTGTGCGCTGCATTCGGGGAACAGCTACGTTGGACATCAGTACCAGATCAATCACAAAAATCATACAAAATCTTACACTATCTTACCTGTATTGTCGACGCTTGCATACCTGCTGAGCCTTTGGCAACCTGAATGATAATGATCCCGGGTTCTACCACACATTGACACGGACCAATGAAGAGCTTCTCTCAGGGTTACAATAGTTCATACAGGTAGCTTACAACCTCTCTGGCTACCTTCACATTGTTCCATTGTTGCCTCACCTCCACGAAACATGACCAGTACACCTCTGCGACCTCCTTGCGGTAACTATCCTCATAGAAATAGAGGATGAGGTTGACCTGGCGAAGACTCGGGTGCGCATTCCAGTGGATCTGACAGTCTACTCGTGAAATCCCCGCCTGCGTCTCCAACGAGGGTCCTATCCAAGCCGCTGCTGCAATGACATATGTATTTGTTGTATCCAAATCAAAAGCCCGTACGGTCTGGGACCGGATGTGAATGCCGATGGTTAGCGAAACCAGTCGCGGTGAATCCAAGTGGCCCAGTAAGCCACCCAGATGCTCCAGGTCCACCGCAGCATCGGTGACTGACAAGCTGACCTCGGTCAAAGCTACACAGTCTGTCATGTCGTAGTAATGATTCCACTGCTGCCGCTGGTGTTCTGTGGGATCCGTTAGCCCTCTAACACAGCTCGACAGATGAATACAGACTCACCCAGAGCCAAGGTCAAGACCTCCAGGCACTCCTGGCTATCATCCAAGATGTTAGTCCCAGGGTACCACCCCACAGCACCTGTCATTCCCACATGCAGCTCTGTCAGCCCTCTCGCATTGCAAAACCAATACAAAGCCCGTTCACCTTCGGGCGCGTGTCTGGCATCCACCTCCAACCGACTCAATGTCGCTGGAAGCGTCAACGCTGACTCGTACTCTGCCTCCACTCCTATGCCCCTCTCAAAAATGGTTCCATGGCCCTCAATCACCAGCGTCTGCAGGGTGGGTAGTGCAGCCAGGAACAAATCCAGCTCCAGGAACCAGAGCGTGCAACGCTCCAACACGACGCTCTCCATCTGTGGCATCGGCAAGACATCCCCGACCCTTGTATTTACCAGTCTCATCGAACAAATATTAGGTAGCTGAGCCAGCACCGCTGCCAGCCGATCGGCTCGCAATGTACCAGCCTTCCATTGCAGCCACCTCGCGGCCGACGCATCTCCCAAGTGGTCGATGTGAGAGAACCAGCAGACAGCCGCCTCCAGGGAATGATACTCCCCTTCATAATCTACTACCTCCACCAATTGTGCTGCAATCTCCTCTGCCATTGCATAGAAATGTGCGGAAACTGGCAGTAACAGCCTTCCACCCTGAGGATCACCGTCACACACCTCCGCTACGATTCTCTTCAAGATATTGTCGGGTAGCTGCTGCAGTGAATGTTAGCCTGCTCGTCACAACCCGCAGTTCGGACACTCACCTCTATCCAACTCTTGGAACGTATGGGACCGTTTCCTGCAGGCAGTTGACTAGCGGTCGCGTTCATGATACACTATGAAAGCAAGGAAAGAAAGAGCCAACGAACGGCACAATCCGGCAGCCCCTGCACGACCCAGCCCCACAGTCACGACACATCCATGCCAGCGCTCATCTGTTACGATTTTCACATCTCATATTGACTAAAGTAGGTACGACTGCACAGCGTAATCGCCCTAGTCTTCTGCAGGCCCGATGCCTGCCTCATGTACTCCTCCGTAGATCGCAGCTGTTCACAGTTGCAGTAATAAAATGTGAAACCTAGTTCCTCCACCTGTGACCGGGTCAAGAGGTCATGCAAAGCCTTCAACAACTCGTCAAAGGACTCCAGGCTCTCCGTGGATACACCACCGTCAATGCTCTGTGTCACGATGTGGATATCCAACCACAATGTCTTCAGCCTAGCAGCCTCAAAGCCCTGTATCGCCAGCACTAACAGATGGACCATTGGATCCATGGCACCTAACACCAAAGACTCCAGCTTCGCACAAATGTTGACACTCAAGTCCGCCTCCTCAAATCCACCATCACATCCTGCAGCTCAGTCAGTCCGCATACATATGCAGATCCCCTCTCACTCACCAGTGTTGTACTCCAGATGTGTCAACGTGTTCGCGTTACGTTCCAGCAGCCTGTCGACTACCAGCATCACGCTCTTAGACTGTGCCCTGACTGACAACGACCGCAGCCCTCTCACTCTTGCCAACCAAGGTTCCAGCGTTGCGCACAATTTTTCAGACAACCATGTGCAGCACAGCCGGTCATCCAACCCCCACACCAAGGAAGTTTCAAGATCCAGACTCAAGTCTAGCAGGGTGCCTGGTAGACCAAACTGACCAGGCAAAAGATGCACCCACAGACCATCCCACAAATGCACTTCCGTCAAGGATGACAGCGCCTCAGTGATATACGCCAGCCCCCCCGTCGGAAACCTGGCCTGCTCGACTTCGAGTTTCATGATTGTTGAAAAGGTAGACTGGCCCGGCATTGTGACCAGCCAGTCCTCACATGCCCAGAGACACAGAGTCAAAACTCGGGAGAAGAAATCGATGATTGGTCCCACGAGAGCGAGGTCGACTGGACCACGCCACTTGATACAACGTACATGTGTCTGCAGATGTCAGTGGGAGCCATGCATGAACCAGCCTTGCACTGCTGAGCCATCACGATCCTCACGATCCGCCACAACCACCACCGTCTCAACCAGTCGAACCCTCGATCGTGGTAATGTAGCCTTGCACACCAACCCGATTGCGCCCGCCCTGGATGGTTGTCCCCACTCTCCGGGGTCATCTTCACATGCCCAATCTATGATGGCATCCACCAATTCTGTACATAGTGCCTGCTCATAATGCATGAACAAACTAATCGCCCACTAACGTGAGCCCACATTACCTGGAACGACATGCTACTCAAGCACGAGTGATTTGGCTGGGCTAACCTCGTGAATGGCAAGCTAGGCACGTCATGCTTCGTCGCCTATTTAGCAGGCACACTGTCTTCCCAAATCTGCTCAGGTACCTATCCTCCTCAACCAGATTTATCCCATCCCAGATCGTGGGCATGTTGCTCAGTGCAGTAGGTTCCTGAATCAATCATCATTTGGCACGCATTCGCTAATGTCAGTCCCCCAATACCAAGCCAACATCTTCGAACGTTCTGTTGCTAGGTACTGAAATTCAGCCTCCATCATAAATCCAATTCGAGAGAGTAAGACAGGCCCAACTCCACACGAGTTCTCTTGGGTCGAGCAGAGTGATGATGTCGACTCTGACTCCTCCACGGCAACCGTCAGGTTCAACCATGCCCAGTCTGCACTCACAAGGAGGGGGGGTCTCGTGCATCCGTCTTGACCAGGGGAAGGCCATCTACAGGGGTCTGGATCGATTTAATCTGTTGATAAATTGAGTATGCAGAACAGTCAGTAATGGCCACGAACCTTAATGTCAAAGTACAATGTTTTTGTCAAATTGGACTTGATAGGGTCGATATTCCTTTGCACAGGCATGGTGATTTGATGCCTTCCTGAGAGCTGCGCTCATGAGTGAGGGCTCCCTTAGTGGTAGGATGGCCGCCTGCCCGCGAGTGAGAGTGACTCCGTGAGAATACCGCCGTGCCATGGGAGGTAGAGGCGACCCGTCAGTTTTGGTCAGAGCCACGTTTCAGTCTCTGCTCCCAATCAAAGGCATGCCACCATGTGATTATACATCTGCCTCGATAAGTGCTGGTAGGCACCGAAAGGCCCAAGATCCGAATCATGATTATCGCACTGCCACTGATCTCTCTACCATTGCAACCAGACCTTCCATCTCCTCCCCCACCCACCCTATGCCCTCCCACATGCCAGGCTCTCCTGATCCCAGCACCGACCCCGACGGCACTTTGACTGTTGATGTCGCCACCGCTTTTGAGGACCTTTTGGAGATGCGAACTACATGAAGTTACACACATTCGTGAACTGATCTTCGACCCAGGATAACCGCCGTCTCGCCAACCGTGTATTGGAGCTTGAGAGGGAGCTTGGTATGCACCACCTGAGGCAGCACGTTAGGGACCATTTTCTGCGTTGCCTCGTCAGTATGGTCACTTTCAGCTTGCGGTTCACAATAACTAACCTGATCTCGCAGGTGCAATCCATCACTGAGCCCTTGGAATGTCTGTGCTGCCACTCCTTAATGTGGGAGCCCTACCAGTAAGTGCCCCAGTCAGTGCGTTCTGCCGTGATCGGCAATGACAATGACTTTCTAGGATGGATTGTGGACACTCCGTTTGTGCCCGCTGTTCACATGCGTGGTTTGACCAGATCGACAACACCTTTCTGGTTCAACATCCAGGAGTTAATCCCCGCAGTCCCGTGGTGCTCCCCCAGCTGTTGTTTGACTTCACTTCCAGGTCGCAAGCCAAGCTATGGGAGGTTAGCATTCTATGTCACCACCTTGTTCATCCCCCTCATGCCAAATGTCTGTGGTACACCTGTCCTGCCTGCGAATGTGAACTTCACTCCGCACCCACTAAGAATCTGGGTCTCAAGGCGGCTGTTCAAGCGTGGGTGACAAGTCGTGGAATCCCTCCACCTCCGGCAGGAGTGGGCAGTGATCATGATGGACGAATTACAATTCATCCATGGCCCCATCTACTCTGATACCTCGGCCATCACAGACGGTCTTGATGCTGACGTCGCGGTTGCTACCATGTAGGATGTACTGTACTTCAACCGGAACGGAACGTTCACGTTGCTACACACTGAAATAGTTTAAATGTGTGTGTGATTGATAGAACTTGAGGGGACGGTATTACAACCTTAAGTACCATTTTGTGCGTCGCCGCCAGAGCTTATCCTCAGCCAGGGGTGGTCCAAGTAATCCCAAAAACTGCAATGTTAAGTCTTCACCGAGCTTTCAACCCTGGGCTGTGGCATGCCCTCATTCACACAGTGGCAAAAAGGTTATCTCGGTTGATTATATACCATCACTGTCGAAGATCAGTTGCCTGCAGCCTATATTCTGGCCCATCCCCGTCGTTCCTCACTGACTCGCTTTCAAAGCGGCCGTCCACTTGTCGTATCATATCAAGCATGTTTTGTTCATGTCTGTCCTTCCGATGGCTGCGAAGAGGGTCCAGAACAGACCAAGTGTTGGAACCGGAGGGCATATCGATGGAGAGAGTAGGTTGCTCGTTTTGGCTATCATTCGAGAGGCTGAGGGGAGCACAGTGCTGGGAGCTGGCAATGATAGACTTACAGTTTGCCAGATGGCACATGGCCTGGTTACGTGAACAACTGGTGATGCAAGTCGCTTTCTCTCGGGCGGTAGGTGCTGTCCTCCATGTCGTCTCTCCCACTTAACTAAGTGTGTTCATAGTTGGCCAGACGCCGTCGGAATGCCACCCATCAAGCTGGTCTTGCGCAGGAAGCACTCTTCCAGACCGAAAAGTTGCTCGAGCAGGCTCTACTCAGTCTGGAGAAGCAGCAAGACATAAACAGCCATTTGATGATGCAGCTGGAGGCGCTGGAAACCCGACGCGTGGATAGCCATAACGATGATGTTGACGGTAGTGCGTTATAGCCTTTTGGTTGATTCCGCTGGTCCACGTGAAGTAGGATCCCGGTGCTCCAATGTCAAGGACACAAAATATATTGTTGCGTACGGTTTCCTGTTACCGCATAGCTTGGAATCACACCGGATCTCCAATCCATTAGATATCAATTCGCGAAAGGAACAAGATTACATGACAATATGTTAACATAACGGCGAGAAGGCCGGGCATTCAACTGCCATTGACTGACTACGAGCGGATGTTTCTTAGACATCTCCAGCGAGCTCTGCCGGATCCTCCCATGCCGTGACATCTGCATACACCCCTGAGTGTTTCCCTAACATGGTGTCTCGTGGCTGAGGTTCCCACCCCGTCTTCAAGGGGTGCTCGAGGTGGTGAGGTACGATAGGCACCCGACCGAATTTCAGGAAGAACATGTCACAATAATACCTCATAATCGCCAACTCCAGGCACTCTAGCTGCTCAGGGTCATACATCTCGCGTTCGTGGGTGATCTCTGGAGGAGGATGGACCCACGATGCCATTACACATCGAAGCGCACACACGTATGGTGCGCGATTCACCCAGATGGGATCGCCAAGGCCATGATTCGCACTTCCCGGGTCTACGATCCAACACAGATCCAGTTTATGAGTGGGGAAGCACAGGCCCAGGTGACGACTGTGTGCAGTTCACTGAGCTTCTTTGTCCAAAGCTATCCCACACATGCGTGCGTCCAAGGCTAGTAATTCCAGGCAAAAGTTGAGCTCGCTCAGTTCCCACAAGATCGCTTGGATGTCATCTTGCGACAGGCGGTCCACGTCGATGTCTCGCCACTTTGCTTTCGCAGGCTGGTCCTGTCTGAGAGTCAACTCTCCTTGGCAGCCTGCTAAAAAGATGGATGCTCACTCCCATCTTTTCGCCTCTCTGTCGTTAACCTGGCTCGAGGCAGGGTCGTGATTGGCAGGGTTTTGCAGCCAGTCAAATTGAAGGAGCGTTCGCCACGTCTGATGCGGAAGGACTGGCGGGTTAAAAGGAGGTGCCAGCAGCACGATCAGTCCCACTCATAATTGAAGCCATGCCAGCAGTACGATTTTCTGCTTCTCCGGGGTTTGGACACTTACAAACAGTTCGGGCTTGGGGAATGCGTACCCAGACGCGGCTACATCGGTGCGCAAAGGGTCGGCGTTGACTGCTAACAAACCTGCTTTCCAGGAGGGAATTATGGGGGGCAGGTATGCATGTTCTGCAATGTCAAAGCTCGTTGGTAATGTGCGCGCTTTCGATGCATGCTGGCCGTGCCGTCCACAACTAGGGACTGCATCTGAGAAGGAGGTATGAGTATGCACGTATTTTTGATGAAATCTGGGTCCTACTCACAAGGCTGATATCGATGCGCTGTCTCTTGTGGTGGTGTTGGTAGAACAGGATGTTGCTGACATACTCCGGGCATCCATAAGAATGGATTGGGCATGGTAAAATGTGATCGTGTGAATCTTTCAAAAGCTTGGTATTTTTTCTCGTCGGTAGCTGCACCGACATATACCTCTCGCAGGTGCAGAGGGCAAGGCTCTAGGTCTACACACTCTGTACAAGGCATCACTTTCACCGCACGATCGATCTGAGTCGTGGGGAGCACAGAGAGGGAGCGGAGGAGCCACACAGGAATTCCCGCCTTGAATAGCTCTTGCGCGACTGTGGTACTGGTGGTAAACGCGCTGGCGAGGTCGAATTTCGGCGCCGAGGGGAGGACTGCATTGGGAGAGTCTATGCATGGACAATAGAGTAGGTAATAATCCAGATACGCCCTTAACTCTAGTGCCAGTCTCTGTGTTTCCGCCACACACAGACGTAGACGCTCGAAAGTCAGGGGGAGAGCTTCCAGCCGCTCAAGAAACATGGGCAGCAGGTGGCGCTTTTCATTCAGGAAGGGAGTGACAGGAAGGTCAGGTCCCCTGGCCACATCCAAGAGAAGCTGGCAGCATGTCTTGAGTTTTTCCAATTCTTGCTTGTCCCATAGTCCTGGCCCGAGGATGAGAGATGAACCATCCAGCTCTTCAAAGTGGACACAGCTTGGTAATCCATAAAGAGGTCGGTAGGCGTCGCTGCCATGTGCAGGTTGGGTCGTAATGCATGCGAGATAAGGTCATGTATTCATGTAGGGTCGGGGCCAACAGCACAGATTGTCATCCGCATAACAGTAGTTCCGATACATCGCCATCTCCCGGTTGACCCCCAGGGGCGGCGCGTATATGACTGAAGCGTTGGGCAACATGATTAACAGATCTTCCAGTTCGGTCGACACAGCTCCACATAGTCTGTCCCAGGCGTGTAACACTACGGTGCACATCAGAGACGTAGGAAATGACGAGGCCTCCGCTCCGCCCCATGCACCTTCGTTGGGAGCTCAACGATGTGTCAACAAGTCTGGGTTCTTGAGTATGTCTTGTAGAGTAGCTTCCATCTCCACTGGTCAGAGGTAGATACACCGAGTCTGTCTCAGCTGACAATGTCACGTCTGAGAGAAGGAAACGACTGGGCTGTCAAATCCCGACAAGAGTGATGATGAGTGGAAGACAGTGGTGAGCTATGAGAACGGGCTGATCCCTGAGACGTGGCAGCAGCTGCACTGCCACAGCCACGGCATTGGTCAGCCAGGCAGCATCTGAAATTTCACTTCGGATCCTCGGACTGGAGGCACTCAGGAAGAAATGGTAAGAAATTTGTCAGATTCTATCTCATTGCAACAGGCATAGATACGACATAACAGTTCTGTACCAGATGACTATTGCTCTCAACTGGATGTGACTCCACCAGGCCCTTCACTTTTACCCGTGTGTGATCGATTATCACACCTGACTCTCTGTTCCTAGCTCTGGGGTCGGAAATCGCGTGTCCCAGTACATGTCGTGTCTGTCTGTGAGCGCTTCTGCATCAGGCAGAAACCTGCTGATATCCTCAAGCACCCAGTTGCGGATGGGGCGATGGAGTACAGGCTTTCTGCACGACGGACAAAGTGCTGGCATCCCCCTACCATTACTACGGTCTGCCACCTCGAACCAGCGGATCAAACATTCGACGTGGAAACTATGGCTGCACTCCAAACTGTGGTCGGGTCAGCTCATCCCCTCAGTAGTGCAAAGCCACTCACATGCACGCCTCTGTGGCCGGCGTCTCACACATGAAGCATTGTATAGCATCAAAAATTTGGTCTCGTCTCTGTCGCGAAATGGAGGGGTGGTTAGGTTAGTACAGCCAGGAGACATGTCACTTGCAATGTACTCACCTGGCGCTTCTCCTGATGCTCAGCTACGCCTTCTCGCGAGTGGCAGCTAGCTTGAATGTTCTCCTCCTTCAAGGCGTTGATCTCATCTTCAAGATCACGTACTTGCTGGCACATACTATATTGTTCCTGGTGATTGGCCGACTGTCAGATGGACTTTACTAAGACTAGGCTGGTCTGCCTGACCTGGTAGTGCTTTACTCGCCACCACTCCGCCTCATTTTGACCCGCTTCTGCCTGTTCTTTCGCCTTCTTGAGCTCGTCCTTCAGGTTGTCGACTTCCTGGGGATGAAAGTCAATATCAGGTCTGTCCTTCCAGTTCGTCTTGACTTCTCCTTGTACTCACCTCTAATAACTCACCCGCTCGGATCCGCAATAGGTCCAGCTCAGACATGGTATGGGACATTCCTTCTTGTGGGGTAAGCGTTGGTGGGTGAATTGAAACGTTCTACCGCAATGTCTCAGTTGAATAGACGGCATGAATACCAGGGGGGACAGTGTACGAGTTGATTGTTGGTAGGTAGGGTGCAAGTGTGGAGGGTTTTGAGGATTGAAGGACTAAGCATGTTTGACATTTTCCACTGGCACTACAATGTCATTGGCTGGACATGAACATTCCACCGGGCAACCATGATGGAAGCCCAGTGGCACTAGATAGAATACACTATTTTGGTGCATCAAGCTTCTCACTGATGGGACCATTCTGTCTCTATTCGAGAACATCAGGCTGGGGATCAACAGCACAAGCCCCCAGCGGCTCGTCAGACAGTTTTGTTGGTTTTTCAAGGGCAGGTGTGAATAGTGGTGTAGAACCCACAAAGACATGGAGAAAACTATTCATTCTTTGGATGTTCGGGGTGCATATGTAGGGAAGGTAGTAGGTCATAGGTCATATGGTGTATTGTACCTAATTTTTGCTGTATATGGCGCCGACGCCTGGTCGCGACTTCTGTTTACGCCGCTAAATGACAATACAACCGACTGCTGCCCTCTCGTGAGACATTGTTCTCTCTATTGTTTTACATTTCAATGGGGCCAGTCCTGTATAACCATCACTATAAACTCTATACACAGTGACATCAGAAGATAGCGGTGTCCGAGCCTGCATTTTGAGTCCTCAACAAGTAATTGCACAAATTCATGGCCTCCAACCATACCAGGTGATGCACATCCATCTGTCTCGATGTAAGGTCCACTCGTTCGGCCAAAGCGGTGGCCAGAATATCCATACTCTCCCGGTTGAAAGGACATTCAGGCGGATCTACTGGTACGTGCGCCATCTTGGGGGGCACCGCCGAAAATGGATTGGTTGCATCCCACTCATCCGGATTGTGCTGCCGGAGATGGTCCATGTATGTGGCATCGTCGATCACGTCCCAGTCAATACCAAACTCTTTGATGTCCTCCACCTCATCATCCACCGGCCGCGCAAAGAGATCTGCAAGTCCTCGTGGCCCATCTGCGATCATGCTGCTGCGAAACATTTCTCTAGGAGTCCGGGGCGAAGAACAGGGCAATGTCATTCGATGGCTGTTCCACATCCCCATCCAATCCTGCGCATCCCTGTTGATCGCGTCCAACCAGAGATAGTGAACCAGCCAAATGTGGTGATGTTTGGACGGATCAAGACCGTAATGTACTTCCAGCTCGAGGAAAAAATCCTTCCACTTCATGCCAAAATCGTGCGTGACATTGTACCAGAGTCGCTCAATCCAAGTGTTGTGAACGCTCCTGCAACTGAGCCGTGTGAATGTTAATAAAGACAGCGTGAAAGCATGCCATGTACTTACCGGCCGAAGATGTATGAGCCGCGGCCAGGCCCTCGATTCTCCAACATCCATTCAGCGACGCGTAGATTCTCTGTACCGTGATCTCCACGCAGGCAACTGGGAGTTCCATGTTTGGAGCGGCAGCGATGAAACAGTAACAAGACCGTGGTACCACGGTTGTTGTTGCTGGCCTGGATCCTGGTGACTAGGTGTGATTTCCCATCAACAAAGGCGTGGATGACAATCTTGTATCTGATCAGACCTACCACCCAAGGCAGGTCAGTCATTGTAACCCTCGTCGCCATGGAACCAGACTCACCGTGTTGACCATCGTGGTGCCATAAAGAATTAGCACCGGCGACATGATAGCGTTTCCTATGAATGTTGCGATCACCAAAGATGGCTGGGGCACCATGCACATGAATGTAGGACTCTCTGAGGCAATGGTCAGGAACATGGTGCCCTCGATCGCATAAATACCCTGCGATTTTTTGTCGTCTGAACTTGGGGAAGTCTTGCAGACATTGGCTGAGGAGCGCATCCAGTTGTTCATCGGTAAGTGTAGATGTTGGTGGTCTGCCCCTACCATGGAAGTGTCGGTGAAGCTCACCATCCTCTCTGGCTGGCGCCTCATCTGTATAAACAGGATCGCCCTGTGGGAGATGCCATAGTCTTGACGTCGTCGCCGAACACTGCGTCCACTGCAGTTGGCCGCTGCGGAGACCTCTCAATAGGCGCTGTCACTGGACTCCCTGAAGCTCTGCAACAGATAGTTCGGCTCGATCTCGATACGTGGTCGACCCCACTTTCTCGTGTGTACACGCCTACCTGCGGTGAGAACAGGTCCGGAGTCTGGTGGGTCGTTACACTGGTGAACGGCTGCATCGAGGGCCTCCACCATGTAGTGGATGTTCTCTTGCAAGGTCGCATACTCAGCCACAGGAAATTGCGCTTGGTGCTGACATAGGATAGGATCCTTGGCATCAGCTGACTTCCAGCTCACAGGAAGGACGACGTACCATGGCAGCATCGTCCATGAAGTGGAGGACATCGTTTCTGGCTCGGTCCAGTTCTTCCCGTTGACCGCTTTGAGTACGTACAGTCACAGTGGTCCGTCGATGGAGGTCTATATAACCCTGTCGCAGGTGGCTGAGGGGGTCGTTCAACATGATGGAAGAGGGGGGAGGTCCACGTCCAGTGGCGGTGGAATATAAGTAAGGGAGCCCGACAGATAGGAGGGCAATCCAGAGTCCGCTAGGCTGAACGAGTGTGACACTGTCATAACCGGGCCATCCTTGCCGACGATGTCGAACGAGAACCTTGCAAGACAGTACTGTATTGCGGTGCCCAAGGCTGGGGGGGAACCAGGCAGAACAGCGCTGAGGAGGGGGTTGCTGTGCGATCTGATGAGTCAGCAGTGGTCACGTGGTGCTGCCAGCACACGAGCATCAAGGGTCACCATGATTCATTGAATCAAATTGTCACCATGGCTATTCTCCAACTGTCATACAGGATGGCAACAGTCCTGTCACCCTCCCTTGGCTCAACGACATTGTCGTAGCTGAGCGACGTCTTCAATCATACATGCACATGTGACTACGCTCAACTTCAACATCGTCGTGACCCAGTGGCTCACATTTAGTGTACTCACTGTTGTTTGCAGAAGATAATTGCGACACCTGACGCTCACACACAAGAAGAAAACCGGACTTTTCATTGCAATGGGGCCTGGGCCAAATGCCTTACTTAACCTGGACTTCGCCGTCCCATTCCTGCGCTCCTCTCCCCCAAGAACAGCAAGGTCGGTTCGTTTACTTGTTACCTCTGGTCGACCGAGCCTCACACTTCACCCAGCCTCTTTCGTATTTCCTTCCCAGTGTCATTCATGTGCACCAAGAGCATGGTGACAGCATTGTACTCCGCCGATGAGGTATCGCGGTATGTCGAATGAGGACCCAAGACGGTATCCCCTAGGAGAGCCTCGAGGTGTCGCTTGAAGGTTTTGTCCTGGGGGGTAAGTTTATCCTCTGCGGCGGCACACAAGGAATGGAGGGTGCGGTGGGCATTGCTGATATGGGACATGTGATTGTTGGCAGTATTGGATGAGCCAATGAGCGTGCAACCTATATTATGGCGGTGGATCCAGTACGATTTCTTCTGGAATGTGAACTCAATCATCTGGTTCCCAGTAGGGTAGAGAGCTTTGTAGACGATATGGAGCAAACGATCATTGAGGAAGGCCATGTAAGCGGTGCCATACTCTCCGCTTTCCTTGCATACCCTATGATCCTGGATGTCAGCAGCAAAATGATCGGTCAGCAGTTCATCCAACCAGTTGATGAACTTGGGGTCCTCTGGTACCGCCTGTGCGGACGACGATGACGATGCCTGGGCTGGGCCAGGCCCGAATGCTTGTGCCGAGTGGTGCTGAATGTGCGTCTTCTGTGGCTTAGCCATCATCACATCGGATCTGCACAAGATTTCTGAGTTGACGTGGGACTCTTGCGATAGAGGAAGCTCCAACAAATCAGGGGTCAACATCTGAAGAGATGAATGTAAGTGACATTACCCAACCTGATTCAACCTGGACTGAACTGACCTGAGGATAGATATACATGGCATACATCGTTCACAGTGCCTCTGCACCGATCTCTGTCAGCATGGCAGGTGGGGTAGCGAATCCGGGAAGGTGACTCATCATACCGCAGGCAGGATTCTCCACTGGGCCGAGTTGCATGAAAAACATGCTGCTCATGAAATTTTGGTGCACCCTGAAGACTCGATGACAAGTACCCACACAGTATTCAACTGGGTTGTCGACCACAGCATCATTGAGCCAGCCACCCAAAGTGGCGTCAGGTCGCCTCATATAAGAGAGAACCTCTGCATATTCGGGACTGGCCTGTGAGGGAGTGAAGCATTCTGTGAGGACATAGCGCTTCGAATGGGTTACGTAGAAGAGGACAAAAACCAGGGCTTCGCCAGGTGTTTTGAGGTGTGCTAGGCGGGAATCAAGAGCTGCTGGGGATGAGGAACGGGAGGCTGTGAAACCATCCAGGAGCCAGTGTAGCACCGCATTGTCCGCGTTGTGGTCAAAACTATACCCTTCATGTGTGTCCATCCGATCCTCTTCATCAGTGGCAACTGAGGAAGGGGGAGAGGGAGTATGCACTCGACGATCCACGAGCAGATGCAGGGTAGCTTGCACAAGGTCGCAGAGCTGCGCCACACCCGTCGTTTCAGTAATACTCCAGTTTCTCACTACAAGCGAGTGTCAGCCGAACACACCCCCATGGTTTCATCAGTCTAGCGCTTACAGTGATGTGGTACCTCTCCAGTGAACTCGGGAGATTGTTCATCCTCAGTATCACTTGCAATCTCGATGGGAGTTGGACCTGCGAGAACTAGTCAGATCAGAACGCTCGATGTGTAATCAATACCCCACCATCTGCAGCTGTGGTACCGCCATCCTCAGTTGTGGCCTCGATGCCCGACGGGGTCGCACCCGACGTGCTCAGGTCATGGAGCGTCTCTGCATAACTCACCGTCTCGTCGGCCAGCCGGGGTGGCCTAATGGTGCGTTGACTATGACGGGGTCCTGGAGGCGCCTCAGGAGCTGATGGGAGCGGCTCCTTTTTCTTTCTCGTGCGCTTAGGCAGGGTAGAGCGTGCTGCATTGGTGGAGCGTCATTTGGCCATGGTGGGCAGTTGCAACAGGAGGAGAGTTTGGTTGCTGTCAAGCTTTTAATATATGTGGCCCACAAAGGCATTGCAAATCCTCAGAAATGTCTGTGCAAAATATCCGCCACAAAGTCGTGCCGGCTGGTGTGCCCCCTAGATTAGGTGTATATGAGTTCACATTTGGGGTGTGTCAGTAGTGCCCCCGTTCCTGTTTCTGGTTCCTGAGAAGTCACTCCACATACTGCAGTGTTCCATCGTGGGACATGTGATCAATCTTAATAAATCTCCCATCTAATCGTTTTATTCGGTCCCCAACTACGATTGCTTTAAGCTACTATGTAGGTAAGCAGACTGACGCGGCCTCCACTGGCACGTTCAAGCTGACGAATACTGTTTGATTGAACGCAGACATTGCGCGTGAAAGAAATGGTAGGAAGGATGATCCGTGTCGGAGTCTTTTTGAGAGAGCATATCAGCTAGCTCGGGAGTGAAGTAGATGTCAGCCGACCCCAAACACGTATGCAGATGCATTGACGTTCCTCACTGGGAATGTACAGAGACCATAGGGTTAGTAGGGGAGGGTGAGTGAGGGAGGTCAGGCATACTGCATCGTTTTGTTTAGCAAAGGTGCAATCGAACTGGACAAAACCCAGGTGAGCCTGCCTCCTAGCACACATGTACTGTATTGTGAAGACTCACTCGAATCTCCCACATAGGCACTGCTGGGGGTCGGGGTAGAGCCCAAGCAGCATCCAGCAACAGGCAGGCCCGCACCAAGGGATCGTCTTTCTCTCGCTCTCATTGTTCCGTGGTCACTAGCTCCCCCTTGCTTGCGAGTGGATGCCCGACACCCCGAAGATAGGACTCCAGGTGACTCTTGAAGAGTAGGACGAGCGAACGTTCGTAGATATCCACAGGCAGGCTGCGGCGACCGTTCAACTGGTAGACTAGGTGGGGAATAACATCCTCGACTGTCACAAACGGTTGAAACAATTGCTGCAGCAACGGTATGGTTGCAAAACGGTTCGTTATCTGAGAGCAAAACGGGGGATCAGTGTTTAGCAGGAACAGAACAGATGCATCAGCCACGGCCGGCTCACATCAATAAGTTTGTTTGCAGGAGCGCCTGCGCTCTCTCATGCTAATTCCCAGTCAAAGCCACGACGCAATGCCTCCAGATCGAGGTGTGGCCAATAGATGTCATCGTTGAGAAGCATATGGGCATTTAGGCGGGCAGTCAGAGCATGGTGGGATATCTCGTTGCAAGGCTCCGCAAAGTCCGTGAGCTACAGACATGCGCTCAATGGTCCAATTCGCTAGATGCATTCGATAAAGGGCTTACCTCTACAGAGAGAGCTTCCACGAAGAGTCCTTGGATTGCGGCGCGTTGGGCACAGCGGTGATCTATGCGAGTTTCGCGACCCACTTGATACCAACAAGCTACCGTGTTCACGTTGGATTCGGAGAACGTGCGGATCTGGTTGAGACTTAATTGTCCAAAGGCATCCAACCCACCAATCAAGGCTAACACCACCCACGGGGACACCACAAAACCTTGTCCCAACTGGACGAGAGACAGGGCTAATAATCTGCCCAAGACAGTCATATAGTGGGTGCAAGCGTCGATAGGCATGCGGGTACTCCCGAGTATGAATGTGTACGTCCCATCGCCTCATTGTTTCCAGTAACGTTTACCCTGAACCATGAGCTGCAGAGTGGCCAACAAACAGCTATGCTCCAGTCCCAGACCGAGAGCCGGACCTCCTCTATCTGATCCTTCCCTACTGTCAATCATCAACTGAGTGAGTTACAGAACGCCTGCGGAGACAGAGGAGCTTATGTGTTATAGAGTCGCATATATGCCTGCTGTTCAAAGAGTTGCAGTATATGGAAGTCTCCATCGCTCAGACTGAATCGTTGAATCGATGGGAAGGGGTGAAGATCAAAACTCCTGGGAGGCGGCTCGACTGTGTGCTGGAACCAAGACCATAGCACCTCCGTGATGTCCTCCACGGTGTCACCTGCTATCCTGTAGCCAAGATTGGTGTAGCGCTGATCAACTGCGAGGTGACAGGCTCTCTGCCAATTGAAGATAATCATGCGATGGGCATCGTGCGTCCTAGGCATGGGAGATGGCTGTCGAGTCATCTGCTCAGGGCCATTAGGAGTCGAATGTCTCCATGCAGGTGTACGTGGGCCTACTGCGAGCGCGACCTCGATGGGTGGTGGTGACCAAGAGGGGAAGCAAGGGCTAGCATGATGGGTGGGAGCGTTAGGTAGTGCTCCGCCGATCTCATCGTCAGAACTGTCGAGAGGCTCCACCTGAGGACATCCTGGTAGGCACTTAACCTGTTGGGGCCAGGCGGGTGGTGCATCCTTGCCGCGACTGGCTTTGTGGTAGAATCCCATGCCTGCTGCATGCAATACACGATAGCAGAAGCACGCGTGCGGTTTGTCCTGTTCAACAATTTCTTTGTCGGGTCCCACAAAGTACCGTATGGACCCTTTGATGTCACTGAAACGAGGAGCTAACAGAGTCAGATCAGTAGACACTTGACGAAACATCACCGTGAATGTACCAACAATGAGGAAGAATCTGTTCTCCTGGCTGGCGGGTAGTGGCTGGAACATCCGGGTCAGGTTCACTAAGGCCGAAGGCGTGATGACGGCGCCACTGAGACTTCCGGCTGGTTGGAAGGAGTACGTATTGCCCCTTCACTGGGGAGCCAGCCAAACCCACGGATAGCTAGAGTTATAAACTACGTCCTCCTTGTTGGCAATGAACTCGCCAAGTCCTGGAACCTCCAACCTACCCACTTTGACTGCTCTACGAAGTTCACTATCGATTTGCTGCAACAGTGGCAGTATTGGTGTAAGGGTAATGCGGTGCCCCAGGTGGTTAGGAATGAACACCTTGTTGTAGGCGGTCCCGGTTTGGTCTGCATGCAAAGCTAACTGATGGTAACCCCACACATCGTTGGCGTGGTCCGGTTCTCCCTAAAGGAGTGACTCAGCTATGATAGCAATGGCCACAAGGGCGCAAAAGGACATGCTTACAACATTGGGCACAATCATGATGTCAAGTTCGATGCGACTCTTTTGGGGATTGATGCTGGCTGGACAAGCTTTGCATTTACCTTTGGCGTTGGCTGATGGAGGGCCCGTTTGGGAGGCAGTCTGGTGCTGGGGTAGTGTTCATTGTGCCACGTCCATTCGTAGGGTGTTGGCGTCCATAGTGTCCATGATGGCAAGGCTCCAGATCGCCTGAATAGGTGGTGGCAGCCCGGCGACACACTCGGCGGCACACTCGGCGACGGCTCTTGCGGTTGGCAAAGGCAGAACCATGTCAGTGGGTGCTAGAGGCGGAGGTGCGGCAGGCAGAACAGCGGGCGCCACTGAGAGGATGCTAAAAAATCCAGTCAGACTATAGAAGAGTGAAGGGGGGAGCGACCAACGGTGACACTGAAGGAACAGGAGGAGACACACTGACAATAGCAATGAGGTGAGTGATGGCGACTAGAGAGACGAGAGATACATGTGACTGACCTGGCATGGTAGGACATGTGAGGATTCCAGTAGTTCGTCAAAAGTGTCTAGAAGAGGAACGTTAGATGACACAACGGATTGACGAAGGTTCATGAAGTGAGCAGATGTATGGCGTGCAGGTTGGGAACAAAACCTTGGCAGCGACTTTCGAGCAGCCCTCAGCGGCAGTGCGGGTACAGTGCGTCCGTCTCAAGGATGTCCAGTGCCAGATGGGAGAACCACAGGTGGCCGCAGCTGTCGCATTTCAAGTGCTGTAATTGCATAGGCCCACGCAGGCTCGAGCCATCAGAGTAGAACTCTGCACAATCGCAGGGGGGAAGGCACTGTAGACGAATGGGAATGTGGGCGCTCATGGAAAGGTGGGGGCAGAACACAAAGTAGATGGGTACGGTGGGTACTTAACAATTATTATCGATTGTGAGTCCTTTCCGTTAAGGAAGGAGATCTGGGATCTTGGCTGACTTAGAGGCACCCAGGGACTGGCCAAGGTTTGCAGCGGATGTCTCAGTCAAATCAGAGCATGACAGTTATTTTTAAGTAAATTAAAATCGCACTGGAGATGGACGAGATCTAAAAGTACGATTGAGGGCGAGTGTTGTTGCAAAGGGATTTGAAACGACAGGTCGATTACACATGCCGTTCAGGATCCACAAGCCTCCTCCCAAATATTCACCTTGTGGTTGACCCATGATGAGCGAATCCCTCAATGGCATTCCTGACGCCTCCGCGCCAACTAGTAGCGCCAATCTGGTGGTCGATGAGGACCATGGTCCTGTACGCTATTCCCCACGTTATTGCTGTATGGTTCTTATCCCCCTTCAGTGTCTCTACAGTGAAGATCAAGTCGGATTCTTGTGCCATATAGGGCACCTCTTCAAGGATGCGCTCTACACGGAGCAAACCAAATGTTTCATGGAAGAACTCTTTGTACTTTGGTTTCACAATTGGCCAGAGGCACCAGAGCATGTGGAGCGACGTAAAAATGTGAGTGTTGCTGGCCTGTCAACACAGCTGAGATCAAAACTCACTATTCACTTTCAAAGCCTCTGATGAGCGATGCTGGCCATCAGCCACGAACGCACTCCTGACCTCATGTTCATCCAGCAGGGTATTACCCCTCATTTCACCCCCGTCCCTAGCAGAAATGCAGATGCTGCGACGATGAGCACTGCTGGAGTGACCTCTTCTGCTGCTAGTGCGAGCACCCCAGCTCAGAATGTGTAGAGCAAGCATAGAGGAGATTATACATATGGATATTGTGTAGAATACGAACAAAATCCCATTGGAATGCTATTCACGTTGATGCACCCCCTCTCATTCGCTTGCATTCCTCGACTGAAAACATGTACACGGAGCGAAACTGCTCATTTAGTTGTGGATTTGTTCAAATTGTGCAGTTATTCCCTTTGAAGGAAGCGCACGAGCCATTTTGTCGTCTACGATGACGGGGGGGGGGGGGGGGGTAGTATGAATGGCCGATTTTGACTTGATTGAGGTGTCCACCTGGAGCGTCTGGTTTGGTTTCTTGAGTGTACAACTCTGTATGCAAACTTGCTACAATATTGAATCAAGCTCTCACACCAGTTTTCAGCGAAATCTATGACGTGGAATATCTAGACTATTCGCAGCCTTCTTGCCATGCTGCCTCAGTGCAGTATGATCACCTCAGTGAGGCAGTCATGCGGGCGTATCCTGCTAAGACTGCTGGGATATGAACACTGGCTCTTTCACTTTCGAATAGGCGAATACAGATTCGTTGGCACTCCGTAATCAAGGAGATTCCGAATCCTAGTGTTCATTTACCCACCTCATCGGTGCCTCGGTAATTGAAGACCATATATTCCATGATTACTGAAGGGAGAAAAGTATTCGTTGCCGGTTTGGAGCCCGGAGATTCGTGTCTGCTGATGTTGTTGATCGTAGTGGGAAACTGATGTACATGAGAGATGCATAAGGTAGGATATCTTCACAGTCTCGCGCATGTAATAGATCAATCCCAATCACAACAAATGATGACATTCCAACCACAAACTGGCCTCGAATACACTATAGGATCGACACTCAGAGAGGCGGGTGCCTGCCATGACATTTTAGCTTCAACAGTTCCACTCGGTGAGATACTGGTAGACGAGGGATAATGGAAGACACCATGAGAATGGTCCTATCATTTGAGGTATTGACATCCCAAAATATGGAAGAAGCGAGGTAACGAGACTTGTGTTCGCTGGACACATATTGAATGCTGACATACGCTCGTCCTCCATTATACCTTCTCCTCGCATATCCCGTCATTCTCCCTTAAACCATCCCAGTTGGCGTCTTCAACAACTTCATGTTCTCAACAAAAGGGCACCCATTTTTTGCGACACATGCCGTGTCACGGTATACTGAATATACCGGGTGTCTGGTAGTTCAGAAATTTGATAAGCTCAATACGATAGCTGTACCCTCAAGTGCAAACTGGAATCTAGATCGACACCCAATTTATCTGGGCAATTTAGCAGTTTTGTGGAGGAGTTGATATGACTGGTTATGCCTCGGTCATTCACTACGAAGAAATTGATATTTGCATGTCTTGGGACTCTCATGTCTCATATAAGTTGGGTCTACGTGCACGATCCGAAAGAAGACGAGGATGGTTGGTTGAGAGTGAGGTATGTATACTGGCTTGAATAAGGGTACATGACTTGCTGATGAGTACTAACTTCAAGAAATGTGTTGGATGCTAAAAATGTACAGTAGATATCAATTGGACTGGAGCAAATATACTGCAGGTGAAGACATGGTGATAAAAATACAGGTGTGTACATCCTTGATTGGTGGGAAACAAGTGGCTAACGAAAGGAGAGTGATAAACAGGTGTGAGGTTACTGACTTCAAGATACGCGTAGGAGGGGAAACATGTACAGTAGAGATGAACTGGACTGGAGGAATATACTACAGGTAAAGACATATTTATGATACAGGCATGCAAGTGGGATCAAGACATTAGGATGGGGAATATGACTGGTGGGATGCGCTTAGGGTGACTCTGGTTAAGGGTGATCAGAGGATGAGGCTACCAAATGTGGCTGGCTCTGACCTGAACATCAGTTGCAGGTGCCTTGACCACGAAGCCATTGCCTACACTTCTGGAAGAAACTGCGGACACGACCGCCTGCACCCTGTCTGTGGTTGGATGCGAAGCGGCTGCTGTTGGACGATGTGTCCAATGGATAATAGGGAGCTGGGACTATTGCAGGATCGCTCACATTGCTGCGACGTTTGTTCGGGTTGTCGACGAGTCGATGGAGGAAGTGGACGGCATGAGAGGAACGTGGAGGCGCGCCGGGATCCTGTGCACTGTATGGTGGAGGGAGCGATCGTCGGTTGCAGGGGCGCTCATGAGGCTGAACAGGGGTATGAGGAAGAGGGTATCGATATTTGCCTCCCTGAAGAAGATTCGTCTTGGTCTCAATGCTGTAAGGGGATGGGTAGAAGGAGGGATGAATGATGTCACGTTGCCATTTGAGAGATGTTTGAAGGTTGAGCGCATGCTGGACATGTGGAACGGGTGGAAGTGGTTTGTCACACCCCGAATTGAGAGGACAGGAATCGGTTTGGGAATCGGTTTGAACTTGGACGCGATGTTTCTCCGGAAAAGGTGCATCATCGGGCGGGACAGTGGTGACGTTTGCAGGGTAGGGATTAGTTGAGGGCGGCATGATCGATGACGTGAGGTTGGGGGTGGTCTGGGGAGAGGCGGTGAAGGGAGTTTGACGCCCGCTCCCCGATGCCCAAAGCTTCTCTTTCAATAAATGCCCGGCGGCTGAAATAGTGGCAGCTGTCTGGCTCATTATGCTGTCTGCAATGCCGATGAACTTTGTGAGATGCCACGGTTCCTCTGTAACAGGCCGAAGTTTTTTGAGGGATGCCGATGCTTCCGGGATTGATGCTGATATCTATCTCCAATGCTTCTGTGATGGAAGTGCAGTGCATCTGTGATAGAGGGTGAGGGTATAGGTAATCGAGCCTGTTTTCTGCACTGCCATGGTGATAGGTGGTGTAGTGCTGAAGGATGAGCTAACTTTGTCCTATTGAGCACATTCTGATGTTCATTCAGTGCAGGATCGTTGAGGAGGGTTGGATGGGGGACAACATGGTACGTACACTGATGCGTTGGGCCTTGCCTCACGATATTCGCATTCAGATCCGTCGCTCGACCGACACACATGACGCGACAGAGTACGTACGCAATGGGAGAACTCAAGGCTACCAGACCAAGGCACACACAGATTGGCTACGCTCGGTGAGCAGGTCAAGTTCGGGTTCGTAATGCCATCACAACGCGCCATCTAAGTGTCCAGAAGAGGAACAAATGTGGGCCTGAGACAGCATATCAATGTCCGGCGAGCAAGGAAGGATGTGAGCGAGAGCTTGTGGATAGGTGTTCCAGTTGCATTCTGAGGGCCAATAAGATGGGTGACCCAGTTTTATATGTCTGAGTCTTATATTGCATCTCATGGTTAACTAAAACACTAAATTACTGGGTCGAGGTTTCACTTCGTACACACTGAGGAGGTTGGCAGCCTGTTGGGTCGTTTCCAACGTTGGCAACATGTTGAGACATTGGAGGTAAGTAAGTACTACGTTCACTCTGGGAGACTCAAACTAGAATGTGGCTGTTTGGTCAAAGGGACGTGGTTGCAGTGAAGGCGCCTTTCAGAGACCGACCAACAAGTTGTGTTGTGATGGCATGGCACAGGCGAGTCCCGGCGAGAACACTGGTTCATAAGTGTTTGGAATGCGTTTGGTTGACGACATGTTCATGGACTTGCTAGGATTGAAATCAAGGCTGGATCGCGAAGACTATGATTAGTAAGGTTGGGTGTGATTTAACGCTGGTTTTAATGGTGCTAAGGATCACTGATAAGAAGTTCTTTTCCGCTTCTCCATTGTCGAAGGGACAGACAGACTAGACTTCATGGATCGGTATCAGGCTCTTCACGGTTGATACACAACTCGATGAGATATCAGATAGATGGGAGTGGGACATCTAAGTCAGCAAGTTTATTTCGTAGGCTTGGGTGGAACAAAATGAAATTTTCAAGAGATTTTGATACGTATGGCCTACATAAGGAGCAGTGACGGGGCCGACAGTCGACTACGGATGCAATGAGGACTCGCCGACAATGTCGAGCGAGAAGAGCCATAGACAGGGGTTGTCATTATGGGAGAACAGGCGCGACAGTGGTGGTCAGGAAAAGGGGAACAGTGTTGAAGGAAGATAGCAGTCTAAGCCTGGGACCCCGGATACTCGGGGGCATGGCCAGCGGAGTTATGTCAAGAGATGGGAAGATAAATGAGGTAGGCAGTAGTGAGAGGTATTGGGAGGTATGGAACAATGGGAGGGTGAGGGTTTTTTTTCCTTGAGTGATACCTTATAATACTTGCAAATACCGGCAAATACTGGAGAATACCGAGTAATCCCGCACAATACCCGGTAATACTCGGTAATACTCAGTAGTACCGGGTATTACTGGGTATTATCAGGTATTTGGCATTTTTGTCTCTGTACCAGCACCATATGCCAGCCAACACTCCCTGGAGCGATAATGTCGTCTGGCTTCTCAATGGCACTGAGTGACCTTTATGAACTGTAGTTGGTAACACTAGATGTCAATGAGAGTTCAGTGAAATGAGAATGGTGAACGTACCCAAGAGTAGTTCAGCTGAGGATGTTCTCCGTGCATGGCTCTCTGACTGTATGGCCGCCCTAGTCTCACAACCCGTTCCTCTCTTCGCCTGCAAAATGCTAAAATCTATGCCTTGCTCCACCTTCTGCTGAAATATGACACCCTAACACGAGTCCTAGCGTAGTTCATGTTGAGAGACCGCCACTGTTGGAGGTGCAAATCGAGGAATCCCAGCCCCAAGAAATCGAAGAAAACCATCACAAGGGAAAGGGCTTCATCGTGCATGTCTTCAGTTGAGCAAAGACAAGTAGGCGAGAAATGTTGCTGATTAATCGAGGCTTTGTATGGGCATGTCCGAGTCGATACTAGCGATTGATGCGGCCCGGCCTGAAGCCCAAAGCCGAGCCGAGCCGAGCCGGGCCCAAAAAAGCCGGGCCCTGTAGGCGGCTTGCATTGGGCTCGGGCTCAGGCTTTAATTATTAATAAATTAATTTCTGAAAGCCCAAGCCCCGGGCTCGAGCCCAGGCTTTTGGTACCTAATACAACAGACGTTCGGGCCAGGGGACACGTCATTCTTACCATTTGGGACTAATTTTGGGTGTCCGATCAGACTGTGGCTGCCAAATTTGATGAGACGGAAGTGTCGCTCTGCTTCCCACCGTCATCGCGATTTATCAACATACTCATCGCTACTCTCGCAAAACCTCGCCAATACCCAAGATGTGACATAGGCCGATACAATGAGATCTATATTGGAGCAGGGAAGACATTAAGCGAGCTAGAGATGTTGTATCACAATGGGAGAACTTGGTATGTCATAGTCTTCCTTCACTATGTCATTTTCTTATGTTTTTGCATGTCGTCTTATAGGATTATAGTCGTATTATAGCATTATGTATAGAATATGCCAACACTTTTGATAGGATACCAATGGCAGCTTTCATTTCCTATCCCCTCGCCTCCCTCAAAGTTCATTCCAGTCGCAAACATTTCTTGTGTACAAGCCCGGGCCTGAGCCCAAGCCGAGCCTAAGCCTCATCGGGCTTGGGCTCAAGGCTTGGGCTTGCGATTTGAAGAGCCCGAGCCCTCTAAAGCCGAGCCCAAGCCCCCAAAGCCGAGCCGAGCCGGGCCCTGACAATCGCTAGTCGATACCTATCGTCGACGGCGGTGGAAGACGAAAAAGTAGTGTTGGTCCCGGTCCCAATCGGAGCTTCGGAGCTGATTGTCCTTTCCTACCGAAAACGCCAAGGGAGTCAAGATTATCGTGAGATCGAGAGATCCATCTGGCGAGATGTCAGTAAGTAATCAGGAGGTAATGGACCAAACTAACGTGAAGCCGCGCATAACCCATGGTTGCATTCCTGTCGCGTTCATTCCGCACTGGTTGATGTTCTGGACGTTTCAGCCATCGCTGGCTTTCACGTATAGAGCTAAACAATTTTGCATCCGCAAAAAGTTCTTGGCAACAGTCGGTGGTGGAGATTACTAAGAGAACAGAGGAAGTGAAGGATGGAGGGCTGGCGGGATGACCTCGACGCTCTTGTACTGGTGATGAGGGCTCACCACCTGCGATACGTGAAAGGAGGATACACATTTGAGAGGTTGGTGCTTCTTGATATTGTCCGTTATGAACTACAGGTGAAAATAGTATCGGTACAAGATCAACAGAACGAGGTTCGTGAACATACTAGAGTCGTGGCACGATGCGTAATCCTGTCCCTCCCGGACTCTCGTTCCCCCAATTCCATACTCTTGGTGGCGCGTCATTTGCGCAAACTAGGCCCCGAGGGTCGTTCAAGTTGAAGCGTCGCCATTGTTGGGGAGTGAAAAGCAAGACCATCGCGTGCTAGTTGGAAGGGCTGTGTCTGTGGACCTTTGATTCAGCCTAGGCTAGGATCGAAAACTTGTCTTGCGTTGCATTGCGGTGGGAGCTACCGAGAAAGAATAAGTGGATATGGTCACAGCACCGTCGACCAGGAGGGTGATATGATCATAGTGGACCAAGTGTATGATGGCTTTCGGTCGGGAGGTAGGTTGGAGGATATGAGATAGAATTCCGACAAGCAACAGCGCAGTGACTGCTGAACGTTTCCGTTTTGCACCGCCAAACTCTGCATGCGTTCTTTGTAGCATTAGAACCAGTGGTACCATGTAGTGAAATCCACGGACTTCAACGACCGAGCTATGTCGGGGCGCAACGAACACCGTATATGGGGACAAAAGTGTCCCATTCTCTCCACCAGACGCGAAATTAAGAAGGAACGAGGGCATTGATTCTTGGGAAGGGCCAAGACAGATCATCCTATCTCCGGTATTGAAACCGACTTCGGACCAACCGTAACGGCGTCTTCGTGTAGACTGGGTGGAAGATGAGCGGGGAAAGGAATGATGCTGCAACCAGTACACTTTGTTTGTATGCGCCACACGAAGCAGATCTGAAGTGGTATTCCTGCTCTGGAGAGTCGAGCTGTATGTTCCAGCCACCACCCCTTAGAGCCAAATCGGAAGGAAGTATGCGTTCTCGGGTAGTCAGGATTTGGTGCATCGGAGTGTGGGTGAAGGTGAGCCGAAGACCAGGGAGGGAAGCGGAGAAGGAAGATGTAGAAATGGGCACGACGGAATGGCGCTGAGGGCTCCGAGAACATTGCCGACAAACAAGCTCTCCTTGGAGTCATCCATCGCCGAAAGATTGTTCCCCTCTTGAAAGGGTGACGAACGAACTGCAGACGACAGTCACGTCAATACGAGTTCAGCGTTCGAGATGACGACGGTAGACATACCCTGGAGTCGTCTGCAACACACTAGATGCTGGTGACGCGAGCTGCCATTCACTGAACGTCACTCGCTTCCTTCACTGACTTCTGGTGATTGGCATGAGGGTGGTGTTCGTAGTTGTGGTCCGTAACGGACCGTCCGCTGAGAAAAAAGTGACATCCGAGTCCTCTATGCGTTCTGCCCCGTGTTTTGCTTTCGGATTCTTGTCTGTGGGCCAATCAGGCCGTCAGCGTAAAACACTGGAGGCCATGAACGTACATGAGAGGGAGGCGTTGATATGAAGACGACCGATGGCTGGTGCAGGTAGGAGGCTGGTCGTGCATGGCACGTGGATTAAGAAACGGATGGTTGACTTGGGCACAAAGGACAGAGGATGTGTGAAAAGAGGATCGTGAACGGTGAACGACGAAGAGAAGGCTTTTGCTATAGGTGAACGTAGACGAGGGTGTTGTTGATGTAGTCCTCGATGATGGTGGAAGACGGAAGAGAGCTGTGATCGGAGTTCGGATCGCACTCTCCATCCTACTGCAAGCACGCACGCATGTACAAATCCTTGAAGCCCTCCTCGTCTGGACGCGTACGCAAACCATAGCTCTTCCTTCGTTTTCAACTCTTAGCCACCACGTGGCACTCTGTTTGCCTCTTATTCATTCCGTGCGCTTCAAGTTACCTTTCGCATACATAATACACACATATCTGGTCTTGAAACCTTTGCTGTAGAGTCGACGACCTACATAGCTACAAGACTGTAATCCAGTAACATTCTGGGGATGTATCAGGATCAGTTGATTCCTCGGTAAGCATCGTACAGAGTCTATGTTGCGCTTTCAAGTTGAGACTCATTTCGTAGCTCAGGTTCATTCTTAGGTTACTCTCCGGTGAGTGTGTGGATATAAGTTACATTTCATGGGAGAGATATTACTGGTACATATCTTTGCAGTAGAGTTAGGGATAGATTGTTTCCATGCTCTCCTATGCTCCAATATTGCTTGCTCATCGCCCACCGTGATGGCCGCTGGAGTGACGGTGGAGACGTTAGCGGTGGCGGGTCGGGGTGAGTCCATCAAGCTTGACGATAAGAACACCAGAATTCGAGAGGTCTAACTCTGCGGCTAACTGGTATCTGTACGAATCAGGTTAGCCGAACTTGGATTACTTGCAGAATGTACATCGACGTACTTGCGCATTAGGTCCTTGATAGCTGGTCTTACTTTTGCTGTTCCCCCTTCAGAGTGCAACCCTTTACCTACAAAACAGACTTCAGCATCAATGGAAGACTTTGCGTGACCTGCACGTACCAACGATAAGCCTGATTTCAGAGTCACCTCGAAGGTTCGCCTCTTCGAGGGCAGTTTCTGTACGTGCAATAGCTTCTTTGACATAAAGGCCGTGCAGATCAATCTCCCCAGGATTTCTATACTGGATAGCAGAATTAGTATCCCAAACGAACGTGACGCGCAACCAGCTTACACGGTTGTTTTCTATCGAGAAAATAAGCATTCACATCGAGTCAAAGTGGATAGCACTGACCAAGATAAATGCAGTCGCTCGCTTCTTTGTGCAGCTGTTCCATTTTCTGTTTATGAATTTTCCCTTGGTTCGAGAGGTCCTTGGCTGCAGCGCGATCCCCGCGCATTTGGGCCTCATGGCTTTCGTCGAAGCATCTTGCCATTTCATCCCCTTCCTTATTCGCGCGTGCGCGAAGGTCGTCGTAGTTTTCATCCGGCTGGCCTTGCTGGTTGTCGTCCTATTTCAAACTTTTCAGCGAGTGGGAAGTACTGTGAAAGAAGCTGTGATACCTCGTGTGTTGGCGGTCCAAGTGGTGATGGCGGTCTATGTGGTGATGATTGATAGCTTTGTGATGGAGGCGGTCGATGAGGAGGTGGCTGAGATGCCGGTTGATGTTGCTCTGGCCGATGAAGCGGATGGCTATATGATAATGTTCCATGACTTTGTGATGGAGACGGTGGACGAGGGGGTGGCTGAAGTACTGGTCGATGTTGCTCTGGCCGAGGAAGCGGATGGCTATATGATAATGTTCCATGACTTTGTGATGGAGATGGTGGACGAGGGGGTGGCTGATGTACTGGTCGATGTTGCTCTGGCCGAGGAAGCGGATGGCTATATGATAATGTTCCATAACTTTGTGACGGAGGCGGTGGACGAGGAAGCGGCTGATACACCGGTCGATGTTGCTCTGGCGGATGAAGCAGAGGGGTACGTGGTGATGGTCGATAACTTTGTGATGAAGACGGTCGACGAGGGGGTGGCGGTCGACGTTGCTGTGGCCGGTGAACTGGAAGGGTAGATTCTCGGGATGATTCAGCCCAAAAAACCCTGTAGGCGATCGTCAGCAAGACCGCAGCCCAGAGAACCCCCACCAAGATAAACAAGACTCGGATAAACATGCTGGCGCAGCGGAGTTAGCGTGCTAGATGGTCTGAGCGAAGCTATGAATTGAGACAAGAACGACAATGATAACAAGTATTCAAATGGAACCAATGAATGAAATTTGAGATGCGATAGAACAAATGCTTGTTTTTGGGTTGGGGGGACTCTCGGATTTGAGATAACTGAGAGTTGGGCAGAGGGGAGACTGGCAATGAGACGGGTTCCGGGATGAATACCAGGATGAAGAGATGTCGGAAGCTCAAACTCGTAGCAGTGGAAGCCGAGAACTCGGTTGTTCGGGAAACCTGGAATCTGAGCAGCTCGAAGACGTAGCTACAATGACAGATCAGGCGCTACCTGAACAGAGAAGGGAGGACTTGAGTGGGTGTGTCAGGAGAAGTAGTAAGTAGTGAAGGGCACTAGAAATTCAACGTGGTCACCTGCGTGATACCACGCTTGCGTGGTGCGTGGCCGCAAACCATGCAAATTCGACCCCCCATCGAGTAAGTCGTTAATCAACTTTACCTTGACTCTACGCGTACGTACCAAAATCTTTTCTAAATGGATCCTCTTATTTATTGTATGTTCATCCCAAACGGGCCGGAGTCACTGGCGGGCGAGATGGGATTAACTACGGAGGTTGGATGTGGTTTCACACCCGGAGAATCATTACAGCATTGACGCCCTCGATTCGCCCTCTATTTTTCATATCCATCGAGAGTTCAAGTACTGCCTCTGTGCTTCAAATCTTAGTGGAGTTTAAAGCAACTGTACGCACAAGATTTGATGGTTCTTTGTACTATTCAAGTGTTCACTCCAGTCAAAAAATATGAGGCGTCCGTTTCTAAAGAGATTAGCAAGCAACAGCACCAGACAGATAGCGAGACATACAAATGAGGACTCGTCTTTCCTGGCGCTCTGTGCCCTTTGTATTCGGCCGCTTCGTGGTATAGCGGCATCCCATCCTCCTCGTAGCTGCCCTTGATAAGCCACCTGCCATCTGGGACACATCCGGCGTACAAGTTCCATGGTATCGGGATTGAACGGGAGCGGATCGAAACGCCCGTTAGAGTGTATCTCGCGGCCGCGGAAGGCGACTGAGCAAGGTAGATGAGGTCCGACCTTGCATGGATGGACCGATTTGTCGAAGATAACGGAACTGATGTAGATGGGCTTGATACCCCAATCAGTGGTCCAAAAGATCCTGTCGTGGGAAGGGAGGGGATCCGTCCAATGGAAAACGGAAGCCAGAGTTGGGCTGAAACATCTGGGGCGCTGTCTGGGGAATCCTGAGCGCTGTTCCGGGCTTGTTCTTTTGTCCCACCATGACGGAGGATGTCATTGCCAGGTTAACATCATAGGGCTCCGATGACATTGCCGACTAACAAGAGTTGAAGAATTCCTCTTCGTCTCGACGAAGACTGCAGATGACAGGTGCGTCAATACGAGTTTGGCATTCGAGATGACAACGGTACGGTAGACATACCCTGGAGCCGTCCGTAACACACTGGATGCTAGGGACGCGACACTAGCATTCACCGAACGTCACTCGCTTCCTTCACTGACTTCTGGTGATTGGTGTTCGCAGTTGTGGTCCGTAACGGACCGCCCGCTGAGAAAAAAGCGATATCCTCTGCGTTCTGCCGCATCTGTTATTTTCGTCTGCTTTCGGATTCTTGTCGGATGCGGCCAATCAGGTCGTCAGCGTAAAACGCTGGAAGCCATGAACATGCATGGGAAGGAGGCGTTGGTATGAAGAAGACCGACGGCTGGTACAGTTAGGAGGAGGCCGGTTATCCATGGCACGTGGATGAAGAAACGGATGGTTGACTTGGGCACAAAGGACAGAGCATGTGTGAAAAGAGGATTGCAAACAGGCGAGGGTGCTGTTGATGTAGTCCTCGATGATAGTGGGAGACAGATGGGAAGCTGTGATCGGAGTTTCGGATCGCCTTCTCCATCCGACTGTGAGCATGCGCGCGCATACAAAGCCTCGTTTGATTTCTTGGCGCGGCGATTCCCCGACTTTGCAACAACGGTGGCCGCTCCTCGACCTGAACGACGCTCAGACTTGGTTCGCGTAGCCGACGCAGGGGATGGCCTAAGAGAAAGCGAGGAACAGAATGTCGCGTTTTGCAGGCGGAGAAATGGCTGACCATGCTATCGGCGTCCTTGAGTACGTCGGCCATTCTCATCTCGACGCTGAACTCTTTTATTGACATTACCACAGTTCACCGACAGCTGCCGTGTTCTACACCGCCGAACATCCAACCATCAAACAGCCGTTCTCCCCGCTACACCGCCGCGGTCCAACGTTCCCAGATATGAGACCCACGAGCGATGTCCAATGACACTCCGTTCTCCCTCCGTACAACAGGTGCTTCAAGCTTCAACCACGCCATGTCTGGTTCTATGTCCCATCTATTTCAAGACGAGTTCTGCGGCACCCTTCCTAGCACAAAGACCCAAGCTTGTGGCCGTTCTGGGCTTTCGGTCCAACCAGCTTTGACAGGCGAAGTGCTCACCAACCCCAAGGTTGTGATTCCTGTAACAGGCGCAAAGGTATCCTAGTTGATACCGCGTGTTATAGCGGACCCCACCGAAAATGATATTCGGAATTCGCTGATTTACCCCAGAAGTTCTCGTCTCCCTCTTCCGTGACGTCTCACTAGCAAATGTCCGCCCCAACCTGTCAACATTACGTTCAATCCCCGGCTTTGTCAAGTTGCAATTTCCAACACAATAACTGTATGGAAATCTCGAGCACGGATGACAGCGGCATGGACAAAGCTAAGCGTCTTCCCACTGGCTGGTCCTCCACCTCTCCCTTCCTCCCTGCCTATTCCCTCTTCCAAAAACTATCTCGTTGACGTGTCCTCCAAGTGCCTTTCAAATTGAGGAGCCACTAACCGTGGATGTAGTACCAACCAAGGAATCTCCGACGAGAGAAGGGAACTTCTGTAAGTGTGGGTGTCTTCAAATGAAGAAAACTTTCGCTGAATGGACAGACCAGGAATATTCGTGTTTGCGAGGGCGAGTCTGGGATGCCCGGTCAAATCCACGGTAATCGCGAGCGTCCCGGTCCAGCTCGTTTCCCAGCCGTCTATTTTTTGTCTTCCGGAGCACCTGTCACCAATACATGTAAGCCGTCAATATACGCAAACAGACTCCAGTACGTCCTATAAGAATGACTACGAAGCTCGTATTAATCCGTCTCTCCCCATACGTGACGTGGTCGACTCGATCGTACTGGGTATACTGCTCGTTTGTTATCTTGTCATCTTTCTTGTGCTTATCATTCATACTGCACGTCTCTTCCGTGTTACCTATTCTCTTCATTTACACTTATTTCTACATATGAGATTTTGATCCTGATGTATTGGGTTGGCTCTAACTATACAAAATGTAATGTTGATCTTGACTCGGTATGTGCAATATGCCGCTGCATAGAACCGTAAGACCCCAAAAAAGTGTGTCTACGGATACTTCCATGTACGTGCAGAGAAACATCCGATAGAGAAAGATAAAAGGCAAGGATTTGGGCGACTCACGCAGCGGTGAAGGGTAATAACATGCCACCCTGTAGCTGTTGGTTATAGAAACCGTCGACAACATCGCGTAGCTGCCAGCTTGGGACGCACTGACGTTCGGGAAGAATATACCGATCCAAGGACTGGCGGAGAGAACGGCAAATGCAAGACCTTTTTCAAAGATGAGAGGGCTGTCTTGGAGCTGAATGCAATCATGGCTGCGACCCTTAGGATGCCGACGACCCTCAGCGCGATCAATCCTTCGAGTCTTCCCCAGCCGACCTCCTGTACGCAGGGTGAGACGCATTCCCCGCGTCTCTCTGTCCGCAAAATGCTGCCTCACTTCCATCCTGGCGATCTCCACATCTCCTTCCACCCAAAACCATGGTGTTGACAGCGCCGTTGAAGTTGAAGAGCCGCGGGTGCAAATGGAAGAATCCCCGCACCAAGAGATCGAACAAAAGTACGACGAGGGGAGGGTTTCTGTGTGTGTGTACGTGTCTTCAGACGAGAAATGGCTTTCTCAGGCAAGCATGAGAAATGTAAGCGCATGAGAGGGGCAACCCGTCAAGTGATGGTAAGGGCAGCGGCGGGCGAAAGGGGGGATGGTGTTGTCGTAGAGAGAGGGAGGTTGGTCGTTCAGAACGTTCAACGTTCAACATTGATTGAAGGGTTGCCGCAAGGACGTTGGTTGATCTCAGCGACTGATGTCCATCATGCGCTAGAGGTGTTCTGAGCGTTGATTATATTGGGCGTGCCGATTGTTGGAGGTCATGAATATCGGTACCTCCCATACAACAGCAGGTAGCACAGACGTGATTCAACAATGATCCGAATTTATAGTCCAGTGAGTATCACGCGTAGGAAATGCTAAGGGCTTCCCGGATAATCGTTCACTGGATTCCGTGCCCATCTCGAATTCCAGCTCGGTCTCCGTGTTTTGTGGTTTCTTCGACGTTTCGAATCGTGCAAGGTCAAGGAGAAAATATCCTGCGAAATGTCAGACAATGGAAGCGGGAGGGAGAGAGGGAAGTACCATCGATATCAGTCTTGCGTCTGTCCGAAAAGGATACTCCTTCTCAAGATGGGTTTTGCTGATACTGGTGTATATGCCATCGTACTCGCTACGAAGGATCCTGCAGATATGCGATCTTCAGTCCCAGTATAAGTCCAGGGTGAGAATTTGCTTCAATATTGTTAATAGGTCAAGTGGGGAGCGACATCTGCTGATAGTGACAAGCAAGAGTCGGTGCAGCACAACCACTACATGCGCAAGTCCAAAGAAAAAATCACAATGACTTCAACGACCAGGCCATATTGGGGCATAGCGAATACCGTGGATGAGGCCTTGAGGCCTTGAGGGCGGAAATGACCACTTCTCTCTACCAGACACGAGATCAAGGAGAATCAGGCGAGTTACTTCCTGGGAAGGTTGAGACAGACGTGGTCTCCAATTTTGAAGTGGTATTCGTGCTCTGGAGAGTCAAGCTGTTCGTTCCAGCCACCGCCTAAATCGGAAGGAGGTACGCGTTCTCAGGTAGCCAGGATTTTGCTGTGCTTCGGAGTGTGAGTGAAGGTGAGCTGAAGACCAGGAACGGAAGGGGAGAAGGGAGATGTGGAGATGGGCGCAACGCAATGGTGCTGAGGGCTCCGCCAAGAGTTGTTCATAGAGGACAGTTGCGTTAATATGAATGCAGCATTCGAGATGATGATGGTAGACATATCCTGGAGCCGTCCATAACACACTGGATGAGGGCGACGCGCTATCCCGCCTGCGACCCTCAACGAAATGCCACTCGCTGACTTCTGGTGATTAGCATGAGGGTGATGTTCACAGTCGTGGTCCGCTGAGAACAATGCGACATCCACTATGCGACCTGCCGCGTCTTTTATTTTCATCTGCTTTGGATTCTTATCACATGTGGGCCAGCTAAGTCGTCAGTGTAAAACACCGGAAGCCATAAACGCACATCGGAGGGAGGCGTTGGTGTGAAGAAGACTGACGGCTGGAATAGCAGCCAAGCGACGGCAGGTTGATTTGAGAGGATAGCGAAGGTTCAGTGAATGATGATCATGGACACAGAAATTAGCCATAACATTGACGAGGGAAGAGGCCTGTGCTAGGTGGACAGGCGAGGGCGTTGTTGACCTAGTCCTCGACGACGATGGGAGATGGAAGGGAAGCCATGATCGGAGTTTGGATCACCCTCTCCATCCATGCGCGCACATACAAAGCCTCCTCGTCTGGACACGCACGCAAACAAGAGCTCTTCCTCCAAGCCTCGTTCGGTTTCTTGGCCCGTTAATTCCTCGACTCGGCACCCCCAATAGTGGCCGCTCCTCAACCTGAACGACGCTCAGACTTGGTTCGACGCGTCAACGTGCAGGGGATGGCCTAAGAGGCAGCCAGGAACACTTTGCAGGCCGAGAGGGGGGGACCGTGCTATCGGCGTCCTGAGTACGCCGACCATTCTCGTCTCGCTGAACTTTGTTATTGACATTACTTGTATCTACCACAGTTCACCGACAGCCGTCGTGTTCTACACCGCCGAGAAACTCTCTACTGGTTTCGCTGTTCTCCCAGATATCAGACTCAGCTTCCCAGGCAAACGGCGACGAGCGATGCCCAACCGCGTTCCGTTCTCTCTCCGTACAACAGGCTTTGACCACACTATGCTAGTCTCTAAACTCCCTCTATTTCACGACAAGCTCCGCACCCTTCCTAGCAAAAAGTCACCGGAGCTTATGACTGTTCTTAGCTTTCAGCACAGCCGACTCTGACAGGCGAAGTGCTCACCAACCCCAAGACTGAATTCTGTAACGGACGCAAGGATATCCCAGTCGATACTGGGTATTATAGCAGATTAGCATACGTCTTGCAAAGCTGCCTAGCTCGACTATATGTTACCGTGAGTTCCTTGTTGAACATGACATTCAGAACGTGCTAATTCACCCCGCAGAAGTTCTACACGTAAACTGCCCGTTCTCTCTCTTCCACAACGTCTCGCTAGCAAACGTTCACGACAACCTGTTAACAACATTTAAGCCCCGGCTTTGTCGACTCGCAAGTTCCAGCACAAATGGGAGGCATTCACCAGGACGGAATACAGAGGACTCCGAGGCGCAGGTACCTGTGGCACACGATGTGTGTCGCAGTTGTTCAGACAAAGGGAGGGGGTGCCTCGTGATGCGGCTGCAGTTGCCAGAGTAGTAGTACAGCTTTCAGTTCTTTAATTTGACGTCTCCGTTGTTCCCTTTTTACCCCGGAGTCCATCGTCGGTGTGCAAGTCGCACTGTCATTACGACCCTTATGAGCATTGAGCAAGCACTTTGCATTCTCAGATTCGTCGTATGTGACTTTCTACTGAGCTTGATTTAAATTTAAAAAATTACAGCAATATTCATTCGTTCCTGATATTTCCTTACTAAAATGAAATACACTTACCGTAGCGGTGTAAATCTGTAAACCCTCCTCTCATGGAGATGTAAATCTCACTTGCCGACTCGTCGATATTTGTATCGGACCGTAAACCTACGACGGCCCCGAGTCGGTATTTCTTGCGTTGTGTCTGGTAAAGCAAGACGTTTTCGTACAGATCAGATTGCGAACACGATGTACGGATTGTACAACGAAGTAACTTCAAGCAAGAAAGCACACACGATATTTATCAATAGTGCACGAGGACCATCGCCGGCTGTGGTTTGTAGACCCCATACGGCTCGCCAAGTTGTCCTGGTTGTCGGAACAGTAAGACTGAGCCATACGTGTCGTTGTCAGAATAATTTGCCTGAGGGAAAACAATGGAAATCCGTTAATGTTAGACTGATAAACAGACATGAAGCGTACCCACGCGTCGACATTCGGACGTCGGCAGTTGATGCAGGGTCAGACCAGTAGCTATACTAATGAGAAATGAGAAGGAAAGCAAATCAAATGATACACTTACCGGATGGCCGTATGCACCAACTCCGACCATCCTCTTGGCTGGCATGATGACGCCTGAGACAGCTCAGCCGTCTTCCGTACGTCACACGTCCATGAGGACTCAGAAACATCGCAATGGCAGGATGTGCCAGGCATGAAAATAATCCTCGTTCGATACAACAACGTCCACATCGTCGCTCTTCGATCCTTGCTCTTAGCTCTTCGATGCGACGGCAAGCACCAATTCTCCATGAGCCCAAGAGGAACATATAGGTCAGGAAGTGTCGTTTGCGTCTCTCCCTGCTCCTGCTCCTCGTCGTACCGTACCAATGGGCATGCACTTGATTCCATCCTTCGAGGTCATGAGAGATGGCGAAGAGACTTGACGAGTTTTAGTATTTGACGGCAGCCGGGTCCTTGTATGCTTCGTCGGCATACATGTTCTGGTGTTGGTTGGCGTGGCAGGCAGAAAAGGGAGGAGCATTTGCACAGCCACCAGCTGCTAACCTTTCCTTTCTTGTCACCGCACCGAATCGAAATATTTTCGTATCAAGAGTCTCTTTCGCTCCACAAGCTTTCAAAAATTCTTCGTTGTTGCATGGCTCGACCTTCCTGCTATGACGTAAGATGGTGTTAGTGCGACAACCTCTGGACTCTGGAGCTTTATCCCTGCTTTTTTCATTTCATACCATTCCCTCTGTCATTAGCTGGCGTGGTGTTTCAATCGCATACCCTCGAGCAACCACCACTCGTCTTTCTCTTACAATACTTTTTTTGGCCTCTGGCTGGTATGCGACCAACAGTCCTGTGTTCTGCCTCCATGTCTCCTTCGCTGGTGTCGGAGGTGACGGATGATTTGCCAACAGTATGACTACCCTCAAATTACTTCCTAGTGTCTCAGAGACTCATATATGCATAGATCGTATCCTACCCTGCATGACTGTCAACACATGCGCCTCCAGGACACTGCAGCGTTTCCTGAAGGGGACGAGTTTGCCTTCCGCTACTTCTAACAAGATTTCTTCTAGACATGAGATAATGTCAATACGCAGATGGATCACCTTTACCGTCGGCTGTTTTAATGAATCAGCCAACGCATGTCAGAGGCCACTACGTATATAGTGTCGCTAGGCTGCGGTCCAAGTCGCACGTACAGTCCCACTTGTCAGCATCGCCCTTGCGACTCAGTCTTCATCCACATGTTCTTTAAGTGGCTCAACATAGCAGTCAGCACTATGCTGGATGTTCTGCTGTGGTCAGGAGTATTTCAATTCTTTCGACGATTCCTATTAAATCTCTTGTTTTTCAATAACAGCTCCCACACTGCTCCAACGTAAGGAGTCACTGTTTGAAAGACAATTGATTCACGGATGTGATAATTTGTAGGCTTGCAGATGGTCTCGAAGAGCCGTCTTCTATGTCGTACGCTAATCTCAAAGTAGAAATTACAATAACCCTGAACTTTACAGCCCTCAACGATCGATTACCATTGGACGGTCGGTTTCTTTTTTCACGTCCTAGAGTATGGCATTGATTTTGCAATGATTAGCCCTGCCCCGCTATTTGCACTCGTTATCGGCATCCACAAGTACCTTTCGAACGGGATCAGAGACCTGGCCGGTGCTGTTGCCGATGCTGACGCTGCCAACGATTTTTTACAAGAGAATCCCCGCGTTCCAACGGGACAAATCAAGAATCTTCGCAACGAGGAAGCCACGAGATTAACTATCGAGGCGGCGATTAAGGACCTTGGAAAAAACCCAAAGATCAAGAAGGATGACCCGATTCTCATCTTCTACGCAGGGCATGGAGCTGAGGCAAATGCACCGTCGGGATGGCCCAGCGCCAACGGGAAGATACAAATGGTTGTTCCACACGACTTTATCACGAGCGGGTCGGACGACTCCGAGCGAGGTCAAGGTGTACTAGATATGAAGCTCTCTCATCTTCTTGCAGACCTCGCGACGAAGAAGTCAGACAATATTGCAAGTTTTCACTCGTTTCTATCACGCAACGTATCTAATCGGGTGTACCGACAGACCGTCATTTTCGATTGTTGTCACTCTGGCTCTGGCACGCGGACCGACGATGCCGACGATCCTACTTTTGCCGTTCGCGAGATCGATCTCCCAGAGACTTATACCATCACTCAAAACCTCTTGCATGATATTGAGCCGGATGCTCGGGCGAGTGACATTGCAAAGGGATTCGAGAAGACAGGTCTGTTATCACACGTGCTCCTTGCAGCCTGTAAGCACGGGCAAGAGGCTGGAGAAAGAGATGGACGTGGCGTCTTTACTTTGGCGTTGTTGAGGTTGCTACAGGAAAAGGGCATCGACAAGCTCACCTACAAGGACGTGATAACCAGTCTGCCTGATTTTCATGCGTGAGCCCGCCTTCGTGTCCTAGTCTGCTAACACTGATTTGTCCGTTATAGGCAAGACCCGCAGTGTGAGGGTGTCCACCAGTCTCGACACCTGTTCAATTCCAAAGTAGCCAGCCCACAACGTGAATTGTACCCCATCTGCGCATCCCCCGACGCCCCAGGCAAGTACGTTTTGGAAGCGGGTGAGGCCCATGGGACCACAAAGAATGCCGAGTTCCCTATCTTTACTGATAGAAACATGACATCTGCTCTGGGAACCGTCGTTGTTTCAAATACAGCCGCTTTCACCGCGTGTCAATTTCTCTCCGCGCGTGGCAATGACGTGCTATTCCGCCTTGCTGCTTCAAGATTTGCCTTGCAGACTCGGGTTGGCGAGGACCAAGATGTTCGCCTTTTTATCGAACAGAACAAAAGGTTACATAGTATCTTCAAGCGGATAGAGAACGAGATGCAGGCAGGAAAGAGGGGATTCCGTTTGGTGAAGAGCCGCGACGATGAACTGGATCTGGTCGTTGCCGCGGATGGCGATGTCATTCATTTCGAGATCACGGACAAACTCTGTCAACAACATGGGCTAACACGCATGCCGTTCGGAGTTGACATCAATGATTCGGACGCTCTCCGCCGCATTCTTCAGAGTTCGGCTGATTTTTATTGGTACCTTCGCCATTCGAGCAAACGAAGTCCCCTCGCCACAAGCACACTCGAATGTATGAAGCTTAAAGAGACTGGGGAGTACACAGATGACTTGGAAGAGGTCTTGATGCCTGATCCCGATGGCCACAATCTGAATGTTGGAGGTATGATTATGGTTGATGTCGACGAGGAAGGGATCTACGGATTCAAGATTACCGATGCGATGTCGCCGCCGGTACCTCTTTATGTTTGGATGTTCTATTTTGATGTCAGTGACTTGAGCATCAGTACGCCATCTCTTTCTCATCCCCACTTTCCTCTTCAATGACTTCCTTTGCAGGTTCGTACTACCAACCAGGGGGTGCGAAGAACAACACTGATGTTTCTCTTCCTCCTGGGGAATCGTTGGCCATTGGGTACGGCGCGAGTTGGATGGTTCCACACATGTACACGCTAAGAGAAGGTCAGGATGTCGATGTTGGGTTCTTGAAGCTTTTCTTCTCGACGGAGTATATGGACTTGTCGGGTATCGTCCAGGAGTCACCTTTCACTGAATCCCGCGGGGGTACGCGAGCCACGCCGGAGAGCAGGCGCTTGTGGGACTCGATGTGTGTTGCCGTTGTTCAGGAGAAGGGACTCGAGGGCGCCTAGGATTGTGACCGCCCAGTGCAGCTTTCAACTTGCCACAAGCCGTGATGGCGTTCAATGCCATTAGTTCCGATGGTATCGATGACTGATATCTCTGAATGTCGTCTAATACCCTGCAACACCATCTTCGATATACAATCTGGAAACATACTCTTCTTATGATCATTCTGATAAGTCAGTTATCATTCTAACTGAAGCGGAGATAGGTGCATGGTGCGAAATCTAGTCACGGTGGTCATCCTTATTTCCCTGTTTCTGGAGAGAAAGGACTACATGTGGTGCTTTCAAGGAGGCAAACTGAATCTATCGAAGTGGAACTTGGATGATAGATTTATGCCGGATCACCCGGACAGCGGACGACAAGTCAATCGTTTCTTAACTCTCGCCATCACCACCACCACCCCCATCATTCATTACCTGTCCATAGCGCTTCAATTTTGACTTGTACATCTCATTTCAACTTCATCGTCTACTCGCTAACTTTGTTTCAGGTATATGATGGTGTTTCTGTTCCTAGGAACCGTAGACGCGAAATCCTCAAGGACATAAGCCCTCTCCAAAATGACATGGTTTATTTTTACCACTTTTTCGCTGTGGTAGGAAGAGTACGTTGAAATTCCTTGTAAAGCACGATGACTTGAAGTTATCTATTTCTCTCCTCCATATCCAGGAGCTAAGGGACAAAGGCTCACCCAGACATCTTGAGAATTGGTCATGGACGGTGCAAATTACGATGTTGGAGGAACCGAAGAGACGTGTTTGTGCTTACAATCGAATTCATAATGATAGAAGGAACCAATACGCGCCACACGTTATAGATGCACATGTAGCAAGGATCTATTTTCCTTCTGCTTTCCACGGGCGCTCGCACTCTCCGGACTCTCTGGACAACAACAGCAACAGCAACAGGTTGACGACAGGACTGCTGCAAAGAAGATCCGTCCGTCTTTTGACGCCTTCTATTACCCTGTGTCAAATGACCGCTGTCGAGCAGGGTGAACATGTAATGTATAAGCGCTGAAAGAGATCTTGTCCCTCATTTCGTTTCCTCTGTTATCGAGGGACAAGCGCTTCGATGAATACATTCCGATAACTGCATTGACTTACGTGAATGTTTGGAACAAAATTCCTCATTCCTCGATGCGTTAGCCATCATACAGGGAAATACCCACAGCATCGGCATTACAATCCAGGAATATCTTGCGCATGGTCCATCGATAACGATCAGGAGAAGCCATGGGTTTTATAGGAAGCAGGCCAAACGTTAAATCCTTGGGAAACTGACTTGACGCCATAAACATTGAAGACGCGACTTGGACGTAAAGCGGCCGACACTTCATGGATGTAGCAGGGTCCGTTGCCCGTTCACACACACATTGGTTCCGATTATCTGAAAACCAGCTGCAACGGAGATCCATACATGCATTGACGTGTTCCATATTGATGTGAATGCAGATGCGTTTTAAACCCTTTGTTTCTTCCTCGTTGCGTTAGCCATCGAACTAGGAAGTAGATACACCATCGAACCTTAATTATTAAAGTTGATATCAATTTAGGTCTCAGAGACGTCAGAAACAGGTAAGATGGGGGGCCTGTGCAAACACAAATGAGGGTAGCACTTCCATGATGATGAAGGGGAACAAAGACGCGTGTTAGGAACTCAGACTCGGGTAACCAGAGCAAAGCAACCACAGAATCAGACACCGAACAAGCACACCCCAGCGAGGGGCAGAGAGCCGGATGGCAGCGATGACATCGTCGGTACCGGTGTAAGGTCGCGTGTCTACTCAGAGAATATACGTGTAAACAGCACGAGAATGTCTGCGTATAGGGGGCGGAAACGGAGAACGGCGCCCAACTAAGTCGCAAGTATACTTTTCCCCCAGATAATTCCTTGAAAATTCTTCTATCCTAGATCCGACCGACAGAAGGACGCCATCACGAGTCTCCACAAGTGGTTGCATTCGTACCGTATGACGCCTTCACCAGCAACTACAACGTTCTCCTGGCTTGACCTTCATTTCTGCATACAAATTACTGCGGATAACGACGAAGATGGGAGTCGATTGGAACTAGACTTATCACGTTAACGCCAAAACTGATCAACGAAAAGCAGGTTCTCAAACGGATCCGTGAGTGATACATCTGTTTCAATTTCGACCGTTCGACGAGACTCGTACGCAGTTCAATGAGCAAAGAGGAGTCGATCATTTGTCATTAAGCGCCCATAAAAGTCCCTTTGCAATTTTGACTACAATGCGCACGTGTGCAGGTATACCATGCTGACTGTTGCGCTTTGTGGTGAGGTTCCATGACGCCGGCGATAGCAGACTGAGTAGTTAGGGAGTTCGAGGAGTGTAGGATGCAAGTAAGGTGGGGTGGTAATCACACAGCCATTCTCCCGTGGAGCCCGCTACCAATGACATGACATTGTGAGCTTAGCTTCTTTTTCTCGACTTATTGAATGCCTGTCGGACTTTAGACGAGAACTTCGCCAGTGACAACCAGTTGCGGCGCTTCAGATCTTCAGAATCGGGGATCGCGGTCCGGTATAGTAGAGTTCGAGCTTTGTAAGCGGGTTAAGGTTCAAAAACTACTTCCTTCCTTCCAAGGACAAAAGCGACGAAATGAAAAGCAGGAACGCGCCAATATCAATCGGATCCGTGTAAGTATGGTAAATCTGCTCCAACCACGGCTGCTCGACAATGACTCAGTATGGAACACGCACGCACCGCTAGATACCTTGTCATTCGGCGGACTGATGTAAAAGTCTCCCTACAACCTCGAGGGAGTTGGAGGCGTTTAAGGAAGAATGGGAGGGGCGATTCAAAGCCGTTGACGGGGCTACGTTAAGGTGCAGCTTGTTGCCATTGTGAACTTAAGCGCTCAGCGCTCAAGCCTCGGAGCTCGGCTACCGCAGCTTTGCAAATGGCGACTCCAATTTCCGTCAAAGCAGGCGAGTCCTCCCGTTGTGGAAAAGTCTTTGATGTTCCAAGAGGGTGCAAGAAATTGCTTCGTAGGCGCTTAACCCTCACCTCTGCATTCACATTACTTATTCTCGATAGGAAGGCGCCTGAGTTAACTTGACATCGTCATCCTTAAGTTCGTCCAAGCTTTCCAGTTCACCACTAGTATCTTTTCCTCCAGACTTAAGTCATTCAGGAATGGGCGTCATGGAGAGGAGAATTTACTACCTCCGAGGAAGGACACATCCTGGTATATCTGGCCTACTTGCCAGTGCATGACCATATCATCCTTGACTTCAAGGAGATCTATATTTAAAAAATTCAAACCCAGCGACTGTGTGAGCTTCCACGCGTGTCTCACCTACGACCACCCTTGGTACAGATTCGCTCACCTTGGCCCCTTACCCTTTCTTATGGGCGCCTCTGTTTCTCCGAATTGTTATTGACGTGCCAAGTCCCCCATCCGTGTACGTACAAGGCCCCCAGTTACAGCGTCTCATGTATGTCAATGCTGTTCCAGTGTCTACCTGCTAGGCCCGCTGTCAACATAGCGAAGAAGAATGAAACGTTCACATTCACATCGCGGGGATCGTCAGGATGGACTCACTATCTTTACGTCCCTCGATAACGAGAGCGACATGAGGGACGAGGTCTCTTTGCAGCATTTCCAGCACGATTTTTTCTACCTCGTCAGAGGGCGTTTATCATTTGACACGCCAAACGGGTTAACAGAAGGCATTGACACGTGGATGTATCTCTTGCAACGCGTTGTCCAAAAGCCAGAATAAAAAGTGAACATATGTGTAAGGTTCGGAAAGGGCCCTGATACATCTATAAAGTGTCGCACTTCCTCGCCTTGCATTACAAGCCACACCGGTACGATCCCACTCTTGACAACCCATCTTGTGTCTCTTTCTTTCATCTACATGTTTCCTTTCTGGCCCAACATCACATTCACCACTGCGTTCGACCTGCTATGGTATCTGGTGGAGTTAGTAACTTTCTAAAGCTGACGATTCGTACTGAATCTCTGTCTGTCACAGCTCCCCGCCCTTTCCAGTGTAAGGGATCCCTGCGGAAGAGACGATTGACTTACTGCTAACGCTCGAATCTTGCAGGCCTGCAGATGGTCCAGCGGAGGGAAAAACTTCATCTTTTAAGTCGTACGTTGAACTCCATCCACGTGAATAGGCCGTAGTGACTCTGTGCTTCAGTCCTCCTCCTCAATGTATTCCTATTGAAGAGTGCGTATTTATTTTCGTGTTCTAGGATGTGTGCACTGATTATGCATTGTTAGCTCTATCCCGCCCTTATTTGCACTGGTTATCGGTATCGACAAGTACATGCACCCTTCTCCCGGGTTGAGAGAGCTGCACGGTGCTGTTGCCGATGCTGACGACGTCTACACTTTTTTACACAAGACTGCGCGTTCCAGATAACCGAATTAAGAATCTTCGCAACGAGGAAGCCACGGGAGCTACTATCGAGATGGAGATTAAGAACCTTGGGGGCAACCCCACGATAAAGGAGGACGACCCAATTCTCATATACTATGCAGGGCATGGAGCCGAAGCGAAGGCGCCATCCGGATGGACCAGCGCCAACAAGATACAAATGCTGGTCCCACACGATTTTAACCCCAGCGGGTCGGACGACTCTAAGCGAGGTCAGGGTGTACTAGATGTAAGGCTCGCTCATCTTCTCCAAGACGTTGCCAAAAAAAAATCAGACAATATTGTAAGATTCCTTTTTTGTTTCCGTCATGTATGGTATCTGACCAGGAGCTCCGACAGACCGTCATTCTTGATTGTTGTCACTCTGCCTCGGGCACGCGAACAATCAGTCATGATCCTACCTTTATCGTACGCGGGATAAACCTCCCAGACAATTACACTATCCTTCAGGATCTCTTGCATGACATTCCGCATGACAAGGCGCGGGCGATTGTCGCGGCACAGGGATGTGAGAAGACAGCGCTGTTATCGCACGTGCTCCTTTCAGCATGTATGCGGGGGCAAGAAGCCAGAGAAAGCGGTGGACATGGCGCCTTTACTTCAGCGTTGTTGAGTTTGTTGAAGAAAAACGGCGTCCACAAACTTACTTACAGGGACGTAATAAACAGTCTACCCGATCTTCCTGCGTAAGCTCGCTTTGTGTGCTAGTGTGCTAGCGCTTATTCGTTCGTTGCAGACAGAATCCACAGTGCGAAGGTGTTCATCAATCCCGTTACCTTTTCAATGCCAACGTAACCAGCCCACAACGCGAACTATATCAAATCCACGCATCTCCATCCACACCGGGCAAGTACATTTTAGAAGCTGGCGAGGTCCATGGCATAACAAACAAGGTCAAGTTCGTTGTCTTCACTGATAGAAGCATGGCATCTGCCCTTGGAACCGTTATTGCTTCAAAGACCACCGCCTTCACCACCACGTGCGATTTCTCCCCGTACAGCAATGAAACCCCATTTCCCCTGGCTGATCCCGGATTTGCATTGCAGACTCGAGTTGGTGAGGTACATGGTGTTCGTCTTTTCATCAAGCCAATTGAAAAGTTATTCGGTGTCCTGAGGCGGATAGGCGAGGAGATGCAAAGCGACAAAGCTGGAAGGAGAGTTCATTTGGTGGAGAGCCGCGACGATCATCCCGATCTGATCGCCGCTGCCTATGGTGATGTTGTTCATTTCGAGATCATGAACAAGTTTCGTCGACAACACGGGCTAATACACATGCCTTCCAAAGTCAACATCAATCCGGACACTATCTACCGCATTCTTCAAAGTCTCGCTGCTTTTTATTGGCACCTTCACCGTTCCAGTCAAGGAAGTCCCCTCGCCGGAAAGGTCACACTCGAGTGCATGGTGTTGAAAGAAACCGAGCACTTCGCGGATGGCTTCGACAAGGTTTTGATGCCTGACCCCAATGGCCATAATCTGAACATCGGAGGTGTGATCTTCGTCGATGCCGGTAATAAGGATGCGATGTATGGGTTCAAGATCACCAATAATACGCCGCTCCATCTCTATGCTTCGATGTTCTATTTTGATGTCAGTGATTTGAGCATCGGTACGTCGTCCAGCTGGTTCTCACTTCCCGTCTACTGACCAGATTATCTGACTTTCAGATTTGTACTATCAACCGGGAAGCGCAAAAGACGGCGTCGTCGATGTTTCTCTTCCTCCTGGAGAATCGTTGACCATCGGATACGGCGCAAGTGGGACACCTCCGCGCAGGTTTACACTAAGAAAGGGACAAACTTTTGATGTTGGCTTCTTGAAGCTTTACTTCTCGACGGAGTATGTCGACTTGTCGGGCATCATCCAAGGGTCTCCTTTCGACAAAAGTCGCCAGAGCGAGCTAGTTCCGGAGCCGAGGAGATACATATGGGATACTATGTGTGTTGCAATTGTTCAGAAAAACGGAAAGGGTACCTCGCAATGCTGGGACTGTGGTCGGGGTGGCAAGCACAAATTCCAGGGTGCGAAAATCAGCCATGATGCTCATATCGGTCCTTTCCATTGGATCTGACACCCTTGGTGTTTGATATCACTAAATCTATATATTCACTATGTAGTTATACTATCATTACGACAGTCATGTCTACCGTAGGTGGTATTTGGTCGCTTTCTTACACGTTTGGTGACGGCTTCAGAAGAAAACATTCGGTCCGTCATCGTGTCAGTGCGTTGCTGGTATATAAATCGGTGCTTTTAGTTTACCTGGTCCCAACTCCGCAATTCGACCCCTTTGACAGTTATCAGGAGCCGACTACTTGCCTTTCAGCTTGGTTGGTTCCAACTTCACTGTTCAGACATCGACTATTATCTGATCACCGGCGCTCCCGAAACCATCGTGGTTTGCTGGCTTCGCCTTCGTTCTGCTATCATCAGCGTTTCTACTTCAACAATGTATCATGTTCTACTTGTGCCATTTTCGCTTCCTACTTCCTCCGTCCTAGAGCCGTTGCAGCTTGCTGGATCCTATTTCGGACAAGCTGAATAATAAATATCTTTCCGTTGTAAGATACTGAGCTGAGCCTTCGCAGAAGACATCAATTTTGCAACGGACATCATAGATTGGACCACAAAACTCTCCCAATCAGAGCACCCTCCGTTTTCGATGATCCTCTTTCACATCCGCAGATTCTATACTGTATACTGATTTCGCTTTGCTTCCCGTACACGTGGCTGAAATCTAAACGGTTCATAGGCGATGTTGCATGAATTCTTACCGAGGCTTGGGTATAGAGAAAGGCTTTTGGGCGGGTGTGTACTTCTCTAATGTGTTCTTATTAACATTGCGACAGACATTATGCCTTTGAATCTTCTAGGAACGAACAGGACACTGGCGGTACGCCCCGATGATCTTGGGGAAGGCAGCGGCAGCTGCCGTCTTCTTTGCGTCGTCCATCGTGCCTTGGGTAGTGGTTTTATGCCGGAAAAAGTTTCGTCGCTGTCGTTGGTAGTTGGGGTCCGAACCTTTCCCCCCGCTTTCCCTCGCACTCTCATGCTTTCCCTCGCCTCATCAGCTTTGCGTGCACACTCCAGAGGTAAGCGCTAGCGGTCACGATTATGCACTTCCTCCCATCTCAAACAAGCCTCTTTGGCACCTAAGCACACCGCCGTTGCTGTTGTTATCGTCATCAATTCCCGGTTGAGTTTCTGGGAGTGCGAACGGCCCAATGCCGGCAGGTATCGTCTGATTTCTGATGTTGTTGTGTCCTTGGCATAGTTTCATGCTTTGAATGTTTTAGTTCGTGGAGATCTGAGCACATTTCGGCGCCAGTAGTAGTTGTTGTGACGGGTTGACGAGCATACTTCTGGGCGTACTGGCAGTTGGTGGTGATAGGGATTACTTATTGCCTCAGTTTACGCAGCGAAGGGGAGCCATCCGCGCTATTCTGGGCTCTTGTCGCCACAGGATTGATAAAAAAAACATCTAGAACATGCAGCCTCTTGAAAGGAATAAAGGCGATACCTTTCCCTAGTGAGTGATGAGCAATGTAAGTGAGCAGACGAGAAGTAGACAAAATACCGAATTTGAGTTATCAATGCACGGCCACAAACAAAAAAACTGAAGTTGCGAAGAGCGAATCTTGCACAGGACTCGGAATGCATGGGTGGCCAATTGTAAGCGACGTTTTAAAGGGCAGAGAAAGAAACTGTAGCGGCGGCTGCCGCCCCGTCCCCAGGATTGCAAGCTCCCAAACAAGAACGGCTGGGTCGGCCTCACGAGTTGGCGGTGGCAGGACATGCTCTAGGGGGTGGGCCTGGGATCAACTCGGACGCTATCGAGCATAGCCGCGGGCTTGCGAAGGCCATCTAATTCCCTAGCGTCGAAAACGGGGGTGGTGGGTACAGTAATGGTTACAATAGTGGTCGTACGGTCGAGGGAGGGTCCGGGATGCGTCGGGAATGGTGGGGGTTGGGATGGGGGTTCGTCTGCGGTGATGATGACAATGTCTGAGAAGAGAGCGAACTTTACAATCATGAATGTGGGGATACGCGAGCATAGTAGAAACCGGGAGACTCGGGGAGGGCTGTAGGCGCCCATGTTGGTTCTGAGTGAGGGTGGCAGCAGCAGGGGCGTCGGTGGTCGCGTCATTGTCGTCTTGGTATCGTTCGCCGAATCCTATGCTCAGATGGGCGTCATCGACGCTACCGCACGTCGAGCACCCGTTCCTCATCCAATCTCATACCCTTCTGTTCCATTGCGCGTCCCGGCATCCTACTCTCTGCTCCACAGCCATGCCCTACCCTCCTGGTCATCGCTGCCGCCGTTGTTTTTGCATTCTGTAGGTCCTCCTGCAGGGAGATAGGACCGATTTCGAACACCCCAGCAAAAATCCTGTCGAAACTTCTCGGGGCCTAACACTGTCACAGGTCACACAACAAATCTTCAATTAATTGGGGGCTGGGGGTAGTCTCTCCTAGACAGACGAACGATACACGCCTATGGAGGGAGGATGTGATGGCGTGTATGTATGTAGTCCATTGGGGGCCTTGGCTCCCCTATAGCTAAAATCAAGACAATCGAGATTTGAAATAAGATGGTGTTACCGTCTTTTCTTACGTGAAACCGTCACATGCATCTCAGACGCGTTTCCCCTACTACTTGCCACCATCCGCAGTCCTTCATTGTCCTTCTGTAAGAGTCTCATATCCATAGCATGCCAGAGAGTGACAATGAAGCGAGGAGATACGGCCAAGATGTGGCGGTACTGACAAGAGGAGTGATGGGAATTCATTTCTACATTTGGATTAGTACGTAAGCGACGGACAGTGTTATGCGCGATCAAGGCGCGATTGGGCTATCAATTTGAAATTGTACTGTATGATTCATCTCCCAACGAACATGTAGCGCTCATCATGGGAGCGACATGAGGCGCGAAGCTTCTTTGTGGCACTTCAGTACGATTTTTCTACCCCCACCTGAGTGTGCATCATCATCTGATACTAAGTACAGGTAAATACAGAGTGTCAATGCACGGATGGATCCTCCTTTGCAGCGGGTTATTACAATATCAGAATACAAACGTTGATAAGGTGAAAGGGTGCCATTGCATTTGAATGGCAATTGAATGGACCTTACTACAATAACCGCACTCTCGGTCCAGGTCTACTACCTCCAACCTTCACGAAGTCACTTTCTCATAGCCTTTAAGTTTACCTTGGTTCTGACCTAACGCTTTTGATTCTCCTGATAGTTATCGATAAGCTATGCACGATATATTCTTGGATATCAATCCAGATCCAATGCTGCGGGTAGTACTTCCCTGTTTGACGGCCAACTCAGCGAAGAAGGATAGATAAATAAACATTCGTGTCCACGTCACTGCAGTCGTCATAATGTATTCATCAAAGCCTGGAGCTCCGTGTCCCTCGATGACAGAGGAAGCGAGATGGGGCGCAGGATTACTTGCGGCACTTCTGACACAATCTCTCCCACCCAGCCCAGGAGCGTACATCATCTGACACGGGTTAATGGAGGGCGCCAATCTCGATAACAGCGGAAGCGAGATGAGGGAGAAGGCGGCTCTTCTGACAAAGTCTTTACCACCAACCTGCCTGAGTGCACATCATCTGACACGGATTAATGGAAGGCACCTTCATACCTCCTTTGCAACGGGTTGTCAAAAAATCAGAATGAGAAGCGGTCGTATATGTTAGGTGGTGGGGCAACGGATCCTGCTACGCCTATAAAGTGTCGCGCTTCTTTGCCCTGCAGCACAAGTCACCCCGATACACTAGTCCTACTCTTGAGAATCCCTCTTGTGTCTCTATCTTTTTCATCGACATGTTTCTTTTCTGGCTCAACATCACAGTCGCCACTGTGTTCGAAGTACTGTGGTATCTGGTTGAGTCAGTACCTTTCCAAATCTTTCGACGATTCATACTGAATCTCTGTCTGTCACAGATCCCCGCCTCCTGCGTAAGGGATCCCTTTGGAAAAGACGATTGACTCACTGCTAATGCCTGAATTTTGCAGGTCTGCAGATGGTTCAGCAGGGCAAAAGCATTCACCTTCTCGGCCGTACGTCGATCCCCGTCCACGTGAATAACCGTGGTGACTCTGTGCTTCACAGTCCTCCTAAGCCCATTCAACCTACTGGATCGCGGTTGGTTTCTAATTTCACGTCCGAAATATACACGCTGATTAAACCTGTGCTAGCCCTGTCTCGCGCCTATTTGCGTTGATTATCGGCATCGACAAGTACCAAAACGCATCTCCTGATCTCAAAAATCTGAACGGTGCTGTTGCCGATGCTGACGATGTCAAGGCATATTTACAAGACAGTCTCGGCGTTCCGGATGACCAAATCAAGGTTCTTCAAAACCAGGATGCCACGAGAGATAATATCGAGAAGGCTATCGAGGACATTGGGAAAAATACGGCAATCAAGATGGACGACCCAATTCTTATATACTACGCAGGCCATGGTGCTGAAGCGGATGCGCCGCCCGGATGGCCCACTGGTCCCAATGTCGACGGGAAGATACAAATGCTTGTTCCACACGACTTTATCCCCAGTGGGTCGAGCGATTCTAGGCAAGGACAAGGTATCCTAGATATGAGGCTCTCTTATCTTCTGCAGGATCTCGCAGAGAAAAAGTCAGACAACATCGTGAGATTCCTTCTGCTTCCGTCATGTATAGTATCTGAACAGATGTACTAACAGACCGTCATTCTTGATTGTTGTCACTCTGCCTCGGGCACACGAACTTCCGACAACGACCCGACTTCCGCCGCTCGCGGGATTGTTCTTCCAAAGACATACTCCATCCCTGAAGACCTCTTAGATGGTTCAGGTCGGGCGAGTGTCACCGCAGAAGGATTCGAGAAGGCCGGCCTGTCATCACACGTGCTTCTTGCAGCCTGTAAAGCGAAGCAAACAGCCTGGGAGAAAGAGCGGCATGGTCTCTTTACTTCAGCGTTGTTGACTTTGTTGAAGAACAGCGGTGTCGACAAGCTTACGTACAAGGACTTGATAAAGAATCTTCCTGATCTTCCCGCGTAAGCGCACTTTCATGTCTTAGTCCGCTAACGCTTGTTGCTTATCCGTCCGTTGCAGACAGAATCCGCAGTGCGAAGGTATCTACCAATCCCGATGCCTTTTCAATGCCAAAGTAGCCAGCCCACAACGCGAATTGTACTCAATCAGCGCGCTCAAGGGAGGCCAGTACGAATTGAAAGCCGGCGAGGCCCATGGGGTCACAAAAAATGCGCAGTTCGCCGTCTTTGCTGATAAAAGCATGGCATCTGCCGAGCTGGGAACCGTCGTTGTTTCAACTACTACCGCTTTCACTGCTACGTGCAACTTCTCCGCGCGCGGCGATGAGCAACCATTCCCTCTTAGTACTGCCGGTGGATATGCCTTGCAGACTCGTGTTGGCGAGGGACAGGATGTTAGACTTTTCATCAAGCCGGACGATAGGTTCATTGATGTCTTTAAGCTGATAGCCGGCGAGATGCAAGCAGGAAAGGGGGGATTACATTTGGTGAATAGCCGGGACGATGAGCCGGACCTTGTCGTTGCCGCTGACTCGGATTGGCATGGTCTTGTCCATTTCGAGATCATGGACAAGATATGTCGACAATATGGGTTAACACACATGCCATTCGACGTCATCATCGATCCGGACAGCATCTATCACATTCTTCAATGTTCCGCTCGTTTTTACTGGCATCTTCACCGTTCTAGCAACGAGAGCACCCTCGCGGGAGGAATCAAACTCGAGTGTATGAAGGTTAAAGAGGTCGGGTATGCCCAACCGATGTCTCACGGCGATAATCTGAATATCGGAGGTGTGATTACGATCGATGTCAATGAGGACGCGATCTATGGATTCAAGGTTACCAATACGACGCTCGTACCTCTCTATGTTTCGATGTTCTATTTCGATGTCAGCGATTTGAGCATCGGTACGTCGTCCTGTCGATCCTTACTTCCCGTTTACTGACCAGATTATCTGCCTTTCAGAACCGTACTATAAACCAGGAATCGCAAAGGATGGCCACGTTGATTTTTCTCTTCTTGCTGGAGGATCGCTGACCATCGGCTACGGCGAGAGTGGGACGAGGCCGTACCGTTATACGCTAAGGGAGGGACAAGACGTCGATGTCGGCTTCTTGAAGCTTTTCTTCTCGACAGAGTCTATGGATTTGTCAGGTATTGAGCAGCTGTCGCCGTTCACTGAATGTCGCAAGAGCGTGCGAGTTGAGGAGAATCGAAAGCCCCAATGGGACACAATGTGCGTTGCAGTCGTTCAGAAACAGGGAGGGGGTGCCTTGTGATGACGAGGCAGGTATGATTGCTGGGTGGCCAGTATGATTCCCAGTTTTCTGAAATTGCTCTATTTTCACGTCGCAGTCTATCTTTGATATGCCTTGCTATCATTACGAACATTATGAGTAAGCAGCTCGCCTTCTTAGTTTGTTCTTAGTTATGTATGCAGTCTTTTATGAGCTTGATTTTAACAAGCCTTCGTGACCAAGGAATCATAATTACTCCAAGATCAAGATTACTTTGCAATCCCTCATTTTCTTCGATGTTCGGTATTTGAATGAGCTGAATTGCTCCCCTTTCCCTAGGTCCCATAGACACGAAGTCATTCCGTGACCTTCAGCTGGCACATGCTAGGTTGGTCCGGAAATTAAAATTAAATAAATACAAAGAAACAAGAGAAAGAGAGAAACTTAGTGGAAGGGAAGAGGGGAGATCTTGACAAGACATCCCAGCATTGTAAAGAATGATTTATGATTGTCGTTAGCCCGAGGTCAACAAGAAATGGTGTAGTTATGCAGCTTCTGATGACTGAGGCACAATCACTATCAAGCAGCACACTCGCAGACACACTGTGCAGCAGCGAAATCATTTACTACGCAGAGTGATCGAGTCCTTGGTACTCAAATTTTCATTCCTGACAGTTATATGAGTACAGTAGGCGGCATAATTGGAGATGAGGCAAGTAGAATTATGCAGAGACCGTCAAAACTTGGGCGGCGCTATGCTCTCTCCCCGATTTCCCAGTAAACCTGAGAATATGGGCCAGGTAGCTGCTCCAGATGAAGGCAAGTTGAAGGAGGCTGTCATGCAGCGAGGAATAATGACTCACCCTTTTAATGGTAAGAAGTTAGGAATGCAAATCATTGCTTCAAGTTTCTCAAAATGGTTGCCAGAATAATGTTGGGACACATTGATGACATCGACGATGAACTACAGGCTGAAAGGTGGAAAATGTCTATGGACTAACATTCAACAGTGTCAGCTGCCAAAGGCATCAGTACGAACGGAACTAATACCTGTCTGGACTGGTGCAGTCCTAGCCTCACGAGGCGCCGTCTCCCTTTTTCTGAACGACGGCAACACACAAAGTGTCCCATAAGTACCTACTATCCGGTGCGACTCGCCTCCCCCCACGGCATTCTGTGAAAGGCGAACCTTGGGCTACGCCGGATAAGTCTAGATATTCCGTCGAGAAGAAGAGCTTCAGGAATCCGACATCGACAGCCTGTCCCTTTCTGAGTGTGTACCTGTGCGGAACCGTGCCACTTGCGCCGTACCCAATGGACAACATTTCTCCAGGAGGAAGGGAAACGTCGGTGTCTTTCTTCGCACGTCCCGGTTGATAGTACGGATCTGAAAGGCAGATAATCTGGTCAGTGAACGGGAAGTGAGGATCGGCAGGACGACGTACCGATGCTCAAATCACTGACATCGAAATAGAACATCGAAACATAAAGAGGTACAGACATCGTATTGGTAATCTTGAATCCATAGATCGCATCCTTATTGACATCAACCATAATCACACCTCCGATGATCAGATTATGGCCTTTGGGATCAGGCATTAAAACCTCCAGCAAGCCATTGGTGTATTGTCCGGTATTTTTGAGCTTCACACACTCGAGCGTGCCGGCGAGGGGACTCCCTTTGCTCGAATGGCGAAGGTACCAATAAAAGTCAGCAGAACTTCGAAGAATACGGTGCATGGCGTCCGAATCATTGATGTCAACTTCGAATGGCATGCGTGTCAGCCCATGTTGTCGACAGAGCTTATCCATGATCTTGAAATGGACAACATCACCATCCGTGGCAACGACAAGGTCCGGCCCATCATCGCGGCTCTCCAGCAAACGGAATCCCCTCTTTCCTGGTTGCATCTCGTCGGCTACTTGCTTAAAGATCCCTAGTAACCTTTCGTCCGGCTCGATGAAAAGGCGGACATCCTGGTCCTCACCGACTCGAATCCGCAAAGCATATCCGGGAGCAGTAAGAGGGAAAGGCGTTCCATTGCCACGCGAGGCGAATTCGCACGTAGCAGTGAAAGCGGTGGTATTTTTGACAACGACGGTTCCCAGAGCAGATGCCATAGTTCTGTCAGCGAAGACAACGAACTCGGCGTTCTTTGTGATACCACGGGCCTCGCCAGCTTGCAAAACGTACTGGCCCGGCATGTCAGAGGATGCAAGGATGGGGTACAATTCGCGTTGTGGGTCGGGTACTTTAGAATTGAATAGGCATCGAGATTGGTGGACACCTTCGTACTGCGGGTCTTGTCTGTAACGGACAGATCAGTGTTAGCACACTAGGACACGAAGGCGGGCTTACGCGGGTAGATCAGGCAGATTGGTTATCACGTCCCTGTAAGTAAGCTTGTCCACCTGACTTTCCCGTAGCAAGCTCAACAACGCTGAAGTAAAGATGCCATGTCCATCTCTTTCTCCGGCTTCTTGCCCGTGCTTACACGCTGAAAGGAGCACGTGTGACAACAGACCTGTCGTCTCGAATCCCTTTGCAACGAGACTCGCCCGGGCATCTGGCTCAATGTCATGCAAGAGGTCTTGAGTGACTGTATAAGTTTCTGGGAGATCGATCCCGCGAACGGCAAAAGTGGGATCATTGTCGTCCGCTCGCGTGCTCGAGCCAGAATGACAACAGTCGAGAATGACGGTCTGTCGGTGCACCTGCTCAGATACCACGCGTGACAGAAATAGCGGGAACCTTACGATGTTGTCTGACTTTTTCGCTGCGAGGTCTGCGAGGAGATGAGAGAGCCTCAAATGTAGTACACCTTGCCCTCGCTGGGAGTCAGTCGACCCGTCCAGGATAAAGTCGTAAGGAACAAGCATTTGAATCTTCCCGTTGGCACTGTGCCACCCAGACGGTGCATTCGCCTCTGCTCCATGCCCTGCGTAGAAGATGAGAATCGGGTCGTCCTTCTTGATCGCCGGATTGTTCCCAAGGTCCTGAATCGCTGTCTCAATAGCAATTCTCGTGGCTTCTTCGTTGCGCAAATTCTTGATTTGGCACTGTGGGACGCCGAGAGTCACTTCTAAAAATTCGTTGACGGCGTCAGTATCGGCAACAGCGCCGCTGAGATCTCTGACCCCGTTTGAGAGGTGCTTGTCAATGCCGATAACCAGCGCAAACAAGGGCGGGGCAGGGCTAACCGTCGCAAAATCAATGCCATACCCTAGGGCGTGAAAACAGAAACCAACCGTCCAATGGTATTCAACCGAGGAGGACTGCAAAAGTTCAGGGTTATTGCCATTTCTTCGCATGGACTTTGGCATTGACATACGATGGAGAGGACGACTGTTCTGAACCATCTACAAGCCTACCATGTTCGAGTCAATAGATTAATCCTCTTTCACGCAGTGATTCCTTACGTCGGAGGAGGAGGGGAGCTGTAATGTGGACAGCAGAGATTCAATAGGCGTCGACAGAATTGAAATCCTCCTGACCACATCAGAACGTCCAACATAGTGCTGACTGTGATGTTAAGCCAATTAAAAAACATGTGGATGAAAGACAGAGACGCGAGAAGGATTCCGGCCAGTAGGATTGTAGGTGCGAGTTCGGCCACAGGGCAAAGAAGCGCAACACTTTATATATGTAGCAGTCTCTGACGCTTGTCCGCATCCCGCGGAATACTCCGTTTCGGACGCGATGGTTCATTTCAACGAAAACGCTGCGGTGGCCTGAAAGCAAGTTCTTCGCGGGTCGACCGTCATACTGCGTTGGATATGAACTTTGAGACACTAGGAGGTAATTTGATGCTCTTGAGGTAACACATCGATAACGATCAATAAATAAATAAAGGTGTCGCAGAAGCAAGGCAAATGATTGAAGTGAGCAGCCTTATGCAGTCGTGGAGTAAGAAGTGCTAATGAGGCCTGGTATTTTCGTGTATGCCCGCAGGAATTTGATCGGCGTCGAAGTTGTATATGGGAATCGGGGTGTCTATTCGGGTGGGTTAGAATCTCCTCCTTGAGCGGCTGATATTCTTTTAGAGCTCTGAATAGGCCTTTAAGTTCATCGAAAAATGATCGAAAGTCCCGACATTGGATATGCCACCGGTGGGATTTTCGCTCCATCTTCGATTCCAAAGGCCTCTGAGTGTATTACGCGCTATCGCAATGTGAATGAGGCCGAAGTGCCGCTATCCATATTGTCACTCCGTCGCAAGGGGCTACGTGCTCAAACGGCGCGCTACGACAAAGGAGTGTGATCATAATCCATGATCGGTCGCAAAGTTGCAGCGCTACGGCAAAGGAGAGTCTCGAAAGGCTCTCTCACCTGTAATTTCTGCACAATATGGTACTCTGGTCCACTACTGACAATTCGTCCATCCAAGGTCATCTTGAGGTCGATTGTCAGGCCAAAAAGAGTATCAGCAGAATGACGAGAAGTGGTAACAATGCACAGACGTAGTATTGCTGCTCAATGGTATGTGGTTGGAACATGAGCGCTGAGCGCCGAGCATTGATCATTTCCGCGAGCTAATGACAACCGGCAAGCTTAAGACATGGGGAAATGAAATCAAAAAGCAAGGACAACGCTTCAGACTCCAGGGGACGTCACCCCACCATTGAAACCATCTTTCGACAGATTTAAAACTTAATAGTGAAAACCTGTGGAGTGGAAGAAACCATAATTCAGTAGAGCGAGCAAGAAGATAGTGTTAATACCAAGGTTGAGGAACGGCCGAGTTCATAGGCCTGACATGACGAAGTGCTGGCTACGAAGTCTCACACTGTAGAATAGAGACTCCTCATGGAGTACATTAGAGAAAGCCTAAGGCCTAGTAAGGGATCAAACAAAATTAAACACGCGCAAGTGAAACATACAGAGACATGCGCACGGTCCACAAGCTTGAGGAAGCGAAGGAGACGTTGATACACGGTGAATCTGATGCTAATATACCCGAAAAATGAAACAGCGCCGACGGCGAAGCCAACCATTTGAGAACAAGCGCGCAACAGCGTTGCTCGGGCCCATGAAACGATACAAATTAAAATCGCCGTACTCAGGCCCAAGCTCGACGTCGACGTCCATGGTGGTCCTGTGGTGAAGACGTGTAAAAAGGGATGGTGTCCGCTGACTTGGTAACCGCAGCTCCATGGGGTAGCTGGTGGCTTTGTAAGCATCCCTTGTCTTGACTGCCACGCCAGAACATGGAAACACATTGATTGCGACTCAGCATAAAAGGACGCGGTTGCCGTCAAATACTTACAACTCGTCAAGTCTCTCTCTATCTCTCACGACAACGAAGGAAGAAGTCGAGTGCATGCCATCTGGTTCCCCATGACGATGAGGAGCAGGAGCAGGAATCGACACATGCGGCACTTATTGAGTTTGTCATCTCACCGAGAGGCTACGACGTGGACTAAAGAAACGATAGTGGCGAATGAGACTTTATTTCATGCCTGATACGTCTAGCCGGTATTTCTGGGATGTGTCAGGTGTATACATTGATGAGGAGGACGATTCGGAGTTGGTTGTATACGGGTTTAACCATCCGGTACGTCTGTCAGTCAATTTGGGTTCCTTCTCTCATTGTCCCAACAGCATCGCTGGGACCGCCCTGAACTTGCATCACGAATGAGAAGCAGAAAGGCTAGTTCCTCAATTGGATCTGTGTATGACAAATCTGCTTCAACCTCGAGCGCTCGACATCGACTCAGTTTTTGGAAAACCCTCAACGGTCGGGGGATGAAAGCAACATTGGCCGTGTCCATTATTATGGAGGCTATGTCTTCGGCAAGTTCCTGTCCACCACGGAGAACGTGGGTTAATCTTATAGCCACAGACGGGCATGGTGCAAGACTTCATTTCTGCGTTACATTCAGCACCTACCTAGGAAACTTTTGTTGGCTGCGTTCACAATCAAGTCAACACAAAGCTTCGTTATATCTCCCTGGTTCTTTGTAGATGCAACTGAACGGACGACACACACTATTTACAGGTAAGAGGTTATAGGCATGTACCATCAGAGATATTCGCTAATGATGGTGTGCAGTACCATTCGCCTTACAGGTTGCCTATTCAGCCATGGCTGTATTCCTGACCACATTGCGAATACTGCATAGGCTTGACGATCAACCTTCGAGCGCATCGGCATCCTAGCCACCGACTCGACGATGCCATCTTCACTAAATGTACTATAAACGACGTTGCTATACAAGCGTCGATGATGATTAAAGAAGCGGTAAGATCGTGTTGGAGGTCAGCGGAAAACATCCAAATGCCCGTGCTTCCGTTACTCCATCCATTACCTATTCTGTGATTCAATGCGACTAACGGGGGACGCACAGACCTGCAGAACGTCCTTCGTTTACAATGTCAAATTTGAACCGACGCTCTGGGCACGATGATAATATACTTGCTCACGTCGAGTTGGAAACAGCGGGTTGGATCTCAAAATTCGCGACGCGTAATTGCCGTACGTCAGTCTTGTGCCTTTTGCTTCGTCGCTCATGATAAATTCAAAGGCATCGATTTCAGAGGAGAAGAATGTACAGTACAAGATGTGATAATGCATACGATGGGGTGACTCCCGACCTCGTTCGCAGGGATTTATGCACAAGATGTAATATTTCATAATGCATACCGTTGCCGAACATGTTTGACAGAGATATGCATTATCACATCTAAATGATTATCAGATTTGGAGTATATGTACCTGCTAAAATACCATATGCATCAGTACAAACCTCACTAAAAGTGACTCTGTTAGGACCAAAATACAGGAGATAGGGCAGAAAGAGGCAAGAAAATACCTGAATTGAGTGCGGCAAGGTGCGGCACATCACCTTGTCACAGGATTGTCATGCCATGTGACAACATGTTCGTGCATATGATCTCGACGCACTCGCTATGTGTGAATAGATTAGGTGTATGGGCGAAAACCGGAGTTCTCCGGCTCAACGCATAGACTTTTTGGGGGGAGACAATGTGCTGAGGATCCCCGATTGTGCAGGAGTCTGAACAATGCATCTGCAGTGCGTGATCCCCCAGAAACAGGAGAGAAGAGTCATAATGGAATAGTAGAATAGTAGAATAGTAGAAAGGGAGCAGTGTAGCTCATAGATTTTCAGGGAAGATAGTATTGTAAGCTGAATCTTCAAAGTTGTCCCCTTGACTTTCATCATAGGGTGAATGGTACATATTTTCGGGGGTAGTGGACTCATTTAGACACTCTGAGTGTTCGTAGCTGTCATCTTGGAAAGGGGAGAGTGATTGAGGACGAGAATAGTACTTGAAGTCATTGTTCTTGCTGTCAGTAGTAGTATAGTATCGACTGTCAGAACCACTTGCATCAAGCTAGAGTGGAATGCAACCAATAGAGGAGAGGCATTTATGCCATCGTGAACATCAGTAAATCATGCAACCAATAGTAGTAGGAGAGGTTTTAAAGCCATTGTGAACATCGACAAATCATAGTAGCAGAGGCATTACAGCCATTGTGGAGCATTGTGCAACCAAACAGTAGGAGAGGCATTGGAGCCATCAACAATCATTAAAAACATCATGCAACCAAATTGTAGAGAAATGCAATCAATGAAAAAGGATAGGACAGGCAAGCAATGGGACAATGCAGATAATGAGATAGGCATCAAGAGCACAATATAATAGACAGACCATTGGGGAGGACACCATGGTTTGGTCATGTAGATCATTTGAGATGTTTTCCAATCTTTCAGCCACAATTTTGCTAAGATTGGGACCAGACTTTCCTCCCTCGATGTCATGGTGCCATTGCATGTGGGTTTCATCAGCATAGACAAGAAGAGTTGTTTCGCCATTAGAGTGTTGTCGGAAGGGATGAAGAGTTAAATTAAGAAACATGGTAGCAAACATTTGGACAGTCTTTTTGGGCCAGTTCACAGAGCCAATAGCCCATAGGAACCAAGAGAAAGCATAAGAGAACTGGGACCAAGATAAGTCCTTGTCAGACATGGCATTCTTGGATGGTGTAATTGTTGAGGATGCTTGGAATGATAGAGAACCTGATGTAGTGTCTTGGAGGAGGTTCATGGTGTCAGGAGCGAGAGAGTTAACAACATCAGAGGCTTCAATGGAAGCCATCTTTGTGAAGTACCAAAGAGGGCAGTATTTAAAATCGGAGAGCTGTTTGAGAGCATAGGGATGAAGGATAGGTTCTTGTTCCTTGCTCACTTTCAAAAGCGGGTCAAAATTCCAGAGTTTGGGATGCTTCTTCTCTCTCTCTTTGTGTTCTGTCTCTTTCTCTTTCTCAATCTGCAAACAGGCCTCATCTGTTGCATGGTCTTGGGCTTGCTGGGCTTGGTGCATGTGAGCATCCCAAATGTCTCGCTCCTTCAAGTTCCTTGAGGTCCAGTCTTGGACTAATCAGTTGATAGTGTCTTGAGAGGAGAGATTATTGGTGGATTGGACAGCGTTTCGGATGAATGAGAAGTCATTGGATGTGAAGTTGGGGCACTGAAGAAGGTGTGGATTGACTTTGAGACAAGTGGCAGTGGTAGTAGAGGGAATAGGTGGCATTGAAAGGTGTAGTATAGACAGTAGTAGTAATTAAATGAGTTTCATTGCTTTGTTACAGGCTGAGCTCAGGTATGAGCAGTATGACTTGCCCTCAGTGTGATGGCTAAGGGAAGGTTCCAGTCTCCCAATCACATGCTCACTCATACACAAACCCTATTCTTAGATTCTACTCGTGCCTTGTATACTCTCAGAACATTAAATAATGTATAAACTGAGGTGGCTCCCGACCATATGCATTATTGTTAGTACAACAATAACTCAGTCAGACACACATTGATATGGTGAATGACTGAGGTGCATTTGAAGTGATCAGCCATGGTTAATGGCTCAAATTAGGAGAACTGGGATCTAAATATAGGTAATAAGTCAACTAAATCAATAACCGGCAGTATAGGCTGATTCCTCGACACTCCCCCTGAAGCCTATACCTCATAACCTAAACCCTGGTCATCCCCATATGTCTTAATAGAGTAAGCATGTGAGGCTTCAGAATGATCTTCATGAAGATATTGGCTAGATTGTCCTCTGAGGGAATATATCAGACATTGAGCTCCCGAAGCTGAACTGCATCACAAATCCAATGATAATCCATCACAAAGTGCTTTGATTTCCTGTGGCCCTTTGTGCTTTGAGTCAGATTGATGGCCAAATTGTTGTTGCAGTTTAACGGGTATGGCCTGTCTTTGTAGATCTCCAGCTCATCTAGGAATGAACTCATCCATGTGGATTGCCTGCCCCTGTGCACTGTAGCAACATACTGATATGCCTGCCAGCCATACACCCTTTAAAAATGCATGTAATTTAACATTTCCTGGCAATACAACAGTATTATATTGCACCAATCAGTAAGACACAGAAAGAAAGTAGCACATTGTAAAGAGAAAGGTCCACCTGGTAACTTTGAAATGGGCTGTTCCAATGCTTGAATAGAAGATCGGGTATTCTATCCAGTAGACCAAGGTTCCAGGTTGTGACTCATATAGTGTAATCACCCAGCATTCTAGAAAAAGTTATATGATTGCCTGGTGAGGATCTAGTAGGATTGATTGACTTGGTAGCCATGGATGAGATAATACCTGCCAGGTAGAGCATTTATCCTCACCAGGCTGGGTCAGCAAGCATATTAGTCAGTAGTAAAAAGGATTGGTAATAGTGTACCAGTAGGATAGTATAAATACAGGTCATGTATCTAGTGGGGAATCAGGTTTCTGACCCCCCCGAACACTACCAGGTGAATAGTACAGGTTTATTGGTTAAGAGCTTCGAGTCGTAGACTCACCTGGAATAGAAAAATTGTGACCTGGTCACATCATGTGTGCAAGAACAGACAAGCAAGCGAACAGAATTAAGCTAGAAACAGAAAGTCAGACCCGAGAAACAGTTCAGAACCAGTCAGTGTGTTTTAAGTCGCAACCAGGCACAACGTATCAGTAGTGAAACTGCACCAGGCAGCCAGCATGAGTTCAGAACCTGCACCAGGCAGTTATTCTGTATCAGTTTGAGTTTGTGTTCAGTGACATGTTGAACTTAGAGTGGAAACCGCAATATATTCTTATACAAATCATATTCATTGCACCCAGAACTTGTATCCTATAGTACAAAGTGTTGTAACCTGGTATAACATACCTCCCTTTGAACCGCAATTACTGAGTGTTTAGTGTAGTGTGGTATGTGTAGCACATCATATCTTCATAGGTGCTCAGCACCTTTCATCTGGAGCCCACCGCGAGGGGGGGTTTATATTTAGATTCAAAACTTTGTATTGAATGTAACAGTTCTACAACCTGGAAGACAATTCCTATCTTCAACCTGATCTGAATAGTGTTCAATCATTGCAGCAAGCTGCACAAGAAGCACAAAAACTTAGAGCAGAACAAGAGGCAGCTGAGCGTAGAGAAATCCACGAAGCTGAAACAGCAGCTAGTATAGTTCCGCTTGTAACATGGAAAAGACCAAGAACAGAGCCTTGGGATATAGAAGCTGAGATTGAAGTGAACATTGCTGAAGCAGCTTTGGAATGTGCAAGGATTGAAAGAGAATTGCACAACGCCTCTCCGGAACCTACCCCATTGAGTTCAACTTTTCCTGGTAGCGCTAGGCCAGTATCCAACTTCAGTTCAAACTTGAACTTGCAATCTCAACAGAATTACACACCCCTGCAGACATTAACCATGGCTGCAAAGTGACAGATGCTGATGGAGTCATCGAGAGATGCACCCAAGTTAGAAACTTCAAATCCCTGGGCGATCCAAAAACATTTCAGAATCTTAGAAGGAATGTTTAAGACTCATGAAGGAGCATCCATGGATGATGAGAAGAAAGACTGGGCTGTACACTACACCAATACAGACATTAAAGATCAGTGGAGAGCCTTCCCTACATTTGATGTGGGAAAGACCTGGCAAGAATTTAAGGAAGAAGTCATGCACAGCTATGATGGCACTGCAGAAGATGATGAAGATGCACGTAAAGAGCTTCTTAAGGTAGCCAACAAGTACAAGAGAGAATGTATCATGGACTCTGCCAATTACTTGAATTATTGTCAAGAGTTCCAGGCCAAAAGTAAGCCAGTCATTAAAGAGAAATTAATGTCAAACTTGGACCTGGTAAAATTGTTCATCTCACCTTTTGAGAAAGAACTCTTGTGGAAGTATATGAAGGATCGTTGATGGGCCTTAGACTTCTGTGGCAACGGCAACACCAACTCGGAATGAGATTGGTTAATTAACGTAGTGGCACGGCAATCAAGGCGATTGTGTGTGCGAGTGGTTTGGGGCACCTCCGTGCAGTAGAACAATTCCTCTATATGCAAGAATACACTGCGACTTTAAGTCTGCGAAGTAGTACTGCTTGGTAGTCGAGTACTAGATGCTAAGGCTATAAGCCGGTAGGGATCTCTCGAAATGAGAGGGAACAAAAATGGGTATGACGTGAATACCATGAATCCGTATGAGAAAACGTGCTGTGAGACTAGAAAACGTCGCTCGACGGTAATCGGAGCCGGGTGAACGATGGAGAATAGACTAAACGGTCGGTAATAGTCTATGGGCGAGTGAAGCGATGAGAAAACGGCATGGGGAATGCGAGTGTCGAAGATAAACGTGGATCGAGGTGCTGAGGGTGGGCTGGCTAGAGAAAACGTGGAACTACAAAAACTGGTGGCGATACTGGTCCTATACGATGCGATGGTGCTGAGTCGATGTCGAAACTTGTCTGGTACTGAAACGATCCTATCCTATGTCAAACTAACCTTCAAGTCCACTCGGGGGACTGATACTATATGAAAACTGGCTGAAACTGATCCTAAGTCTGCTCTGAGACTACCCAAGTGGGTGACGATAACAATGGTGAAAGTGAAACTGTAAAAACTCCAATGGTGTGAAAGTGAAACAATGACGGCCTATAAAAGATAACGGGGGCGAGGTATAGCGCGGCGATCACGTATTGGCACAGTATGAGCGTGCACCAATAGTGTTAAGAGCGAAGAGTGTGTAGCGAAGGACTCTTCACAGTTAAAACCGTGAGATAACTCTGGTGAGCTCAAGAGTCGACGTGCAATCGAGAATATGCTGGTGCAAACGATATATTGCCATAGAACGGTGAATAAACATTGTTTACTGGCGATAGACTAGAGTGTGATGATAATTGACGTAGTCTGGGGTCAACTGGAGATGAACTGCCTTCTAACTACGTTTTCTAGCTAGTTTTTATACTACAAGTATGAATTTATAAATAGAGTAGATATGCGAGACTTAATAAGGCCGTAAAGCCTTGGCTTTGTAAAAATCATAGGTAACATATGGTATTTCGTCTTCTAAAGTAACAGCAACTTGTTGACATTGCCGCATATGGATGCGAACTGTATGGTTTTGCTGAGCGATGCACGGATCGTTAGGTGCTGTTTAGCTGCGGATTAGTGAGTGATAGTTGCCGTGCTGAGGTGTATGCGTGGGGCAACGATAATTCAAAGTCTTGGCACTGTAACAGCCTTAGTAAACACGGTCTATAGTTGCCGTAGCTGTAATTATCGTAGCTGGGAGGGTACTCACGTCAATCACGTCATTTCATTAAATGATTGATGGGCACATCAACTAGTGCTTCTGAGTGATATAGCAACCCCGTTTTAGGATGATTGTCGATCAAAGGTGCCTTGCCGTGATGGGATACAGTAATTGTGATGCGAGGTGAGCTGGGAAGGATAACAGAGTGTGTGAGGAGTGGTTGCCGTAGGATAAAAGTGGTATCACTGTGTGTGCAATCTTTGGTTTGCTGAAAGGCCGTTGAAGGGACAGTAGCGTTAATTAGCAGGCAAAATCCGCGAATTCTGAGCGTACAGAGCCTGGAGGCTCATCATCGTCTGAGTAGTCAACCAGTGGCTGTGGTAACTGTGACTAACCCAGTGAGAAACGCACGTGATCCCTGGGATTTAGAAGATGTGTTCAATGCTGGAACATGGGTATTGAAGGGACCTGATGCAGTCTACAATGAATTATTTGATAGTTCATTGCTGGCTATGGATAGTACCTCCAAGGCTGAAGCTTCGAGCATTCTGTCAAACCGAGGCATGGTAACTTACAAGAAGGAACCTACTATGGCTGAATTGCCAGATGAAGTGAACAGCTTCCTGGCAACGATGGATGATGGTAATAGGCTCATTGTGAAGTTGCTAGAGATGAGTGTTTGATCACAAAGTAAGAGAGATGAGGAGTTACACAAGATGTTGGCACAGATTAAGACCCAACCACGGGTTACTCAATCTGTGCCTGTCCAAAGTACTCATGGGCAGTATGGCAGTAACACTGACATGCTTGAAAAGCATTCACACATGTAATTTTGCAAAATGTATCAATACATACATTTTATAAGACCTAGATACCAAAGCAATGAGATATACCTTAGAGCGCAGTGTACTAAGTGTGGACAATGAGGTTCCTTGAGTGATGCTTGGTGGAACGCAAGGCTTAACTGCAGAGTGGTACCATAAGGGTCACACTAAGTCTAAAGCCCCAGCACTTGACACTGAGTACACTGACAATGCATGGAAGACGCATGCTAAGAATGGAACCAGCAAAGCTCAGGAGATAATTGATACTTTGTGCCACCTTGATCTATGATGCATGAGGCACTGCCATGTGGGGAACTAGCACTCTAGACCTCAGAATGTTTAGAATTGAAGTAAGACCAATGTCTCTGACTTTGGCCGATGTGCGTAAGGCCTAGACTAGATGCTGGTGGTCCTAGAAGACCATGGAAATCACTAGAAGATATTATTACCATAAATAAGAGTTGCGGGGTAGGCTACAACTCTGAGGAAATACTAGGTGACATCAGTACGCGCAGATAGCGTGGTTAACCAATGTTGTGCAGCTGAGATACCAGGATCTGGCCCCGAGCCAGAGCTCTGAGTAAGCACCAAGCAATGGCATGATTATGGCAACATGCCTGGGACTCAGGAAAGGAAGTTCCGCCAGTCAAGAGTTACTATTTAAGGTTGTATTAATATGTAGAGCGCATAGTATAAATACCATAGTGTAGTAATAGTGTACAAGTTTGGGACCCCCATTGTAGTCATGTGCAAGCCTTCAGCTTGACACCCTAGCAGCAGGACTAGTTTGTAACTTTGAGTGAGAGAATAGACCGAGAATTGATATCATACCGAGTGAATTGAGTTGCGCACGAGGCATAGAAAGCTTAGCAGGGGACTTGCTTAGTGGGGGACCTGTGTACAGTGTGAATTAATTGGTTGGGTGACTTGCGCTCTAACCCTGAGAATAAGAGATATTGTGTTATTGCAGACATGCTCTTGAGTTTTGAGGGTTTCTTATGACATGCAGTGCTACAGGTGGCAGAGGTTCAAACCCTTTGGTCTGATTAGTGTTCGTACAGAGGCCTTCTTTTAATGCGTGGCACTACAGGCAGCAGAGGTTCAAACCCTGTGGTCTGATTAGTGCACGCTTGAGGGTTCTCATTTCCACAAGCAGCAGAGGTTCAAACCCTTTGGCTTGTTGGACAGGGTTTATTTGGTTATTGTTTCTCTGGATTGGCACAGGTTCAAACCCTGTGAGTCTATGATTGGTTTGGAAGCTTGAGCGCATGGGTTCAAATCCTGTGGCTTGAGTGGACATGTTTTGAAGGGTTTCTGCTTAGAGCGCAAGCTTTAAGTTATGTTTAGAGTGTGTTTAAGTTGCTTGTGGTCACCTGTGTGTGTCGTCCAAGGCTTATTGAGGGTTTTGTTGGTGTGTGGTGATGAGTTGTGTATTGTAGTACACCTTGCCTTGAGGCCCGGCGACATCTGTCGCCCCTCTTGTTATTAAAAGCCTTTGGACTTAGAGAGATCTGGATACCCTACAAGCACTATCGCTATATGTGTGTATTGTATATTCTGAGAGTTTAGTTGTATTGCTTCAATCTGCTTCTATCACATAATATCCCCCCAAGAACTTTGAGGGTTTGTGTGTGTAGTGTTGGATGTGGGTGTGATCAGTGTCTTCAACACTGTTGCATTTCTAGCCTGCACACACAGAGTCTCTTCAACACACCTAGTAACTGTCATTTCTGTGAGATGCCTGGACACTTCCAGGTAGATTGTCCCTACAAGCTAGAGATGATTACTACCAGGGAACTAGTTCATGTACCAGAAACTCAGAATATGTATAGGTTATGGGACAGTAATCCTCCACCAAAAGAACCTGCCAGGATGAGCCCAAGAGCAAGGATTCAGCATTATTATGAAACATGCAAGGCTTCTGGATCTAACACTGTTGGACAGACCTATATTGTGGCCCTGCAATTGTCGGGCCTGGTGCCTCAGCACATTATGTCTCACCAAATAGCAGAAGAGAAAGAGGATATCAGCTACTTGAAGAACATGCTCGAGAAGTTGATACAACAGACCTTGCACATGGCACTGGAGAAAGTTGATCAGTATCTGAAAGGACCACAATGGGAATCTGTTGTGAAAACCAGAGGCCAACAACAGCAAGAGGCTAGCCAGGCTAATGAACCTTTGCAAGATACCCAGGATTTTCATAAATGTTCAATGAAGGCAGAGGAGCACCATAAAAAGGCTGCAGTGGTGACTGGGCTGGGTGACTCTTCACCAGAGGATGTAAACCAAAACCAAAAGTGAGAAGCAGAAGTGGAGAACTGGTGATCATGCCCAAAATTGCAAAGCAAATATACCTCTAGTAATAGTAGTGATAATGATGAGATAGTTATCTTGAATCTGAAAATCCATACGCTGCAGTACCTGACGTGACATTACTCCCCTCTCTGGGATGAGTTGAGAAATTCTCTGTCTTACCAGGTGAAGTTAAGAAAGAACTGGCTTACAGAAAGAAAGTAGAAGTGCAATCAGGCAACTTAGAGAAGGAAGTCTGGGACCAAATGATGAAGGCTCCCGTTACCCTTACTGCTGAACATTGGTTGGCATTGTCACCCAGTGCCAGGCAAAAGATAAAGACCTATGTCATGCCTAAGAGGATTTCTACCAGTAAAGTACTTCTGGAGGATGTTGCTGATGCTGAAGACAATGAGGAACCAGAAGAACCTTGAGTAACTTTGGGATCGGTTGCCAATATATTGGAACCTGGTCTAGAGGACTGTATCAGAATTGAAGACTTATCAGTTGAATGCACCTTCTACATAACTACAATGCGACAAGGTCTTGTCCCGGAAGGGTCAACTATCATTAGTGATCCCATAGTCCAGTATCTGGAATCTATTCTGGAAGGCAAGAAGCCCAGAACGATAGTAGTGGTTGTGTTGTTGTCACAGTCTTTAAGATCAGTCTACCCATTGGTCTCAGGAAGAAAGAAGTTAGAATGTCTTTGCAACTCTGGATCACAAATCATATCATGTTCAGCTAACCTGGCTAAGCAGATGGGATGGGAATATGACCTGGATATCTATATTTTGATGGAAAGTGCAAATAGAGGCATTGAAAAGTCACTAGGATTAGTGAAGAATGTGGCTTTCTTATTTGGAGAAGTCACCATGTACCTGCAAGTCCATATACTAGCCAACCTGGCATATGACTTGTTGCTTGGAAGACTATTTGGTACTTTAACTTCAAGTGAAGTAAAGAACTCATCAGACGGTGACCAGACAATGATTCTTACAGATCCCAATACCAAGAAGCGGACCCTGGTACATACTTATCCAAGAGGACAAGCTCCAGCAGTACTCCAAAGGGAGCCTGCAACAGGTTTTCAGAGCTCAAAGATCTGATCCCAGATCAAGGAGAGCTAGTGGTCATTCTCACACAGGATAAGGAGGGTAACTTCATTATTGAAAGTTATGCTGGGTCTCCAGGCAAACAGGACTCATTCACCAGAATAAATATCAGAGATTTCTATCTCAGTGCAAGTCAGCAAGTAACAGAAGATCTGCTGGCCAGGTCACTTATCAGCACGTTTTACACCCAGAAGTACCTTGGCAATAAGTCAAGTGGAAGAACGGGCATCCTAGTACAAGAAGTAAGGGAAACCTTGCCTATCTTTGACATTGAAGCAATGAATCGAAGAGAAAACCAGAGAAGGCAACCAGGTAAAACTGAGTTCAACCTGGAAGAGTTGTATGATGCACCCTTGAATGTTGGTAGTGATACCTGGCAACAAGAGGCAGTTCTTGTAACTAAGAAATATAAACTGGTGGCCTTGAAAACCAAGCCAGTGCTGACAACACTGCCTTCCAACTTTAGAATCGTCCATGATATTAAAGGAGATCTGCTCGAAGGGATACCTGAATTATCACCTTATCTGGAAGATTTTGAACCAACTGGAAGGTATTCTCTTGAGCGAAAGCTTAAGATTGACGAGATACATGGGGAAGATTTCTTATGGGCTAAGAAACATAAGTTGATGCACCATTTTATGATGCTACAGAATGAAGGGTTTGCCTGGGATGACTCGGAACAAGGACATTTCCAGAAAGACTTCTTTCTGCCAGTAGACATCCTGGTGATTCCACATATGCTCTGGGTACTTAAGAATATTCCAATCCCAGCTCTGATATACCAGGATGTATGCAAGATAATCAAAACCAAGATAGATGTGGGGGTGTATGAACCTTCTAATTCATCATACCACTCTTAGTGGTTTTGTGTATTGAAGAAAGATGGGAAGAGTTTGTGGCTAGTGCATAGCCTGGAACCATTGAATGCAGTTACTATTGCACATTCTGGCCTTCCCCCAGCAATGGAAGAATTAGCAGCTCATTTCACAGGCAGAGCTTGTGGGGGAATCCTGGATTTATTTGTAGGATATGATGCAAGATCTTTAGCAGAATCATCCTGAGACCTTACCACTTTCCAAATGCTGTTTGGAGCACTGCACCTGGTTACTTTGCCGATGGGCTGGACCAACTCAGTACCCATATTCCACGATGATGTAACTTATATTTTGTAAGATGAGATTCTGCATTTTACCAGGCTATACATTGATGATGTTCCAGTAAGAGGACCAGAGACCAGGTACGAGTTACCAGGAGGAGGATACAAAACTATACCTGAGAACCAGGGAATCCACAGATTTGTTTGAGAGCATTTCCAAGTTCTCAACTGCATCATTCAAAGGATGAAGTATAGTGGAGGAACCTTCTCTGGGCCAAAAGTGGTTCTCTGTGCCTCAGAAATTATTGTAGTAGGACATCATTGTACCTATGAAGGAAGAAAACCAGAAACAGAATGCATGAAAGTCATCCTCAACTGGGGACCCTGTAAAGAACTTGGAGACGTACGAGCTTTCTTGGGAATGTGTGGGATATATTGCATGTTTATCAAAGATTATTCCAAGCTCGCTGAGCCGTTGACTAATCTTACCAGATTGAAAGTACTGTTCCAATGGGGTCTAAACCAAGAAGAGTCAATGCAAGCCTTGAAAGATACATTAGCCAAGAGCCTGGCACTATGATCAGTAAATTATGATTGGCCAATCATCTTATGTGTAGACACTTCCTGGTGAGCAGTTGGATTCTACATATGTCAATCTGACCCTGAGAATCCTAAGACAAGGTATTACTGTTGATTCAGCTCCATCATCTTAAATGAATGTGAAGCAAACTTCTCTCAACCAAAGAGAGAATTGTACGGGCTGCACCTTGCCCTAATAGCTTGCAAGAATTGGGTGTGAGGATCAAGGAACTTGATAGTAGAAACTGATGCTAAGTACATTTTAGGCATGTTGAGAAATCTGGATAGTGTGCCTAATGCAGCAATAAACAGATGGATAGAAGCTATACTTCTGTTTCATTTTAAGTTAGTGCATGTACCTAGTAAAGCTCATGGACCAGATGGACTTTCCTGGAGGGATTTTTAACTAGGAGATGATGAATATGGATGACTTGAGAAAGACCTGGAGGTAGAGCATGATCCACTAGAGTACGATGCTAGTCAAGAACCAGTACCATTGGAGTTTGAAGAATTCTCTGACAGGATTGATACCCGGCATGGTTATGTTACCATAACCAGGGCACTGGTAGATCTTGAGACAGATCAAAGTTTCCTAGCTGAGAATGGAGGACAAGTAGTAAGCATTTTATATGGCACACCTATACTACCAGATGCAGAGGAATTCACTGAGACTGAAGAGTATTCCAAGGAACATAGAGGCAAGATTGGCAAAGAAATGGATGAATGGCTAGCTCTGGTATCAACCTGGCTTGACAAGCCACTTGAGAAACTGACCAATCTGGCGGATGTGCAAGTCTGAAACTTTGTAAGATTTGCAATGCACTTCTTTAAGGAAAATGGGCAAGTATATCACATGAGCTTGGAAGGCAAACACAAGTTAGTAATTGAGAAGTCAAGATGGGTACATATCATGAAGTCAAGCCACAATTACCTGGGTCATCAAGGAGTCTATGCAACCACAGAACTGATTAAGCAAAGGTTCTGGTGGCCTAAGTTAGAATGAGATGTAGCCTGGTACATGAAGACTTGTGAGATTTGCCAGAAATGTCAAATGTCAAAAGTTTGGATCCCACCCATGATAACCCATACTTCATCAATATTCCAAGTAATCCATGTAAATACAATGCACATGCCTGTATCATCAGGATATCAGTACATTGTCCATGAGAGGTGTGTGTTGACCAGTTGGATGGAAGGAAAAATGTTGAAAACTGAGACAGGAAAAGCTATCAGAGATTGGCTATTCCATGAAGTGTTCTGTCAATGGGGATGCATGTCATTGATCATAACTGACAATGGACCTCCCTTCCTCAAAGCAATAGCCTACCTGGAAGCCACCTATGGCATCCAGGGTATTCAAATCTCTGGTTACAACTCCCAGGCAAATGGAAAAATCGAGAGACCACACTTAGACATTTGCCAGATGCTGTATAAGGCATGCAATGGTGTTGCCTCTAAGTAGGCTTTGTATTTTCCACACATAATGTGATCAGATAGAGTAACAACTAGATGAAGAATGGGTTGTTCACCCTTCTTTGCAGTAATGGATGCACACCTGGTACTTCCTTTGGATATTGTAGAAGTGACCTGGTTAGTAAAATACCCTGGTTGCATGCTCACTACTGAAGAAGTGATTGGTTACTGGGCCCACACTTTAGCAAAACACTCATCAGATGTCACCCAGTTATGCAGCAAGTTACACAAGATAAAGATCTGAGAAACATTGAAGTATGCTCACATGCATGCTGCAACCATTAAGCAATTGAACTTCAAACCTGGCAGCCTCATATTGGTATGAAACACTGCCATTGAGAAAGCCATTGGAGGAAAAATGTGGCCCAGATATTTGGGACCAGTCATGGTTGTGAGATGCACAAAAGGAGGATTGTACATTGTAGCCGAAATGAATGGTAGCACCTGGGGATTCAAGGTGGCTGCTTTCTGGATCATTCCTTACATGACCAGGAAAAAGATCAACCTACCAGAGAAGCTTGAAGCTCTCCTAGATATGTCAAAAGAAAGTTTAGACCAGTTAGAGAACTCTCCAGAACTGGTGGAGGGGGTACCAGATGACTTCGCTTATTCTCACCCAGAATATGATGACTATGAGTCTTTGGATCCCCTTCTTGAAGTAAAGGGAGCATAACATGGTTTAAGCATATATTCATAAGTCTATGTATGAGTTGAGAATGCAAAAGCACTTGATCAAAAGCTATCGACAGCATGATTAAAATCGCCCAGATAGTGTCTACTAAGAAAGAAAAGCATATAGTAAGATAAGCATATAGTAAGAATGGTATGAAGGCAAGTGGAAATTAGAGTTTAATTTCACCCTATGTATCAGGACAGAGGCGGTCTATCTCAGCCGTAAATAGATTCAGCTGCTGTTGATCACAAAACTTGTAAGCTATGACAGTAGCTTCCAGGCAGTGAATGAGCAACTCTAACTTGGCATCAAGATGGCATTTATGAAGCTGGAAACTTGCAAGAGTTCCATCTTGAACATGCTTCACAGAAAGAAGTTTAAGGGTATCCTGAATGGACTTGTACTTTGACTGAAGTTGGAATTGATTCACCCAGGCTGTACCAGCAGAAGTCAGCAACCCAGAACAAGGTCTGACACCTGGAAGACTCACCAGCAATAGAAGACATGAGTTGATTGTCTCTAAGGTCTTCACTGTGAGCCATAAGAGTGATATCAGCACAGATACACTTGTTACTTCTTTCTGCAAGGATCCTGTCTTGTTTCTCCAATATGTCGATTGCCTTGCAATACATAGGGTCACTTTTTGTAAGCCCTGGTACATTGCAATAAGGAAGTACAATTACTATAGTACATAAGGAAAGACCATGAGACTCCTTCCCACAAGAATCACATTGTGCAGGATCAGTAGTCCGCTACCAAGTATTCAGCACAACTTCCTGGAAAATAAGAAAGGAAGGCTTACTGTGACAGGTGCAGGGGAATGAGTAGCAGCACACTTAGAGACCTGACCACGATGTTTGCAAGTAGTCCAGCCTCGAGTAGCTCCCTTAGCTACAGAAAGAAAGATTTGAGGATGAGCCAGGTTCTATATAATAGCCAGGAGACTCACCAGGTGCATCCTCATTGATGCTCATCTGTGAAATACCAAAAGCAAGTTGAACAATACAGTCAGTACTAAGTTCAGGCTACATACACTGTCAGATTCATTGCTATCCAAGTCAACAACCATACTTTCCTCTGCAGCTTTCATCTTGACATCCACCCCATGCTGTACAGAATGCCCTTTGCCTATGCTAATCAGCATGCAGACCAGATTGCATATTCCATGCTAATTGGTATGCCTATCTTTTCCCCCTCCCTGATGCTAATCAGTATGGATATCAGCATGCCCTGTAAGGCAAATACTCACACAATTCCTTTTTTTGCTTATTTCCACACAGCGTCATACAAAAAGACACCCTGGCTTACCCAAGCACCCAAAAACAGACTGACTAAGCAACTAAAAAAAGCTATTAAATTTTTATTGCTCTACAAATGTACATCATCATTGTCAGATTCATAATCGTCAATGGGGGGCAGCATGAAATCTGTTTGCCATGTAGCAGAAAAACTATGGGCAAGATGATGGTGAGCATCTGCCTGTTGCAGTGCATATGCCTGTATACCCTCTGCAATATTGTGCCCGATTCCTGACCATCCACTCTTGCGACTCTCCCACCAATCTGCTCAGTGCTGCAGCGTAACAAGGATTCTCCTTTGCTCCTCATGAAGCAACTCTCACTCCTCTTCCCAATGCCTCAGCCATGCCCTGCTTCTGATCCAGTGGATCTGAATGTCTGTGAGAGCTTTTAGAAGAGAACCCTGCAGAGATTACTAAACTGACCTTCTATGCTCAAGTTCTTGTCACAGTTTGCCAGGCTGCCCTCAGACAACCATATCCAGGAGACATCCTTTGGCATGTCCTTGGTGCTATCCACCTGAATCTTCTGCTTCTTTTTGCACTGTGAGACAATGGCTTCTGATCAAACCTCCTTCCTATCCAATACCGCACTGTACATTGAGGACATGTTAGCATCTTTGAGCTCCTGGAGCTTCTCTGTCCAATCACTGGGCCCTCACAGCAACAATAGCACCTTGCGAGCATTCCTGTACTTCGCAATGGCTGCATCCTGCTTCCCCTTCCACCCCTCCATGATGTCTGCAACACACGTCAATGTGCTCTGTCCTCACACTGTCCTATTGCAAAAATTAAGCACCGCAGCCTCAGCCCTAAGTGATGATCATATCAAGGCCAAAGCATCCCAGCATTGAGCCTCTTGTAACAATTCCTCCTTCTTTGGCAAGCCGGCGAGGCACAAGACTTTCTGAACACTGAGGCTGAGGTTGGATGGAAACCACAGTCTCTCATCCTTGGGTTGGATCTCCTTGGTTGCTTGGGCTACTGCACATTCATGCTGTAGGGCAACTCTGGGCATGTACACCATCTGCAGCTCACAGTACTGCTCCATTTGTCTATGTAGCATCGACTGTTATTGTTTGATATCTGCTGATTGCACCCATGTCATTTCGCCCTCACCCATTGTCTTCCCAGAAAGGTGTCATCTGAGGAAGGGTGAGTCAATAAATGAAAGAGCACCACACAGTAGTATGTACTGTGACTCCTTGACCAGTAGGCCCAGGGCCAAGCATGATGTCACACTGATTTCGTGTATGGGAAGTTCACCGTTTTCCTTTGATTTTCGCTCATCTTCCTTGAGCTTGAGCTTGAGATCCGCTTTTGTCATATCTGACTCATCATAATCAGTACTTCCTTAATGAACACAGGAAGCAGACTCACACTCTTCTGTAGATAAATATGGTGTCAGCTTTGATCTGTCCTGTTCCCAATTACAGACCAGCTCCATCCATTCCACCACATAGAACAGGTCTGGAAGTGTGTTTGTGAAATTGGTGTGATACTTTTGATGTGCTGCGACTTGTATTTCTGCTTTGGCTAACTTTCTATGTAGTAAATGCTCTGTGTCGTCATGTTAATAACCTAATACCAATCCTGACAATCACTCTTACCAAAACTGATCAGCTTGAGAAAATTATGGTAAGAGAAATGGTCATCCAAAGTATCATGCTGAGATCCAGGACCCATTTCTTTCATTGATGTGGCAAGCACGTTCACTACAGCCCAGGTTTGCTCTATGCCTTCGCCATCAGTTCTTCCTGTCCTGTCTTGGATTCCTATCGTGTGCTCTATCTGGCATGACATCTTGTGAGCCTTGGCATGCAATTTTGGGACCCCAGCCGATAATCTGACTCCTCCCTGCAGTCAGAGATGCATAGGTAAATCTGACTTCATCCAGGTATTGAAATTGATACACCATTGGCAAGTGATATCATATGAAAGGAACAAGTCGCCCAATTGCAGTTGTGAGACTGCTGACAAAAAAATGTAGTCCATATTTGCGTATCTGGAATCTGCTCAGAAACCAGATAGATGGCAGATTCTTGCTTACCGTTCCCCCTTTTGCAGGTCTCTCACTCCCATTGCACACATCATTTTATGGCATGCACATATGCACATCCCTATGCTGCTTGCATGCAGACTGGCCTCCTCTTTAGTCTCCACATGGGCAAGCGTTTTGAACCCACTGCAAGTTGATATCTACAAAGACTTGTCAGCCTTTAGCTCATAACAAAAGTTGTTACATACATCTTTTTGTGATGCAAACTTCTTCACATGCACTAGGTACGGCACATACTTAACCATATAGGCAAGGCCAGTATGCAACCCAGGGTCCACATTGCTATTCGATCGATGCAGATTTTTGAGCCAGAAGTTGGCGTCCAAAGCAAACAATCCCCAATAGATATATCTGCCAAGGAATTAGACTTGCATTGAGGGCAGGAAGACATCATTACCTTTTTTCTGGCATACAACCCATCCAACCATTAGGCACATTCATGCTCAGGATTGGGCATGCTGGGCAACAAAGAGCAAGTCTGCCTTTGCCAGTTTTCTTCATTCCATTCTCCTCCTGTTCTCTACCTGCATGCATCATCATCTTGAGGTGCTGGAACTGATGAACCATGCGCAGAAAACATTTGTGCTTCATCTATCCTACTTCATTAGCTCACATTCTATCCTGAGTACATTGGTGCCTTACCTTAGGCACCTTCAGTCCTGTCGCATCTGTCATATGAGCAAGAGACTTATAGAAGTTGTATCCTGATATCTTGCTGGCCAATGTCAATGAATGGAACTGATCCAGCAATGTAAGGGTGGTGCAAGTTCAGGGTTGTTGCAGGCTTATGGGATACCAGCCAAACCAGAGGAGCTGCTGTCGTCGATTTGCCCCCTCCTCAATGATCACAGGTGCAGTAATTCACATCAACCTCATGGAGTCTGTCAGTATCCATCACCACAAAAGTTCATCCAGCCCACTCAGGATTAATGCAGCTTGAACCGTCAAAATGACCTAACTGCAGTTGAAGTCCAAGGTCCTGCATCACCATTTTAACAAATCGTTCCCCCTCCCATTTCTGTGCTCTATGTTAGCTGTACAGCGAGAGTGACCAAAAAAAGTAAACACACCTGGATAACATGCAGTGGCAAACTTGCATGATTGGATAGGCAGCACCTTTCACATACCATAAGACCTCATGGACAGCTGTCACACCTGTACTTGGGCATGCTGATGAAACATTGCAGACATGCTTCAAAGATGGTATTTTCCCCCTGACCTTTCCTGTTACGATTTTTCCGATTTCCTCACTATCTTATCTTATCTGGCACCTCAGCCAATCGGCAATTCGGCAGAAAACCCCAACGAATGAACCATGTACCCCAAAACTTCTTTTGAAGCATGCACATTTTTAGATTACTAATTGCATATATAAGTAGCACAGCTCTCAGCCATGTACCCCAGCTTCAAGCTAAGTTTAATCCAACCCCAGACTTTACTCTATCGCGTGCCGAGAGTTTACTTGTTATCCAAGTCACTGTAGCAGACGTCACGGTTCTATCGCCCTATCCAAAGTGAGAGATAGTGAGTGGTAGACGCCTTGTCTGTTATTCCCGAGTCTGGTCATAACAGTTAGCTTGAAGCTTCTTACTACAATCCCTGACGATCACTGAGGGGATTTCTTATGCCAGAGAAATATGTCTGTCGACAGAAGAACCCAGAACAAAAAAGGGAACAAGGAGGACGACAAAAGCCACAGAAAAGAGTCAGACGAAGAAGAGCTCCTAGATGAAAGGAGTGACTGGAACCCGGCGATGACGACCGATACCATTATGACTACTGCGGCTACGCCGACTACGGCTGCAACATCGACTAACTTGACCACCCTGCGACTAGCACTCCTGAACCTCTTCGTCCTCATTTTTATACAATTCCTCCTCTATCAGATCTCACAGCTCATCCGAGATATCGAATGGCCTCGATGGCGCGATCGATGACTCCCGACTTGACCAATCAGCAGACTATCGAAATTGGAACTGCTATCGCAGCAGCCACCTTCCTCTGCCTCCTTACAGCCGCACTTGTCCTTGCATACGACGAACAGATCAGAGCCTTCCTCCATCAATGAGGGGTGCTCGTAGTACCACCACCCCCACCAATCCCTCGACACTATGTTGAACTACCCAGATTGGACCCCACCTACATCAGGCCGGGACTCCGCACCGCCGAGGCTCAGGGAAGGAGGAACCGCACCGCAACCGTCTACTTTGAGTCGAACCTGGAGTTCTTCAAGAATAGGGAGACTACCACGACCTCCACAAATGAACAACCCCCTGCACCAAACCCTGTTCCGGAACCCCCGTGGGAGATACGGATTGAGGACCTCCCGATCCCCCACCCTATACCAGAGGAACTCGACCCCGCCGAGACCTCACCTACCGGGCCCACCTCAGACGCCCACCGCGTCTCCCCATCCAGATTAGAGAACCCATCGGAAATGCCCGGTGGCCCATTGAGGTCAACAGTGACTCCGACAACAGCATCCCCCTTGTCATCCTTGACGAGTCCGGAGTACCTCACGCCCCTGACGTACCACGCCCCGTTACCCCAGAACCCGTCGTCATGGGCCCCCCGTGCCCTCGAAGCAATGATGACCCACTTAACCCCCATGGAGGAGATTACAACTGGCCCACGCTCTCCGCCATTGACATTCAGATACTCGGGCCAGCCCGAGCTGAGGCTTGGGAACTATGCTGGCAGGACCTGAAGCAGCGTGCAGGATGGCATACCCCCATCCATGAGGACATGAACTACTACCTCGCCGCTAATAGAGGGGATCCACTTCCTAGACTTGGGAGAGAGCAGTCCATCTGGGCACAAGCCTTTGCGAATCGTAACCGGGAATACTACCCTCCCTCCACCGGGAGCCGTATCACCGGAATACGCCCCCAAAATGAACAGGAGCAGGCCACATTGGAACGAGCCCTACTCCCGTTGGCATGATTACAGGGGGATAGACCCGACTTGGACGGACCTCGAGAGCCTATGGATCCCCAACCTGCTTCAGGGAGCGGGACCACTTCCCGACTCTCCACCTCAAGGAATGCGTAGGGACTGGAGAAGGAGGGGAGAGTACTATGGACGAGGGACGAGTTGGCTACTGGCAGGAGGGGATAACGCAGGAGAAGAAGAGGACATGGAAGAGGAAGGAGGAGCCCCGCAGGAAACCGATGCCCAACGAATGATGCGGCTGGAGAATCAGGTCACGCAAATGCGTAACGAAAACATACAACTACAGGAGGACCTTCACGCAGCCTGACAAAGGGCGCCCAACAGAGGGAGGCAACCCTGGCCAGGGGCACCCCTTGACCGCTTCTCTCTTCCGAGACCCCCCAACAATGAGCCCCTACCGCGAGGACCGGTGGGGACTTGGAACCTTGTGGCGCCACCCATGATGGTGCAAATCAAACCTGTCCTATGATGCCTCCCGAACCCCTTCTCCGGGGAACACGATGACATTGAATGCTTCCTCGGAGACTGTGTTTAATATTTCGAGACCTTCCGTGGCTACTATCAATGAGTCCCCTCCCTCATGATAGGGTTCGTCACCTCCCTCCTTGAAGGAGACGCGGAGTCCTGGTGGGTCCACCTTTGGGACGACTACTGGTATGTCCCACCAGAACCAGAGGATGAAGACGACCCGGTGCAAGTACAGAACTTCAAGGTGGGACCACGATACCGATTCCCAACGTGGGAGCAGTTCTTGAAAATTTTTCGTGACCAATTCTGTGACCCCGCCATCGAGCTCATCCATGAAAAGAAGATGGGAGAGATCAAGATGGGCAGTGACCCGGCTCATGTATTCTTCAGAAGAATGGAACGCGAAGCCAAACTGGCTAACTGCCTCGCCGACCAAAGCGATAGAGGAGTCCTCGTCAATGCCATACGAAAAGGGATTCCCCCTAGCTACGGGTCTGCCATCGCCAACCTCAGGATCGCCATCCCACGAAATTACGAAGAGTGGAAGAGATGCATTGAGCAGATGTATGAGGAGCGGCAGAAGCAGAAGGTGTTCGAACAGACCCAAGGGATCGAACGACACCCCCACCAGAAGCCCAAGGATGCCCACCTGACATCCCCCACACCCAAGAAATCTTACTCCAGCGCCGCCAATGTTCCACCAAAAAAGGCGACAGATGAATCGAAGATGTGCGACAGCAGGGGACGATGGGTGCCAATCACGACTACCACATACGGCGGGCAGGGACAGGCAATGGACATCGACGTGAAGAGGGCGAGGCAGCGTCGAGAAGGGAAATGCTTCCGGTGCGATGAGAAGGGGCATCTAAGCAAGGATTGCCCACATAAGGGAGAGAAACGGGAGGTTCGTGCCCTTGAGGCAGAACCGGAGCCACTCCCTGAGACGATGAAGATCAAAGAAGTAAAAGAGTAGGTCGTCTGGGTTCTGATTCGCCCATGACGACCAAGACTCACACTGGTGCGCCTCTCCTTATTTCCCCTTGTACAACCACTTCGAATATTGACGATTTACCTACTGAGCATTTGGCTATACCCAGACCCCCACGTATGGGGGTGATCTCTAATTACGTGACTTATATAAAAACGGACAATATACGGCCCACGCACACGTTATCAACTTCTTTCATGCGCCCAGCTACAGAATCAGCCAACCAATACGATCTTCTTTCTGATGATACTAATGACCTGACTTTAGAGACACGGGGCACTGACCCCAGGACTGCGCAACCGGCTAAATGTCCGCCAAGTAGCTCATTGCGAGTGAACAGATCGAACGAAAAACTGCCTACCATAGCGGTACCTGTCATAACGACAAGGCATCGGCAACGTCTCAACGTTTGGGACATCCCTCGATTGGATGGGGCAGGGGTTGAGGCTTCCTCGACCCCTGACGAGGCAACCCGAACCCCGAACGAAGTGAACCCCTGGGACGGAAACCAGGGGAGAGCAGGCAACGCACCGCTGCCTCCTTCCTTGGGGGTAGGCTGTGCAGGGCATTCGCCCAGATTTTATACAGACCGAGAGAGGCTGCCGACTCCTCAGAGCTCATGCATGCCGGAGGTAGCGGGTAAGGCCGACCCAGTGGAAAAAGTCGGGACCGGTGCTCAACAAGCAAGCACCACCTCCAGGGTACATAAATCCCATCTCTCCCGAAAGGATACCTCAAGACGCGACTCCTGGGAATACGATCCCAGGGAACACCGCACAGCCGACGAACAGGGGGAGCCCGCTAGTGCCCAGGCGGTAAAGAGGGGGCATACGGTAGCCTTGGAGGAGGTTCCAGATAAGGAAGACGACACCTCCTATCGGCAATGGAGGGCGAAAGGAAGCCCGATTGGTCTTCCTGCCACCTCTTTGCCCATCATGAGTTCAGTGAATCGGAACCCAGGCCCCTCTGGATGGGTAAAACCATTTGAGGTGGACTGGACATTGAGACACATACGAGAAGCCCTCACCGACACGGGAGCCCGATCCAGGCTCTGCTCGTGGATCCACCGAGAACGAGTCAAGGAACTCACCAGCGAACTCTTGACCCAATTACGAACGGAGGACTGGGGAACGCCTCTATGAACTAAGGAATCCCATCCGCTACATACAAGGGGAAACCAGCGACCTGACGATTCCCGTCACTTTAGAACCATGCACTGGCCAGAAAACGCTCTCCACCAAGGCGCTCCTTGATAGTGGCTGCACCGGGAGTGCCATTAATTGAGCCTACGTACAGAAGCATGACCTTGACACATGGAAGGTATGAGTACCGATCCCTGTCTACAACGCGGACGGTTTCCGGAATGCGGATGGAGATGTAACCGAGTTCATCGAACTCTGTCTCACGATAGGGGACCACCGCGAGCGAATTGACCTCGCGGTGACTAACCTGGGGAAGAGAGATATCTACCTTGGACATGACTGGCTGAAACGCCACAATCCCTCCATGAACTGGAAGACCGGGAGTGTAATTTTTGGATGCTGCAGATGTGTAAATAATCCTTTGGAACTACCAGACGCCGATCCAGATGATCGCTGGGATGAAGAGCTCGAGGAAGGCGAAACCATCCTCGTGGTACGAATGGAAGAAGAGCTGATCATTTGTGCGATGCATCATGCCAATGACCTAGCCGCCAAGGCCAGTGTTGGGAAGCCGAAACAGACATTCGAACAGCTCATCCCTGAACCCTATCGATCCTTCCGTGACCTCTTCGCAAAGGAGAACTTCGATGAACTACCAGAACAAAAGCCATGGGATCATGCCATAGAACTCATTCCCAATGCCAAGTCGACCTTGGATTGTAAAGTCTATCCCCTGAACCGGAACGAGCAAGAACAGCTTGACAAGTTCCTCGACGAGAACCTAGACTCAGGACGAATCCAGCCCTCAAAGTCACCATTTGCTTCCCCATTCTTCTTTGTAAAGAAGAAGGATGGCACACTGCGACCCATCCAGGATTACTGCAAGCTAAACGAGATGACGATCAAGAACCAATATCCACTCCCTCTCATTAGCGAGTTGATCGACAAATTACGTGGGGCCAAGTACTTCACCAAACTTGATGTTCGTTGGGGATACAACAATGTCCGAATCAGGGAGGGAGACGAAGAGAAGGCCGCTTTTTGGACCAACCGAGGATTGTTCGAACCTACCGTCATGTTTTTCGGACTCACGAATTCGCCTGCAACGTTCCAATGGATGATGAACAATATTTTCAAGGACCTGATCGCCGAAGGCAAGGTCACAATCTACCTTGATGACATCCTAATCTTCTCCAAGGACTGAGAAGAACACCGACAGGTCATGAAACAAGTCCTGCAGCGCCTCCGTGAGAATAAGCTCTTCCTCAAAGCAGAGAAGTGCGAGTTTGAGGTGCTCGAGACAGAATACCTGGGAGTCATCATCAGCAAAAACTCCATCCGAATGGTTCCTGTCAAAATTGCGGGCATTGCGGAATGGCCCATCCTGAAAAGAAAGAAGGAGTTGCAATCGTTCCTCAGGTTCACGAACTTTTACCAAAAATTTATAGAAATGTACTCAAGGGTTGTCAAGCCCCTCACCCAGCTCATGGGTAACGCAGAATGGACCTGGGGAAGGACACAGCAGGACGCGTTCGAGGAGCTGAAACGCAGGATGGCAGAGGATGTGATCCTCGCTATACCAAACGACAATGAACCCTTCCGAGTCGAAGCCGACTCCAGCGAGGGAGTGGTCGGTGCAGTTCTGAGCCAACAACAAAATGGGGTATGGCGTCCAGTGGCCTTCATGTCTAAATCACTCAGCGCCACGGAATGAAACTACAAAATCTATGACAAGGAACTCCTCACGATCATGCTTGCACTCTCCGAGTGGCATCACTACCTCATGGGCACTAGACATGACATAGAAATCTGGACGGATCACCAAAATCTCCAGTACTTCTGACTTCCCCAAAAGCTAAATCGGCGACAGGCACACTGGGTCACAGAGCTGGCCGAGTATCACTTTAAACTCTTCCATAAACCGGGCACCCAAAATGTCAAAGCAGACCTACTTTCTCGAAGAAGCGACCATGATCAAGGAACCAAAGACAATGACAACATCACCATCCTTGAAGCTGTGCATTTCCGGGCCCTTATCATGCCCACATTGACGGAAACACAACAAACGGTCGAAGAAGCAACCAGACAGGAAGAACTGTGGGATGAGGGCATTGCGACCTCTCTTGCTCATGAACGAGGAGTTTCCCACCAAGGCAGCCTTCTCTATTATGATGGGAGGATCTACGTGCCCCGCAAGAAGGCATTACAGGGAAACATCATCTCTCAGTATCACGATCATATTACCGCTGGCCACCCAGGGATCGAAAAGACAAAAGAGCTAGTACTCTGTGACTACTGGTGGCCAAAACTGAGAAAGGACATCGAAACCTACGTAAAGGGCTGTGAGACATGCCAGTGAATGAAGGCGGACACGCACGCGAAAGCAGCACCACTACACCCGAACGAGGTCCCAGTAGGCCCCTGGACACACATATCCGTCGATATGGTCACAGGGCTCCCAGATTCCAATGGCCACAATGCTATGCTCATGGTTGTCGACAGATTTTCAAAAGCAATCATTCCCATTGCCTGCAGCACCGAACTATCAGCAGAAGGATGGGCACGATTACTTCGCGACCACGTATATGCCCGACATGGAATGCCTCGAGTCATCATATTGGACCAAAGCCCCCAATTTGTCTCCCAATTCATGAAAGAGCTCTATCGTCTGCTGGACATCACCCCAAACGCCTCCACCACATTCCACCCACAAACTGACGGGCAAACTGAGCGAGTCAATCAGGAGATCATCAAATATCTCCGAATATTTGTGAATCACCGGCAAACCGACTGGAGCGACTGGCTACCCCTAGCTGAATTCGCCCACAACAATCAGGTTCATAGTGCCATAGGAAAAAGCCCCTTCATGGTGCTTTATGGCCGAAATCCCCAGATCCTACCTGACTCTCGATGTACGGCTCCATTCACGAACATGGCAGCAGAAGATTTCGTACAAACAATGACGACGGTTCATGCTGAAACCGAGAAGGCCCTCCAGGAAGCTGCGGAAAAGATGAAACGCCAATACGACAAAAGGAAATGCACCGCGATCCCCTACTCCATCGGGGACCGAGTCTGGCTTGACGCGACAAACTTACACCTCCCGCGACCAAAGAAAAAGCTGGATGATAAACGCATGGGCCCCTTTTTAATTCTTGAAAAGGCTGGAGACAGCGCATACAAGCTCAAACTGCCACCCCATTGGAAAATCCACCCGCGCTTCAATGAAAAGCTGCTCACCCCGTATATACCACCAACATTCTCAAACCAGGAACTCCCACCTCCACCTCCACCTGACCTTATCGAAAACGAAGAAGAGTATGAAGTCGAAGAAGTTCTAGACATTCGTCCAAGACGAGTTCGCAGACGACGGGGACAGAAATCACGCACTACGCATGATTACTTCATCAAGTGGAAAGGCTGGACACGGGAGAATAATTCCTGGGTCCAGGAGGAAGACATGGAGCACGCACAGGAAGCGATAGCGGACTTCGAGAAGCGACAGGGAGTCATATGGGCAGTCGGGACGCCTGCCTTAACGAGGGGGTGATGTTATGATTTTTCCGATTTCCTCGCTATCTTATCCGGCACCTCAGCACCTCATGGCACCTCGGCCAATCGGCAATTCGGCAGAAAACCCCAACGAATGAACCATGTACCCCAAAACTTCTTTTGAAGCATGCACATTTTTAGATTACTAATTGCATATATAAGTAGCACAGCTCTCAGCCATGTACCCCAGCTTCAAGCTAAGTTTAATCCAACCCCAGACTTTACTCTATCGCATGCCGAGAGTTTACTTGTTATCCAAGTCGCTGTAGCAGACGTCATGGTTCTATCGCCCTATCCAAAGTGAGAGATAGTGAGCGGTAGATGCCTTGTCTGTTATTCCTGAGTCTGGTCATAACATTTCCAGCGAAGCAGTTCAAGAAGAAACTCCTCATGAAAACCCAGCTTGTCAGAGGATCCCATCCATTCCAGCATTGGTCTATCCTGGAGAAGGAACGGCCAATGAGATACAAAGTCACTGGATATATGGAAAGGAATGGTGCATACCGAATTAGTGTATCTCTTTGCTGGCACCTTCCATTGGATTGTTGGTGTTGGTTTGGGGTTGAAATATGCATTGTTGACATAAAATTCCTGCAGCACTAAGTCATCACCCACCCTGAGAACTGTACGCCGTGTTCAGTGGTTGCTAGGCTTGCCAGCAATTTGGAATACAGTATGTGCATGACCAAGTTTAACCCAGCGAGAGTGTGAAATGGACAAATCCTCATACACATTGCTTTCGTCTGTGTGGTACAGTTTCAGCACTTTCCATCACTTCATAGTTGGAGTGAGAGTTCTGGGCAATCAATGAGGTCACGCAGGAATGTCCTAAGGCTAGATTGCTTAGTAATATGTTTCATCATAACATATTTGAGATACTTATCAAAGTTCATCATTGCTCTTTTGTCTCCTACTATCATCACTATCTAGGTTGCCTTTTACTCCCTCACCTTCTCTGAGTCTCAGCACCACCCCTCAGGCCTCAGCACTCACTGCCAAGCATGAAGCTTTCAATACCCTGTCATTTTCTGTATGTCACTACTCCATTGCCTATTTAAAGTTACCTGCAAGCAAAACTTTCCTCACTCTTTCAGCCATGAATGTCAACCAGGAAGCAAACATTCCTGAATCCACCCCCACCTCACCCCCAGTCTCTGAAACTATGGGGGATACAGCAGATACAGGTGGCTCTGCTGCTCACATGGCAAGTGAGATGCCAGAGGCTGCCAGCAATGTTGAGGATGACCCAGTCAGTTTGATGAGGTTTTTTTGCTGGGCACAACACTAATTCATCCCATAGACCTCTCAGCCTGGGGATGATGATCCTGTCAGTGATCCTCAACAACCCAGGCTATATGTATCCTAATCATTTTTAGTGCACCTACACCAAGGAACAGGTTGCTTGGTTGAGACACCTGGTGCCCGCCTTCCAGCAGGCCTTATGGGAGAACCGAACCAGGTTGTTCATGGTGAGACTGTATTGGTCCTGGTTTTGTGAGTGGCCAGAAGAGCTGGACAGTGTCTTGAGGCACCAGAATGTATGTAGCACATCCTAACATTCTTTTGACGTTGCTAATCTCAGCATCTAGAGTCTGTGGCATGCAATGCTCATGGTGAGTGCAGAGCTTACTCCTGACCTCAAGATGCCCATGAACCTCAATTTTCGGTTCAAGACCATGCCCTGTGGAGGTTAGATGCTCAGGTGCAGGAAGGTGTCAATGCTGATTAGTGTTGGGCAATTGCATTTGGGGCAGGATTTTAGCTGTTGGGTAGGTAGATGTACAGGGCTTTTATGCTTTTTGGGTGCTCGTAAAAATGCCATTTGTTGATGCTAGTCCATATATCCCACATGTTGAGCTGAATTACCATTTGTTTGTTTACCTTGCCTGCCTGATTCTTACAATTCTCTTCCAATTCTGGTCAACATGGGTTCAAATTATTTATTCACATGTTCGGGGAGGAGATGAAAATAGTTATTAAATGTCAACACTCTGAGTTCTAGATTATTTTTGAGTGGACAACACACCTCCCTCTCCTTGCAACCAGGCTGCCTCCGCTGCATCGCCCTGCTTCTGTCTAATGTGCAGAGTCAATACTTGAGCCATCTCATGCACCAGCACGGTTACACCATCAAGCAGAACCACCTCCATGATCAACTTACAACATAGCTTGATTTTGGGCATGACACTATGTGGCATGGACCACAGAATTTTCAGGTCCATGGGACTGTTGGCTTCAATCTCTCTGGGTTGCACATTTGAGTGGTAATGGTGATAGGTCCACATCAGCATGTTGCTCACTTGCTAAAAATACACTGTATTAGAACAGGATCAGAGATACAGAAATCACTGAATACACACCAACTTGACTGTAAGCTCATGCTCCCAAATGGTCGGCCACTTCAGGAACCAACCACACATGAAGTCAATCAACCAGTTGTGGAGAGGCATGCTGTTTGGTCATGCTTGTAATGCGGCATACGTTCAGCAGTTTCGGCATAGCATGAAGTTCTGTGCATCATTGAATCGCCCTGCCTATGCATCCAGTTAAGTTCAAATGATGATAGCAAACATGACACTTACTGAGCCCACCATCAAGAGGTATCAAGGGTCGGTTGGTCCTGAAAGTCCAAGAGGCCTAATGAAACACATCCCACCTGGGTGGTGAGAAACTATACAGTTTCAACAAGCTTTTCCCCATGGTCTGTGAAGCCAGAAGGCATCTGCAACGGCAAGGCAAGTAAGTGTTCATGTCTGCAGTGCAGAAGAGTTGCATGCACGTGGCACCAATGATGAGGTCATTGAGAGAGTGGTGTGCAGGAGGTGTTATAGGATGTCAATGAGAGGCCTGAAGGCTGCACTACCCATAGAAGGAGTGGCTAGAATGAGCACCACACGCTCTGAGTAAGGGCTCTGGAGAAAAGAAGTAGCATGAGGTTGAAATCATCCAGGAGCAGAGACGCACTCAGTTTAGGGACTGTAGCCATCATACTCACTCCCATGGTCCACACCAGCATCCATGGTCATTAGTTATACACCAGGAGGCTTGAACAATAGTATTGTATCTAAATATCCAGTCAGTTGTGGTATCTGGACATAGGATTTAACGTATCTGAGTTTTGGTCAGATGAAACGTACAATTGGAATGGACAAGCATTTAACACCTAAGCGCACTTGCTCTGTACTATGCAGAGTCTGATGTGTCCGGTCATGAGGGAGAGGTAGCCAATTCGGCTGGGGTGAAGAAAGGCAACCTTTAAGACACTGCAAGCACACATGAAACGTCTCCCTGGTTTGCTGGTGGGCATTGAAGCCAGAAATACAGCACTAGGAGGTTATGGTCAGACAAACCAGACCTACCAAACTGAGGCTACAGCAACTTCCCCTGGTTCTTCCTGCCCACGATGGCATGGCCCATGAAATACAGCACAGAGGAAGCCAAAAGGCAATCCAACTGGGAAAAAAGTAGCAGGTCCTACATGAAGTGAGTGTGTTTGTTTGGCTTTATGTTTTCCAATCTTTCTCACTGTTGTCATGCAGAAACCAGGAGGCTATCTGGGAGAGGTGGCAAAAAAAATACCGGGAGGCCCAAAGGTGCACAGCATACTCTGGTGAACCAGACTTGAACTTACAGATATATCTAGCAAACACAATCCTTGTACTTGCAGAATGGGAGGTACGATGATGGGCCTAAGACTTCTGTGGCAACAGCAACACCAACTCGGAACAAGATTGGGTAATTAATGTAGTAGCACAGCAATCAAGATGATCGTGTGTGCGAGTGGTTTGGGGCACCTCCATGCAGTAGAACAATTTCTCTATACACAAGAATACACTGTGACTTTAAGTCTGCAAAGTAGTACTGCTTGGTAGTCAAGTACTAGATGCTAAGGCTATAAGCCAGTAGAGTTCTCTCGAAGTGAGAGGGAACAAAAATGGGTATGATGTGAATACCACGAATCTGTATGAGAAAACATGGGGCAAGACTAGAAAATGTCACTGGATAGTAATCTGGGTGGGGAGAATGATCGAAGGTAGACTAAACGGTCAGCAATAGTCTATGAGTGAACGAGGTGATGAGAAAACGGTGTGGGGACTGTGAGTGGTGAAATAAACATGGAACAAGGTGCTGAGGGTGAACTGGCAAGAGAAAACATGGAACTATGAAAACTAGCAGTGATACTGGTCCTATACGATGTGATGGTGCTGAGTTGATGTCGAAACTGGTCTGGTACTGAAACAATCCTATCCTATGTCAAAACTAACCTTCAAGTCCACTTGAGGGACTGATACTATACAAAAACTTGCTGAACTGATCCTAAGTCTGCTCTGAGACTACCCAAGTGGGTGACGATAACAATGGTGAAAGAGAAACGGTAAAAACTCCAATGGTGTGAAAGTGAAATGATGACAGCCTATAAAAGATAACATGGGCAAGGTATGGCACGGCGATCACATATTGGCACAGTATGAGCATGCACCAATAGTGTTAAGAGCGAAGAGCATGTAGCAAAGGACTCTTCACAGTTAAAAACTGTGGGATAACTCTGATGCACTCAAGAGTTGACATGCAATCGAGAATATGCTGGGGTAAACAGTGTATTGCCATAAAACGGTGAATAGACATGGTTTACTGGTGATAGACTAGTGCGTGATGATAATTGACGTAGTCTGGGTCAACTAGAGATGAACTGCCCCCTAACTATGTTTTTTAGCTAGCTTTTATACTACAAGTACAAATTTATAAATAGAGTAAATACATGAGATTTAGTAAGGCTGTAAGGCCTTGGCTTTGTAAAAATCAGAGGAAACATATGGTACTTTGTCTTCTAAAGTAACAGCAACTCATCGATGTTGCCTTGTATGGATGAGAACCGTATGGTTTTGCTGAGCGATGCACAGATTGTTAGGTGCTGTTTAGCTGCAGATTACTTGAGTGATAGTCGTCATGCTGAGGAGTATGCATGGGGTAACATTTTCTTGAAGCCTTGGCAAAGTAACAACCTTAGTAAACATGGTCTGTAGTTGCCATAGCTGGGAGGGTACTCACATCAATCACATCATTTCCATTAAGTGATTAATGAGCATGTCAACTAGGTGCTTCTGAGTGATGTGTCAATTCCATATTGGGATGATTGTTGATTGAAGGTGCCTTGCCATGATGAAGTACAGCAATTATGATGCATGGCAAGATGGGATGGATAACAAAGCACATAAGGAGTGGTTGCCATAGGATAAAAGTGGTACCAGTGGGTGTGCAATCATTGGTTTGCTGAAAGGCCGTTGAAGGGACAGTAGCATTAATTAGCAGGCAAAATCTGCAAATTCTGAGCATACAGAGCCTGGAGGCTCATCAATGAATGCGCTAGAATTGGTACAGACACCAAGGTATATGTCATTATCAGGTTTTCTCTCAGGAATGATGACCCTGTGTCTAGGCCCTCATGTTCTACACCGGCTGCCTCAGCTGAACAGCCTTCAAATCAGCGCAGGGAGGTCATCCAGCTTGCCACCCACACAAAGATGATTCAGCATGACTTCGACAACTTTATCAGTGGTCTGGATGTGGTGGAGTACACGGAATCTCTTATCTACGTATACCTCGCCAATGGAAACAGGAAGATCAATGTGTTCACTGATCCCTTGGAGCATACCTACACATTCCAAAGACTGTACGATGATGTCTTGAAGGACCTGTTGCAGGCCAAAGGCTGTACCTCTCAAAGAGACACTGTTGAAAAAGCAGGGCAGTCAATCAAGGAAGTGATTTCCTTCTTGGAGGACATCTGGTGCATCATTATAGAGAGGCATCTCATTTGGCAACATTGATATTTTAATACATGATTTTTTATTGCACGCACATATGGTGTCCAATGAGTTGTGATGAATATAACAAGCGAGTAAAATAACCAGAAAATTTAATGTACATATATGGACAGGTAGGTAGGTTTATCAATGAAATGAAGAACATCTTCCCGTTCTAGTATCTACCCTGGCCTAGCATCAAACCAAAAAAATCAGAGATAAATCAAAGAGAGAGTGCAAAGACATACCCAAGACAAAGCTGCGCTCTCCATCAGTCAGGATGTTCAAATATGGAGGCCAAGCAAGGGAGGTGGGGGTCAATATTGATGACCTAGCGCTAGGCAGTGGCAACAGGGGAGGGATAGTGCCGATGTCAACGTTGACACCAGTGTGAGTGAATCAGTCATGCTGGAAGGGGAATCAGACGAGAGTGCAGAGGTGCGTCAGAAGGACTAAAAGGATGCTGAGGTTTGAGTGGCCATGAGGAACATGTATACACACCAGTCCAATCCAAGGTGCTGGCAAAAGAGTGCTTGGTATTTGTCTTGGTCATCGTGAGTCTGTGGATTTGCTAGACTGGGATGAGATGTTTGTAAGTTCGTCAATGAGGCTTGCAAGCTTGAAAGCTAAGGCATGAACTGTACAGTTGCGGGTCAGCCACAAAGTTTACATCAGCAACTGAACCTTAATTCGCCCAAGCTCTTCTACTTCAAGTAAGCCTTTCGAAGATGCATCAATTTGTGTCATTGTCAAAGGTTAGTAGAAGATTCTCAAGCATGTAAGATGACAGCAGGTACAGCTCAAGAGGGATCAGATGTGTAAGTCTTATTTCCATTGAAATGCCAGAAAACATCATAATATGTGACTTTCAGGCAACATGAGACCAAGACCACAGTAGACCCTTCAGCATCACTGAATACTTCTGACCCTATCACTGTGACCTATCCGCCTATTGTACTCCCCCCTTTGAAGAAAGGCTGGGCGAAAGGCTCACATGAACAGTTTCTGAATGGACACATCGATAAATATTGCTATCACTGGAATCTGGGTGCCACCAATGCCAAAGAGTACACATCCATTGTTGTGGACGAGTATTTCAAGCTGTACTACTGGGACAACCCAGTGGACCAAGAGCCTACCTCTTTGCCTCCACCAGCTCACTTGGACATCATCCATCCAAGCAAGTTGCTGAAGAAAGCCATGGAGATCACTCAGATGAATACTGTGAGTGTAGTGGTTATCCTGGTACAGACTAGAATTGATGCATATCAAGGGTATATTTAATTGGCTTGACTACCAATGGAAATGTCCCAAAAAGAATGCTGAGGGTTCATCTGTTTTTCTGCCAGCGGCAAAGAGCAAACCATCAGATAGCCCTCTCCACCTGCTACTTTGCCATGTCCTCAGCATCGACATGACATGTACCCATGCAAATACACCAGTGGAATGGTGGGTGAAGGATAACAAAGACACATTGAAGACAAAATTGCAGCAGGAAGTGGGAGGAAGTGGTCAAAGAAAGATTGGGACTTCGTTGCAGTTAACTCGAACTATGTTTGCAGCCTTGCCAGAGGAGGAACAGAAGAAGTATGAAAGGCTGGCAAAGGAGGAGGGGAAAAAAGTGTGCAAGGCTAGGGCCCAAGCAATCATGGAGGCCAGGAATCTTCTGGATCCTGTAGCAATGCAAAGGTCAGTCTTCGTGTGATTGTTTTGTTGCAATTGGTCCTGACGTTGGGGCTCAGAGTCATAGAGGAGCTGCCAGCCACCCTTGTGCCATTTTTGGAGAAGCTCAGAGAGATGCTGAGATTGCATGCTTCAATTTATTTTGCAGGCCTGGAACCAAGGAAGGGTGGCCAGATTAACATCATTTTATACATCTGCATTCCTGTGTCCCATTTGCTCGCTCACCTGCCCAACTTTAGGATGCATGCCAGTTATGATAAACAAGCCAAACACCTCTAATTCCCTGATGCTTGGCCCAAGGCATACCACAAGACAACAAGCCTGTTCCAAGCATGGGCAGAGACATGCTACTGTGAGTTTTATGTGATTGTTTCATAGTGGCTGGGTTTGATGATGTTGGTTTCCAGCTGACAAAGAAAAATTGGCTTGCATGCTCTCTGAAGGCCTGCACCAGGATGACAATGATATGCAGAAGAGTGATGAGGAGGAGCCAGACATTCCATCAGGCAGAGAGCAGGGAATAAAGTGCAAGAGTGTTGTCAAGGAGTTTGAGGACAACATGGCTGAGGTGGACCAGCCTTGGAAGAAGAAGTGAAGGAGTAGGAAGAAAAACTCTGGGGAGGATGTAGAGAACAGCAAGGAACAACCAATGGTCAGGCCTGCTAAGTCCAAAGGCAAGGAGCCCAAGAATAAGAAGGAACACCACAAGAAGGCTCACGAGGCTGGTATAGCCGTCCTTGAGAACATTGGCAACTGTGTACAGGTTCAATCGCCACCACCCATCCAACTGCCAGCCCCCACTACCCTCAAGAGCATCACTGACTGCACACAGGCCCAACCATCACCTACCCCCCCTCCTCATCTTTCCATGATTGATCCAGCCCTCCTGCAGGTGACAACAGGTCCTCCGATTTCATTTGTGCCATTGCTGAATGCTCATATACAGTCAGCTTCTTATGGGGGGATTCCTGTCATGGGTCCGAATGACAATCCTAATCCATTTTCCATTCCAAACAACCATGTCAACATGGGTCTGTTCACATTGCAAGTGCCATCACTTCCCCTTCTGTGCTAACTTCTCCGATTTCTCCTCCTGGCACTGCTTCTCCTGTGATGTCCACAAGTGTACCATCTGGCAAAGACAAAGACAACAATGAAGGAACTGATGCAGTTTTTCTTGATAGAACCTTGTGGCAGCCTTGGTTTTCCTCAATTCAGGACATGTTGGATGGATTGGAACTCCCTAGCCAGTGAAGGATGGTCATTATGTACCTCATGATATTGGAAGGCCACAACAGATTCCAACACGGCACCATGAACCTATCACCTGTGGGACAGCCTCCTAATGTCCAAAACTGGATCCATTGTGGGTGGAGGGCACTGCTGCATAAACATATGAAGGATCTCACCACTATACACAGTAACTGGTGGTTGTACTAGAAGTCACTGCAATCAGAATGGCATGGTATTGCCAATGTGAAGGGGCTGCTTGGTAATGCACACTGGCAAGGAGAGGTTAGGTGTGACTGGGGTGAACTCGACAAGCGGGGGTTAAACAGGATCATTTTGGTGATTGTGGGACTCGGTTTCTGGGGCTTTTTGTCAAAAGGGGGGACATGCTGGCAGAAGGGCCTATAGGAGGATGTGGTTGAGGATACAAAGTGGGTTCTGCAGAAAATGCTTCGGTTATAGTGTGTCTGGGCTGTTTTATACTCTATGGTCTCGCTAATTATATTTTCTTGGTCAGGTACATTGTTGATAACATGCGTACATAGTGAATTAGTGCATATGTAGTGAATTATAAATGTGGGTGTGAAAATATTTTGGGAGAACATGAGTGAGATGACGTGGCGTGTTTGTCTTTGACTGAACATATATGATTGTGACACAAGAGCATTGTTGCAGTTGTGTAAGGAGTCCTGAATTGAAGATGTGAGAGATTCACATAGATGAATTGTGTGGACATCGCAATACTGGCCTATCAACCTAAAATGATATTTTTGGGGCCAAGGAATCAACAGAAGCAGTGCAACGATGGAATAGAATAAGTGGCATGGTCAAATCTGAGTGAATATATGCTCCCACAAAAAAAGCCAAACCCTGGCCATGAATGGGACACAATTTTGGCCTTTTTCAATGCTTTTTGTACCAACTGGTAAATTGGAGCTCAGAGGTGGCTATGCCACAGATAAGCATAGATTTTGCAATGTGGTCCTTTGCTAGTCAGCATGGATATTTGCCCAAATTCTACAGCATGGCTTGTGATGTCCTCGTCAATAAGGATAGTCTCTGGGTCAGTATCAAGGCCAACTGTAGCTTTGGATTTGACAGTCTTCAGTGTCTTCTTGATCTTGGGAAGCTACAGAAAGAGTATATGAGTTTAGCCAAAAAAAGATAACAGAAATGAGTAATGCACTGGAGTTGGCATGGCTGGTTTAGAAGCAAGAGAAACAGCAATAGCTTGGGCATTCGCTGCAGCCTGCTTCTCTTCCCAGTCAGAATGGATCTATCCAGTAGCATGACCAGGAAATGTCGAGTTCTCAGAAGCTTTGAAGCCATGAGGGATTTCAAGCAGGAGCTTCCTGTTTTGACAACCCCACTGGGCACTGAAAGCTCCTTCACAGAGAAGTGATGGTTCTTCCTGGTACACCTGTATGAAGCACTCCTTGTTATTAAAAAGAGACATCTAGGGTATTATTTAGTATAGCAAGGGCAAAAATCCTTTGAACATGCACCACTCCTTCTAAGAACTGAAGATTCTCCTTGTCAATAACCAGGACTGCATCGAAATCTGGAGTGCCATCCTTGAGAGTTGGCAGAATGGAGGGAATGGTAGGAAGATAAACTCCATTCTTGCAGCGTGAACAGAGAAGAGCAAAAGCAGCCTTGAATCTAGCAACTTGCATAGACTCAGGCACCATGTAAAATGAGTATTGATTTGCTGAGTCCACCAGGTGATAGGTTTTTATAAAAGATAAAAGATCTCTATTATTTTCCTAGTACATACTGGTGTATGACACAAGCAGATGTAAGCTCACACAGCACGATTGCTGAGGTCATGATTACTGTATCCATGTCAAGATTGATGGCTTTGATCACTCTGATTGGAAGTGATCGCACAATCAAGGACAGCCTGGGACAGGCTTTTATTTAGTTGGGGGGAGAGAGGCGAAGGCCTTAGAAATTAAAAACTTTGGTTTAATTTCACCCTGATACTGAATAAAAAGCTGAATAAAGACACCAGGACAGTAGTAATAATGAACCAAGCATGTGGAAAAGAAGTCATGATCAGGCAACCTGCGACATGAAACAGCTGATTCTAAGTACCAACAGAAAAAGGGAAAAGAATAAGGAGTTCAAAAAATAAGAAGAATGTTCACAAGAACCAGGAAGCAAGGAAAAACTTGAAGAAACTGCTAGGTAAGGCATAGCACGGATGCATCCGGATCCGTCCTGTGGATATCAGGGTACCTGAGAGGTCATATCTGCATCCGCAGGTGTGGCTGTGCATGGATATCCATATCCGGGACATCCGTACTGCAGATATCTGCCTATTTTAATCAAAAAACCGATTTTCACATATGTTGACCAGTATTGGCTCGTTTATTCTGAGATTTGGAAGGCTAACTCTACACTATGAGAGGTACCTAAACACTATGTTTGAGTACTAGATGGTGCTAAAATTGGGGGACAGAAAATACAGAAGAAATACAGTATTTATGATATCATTCAAGTCTTTGATCACTACTCATGGACCAGGATCATCTCTGATTTAAAATCGGACGGTGAATTCAGAATCCCCGACCTCGAAAATGGTAGAATGCATCTGCATAATCAATATTAGTGTTCAGGCAATTCCTGGAAAAATGTAAAGACCTGTAATAGAACATCAATAAAATCTTTGATTGACTCCCATGGGCCAGGGTGACCTCCAATTGAAAATCAGACAGTGGATTCAAGATCCATGACCTTGAAAGCACTAGGACGACTCTACCACATTAATTTTGCCATCTAGATAACAGCCATAAATCATAAAGGAAGTTTGGACAGAAAATCAAGAAATTCTTCGTTTGCTTACCATGGATCCGGATGTCCTCCGATCGCTGATCGGACAGCAGATTTGGATTCCCCGACCTCAAAAACACTAGGACATCTATTTTACCAGTGGAGAATGATACAACTGCAGATGTAAAAAGAACATCTGCAGATATACTGAGTTGCTCAAGCCATATCTGCATCCGGCGGATCCGGATATCTGGGCACAGCCACATCTGCAGGTATTTTTTCAGATATCTGTTTGGATATCTGTGGGTCATCCAGATCCATGCTATGCCTTACTGCTAGGTAGCAGGGATATCTACATCTGGCCAGGTGTAGAAATTAGAGAACAACTGTGCAGGCAGATGGATAGGATAAACTCCCACCTGAGACAGCTGAAACAAGGATTTCAAGTCAGTTACAGGTACCCAGTAAAAGGAAAGAAGCTTACAAGTCGAAGTGCATCTGCAATCACACTTGGCAGTTTGTCCAGGTCCCATGGATAACAGCCGAGACCTACCTGGAAAAATGGCAAGTCGCTAGTATACAGGGTAGCCTTTGAACTTGGCAAAGAATCTGACCATGTCACCAAGTGCTGACTACCTGGAAAATGCAAGTCACCAGGAAACAGGGTTTTGAAGTTCTAAGAAGAATTAGACTCTCATAACGAGTTAGACAGAGATCTGATACCTGGAAACTGATAACCAGATAGCAACGATCCTGCTCCAACCACAGAGTCCAATCTGGGTCAAAGAAACAGGGTCCTAAGTTATTTGCAACCGCAGTAACTGTCATAAGGAATCGCAAGACCAAGGGATCTTCATCATCCAGGAAATGCTCAACATGAGCAACCTACCTGGAGACTTAGTAAGCAAAAGACGCTGTATCCCAGGGACACTCACCAGGAAAGGGTGCACATGGTTAATTAAATTCACCACATCCAGCTGACACCAATTAACCAGGATGTTGAAATTGAGTACTTGAGGATACTGGATATGCACCAAACATAAGAAGAGGTAGTGATCTGCCTGTAACAAGGAAGGAAGATCCTTCCAGATGAAAGGAAGAGGCAAATCTTCAGGCCAGAATGAGGAAGAAACCATGGATAGAGGAAGGTAGCTTGGCACTGGATAAATCCTAAGTCGAAGCAACCTGCTGAGTCAATTATCTGGCTAAGTCAGCTGATACATGGAAACCTCTTGGCATCTAAATTTGAAGATACACCTGGACTTAGTAAACAAATTTGCATTTGGGTGTGCATCAAGCCAATTAGGAGGCAAGTGCAAATTCTAAGTACAGGTACTCTAAAAATAGCTGTTGGCTTCAGAAGGAGCTACAGTATTGGAAGAAGACAACTGGATTGGGAGATAAGCTCACAGATCCAGAAGAAAGGAATTTGATGCACAAAATTCATAAACCAAGCATTGATATGCTTGGTATCAGGCTACCCATAGATTTTGCGAATTTCTATCAAATAGCACAGTCTACAAGCAGTACAGAGAGCTATAGTGGAGGCTTTACACTGATAGCTAGTATACTACATAAGATAGTGAGCAATACAGTATTAGAACGGACTTAGAAGTGACATCTAGACAAGTCAACTCTATAAGCCTTCAACACTGAATGCTATTCCCTGCCCAAAACAAGACTAGTTACAGTCGGAACCAAGGGACACATCGAGATGGGTTACAAACCTAAAGCAGAACACAGAAGGACTAGATTACCCATCATCTCGACGACCTGAATAAACCTAGAAGAGAATCACTAAGTCCACAACGGTTCACAATGTGAAATGAACTTAGTCTAGAACACAAATAAACTTGGAATAACTGAATAACTGATGCTTGGCACTGAGATAGCTAAAGATCATGCAGTGATTGAAGCAAATACAATCTTGGTCCAATGATTGATCACGATCAGTGGTTACATCCTCGAAATACTGCGCAATTCATAGTATTGAATAGGAATCCATGCGGCAAGGCATGAAGGAGAAGCAAGGAGTTCCTACGGACCATTAGGACACTCCTCAGCAATAGAATGACCACTAGTCATTCCATCCAACTGAATAGAAACCTCAGAATGGCGCAATCCTTGTAAATTAAATTACTCATCATTTGTATTGATACCCAAAGCTCATACCATAATTACTTTTAGATACAAGCTCCTATACCTAGACTAGAAATTGTATAAATTAGCAGCGACTAGATGCATAACGGCAGGAAAGCATTCCCCCATGTTTGTGCTAGTAGCCTTATAGCTACCTAATCAATCACTGGTTTTAATTGCATATCCTTGACTGAAGTGAATTAAGTTTACCAAGCCAACCCCAAAAGGGTGGCTATAAGTAATCTAGAAGAACTAAGTAGGAAGAAGAGTCATCCCCACATTTGCACCTTGCTAGTTAATTGAACTGCTCCACATACAATGGCCTCATGCTCCCTCACCAACTAAAGTGATCTAGATGTGCTAAGTCCACCACAGACCGAAGACGTTGCCTAGTTGAAGTGAAATAAGCCCTAGAACACTTTAAGTTTGAATAGTTAATGAGTCAGTGTACTCTAGAGTATGTGTACTCTTTGCAAGTCTCATACTTGAAGCCAGAACCTGTGTGTTCTTTGCAGAGTCTGTGTACTCTTTGTAGAACTTTGGTTCTTTGTTGCAAGTGCATGTGCTTGTGTTGTAATCGAGTCTGTGTACTCCAGAGCAATTACACTCTTTGTAGACCTCTAAGTCTTTGATTGTTCGATTGTTAAAGCTTGTCTAGTTAAGGCCTTACCAGCTCCCCTAGATGAAGTCGTTTTGAGTCTAAGCCACTCAAATTATACCTTACAAACCCCCACATCCATATATCTCACTATCGCGATTAGTGTATCTCGTGTAAACACTTCTAGATTTGAATCAAAGTTGTTTTGAAACAAACCCAATTGATTATCAATATCTAAGTATACCACGAGTGCTTCTACCATACTCACCCTCGAACTTAAACATTGGTGATTGTGTGTGTGTGTGTGATTCAGTATCTAGATTGACGATCTAGACACTTGTTGCATTTGCACACTGCCCATTACCAAGCACATCAGCATCGGAAGCTGCACCTTGGAAATGTTCCCAATGGAGACCTTAATGAAAGACATGCTCAGGAATTACCTGGAAGTGGTTTCATTTAAGCAGAAGGCTCGGTAAAGAAGGGGCATGAGCTTCACCAGGAAAAGTATCCAAAGGATTGAATCTAGGCTTCGAAAGCTACCAAGAATGTTAGATACAAGGTAGCAGAGAGAAAATAATGATGCATCCCAAGTAACTTGAACATCCTAGTGGAATCCTCAATTTTCCAGGCATCCCACTGAGAGGATTGAAATGCCAGGCTAAGGTTGTTAGCTAGCACAGTAGCCATCATCAGGAAATGAATAACCATCAGATCACTGTCTTTGGGAAAGTAGGATTCATGTGCCACCTGGAAAGTAAATAAAAATGAGTAAGAGTAATGCACAAGAATGTACATACCAAGAAAGGATGAATGGAATCCAGGATAGACTTGATTTCAGGTTGCAAGTAGGTTGCCGGGGTGTTCATATCTACTATGGTGGAGTGTCAATTGTGAGCCTGGCAAAGTAGGATATAATGATCTGCAACCAGGAGAGACTTAAACTGCTCTGGGGGAATCCTGGTATCAAGGGCAAGGGGCTCTGGGTGTGCTTTGCGAACCATGAGAGAGGAAAAATAAGATGGATAGAAGATCTCCAGGAGGGAGATTTATATCCAACTTACCATACCATGCCAGGCCACCCTGCAACGGAAGAAACTTCAAATCCTGCTATTTTGGGATGGTCTCAACAGATCACGATCAAGATACCCAATCATGGTGAGTTGTCACAAGTGTTCATCACCCTAGTACAGCATAAACCCTTGTAAGGAAGATCCTGGCCATTGCATACTCAAAAAGTTGTAAGACAACCATCCCTGGTAGCACGTACCAGGTGGACTCTATAACTTAAGAATTGCACTGGGATCTTGGTAAAGCAACAAGAAGGCCCTTTTAGGTGTGGCATTCAACATATGAGAAGTACTTTTTTTTTTTGTAAAGACAGTGTTTTATATAAAAATTTTGTGACTTGCAATGTCCATCAGTAACAACATATTGAAAGAAATTGTTCACTCCAATGATGAGCCTCCAGGCTCTGTATGCTCAGAATTCACGGATTTATCCATTTATCACCCAATACCTTCGAAACGACTCCATTATAATCCCCACATACTCCATAATATCTCTAACTCTCAATAATACCACGGATTTTCACAGTATAAGCCACAAACATTCAGATCCAGTCCTAAAACCATGACATCCACTCCTCATGCACTCTGTTATCCTTCCCAGCTTGCTTCACATTACAATTACCATATCTCATCATGGCAAGGCACCTTTGATTGACAATCATCCTAAAACAGGGTTGCTACATCACTCAGAAGCATCTGGTTGATGTGCCCATCAATCATTTAATGAAATGATGTGATTGATGTGAGTACCCTTCCAGCTACGATAATTACAGCTATGGCAACTATAGACCACGTTTACTAAGGCTGTTACAGTGCCAAGACCTCGAATTATCATTGCCCCACGCATACACCTCAGCATGGCAACTGCAGCTCAATAATCTGCAGCTAAACAGCACCTCATGATCTGCTCATTGCTCAATAAAACCACACAGTTCACATCCATACACGGCAATGTCGAAGACTTCACAATATTAGGTACACCCCCAAGCCACATTTACTAGGCTATTTCGACGTCTTCTAGTCCATTGCCATGATTTCTAGTCCACCCCCATGATTTCTAGCACATTGCTACGATTTCTAGATCCATTTTCATGGTTTCTAGACCATTTTCGCAGTTTTATCATGGTTTCTTGGTATTCAAGTCATACCAGATTCCATCCCATCTTGTTTATCGAGATCCTTCCTGGCTTACAGCCAACATCTATTAGTACTCCTTGACCAAGAGTACTACTTCGCTGACTGAAAAGTTGCAGTGTATCTTATGTTATTGAGGAATTGACTGCATGGAGGTGCACTGAACCAATTGCACACACATTGCCTTGATTGCTGTGTTGCTATGTTAATTTCCTAAGCTCCCTCTGAGTTTTGGGTGTTGCCATTGCCACGGAAGTCTAGGCTCATCACTGACTCGGAATCTGGGACAAGTGTCAGCACATTCTGCAATGAATAGGCATGGTGGCTAAGAGGGGACCAACAAGCATCTCCCAGCACCAGGTGACACTGCTGAGATACCTTGAAAAGTTGTGCGCTCCTTGCATATCCCTGCCCATCTGTTGAGACTGAACTTACACACTGCAAGACTGAAAGCATGAGTAACAATAGAAACAAGAAACTAAGAAAGAAAAGGGAAATGACTTACAGAAGAGGCCACCTTGGAAGGATGTACAGGTGAAGGCTCTAACTGGTCGATTAGCTCACCCTCCACCTGGTCGTCCTCAGCCTGATCTTCCTCATTGACACGGTCAACCTCCATCTTGGGAGCATCCAACCTCCACTGTTTCTTCTTCTTCTTCTTGTCCTTGATAACTGTGAATGCAGGAAGTGACAGCTCAGGTTCCATCTTGCTATGCAACCAGAGAGGGCAAGGATAGTAATGTCTGAACTGTGGATTGAAGGCCTTCTGAAGGAGACCATCTTTATCTGTGATGAGCCCCATGTCAATCATAAGCCTATGATTGACAGGGTACTCATGTGCAAACTTGACTATGGCATCAGTGTCATATCCACCCTCAACAGAAGAGAATGCCTGCAGAAGGTTACACAGTGCAGCGGTATGCATCTCATAAGCCTTGTGCAGGGCATTCAGGAGATGATGGATTTGACAGTCAGCAGCAGTAAAATTGCAATCATGCATTTCAACGACTAGAAAAGAGCAAAAACCAAGTAAGTAAGTACAAACATGGATGAGCGGCCTGTGCAAGAGGCAGCAAGTTATCCCAAACTTCCTGCAAGTCATCAGCAGACAACCAGCAGGAGCAGTAACCCCAGCTATGGCAGTTAGCGCACAAAGCCAAGGGTTCCTTATGTTGGCAAAGTGTGCAGCGACTGGCACACATAGTACATCCTGCAGCATCCTAGAAAGAAACAACAAGTTGAGCAATAGAGCACAATTTTAAAATATGCAAGAAAAGGAACTTACCTGATGAGAGAGGTGCAAGGCTGACAGTGTCAGCAAGTCAGTAAAGATATGGTCTAACATATACTCCAATGTAACTGGAGTAGGTGAATGACCCCGAATGTCCACATGAGTATCCTCGGCGAGAATCATGGGAAGCAGAGTAGTTGCCTTCTTGTGAGGCTCTGTGGGGAGTTCGATGAAGGGAGCCTTAACTGGTTTACGACCTCGAGGTTTCGCAGGGGTTTTCATTTGGGCCAGGGAGCTTTCTTTCTTTGTGAGCTAGATTTCAGCCTTTAGCTTGTCTTTTGCAGACAACTTTTTCAAAGGCATGGAAGAAGGATCATCCTTGGAAGTAGCAGTGGAAGGCACTGCAGCTGGCTTGGAGCATTTGCAGGCAGGTTTTTCAGGCTTGGCCAACAAAGTTCCAGCCTGGCTAGCCGGTGCTGGTGAAGAAAGCTCAGGAGTCTTATGTTTCTTCACAGGAGGTGGCTTGGTAAGAGTAATTGCTGTCGCTTTCAATAGATGGGCATCACTAGTGCTGAAAGGGCCATTCTGAAAATGAAAGATTGGAATAAAGTACATGGGTAAGCCAAAGAAAAGAAATCACCTTGAGGAATTCTTTGACCAGATCTGGACTGTAAACCCAAACCTGCCAGTGACCATTAACAAGTCAATCAGGAAGCTCGTGAACCACTCTAGAAGTGGTCGCGAAGAAACATTCAATGAAATCAGGATATGGATGGTTGAAAGCATTCCGATAGGTAGTCTGAAAAGCATGACATGAGAAAGATATGGACCCTAGACAGGGATCACTCACCAAGAGAGTGTGCACCCCTTCGATTTGCTCAGCAATCTGCTGGTTACTCAGTGAATTGTAGACCTCAGCATCCCACAAGGCAGGCACCTTCGTAAGAATAGCATGAAGCAAGTAATATGGGTCAGCCATGAGAGTGAAAAAGAATGTGGAGCAGGGAGGCTCGATGCGGAAAGAAACAAAGCAAAGCAAGAAGTGGTCACCATGACTCAACAATGCAAAATTTAAAGGTCCCCGGGTCCGTGCACCAGAAGCAAGGAAGCATGCCTTTGGAATGTTGAAAGAATAGTAAAATTACTTCAATCAAAATCTATGATGCATGCTGACTTCGTGCCAGTGGGGAAAAGGTCCTAAAATAGCAAAGTCACTACCTGGTAATCAGTGTACCTGACAACCTGGAAAAAGAACATGTTTGCAAGCAACTGAGACAGTCGATCTTTAGTTGAGGGGAGATGATATGCCTGCCAGGCATACACCCTTTAAAAATACATGTAATTTAACATTTCCTGGCAATACAATGGTATTATATTGCACCAATCAGTAAGACACAGAAAGAAAGTAGCACATTGTAAAGAGAAAGGTCCATCTGGTAACTTTGAAACAGGCTGTTCCAACACTTGAATAGAAGATTGGGTATTCTACCCAGTAGACTTAGGTTCCAGGTTGTGACTCATATAGTGTAATCACCTGGCATTCCAGCGGAAGTTATCTGATCACCTGGTGAGGATCTAGTATGATCAATTGACCTGGTAGCCGTGGATGAGATAACTTAGCCAAAGTGGGCCATTGTGAGCATGGCAGGTACGAGTTTGAACTTTGAAGTGCCCAGCCAGTTGAATGGACTAGTGCGAATGTGACTCTGATCATTGATTCTGTGGTCCCTGCACTGTATATAAGCCTCAGAATGAATGATATATGGGTTACACCCACCCCCACATTCTGCTGTCACTATGCTCCTTTGTTGTCCCACCCCATGCCTGCAAACACATACCTTTATCTTATCCATCATTCTTCCTCACTGTTGTGAGGGATGGTAGGGCATAATGCATGAGTTACGAAGGAGAGTGTTGAGTTCCAAATCAGGACAGGAGTGTTTGCCAAAGGCATGGTAAACATTTGCCAACCTTCCTTCTGTCTGACTTATCTTCAATGACTTGAATCATCAGAGAGCAACTTTTATGGATTTCTATTTTTCTCATCGTGCTTGGTTAGCTTTATCTTTTTTGTCCTTTGCTTATTTTCACTGATTTTCAGCTATTTTTAGACACTATCATACACTCTATTCGCAATGCTATTTTTCAGAGGTCAAGGCTAAGACATAGCATGGATGGCATCTGCATCCATCCGCATATTTTTGTTATTTAAAGAACTTTTGATTGAAATATGCAAAAAGAATGAAAAAATAAGCTATGAGCACCGTTTTTTGAGCTCTATTCAATGGTGAATGAGGTTTTATATTTGCATTGAGTTCTGAAATCATGAATGTTATTTGAATATAAAACCTCATTCACCATTGAATAGAGCTCAAAAAACAGTGCTCATAGCTTATTTTTTCATTCTTTTTGCATATTTCAATCAAAAGTTCTTTAAATAACAAAAATACATGGATGAATGTGGATGCCATCCATGCTATGCCTTAGTTGAGGCCCCACAGCGAGCAGCATCCCTCCTCTAGGAAAGGATATATCGTTTGCAGGAGGTACAACACATAATGACAAAACGAGATGCACTATGCGCATCAACTTACCTGACATACATTCATTCGACCTTCTGTCTCATCCTTCCCTTTGCAGTCAGGTCGTTCTGCTCCCAACAGCACTGTTCCCATGCCTGAATTTTATTTTATTTCTCTGTGGATGCAATGTGTTTCTGGCTACCTTGGAGGCCAACTTCCGAGAAGGATAGGGATGGGGACTAGGACAGGACATCCTCAGAGGATGCACGTGGTGTGTGTGGATGTTGAAATCACCTGCCAATGGGATGTCATCTGCAGCAAGTGCGTGGACATCCAACCATGGCCTCCTTCTCTCCAATCCATCTATCACATCCCTGCAGGCCAGCTACCACTATCCCTGTACCCTACACTATGCAGTGCTGCGCACGACAGCATTGAGAATGCCATTCTCTTCCCAAATTTCATGATGAGTTATGAACGATGACTCAAGTCAATGACCAGACTTTGAGGGAGGATGGTGGCACGGTACAGGGATAGAACTGAGTTGGGTGACTGTGGATGAGGACTCTTGGTTGGCAGTGTAGGCGGATGGGACAGGTTTTGGCCAAAGACGATATATCACCTTCTGGTGAGCAAGGTGTTGATGTCAGGGAGGTGGACAATTCCTACCTCAGTTGCCCATTATCACCCTCATGTACCTTCTCCTGTACTAATCCCGGATTCTTTTACCTCATCCACCATCTTCCCTCCCATATGACTATGGCCATGTTGTGAGGAGAAGACTGTATTCATTAGGAGGAGGAGGTATTTTACTTTGAGGCCATGTATCGACATCCAGCAACCAAGGTCACAGTGTCGTCGAGGTTATAGAGTGTCTTTAGGAGGGCCATTTGGCAAGCATACAGTATGTCCTTACTACATAAATGGCTACCTTTTACTAATCATTGAGTGTAGCATCAAGAATCAAGATGCAAGTTCAAGCCTTCTAGCTCATGAATTCGGACAACGAGATTTACCCCATCATGACATGTCAATGTCCAGGGAGCAGGGATACAGTGTTGTTGGAATCGTAAAGTACTTGTGTGCAGGTAAAAGGTATGTGGCCATTATTTACAAAACTATATTCTTACTGATGTCCAATTGCAGTCTTGTCTCCAATGATATGATAAATCAAAGACATCAATTTTTCTTCAAACTCAAGACACCCACTCTGCAAAATCTTGGATAATGACTTTTACCCTGTCACAATGTATCGATGTCCAGCAAGCGAGGGCATGGTGTCAGCCAGATGGTAACGATGGGGTATGGAACTCGAGAGAAGTGGCACAAGGTACACTGTCACATCAATGACTTGCTTCTTTACTAATCATTCAATTTTAGCTTTGAAATAGGAACAATGGCTCTCCAATGCAAGCTTGACAATGATAATGACCAGCAAGTGTCATGTGATGGTGACTACTACAAGCTTTTATGTTTCTGAGGAACTAACGAACACTGCAGACTCTGGTCCACCACTGAGTATCTCTTGAGCAAATTCACAAACACATGCTCAGAAGGAGGCCATATCATTATTTTTACTGTTCAGTGCTCACTCCCATTGTTTAGCTGTGTACCCCCCAGTCTTGATGGATATTTTTTTGTCTTGTAAGTGTTTTGCATATGGAAGGCTTGCAACGTTGACTTACAAAGTGTTTTTAGACTTGGCTCAACCCTGCATCAAGCTCAAAAAAGGAGTCGACCACCCTATGCCTTCCTCCAATCCCACTTAACCTGTCGCGGCTGAATAAATAGCCACCGTTTGTTGAGGCCGACTTGGGGTTGGTTGACGGCATCAGATGCTTGACTTGTTTGGCACATGCAGACATTTACGAGGTAAGTGAGAACTTGCTGTTCAAAAGACATGGCACTGACTTGCCTCTATTCCAGCAAACCATCAAAATCTGCAAGGTAGGTGCTGAGGTTAGGGTTACAGCTGACCACATCAGAGAGAGTCTCGTTGCGTCTTTGTGCAATGAGGCTCCCTTCTTTTTATGGCCTTTTGGCCCATGTATGGCAAGCGCTGGTCACCCATTGGATTGATTTCAATGGGAGACTATGCTTGGCTGCAGCATGAACAGGAGGAAATCCCTCTCATTTTGTGTGCTTGAGCATACCTTCAGGGTGGGGAAATTGTGATCCTATGAACTCTGACTGTTGGTGGACTTATGCTCTTTTTTGTTTTGACCATGGGAACACATAACACAACTTTGAAACCTATCTTCTTATTCTTCCACTTTCAGCTCTTCTTGTAGTTAGATCATGTACCCTACAAGTATCAATAACATCCTTCTGCTTTCTATTCCCCTATTGCCCTGCTCCTCATCGAGAAATCCAACTTTTCATCCTCATCACTGTTATTGCTGATGCAATTACACTGGCACTGACAGCCTTGGCTGCGACTCCAGTGTGTGTACACTGTTATTTGTGTCCGCCGATGAATTTGACAATGCTGAAATTACCAGACTCGATCAAACAAGATGGAAGACCAGGGAGAAATCCTGTTGGGCCTTCGATGACAGGTGAAAATTGATAGGATGGATTCATCGGCATACTGTTTATGGTGCTGACAAGGGCTCCTATGAAGTAAAAAGATCAGTCACAGCAGCTGAACTTTCAGTGATATGTACCAAGAGATGCTCTGCGTAGGCATGCCATGACATTATTGTCAGGTGAGCATCCTATGACTTCTGAAGCATATACTGATTAATGTGATCATGAGTCTGTGCAAACGGCAAAGATGGAAAAACTCACAAAATGCTAACTCCACCTCAGCTTTGGTTAGCATAGGGCCAAAACCTATCGATCAGTGTGCTACCACATGCTTGAAAGCAACTGGTCTTGTATCTGAGAAAGGACTGTTGCTCAACAAAATTCAAGAGACTGAAAAAAACTGACCTCCATAACTGTCTGCACCCATGATCTACCTTCCCCAATACCCCTCCAAGGTTCTCAGACCCTCCTGGCCCTCTCGTCATCATTGTCATTGCCCTGTTTATCTTCATCATTGTTCCTGTGCCATGCTTGCAGATGGCATCCGATTTTGTATCCTCCACTTCATCCATGGTCATTTCCACATGCAAAATCACTGCATGAGAGTGATTGTCCCAATGTCGATGTGGGCGGTGCTGGGTAGGAGGATAGATGGGGATGGTACCGGTTCTCAACCAATAGTGGGTGGTAATGGGTGTCGGCTTTGTCCTAGTCAATGGTCTCTGGGGCAGTGTCTTGTGGGTATCGTACATAGTCCTGCCTCACACAGGTGAGGGATAATATAGTGGCTATTCCAGGCTCTTGGGGCCGCAAGATGAGCCAAAAGTACCTAAAATGAACCAATTAATATGGAATTTAATGAAACCAACTGTTTGTGTACCAATCTGACAGTGAACAACATAGATACACCGTGTGGAGAGATAAGTATTAGTGAAGCTGCAGGCTATTATTTTTGAATTGCCATAAAAGGCAGTTGTTTGCACATGTTAGATTCTAAGGTAAAACTTAAAAGTAAGGGTCCTAGATTGAAATGCAGTGCATAAGGACAAATCCTTGTAAACTCAGACTCATAATACCTGCCAGGTAGAGTGTTTATCCTCACCAGGCTGGGTCAGCAAGCATATTAGTCAGTAGTAAAAAGGATTGGTAATAGTGTACCAGTAAGATAGTATAAATACAGGTCATGTATCTAGTGGGGAATCAGGTTTCTGACCCCTCCAGAACACTACCAGGTGAATAGTACAGGTTTATTGGTTAAGAGCTTCAAGTTGTAGACTCACCTGGAATAGAAAAATTGTGACCTGGTCACATTGTGTGTGCAAGAACAGACAAGCAAGCGAACAGAATTAAGCTAGAAACAGAAAGTCAGATCCGAGAAACAGTTCAGAACCAGTCAGTGTGTTTTAAGTCACAACCAGGCACAACATATCAGTATTGAAACTGCACCAGGCAGTTATTCTGTATCAGTTTGAGTTTGTGTTCAGTGACATGTCGAACTTAGAGTGGAAACCACAATATATTCTTATACAAATCATATTCATTGCACCCAGAACTTGTATCCTACAGTACAAAGTGTCATAACCTGGTATAACATACCTCCCTTCGAACCGCAATTACTGGGTGTTTAGTGTAGTGTGGTGTGTGTAGCATGTCGCATCTTCATAGGCACTCAGCACCTTTCATCACGTTCCCCAGTAGTTACTGGGATATTTTATATTTAATGGACAGTATAGCCTCACTTGTCGAGGTCACTTCGCTGCAACAAGCTCAATAGCACTGAAGTAAATACGCCACGTCCGCCTCTTTCTCCGGCTTCTTGCCCGTGCTTGCAGGCTGAAAGGAGCACATGTGATAACAGACCTGTCGTTTCGAATCCCTTTGCAACGTCACTCGCCCGAGCATCTGGCTCAATATCATGCAAGAGATTTTGAGCGATGGTATAAGTCTCTGGGAGATCGATCCCGCGAACGGCGAAAGTAGGATCGTCGGCGTCGTCGGTCCGCGTGCCAGAGCCAGAGTGACAACAATCGAAAATAACGGTCTATCCATACACCTGATTAGATACGATGCGTGATAGAAAAAGTGGAACTCTACAATGTTATCTGACTTTCTCGCTGCCAGGTCTGCGAGAAGATGAGAGAGCCTCGTATCTAGTACACCTTGACCTCGCTTCGAGTCTTTCGACCCGCTGGCGATGAAATCGTTGGGAACCAGCATTTGTATCTTCCCGTTGGCGCTGGACCATCCCGACGGTGCCTTCGCCTCAGCTCCATGCCCTGCGTAGAAGAAGAGAATGGGATCATCCTTCTTGATCTTCGAGTTTTTCCCAAGGTCTTTAATGGCCGTCTCGATAGTAAATCTCGTGGCTTCCTCATTGCGCAGATTCTTGATTTGTCCCTTTGGAACGCGGAGAGTCTCTTGTAAAAATGCATCGACGGCGTTGGCGTCGGCAACAGCACCGCTCAGGTCTCTGATCTCGTTCGAAAGGTACTTGTCGATGCCAATAACCAACGCAAATAGGGGCGGAGGAGGCCTAGCCATCGCAAAATAAAAATCATATTCTAGGGCGTGAGGATAGAGACCTACTGTCCAATGGTAATCGACCGTTGAGGGCTGTGAAGTTCAGGGTTATTATAATTTCTTAGCATGGACTCTGAGACTGTCGTACGACAGAGAAGACGGCTCTTCGAAACCATCTGCTGGCCTGTAAAGTATCGCCTCAGTGAATCAATTGTCTTTCAAACAATAATTTCTTACGTTGGGGTAGTATGGAACCTGCTATTAAATAACCAGAGATTCAATAGGAATCTTCGAAAGAATTGGAATGCTCCTGACCACAGAAAAACGTCCAACAAAGTGCTGATCGCGGTCTTGAGCCACTTAAGGAACATGTGGAACGTGACAGAGCCTCAAGAGGGACACCGACGAGTGGGACTGTACATGTGACTTGGACCGCAGGACGACACTTTATATACGTAGTGGCCTCTGACATGCGTTCGCTGATTCATTAAAACGGCAAAGGTGATCCGTCTGTATATTGGCGCTCTATAATCCCATGTCTAGAAGGAAACTTGTTAGAAGCAGCGGAAGGAAGACTCGTTCCCTTCAACAAACGCTGCGGTGGCCTGGAGGCGAGTCTGTCATGCGTCGACCGTCATATAGGGTAAGGTACGATCTATGCATATATGAGTCACGGTCTCTGAGGCGCTAGGAAGCAATTTAAGGGTGGTCCTGCTGTCAAATCATCCCTTACCTCAGACACCGGTGACGGAAAATTGCCATGGAAGCAGAACATAGGACTAGTTTGGTCGCATACTAGCCGTTTTTTCTAACTGAGGTTATGTTGGTCAAAAGCAGCATCATAAGAGAGAAAGACGAGGGCATGCGATTGAAACACTAGGCTAGCCAATGACGACGAGCAAGCAGAAAGGCAACGAAATGAAATGAAAAAAGCAAGGATAACGCTCCAGAGTCCGCAGGATATCGCACGAGAATCATCTTACCAGATAGCAAGAAGATTTAGCTATGTGACACCGAAAAGCTTGTGGAGCGAAAGAGACTACTTGGAGTGCTCTGAGGGACGACGTCGCTTGATTCGTTTCTGTGTAACAAGAAAGGTAGGTAGGTAGCCTGAGGTGGTATTACATGGCAATGTCCTGGAAGCGGAATGAAGGTTGGGATGGATCGGATGAAATTCCGCGTGGATTCAGACGCGTCACCAAGAATACGTGATCTTGTTTCCTTTCTCTCCAGAACAACCAGCGCCGTCGAGCAAATGGCTCACTCCTCGCATTGGTACTGACGGCATGTTCCTCTTGCAATTGGGCTCATCGCGAGTTTGAGTTTGCCATCGCATCGAGCAGCTAAGAGTAACAGCGTAGACGAACGAGACTTATTTCATGCCTGGTACGTTCTGCCATTTCAGTATTTATGGGTCCTCATTGACCGATGTCAGATCGTTGAGCTGCGTCAGGCGTCGCTGCGAGCCAGGAGGGTTACGGCCATCCGGTACTTACGGTCCATCGGTTATCTTGGTTTCCTTCTCTCATGGTCCCGATATTATTGCCATTGGTCTGAACTTGCATCAATTGCCAGCGACAAAACCAACGAACGAGAAACAGGAACGCGATATTCTCAACCGGATCCGTGTATACTGCTCGACAGCGACTCGGGTCGGACAACCCTCACCTTGCTAGAGCACTTTGACGGACTGGTCTGACGGTCGCTCAGAAATGCCCGTCTGGCTAAACAGCCTCGTCGCCTCTCTTCGAGAGCGTTTCAAACTTTGTGGACGCTTCGATGACCCTGAAGAATCCATCTCCTGCGGAAAGAAAGCAACATCACTTATTCTCGATGGACATCCGGAGAAGCCTGGCATACTAATACAGTTCCGATGTGTTTCAGTAGCATCTCGTTTCGACCGTCGCCAACCCCTAAGTCTCCAAACTCTACCAGACGTTGAAGCAGTTTCATTATTAAAACCTACTGTATCCTCCTCAACCGGCCCACCTTCAACCAGGCTGGATGCAGCTATGCCCGAACTGTGCAGGCACGTTGACTTTCCATCTGCATCGGAGGCGTATCGATTCGTTGTCGAGCTCCTTCCCCGGGTAGCTTGAACCGGAAAGAGTATGGATGCGCGACATAGGGAATTAGCCCATATTGGTCATATAGTCAAGGAGGCGGCAGCGTATGCGCTTGAGTTGGGAGCAGCTGATATCGCGCTTGAATGGTTAGGGATGGGACGGGCTATTGTCTGGGGACAGTTGCATAACCTTCGCTCGCCCGTCGACTCCTTTTCTGATGGGTATCCTGAACTTGCTGAAGAGCTGTCCCAAGTTGCGGTTGCTTTGGAGAAGGCGAGCAGTCGAGGTGTCAACACAGAGCACTTTAAGGAGTTATCATTGGAGGACGTAGCAAAAGAATTGTAATACCGTCGTTTGGCTACGCGGTGGGATAGTCTAGTCGAAAGAGTCCGGGCGCTTCCAGGCTTTGAAGACTTCCTACAACTGAAAAGCTAGCCACACTCACACCCAGCATCATCTTATGCCTCTTTTGGCGGTAAGTTGCAATTTGGCTCTGATCTCATTTCGGGGAGAGATTTTGACACGGGCGGTGGAGGAAATGGAGGACAATGCGCATGTGAGGAGAATAGTTGAAACCTGATAGTTGGAAAGGCTGGGATGGGAATGAAGCCGGAGGGTCGTGTGATGGTGGTGTTTTAGGTGATACAGGGAACTGGCCGGGGATATCAGGTGAGGGTGTCCTTATCACAGGCGACGGCGACTAAAGGCGCGTTGGAGGCTCTGTATCCGGTTCCGTCCTCTTCTTTCCTGGACCCATCACAGACAGCGAGATATCAGGCATTGGCAGTGGCAAATCGACTAGCATCCCATCGAGAGTTTCTAGAGACGGTGTGGTCGGTGTGGAATCAGGTGATTCTTTCACTCGTAGCCTTCGTTTGGGTAGTGAAGGTCGCTGAGTACTCATTATTGGTCCTTGGAAGCGGCGGAATCTCATCGGTGTGGATAGGTGGCGTCGACAGTTACTTTTTTCGCTGGTTTTCGCATAGGTAAAGGAGATTGCGGAGATGCGTCACATCTGATGAGCTGGCTATCGTCGACGGAGAATCAACAGCCATGTCCTCAAATGGTTCTGCTTTCAGTGATTCCAGCGTCAAACGAGGTGGTCTTTGTCCTCGCCTTGAGAGCGCCGGTGAGACCGGCGAAGTCGATAGGACATCCTGAGTCAAGGGTGATATTGTCGAATCCTCCGTCCTAAGAGTAGGAGACGTTAACGACAATGTTGCGAAAGCGTCTTTTGGGCTTAATAGTCATGGCGATGTTGGCATCCACGCTTGTCTTTTCCGTGGTACTACCCCCTGTTTCGTCGGCAGGACTTCCTTCTTCGCCTCCTTTCGTTTCTGCTGGTACACGCTCGACGTCGCCCCGTCCCCTGGCGTTTCCCAACTAGCGGATCCAGCCTTTCAATCACTTTGCGCTGTCGCATGTCATGAATGCTCCCTCCAAGCCATCGACAGCTTCAAGCGTCATTCCCTTTCCATCCTAGCACTATCTCGTCTCCCACAATTAGATCTTGGTATAGCACCAATCACCGTCTTCGAGAGCAATTCCTGGGCAAGCTCATCGAGCGGCATTTTCCACAAGCAGAGCATGGAGAGCCACGCCACGATTGTCGCCATCGTACGAAGGAACAAATACTCTCGTGCGTATGCGCACATGTGCAAGAAGTATGCACAGTGGTGCTGCCGGGGAACTGGAACGCGTAGGAGAATGGCTGGGTTGGAGGAAAGATTGTTCAATACGAACGTAGGTCTGCCGTTCTGCTTCGTCCACCTCGTCGTTGCTTACTCCCATCCACATCGGGATCGCTGTCTCTGGCGTAAATCTCCAAACAGGCGGCATGAAACTATCCACGCATCGGTAAACCAGAGAGAAAGGTAAACTAAAAGACTTGTAAGCACAGGGTAGAAGAAAAACGTGTGCTGCTCACTCAAGAGCCAATGCTGAACCCGAACCCACCATCATGCGGCAGCTCACACACGCATCGGAGTGTAGGATCGTTGGGAGAAGATATTTGGTTGGGGCCGTCGTCGAGGTTGAATCGCGGAGCGAAGAACCCGACGAGCACCTTGAATAGTCATGGTGTCTGCACCGGCAGGACCTCGGCAATTATATCGTCACCCCTTCAAGACGTCGGCACTTTCCAAGTTTGTAGGTAGCATGTACTGTACTAGGAGAAAACATAAATCTAGTCGTACACATACCAAAAAAAGCGACTTACCTGAAGAAATCAAGTCAAGTGTGCTTCATCTGTAGTCACTCTGACACGACTTTTGGCTGCTCCATGTACGGAGTGAGCCCAGCCGACTGATAGGCGTAGAAAGCTGAAGATAAATGAGTACGACACGGATCAATAAAACTACTACGTACTTGGTTCGTCTTCCACCGGACACTGGCTAATCGCTTTTATCGCAGTGCAAGATGAGGAAATGTGTTGTGCTGAGTAGAGTCGACGTTTCGGTGGGACGGATTGTAGTTGAGCGATGAGATCTAGACCTTGAAGAGACGACGCTACAAAATCGTGGGTGAGTTGCTGCGATTCATTCGACCTCTTTAATTCTCTTACCTCCACATCCCCTATATCTTGCCTTCCTGTCCTCATCTATGCTGGGTCCTTTGGTGGGTCTGTGTTACGCGTAGCCTGCGTCTTGCGAGATGGGTGTTGATGACCAAAATAGTGTGTTTGGCTTCCCGCATTGAGGCAAAGAAAGCGAAGTCTCCTTTCACCGTCATCTGAATGTCCCTTTTTCGTTTGACAACGTCATTCAAGGCTCTTCAAGACTTTCTCGTGCTGCAGGGTGGTGTCAAAGCATCCTGTGAGTAGAAGTCGACATGAAATTTAGACGATAATCAAGCTTGACTTCTCCAGCTTTTTTGATTGCTCCAAAGCTCAAACGCTCGACATGAACTTCATCTTTCCGATTTTGATTCCCTACCAACAAGGAGGATGTTAGCACAAATTACGCGTGAAGTGTGGGAGGGCCATTTTAACGATTCGAGGTGACCGATTCAAGGACCCGATTTTGGGCAAAGATGATGTCTCGACAAGTGGCATGTTCGCGTCGTGGAGGGAAGGACCTGTTTGTCGCACTCGACGACGATGGGAATGCATAGTGTGGACTCGGGTAGGCGGCAGAGGGAACCGGGAAACGTGCATCCTCTCCTAATGACAGCGCCCCGTCGGGTAGCGGGAGGTAAGATTGTTAACACATATCCTCGTTTCTGAAGGCTACTCTGGCTGTGGTATTGATGTTCGCGCACGCACATCGTGGTCGCACTACCCCGCGGTTACGCAATCACATCTCCACGTCCACGCTTTCGACCCCTTCCCTGCTAGCCCAGATCCCTTCCTAAAATCCGACGTCTTCATCATCGGTAACCACGCGGACGAGCTCACACCGTGGGTTCCCGTTCTGTCGACGTTATATTCCGCGTCAGGATACCTTTCCATCCCATGCTGCCCCTGGAGTTTCGACGCGAAATACGACCGTTCACTGCAAGCGCCGTTTCCCGTCAACGACGAAGATGCATTCAAGGAGAGCCTATGTTTGGGAAGCCAGGCAAGCGCTGCATCAGCTTATTCGATGTACCGCGTTTGGCTGGCTAGTCTTAGTCTTCACTGCGGATGGAAAGTAGAGTGCGAGACACTGAGGATTCCGAGCACGAGGAACTGGGCTATCGTTGGTATGTGCCTGATTATTGTATCGGTGAAAGTCTTCTGAGTGATTGCTGTTCCAGGAAGGCAGAGGCTTGAGGACTGTCATGCGAACGAACACATAGAAGACATCCTCCAATCTGTCCGTGATAGGGGTATATTCAAACCTAGACAGCCAGAAGGCAAAAACAGAGAAGATCATTAATCATTATTTACCCGCGCTTGGGACTCTTATGAGGCACGAGCTAACCCTTTCGCGTATACCTATGAAACGATATTGTGCGTAAAGTATACTCCTGCCGATCTATGGCACTCAGCAAATACTATTCCAAATGATAAATGTGGGCGACCTCTATGGCGGGTTCTCCAGACTCTGTCATGGAAACTACCTCAGAGAATGCCCGCAGAACGTTCGACATAATCGAGGCAGGTCATGACAATGCTGCATGGATTGCGGACTGAGGAGATAAGATCATCGAAGTTGGTGCGCCCGGACCAGAAGCTTTTCATAAAGTGAAGAACACTGTACGTCGAAAATGAGAGGCGGTTCAAGATCCGTTAGGTTGGTTTCTATGGTGGGACCTAGTTCTTGCGTTACCTTTCGACAGCTACCCACGGCCGATTTGATATATTTGTCGCATGACTTGCTGAACGCGAGTATTCGATGGCCAGTTGTTAATTAGTACTCAATTTCGAGCAGTGTGCTAAAGTAGAGGTATCAATAAGAGCGACTGTGGATATTTTTGTTGGTGGCACGGCGGCGGCGACAAGTTCAACCAGGCAGTACACGCTAACTGAAAAGGCCATGTGGGATTTGACGACTCGAATTGATAGAAGGCAAGTAGCGGACGGTAGGTCTGTTATCTCAGTCGGGAAGATGTAGTAAGCAAATTCGAGTACTATAGTACTCCTGGTGAAGTCAATTGTACAGTCTTGAAATACACTTATTCACGCTACTAAACAACCGATGAGTGAAAATAGTACCTGGATCGTGATACCGACTCGGGGCCGTTAAAGTTTGCGGTCCTACGCAATAAGAAAATACCATAGTAGGCAAGCGAGATTTGCATCTCCATTGAGAGGATGATTCAAGCCGTTACAGCAAGAGTGTTTCATTTCGTAAGGAAATATCAAGAGCGGATAAATATTGATAAGTTAATAGTACAGTCGTATGTGGTAGTAGTTTAGAGAGAAATCCCTTCCATGACTCGATGAACAACAGCATCGACAACCAATCCAGCGAGTATGAGATTCCCAATGGTGGGTGTGTGCAAGAAAAACTTCATACACTGCCTCGGTTTGTCGATATCTGTTACAAAGAGCTCCTTCAAAAGAACGAGCGCTGAAAGCGCCACGAAAGCGTAGTAAGCAACTCCCTGCTCGTTGAGGTAACCGGCCCATGGCATCAACTTGAACGCTGCGAACCCGATAGTGGTAGCGGAGCAGATCGGGATCGTACTATGTTGGCCACACAGGATGGCGAGCGACTTCATGCCAATCTTCACACCATCCGCCTTGTCCTGGTGCTGATACACAGTCTCGTATGTGATCGTCCACATCGTCGCACCGAGGTATGCAGCAGTGAGGGCGTGGTAGGGAATTACACCATCAGGTGCGAGATCGGCCCATCCCATATAGACACCGATGTTGAACATCAAGCCCTAAAGTGAAGGTTAGAACTAAGGATTTGGTGTGTATCATAAGTCTACTCACCAAAGGGATAGGTGCAAAGGACATCCAGCGCTTGCAAGTCGGGTACAGCACGTACAACGGCCACACATACATGGAAATACGCAGACTGAATGGAAGAGTGAGGTCAGCACAAGAAAGTAATATCAGAGCGGAAATACTTACGCGTCGGGACTCAGAACCTTGTAAGCTAAAAAGACACCAATCACGACTTGGAGGGCGAAGAACAACCAGGCATGCTCGATGCTGATAGCACCTCTGGGGAGTGCCCGATTCTTCGTACGCTCGACGTTCGCATCAATATCGTAGTCGAGGATATCATCGATGGTCATGATCTGAGATCCAAGATGAGAAGGGAAAGATGGATTTGGGGAATTTAGACTCACCAAGCATTTGATGCCAATGCAGAGGAAAAAGTAGGTGACAGCTTGGGTAAGGCATTCCACTCCCGTCAACTCAGGGTAAGCGTGATAAACCATCGCTAAAGACCACGCTAAGATTACCGGTTAGCGAATGGAAACAGAAGCATATAGGGATCCACACTCACCCACTGGCAGGAACACGGTCGCGCATCCCATCCCGTTTTGGAGACGGCAGAGCTCCCAGCAAGCACGGACTTCAGTCCGAGTCGGTGGTGCGAGTAGGGTGTTGACGTTCGAGAAGATCGAGGCAAAACTGGAAGTGATCGTCTCTTTTGGACCCTTCTTGAAGATCAAGGAGGTGGAGGTCGGTGAACAGATGCGGTGGAGAGAGCCATTGGAGGAAAAGATGGTAGCAGACGACTGTAGGATGCGGAGAATCTGTATTTCTACCATCTCCACGCACATCCCATATATACCAGTCAGACGCAGGCGCAACGTCCCCCCTTGTCCGTGTAAACGAAGCAAGTACGGCTCGGAGACAAGCGCAGGCCAGGGACAACGGCTGCTCCTTCAATGAAATTTGATCGAGAACGGTCTGCATCTCAGATTGATGGTCGACGCCTGTGATCGCAAAGATACTATTGGTCGATCTCGACGATGTTTTCTTCATGCGGTTACGCCCGCGTCCGACTCGCACACAAGCGGTGATGCCCATATGGGGAACCGCCTCGTCATAGCAGAAAATCCTGACCGCACGGCCTGAGCAGAGACATCTCAGATACATGCCTACTGCGGCATTCCTGCACATGTCATATCCAATTGCGTCCTGAACGAGAACTTCGGGAAAGATATCCGCGCGATTTTCCTGCGCCAGCGCTATCGTGCATTTACTTTGTCTACACAGTCAGGTTAGGCGTGAGATCGGCATAAGTCAGTAATGCATTGTTTTAACTCACCGATTTTTTTTTCGGTTTGGATTTAGAAGAAGTCTGTCATGTTGTGGCATCGTGCAGGCGCTGCCAGTGCACCAGTGGCGTCCATTGGCCTTATGGACTAAACGCTGTTCAAGCTTTGAGAAGACTGCCGACCAACTACTCTGCGTAAGGAAGATTGTTTATCGGGCATTTGAACCTGTTAACGATTTGCAATGGAAGCAGAAAAAGATCAACGTATAAAGCTGGGGGCCAACGCAAGCGTGGCAAGACCGAGTCCTCTTGGTTTTTTTCGGGACTGCTACAGCGGCAGGGATAGCCGTCGGCATTGCAGAAGAGGAGGGACAGCCACAAGCTGTGAGGGCAGAGCATGCGAGACGTAATCGCTACAATAAACTTCGATTCTAGTCCTTTATTGAGCGCTTTCAGATGATTGTGGCAAAGCTTTGTGTCATGTGCCTTGGCTTATCTGCGCAGGGGCATTCGTGCAGCGGCGGTACTGTTTGTCGATAGAGCGTAGAGCTGCTGTTGAGGATCGGCGTACGGCGGCCGGTGACGTTTCTGAATTATCTGCAAATTCGGAAGTGGCAGAACGCTAGCCCATATAGGATATCCATGGAGAATGGAACAACTTTCGTCAGTAGCCCACTAGAAATTCGACGAAAGATATACCATAATGCATCGACATATGGATACCTTCTATCCTGTAATGAGCCATGGTCCACACACCGCATTCCAGTTCTGTATTATTGACGTCCTGAAAGGTACAATTAAACTCTTATGTCCCTTCCATAAATCTAGTAAAGCTTCAAGTTCCAAGAACCTTCTGCATGTCCTCCTCAGGTGGCTCAAAATCACCACTGTATATCTTCTCAACACTCTCCGAATCCGACTTAAGGAGAAATTTCAAAAGTCTCCATTGCTGAACCCATACAACGGGTCGTGGAGTGTCGTATTCTTCAGAGTCCGATAGCGTGCGGCCTACACCCGCGACAGAGAACTATTCGTCGAAGATAGTTAACGTAGTGATGAACGAGCTCTTATGATGCATCATTTCGTTATCTGCAGTCGGTTACTGTGGAAATTGTCGTATTGGCAAAACCTAGTATCACAGTGAGGGGCATGCCAACGATACACCTAAACGAGAGCCTGAGTCAGTACTTATATTAACACTCAGTAGAGGAAGCTTACCATGCAGCCTGTTTCATGGTCCTAGTCGGCAATCGACGCTTCCGTGGTCACATCCTGTCGAAAGTAATCAGTATCTAAACCACCGCAGAGGTAAAGAAAACGGTGTCTTGCCTCTACAATGATTGATCTATACCACCCAAGCTTTACTCCAAGCTTGGTGGTTGCTTTTCAGTGTCCATTATGAAGCCTACAGTGCCAAAGGCTTCAGCGATGGTACCTGTAAAGAGAATGCCTTACTTGCCTTACATCACCCGCACTCTTAACAGATGTCAAGACCAGATTCCCGACTTGTTATAAGTGCTATCAACCATAGCGCATATTAGCTAGGACTACGTGTGAAAGAAAACCGATGGCATGCTTTGTGTATCGTTCGGTTCACCAAGAAGCTATGGAAAAACGTCAAAAAATGTGAGACAGATCCCGATATCTCGTACCATCGTACATCCTATAAAGACTAGCGTTGACATCTTCCTCGCTTCGCAGTACTAAGCGATCGAGACAACAGTGTGAGCGCGTACAGTGACAACATTGGCAACATTGAGATGGCCATCATGGTGGCTACCTGGAGAGGAAGATGGTTAAGCTGGGAGGAGATAAAACTGTTGACTACGTACCTCGTAAATAAGATCTGATAATTGAGCATGTCAGAATTTTGACTGTCGAGGGCAATACTTTAGCCTACTTAAAGGGAATGCTTCAGTGGGCGTGTGCAGTGGATGGATACCTTGATACTGGGTGAGATCCACATCTCGAAGATGGCCTATACGACATCATCAGCCAACAACCATCGAGAGACACGAAAGAGTTTACCATTACCCCCATACCGATATCCATGCTCCCGTAGGTTCGACAGCAAATTCTCGCTGCAGAGACAGAGCAAGGCAACGTTAGCTTGCGACTGAGGGATTGGCTATACGTGTACCTGGTGTTTAGGGTTTCAATAACAACGGATGTCGATGATAGCTTGTCGAGGTCAACAGAATTCATTCGAGAGAACAGTAATCCGTATAGGTAGGACTTGAGCGATAGGGTGATAGCTTACCACGGATGCAGTAATGGGCTATGAGGAGTCGACTGGTAAGAAAAAAATCAAAGAGAATGTACACTGAAAAGGCTTAATATACGGCGAAGAGGCAATTTGAGCATTGAGGCTCAAACGGAATTAACCGAACAATGAAATTAACGAGGTCACATGGTTACGTCCAAAACAGGAAGGAGAGACGAAACGGCACAGCCACCCTGGAAAGCTCAAGTTGCAAAGACCGAATCCTGTATACACAGGACTCGGAATTATGTAATCGTTTGCCCGTCTGCACAGCCACCGTACTATCTGTGCTTGTCATTTTTGGACATCCATCCACCACTTCCCTCATAAGCTTCTTGCCAAAAATCCCAACGCGATGTAATTACCCTTTGGGATATCCGTCTTTAAGGACCGACATGTGATAACCAGGTTCACTCGGCGGAATCTCCGGCACCTCCAAGGTACTTCGTCCGAGTCGCGTCGCGTCATCATTACGATAACGAGTGTCCTGGACCGAGCAGCCTCCGATTCAATGGCCTGAACTTCTAGCGGAAAGTAAGCTGCAGTGCCACCCGACTCGGGGCCGTCGACTAATTGCGGTCCGAAGACCGTCGGTAATTCAGCTCTACCCATCGCTTGCGGTCTCTTCATCACGTCGCAAATCACGATAAGGATCTCAGCTACGCTGGAAGATAGTGGCAAAGGCTATCAATGAACAAGTCAGTTCCAGAGGTATAATGTAACCCCGTCACCTTTATGCAGTCATGCCGGAGCGCCATCTTTTCGGATAGTTCCTGACGGACTGTGAGGTCGCGAGAAGGTGTCCCTCTGTTATGCCTTGGAATGTGAGAAAGAGATCTGCTTGGAGGAGAACTGAAATTCGAAATCACCCAAAATATAATTTTAGCAAATATATAGGCATTTTCGGACTTCCCCCCATTCGGTGCTTTGAGAATCGCGAGGAAATATGTGACACCGTTAGCTTGGGTGAGACGTAGCATAAGAGAGAGAGGACAAATGATAGGAATTTAGCAGGAGATCTGGCCTTTTATACAGCTACGCCTTGGGTATCGAAGAGGGTATGAATTCGATAAGGTAGAATCTCGGATCGGATACACGTCTTGACTTCGGACCGCAATTACTCGACGGCCCCGAGTCGGGGGGCAGTGTCGAGCCAGGACGCCTTCAGATGCGCTGTGTTCAGTTGAATCTTTAAAGGTTCATGATGAGAGGTAATTAAATCATTCAACACCATACAAAATGTTTGCTCGAATAGGAGAGTGATACACTTCAACATTTGGACATTTACATATCAGTCTAAACTGATGCAGGTAAATAGACGTAGAAGGAAACTGAACAGGATCTTTATGTAACTGTGCACAGCAGAACCGTTACCTCCACACAGTCGCATCGAACATACCCTGCTGTCAAGCGTTTCATTTTTTGATACCCTTCACCTGCCATAATTTGTTCATTTACACCGTCACGGATGGATACACTTAGATCATGGACTCAACTATGTAAAGTCACGGTTTCTTCGTCATCATGAGTAGATACTGCTGTAGATCTGCCGTCTTCGTCCATACTACCACCTGTAGAATCAACAAAAAGCAGCAGGCCTGTCAAAATGAGGCAAATGGCCAAGGCCCCGTAGAGAAGTCTATATTGAGTGACGTTGTCGTTGCCCCAGTCGAAAAATCTTAGGATAAACATATTCTTAGGGACCTGTCAGACAACGGAGAAATGAAGAAGGCGCCACATACTGAGAACATGCCTCCTAGCGCCTCGATGACGAAGAAGGAGCCGAAGAGAACCGCACTGTGAGATGGGACGGATGAATAGATAGCAGGAGCAATAGCAACTGTGAAAGGCGAGATGGCGTCGAAAATGAGGTGGGCGATTCTATTTGAAGCTGCAATAGAGATAACTGTGATGGTGGAGAATACATCAAGGGAGAGACAAGTGTAGGCTAGGCGCCTGGTGAACCTGAGAACAGACCGGAGAGGTCGCGGCTTTCGTTGATATAGGATTGCAATGGCTAGAGAGATTTCTTTTAGTGACCTAGGTGGCACCGAGTGATTGACGAGTGCTCACTGGGATAAAGAAGGAGTAGCGCAAGAGCCGAGGCGGCATACGAGAATATGAAGTACCATTGGGACTGTTATGAAGGGAACGGGTGTTAGTACGGATAGCTAAGAAGCAGCGTAAACGTACAAAGAAAGAGCCTTTCGAGCATATTATCCCGAACCGTATCTTGATGGTACCGAAGTTCTGCGGTGCTTGATTGAATATTTCGAGCATGGTAGTACGTAAAGCGTCTTACGGGGGTCAGAGAATACACGAAAAGGGCTAGAGTCAACCATGGTTGCCGTAAGAATACCACCGCGGGAGATATCGCAGCCTTGAGGATAGATAACTTGTGAGCTGGACTTCGTATTGTTTCGGGCAGGAGCCAAACGATCAGAACAACGTTTAGAACGGCGACAAGAATATATGCGATGATCGACAGGATGGGGTACTTCTGGCCTGCGAGAATCAGCGGGAGCATGGTAAGCTGTTGAATTGAGGCCATATTCAGATGCATCTCGATCCCGAAAGGACGCTTGGGAATAGTACGTACCTCTACGCCTCCAACATAAAAAACCATACTCAAGCCTTTGAGAGCACTGAATAGTTTGAACCTGATGATAACAATCATCAACAATGCACAGATTCGTTTCATTAGACTTACCTTGAACCGGGTGATGCGCAGTCAGCGATATAACTAGGATGAAAAAAGCAATCAGCAGTTGTTAAATTGCGCAGTCTAGGCATACGTGTGAAGTAGGCCATTGAAGGCGATGCTGCCCCCAAACAGACAGTCCAGAGCAATGATTCCCACATAAACACGAAAGTCCTTCTGTATAAATTCTACTTGTTGAAGTAGGGCGAATACAAGATACCTGCATTGTTGATTAATGATAGGAAAGCATACTAATCAAGATACGCACGATAACATCGTTCCCATCATAGGAATAAGCATTACCGGTTTCCTTCCCCACACGTCTGCGAAGTGGCTCCACGATCCAATGGTCAACAGACTCAACAGGACACGGAGTATGTTCATGTCTACGAGTAACCTTACTTTGATGACGAATCAGATGGAATTAAAGGTACTTACACCTCCGCAAGTACAAGTGCTCACCCTCACCCGATTGTAATATGATGTATACCGAGACGAACTGATTGTACATCCCCCGCTATCGAAGAAGATTTTCATTCAACACAAAAGTATTGAGAAAACTTCGAAATACGCACGTGCAGAAAGTACACAGCAGCTATAAGAAACAGCCTTATGGTGACGCTGTTCGCCAGGCACTGGAGAAATTAACGGCGATGCTCACTTGTATAGGTTCCATCTTCGGTTGTCGCTGCTAGCATCATTCACCTCAGCTCTTGGCAATAGAGGCGACGTTTCGGTGACAGTTTCAGCAGACGAACTGGCTTCAGATTCCTGCGTCGACATTATGGTGGTCACTAGAGATGATACTAGTTTTAGAGCAAGGCTGTGCATCGAAACAAGGCATCAATGACGGACCGCGAAGATCCGGTTACCTAAGGGAGGGTTCGGTGACGTATAGTATAAGAGGGCTAGATTCGTATTGAAGGACAGCAGTGCACTTCAGCAACGACGACTGGTGCACGGCCAGCCTCTGGACCGACGCTTTCAGTGTAGAGTGCGACTCGGAATCAATTTCCTGAAAAAAATTGTAGAATAAGCAGCATATACCCATTTAACGTATCCGAATACGCGTTTCGAAATCAGAGATGATTCTCCATTTAGTATTTCTGACGATCGCGAAAGGACGTGTTGGATCGACTACAGGCGGGAGAGGGCGGGCGAAAAAGAGAGGTAAAAGAATGCACAAATAGCAAAAGATCTTGTAATTCTGCGAATGCAAGCCTTCGAGTGTGAAGAACTTGAAAGAGATCTGAACCCGATGCCAGATTACCGACTCGGATGTGCGTCGACTTCGGGCCGCAATTAGTCGACGGCCCCGAGTCGGGTGGCAGTGCAATACTAGTGTTAGGTGCCGTTAATTCAAGCCCTTCAACGCAGCATGCGCAGGTAGCATCGCCCAGTCTGAATCAAACCGACCGTTAGTACCATCACTGAGTGTCAGTGAATCGTAGAATGGGTGTTGAGGTGCGTACACGAGATCATTGAAAACCAGACACTAAAAAATTAAAGCTTGAAGGCCGTCATAGTGTACGAAAAGCAATACGCCGAAGTAGAGAGTGAGCTTAAAGTGAAAGTCGGGGAGAAGGAGAAGGTGCTTCAGTGGCTGTGCTGATTTTACGGGTTAGGAAATGAATTCAAAAGTAACAGAAACAAATAAAGGTTTTCTCTCATCGACCATCATTCACGCACGTCGCACCGGCTACCTTTGCTTTGTGCATTTGTCCCTCTGAACAAGGATTACATAACCAGCGTAATGAGATGTTCTGAACTTGAAGGGTTGAAAAGTCGACCTCCAAGACTCCTGGCGTATCTCGGAAAATGCTAATATCCCCGCATGGGTGGGGCTGAACGATGGAGGAATCATTAGAGAAAGATATTACCGCAGGGGAAATACGAATTTTTCGTGAGTGCATGCATCCGATCCTGGCTCGTAATTTTTGTCATTTTAATTCAAGAAAGTTGACATTTCATGCGCACCAAAAGGATCACATGAATACTGTATAGTTCCCTGGATGAACGGCGAGCACAAATGATTTATGGCGCATCTATAACGTGGTCGTTGGCAAGAGTGTCCAACTTAGTCGGGAGATCTTTCGTTCTCCTACCGGATCTGGTAGACGTATAGCTGCCAAGAATTTTTCCTATGATGACGCAGTTCCCCATTTGGGCATTACCGCTCCTGTGCGAGTCGGAGGATGCAGGTGATCGGTTAGCGGGCGTAGCCGCATAGGGAAATCTCACCTCGATCGACCACAATCACAGCGTCGACCATCAATCTGAGATGCAGACCGTCCTCGATCAAATTTCATTGAGCAGCCGTTGTCCCTGGAGCGTCGTTCCTGCGCCTGTTTCCTAGTGGTCCTTGCTTCGTTTCCAACGGTCAAGTGGAAGGTTGCGCCTGCGTCTGACTGGTATATATGAGACGGGCGTAAAGATAGGAAGAGACCAGGTTCTCCGCATCCTACAGTCGTCTGCTACCATCTCTTCCTCCAATGGCTCTTTCCACCACTCTCTGCTTACAGACGTCCCCCTCCTTGATCTCCAAGAAGGGTCTGAAGGAGACGATCTCTTCAAGCTTTGCTTCGATCTTCTCAAACGTCAACACCCTCCTCGCACCACCAACTCGGACTGAAGTCCGTGCTTGCTGGGAGCTCTGCCGTCTCCAAAACGGGATGGGATGTGCGACCGTGTTCCTTCCAGTGGGTGAGTGTGGATTGTCATGTACTTCTGTTTTCCGTTCGCTAACCGGTAATCTTAGCGTGGTCTTTAGCAATGGTTTATCACGCTTACCCTGAGCTGGCGGGAATGGAATGCCTTACCCGAGCTGTCATCTATTTTTTCCTCTGCATCGGCATCAAATGCTTGGTGAGTCTAAATTCCCCAAAGTCATCTTCACCGTCTCATCTTTGATCTCAGATCATGACCATTGATGATATTCTCGACTATGACATTGATGCGAACGTCGAGCATACGAAGAATCGGGCACTCCCGAGAGGCGCTATCAACATCGAGCGTGCCTGGTTGTTCTTCGCCCTCCAAGTCGTGATTGGTGTCTTTTTGGCTTACAAGGTTCTGAGTCCTGACGCGTAAGTATTTTTCGCTCTGATAATGCCTTCTTATGCTGACCTTGCTCTTCTATTCAGTCTACGTATTTCCATGTATGTGTGGCCGTTGTACGTGCTGTACCCGACTTGCAAGCGCTGGATGTACTTTGCACCCATTCCTTTGGTGAGTAGACTCGTGATGCACACCGAACTCTTAGTTCTCACTTTAACTCTCAGGGCTTGATGTTCAATATCGGTGTCTACATGGGATGGGCCGATCTCGCACCTGACGGTGTAATTCCCTACCACGCCCTCACTGCTGCATACCTCGGTGCGACGATGTGGACGATCACATATGAGACTGTGTATCAGCATCAGGACAAGGTGGATGATGTGAAGATTGACGTGAAGTCGCTCGCCATCCTGTGTGGCAGACACACGATCCCCATCTGCTCTGCTACTACTGTCGGGTTCGCAGCGTTGATGTCGTGGGCCGGTTACCTCAACGAGCAGGGAATTGCCTACTACGTTTCCATGGCGCTTTCAGCGTTCGTTCTTTTCAAGGAACTCTTTGTAACAGATGTGGACAAGCCGAGGCAGTGTATGAAGTTTTTCCTGCACACACCCACCATTGGGATTCTCATACTTGTTGGATTGGTTGTTTCGGATGCTGTTGTTCGCCGGGTAGTGGAAGGCATCCCCCTCTAAACTACCACAAATGACTGTATTATTAACTTAACAATATTTATTCGCTTGCGGTATGCCGTTAACCAAGGGGTGCAAATCATCGCTTAAATGTACCTGTGGATACCGTTTGCCGAGCCGGATAATCGAAGTCACGTTTATTGCACTGACCAATCTTGTACGCCCTCCGTCGGGTTCACATAACGGCGGCTTTGCACTGTCGATCTCCGCAGGAAGAACATATCGTGTGCGAATCGAGACGTGGGTTGAAGAAAGTCTGTTCTCTCCAAGAGTCGATGTTCCAGCCTTGCTTCCGGAGAATACAACATCTAGTGTGAACAGTGGCAAGGAAGGCTACGCGACACTGCATTGTATGACGTCCTCAATATCGTCGTGACACGTCCTGCATAGTTACCATTGACGTGCGGGCCATCTCCCTCTCAGCTCAATTGTGAGGTCGTAGGTGCGTGTTGAACCAATTTGATGAACGAATCCTATGAACGAGACTGCGCAGATCAAAGTAAGGTCGGAAGGCCCCCAGAGTAGTGTAACTGCGAAGGTATAACGATGAGCAAGAAGGTGTGTGATTGACAAGCCTGAGCCGAAGACCTCGTTTTTCCACATTGCATGTACAGCTGTTATGAGATCATAGCGGTCGCCAATATCGAACGGGTTCTGCAACCGTCGATGGACCGAGCTTGGAAGGGGACTAGCGTTCTGAGAGGAGTCGTGCCAAAAATCGAAGGGCGAGCAATGACTACTAGCCTCCAATATCGTATCGGGATGAATCCGGTCTCTGAGTATAAGATTGTTGCCATGGGGTATTTGTGAACATGCACGAGGCGACTAGTGAAGCCAATTTGAGCCTTTTCTATGTGTCGGAGGTTGGAATCTGAAGTGATTACGGCGATTTGCGCTCCGCAGGTAGGCCGTCGACGTAGGCACAAGAAATGGTTACACCAGTACACGGGCGAAAGGTAGTGTTCTGTTGCAAAGGCATCATTACAAACCCTTATTGGGAGTTAGATTGAGTATGCGCGGTTGTCCATTACAGTAGAGCACAAGACTATGCCTGAGAAAGGGGAGTCATCTGTCCGTTCAAGCGGACGGCCTGTAGAGCGATAGAGGGGATCATTTGGCTTTCCGAACATCAAGGCCTAAGGGTGGAATGCACATCAGTACGACTTAATATCCGTGCGTGTGGACACAGATGCAAGTACCTTGGGCTTCTAGAAGTTGATTATTCAGTAAGCCTTGGCGGCTCGCTGCCCCCTCACCTCAGCCCTAACGCCTTGCAGTGCTCTTGGATGCCTGCTGGTGACCATAGCGCGCCGTCGCTGGCATGTTCGGAATTCAGGATCTGACGATACCTGACTGAATGTGCTTCATCTGGATGAGCATGCCGACGGAAATCCGACCCGAAGAAGTCCTAGTCACTTGGGGATGTGCCATCACTGGTCGCAGAGTACTAAGTATTACCCATGTTGACGCAGTACCTCATCCCAGCAGTGATTGGTTGAAGAGAAAGGGCTCAAAGTGAGATCTGACATAACAGTATACAAGGGTAACCGTGGGTCTAGAGCGGCCTCTATTGCGCATCGTTGTTCGGTCTGTGGCATCCTCGCCGGAAAGTCAAGAGAACGGGCATGATCTGCCAGTACAATGGGTCATCCGATGTAGAATTGCTGTGTGGTAGCAGTGTGGAGTAAATAGCTCCGTCGGAATTCTACCCGCCTCCATCCCGGGGGTTAGATCAGCCGAACCGTGTACTGAATAATATGTCGGGTGTGATCCTTTCCGCGTCCTGTGTAAGGTTTAAGCCCTTTGGTGGCGGTGTAGATACTAAGATAGTCCGGCAAATTCCCGTGCCGCGGATCATGTACGTATATTGTAACATGTTACACCTGTCCAAGTTCTTCTTTATACTTTATGCATCAATTCACAATGCTCTCTGATGCTGACACCACGAATTTCTTATACTACCAAAAATCATCCATCGTTGACTCAGAAGTTCGGTCACTGGCCTCTCTGACATTTCAACATTCAACTCTCGAGCCTCGAGGTAGCGACGACAATTGCAACGGTGTCACCTGCGTTAATGACACGATATGTACTATGGGCTTAATACGATTTGGACTAACACTTGGCATCCCAGGGTGATAGGCACTCAACAGGGGAGGTAGACTGCGGAATATGGTACTAAACTCCTGCTTCTGTTCACTATATCTCGTCTTCCTAACGTTTCGTAGATTCGCTCTGGGTGCCTCATAACTCTTCCTATGATGTCAAACATTAATTATTGAAAATCGAGCTCAAGTCTCAGCATCAAAGGTCAGCAAACATGTCAGCTTTGTTAATGCTCAGTCATCCAATACCGTGATTGTACGCCCTGTCTAACGGTCATCCACCCTGGGTGAGGTGGGATATCCTCTGTTATTCAGTTAAAGTCTATCCTCAACTTTTTATCCTAGAATCCATGTGCGAATGGTTGTGCTCTCTGGGAATTGAATCGTGATGGAAATACAGGTGCTGGGCCTGTGTCGTCCCTCCTCTTACTTTTGGCTCGCTAACAGAATGAACAAGACTATGTATCAGTACCAGGACAACGTGGACGATGTTAAGATTGGCATGAAGTCGCTTACCATTCCGTGTGGCAGACACACCATCCCGACCTGCTGTGCTACCACTGTCGGGTTCGTCGCCCTGATGTCATAGTCTAGTAACCTCAACGAGGTGGGTCTTGCTTATTACGTTTCCGTTGGCCTTTCAGCATTTGTTCTTTGAAGGATCGCCTTGTGACGGATATCGGCGAGCCGAGGCATTGCATGCAATTGTTCTTGCGCCCTCCGACCATTGAGAATCTCCGAAACTCGCTGGATTGTTCGTTGACGCTGTTTTTCACTGGTTCGTTGGAGGAGCCCCCCTCTAGCCACCAAATATGACTGCTGTGTCAACGTAATAATATTTATTAGTTACCAAAGTTTCGTTGCTGAAACGAAATGCATCGCTTGCAGTATGCCGTTAACCAAGGCTGCAAATTATCGTTTAAATGTACCTGTATATCACGCTTGCTGACCTCGGATAATCAAATCACGTTCGTTGCGGTATGCATACCCGGGACCGTATATCTTGGATAGTCCCGAGTCCATAATGGTGCACGCGCCTTATCCTGTGTGATCTTAGACACGAAAATTGACGAAATAGAGTTTCGATGACTCACTCAGAAGACATTCAGGGAAGAGGGTGACAGCTACAATTTTCTACTACGGAGGACAGTTCGGCGGGTTTTGAATCATCCTATAAGTAACATGATTTTGACATGATTAGTCGTTAGTGCAGTGTAAATCCACGTCCGGAGGAATTCCGCATAAACCTATTTCCAAAAAGAAGCGAGTAGTGTCTCGAGTACATGGCTAAACCAGGAAAACCATACCCAGACATTAACATTCCTTGCAATCACTCGGTAGTATTATCAAGGTTTTGGATCGACGTAGTCATCACATCCTCCATATTCCCAGATTGGCCCTCTCATCCCAACGTTCCCATTCATATTCTGGCTCCCATCCAAGCAGTTCTGCATCGCTTCCAATTGGTATTGGCCAGCCGCCCGTTACATGAGTCGCCTCCGGCCAATAAGTAGAGCCCGCAGAAGCGTATCCTTGGGCAACAGATGATTTTTGCCAGGTATCACTGCTTTCTTTACCCGTCTCTCCAGCTACGCTACTGGATGCGCCCGTGTTCACTGGTGAAATTATCTGTGAAATTCCGGAAGCCGTTTCCTGGCTTTGCTGATACTTGTCCAACATCGTGGCCAAGAATCTAGCATACAGCTTCGGGGTGTGTCGATCGTCTACTGCGATATCCGATGAGCTCAATTTATTGATCAAGATCTCGATAAGTTTGACGCTCTCATCCTTATCGGCCTTGTCCAGAAGAGACATAAATTCTGGCCGTAGGAGCTATTTATCCCGTTAGGTCAGTAAAATCCGAGGTCCATGATGCAATGCATACCTTGAATAGGAACACAGCTGCGAATGCAGCACACATAAAATGGTGATCTGGAGCATACTGCATAAATCCGCTAGGCGCCAAATCCTCGTTCATGCATCTGATCACAGATTTAGCATATTCGAGACACTGTAAAATATGTTACTGACTCGGTTCAGAAGAAAACGTTGCGGGCGAACCTTGGTAAAGAAATAATCATACCAGGCTTCTATACCTGCATGAAATACTTGATGGAAACCAAAAAAGAACATCACCAGCCTGAAATAGGCCACGTAGCTACGAGCGTATAAACGTTTCTCAATGTCTAGTCTGGATTGAAAATGATTGTGGACGTACAAGTGTAGCTCGCTGCGCCGGACTATAGCTCCACGGTGGGCACCTCCAGTCTTGAACTTCCTCTTCCATTCCTCCTTGAATATTTCGATCTCCAAATCATATCTCATGGTGACATCCCGCAGATTTCCTCTTTCCGAATTGATGGGTCCGCTTCGGTCTAACAACGCCTCTTCATGGAACCTTGCTACGATACGCAGAAGTACATAGTACCCACACAGAAACACATCGTACTCGATATTATAGAGGGATTGTTTATGCCACTCTCCCGAAAGATGGATAAGTATATCCTCCTTCATCAGCGATGACTTTCCCAATTGTATAGCTGTCGCTTGATCCAAGAGGAAACAAAATTGCCAGACACGGAGTCGATTGAGATATTCATGTTCTTCGTTCTCGCTCGCTGAGTTGATTTTTGCTGTCTGATTCAAGCGTAGAGCAGTCGCAATACTGCCGAGAAGTTAGAGAAATAAAAAGAACAGGACACAATGAACGCACTTGATGGCCAAACCCGTATATAACCAAGTCTGATCTCTATCCCAGCTCCTTTCAGGGACAGCGCAGATACTCATCAATATGTAGGCCTGGCATAGCTCGACGCTTTTCATTTCGTCTTGAACGAGGGCATTCGCAGCCGAATGTTTCGCAAAGCGCATCGCCATCGGGTAAATGCTTGATTTTGAAGGATGGTATCGAGACGCTATGGCACAGATAACTGTGAAAAGGACAGGGCATCGGGCCAAAGTTGATTTTGGAGTAAGTAAGACCGGATCGAGGAGAGCTATGAAGGGCTAAACAATCATCAGCGTGCCTTACATTGACACTGACCTGTGCTTTCTCACATTGATATGCTTATAAAAGCTTCAAATCAAGTAAGCAAAACGTGAAAAATGCCGAGACTAGGGAGAGACCTCACATGTCAAACAACTGTTCAGCATCTTCAACGGTCACAACCCCGAGAGCCAGTATCTCTGGGTCATTGAGTCCCATCGAATTACCCAGTCTAAATCCTGGACATGTGAAATCGACATGAGTGCACTTAATAGAAACGCAACAATGATGAAGCGAACCGGGTTCTGGAGAATTTTCCTGTGCCTCACAGGCAACAACGCGCTGAAAACTTTCACGCTCTCTTTCCTTTTTTGTCTGACTGGTAACCCTCCGCTCTGGTCTGAACCCGACGGGAACACGTGAAGATTCGATTAGCGGAGTTGGCATCTCTTCGTGTTCTTGCACCTTGCTATGAGCAAGGAGGTTGTATTGCTGGTCATGTGACAATCGACCTGATCCTTCTTCGCTGGCTTCCGCAGAGCGTCCCATACCAATTTGCACACCGGACTTGAGGTGACTGAGCCACAAGGGGGTACCGGGATGTCGGCCCGGCACACCGGGTAGGTAGGTAGGTTGGGCTGGCAGGCCCGAAAAAAAAAAGTTGACCCCTCCTGTTAGGGTCTAGGAACAAGTTTTTGGGGGGTATTTTGGATGAATCATGATGCGGTATATACCACAATACATTCTACTTACTACTGAGGATATGATAGCTGGTATTACAAACATCTTCACCAACACTCTTGGGCATGGATGCTTACTGCATTGTGATGATGTCATGCCTTATTGACAACTTATTGAACTAATTTGAAGTACGAGTCCGATAGGATGCAAATTGTGCTCAATACATTGGAATATCCATTATGCAGGTACTTTTGCACGGAAAATGGGCTAAAAAGTGCGAAAATAAACCTATATTAGGTGAAATGACATCATATAGGTCACGTGGAGGTAGGTAGGTCCAGCGCTGATGCACGAAAATAATTAATCGACCCACTGTCTTTTTTTTTCATATTCGGACCCCCTTGCTGAGCCAGGCAAGGACATCGGGGTTGTTGGCATCAGAGGGTGATACAAATTTGAAGTATTCATTAATCAAATGAGGTGTTGCAAGGTATGGATTATGGAGCTGCTTCAGGAGAGTCTCAATGATAGTGTCTTTCTGTTGGATTTCAATCAAAAGGCAATCACATTCGCTGTTGCACAATTGGATTTTAGACTGCACCGGAATATTCTTGTATGAATGACTTACTAAACCCTTGGTTTTGGGGCCTCTACGACACAGTGGTAGCCTTTAGGCTTGCATCGCTGGCATGTTTGTTTACTGGGTACAAAGTCGCATTTCATCTTGACTTGCTTGCACTGTGTACATGCACCGGATCTGCGGCTAAATGCCTTGTCACCATTGTGATTAGAGTTTCCATCCTTGTCCCTTGTGGGCAGAGGCTTCATCTTGTTTGGATGCATCTCCTCTGGCTGCTTCATCGACAGTGGAGCAGTGGATGGAAGTAGCTGATTCTGATGCACATTGCTGGCCATTTGGTTGTAATTGTCGTAGCTTTCCTGCTGCTGGTTGGGTGAGGCTGTAGGATGGTGGTCATTGACAGGCTGAACAGGCTGCTGATACTGTCCATAATCGTCGAAGTTAATGTTCTGCTGATACCATAGGTTGTAGCCATCTTGAGATGGTTGGAACAGCCCGACATTTGCATCATAGAGGGAGGAAGTAACACCAGTCATCATGGCACTGTGAATACTTTCGTCCTGATCCTTGTGTCTTAAAACTTTGTTCTCATGGGCTATGGCACACTGGCCGAGGCGGGGATGGATGTTGTAACTTCCCAGCCAAATCCACAATGCCGTGCGCACCCTGCATCATCTACAGAAGGTTTGAGAGCAGAAGAGTGAGGAGATGAGGCCAGGTCAACAGATCCGAGTGAATACAACATTGGTTTCAGGCACAAATTCACCGCTCAGTGACTACCGTGAAGTTGGAAATGCTGCTGGTCTTACTACAGTATTGGGTGGGTATATACCATCATGGTTTACCTGTCTGTTCCTGAGAAATTGTATCCATAAAACGAGATATCAGCCCCCTAGATATGGGGCAGACGCATTAGAGAAACTGAGATGGCATAATTATGTAATGCAGGCGCTGTAAGCCTTCACAGGCTCGAGAATCCTGAGAACATGATATTCATGAAGGTTTTCCATTTCAAAGGTTTAGACCTCCATGACCTGGCTGTTCAGAGAGCTCGAGAATACAGGGCCAAATGACTAATATCAGTGCCCTTGATTTCTGCCACTGTTGATGTCAGATGGAACAGTTCTGCAGGAAATGTACATAGTATTGATTGAAGGATAATAGTGTTTCCAAGGCTCTGCAAGGTTTTGCAGATGAAGCCAAAGAACTGACAGTTTCAGGAGGAGATACTTCCGAGTTTATTCACAGGTAGTCTGCCCGATATACTGTATAATTTCAACCAAGTGTTCAGTAACACATAATGGTGGCCCTTGAACTGAACACTTTTGTAAAGATGTAATGGGTAACAGGGTCTCTGACTTGCCAGTGCACAACGAATATAGGAATTTTTCGCCACTGCGTGGCTGGTATCAGCCTATATATAGCAGGTGGACCCTGTATGAACACTTTGCAAACTGAACACTAGGTGTAACGTGTAACATGCTATGAACACTTGGTCGAAATTATGAGTCCGAGTTTACGAGGATTTGTTCTTTTGTGCTACATTTTGAACCAGGACCCTGCATTTTAAGTTTTACCTTAGAATTCAATAGCGACAAACAATGCTCCTTTTATAGTTATAGTTATCTTTCACAAATAATAGAGACAAATACGCTAACAGCTAGACTTTGCTCCATCCTCACCTTGTACCTTGTACCACACCAGTGTTGTGCACCAATCAGCTTGAGATTGGTAAAAAACCAGAGGTACATTTCATTGATATGACTACTTATTAGTTCATTATAGCTACTTTTGGCATATCCGGCAGCCCCAAGAGCCCCAGATAGTGACCATTTCAATGTTCACCCCACCTCGCCCGTAAGCCCTCACACGAGGCAGCACCACGTGCGGCACCCAAATTGTGACTCACGACTGCCATCAACTAGGACGACGACATTCCACCAGCCCTTACCTCGAAATCGATACCATCCCCACCTATCCCCCTACCCAGCATCCCCTGCATCGACATCGGTGCCAGTCGCCTACGCATGGTAATTTCGTACACAGAAATGACCACAGACAAAGTGGAGGATCCGAAATCGTGTATCATCTGCAAGCACGGCATGGGAACAAGCGTTCAGCACCGGGGACAATGACGAAGACGAATAGGGTGACAATGACGACGATAACAGGAGGGCCGGGAAGGGTCTGAGAACATTTGAGGGATATAGAGGAAAGTAGGGCTTTGGCGCAGTGGAAAGAGAACATGCTGGGGAGTGTGAAGGAGGGAACATGGGAGCAAGATTGGGTCTCCAATTTCCAACGATGGCAGTGATGACAACATCCATTTGAGCGTCAATTCTACTCCCCAGTATGCGACGGACAATGTCAAGATAACAACAATGTGATCACTGATAGCCCTGCCACTGCCACCCCTGCCAGATACCAATATCATCCCTACTGCCTGCTCCAGGTCCGAAATACCCTCCATCTCCATGCAACCTCCATTTTCGACATGGGGGATCATGGCTATCAAGCTCATTTTTATCCCTGACATCGTCATCACCGACGATGACAACGACAATGCACGATGCCCATCCTGCCGCATCCCATGCCCTTCATTGAACATATGACCACCATCGTACTCCACCCCCATTTCTAATACTGGGGAATCTGATGGTGACCACTGTTTCCCCTCACGAGCTCCCTGTGATGCTCTATTGCACTGCTGATCCCTACCTCGCCCTCGCCCTCATCCTTAGCCCACGCCACAGTCGCTAATGTAGAGTCTGGGCTATATACACCACAGAGTGGCAAAGCGCTACCCACCGCATGCACACCCGACACCACCAGCGATGTGTGCTGCCATCGATGACGTCCCGCCTCAATACCAAAATTTTCCGTTTTGCATGGCATTGCATGGCCCTCGTGTGCTGTATTTTAGTGGCTATGTGTCATGGAGGACCCATTGTCACCATCCATGTGTGATAGAATACCCGCCAGCGCACACACTAACCCCTGCTCGCAATCCTGCCTATTTTATTTGTTTTATATATTTATTTGTAGTATAATATTTTATACTTGAATTTTAAATACCAGAAGACCGAACCCAGAAATAAGACGATGTTCTCCATGCTACTCTCCAGAACAGTGACAGTCATGGACTACAGACAGAGATTTCTGTCAGTGCTGTGCTTGTGGTAGGTCTCTTGCAGCCAAGAAAATCCTTGTGATCAATCGTACTTGGGTCACTGTTGGCCTATCTTTATAACATTATTTGTAGCTACTTGACTATATCTCTGGCAAGAGCACTTCCCAAGGATGGAAAGGTCATCTCTCTTGAACTCCACAAACTCAATGTCACAGTAATATCAGGTGGTCATTATCTATAATCTTGCGTTCAAAGACTTAATTCAGCCCAAGTCGAGACGATTGGTCATGGCTACACGTCGAAGGCTTGGACATGTGCCCACCACCAGATTCGATGTCTCATTGGGCACCTCATTGTCCTCATTACTAAAGGGCATCCATTGGAATCCTTTGAGACTGCAAAGCAGCTCGTCTTGTGTGTCACCGATGCCATGGAAGGTGAGTAGTTTTATGAACACATCATATTCTCCCCTTGATTCTGAATGATTCACAGCCCACCAAAAAGCCTATGAGCTCACAGGAATTCTACACTGGGACATTAGTGTCGGAAACATCATGATGACTCTAGATCGAAACAATAGGCAGGATATTTTGATTGATTGGGACTGCTGTGTCCTTGTGAGTCCAGTTCATGAATCCTCCTGTATTTCCTGAACGGTATGTCTATTTGTTGTACCTGCACTGTCTATGGTGACCAATTGCTGCACAGGGTACCTGACAATTCATTTCGGCTCATCTTCTTGACAATCCAAATGCCGAGTACTCAATCATTGACGATTGAGAATCGGCTCTCTACGTTCTTGTCTGGGTGGTCTTGTGGAACCTTTGACACAGTTTGCCCCCAGAACTTCTCAAAGTCACATTGTCCATCTTTGACAAGTATGTCACCTTGCCTCTTCAATGCGATGTAGGCGGCGAACACAAATGCAACACTTTGATAGCAGGCACCTTCAGCAGTGATATCGGCTTGAAGGTGCCTAGGCTTGGAAGTTGTTTTGCAGAATTGTGCAAAGCTTTTGCTGGTCAGTATAAGAAAGTACTCAGCAAGCGTTCCAAGACCACCGCTCAATCTGATGCTCACCGTGTAGTCTGTGCTTTGCAAAAAGAGACTCTCGCACAGTTGGAAAACCCCTCTTGGTTCTATGAAACCTTTAGGGACTTCGCCGGGGAGATCAAGGAACCTCCTAAACCCGGTGTTGACTGGTTTGATAATATGGGAATAGTATGAAAGGCCGAACATGCAGGACGACAGAAGCGAGGCCTTATGGACACGCAGGAATCCCACTTGAAGCGTTTCAGACACTGTGACGGCATTGCAATGCCTCAGGTCTCCCTTGATACAAAGGTTGGCTATTAGAGACAGTCTGATTTTATACACTGTACGCGTTACCTCTCATTCAAATCATATCTGGTCTTTTAGTTCACATGTCTAGCTTGTGGCATGATTTGAAGTACTATGGACACATTCAACCTTTATAGACAAATGGTTTTGAAACTTCAGAGCTGTTTGAAAAGTTTGTGAACAAGAGACTTGCTTCTCACACTATCATCTCCGACAGATGCTTCTCTTTTCCTAAGATTCAACAAATAGTATTTTCAATTTGATTTATTATAACTAACTCCCTGTGCCATCTATTATTATGGCTCTCAACTATCACAAGGCTGATGGCAAGGCTTCATTACAGCATCGATTTAGTGCTTGCATTCAGAGCACTTGCACTGGCCGGTAGCATAGGAGCAACTGGAAAATATTCAGCATGCAGTTGCTGAATGAAAAATGAGTTCTGTCCACTTCGTCATTTCACTCTCCCTTGTCGGTAGCAACCACATTATGACTGGTATCTCTCTCATTTCTGCCAGTAATGTGGACAGAGTGACCCAGACTTCGGACTTGTACCTGCCATGCTTGCAACGGCCCACTTCAGCTAAGTTATACAGTACACGGTATGCGTGCTGTTAGCTGCTGTTGGTCCAGGTTGGGTCCAGATTAGTCCCAATTGGGAATGGCCTGTATCATGTGGTAGGCATCTGTTCACAGATATTATGTACTAGTGGTCGTTGGTCAACAACTTTAATACCTTGCTTGAGTGGCAATTAAGCAGTGTTCATGCAGCTTGCTTTGCACTTCTGAGGTGATGACAATGTGATTTTGAGATCCTACCTAAACCCAAGGACAGAGATTCAGAAGACCTGAAGAATGGAACATGGTATATAATTCGAGCAGGTCAGCCCAACACCAAAGTTGTTATGCCCGGACTCGGGTGGAACAAGCAAGCGCAGTATCAAGGTAACCTCGCACTTCGGGTTGAACCTTAATAGCGGCAATACTTGCAGACCTTGAGTGCAAGTGGATAATGCGTAGCAGGAAGTTGAGAGGATAAGTCCGGTATGTATTAACTTAGCTTGAAGCTAGGGTACATGGCTGAGAGCTATGCTACTTATATACTGTTCGGTTTGTTTCTAATAATAAGTTGGTCATGTGGTTGTCGGACGATAAACGTCAGGAGATCTGTCAGTATCCAGGCAGCTGAGCTGTCATGCATCCAATGCGTGGATAAGAGCTGGATATTGTGTGGTCGAGGTGCTGAGATACTGTGAGGCCAAGATGCCGAGATAAGATGAGATAAAAAGTGAAAAATCATAACATTACCCCCTCATTAAAGGCAGGCGTCCCGACTGTCATTAAGGCTCATCGTTTTCCAAATCGCTTCGTGTCGAATTCCAGTAGTCTTCTATAAGGCCTTTCCAGATGTTGACGTCTGGGTCTTTTACCCACCTCTGCTTTCCGTCGAGTCGTTGCACAAGATATTGTCTGATTCCATTTTCATATTTGAAGTCAAGAATCATGGTGACACACTTATTCTCATCTTTGGTTATGATTTTGGGTATGTTGACTTGGCGTGCATGGCTAGCCTTGTCTTCATATTCCTTGATTGCTTCCTGTGTGTTTCCCATCTTGTCGTCTCTGACCCAGGAGTTGTGCTCCCATGTCCAGCCCTTCCATTTGATGAAGTAGTCTATGGCTTTTCATGACTTTCGTCCTCATGCTCCTCGAATCGTATGTGTTCAGGAGTCGAGGACTTCTTCAATTTCATACTCTTCTTCGTCTTCAATGAGGTCGGGAGGTGGTGGTGGCAGTAATTCCTGATTAGGGAATGCTGGCAGCATGTAGGGAGTCAGAAGCTTCTGGTTGAAGTGTGGGTGAATTTTCCAGTGTGGCAGTAGCTTGAGTTTGTATGCGCTAGTGCCTGCTTTGTCAAGGATCAAAAAGGGGCCAATGTGCTTATCGTCGAGCTTCTTCTTTGGTCGGGGAAGGTGAAGGTTTGTGGCATCGAGCCACATGCGGTCGCCCACTTGGTATGGGTGAGCAGTGCGCTTCCTCTTGTTGTACTGGTTCTTCATCCTTCCAGTGGCTTCTTCAAGGGATTTCTGGGTTTCGGCGTGGACTCTGGTCATTGTTTTGATAAAGTCCTCAGCGGCGGGGTTCAATACTGGTGAAGTTCATCAAGAATCGGGTAGGGTTTGAGGGTTTTGTCTGTAGAGTACCATGAAGGGACTCTTGCCTGTCGCGCTGTGGATGCAGTTGTTGTGTGCAAATTCAGTGAGTGGGAGCCAGTCACTCCAGTCGGTCTGTCTGTGGTTGACAAAGATTCAGAGATACTTCTCGATTTCTTGGTTAACCCGCTCTGTCTGTCCATCAGTTTGAGGGTGGAATGCCGTGGATGCATTGGGTGTGATGTTGAGCATTCGATAGAGTTCCTTCATGAACTTTGATATGAACTGTGGGCTGCGGTCAGATATGATGACTTGGGGCATTCCGTGGCGTGCATAGACATGGTCTCAGAGGATTCAGGCCCATCCTTCGGCCAATAGTTGTGTATTACAGGCAACTGGGATGATCGCCTTTGAGAATTGGTTGATGATCACGAGGATCGTGTCATGTCCATTTGAGTCGGGGAGACCAGTGACCATGTCGACAGAAATATGTGTCCACGGCGCGACTGGTACTTCATTTGGGTGGAGCGGCACTGCCTTAGTGGCAGTGCTTGACTTCGTTTGCTGACATGTTTTGCAGCCCTTGACATAGGTTTCAACGTCCTTCTTCATTTTTGGCCACCAGTAGTCATGGAGTATCAACTCCTTCATTTTCTCGATTCCTGGGTGACCAGTGGTGATATGGTCGTGGTACTGGGAAATAATTTCTCCCTGGAGCGCATGCTTTCAGGGTATATAGACGCAGTTATCGTAGTAGAGGATCCCTTCCTTTCGGGATATTCCTCGTTCGTGATTGAGAGACGTGGTGATGCCTTTGTCCTACAATTCCTCCTGTCTGGTCGCTTCTTCGATTTGTTGGTGGACTTCGCTCGTGGTTGGCATGATGAGAGCGCGGAAGTGCGCTGGTTGAAGAATGACAATATCATCATCGTCCTTCAGCCCTTGGTCGTGGTCGCTTCGTCAGGAAAACAAGTCGGCCTTCACGTTCTGGGCACTGGGTTTGTGGAAGAGCTTGAAGTGATATTCTGCGAGCTCGGTGACCCATCGCGCTTGTCGTCGGTTCAGCTTCTGCGGGAGTTGGAAATACTGGAGGTTTTGGTGATCTGTCCAGATTTCTACATCTTTCGTGGTGCCCATAAGGTAATGGCGCCATTCTGAGAGTGTGAGCATGATTGCAAGTAACTCCTTGTCATAGATCTTGTAGTTTCTTTCCGTCGTACTCAGTGATTTCGACATGAAGGCCACTGGGCACCAGACTCCGTTCTGCTGTTGGCTAAGGACAGCGCTGACCATGCCTTCGCTGGCATCGGCTTTGACTTAGAATGGGTCGTCGTCGTTTGGGATGGCCAGAATGACGTCTTCAGCCATTTGTCGCTTCAGCTCTTGGAAGGCTTTGTCTTGCTCGACTCCCCACTTCCATTCCGCATTGCCCATTGATGAGCCTAGACTTCTGTGGCAACGGCAACACCCAAAACTCGGAGAGAGCTTAGGCAATTAACGTAGCAACACAGCAATCAAGGCAATGTGTTTGCGAGTGGTTCAGTGCACCTCCGTGCAGTCAATTCCTCAATAACACAAGATACACTGCGACTTTAAGTCAGCGAAGTAGTACTCTTGGTCAAGGAGTACTAGTAGACGTTGGCTGTAAGCCGGGAAGGATCTCGATAAACGAGATGGGATGGAATCTGGTATGACTTGAATACCAAGAAACCGCAATAGAAACTGCGAAAATGGTCTAGAGACCACGAAAATGGGTCTAGAAATCGTAGGGATGCTCTAGAAATCGTAGCAACGTGCTAGAAATCGTAGCAACGGTCGAGAAAACGTGGGGAGGGAATAGAAGATGTAGCAATGCGATAGAAAACGTGGGGGAGGACTGGAAAACGTGGGGAGGGACTAGAAAACGTTGCAATGCTCTAGTAATCGTGGGGGAGGATGAGTAATTGTGTGGAAGAACTGGTAATCGTAGCAATGCTCTAGAAATCGTAGCAACACGCTAGAAATCATAGCAATGCACTGGAAATTGTAGGAATGAGCTAGAAAATGTGGGGGAGGGACTAGGAAACATAGGGAGGGACTAGAAAACGTTGCGATGCTCTAGTAATCGTAGCAATAGACTAGAAGACGTCGAAATAGCCTAGTAAACGTGGCTTGGGGTGTACCTAATATTGTGAGTCGAAACAATAGCAATAAACGTATGGAGACTGCAAGAAACTGGTAGAAAACGTAGCAACTGAGGTGCTGAGTGGGGCGCTGCGGCAATAGATGCATGGCAACTCCGAACAATGATAAAGACGAGGGTGATCCTATGGAGCTGAACTGGGGCTACACAGAGGCAATACTGAACTGTGTGATGAAAACGATGGCGATGTAGAAGGTGAAAGCGATGAAACAATCCTATGTGGTGAAAGTGAAGTGATGTTGTGGCATTAAAAGACAAAAGCAAGTTATTGATGCAAGATTTTGTGTATTGGTGCAACCAACAACATTTAAAGAGTAAAGCAAGTGGTGGGGAATAACTTGGAGTAACCGTAGCTGACTGGTAATGCCGTAGCCTCATCAACTGGGTAAGAACTAGCTCTAAAAATGCGGTTTCTACCTAGTTTTTATACTACAAGTACGATTTTATAAATAGAATATTCTTTGGAGCCTTAGTAAGGCTGTAAGTCCTTGGCTTTTGTAATAGCCATAGTAAACATATGGTATCTGTGGTTCTAAAGTAACAGCAAGTCCTTGATGTTGCCGTGTATAGATGTGAACTGTGTGGTTTTATTGAGCGAGGAGCGGATCATAAGGTGCTGTGTAGCTGCAGATTATTGAGCTGCAGTTGCCATGCTGAGGTGTATGCGTGGGGCAACGATAATTCGAAGTCTTGGCACTGTAACAGCCTTAGTAAACACGGTCTATAGTTGCCATAGCTGTAATTATCGTAGCTGGGAGGGTACTCACATCAATCACATCATTTCATTAAATGATTGATGGGCACATCAACTAGTGCTTCTGAGTGATATAGCAACCCCGTTTTAGGATGATTGTCGATCAAAGGTGCCTTGCCATGATGGGATATGGTAATTGTGATGCGAGGCGAGCTGGGAAGGATAACAGAGTGCGTGAGGAGTGGATGTCACAGTTTTAGGACTGGATCTGAATGTTTGTGGCTTATACTACAAAAATCCGTGGTATTATCGAGTGTTGGCAGTGTTATGGAGTGTGTGAGGATTATAATGGCGCCATTTCGAAGGTATTGGGTGATGGATGGCTAAATCCACGAATTCTGAGCGTACAGAGCCTGGAGGCTCATCACCGTCAACTGCATGAGTGGTTTGACAACTTTCGAGTACATTTTGATGAACTTTCGGTAAAAGTTTGTGAATCCAAGGAACGACTGAAGTTTCTTTTTTCATCATGGTGTTGGCCATTCTGCGATTCCCATGATCTTGACAGGATCCATGCATATGGAGTCCTGGCTAATAATGATACCGAGGTACTCTGTCTCGAGAACCTCGAATTTGCACTTCTCCGCTTTGAGGAAAAGCTTGTTCTCGTGAAGCCGTTGAAGAACGTGCTTCATGATCTGTCAGTGCTCCCTCAAGTCCCTGGAGAAGATCAGGATGTCATCCAAGTAGATAGTGACCTTGCCCTCAGTGATTAGGTCTTTGAAGATGTCGTTCATCATCCACTGGAATGTCGCGGGCAAGTTAGTGAGCCCAAAGAACATGACGGTCAGCTCGAAGAGCCCTCGGTTCGTTCGGAAGGCAGCTTTTTCTTCGTCTCCTTCCTTGATTCGGACGTTGTTGTATCCCCAATGGACATCAAGTTTCATGAAGTACTTGGTGCCGTGTAGCTTGTCGATGAGTTCAGAGATGAGCGGGAGTGGGTATCTGTTCTTGATGGTCATCTCATTAAGCTTGCGGTAGTCTTGTACAGGTCGTAGCATTCCGTCCTTCTTTTTGATGAAAAAGAAGGGAGATGCGAAGGGGGACTTGGAAGGGTGGATTCGTCTGGATTCCAAGTTCTCGTCAAGGAACTTGTCGAGCTGCTCCTGTTCATTTCGGTTCAGGGGGTAGACCTTGCAGTCCAAGGTCGACTTTGCGTTGGGTACCAGCTCGATGGCATGGTCCCACAGCTTTCGGTCAGGCAGTTCGTCGAAGTTATCTTTCGAGAACAGGTCGTGGAAGGAGTGGTAATGCTCTGGCACCATCTCCTCGAAGGTCCTTTTTGGCTTATCGGTGTTAGCCTTAGCAGCCAGGTCATTAGCGTGATGCATGGTGCGAATGACCAATTCTTCTTTCATTTGTATGGCGAGAATGGTCTCACCATCTTCAAGTTCTTCGTCCCAACGGTTGTCGGGATCTGCATCGGGGAGTTCTATGGGGTTCTTGACACATTGGCAACGTCCAAAGATGACGCTGCTGGTCTTCCAGTTTATGCTCGAGTTGTGGTGCTTAAGCCAGTTGTGCCCGAAGTAAACATCTTTGTTTCCCAGGTTCGTGACTGTGAGGTCAATTTGTTCGTGATGTTCGCCGATGGTGAGACACATCTCAACGAACTCGGTGATGTCTCCACCTTTGTTGCGGGTTCCGTCTGCGTTGTACACAGGGATGGGTACTAGTGTCTTCTTCGTGTCAAGGTCATGGGCTTGTACATAGGCGTGGTTAATCGCACTCCCCATACAGCCACTGTCAATCAGTGCTTTCGTGCTAAGGACCTTCTGTCCTGTGCAGGGTTCGATGGTGACAGGCACCATAAAGTCGCCTGAGGCCCCCTGAATGTATCGGATGGGTTCCTGGAGTTCATAGAGTTGTTTGCAGGCGAGCTCGCCCTGTTCTCTGAGTTCAATGAGGAGCTCATCAGTGAGTTCCCCCTGTCTGTCTCTGTGAATCCAAAGGCATAGGATCGCACGGGTGGCATTGTTGCTGCTCGCTTCGTGGATGGCTCATAGTGTCCAGTCAACCTCAAAAGGCTTCATCCATCGGTGGGGGACCTCTTGAACCTTCACACTGGCCATCCTAGGCGCAGCTACCATTGGTGAGGTCACCCCCTTGTTAGGGAGACTCTTTGTGGCATGAGCCAGGGATTTGGGTGGAGTCGGGAGCATCGCGGGATGGCGCTTCGGGGAAATCGTCGGGCTGCCCATGGCAAGCCATCTTTGGAAGGAGGTGTCATCCTCTTCGTCGGGTATTTCAATCATATTTACGAGCCCCCTCTTTACCACCTGGGCACTAGCGGCTTCCTCCCATTCAGCTTTGCTGTCATGCTTGTTCTTGGTCAGGGCTGCTGCGCATCCAGCAGGTCTTGCCACATGTGCGTCTTCATCGGGATTGCCTAGGGGGTTGACTACCTGGGCCTCATTGGAGGCGGCCGACTGCTGAAAGTTCGTCTGGACCTCGGGGCCATCGCCAAAGGTGACAGTGGGCTCGACTTGAGCTGAATGAACGGACTTACCAGCCCGGCCTGCTCCCTTGGGACTTAGCAAATCATTCGGTTCCTGCCTAGGGCCTCTGCTGACAGCAGATCGCCCTTTGTCTTGTTGGGCAGACATGCTCCTAGGACACTTGCTTGCAAATTGGTCTGTCATGCGCACGGTCTTGATGATCGGGGTCTCTCGTAGAGATCCATTCCTTGCGGTGTTCCTCAGTTCCACATTGGATTTCACCGAGGCTATTTTCCGAATGTGGGGGGCCGCTTCGTCAAGGGGGGTGAGACCCTTCATGAATGAAGGCGCTTGATCCCTTGCCCCATCCAGTCAAGCCTGTCTTGCAATGTGCACCTTGCTGTCCTTGGAATCACCTTGAGTTGCGAGGTCACACATCCGAGGTGTCGCCGTTAAGATGGGTGGCGATATAGTGGTCACCTTTTCGATCAATGCGTTCACTCACAATGAGCTACTTGCCGGTCGATTAGCTGGTCATGTTGCAGGGATTTCTCCTTCTTCAGCATGTGTATGAGGGCCCGCAACTATCCCTCCTTGTGGGGGAGAGACGTCTACAAAGGGTTCATTAGTAATGTCCATGTCCCAAAGGACATCGTATCGGTTGTTCGATTCTGGTAAGGGTGTGCAGGTATAAGTCGGTGAATGGCACGTAGGCTGTATATTGTTCGTATCAACAGAAGTCATAGTAAAAACTGACCCTGCACTTGGGGGTCGGGGTATAGCTGAATGCGTAGTAAAAATGTCTGTGTGTGAAAAGAAATCAGACCGCTCAGCAGTAAATGGGCGCACACCCATAAGGTCCTTGGTCATCGTGGTGGAATCGAGCACCAGATGACCTACTCTTTTACCTCCTCCACCTTCATGCTGTCGGCAAGAGGTACTTCCTCGGTCATAACCGCTCGCACCTCCCTCTTCTTCTTCAGCTCTGGGCAGTCCTCCGAGATATGCCCCATCTTATGGCAGTTGAAGCACCGTCCTTTGGCCATGTACTTTTTGCAGTCAATCTGCATGTGGGTGTCGCTGCCCTTTGGCGTGTACCACCCTCTTGTGTCGTGTGGCCTGTCTGCCAGTTTGCTCATCGAAGAACCTGTTGCGCCTCCTGTAGTGTGCTTTTGGCTGCTGGAGGCGGTAATCTGTTTCTGGTTCCCCTGAGGGTGCTTGTCGGGTCTGGCTTCAATGCCATGGGTCTCGTTGTAGGCCCAGTTGCGTTGTCGTTCCTTGTACATGACCAGGATCCATTCCTTCCAGTCGTCGTAGTCTTGAGGGAGTCCTACTCCAATATCCGCAATGATGCAAGTATAGCTCACGGGAACTCCAGCTCATACCGCGGTGACCATTGTTCCTCGTGGTCCTGTGTCGTCTCTTCTCCCGGCTAAGGTGGCTTCTATTTCCAGCTTCTGGAAATAGACGGTGGCCGGGTCGCCTGCCATCTTCATCTCCCTCATCTTCTTGTTGTGCAATTCTTCAATGGCTGGGTCCCTGAACTGCGCCTTGAACTCGCAGACAAAGTCGTCCCAGTGGGGGTATTGGTATCATGGGCCGACTGGGTCTTGTGGGTCGTCTACCCAGTAGTGCTTCCGGCAGTGGTTCCACCAATCTTTGGCCCTTTCGGCAAAGTGCAAAGTGGCAAAGACCACCATCAGGGATGAGACTCTGTGGAATTGATGGCGGAACACCTCATAATAGGTGTTACAGTCCCCGATGAACCGGTCCATGTCATCATGTTTGCCTTTAAACAGTTCGGGGGTTTTTACAAGGATCGGTTTCATGCCTAGGAAGGCGGGGGGTCAGCGGCGTCCCAGTCGCCTACTGGTCCTTGGCCCAGCAGTGTCCAGCCAGGCAGTCTTGGGATCGAATAGTGGTCAGGGTCCGGCCGATATGGTGGGGCCCCTGGTCTGCCTCTCTGTTGTTGCCTGTGTCGTAGGTCCAGCAAGTCGTCTCACAGCTGCACCTTTTCATTGTGCAGCTGGGCCATTTGGCGGAGTAGCTGCTGTAGCTGATCTCCCCTGTTCGGCACCGGCGGTGGCGGTGCTGGCGCTCCTTGGTTCTGTCCTCCCCATTCATCGTTCATTTCTGGCATTTCCTCCATCCCTGCCCCTGCTATTAGTTGACTGGTATGGGAGCCTGTATATCCCGGGTGTTGTGGATTTTGTTGTTGTGGCAGGGAGTCGGGGAGTGGTTTCGGGGATTCTTCGCCCAAATTTCTGAACATATTCCAGTTGAGGTTGAATCCCTCAGCGAGATTCTCCCTCCAGGCACTCTTGCTCCAGGATTGCGAGGGCGTTGAGGTCGGCCTCGAGTACCGCCTGCTCGGCTGCTGTTCTGGGTCATACTCCGGTGTCTCCATCCTGCCACGCAGGTCCCACTCGGTCTTCCGTCTCAATTCGTCATCCTGCAGATGGGGGGTAGATCTCCCGGTTCCGGTTTGCATGGATTCGGGCAGCGATTCCAGAGGTCCAGCTGTCATAGAAGCTTCCCTTGGAGTTTCAGTGGCCCAAGGGTTCATCGCCTCGTTCGGTGGCAAGGTAGTAGTCCATGTGGACTCGGGGGTATTGGTTGTGGGGCCAACCGGCTCGGGCGTCGAAGTCCCGCTGTTGGAGTTCCCAGGCAGCGGTGACATGGGGGCCGAGAATTGTTCGGTCGATGTCAGAGAGTTCAGGCCACTCATAGTCGGGTCTGAACGGGTTGAGGGGATCACTGTCCCTTCATTCTTGGACCAGGTCAGCGAAGGGGTCGACATCGGTGTCATCGTCGTCTCCCCATAGTTTCACATCTGCGGGCTCAGGGGCTGGTTCTGGCTCTGGAGTAGGAGCAAATGGTAGAGCACCTGCTGGCTCTGGGTAGCTTGGTCGGGGGTTAGGAACCCCCTCGTGAACTGCCAACCGGACAGTGGCATCCAGGTTGGGGCTGTCGGTGCAGGTTGTGCTCTGTTCGAACCACTCGGTGATGTTGGAGTTGTCTGGGGGTTGGACCGGTTGGTCCCACTCCTGTAACCACAGAGAAAGGTTCTGTTCAAACCAGGTGGCGATTGCAGCCTGGTCATGTTTGCTAATGTAGGGGATACCGCTCTCCCCCTTGGGGAAGGCGATTCCTCATTGTGCAAGCCATAGCCTCATCTGAACGGGTTGTTCGACCTCAGCAGGGGACTTGGCAGGTTGCCGTAGCCTGCTGGGGCCCAGGGTTGCATTTTGCAGGATGTGTTCGTCATTGGAGGAGTCCCGAACAGTGGTCATCCTCCAATGGGTGCGGTTCATCTCAGCATGCCTGGATGCCAGACTTGCCCGGCCCACTGTTCGTCTGGGTTGGGAGGTGTAGGGGTCGACATAGTGTCAAGGGAACAGTGTGGTTCTGAAGTCGGTTTGAGGGATCCTGGGTATTAGGATCCCAGTTCTGGTGAGAAGATTCCGGATCTCCTCGATGTATGTGATAGTTAAAAGGACAGTAAGGAAAATAAGGGTGGCAAGGGCGACTGCTATGCCGATGCTGATAGTCTGGATCAGGGTCAGGTCAGTGATCATTCGTTGCGGCGTCGTCGTCGCAGTACCTCCTGCGCTTGGTCAAGTTCTCTCCAAAGGGCCAATATCTGGTATATGGCGATCTGGAGGCAAATGAATGCTATTGCACCGAGGAGCTGTTCTCACTCAGTGAGATAGAGTCAATTTGAAGGAGGTGTGTTGGACACCTATCTGAGGGGTCAGGAATTGATTCACCGGTGTTCGCGGTAAATGGTGAATAAGAGTTCTATGAGGAGGACGGCAAGGTTGTCAAAGAGTATGACGTCTTCCTCAGTCGGTGTTGGGGGAGGAGTGTAGGGCGGCATCGTGGAGTGTGAGGGATGGTTCAGGTATGAGGGTGTGCAACGGGACGTAGTGTCGTGGGGGTCTGTTCTGATTTTTGAGATCCTCGGTTTGGTAGCAGAGGTAGCAGAGGAGTGCGAGGATGAAGATAAGGGCTGCGCTGAAGAACGCGGTGAGGACGGTGGCAAGGATGATGCGGGGCTTGGTGGGAAACATTATCATGCGGGGTTTCTAGTCGGTATTGGAGTCGTAGTCTCCCCTGTAGTAACCACAGTAGTCGTAGTGGTTGTTGTCGTCGTCTGTTTCAGCTCCCTTGGGTCTGCGCTGGTGATATCTCCTCTTCTGATTGTTTCTGGGTTTCCTTCCTCTCGCTCCTTTGTGAGCTTTGTGTTTGGGGTTCTTCTTTGACTTCTGGGGGTTTCTGGATTGTCGGTTCAATGGCATAAGTCTTCCACAGTGAACGTTAGGAAGTTTAGTAGAAAGCTTCGAGCTAATTGTTATGCCCGGACTCGGGTGGAACAAGCAAGCACAGTATCAAGCTCACACTTCGGGTTGAACCTTAATAGCAGCAATACTCGCAGACCTTGAGTGCAAGCGGATAATGCGTAGCAGGAAGTTGAGAGGATAAGTCCAGTATGTATTAACTTAGCTTGAAGCTAGGGTACATGGCTGAGAGCTATGCTACTTATATACTGTTCGGTTTGTTTCTAATAATAAGTCAGTCGTGCGGTTGTCGGACGATAAATGTCAGGAGATCTGTCAGTATCCAGGCAGCTGAGCTGTCATGCATCCGATGCATGGATAAGAGCTGGATATCATGTGGTCGAGGTGCCAAGATGCCATGAGGCTGAGATGCCGAGATAAGATGAGATAAAAAGTGAAAAATCATAACAAAAGTACTGTAAATGTCCATTACTTTACACCACATCACACACACACACAGAGCTATCAGTGGAAATCAGGTTAATGAGTGGAGGGATTGTGACAAGAGGAAAGAGGGAGCCTGAGGACCTGTACCTCCAAGTGTCTTAGTAGTTAGTGTATTTGTAGCAGTTAATGAAATGCTATTTCTCGGGCTCTCGAGCGAAGACCACAGTTTCTCTGTCTACCCATGATAAGGTATACCGTGGAGCGGTGGCCCAAGAATCATGACGTGCATCATATTATGTTGTATCATGTGAAACACGTGACAACCTCTCCTTGGTAAGCGGCAGTTGTTGGTCAACAACTTTTTTTTTTTTTTTTTTTTTGTGGCAAGTATCTCCTGCTATACACACTCTCCAGTAGAAGCCCATCTACCTTACCAGAGGTAGTTCAGCATGACAACGTCGTTGTATAACAGGCCATGAAGAGTCAGGGAATAGAACTCCAAGGGGAAACTCTGACAGGGTAGGAATGCATTTACGCACAAACAGCAAGTGCCGAACAGTGTGGGACTTGACATTTACATAATACCCACTAAACCTCCCAAGGCGTTTTTACTGGGAATTGAACTCACATGCTATGCGCTCCCAGGACCTCTGGTTTACCCAGAAGCCAGAACCAGACAGATAACCGCTCAACCATCTGGCCCCCCCGGTCAACAACTTTGATACCTTGCTTGAGCGGTGTTCACGCAGTTTGCTTTGCACTTCTGAGTACGACAATGTGATTTTGTGGATCTTACCAATATTCAAGGACAGATATTCAGAAGACCTGAAGAATGGAGCATGGTATATAGTTTGAGCAGGTCAGCCCAACAGTAAATGTCTGTTACTTTACTCCACATCACATGCTGAGCTATCAGTGGAAATCAGATTAATGAGTGGAGGGACCGTGACAAGAGAAAAGAAGGAGCCTGAGGACCTGTACCTTCACTGTGTCTTAATAGTTAGTGTACTCATAGCCATTAATGAAATGCTAATAAAATCCCAGCTGGAGAGTATTTGGAGAGAAGTTAGAACCACCCTGACAGCACTAGGTGCAGTGTGCACTCACCCTCCATGGGCCTCCAAAGCAGGCCCCTTCATGTTTTCTCAGGCTCTCAAGTGAAGACCATAGTTTCTCTGTCCACCTGCAATAAGGTATACCTTAGATACCATGAAAGTGGTGGACCAAGAATCGTGATGTGCATATTACTGTACTATTTTGACCTTAAGTTCACATAACGTGTCACAGAGGCCTGTGAAACAAAGATATGCATACCTCATAGCATGTCACAGCTTACAGTGAAGAGTTGAAAGAAAATTCTAAATTAATGCCATTTTTGAGCAAGGAATAATGAAATACACATCTCTGAGCGTCTATACACGTTCCCAGATGTTTCTGTGATACCAACAATTTGGTTTTATGATGTGGCCTCGACGAGACTATGAAAGTTGTTGGTATCAAGTCAGAATGCAGAAATAGCACCAATATTAGAAATTTAATTGACCTGTTCTCTTGCCGACGTTCGGCCCTTCCGGTGAATTGTCTATTCACGATGTTGGCACCGCTCGGCGCTGAGTGGTAAAAAAGTACATTTACAAAGGATTGAACTCACAGCCTAGATATTTAGTCACAGAAGATAACTACAAAGCTACAATGGTGATGAAGATATACAATATGAAGATGGGCATTCCCTGTCACAGCCATCCATGAACATCTGCTCGGCTGAAGATGTTGCATAACATGTCACAAGTCATGAACGTAAGGTCGAAATAGTACAGTACATTGCATCACGTGAAAAACGTGACGACCTCTCCTTGGTAAGCGAAGATTTTAGACCTAGAGAGACCTTGACAAGCAAGGTAACTACCGATTGCAACCGTACGTCTACTTAACCGGAGCGTTCAAGTTTCTTGAATTCTTAGACGCTCCTCTGGCAATTTTGTCACCTCATCCACACTATGTCTTTATTCTTCAAAGTCTTGATTTTTCTTGTGCCTATTAATAGTGATCGTGATATTTCGACCCGAATCCTAGCAAGCGCCCAGGCCTCACACTCGCCAGACTCACCGTCGTTAGTAAGTGCTGTGCTGAGTTTTACTCAGCCAGATTTCTTTTATTTTTATGAACTTTCTAGTAGTTTCTTTCCAAAGTAGTATTTAAAGTTGCATGTGCTATGTAGAGCGGGAACCCTTGTGCATTTGCCTTCAAGGGTTCCCTGTCGCTTGGTATTCTACCCCATTATCCAACAGTGATGCCGTCAAATCAGTGGGGGTGCAACCGCGACGGGCTGCGGCCCTGAATGTCGCGGCTACACACTGGTGACCAAGTCGTGATCGGCTGAAGTTCACTGAAGGGCCATCGGGCAGAACTGGCCACGCTGGATTCGCTTTCTAACTTTGACTGCATGTGCAGACTTTACTTCGAATTCATCTCTGGTCCCCTTGATTGATTGTTGAATAGCTCTAATAATACATGCCAAGCTTATACAAAAATTTCAGAGCCGCCCGATGCCCCAGTGTGTTGATATCAGGCAAGAAGACGATGTAAGTGGTTTCCGGGCCATTGTTCCGATACTATGTTGGTCGGTGGACTTGAGGACCCGTGGTATTTTGTTAAGACCTCCTCTGGGAGACCTTAAGAGAGTTTTACGTAGGGTCACCAATTTACATGAGTCTTACAACTCGAAATGTAGTGACCCACCAAAATGAACGTTGCTTACAGTGTAAGTTAGTAGGTGTCATTGTCGTTGTGATAGGTTGCGTCGCAGAACCTTCCCGCCTTAGGTTGGTATGCTATTCCCACGATGATCGGTCGGTCTTCCAGTCGAGGGCTTGAAAATACGCTCGACCCGAGGTACTTTTACAAGATCTGGAGACCCCTTGACATGCGGCATGCGGTGCAACTTGAATTAATTAGAGGCAACACAGAAGTTCCGATTCCTCCGTCGACATTATGGTGGTCACCTGAGATGAAACTAGTTTTAGAGCAGGGCTGTACGTCGAACCAAGGTATCACGAATTGCGAACATCCGGTTACCCAAGGGAGGCTTTGGTGAAGCAACGTAAAATATAAGAGAACTAGATTCTTATTGAAGCAGTCAGCTGTACGTTACAGCAACGACGATCGGTGCACGGCCAGCCTCTCAACCGACGATTTCTGTATAGTGTGAGTCGGAATTCAATGTCCCAAAAACGAAATTATAAAATCTGTATCGCAGCTCTAGCAGTAGAATGGACCCATTTGACGTGTACAAATGTGTGTTTCGAGATTAGAGATGATTCTCCATTCAGCCTTTCTGACGATCGTGAAGGGATGTATTGGATCGACCACAGGCCGGAGAGGGCGCGCAGAAGAGAGAGGTAAAATGATACGTGGCTGGTAAAAGATCTTGTAATCGTTTAAGTGCGAGCCTTCGAGTGTCAAAGAACTTGAAGGATCTTAACCCAATGTCAGATTACCGACTCGGATACGCGTTGACTTCGGGCCGCGATTAGTCGACGGCCCCGAGTCGGGTGGCAGTGCCCTGCTAGTGCTGGGTGACTTTGATTCAAGTTCTCCAATGCAGTATGAGAAGGTATGGTCGCCCAGTCTGACTCTTGGTACCGTCACTGACTCCGGCTGAGTGTCAGTGAAATGTAGAATGGGTATTGAGGTGATAAGTAGACGAGATCACAGAAACTCAGGTTATCAGGTTATGAGAAAACTAAAACTTGAAGGCCGTGGTGGTATACCGAAAGCAATACAATGAAGCTGAGAGTGAGTTCAAAGTGAAAGTCGGGGAAGGAGAAGAGTGCTTCAGTGGCTATGCTGATCCTACGTTAGGAAACGCAATCAAAAGTAACAGAAACAAATAAAAGTTTTCTCTCATCGACCATCATTCACGTACCGGCTGCCTTTGCTTTGTCTATTTGAACCGAGCAAGCTGAGCAAGGTTTATTCAAGCTGAATACCGGCGTCTCCAGGACCGTATTAGTACTCCCGCATGGCGTGGTACTGATGGAGGAATTCTCAGATAAACATTACCGCAGAGGGAATACGTTTTTTTCGTGAGTGTATCAATACTACAGCTGATTTGTAAAAAATTGACCTGTTATTGTAAGACAGTGCCTTGGCCCTTCAGCTTCATCCGCGCCGAAAGGATACGTCTTGAGCGTGAATACTGGATAGCTCCCGTGGCGAGCAAATAGATCTACGAATGTTTTATGACGCGCGTCAAACCGGTCAAACTACCGTTCCAGGAGATTCTTCGTTTCCTTACCGCATCTGGCGCCAGACGCATAGCGGCCAAGATTGTCTCGCATGTCCCCATTTGGGCATCACCGCTCCCGGTGTGCGAGTCGGAGGATGAACGCGATCGGTTAGCGGGCGTAACCGCATGAGGGAAATCTCACCTCGATCAACCACGATCACAGCGTCGACCATCGATCTGAGATGCAGACCGTCCTCGATCAAATTTCATTGAGCAGCCGTTGTCCCTGGAGCGTCACTCCTGCGCCTGTTTCCGAGTTTTTGTTGTTTCATTTCCACGGTCAAGTGGAAGGTCGTGCCTGCGTCTGACTGGTATATATGGGACGGGCGTGAAGATGGGAAGAGACCAGCTTCTCCGCATCCTACAGTCGTCTGCTACCATCTCTTCCTCCAATGGCTCTATCTACTGCTCTCTGCTCACAGTCGTCCACCTCCTTGATTTCCAAGAAGGGTCCGAAGGAGATGATCACTTCGAGCTTTGCTTCGATCTTCTCAAACGTTGACACTCTCCTCGCACCACCAACTCGGACTGAAGTCTGTGCTTGCTGGGAGCTCTGCCGTCTCCAAAATGGGATGAGATGCGCGACAGTGTTCGTTCCAGTGGGTGAGTGCGGATCGTGATGTGCTTCTGTTTCCGTTCGCTAACCGGGAATGTTAGCGTGGTCTTTAGCAATGGTTTATCATGCCTACCCTGAGCTGACGGGGCTGCCGTTTACTTTCTCCTCTGCATTGGCATCAAATGCTTGGTGGGTCTAAAATTTTCAAAACCCTCTTCCCCATCTCAGATCATGACTATTGATGATATCCTCGACTACGACATTGGTGTAAGCGTCGAGTGTACGAAGAATCGGGCACTCCCGAGAGGTGCTATCAGCATCGAGCGTGCCTGGTTGTCCTTTGCCCTCCAAGTCGTGATTGTTGTCTTTGGCTTACAAGGTTCTGAGTCCCGACGCGTAAGTATTCTCGCTCTGACATTGCTTTCTTATGATAAACTCGCTCTTCCATTCAGCCTGCGTATTTCCATGTATGTGTGGTCGTTGTACGTGCTGTATCCCACTTGCAAGCGCTGGATGTACTTTGCACCCATTCCTTTGGTGAGTGGACTCGTGATACACATCAAATTCTTGATTCTAACCTTCTCGCAGGACTTGATGTTTAATATCGGTGTCTACGTGGGATGGGCCGATCTCGCACCTGACGGTGTAATTCCCTACCACGCCCTCACTGCTGCCTACCTCGGTGCGACGATGTGGACGGTCACATATGAGACTATGTATCAGCACCAGGACAAGGTGGATGATGTGAAGATTGGCATGAAGTCGCTCGCCATCCTGTGTGGCAGACACACGATCCCAATCTGCTCTGCTACCACTATCGGTTCGCAGCGTCGATGTCATGGCCCGATTACCTCAGTGAACAGGGAATTGCCTACCACGTTTCCGTGGCGCTTTCGGCGTTTATTCTTTTGAAGGAGCTCTTTGTGACGGGACGGATATCGATAAGCTGAGGCAGTGTATGAAGTTTTTCCTGCACACACCCACCATTGGGAATTGATTCTTACTGGATTGGTTGCCGATGCTGTTGTTCATCGAGTCGTTGAAGGAATCCCTCTGTAAACTAGTACCACATACGACTGTACCTTTAACTTAATGATATTTATTCGCTCTTAATATTTCATCACCAAAATGAAATAGACTTGCGGTAGCGGCGTAAGTCCTCTCAATGGAAATGTAAATCTCGCTTGCGGACTTAGATTTTTATATCTGACCGCAAATCTACAACGGCCCCGAGTCGGTATTGCTTATCATTAAATTTCTGCTTCGTCGCGTCGTGTCTTGTGAAGTAGTATGTCTTCTTTACAGATCAGATTACAACAACGATACATGGAGCGCATCGTACAGAACGAAGCAAGACAGCACACAGAATGTTTATCATTAGTGAATGGGTATCTGTCGTTGACAGGACAATTTGCCTAGGACGAAAACTAAGGAAAACCGTTACTGTTAGGCCTGACAAACACATGAAACGGACCCACACATCGGCAGTCCCTGCCAATACTCGGTGCTCTTGAGTGCCTAGATCGACAAGAGTGTATCAGCTGGTCATTCATGCACCCTGATCATCGTCGAGGTGGATACTAGAGACTGTGTGAGTATTGGTTGCGAAAGAAACCACCGGGGTCCGAACCTAGTTAAAGAACAGATCGTCGCCCGCTTGTAAGGAGTGCCCACTGAAATCCAAACGAGCCAGTCTGGAGTAGCCTATCAAACTGCGCAGAGAAACGTCAGTGAAACTTATAGCTTGGAGGAATGAGGCTAAGCTCACCATGGGAACAAGCTGCTTTACCCCGAGTACCACCGACGGCTTTGAACCACTTCTCCCTTCCACCATGAACTCCCCCGACTCCCAAACTCCTCAATCTGCTACTCCGCGAAAGCCTCATCATGGAATCGCCACAGTACAATATATCAGCACATATGCGCATCATAGGCGAGGCTGTAGGTGGACTTTTTATACCAGCCCGTCGAAATGTTCCAGCAGGGCGATCTGACATCCGTCAATGAGGACCCATAGATATTGCAATGACAGGACGTACCAGGCGTGAAATGAGTCTCGTTCGTCCACGCCGCTGCTCTTCTTAGCTGCTCGATGCGATGGCAAACTCAAACTCGCAATGAGCGCAATTGCAAGAGGAACATGCCGTTTGTACCCGGAATGGGCATGCACTTGTTTCCATCCTTCGATGTCGTGGCAGATGGCGAAGAGACTTGGCGAGTTTTAGTATTTGACGGCCGCCGGGTCTTTGTATGCTTGGTCGGCATCTGTTGGTTGGCGTGGCAGGCAGAAAGGGAGGAACGCCTGCACAGCCACCAGCTGCTAACTCTTCCTTTCTAGTCACTACGCCGAATCGAAATATTTTCGTATCAAGAGTCTCTTTCGTTCCACAAGCCTCCAAACTTTCTTCGGTGTTGCACGTTGAACGTTGAACTTGCATGGCTAAACCTTCTTGCTATGCTGTAAGATGGTTTTAGTGCGACAACCTCTGGATTCTGGAGCTTTATCCTTGCCTTTTTCATTTCATACCATTCCCCCTGTCATTAGCTGGCGTGGTGTTTCAATCGCATACCCTCGAGCAGCCACCACTCGTCTTTCTCTTACGATACTGTTTTTTGGCCTCCTCGACATAATTTCAGTTAAAATAAATTGGCTGGTATGCGACCGACAGTCCTGTGTTCTGCCGCTATGTCTCCCTCGCCGGTGTCGGAGGTGATGGATGATTTTCCAACAGTATGACTACCCTCAAATTACTTCCTAGTGTCTCAGAGACTCATATATGCATAGATCGTATCCTACCCTACATGACCGTCGACACATGAAGGACTCGCCTCCAGGACACTGCAGCATTTCCTGAAACGAGTTTGCCTTCCGCTACTTCTAACAAGACTTCTTCTAGACATGGGATAATGTCAATACGCAGATGGATCACCGTTGCCGTCGGCTGTTTTAATGAATCAGCGAACGCATGTCAGAGGCCACTACGTATATAAAGTGTCGCCAGGCTGCAGTCCGAGCTGCACGTAGACTCCCACTCGTCGGCGTTGCTCTTGCGACTCTGTCGTCATCCACATGGCTTTTAAGTGGCTCAACATCGCAGTCAGCACTGTGTTGGATGTTCTACTGTGGTCAGGAGCATTTCAATTCTTTCGACGATTCCTATTAAATCTCTGGTTTTTCAATAACAGCTCCCACACTACTCCAACGTAAGGAGTTACTGTTTGAAAGTCAATTAATTCACGGATACGATAATTTGCAGGCCTGCAGATGGTCTCGAAGAGCCGTCTTCTCTGTCCGCGTACGCCAATCCCAAAGTAAAAACTACAATAACCTTGAACTTCACAGTCCTCAACGGTCGATTACAATTGGACGGTCGGTTTTTTTTTTTCACGCCCTAGAATATGACATTGATTTTGCAATGATTAGTCCTGCCCCGCTATTTGCACTCGTTATTGGCATCGACGAGTACCTTTCGAACTGGATCCCAAACCTGAGTGGTGCTGTTGCCGATGCCAACGCCATCAGCACATTTTTACAAGAGACTCTCCGCGTTCCAACGGGACAAATCAAGAATCTTCGCATCGAGGAAGCCACGAGGTTGACTATCGAGGCGGCGATTAAGGACCTTGGGAAAAACCCAAAGATCAAGAAGGATGACCCGATTCTCATCTTTTACGCAGGGCATGGTGCTGAAGTAAATGCACCATCGGGATGGCCCAGCGCCAACGGGAAGATACAAATGCTGGTTCCCCACGACTTTATCACGAGCGGGTCGGACGACTCCGAGCAGGGTCAAGGTGTACTAGATATGAAGCTCTCTCATCTTCTTTCAGACCTCGCGACGAAGAAGTCAGACAATATTGCAAGTTTTCACTCGTTTCTATCACGCAACGTATCTAATCGGGTGTACCGACAGACTGTCATTCTCGATTGTTGTCACTCTGGCTCTGGCACGCGGACCGACGACGCCGACGATCCTACTTTCGCCGTTCGCGGGATCGATCTCCCAGACACTTATACTGTCGCTCAAGACCTCTTGCATGAAATTGAGCCGGATGCTCGGACGAGTGACGTTGCAAAGGGATTCGAGAAGACAGGTCTGTTATCACACGTGCTCCTTGCAGCCTGTAAGCACGGGCAAGAAGCCGGAGAAAGAGATGGACGTGGCGTATTTACTTCAGCGTTGTTAAGCTTGCTACGGGAAAGGGGCATCGATAAGCTTACCTACAAGGACGTGATAACCAATCTGCCTGATCTGCACGCGTAAGCCCGGTTTCGTGTCCTGGTCTGCTAACACTGATTTGTCCGTTACAGACAAGATCCGCAGTGTGAGGGTGTCCACCAATCTCGATACCTGTTCAATTCAAAAGTAGCCAGCCCACAACGCGAATTGTATCCCATCCGCGCGTCCGCTGATATGCCGGGCCAGTACGTTTTGGAAGCTGGCGAGGCCCATGAGATTACAAAGAACGCCGAGTTCGCTGTCTTTGCTGATAGAAGCATGGCATCTCCTCTGGGAACCGTCGTTGTTTCCAATACCACCGCATTCACCTCCTCGTGTAAAATTCTCTCTGAGCGCGGCGATGAAACTCCATTCCGCCTTGCTGATCCCGGATATGCCTTGCAGACTCGAGCCGGTGAGGATCAAGATGTCCGCCTTTTTGTTGAGAACAACGAAAGGTTACTCGGTGTCCTCGAACGGATAGCCAACGAGATGGAAGCGGGAAAGAGGAGTTTCCGATTGGTGAAGAGCCGTGCTGATGAACCAGATCTGGTCGTTGCCACGGATGGTGATGTGATCCATTTCGAGATCATGGACAAACTCTGTCGACAACATGGGCTAACACGCATGCCATTCGGAGTTGACATCGATGATTCGGACGCTCTCCACCGCATTCTTCAGAGTTTGGCTGATTTTTATTGGTACCTTTGCCATTCGAGCAAACGGAGTCCCCTCGCCACAAGCACACTCGAGTGTATGAAGCTTAAAGAGACTGGGGAGTACACGGATGACTTGGAAGAGGTTTTGATGCCTGATCCCGATGGCCACAATCTGAATGTTGGAGGTGTGATTATGGTTGATGTCGATGAGGAAGGGATCTACGGATTCAAGATTACCGATACGATGTCGGTACCTCTTTATGTTTGGATGTTCTATTTTGATGTCAGTGACTTGAGCATCAGTACGTCATCTCTTTCTCATCCCTACTTTCCTCTTCAATGACTTCCTTTGCAGGTTCGTACTACCAACCGGGGGGTGCGAAGAACAACACTGATGTTTCTCTTCCTCCTGGGGAATCGTTGGCCATTGGGTACGGCGCGAGTGGGACGGTTCCGCACATGTACACGCTAAGAGAAGGTCAGGATGTTGATGTTGGGTTCTTGAAGCTTTTCTTCTCGACGGAGTATATGGACTTGTCGGGTATTGTCCAGGAGTCGCCTTTCACTGAGATCCGCGGGGGAGCGCGAGCCGCACCGGAGAGCAGGCGCTTGTGGGACTCGATGTGTGTTGCCGTTGTTCAGAAAAGGGGACTCGAGGGTGCATCGCGAGACTAAGACTGTGACCGTCCTCAGGGTGCCCAGTGCATCTTTCAAGGCGCCATAATCCGTGACGGCGTTCATTTGCCATTAGTTCCGATGGTATCGATGACTGATACCTCAGCGGACGACTATTTAACCGTTTTTTTAACTCTGACCATCACCATCATTCATTACCTGCTCACAGCGCTTCAATTTTGACTTGTACATCTCATTTCAACTTCATCATCTACTTGCTAACTTTGTTTCAGGGTGTCTCTGTACCTTGGAACCGTGGACGCGTTGAAATCATCACGGATATAAGCCCTCTTCAAAATGACACGATTTATTTTTATCACTTCATCGCTGTGGTAGGAAGTGTATGTTGAAATTCCTTGTAAAGCACAATGGGTTGAAGTTGCCTGTTTCTCTCCTCCATATACAGCAACTAAGGGATAAAAGCTCACCCAGACAATCTTGAGAATTAGTCATGGACACTGCGAATTACGACGTTGGAGAAACCAAGAGAAGTCTCGTTTGCCGCATATCGCTGTCCACGTTGTCGTCCTTGATTTCGATGCCAAATTCAATCGGTAACTACCGCTCCTTCTGAAACGTCGGCTCCCATCTTCGTCGTCATCCACAGAAATTTGTATGCAGAAATGAAGAAGGTTGAGCCGGGTGAACGTTGTAGTTGCTGGTGAAGGCGCCATACGGTACGAAAGCAGCCACTTGAGGAGACTCGTGATGGTGTCCTTCTGTCGGTGGGATCTAGGCTAGACGAATTTTCAAGGAGTTATCTGGTGGAAGAAGTATATTTGCGACTTAGTTGGGAGCCGTCCTCCGTTTCTGCCCCTCTATACGACGCAGACAGTCTCGTGCTGTTTATATGTATAGTCTTGGTAGACACACGACCTTACGCTGGCGTCGACGATATAGTCGCTGCTATCTGATTCTCTGTCCCTTGCTGGGGTGTGCTTCTTCTTGTTCGGTGTCTGATTCTGTGGCTGCTTTGCTTCGGTTACTCGAGTCCGAGTTCCTCACAGGCGTCTTTGTTTCCCTTCATCATCATGGAAATGCTCTCCTCATTGTGTTTGCACAGCCTCCTACCTGTTCTTAATGTCCCAGAGGCTTAAATGGATATCAGCTTCAATAACTAAGATTCGATGCTGTATTCACTTCTTTGTTTGACGGATCTAGAATAACGCAACGAGGAAGAAACAAAGATTTCAAGAGGCGTCCGTGTTCACATCAAAATAGAAGGCGTCAATGCACGTATGGATCTCTTTTGCAGCTGGTTTCCAGATAATCGGAACGAACGTGTGTGTGAACGGGCAACGGACCCTGCTACATCTATAAAGTGTCGATCGCCTTACGTCCACGTCGCGCCTTCAAGGTTTACGGCGTCAAGTCAGTTTCCCAAGGATTTAACGTTTGCCCTGCTTCTGATAAAGCCCATGGCCTCTCCCGATCGTTATCGATGGACCACGCGCAAGATATTTCTGGATCGTAATGCAGACGCCGTGCGTATTTCCCAGTATGATGGCTAACGCATCAAGGAATGAGGAAAAAATTTTTCACACATTCACGTAAGTCAATGCAATTAAATCATCGAAATGTATTCATCGAAGCGCTTATCCCTCGGTAACAGAGGAAGCGAAATGAAGGACAAGATACCTTTCAGCGCTTATACATAACACGTTCACCCCGCTCGACAGTGGTCATCTGGCACAGGGTAATAGAAGGCGTCAATAAACGGACGGATCTTCTTTGCAACAGTGGGCCTATTGCTGTTCAGAAAGTCCGGAGAGTGTGAGCGCCCGTAGAAAGCAGAAGGAAAATAGATCCTTGCTACATGTACAGTATATGCCTGCCATAAGCATACACAACATGAATAGCTACACCCATAAACACCGTAGTTGGTTGTATACGGTACGTTCATCTGAACGGTTTCCTTTTCCAAGTCTCACTTGTTGTCCCAAATTAAACAGCTTGTCACGTTAACGCTAAAACTGACTAGTGAAGGGCAGGTTATTAAACGGATTCGTTGGTGATGAATCTGTTTTAATCTCGACCGTTCGACGAGACTCGTACACAGTTCAATGAGTAAAGAGGAGTCGGTCATCTGTCATTCAGCGGAGTGGCATGATAAATCCCTTTATAATTTTGGCTATAATATTAATGTAGGTATACCATGTTGACTGTTGCGCTTTGTGGCGAGGTTCCATGATGCTGGCGATAATAAACTGAATAGCTCGGGAGTTCGAGGAGTGTAAGGTGCAAGTAAGGTGGGGTGGTTTAAAGTCGTGGGTTTGTCGTAATCACACAGCCATTCTCCCGGGGAGCCTGTCGCCAATGACATACTATTGTGAGCTTTGCTTCTCTTCCTCAAGCGTATTGAATACCTAGCGGACTTCAGACAAGAACTTCGCCAGCGACAACCAGAAGTTGAGAATATCCGGGGATCGCGGTCCGGTATAGTAGAGTTTGAGCTTTGTAAGCGGGTTAATGTTTTCAGGCCGCATCAACATTTTAAAAACTACTTTCTTAATTCCTTCCAAGGACAAAAGCGACGAAATGAAAGCAGGACCGCGCCAATATCAATCGGATCCGTGTAAGTATGATGAATCTGCTCCAACAACGGCTGCTTGACAATGACTCAGTATGGAACACGCTCGCCCCGCCAGATACCCTGTGGCGTAAAAAGTCTCCCTACAGCCTCGAGGGAGTTGGAGGCATTTAAAGAAGAATGGGAAGGGGGATTCGAAGCCGTTGACAGGGCTACGTTAAGGCACTTAAGCGCTCAAGCTCAAGCGCTTAGGCGCTTAGGCCTAAGCCTCGGAGCTCGGCTACCGCAGCTTTGCAGGAGGCTACACCAATTTCCGTCAAATGAAAGGGAATCTCCCGTTGTGACAGAGTCTTTGATGCTCCAAGAGGGTGCAAGAAATTGCTCCGTAGGCGCTCAACCATCACCTCTGCATTCACGCTGCTTATTCTTGATAAGAAGGTGCCTGAGTTAACTATAACTTGACATCGTCATCAAGTTCGTCCTAGCTTTCCAGTTCATCACTAGTATCTTTTCCCATTCAGACCCAAGTCATTCAGGAACGAGAGTCATGGAGAGGAGAATTCACTACCTTCGAGGAAGGACACATCCGGCCTACCTGCATGACCATATCATCCTTGACTTCAAGGAGATCTATATTTAACAGATTCAAACCCAGCGACTGCGTGAGTCTCCACTTGTGTCTCACCTACGACCACCTTTGGTACAGATTATAGATTCTCTCACCCTTCCTTATGGGCGCCTCTGTTTCTCCGAATTGTCATTGATATATCCACAGTCCCCACCCGTGTACGTACAGGGCCTCCATTTACAGCGTCTTATGGATGTCAACTCGGTTCCAATATCTACCTTCTAGTACCGCTGTCAACACAGCGAAGAATGAAAAGTTCACATCCACATCGTGATCGCGGGGGGGTCGTCAGGATGGACTCACTATCTTCATGTGCCTCGATAACGAGAGCGCCATGAGGGACGAGGTCTCTTTGCAGCATTTCCAGCACGATTTTTTCTAACCCGCCCGAGAGCGCTTGTCGTTTGACACGCCAAACGGGTCAACAGAAGGCATTAACGCGTGGATGAATCTCTTGCAACGCCTTGTCCAAAGCCAGAATAAAAGCGAACATATGTGCAAGGTGAAAGAGCCTTGATACATCTAGAAAGTGTCGCGCTTCCTCGCCTTGCATTACAAGCCACACTGGTACAATCTCACTCTTGAGAACCCCTCTTGTGTATCTTTCTTTCCAAATCTTACGAGGATTCGTACTAAATCTACGTCTGTCACAGCTCCCCGCCCCTTCCAATGTAAGGGATCCCTGCGGAAGGGACGATTGACCTACTGCTAACGCTCGAATCTCACAGGCCTGCAGATGGTCCAGCGGAGGGAAAGACTTCATCTTTTAAGTCGTACGTTGAACTCTATCCACGTGAATAGGCCGTAATGACTCTGTGCTTCACAGTCCTCCTCCTCTATGTATTCCTATTGAAGAGTGCATATTCATTTTCATGTTCTAGGATATGTGCACTGATTATGCATTGTTAGCTCTATCCCGCCCTTATTTGCACTGGTTATCGGTATCGACAAGTACATGCACCGTTCTTACGGGCTGAGAGAGCTGCACGGTGCTGTTGCCGATGCTGACGCCGTCTACATTTTTTTACACGAGACACTGCGCGTTCCAGAGAACCGAATCAAGAATCTTCGCAACGAGGAAGCCACGAGAGCTACTATCGAGATGGAGATTAAGAACCTTGGGGGCAACCCCGCAATCAAGAAGGATGACCCAATTCTCATATACTACGCAGGGCATGGAGCCGAAGCGAACGGGCCGTCTGGATGGCCCTGCGCCAACGAGAAGATACAAATGCTGGTCCCACACGATTTTAACCCCGGCAGATCGGACGACTCCAAGCGAGGTCAAGGTGTACTAGATGAGAGGCTTGCTCATCTTCTCCAAGACATTGCAGAAAAGAAATCAGACAATATTGTAAGATTCCTTTTGTTTCCATCATGTATGATATCTGACGAGGTACTCCGACCAGACCGTCATTCTTGATTGTTGTCACTCCGCCTCGGGTACGCGAGAAATCGACCATGATCCTACCTTTTCCGTACGCGGGATCAAACTCCCAGAAGATTACAGTATTCCTCAGGATCTCTTGCATGACAAGGTGCGGGCGATTGTCGCTGCAAAGGGATACGAGAGGTCAGGTGTTATCGCACGTGCTCCTTTCGGCGTGTAAGCACGGACAAGAAGCCTCAGAAAGAGATGGACGTGGTGCCTTCACTTCAGCGTTGTTGAGCCTGTTGAAGAAAAGCGGCGTCGACAAGCTCACTTACACGGACGTAATAGCCAATTTACCCGATCTTCCCGCGTAAGCCTTCTTTCGTGTGCTAGTCTGCTAACACTTATCCATTCGTTGCAGACAGAATCCGCAGTGCGAAGGTTTCCACCAATCTCGATCCCTTTTCAATTCCAAAGTAGCCAGCCCACAACGAAAACTATATCCCATACGTTCCTCCGATAAGCCGGGCCAGTATGTTTTGGAAGCTGGCCAGGCTCATGGGATCACAAATAAGGCAGAGTTTGTTGTCTTCACTTCCAGAGACATGTCATCTGCTCTTGGGCCTGTCATTGCTTCAAATACCACCGCTTTCACCACCACATGCGATTTCTCCTCGCGTGGCAATGAAACACCATTCCCCCTCACCCTTCCAGGATTTGCTTTGCAGACTCGGGTCGACGAGAGACAGGATATCAGCCTTCTTATTGAACGGGACGAAAGGCTGCTCGGTGTCCGGGAGAAGATAGTCAAGGAGATGCAAAATGACAACGAAGGAAAGAGGGGATTCTGTTTGGTGGATAGCCGCGACGATGAACCGGATCTAGTCATTGCCGCGGATTTTGATGTTGTCCATTTCGAGATCATGGACAAGCTCTGTCGCCAACATGGGCTGACACGCATGCCATTCGAGGTCGAAATTGATGATGCGGACGCTATCCACCGCATTCTTTGAAGTTCTGCTGACTTTTACTGGCACCTTCGCCGTTCTAGTCAAGGGAGGCCCCCAAGGGGGTACCGGAATGTCGGCCCGGCACACCGGGTAGGTAGGTAGGTTGGGCCAGCAGGCCCGAAAAAAAAAAGTTGACCTCCCTTATTGGGGCCTAAAAATGACTTTTTGGGGGATGTTATAGATAAAATTTGATGTAATACATACCATGGTACATGATATTTACCTCTGAGAATATGATAACGGGTTTTATAGACATCTTCACCAGCACTCTTTGCCATCAATGCTTACCACATCATGATTATGTCACACACCTTAATAAACCAATTGTGCAATATACGCCCAATAGAATACAAACTGTGTGCAAAAACATCAGGATATCTATCAAACAGATATTTTGGGGACAAAAATGGGCCAAAAAGCATCAAAATAAGCCTAAATTAGGCAAAATGACATCATACAGGTCACGTGGAGGTAGGTAGGTCCAGCACCAATGCACAAAAATATTTAATCGACCCCATGTCTTTTTTTTTCATATTCGGACCCCCTTGGAGGCCCCTCGCCGGAGCCATCATGCTAGAGTGTATGAAACTCAAAGAGACTGGACTCGGCTTTAAGGCGGTTTTGGAACCCGATGGTGAGAATCTGAACAATGGAGGCGTGATTTTCATTGATGACGAAAAGGATGCGAAGTATGGATTCAAGATCACCAATACACATCCTGGCATCAAGGTGCCTCTTTATGTTTCAATGTTCTATTTTGATGTTAGCGATTTGAGCATCAGTATGTCGTCTGCTGATCTTCATTGCTGACTCAACTGACCAGTTCATCTACTTTTTTAGCTCCTTATTATCAACCGGGAAGTGCAAAAGACGGCGTCGTCGATTTTTCTCTTCCTCCTGGAGAATCGTTGACCATCGGGTACGGTGCAAGTGGGACGCCTCCAAGCAGGTTAACACCAAGAAAGGGACAAGGCGTTGAGGTCAGCTTCTTGAAGCTCTTCTTCTCAATGGAATATATGGACATGTCGGGCATCGTCCAGAGTTCACCTTTCACAGAATGCCGCCAGAGTATTTCAGTTAAGAAGAAGGGCAGGTACGTATGGGACATGATGTGTGTTGCAACTGTTCAGAAAAACAGAGACAGTGTCTCGCACAACTACGAGAGTTGGGGTGGCAAGGGCAACTTCCAAGGTATGACAACCAACTATGGCTCTCATATCAATCATTTTCTTTAGTCCTGATGCCTTTGGCGTTTGATGCCACAGAATACATATGTAGTATGTAGTCATCCGAATGTTATGATGACAGCTATAAACAAGTGGTTCGCATTTGTATTTTTGACAAGGAGTGTATGGCCGTCCTCTGCAACTTCCACCTATGTTTTCTGACATATAACTCAGTTAATTGTCATGCAGCAAATAGCGTATTACCAGAGATTAATATTGATTTTCAGCAAATCTTCCTACACATTGGGGATCTGTGGACCTTGTTTGATATAGTGCAGAATTGATGGCCAACACAGTGGAGATGGAAAAGGGAAGAATTATTCATATGCATGTCACCGAAGTCTTCATGATGTATTTATCGTCCTCACATCCCCCGATAGCGAGAGCGAACTCAGCAAAGAGGAGGAAACCTTACGAGATTGCATAGTGCACGTCTAAATCGATTCCTCTAATCCAAGAAAGTACATCAATTGATCGAAGGCGTCAATCACTATCAATGGGTTATGCACGAGACGTTTTTGGACATCAATCTAGATTTAATGATGGCCAGCACTGGAAGCGAAGAAGGAAGACAGATAAGCAAACATTCGCATCACTGCAGCTGTCACAGTATATTCATCGGAGTCTCTGTTCCATCCCTCGATGACAGAGAAATCGAGATGGGGGACAAGGTTTCTAACTTCGGCACATCTGACACAATTTTTCCCACCACCCTGCCCGAGAGTGTACATCATCTGACGTGGATTACTAGGCGCCAATACACAGATAGATCTGATTTTTAGAAAGTTAGATGGCAAAACAGTCAACCCATGTGCAAGGTGAAAGGGTAATGAAACCTGCTACACCCATAAAGTGTCGCACTTCCGAGTCTTATGTCCTATAGTACAAGTTACACATACAGCTCTAGTAGTCTTGAGTCTACCTTCTGCATCTCAGTTTTTCATCAGCATGTTTCTTGACTGGCTCAACATCAGAGCCACTACTGTGTTCGACCTGCTATGGTATCTGGTAGTGTCAGTAACTTCCCTTGGATTCTTTTGACGCTTCTTGTTGAATCTCTGCTTTCAATTACAGCTCCCTGCCTCCTCTAACGTAGGGGATCCCTGCGAACAAAATGATTGACTTATTGACGCTCGAAACTTGCAGGCCTCTGAATTGGGCTGCAGATGGTCCAGCGAAGGCAACACTTCCATCTCCTCAGTCAAATGATGACAGCTCCCCGCCTCCCCTAACGTAAGGGATTCCTGCGAAAAAGACAATTGATTTCACTGATGCTTGAATCTTGCAGGCCTCAGACTACCACAGATAGTCCACTGGCAGAGAAGTGATATGCCTGCCAGGCGTACACCCTTTAAAAACATGTGTAATTTAACATTTCCTGGAAATACAATGGTATTACATTGTACCAATCAGTAAGACACAGAAAGAAAGTAGCACATTGTAAAGAAAAATGTCCACCTGGCAACTTTGAAATGGGCTGATCCAACACTTGAATAGAAGATCGGTATTCTACCTGGTAGACCGAGGTTCCAGGATGTGACTTGTATAAGTGTAATCACCCAGCATTCTGGCGGAAGTTATCTGATCGCCTGGTGATGATCTAGTACGATCAATCGACCTGGTAGCCGCGGATGAGATAATATCTGCCAGGTAGAGCATTTATCCTCACCAGACTGGGTCAGCAAGTATATTAGTCAGTAGTAAAAGGGATTAGTAATAGTGTACCAGTAGACTAGTATAAATACAGGTCATGTATCTAGTGGGAAAGGAGGTTTCTGACCCCTGGAATGCTACCAGGCAAATAGTATGGGTTTAATTGGTTAAGAGCTTTGAGTCGTAGACTCACCTGGAATAGAAAGTTTGTGACCTGGTCACCCCGTGTGTGCAAGAACCAATAAGCAAGCAAACAGTATTAAGCTAGAAACAGAAAGTCAGACCCGAGAAACAGTTCAGAACCAGTCAGTGTGTTTTAAGTCGCAACCAGGCACAAAGTATCAGTATTGAAACTGCACCAGGCAGCCAACACGAGTTCAGAACCTGCACCAGGCAGTTATTCTGTATCAGTTTAAGTTTGTGTTCAGTAACACATTGATGAGCCTCCAGGCTCTGTATGCTCAGAATTTGTGGATTTAGCCATTCATCACCCAATACCTTCAAAACGACGCCATTATAACCCTCACACACTCCATAACACTGCCAACTCTCGATAAAACCATGGATTTTCGCAGTATAAGCCACAAACATTCAGATCCAGTCCTAAAACCGTGACATCCACTCCTCACGCACTCTGTTATCCTTCCCAGCTCGCCTCGCATCACAATTACCGTATCCCATCATGGCAAGGCACCTTTGATCGACAATCATCTTAAAACGGGGTTGCTATATCACTCAGAAGCACTAGTTGATGTGCCCATCAATCATTTAATGAAATGACGTGATTGATGTGAGTACCCTCCCAGCTATGATAATTACAGCTACGGCAACTATAGACCGCATTTACTAAGGCTGTTACAGTGCCAAGACTTCGAATTATCGTTGCCCCACACATACACCTCAGCACGGCAACTGCAGCTCAATAATCCGCAGCTAAACAGCACCTTATGATCCACTCATTGCTCAATAAAACCACACGGTTCGCATCCATATATGGCAACGTTGAGGACTTGCTGTTACTTTAGAACCACAGATACCATATGTTTACTACAGCTATTACAAAAGCCAAGGACTTACAGCCTTACTAAGGCTCCAAAGAATATTCTATTTATAAAATCGTACTTGTAGTATAAAAACTAGGTAGAAACCGCATTTTTAGAGCTAGTTCTTACCCAGTTGACGAGGCTATGGCATTACCAGTCAGCTACAGTTACTCCAAGTTATTCCCCACCGCTTGCTTTACTCTTTAAATGTTGTTGGTTGCACCAATACACAAAATCTTGCGTCAATAACTTGCTTTTGTCTTTTAAATGCCACAACATCGCTTCACTTTCACCACATAGGATTGTTTCATCGCTTTCACCTTCTACATCGCCATCATTTTCATCACCCAGTTCAGTATTGCCTCTGTGTAGGCCCAGTTCAGCTCCATAGGATCACCCTCGTCTTTATCATTGTTCGGAGTTGCCGTGCATCTATTGCCACAGCACCCCACTCAGCACCTCAGTTGCTACGATTTCTACCAGTTTCTTGCAGTTTCTGTACGTTTATTGCTATTGTTTCGACTCACAATATTAGGTACACCCCAAGCCACGTTTACTAGGCTATTTTGACATCTTCTAGTCCATTGCCACGATTTCTAGCGCATTGCTACGATTTCTAGAGCATTTGTCGGACATTCTGCATTTCCCTTTTAAGGCAATATTAGGCCCCAAAAGGCGATATAAGGCCAAAAGGTAATCGAGCCGATAATTAGCCCTTACTACCCGAGAGTCAGGTCTGGTAAGGGCACTTATTAGATGCCTAATAAGGATACCCCTCTTATCTAATAAAGTCCCTTATAAGAAATTGGTGCGACCTTACTACACCCTAAAAAGATTTCTCTTGCCCTTTAAATGTACCCAATAATGAAGCTTAAATTCATCTAATGTTCCTTATAAGAAGGCTTATCACCAACAGGGGAAGCTTATTTGGCAAATTCAAAGACTTGAAAAGGTGCGGGAGAAAAATTATATTTTTTCCCCATTTCCGTACTCAGAATTAGTGATAGTATTGAATTTTCCTTAGTATTTCACTTCTACTTAATTCTTAACAGTTAAGGACATTAATGATTTACTTCCACTGGGGATTGAACAAGCGACTAAACAATAAAGACATAATTACATAATACATGAGACAAAATTTCCACTACACTAAAAGGTCACACCTATATAGGTATCTTAAGGTTATAGATGATCATGGTAAGATTATTGCACCTACTCAAACCTGAATTGCTTCCAATCCTACAGACTAATTGAGTTGCATTTACACATCACGGTTTCAGCAGGAGACACCGAAAGTCACAGAGAGGGATGAACATGGATTTTTGCATGATTTTAACATATAATGACATCTTATCTACTCCTACTCTGATTCTTCCTCCTCCTCCTCCTCCTCTTCTTCTTCATCCTCATTCTCACCGTCATAGTCCTTGACTGAATCTGCAAAGCATACTCCAGGAGTGGTTGCCTGTACGAGGGTAGAAGTCACCACATCTGCAGGGACGTCGGTCCAAGAGATCGCGTTGTTGACTCTTGATGGTTGGGCAGTAGCACTAGCCTCCTTCGCCTGTCTCTTTCGCTTAGGTGCTTGATTAATGGTGGTAACGGTATTGCCACCCTCTGCTGTACCGTGTGCTTGGCCTCCACGGCTGCGTGTGACCCTACTAGGCGCCGTTGGTGCCATTGTTACTACCTTTTTCACCTTTTTCTTGCTGCAACTCGCCTTTCCGAGATCCAGTGGTATATTGCTAGTGTCTATGTCCACACCTGCAGGACAGGGAGACATGTCGTTCATGACAGGATGGTGATCAGCGACTGGTGATTCATTCGGTGGAGACATGGTGGCCTCATCAGATGATATGATAGCGGCACCAGCAATGCCGAAAATTTCTGAGTCCGAGTCTGGCTCGTTGTCAATTTCTTTGAGTGATTTCCAGATTGCTTCCTCCTCCTCACTAGCAGATACAGGGACTTTGGTAGGAACAACTGATTGGAGGGTTCTTGATGGAGCAAAGACATGGTCGTTGTAGAACTGAAAAGTGTCGGTGATAGACCATGTGCCTTTTCTGACCAACTCATCAATCCTCGCAACGTAATGGTCGAAGTCCGCGATGTAGTCTATCCCGGTCTTGTTACCAGGGGAGGCGAACTTGGTGTCTCCAGAAAGCATCCAGCGCATCTGTGAGAGTCTGTTAACATGGCAAGATGTCCAAATTATCATGCCTACTCACTGTTACCCCAACAAAGGCAAGCGCTGACATATTCATCTCTTTCATGTGCCATAAATCACCGTTGGTCCTCTTCGTAGACATATTCGGGGCATCAAGACCACTTTCGCCCCACAGAAGACAGGTCAGAATCTTTTCAGTATGTCAGTTACACAATCTCGAGTCCAGAGATGTTGACCACAAACCTTAACTCCAATGAGAGTCCTGAACATGGTAGCTCCCGAGGTAAAGCCATCAGAGAACAAGCAAGGGGGAAGCCTGGTGTATTCATTCTTGTCGGACTTATAGCCCATCAGGCGCTGGCATAGTGGATCTGCAGATCGGTCGAAGCCTTGGCGAAAATGCCCTGCAGGCACAATGTCTTCAAAGATTGTTGCTGCGACATGTTTTAAATGATTGATCAGGTTTGAACGATTGTCGGTTGCTGCTTTTTTCATCTACATAGGCAGTCAGCATCGATTACTTGGACATTTGGAGACACTTACAATTTTTTCGAGCTTGTGATACTCTCCTGTAATCGACCCACCCACAAGCGGACGATAGGCTGCCGGGAGGTGCTCGTACAGTAGCAAAACGAGGCGCAAGTGGATGATCCGCTCAGGCGATGGTTTCGTTATACCGGAATCAATGGCATTCATGAGCGTGGCGGCATTGAGCTCACAAAGGGCCAGGTCATGTCGAACACCAAAAAGCTGTTTCCTCTCCCACCAAATATGGCTGAACATGACCATTTTCATCGCACCGTACTGCAACTCCTTTTTACTGTCCTTAGAGTCAAGGAGAGACTTCGGTTTCTCCATCGACACCGGGTTGTTGGAGGAAACATCTGTTGTCCCGACGTCAAGAGAGTCACCGGACTGTGAGAGAAAAGACATAGAGGATGTCGTCCCAGAAGGTAACGAGGTATTTGGAAGGGGCGGAGCTGCAGTCATCAGTCTGCGGTTTTTTTCTTGGAGGCTTTGCGTCAACAATTGCGAGTCCTTCAATGCCTGCCATCAAGATTGGTGAGAGAACCAGACAGATACAAAAGGCAATGTACCTTCATGACATCTTGCATGGACATGTTACCAAGTACGAGGGATAGCTGGGTCGGATCCATTGTAAAAGAGAGATGATGAAGAGAGACCGCAAGTCGCTGAAATTTTCAGTAACTGTTGCTTAGCTGAGTCATCATACTAACCAAAATTAAAGGGTTAATTCACCGAAGTGGTGTTGATGAATCGTTCCAGCTTGTGTGAGTTGTCGCAATTCACAGCATCCAATAATTCACGTTGGCCGAGGAGACTGCACAAAAAGATCAAGCAGAGACAAAGAATCTTAATGGAAAAGAGTATGTCTTCAAAAAGAGTGTCGATACATCACTCTTGAAGACAAGACCAACTTGCATAAAGTGGGAGGGTCTACTGGGTCTTGTGACAACTTGCCAAGGTAAGAAGATTGTACCAACATGGATGACTTCGCCTGTCAAAGTCTGCTGGGTGGAAAGCTTAGAATGCCATAAGCTTCGGTGGCTTTGTGCTGGGAAGGGTTCGGAATCCTCTTGTGAGAAGACGCAGAGGGGATATAGAAAGACTGGAACAGTGGTATTCAAAGCTTGAAGCGCTTGTTGTACGGAGGACCCCTTCTCGCTGTCCATATTGTCGTACACCTCGTCGCTGCTTGCCTGGGAACATTGGACCAAGGCAGTGTATTGGGGGGAACGGCGAACGCAGCAGTGTTTGATAGTGAGAAGTTCATCTTGAAGGGTTTCAGCAGTGTAGAACATGGTAGCTGTCAGCTCACGATAATCGAGGATGCTGATAGCATGGTCCCCTCTCTCTGCCTGCAAAATGCCACATTCTGTTCATTGCTTCCTCTTAGGCCATCCCCTGCATGTTGACGCGTCGAACCAAGTCTGAGCATTGTTTAGGTTGAGGAGCGGCCACCGTTGGAGTGCAAAGTCGAGGAATCACTGTGCCAAGGAATCTAACGAGGCATGAAGGAAGTGTTTTGTTTGCATGCGCATCAAGATGAGGAGGCTTTGAGGCTTTGTAGTATGTGCGCGCATGCTTGCAGTCACATGAAGGATGAAGGTGCTGCAGAGCTAGATACGAGGCGCGAATAAGAGGAATGCACGATGGGGGAACCGTTGGTTTTGGGTACGAAGCAAGAATTAGATAGGTAGAACATCACATGCCGCGACGCAAAGTTGAACTAGATATCAAAAGAGTCCTACATGACATGCTTAGTCCCTCATTGACAAGTTGAATACATTTCTTACATGCAGGTATTATGACGTGTCGCTTTGCCATGGAAGTAGCAGACAATACAGCGACTGGTAGTGGTGAGCCGATTAACCTGGGAACCTTCACCACGGGTCCGCTATTCCTGACCACGTTTGTATTCTTGAGCGAGAAAGCGATACCAGGAAAGACCAACGCGTAGGTCTCGATTTCCCATTTGATTAGCTCCAATGTCTGGCCTGGGGAAGGGTGGGAACGTCCTAGTCAGGATCGTAGGCTTTCGACGTGACTGGCAAGCACTCAGCAAAATTTGCAAGTCACTACCAATCCCATTTACGCACCGTAGCGTCCCTCGATACCAGCTAACATGTCCTTGCCCATTCCAGTCTCATCGTCCCTCGCTGAGCACGTCCACCCCTCAGAATCCACCCTGACATCAACATTGGTAGGAGGCAGCGAATGATCGATCCAGCCTATCGAGGCCAAATAATGCAAGTCCCAATAAGGAAATCAATCTTAGCTATCGTAACAACGTGGGGTGCTTCTCCGATCCACCTCTCCTGCATCATATCCCTAACATGGGTATCTGACCATTGGTCAACACATAGCTGCATCCACGAACACCCATCTTCATCACTTATTACCACCGAATCATCCGAGTCCTCGTCCACATCGTCAAATTCGCAGAAGTCTCCATAAAAGGACACCATGAAGACGAAGGTGATCGGACTGATTCAGGAAGCGGGAAATTGCCGAACAGGTAGACAAGGTCGACGGCATGGTGCGGAAGATTGACGGTTGGCCCGTCTTGATCAAAGACATACTGCCAGACCCTATGTCCACCTCGATCGCATTGAGCAGACTGAGCTACACATTTGGTTGGCCATGCCACGCGGGCGTCGTTGATGAGGTCCAGGACACGCTGAACGACTTCGTCATCAGAGGTGTAGGAGGAGATGTCATAGGAATGCATGAGGTTGGAGCTTTTGGAGAGAGATTGGCAGACAGCCTTGATGCGCCGCACGATCGCAGGGGCAGTCCACTGTGCTGCGTACAGCGACCATACTAACGAGTCAGAGGCACAATCACCTATGATGAGAGATTGAAAATTAGCTGGAGGATGGAAAGTGACCAGACCAGCATTCGGATGGGGAGACCGTGATGGCCGTTTGGGTATCTTGTGAATCGAAAGAAGTTCAGAGAACGCATGGTGATCTCGGAGGTGCGCGTCATCTGGTTGAAAGTAAGATCTCCATCCTGAACGGAAGAAGACCCCGTCATTGACATTGCAAGGAGTTAAACCATATGCAAACAGCTTATCAGCATCGGGAGCATTGGGCTCTAGGATGGCACTTTGGACTATTACTTGGTGGAAAGGTGGTCTTGTTTCATTGGCCGTAGACAAGAGGTGAGATACGATATCAGTCGCTCCTGTCAATTCCCCAAATAATATGATATTGCTAGGATCGCCGCCAAAATCTCCAATAAAGTGGTGAAGCCATTCAAGTAGTTTATGTTGGTTGTGTAGACCTAAATGAAATGTCAAGGAAAAATGGGGCTTGATTGATAAAGTGACGGACCATAATTTCTGATGCCTTCGTCTCCCACAGATTCGTTGTCCTCACGTAACATGGGACCGGCAGCGAAACCAAAAAGGCCAAGACGAAAACTATGGCACAACGCGATCCATCAGACAGAAGTCAACAAGAATACCTCCAGATCTTACTTGAAGGTGACCATAATAATCGGTTTGCCAATGAGTGTACTACGATAGACTAATGTGTCTCTGTCATAGACCCAGCTGAAGCTGTACTATGACACCGCTGTATGGGATCTGGCTTCGACCTTCCTCTCGGACAATGGCTGGAAACAGAGTGATGCTGTCACCAAGCCCAGCGACAAGACCAGCATGTTCTCGCATCCGCCTTGGAACATCAAAGACTTGCAACGAGCAGGCCTGTTCCTTGATCAGCTCCCCTGTCAACAGTGGTAAGCATTTGGTCTTGGTTTCATCGAGACCAATCACGAGACTTACCCCATAACTGGTATACAAGAGTGCAGGGTAAGACCAGCAGGGGCGGTGACATTCAAGTAGACACTTGAATTCATTTTGCTTGAAGGACTGTTGGGGGAGGTCGTCATTTCTGAGGCCAAACATGGCCTCTTTGATGCTTTCCCTGCTTTTGTACTGCGGACATATGGGTCTACAGCGATTCGTGAGCATTAATATGATAACAGCATATCAAAAGCCTACTCGTATTTTGTCGCATCCGTACTGGACTTGTAAGAAGTAAAAAGTTTTGACTGGGGAAAACGAGCGGGTATGGAGGCATATTTAATGCCATGATATTGAAAAACTTGAGCTTCGGGTGTTGAAATTGAATGTACCACACCGTGAAAGGTCGTTTGAAGGGGAATATGGTGCACCTGGGGTACTGAGACCTTGCAATGCATCTGTGCGATGGGCATGCTGCAGGTAGCAGTGAGAGGTAAAGGGGGAAGCCTCGTGAGACTGTTGTGATTATGGTAGAAGGCAAAGAATGCCAGGATCGGCAGAATTTGTATGCATGGTTGGGCGCGTTGCACTCTCTGTATCATTCTTTGATCATTCTACATTTTCTAAGGCCGTTCTTTCAGTACTGACAGGATGTCATTAATAGTATTTATTTAGATATCTGCTACACACATACCTTGAATAAGACAGCCTTAGTAATGTCCCATCAATTCTGCCGACGACCAACATATTGTAAGGATTTCATCCTAAGGAATAAATCACTGTCAACGCTGTCGACAATCAGATACTCCTTCATCCCATCAGTTGACTTGAATCCATAATCCTCGACTAAAAGCGCGCCACGAATGATGGCATAAATGGAAATAAATGTCGACTGCATTCTCTTTCGTGCCTGAACTCTGTAAAAGCCTAAATCCTTGTCTAGCTTCGCATTTGAAGTAGCGACAGGCTCATTGAATGGATGAACAAGTGCAAGAGGGAACAATTTCCCACCGACAATGCAAGAAAAGAGCATTATGATCTGCGCAAAAAAAGGACCTTCTGAGCCCTCGACGATGACACAATCATACCGAGGATGGTTGTAAAAATTGGGGCTGCACCGTAAATAATCGGTGCACATATTCCAATCTACGGCGTTTTCATAATTGACTTTCAGGAGACCGTACAGCTGGATCTATATACAGGAAGATGTGTTAATGTTTGCATGCATAAATAACACGTTATGCACCTCATCGTGCCCCTTGAATGCCTTGAATGACACCCTTTCTCTGGAAACTAATGGAACAATCTCAGGATGTTTTGCAAACTGCCCGACCATGAAATTCGATAATCGATCTTTGAAGTTTCCGTACGCTGCGTCGTCAGCCCTCAAAACTGGCAATTCTCGGATCTTGAAAGTCCCACCACCCTTGCCGCGGTGACCATGTAGTGTTGCTTTGCCAGATCTGCCTGCTGTTGATTCGTTGTCGTCATCGTCGTCATCTTCGGATGTTGCCTGGTGCAGCAATTCCTCCTGCAAATCTATTTGCTGATGGATGAAGGATGCAGCATTGCACCATGAATCCACCCGCAGAATCTAAGATAGGGCAGATAAGAAAATGCTAATAAAAGGTATATTTGATAGTACCTGTTCTGTGACTTCCTTGAAATTGGTCCGCAGCTGATATGCATCTTTTAAGGGCCCATGCATCTTTTCATTAGGTTTGGTGTTGTAGTTCTGCATAACACCCTTGGCCATGATATCATCAACAAGATGTTGATGGGAGTGTATTTTCGGAAAGTTCCACGACTTTGCCTTTGGCTTCACCGACATGGTGAGCTGTTCGTATTCCTAGAGAGTCATTTAACGTCTACCCCATTGCTTTGCGATGTCTGCTTACCTTGATAAGTTCAGAGAATTTAACAAGTTCATCTCGGATCGCTTGCATAGTTGTCTCCGTGTGGAGGTTAAAGGCTGCATATGAATTGAGCTCTAGATAGCTTCGCATACATTTCAGTAAGAGGTAGCCATGTTTGTCGCGTGTCTCAGTGAGGATGTTTTGGGTTACAAAGATGATATGCTGAAACAAATGGAATCAGTCTCTGCGAACATCGAAAGGCTAATTTGGGTCGGTACTTTGGCCAGATCTTCGTACTTCCCTCCATCAGTGAAGTGCACCCCCATGAAACCGCTTTCAAAGTGATAGAAGTCCTTCCACCATGGAAAGAGCTTTATTCTGTTATTACAAAATCAGGATATAGCAAAATAGGTCAGTACAGGAAATGCTCACTGATCATCTGCCTGACCGATGAATTGCGAGCCCAGAGCTTCTACATGAGCGACGAGTTCACCTCTTAAATGTTTTCCAAATAAGCCATCATCATGAGCATGAAGGCGATCCCAAGAAAGGGAACGAAACGGATCACAGTCTGTCACATTCCAAAAAGTGTTCTTTGAATACTTGTCAGTTTAAATAAGAGCTTAATAAAAGAGCGACAGACCTGAATGTCACGCAATCCAAAGCCAGAAAGGAACTTATTTTGGGCACCCTTGGTCGGAAGTCCAGCAGCGTCCCCTAGTAGTTCTTGAGTTTGCTTCGAAGTTCGGAGTTCATAGTGAATTTCAAGGTTGTATTGTTCCGTCTTTGGAACCAGACAAACCACGCATGGTTTCAGGCCATTGGTACCTCGGGTCAACACCACAAAGCACCTATTATGTCTGGTAAGTTGCCATCTCTGAGTCCTGTATAAGTTATTCTGACTCATGCCTCCTCAAAATCGCAGCTTATGATTGGAACTCGAGGGAACGTCTGAAGATCTTCATCGCACAGCTGAAGGTGAACCCAGCTCCCTACCTTACTGGGTTCCTCGAGCGGCTCGAGGATGTATTTCATTGCGGCATGCCATACAGACCGCTTGAAGTCCACGTAGTAGGTTTTATTTTTGTACCTCCGATCATCCTTTATCTGGTATATTATTCAACAAGGTCAAAGGCGAGCTGTAACATGAGAAATGGATACCAATGGAAGCCAGCCGACAACTCGTCCACCTCCTACGCCATTGCCATTTCGTATTTCAACTCTCAAATTTGCGCAACGGGCCACAACAGGATATCCTTGAGCAGTGCCGAATGAAGACAGCCGAGTTTTATCAGCATACAAAATGAAGCAAAGTGGTTTTGCACCCTTTGGGAGTGTGGTCTATAGCGAGTGAATAAGAAATTAATCAATTCATAGAAACAGTGATAATAATACATGCCTGTAGATCCCAGAATGCTTGCGCTGTCCACGGCTCATCAATAAACCTTTCAAATGCCTTCCCATTCCACTTGGACAGCTCAACAGCATCCCAGAAGAAATGTGGTTCCAGCGTCGGATTCTGGATCAGTTCTAGCGCCCACATCCATAAATTCCGTCGATAAACATCGAATGTCTGGTTTTTGCCACGAAGGGGTACGGTAACTGTTGACTTTTCGAACTAAATGGCGCACGTTAATACTGCACACTCAACAATATCAAGGATGCTTACAGGAGTAATATGATTGGCTGCTCGATCCCAGTGCTCCTTGAAGTCCTTCGGACTTTTGATGGTTGAGTCAAGGCCTTGGATACTCTCGGATTGAGGGGTTAATAATTCAAACAGCGTATTCATCTGTTTGTTGGTGAGTGCCGCATCTAGGATGAATTCTCCCAGCTTGAAGTCACGATGTGTAGCAAAGGGCCGCCACGGACAAGGGTCAATCGGTGGATCAGTGTATTGAAACGTAGGATCAGAACGATACTGTTCAAAATGATCGACTCGAGTTGGAATTCCACTGGCTGGATGGTAGACAGTTCGAATATCATCAGTCTCGTACACTGATGCTGATATGTCATCAGTGAGCTGATCTGGAGCTTCAGGCGATCAAGAGATACCAGTTTCGTCAACTACAGCAGCATTGAGAATTGGTGTGAGTGCTTCAAGAGAATGGATAAGCTAGAACATCTCCGAAAAGTTGGTACTCACGGTCTGGACTTGCTTCGCTTTCAGCTGAAATGATGCTTTAAGTTTACATATTTGGACCAACAGCTATACGAAAACGTACCATAATTAGCGGAAGCGAGGTCATATTCTTCAGAGGAGACTGGTATAACTGTCTCTGCTAAAGCCAGAGAAGAACCGTCAGAATTTCAGCAATAATACGTCAAATGCTGAGCCTACCTGTGTGAAATAACTCTCTCTCATACAACGCATCAGCCTGCTGCTCATCGTAATCGCGTTTGCAGGTGATTTTATGTTGCGTCAGCCCACGACGTGCGAAAAGACTTAAACAGTAGGGGCATTGCTCTTGGTGGGAGGGGGCTGGCATTGAAGGACGAAGATATTATGATGCCATTGGAAGTGGGGCCTTTTAAAGGGTGCCGAGTCCCACCAGTCCCACCAAACAGTCTTCTGGCCTTGTAGAGCCTATAGCTCTGTGGATCATGAATGCGGCGACGGAATGGCATTGTGATATCAGTCGAAGATATGAACCACATCTCCATTTACTAGGTACTGCTAGCATACCGTGGATGATGCTCGGAAGAAGCATATAGATTTTGAAGTATCAAAAAAAGTTCATCTTACATGCACTAGGCATGTGGAAAGAACACTCCGTCCTCGACTCGAAGTTGAAGAATGATGGTTTGTGTTCGAGGGTCGGCACGGGCTTATACGTGTTTATCTTATCTTATCTGACAAATGCATTTCTAATATTCTCAAATATAATCTTATCAGCCAGATTATTTGCCGAATTTCCTAATAAGGTCAGAACAGAATCTCCGACATTGCTACGATTACCAGTCCTTCCACACAATTACTCGTCCTCCCCCACGATTTCTAGAGCATCGCAACGATTTCTAGTCCCTCCCCACGTTTTCCAGTCCCTCCCCACGTTTTATCGACCGTTGCAACGATTTCTAGCACGTTGCTACAATTTCTAGAGCATCCCTACGATTTCTAGACCCATTTTTGTGGTCTCTAGATCATTTTCGCAGTTTCCATCACGGTTTCTTGGTATTCAATTCGTCATACCAGATTCCATCCCATCTCATTTATCGAGATCCTTCCTGGCTTACAGCCAACATCTATTAGTACTCCTTGACCAAGAGTACTACTTTGCTGACTGAAAGTCACAGTGTATCTTGTGTTATTGAGGAATTGACTGCACGGAGGTGCACCGAACCACTCACAAACACATTGCCTTGATTGCTGTGTTGCTACATTAATTGCCTAAGCTCTCTCCGAGTTTTGGGTGTTGCCATTGCCATGGAAGTCTAAGGCTCATCAACATTGAACTTAGAGTGGACATCGCAATATATTCTTTATACAAATCATATTCATTGCATCTGGAACTTGTATCCTACAGTACAAAGTGTTGTAACCTGGTATAACATACCTCCCTTCAAACCACAATTACTGAGTGTTTGTGTGGTGTTTAGTGTGTAGCACTTTGCATTCATATAGGCGCTCAGCACCTTTTATCTGGAGCCCACTGCGAGGGGGGGTTTTACATCTAGATTCGAAACTTTGTATTGAACGTAACAGTTCTACAACCTGGAAGACGATCCCCATCTTCAACCTGATCCAAATAGTGCCCAATTGTTGCAGCGAGCTGCATGAGAAGCACGAAAGCATAGAGCAGAACAAGAGGCAGCTGAGCGTAGAGCACTCCACGAAGCTGAAGTAGCAGCTGGTATAGTCCTGCTTGTAACATGGAAAAGAATAAGAATGGAACCTTGGGACATAGAAGCCGAGATTGAAGTGAACATTGCTGAAGCAGCTTTGGAACGCACAAGGATCAAAAGAGAATTGCACAATGCCTCCCCGGAACCTACCCCATTGAGTTCGACTTTTCCTGGTAGTGCTAGGCCAGTATCCAACTTTAGTTCAAACTCGAACTCGCAACCTCAACAGGATCAACCACCCCCGCAGACATTAAACATGGCTGCCAAGTGACAGATGCCAATGGAGTCATCGAGAGATGCACCCAGGCTAGAGACTTCGAATCCCTGGGCAATCTGAAAACATTTCAGGATCTTAGAAGGAATGTTTAAGACCCATGAAGGAGCAACCATGGATGACGAGAAGAAAGACTGGGCTGTACGCTACACCGATACAGACATCGAAGATCAGTGGAGAGTGTTCCCTACATTTGAATCTGGGAAGACCTGGAAAGAATTTAAAGACGAAGTGATGCGCAGCTATGATGGCACTGCAGAGGATGATGAAGATGCATGCAAAGGACTTCTTAAAGTAGCCCACAAGTACAAAAGAGAAGGTATCATGGACTCTGCTGATTACCTGAATTATCGACAAGAGTTCCAGGCCAAAAGTAAGCAGGTCATTAAGGAGAACTTGATGTCCAACCTGGACCTGGTGAGACTGTTCATCTCACCTTTCAAGACAGAAGTCTTGTGGAAGCATATGAAGGATTGCTTGAGTAGTCAACCGGTGGCTGTGGCTACTGTGACTAACCCGGTGAGAAACGTGTGTGATCCCTGGGTATTGGAAGATGTATTCGATGCTGGAACCTGGGTATTAAAGGGACCTGGCACTGTTTACAATGAAATATTTGATAGTGCTTTACCAGTGGCACCTAGTACCACTAAGGCAGAAGCTCTGAGCGTGCCATCGAACAGAGGCATAATAACTTACAAGAAGGAACCTGCTAAGGCTGAGTTACCAGAAGAGATGAATAGCTTCCTGGCAACAATGGCTGATAGTAACAGGCTCATTGTGAAGTTGCTGGAGACTAGCGTTTCGTCACAAAGTAAGAGAGATGAGGAGTTACACAAGATGTTGGTGCAGATTAAGACCCAACCAAAGATCACTCAATCTGCGCCCGTCCAAAGTACTTGTGGGCAGTATGGCAGTAACGCGCCTGGTAACTGTCATTTCTGTGAGACGCCTGGACATTTCCAGGTAGATTGTCCCTACAAACTAGAGATGATTACTACCAGGGAACTAGTTCATGTACCAGGTACGCAGAATATGTACAGGTTACAGGACGGGAATCCTCCACTGAAAGAACCTGCCGGGATGAGCCCAAGAGCAAGGATTCAACATTATTATGAATCGTGTAAGGCTTCTGGATCTAACACTGTTGGACAGACCTATATCGCGGCCCCACAATTGTTGGGCCCGGTGCCTCAGTACATTATATCTCACCAAATAGTGGAAGAGAAAGAGGATATCAGCTACTTGAAGAACATGCTTGAGAAGTTGGTACAACAAACCTCGCACATGGCACCAGAGAAAGTTGATCAGTACCTGGAAGGACCACAATGGGAATCTGTTGTGAAAACCAGAGGCCAACGATGGCAAGAGGCTAGCCAGGCTAATGAACCTTCGCAAGATACCCAGGATTTTCATAAACATTCAATGAAGGCAGGAGAGCACCATAAAAAGGCTGCGGTGGTGACCGGGCTAGGTGACTCTTCACCAGAGGATGTAAACCAAAACCAAAAGTGAGGAGCAGAGGTGGAGAACTGGTGATCACGCCCGGGATTGCAAAGCAAATATACCCCTAGTTTTAGTAGTGATAATGATGAAAACCTTGTACCTGGCAATCAAGACATGGGCGATCAGTCACGATCAAGTTCCCCAGTAATCTTGACTACTGGGAACAATGGTTACCTTGAACCCGAAAATCCATACGCCGCAGTACCTGATGTGACCTTGCTCCCCTCTCCGGGACAAGTTGAGAAATTCTCTGTCTTACCAGGTGAAGTTAGGAAAGAGCCGGCTTACAGAAAGAAAGTAGAGGTGCAGTCAGGCGACTTAGAAAAGGAAGTCTGGGACCAAATGATGAAGGCTCCCATTACCCTTACTGCAGAACACTGGCTGGCATTGTCACCAGGTGCTAGGCAAAAGATGAAAACCTATGTTATGCCTAAGAGGATTCCTACCAGTAAAGTACTTCTGGAGGATGTCACTGATGCCGAAGATGATGAGAAACTGGAAGAACCTAGAGTACCTTTGGGATCGGTGGCCAATATTTTGGAGCCTGGTCTGGAGAACTGTATCAGAATTGAAGACCTGCCAGTCGAATGCAGCTTCTATGTAACCACAATGCGGCAAGGTCTTGTTCCAGAAGGGTCAACCATCATTAGTGATCCAATAGTCCAGTACCTGGAGTCTATTCTGGAAGGTGAAAAAGCCAGGACAGTGGTAGTTGTAGCTTCATCCTCACAGTCTTTATGATCAGTCTACCTGTTGGTCTCAGGAAGAAGGAAGTTAGAATGTCTTTGCGACTCTGGGTCACAAATCGTATCATGTTCAGCCAACCTGGCTAAGCAGATGGGATGGGAATACGACCTGGATATCTATATTTTGATGGAGAGCACAAACAGAGGAGTTGAGAAGTCATTAGGACTAGTAAAGAATGTGGCTTTCTTGTTTGGGGAAGTCACCGTGTACCTGCAAGTTCATGTACTAGCCAACCTAGCATATGATTTATTGCTTGGTAGACCATTTGATACTTTAACTTTGAGTGAAGTAAAGAACTCATCAGATGGCGACCAGACAATGATTCTTACGGATCCCAATACCAAAAAGCGGACCCTGGTACATACTTATCCAAGAGGACAAGCTCCAGCAGTACTCCAAAGGGAGCCTGCAACGGGTTTTCAGAGCTCAAAGATCTGATCCCAGATCAAGGAGAGCTAGCAGTCATTCTCACACAGGATAAGGAGGGTAACTTCATCATTGAAAGTTATGCTGGGCCTCCAGGTAAACAGGATTCATTGACCAGGATGAATATCTGAGATTTCTATCTCAGCGCAAGTCAGCAAGTAAAAGAGGATCCGCTAGCTGGGTCACTTATTAGCACATTTTACACCCAGAAGTACCTAGGCAGTAAGCCAAATGGACGAGCGGGTGTCCTAGTACAAGAAGTAAGGGAAACCTTGCCTGTCTTTGATATACAAGCAACGAATCAAAGAGAAAACCAGGGGAGGCAACCAGGTAAAGCTGAGTTCGACTTGGAAGAGTTGTATGATGCACCCTCGAATGTTGGTAGCAATACCTGGCAACGAGAGGTGGTTCTTGTAACCAAGAAATATAAACCGGTGGCCTTGAAAACCAAGCCAGTGCTGACAACACTGCCTTCCAACTTTAGAATCATCCATGATATTAAAGGAGATCTGCTTGAAGGGATATCTGAATTATCACCTCACCCAGAAGATTTTAAACCAACTGGAAGGTATTCTCTTGAGTGAAAGCTTAAGATTGATGAGATACATGGGGAAGACTTCTTATGGGCTGAGGAACGTAAGTTGATGCACCATTTTATGATGCTACAGAACGAAGGGTTTTCCTGGGATGACTCTGAATGAGGACATTTCCAGGAAGACTTCTTTCCACCAGTAGACATCCCAGTAATTCCACATATGCCCTGGGTACTTAAGAATATTCCAATCCTGGCTCCGATATACCAGGATGTATGCAAGATAATCAAAACCAAGATAGATTCAGGAGTGTACGAACCTTCAAATTCATTATACCGCTTCAGGTGGTTTTGTGTATTAAAGAAAGACAGGAAAAGTTTGTGACTAGTGCATAGCCTGGAACTGTTGAATGCAGTTACCATTGCGCATTCTGGCCTTCCCCCAGCAACAGAAGAATTAGCAGCTCATTTTTCAGGCAGAGCTTGTGGTGGGATCTTAGATTTATTCATAGGATATGATGAAAGATCCTTAGCCGAATCATCCCAGGACCTTACCACATTCCAAATGCCATTTGGAGCACTGTGCCTAGTTACTTTGCCAATGGGCTGGACCAATTCAGTACCCATATTCCACAATGATGTAACCTTCATTTTGCAAGATGAGATACTGCATTTTACCAGGCCATACATTGACGATGTTCCAGTAAGAGGACCAGAGACCAGGTACGAGTTACCAGGAGGAGGGTATGAGACTATACCTGAGAACCAGGGAATCCACAGATTTGTCTGGGAGCATTTCCGGGTTCTCAATCGCATCGTTCAGAGGATGAAGTATAGTGGGGGAACCTTCTCAGGACCAAAAGCAGTTCTCTGTGCTTCGGAAATCATTGTAGTAGGACATTGATGTACCTACGAGGGAAGAAAGCCTGAAACCGAATGCATGAAAGTCATCCTTAATTGGAGACCCTGTAAAGAACTTGGAGATGTACAAGCCTTCTTGGGAACATGTGGAACCTGTCGCATGTTTATTAAAGATTATTCAAAGCTTGCAGAGCCGTTGACTAATCTCACCAGGTTGAAAGTACTGTTCCAATGGGGACTAGATCAAGAAGAATCAATGCAAGCCTTGAAGGATACATTAGCCAAGAGCCTGGCCCTACAATCAGTAAATTATGATTGGCTGATCATCTTGTGCATCGACACTTCCTGGCAAGCAGTAGGATTCTACATATGTCAATCCGAACCTGAAAATCCTAAGACTAGGTACTACTGCTGGTTTGGCTCCATCACCTTGAATGAACATGAAGCAAACTTCTCCCAACCAAAGAGAGAATTATACAGGCTACACCTGGCCCTGATAGCTTGCAAAAATTGTGTATGGGGATCAAGGAACTTGATAGTAGAAACTGATGCAAAGTATATCTTAGGAATGTTGAGAAATCCAGACAGTGTACTGAACGCAGCAATCAACAGGTGGATAGAAGCTATACTTCTATTCCATTTTAAGTTAGTACACGTCCCTGGTAAAGTTCATGGACCAGATGGACTTTCCAGGAGGGATTTCCAACCAGGAGACAACAAATATGGACGACTGGAAGAAGACATGGAAATAGAGCATGAACCGCTGGAATATGACACCAGTCAAGAGCCAGTACCATTAGAGTTCGAAGAATTCTCTGACAGGATCAATACCAGGCATGGTTATGTTACAATAACCAGGGCGCTGGTTGACCTTGAAACAGATCGAAGTTTCCTGGCCGAGAATAGAGGACAAGTGGTGAGCGTATTATATGGTGCACCAGTACTACCCGAGGCAGAGGAGTTCAGCGACACTGAAGAGTATTCAGAAGAACATGGAGGCAAGATCGGCAAAGAAATGGATGAATGGCTAGCTCTGGTATCAGCTTGGCTTGATAATCCGCTTGAGAAACCAACCAACCTAGCGGATGCACAAGTCCGAAATTTTGTGAGATTTGCAACGCATTTCTTCAAAGAAAATGGATGGGTGTACTGCAAAAGCTTGGAAGGAGAGCACAAGTTAGTAATCAAGAAGTCAAGACGAGTACATATCATGAAAGCAAGTCATGATTACCTAGGACATCAGGGAGTCTACGCGACCACAGAACTAATTAAGCAGAGGTTCTGGTGGCCTGAGATGGAACAAGATATAGCCTGGTATGTAAAGACTTGTGAGATTTGCCAGAAACGTCAGATGTTGAAAGTCCGGATTCCACCCATGGTAACCCACACTCCATCCATATTCCAAGTAATCCATGTAGATACAATGCACATGCCTGTATCATCGGGATATCGGTACATTGTACATGGGAGATGTGCATTGATGAGCTGGATGGAGGGGAAAATGTTGAAAACTGAGACAGGAAAAGCTAAAGGGGATTGGCTATTTCATGAAGTGTTCTGTCAATGGGGATGCATATCATTGATCATAACCGACAATGGACCTTCCTTCCTCAAAGCCATAGCCTACCTGGAAGCCACCTATGGCATCCGAGGTATTCAAATCTCTGGTTACAATTCCCAGGTGAATGGAAAAATCGAGAGACTGCACTTAGATGTTCACCAGGCACTATATAAGGCATGTAATGGCATCGCCTCTAAGTGGGCCTTGTATTTTCCACACATCATGTGGTCAGATAGAGTAACCACTAGACAAAGAATGGGCTGTTCCCCCTTCTTCGCAGTGACAGGTGCACACCCAGTACTCCCTTTGGACATTGTAGAAGCAACCTGGTTGGTGAAGTACCCAGGTCGCATGCTCACTACCGAAGAAGTTATCGGTTACTGGGCTCGCGCTTTAGCAAAGCACTCATCAGATGTCGCCCAGTTACGCAACAAGTTACACGAAATAAAGATCCGAGAAACACTGAAGTACGCCCGCATGCACGCTGCAACCATTAAACAATTGAACTTCAAACCTGGCAGCCTCGTATTGGTACAGAACACTGCCATTGAAAAGGCCATTGGAGGAAAGATGAGGCCCAGATATTTGGGACCAGTAATGGTTGTGAGACGCATAAACGGAGGATCATACATTGTCGCCAAGATGAATGGTAGCACCTGGGGATTCAAGGTGGCTGCTTTCCGGGTCATTCCTTACATGGCCAGGAAAAAGATCGACCTACCAGAGAAGCTTGAAGCTCTCCTAGACATGTTGAAAGAAAGTTTAGACCAGTTAGAAAACTCTCCAGAACCGGTAGAGGAGGTACCAGATGACTTTGCTTATTCTCACCCAGAATATAACAACTATGAGTCTTTGGATCCCCTTCTCGAAGTAAAAGGAGCATAACATGGTTTAAGCATATATTCATAGGTCTATGTATGAGCCGAGAATGCAAAGGCACTCAATCAAAAGCTATCGACGGCACGATTAATGTCGCCCAGATGGTGTCTACTAAGAAAGAAAAACATATAGTAAGATAAGCATATAGTAAGAACAGTACAAAGGCAAGTAGAAATTAGATTCTAATTTCACCCTATGTGTCAGGTATGACCTTCTTTACTGGACAATAAGCAAGATCTACTGTGATTCAGGATGATATCAGCAGAACTAATGTGAATTCAATTGATATTGTAGGATATCGTCTGACTCAGTGTGGTCATGTATGATCACATCTTTGCTCTGGTTATTGATCACAACCTAATTACAACTCAATCATGACCCAATCACAACAAATCCTGCACTACTCACGCATCTGTTACCAGTCCGAGTTTATGACAATTCGGCGAATTTTTCCTTATTTTTAGGAACGACATCTGATCTCAACAAGGACAAGTAGAATCCTTTTATGGTAATTAACACTTTCTCTTACCTTCCTTTCCATCGCTTTTTTCATCTTTCTCAACTGGACTCTTCTCGATGACAGAGGCGACCCATTCTCTGAACCGCAACAATTGTACTGCAAGCGGACGACGTTGAACGATACCAGCCGACAACAACAGCAGCCTCGCATCTGGAACTGGACCTACTGGGCCTTTTGATGGCTTGCCAACCTATGACAAACTGAGGCAGCACCGTGTATGACACCCAATCAGCGATCCCTCACCTATACACTACCATCACCAAGGACGGCGATGATGACGATGGTTCGCCAGCTGTTGCCTCGAAACTGGTACCATCCCTACCTATCCCCCTACCTAGCCATCTCCCGCATTGGCATCAGAACCAACCTCCGATGCACGGTGATCTCATACACGGAAACGACCATGGGCAAAGCGGAGGATCTGAAATCGAGTGCCATCTGCAAGCATGGCGTGGGGACGAGCATTCAGCAATGACAATGACAATGACTAACAAGGTGACGACGATGATGACAGGAGGGCTGGGAAGGGTCTGGGAACATTGGAGGAAGATAGGGCATGGGTGCAATGGAAGGAGAATGTGGTGGGGAGGGTGCAGGAAGGTGGAACGGTGCAGGCAGGAGGGCAGGAGCAAGATCGGGTCCCCGACATCTGATGAATGCAGCGGTGACAGTGTTCATCTGGGCGTCGATCCTACTCCCCAGTATGTGACTGATGACACTAACACTAAGATGACAGCTACGTGAGCACCGACGGCCCCACCGCTGTTCCCCTGCCCAATACCAACATTGGTCCCTACTGTCCACCCCAGGTTCGAAATAACCCCCATCTCCATGCTTCCCCCATTTTCGACATGGGGGATCATGGCTATCAGGCCTGTTTTCCTATCCAACATTGTCATCACCGACAATGTTGATGGATTTGGGCACTAGAAATTCCACATGGTCACCTGCATGGTACCACGCTGGCATGGTGCGTGGCCATGCAGCCATGCAATTTACTAGTTGAACCTGAGTTGAACCCAAATAATTTTATATGTTTATACTGTGCGATGCTCTGAATGCTTTCTCAAAGGTATCATTATATTAATTCCATGTTTATTCGTGAGTTGTCTCCAACTAAGATACCCAAGTTGGAAAATGATTTTGAAGCTCAACTTCTGCCAAACACAGTGTATTGAACTTTGGACCTATGGTTTCTGGTTCCTAATGCATCTTAAATGTACATATATATAATTAGGAGGAGGTCCTACATTGAAACCAGGATACTCTCTTGTTCTATGTCTCTAAAGATCATAAACTAGTATTGTAGATATGAGTTACCCATGGATTTTACATCTATATTGCTTCAATACAGCTTCAATGTGTTGAGGACCATCCCAGTTGGTGATAAAACGCACTAACAAATGTTACTTAATTATGTGCATGCAGCCGACCACACTGATGTACCATGCAGCCACATGGACCATGCAGGCACTATGCAGGCTTCACATTGAGATAACATTGGTCCATACAAGGTTGCCCTTAGAAAGTGCATCATTCGTGTAATTGCATTTTAATTGGCTTGTTTCTTTGGTGTCACTCATTCCAACTACAGAATACTGTATTCTTCCATTGGTGTGCTCTTCACAGGGAACCCCACATCGTGTACCTCATTACTTCTAGCTTAGACAACTGCCTCTAAGGCACTTTTATACTGTTAGGATACTCATAAAAGTATCTACTTTGGCTACAATGCTTTTGATACTCTTAAACTTGTCAATCTCCTTCAAATGATATTTTCATACCATTGACCACATTTTAAAGTGTTCAATATCCTACCAATGCATCTGTATTTAAACCTTACAGATCATAATGAAGCTGGTTCTATGGAAAAAAGCAACAGAAATTAACAGAACGCGTCGACTCTCGTCGCGTTTGATGGACTTGATCAACTTTTGATAGGAGTGCAGCAATGTGTCAACCATGCTGACAACCATGCAGCCACCCAGGCTACCACGCTGAATTCTTCTTGCCCAATGGATTTGAGTTCCCCATGCTGTCTTAAACGCCATCTTCGCCCTTTGAGTCCACCAAACATGGAGTCCTCCAAATTGGATTTCATACGACATCCTCGAGATTGATGCAGTAAATTCCCTTATTCTTTAGTTCCCTCTTCTACTGTAATCTAGCACTTTCCTTACCATTTACCTTACATTTCTTACTAATAATGAACCTTCACAATCCTTCGAAATGTCTAGAATATCATAGAACATATTAGTCGTCGAGCTTCATGCTATATGACATGTTGAGTACCAGCCCGTAATATATCTGATTTTACCTCCTTAACTTTGACGAACCTTGCAACCGCGAGCTCGCGTACCTCTGAGCACCCACCTTGAGACAACTTTTATCAGCTTGGAGCTATCGTACCTTCTTCTCAAAGCCATTCCCTTAGCTTAGTCACAACACTGCACCTTAAAATATCCTTCATTCGACACCATATACATATCTTAAGCTTACAACCTACCTCATCCTCTGCTCGCTAATTCTGATTTAGCTCAGCAAGTATTCCAAAGGTCAAAGGTCCATCCTGGAACCCAATCCTTGACAACGATATTTCATGGGAGGTGACCACCGAAGCTAATGGAGCGTTGTAGGAGCATCGGAAACGGTGAAGTACCATAATCGGGGAGAGTTGCATGACAGGATGGCATGTACAGCCACAGCCATCATGTCCAGACTGATATCCGACCTGTCAAAGAGTGGGGGACGGTCATGTCAGGTGCGTGAGGACAGGAGAATGGTAGTGGATGGCGGTTATGGGATGGGAGGGGCATATAACACAAAATCAGACTGCGAATCAAGCAAGGCACCAATGACAGCCAATTGAGAAGCTCTCCGACAATACTGTTTGCCAGGAGTACATATAGCTAATTCCCATGCGACTGTGTACCCCAGAAGACCCCAGCACCGGCACAAGCGAGGAGGCTCTGCACAAACGCCAGCAATCCATACAGATCGAGGTTTTCTGCAGGAGGCATGGTCTCCATAGAGAGCAGTTGTCGGGTTGATGTCCTCCTCAGTGTTTAAGACAAGCTCACAGCATAAGGAATCGAGAAGAGAAGAGGGGGCCTCGAAGCTCTTTGAGCAAGGAGTCTGATGGTGGTAGTTGCCCTCCCTTTTTACTGTTTTTGAACTTATCTCAAGGAGACACTCGTATGCCATTTTGCTGGACGCCGTTTGCAAAGTCAATCGAGAAAGGGATGCACATCGTCTACCCGGACAGTGAACGAACATTTCAGCTGCGAGTTGCTGGCCTATGTATTCTTTTCAGGTACATCATTATCCATGTTGTTGAATGTCCAGGCCACTGTAGGTCACACTAGCATGGTGGTACTGAAACTGGAAATGTGAGTAAATAGTTTACTGCAAACAAGCAGCATATGCTTAGCGGATAGTCAACAGCTTAAGGAGAATGCACAATACAGGCACTTGGTGGAGTTGGTGCAGCGCATGCTATGTAAGGAGTTAGCATGTGGTTGTACATTCAATTGTTACAGTGTCCAATTCCATAAAGGTTGTGTATGGTTGAGTTTTATTGGGCTCATGGGTGAGGATTGCTGCAGCCTGCCAGTAGGGTAGTGCACGAACCCTCCAGGCTGGTAAGTATTCATTTACTGAGCTTCTCCAGGAGGGGTAGTTTTGCTACTGTAACTTACCATTACTTACCTACCATGCGCCGGTACTCTGCAATCACCTCTTCCATCCTCTCTCGCCCAGATGGGACTCATGCGATTGTTGTAAGTGTAGCTCATAGCGGTCGGGCTCTTTGATGCCATCTTCGATTTAGCGAATGTAAGCGCTGGTGCGGCCACTTTTCAACGGTTAAGTATTGACGGATACCATCCTCTAGCAGCGCCATCCATAAATTCAAAACTGTATATTGTGAGTTGATTCCTATATCTGGAAATGATCATAAGAAAATCAGACTATGGCGTTCTAGCCTTCCCATTCCTGTGCAGAACTTTGAGTAATGGGCACTTGCTGCTGATGCACCAGAGAACTTTACAGAACAATTTTCCAGATCCTCTAGTTCGGCCTGTTCCTGTGAGAGTGAGGCATCGCTTTTCTTGTTATCATAGTTTTTTGCTATCATAGTTCTCATTGTGGAGATTATTGCACAGATTATGGAATGAATTTGAGTGGTCCATCTACAATCTCCAGCATCGTGGCATGTAGCCAGTCCAAAAAAATACCCTCATGTGCAGCTGCTTCAATCAGGAGAATGTCCAAATCACCATCCACATACAAGTCCATCTTTGCCTTGCCTTCTAGAATTTCATTAACAGACAAATTATTAACCCCAACCTATAGAGAGCTTCACTGGATCGTCTTTGAAACAAGAAAGACAGGCATACAGGTTTTCGGATGACAAAATGCACTTGGATCTGGCCATAAATAATGAAGTAATGGACCTCAGATGGCAAAGGTATACGCATCTTGATATCCTGATATGTAAATGGAGGCGAAGATTTTCTACCAAAGACGAAGGATTCAGATAGCTTTGGTCGCAAGCACACATCACCGAGACCCTGCTGGTACATCTTGGGATCCACTACCTGAACCCAGGGACAGTGCCCTGGTTCTGTCAGATAACGCTGAAATAAATGCCCAATATGCCGCACGACCTGTGCACACTCATTGATTATAGTGGTATTTGTAGAGGGCTCTCTGGGGGCAGCGTGTGGGGGCTCAAAATTGATAGAGATGTGCTCAACGACAGAGCATATGAAGTGTAGACACTGGGGTAGATAGCTTGAATTGCCCTGAAATCTTGTTGACAGACGCATGTTGGGGGTTTAACAAGGCTACAAATCTGTTTATAAGCCATTGCCCACCACCAATGATGGGCCTAAGACTTCCGTGGCAACGGCAACACCAACTTGGAATGAGATTGGATAATTAATGTAGTGGCACAGCAATCAAGGCGATCGTGTGTGCGAGTGGTTCAGGGCACCTCCATGCAGTAGAACAATTCCTCTATACGCAAGAATACACTGCGACTTTAAGTCTGCAAAGTAGTACTGCTTGGTAGTCAAGTACTAGATGCTAAGGCTTCAAGCCAGTAGGGATCTCTCGAAATGAGAGGGAACGAAAACGGGTATGATGTGAATACCACGAATCCATATGAGAAAACGTGCTATGAGACTAGACAATGTCATTGGACGGTAATCGGAGCGGGGTGAACGATGGAGAATAGACTAAATGGTCGGCAATAGTCTATGAGTGAGCAAGGCGATGAGAAAATGGTGTGGGGACTGCGAGTGGCGAAATAAACATGGAACAAGGTGCTGAGGGTGGACTGGGGAGAGAAAATGTGGAACTACAAAAACTGGTGGTGATACTGGTCCTATATGATGCAATGGTGCTGAGTCAATGTCGACACTTGTCTGGTACTGAAACGATCCTATCCTATGTCAAACTAACCTTCAAGTCCACTCGAGGGACTGATACTATATGAAAACTGGCTGAAACTGATCCTAAGTCTGCTCTGAGACTACCCAAGTGGGCGATGATAACGATGGCGAAAGTGAAACTGTAAAAACTCCAATGGTGTGAAATTGAAATGATGACAGCCTATAAAAGATAATGTGGGCGAGGTATAGCGCAGCGATCACGTATTGGCACAGTATGAGCATGCACCAATAGTGTTAAGAGCGAAGAGTGCATAGCGAAGGACTCTTCACAGTTAAAAACCATGGGATAACTCTGGTGAGCTCAAGAGTCGACATGCAATCAAGAATATGCTGGAGTAAACTGTATATTGCCATAGAACGGTGAATAGATGTGGTTTACTGGCGATAGACTAGTGCGAGACGATAATTGACGTAGTCTGGGGTCGACTAGAGATGAACTGCTCTTGAACTACGTTTTCTAACTAGTTTTTATACTACAAGTACAAATTTATAAATAGAGTAGATATGTGAGACTTAGTAAGGCCATAAAGCCTTGGCTTTGTAAAAATCGCAGGTAACATATGGTCATTGGTCTTCTAAAGTAACAGCAACTCGTCGATGTTGCCGCGTATGGATGCGAACCATATGGTTTTGCTTGAGCAATGCATGGATCGTTAGGTGCTGTTTAGCTGCGGATTACTGAGTGATAGTCATCGTGCTGAGGAGTATGCATGGGGCAACATTTTCTTGAAGCCTTGGCGAAGTAACAGCCTTAGTAAACACGGTCTGTAGTTGCTGTAGCTGGGAGGGTACTCGTGCCAATCACATCATTTTCATTAAGTGATCAATGAGCGCATCAACTAGGTACTTCTGAGTGATGTGTCAATTCTGTATTGGGATGATTGTCGATCGAAGGTGCCTTGCCATGATGAAGTATGGCAATTATGATGCGTGGCAAGATGGGATGGATAACAAAGCGCATGAGGAGTGGTTGCCATAGGATAAAAGTGGTATCAGTGTGTGTGCAATCATTGGTTTGCTGAAAGGCCATTGAAGGGACAGTAGTGTTAATTAGCAGGTAAAATCCACGAATTCTGAGCATACAGAGCCTGGAGGCTCATCACCGATCGGGCCGATCAGGATTCATCATCTCTCTCAGATATCGCTGGGTGGATCATAGATCTCCACTAAAGCACTGAACATGGGCAATGCTGCAATTTAGATGCCGAGGTATCTTGGCTAGAAAAGAGCTAGATGCCTCACAATGAAGAGCAGGGCCGCTTTCCATGTATAGATACAAGCTGGTATTGTTCTGTTGGGGGCATTTTTGGATGAAAGACATGCCATCACCGGTGCTGATGTTCTTGCAGACTTGTCCTTGATTTGAGAGGTAATGCCCTCAGGATAGGGACATATGGCGGGATTGGGATTCAGCTGTGGGAAGAAGATAAATTCTTTGAATGCTGCATCGTCTTTGCGATGGAACATGAGGAGATTCATGCGGACACGGATTATGATGAAGGAAGGGAGCGGTGATGAGCCTCCAGGCTCTGTACGCTCATAAATTCGCAGATCTATAATGATCTAGTGATATTCCACCCCTTCCGAACTTCCATATCAAAGCACAGCCATGATTGTCAGGCACTTTGATCCTGAATCCTATTATGCAACTCTAATGACAAGTTAGCGAACTATTATAATTCGCTACAGTCAGCAGCAGTTAAAGCCTTACTAAGGCTGTTTACTTTGCACAGTTCATGGCTTAGTAAATGCACAGAAAGTTCGTGTTGCAGCAGCATTGCACAGTAACTGAAGCTACATGCACAGTTATGCACAGCCATGCACAGTTGCGTAGTTCTTAAAGTTGCACAGCTGCTGACAGATCTCAACTCAGCATTAGTAAGGAAAGGACAAGAATACTCTATTGCACAGTAAATAGTTTGCTTGTGTTGCGAATCAACAGGGAAGGACAAATGTAGCTTACATACAAGTAATTCTCAAAGTAGTATAAAAGTAGCTAACTAAAAGTACAAAAAGAAGGAGACGGAACGCCAAGGGAGTTACTTGCCCACAAGTACACTACCTTACACACCTCCTAGATCCGATACACACACCCGAAGTTATTGCTTCTCTACTGTTCATTAGAGAAATCACAATTAGCAACTTTCCCTTTGCTAATAAAGTTAGCTATAACTTCACGTGCTTACCTCTTCTCCAAAAACTTCACTAGGAAACCTTTACTGGTTACCCTTGCGAAGCATCCTCGACATTTTAAGTTCGCTTGCATACCTGTGCGCTTTAAAGAGCAATCCGCAGCTAGGATTGAAGCCCTTTAGCCACTAACAACCCAGTACTACCGTTTCCGAACTTAGGAAACAACACCACTTAACTCTTATAGAGTTAGACACCTTGAGGCCTTAGCTACCTTTCTCATAGAGAGAAAGTTTGCTATAGTTGCCCTTGTGATTCGACTCAAGATTGATACTGACTTGCTTGATATTAGGATCATTTAGAGCTATATCTTGCTTGCACGTATTTCATCTTGGACAAAACCTCGCTCACATCTAGAGCACCAGCTTCATTAACTCACATAGAGTTCCCCAACCGAATCCGCAGCTAGGATTTCGACACCAAATAGTTTGCGCCGCATCTAGGTCGCCCCTGCTCAGCATACACCCACGTTTACGCACCTTTTCCCTTCCAGGAAAGTTTGCGTACATACCCTGAGCCTCTGAACAGCCTTCAGAGAATCATAACAAAGTGTAGCAACATGTCGCTACACCACCAGGAAGCTACAGTCATCGCACGGAGGTGCAAGACTAGACTTGCTAGAACCTGCCTTCAGATTCTGTGTTTGACTACACTCGCCGTTACAGGTCTTGTGTTTTCTGCCCGCAGGAGTCTATAGGTTCATCAGCGGGTCCTCTGGGCTGGACACGATGTGGACCTCAATATCATCCCATTTCAGAGCTTGATTGGCACCTCAGTAGCAGGAGCTCTCGGACGCAAGAATACAGGGAAGTGAAAATGTTTGTGATCACTGCACATAGCTCGGTGCTGCGATCGGCATGTTCCTTTAGGCGCTGAAAGTGATAACCACCGCAGTTGGGCGGTTGAATTGGACAACAAACAGCTCTTTGTCAGACCCTGTAGCGCCATCATGTTTCTCTACATGCTCTATAATGCAGAATCCTTGACAGCATGTAATATGAGGCTCACACCGGAAGTTTGTGTGAAGGTGGCTCAGAGATTTAACAGGATTTCCTCAATATTACATTCGCGATGTCTAAGTACTCGAATGGCCTGCCGAGCTTCACCCCCCATGATAACAATTGTCAGCTAATTCGCCACACCTGGATATGGGGAGGTGCTTACTATAACAAGACAGGGATAGCTGTAGAGACCCAGTATGCAAAATCCCACACAGAGAGACTAATGAGTTTTGTGGCAAACAGTGCCTTTCTTCAAGATTTCCAGGGCTGAAGAGGGGCTGGTCGCGATGAGAAGGTAGGACGGAGGTTCAACGCGTCCTCAGCAGAGCAAGCAAATGCCTGGTTTGGAAGAGAATCACCAATGTTGGTGCCAGAGGAGGTGCTCAGAGAGCAGGTCGCCCTAATATTGGAATAAACGTAGAGGTAATCGACTCTGTGGTAGGAGCGCCACCATGAAATAACAGCAGAATCCCAGCGCCCACTTGAAGCACTCTGCTCTAGGTGTGGTAGGATCACCGTCATGGAATAATGGCCCAATCCCAGCGCCCACTTGAAGCACTCTGCTCTAGGTGTGGTAGGATCACCGTCATGGAATAATGGCCCAATCCCAGCGCACACTGTGATGCTAGACCTCCAGCCATGAGATGAGCAGGTTAGGTCCAGTCATCTGAGCAAATACACCGCTGCCATAGGATGGCAGTTGGGTGGGAGTGCATGAGATCGACATTACTTAGAGCTGGAAGCAACTTAGTGTAGTCTTTGCACATGTTTGTATCTGAAGCTGTCAGAGTTTCAACCAGACAGGAAATTTTGCACCAAGTCCGAACCTCTTCACGACCAGCCCTATATTCAATGGTGTGGGACATTGCCAACTGAACAAGCCAAGGTTCCACTTTGGTGCCATCTTTTGGCTCATAAACTTCTTGCCAAGGTCCCACTTTGGCAGGGTTTGAATCTCCTGGTACCCAAACTCCTGCTAAGGTCCCACTTTAGCAGAGTTTGAATTGCAAATTCATGGCTAAGATTCTGAGTCACGTACACGGTACACTCACATACGAACCAGGATGATGTTGAAGCAGGCTGACACCTCTCCAGATTGCCACTATGTCTTCCAACGTGGGCACAAGTCCTTCAACAGGCGCTGCTGCCACTGACAGGTATTTTCTTTTCGCCCAGTTGGCCTTATACTTGTCGGGTTGACATTGGAACAGCGCCTCCCTTTGAAAGATTGTAAGCACTGAGGGCGGTGGGCAATTTGTCCTCTTGGGGACTGAGAGTCTTCCACCCATCCCGATCGCTGTCACAGACCCACTCAATGACTTTCCCCGCGATCCAAAAATCTATTTGGCATGTACCTGGTCGGTGAACTCCATTCTGTATCAGGCATTTGTTCCTGTAGATACCTACTCCGCCTGTCAATGTCAGCTTTTGCACTGTCTGAACTACATGCAGGGGAGCATACCTTTGGAATTGAAGGGGAAGAAGTGGTACCTTCGTGAGGATGTGTACAAGGATTGGCGGGACCTTGAGATGGCACTGTTGCAGCTGAGGGAGTTCTCACAATCTGCCACTACTGACTTCCACCCGAGAACTTGACTATTCAGCTGGCCTGAGCCCCGCTGGTATGGTTATGCAGGCGGTGATGGCAACCGCACCAAGCTAGGCTGGAGGATCATGAACTCACGGGCGGCGTTCATCCTGGTTATGGCTGAAATCACGTACAATTCAGCCTGCCAGCCGAATTTCTGGGAGGAGGTGGTCTATCAGCACTTTGGCTGACATATGACAGACCTACTGAAGGAAAGTTGGATGGCTTGTGACAGAGAGGGCTATGATCCCCTACAATCCAAGAATGGGGACAATCATCCACTGGAATGCATGGGTCTGTTTGTGGATGCTGATAGGTGCCTGTTTGGTCAGGCAGTTCCATCAATGATTCAGGCGTGTATACCTCTGTGGATTATCTGGGGAAAGTGTCTGATCCCTGAGCAAGTGGAGAGGGGCCTTGAGTCGTACAGACCCACAGAAAGAGAAGTTCACGAGGCGGAACCATGGGCATTCACACCACTGCCACTGCCACTTCCAAAAATCACAATAGGGCTACGAGACGTTCAGCAGAAATCATGGCTTCACGGTGACCGCTCTCGCAGGCAAATTGAAGCACCGTCGGGTATGCCAGCATTCCAGGAGGGAGGAACTTGGGAGGTTGCACCGTGCTGGGGTATCAACCATGATCTGCCTCCAAAGCCAATGCAGCTCGAATGGGGGGCTCCACCTCCTGACTTGCCACCTGAACAAGGGCCAAAGATTGCCCACAAGCCCGTCGAGAAGTCAGAGATACACCATGGGCAGCATCTGCATGAGACTTGGCAGGATTTCTTTGCGTGCTGTGAGGCTAAGAATGTGCTTAGGTGTGAGAAGAAAAGCGAGCAGAGTTGGCAGGTGCAGTTCCAAAGAGAGGAACACGCACGCCAATTCAAAATGCCAGGCTCGAAGGGTGCTCATGTGTTTGTATGGACACAGGATGAAGAGAAAGGTTATCTTGTTCGAAAGCATGTGGTGCATGGTCAGGTTGAAGACACCTGGGGCGACTATCAGGATACTTAGTGCCAATATGATGGGTTCCACAATGAATGGGACTTGAACTGGGAATTCGACCCCAATGCGCGAGACGACAGCGAGGGCTACAAGAACAATGCTGACCTGGCAGAGGAACTTTATGGCAACCTCGACAATGTCATAACCCCGCCGACCATGCTCTTAGATCGTGTGGATGAGGCTGAGGGACAGAATAGAGCCAATGCAAACCAAGATCTGGATTGGGAAGAGCTAGGGCGCAAGCTGTCTAGGTGCAACGCAGGTAGTTTGGCGCCAGAAAAGGTGTACTGTCGGTCTTTGGAAAGGGTGCTGTCTCAGTACCATGGCATCCGGATCCCTGCTACTCGAGAGTCGGAGCTGACACCATTGCAAGCCAAGAAGGCGACAAACTGCCTAAGGGCCCTGTCTTGTCGAAATGCCAATAGGAGTGACCAGGATGAGAGGGTGAGCGACAAGAGTCTTGCCGAATGTCTGGATGGGCTTGTGAACCGTGGACCTTCGAAACGGTTACCAGTTGAGTGGACGGACTTTCATCCCTCAAACCCACACTTCTTACCAAAGTTACTGGTTGCTGGCTTCAAGGTGACCTAAATTGCGCTGAGCCATTCAGATGCAGGTCTGTACAGCATCACTCACCCCAAAGAGCCAGATTATGAATTAATCTTGGAAAGGGCATCTGCAGTAGTGTTGGGTCTCCATGACAGTTATGCTCACACTTTGGATCAAATGACAATGTTCCTGTGCAACTGGGGTGTAAAATTGTCTACTTGTGTAAGGGTTCAAGGCCAATGCGAGGAGAGAATGTTCATCAGAGCTGCTGAGCATGTGCCTTACTGAGCCAAGGGTTTTCAGCCAAACATAGAGGATTATCAGAGCTATGTTCAGTGGTGGCAGCAGCTATTTGAGAGCAATGAGATCCTCTGGGTGGCTTTGAAACATGGTGGCTTGATCTGGCACCTAGCTGTGGAGGTGGAACATGAGCGATTCGAAGAAGTCGTTCTCAGTGGCCCATCAAGGAGAGTCACACAGATTGGAGGGGTCCATCACATGGCGGATGGTGATGAGCTGTGGGACGAGGTGCTGACCAAAGATCAAATTGATATCATCTGTGGCATCTACAAGGTCGAGTGGTTGGAAGAAAAGAGCCAAGAGCATAAGAAAGCCAAAAACAACTGTCGAGGGCAGTTGACAGAGCATGTGTCTTGGTTCCCCAAACCAACAGCATGGAAAGGAAGTGGGCTGGATGTTGGCTTTTGGAGTGCTGACGATGAATCTTGGTATCTGCATCGGGTTGCCAAATATTTAGGTGGGGACTTCAAGTGTGAGAACCAGACAGAGTGGAGGAAATCCCTCAAGCTGTGTCGCGATGCTCCCAAGGTCTCTGAAGCTCTCGAAATAGCGTCTTGCACTTTCCTCGAAAAGTATATTTTGTCTCATTGTGAGTTTTTTTTCTGTGTGTGACGGTGACTGCAACAACTAACGAAAGCTCAGAATTCTTGTAGGCTGATTGCGATTGAAATCTACCATCACACATAAGACTATTTTCATTGATAAGTGTGGCCCTTACTGATGTCTCCCACAGTAAAAATGTACCATACAGGCTGATATAATATAGCATATATTTGTGTTTTTGATATGAGCGTCTTAAGATGAGTTGAGGTGACAGAAGGCTAGTCTGAAGATGGAATGTCACAAGGGCCATGTATAGCGTCTGAAGCCCGCACAACAGGAAGGTGCCTCAAGTCATGTCCCAAGGCAAGGCCACTCTGAAGATGGTTGTGCAGCCATGTACTATGCATTCTGGTGGATGGAGCCATTCATGGTAAGTTGCACTTTGTTTAGCTGGCCGTAAGTTTTGGTGTTAACCGCATATCAATGTAGATGAGCGCCTGTTGTTTTGGTCTGAAGGTTGTATCTTTTCTCGAGACTACTCTTAGGATAGGAGACTTATCCTTAAGATTGAGATGGTTGAGTATCAATTCATCAAGATGAGCAGGTGAGTGACCAACATCTGCAGACAGTATATTGAACAGCATCTTTAGATGAACATCATGAACATCATATACTGATGTGTCTCCATGGGCAAGGATGGCATGGCCACCTAAGTCCAGCTTGGACTTAATGCCATAGGTCTTGTGTCTTCAGTGGTCTTCACTCGCTGGAAGCTCCAACGTCCTCAATGCAATTATCTAATGATGATGATCTCCAGATTCCCTGGATGAGCTATCTGAGCTCGTGTCCTCTCTAACCATGGTGTTGATCCTCCCCAGGCTCACTGAACATCCACTGGGGCCAGATCAGCTAGGCATACGTGAACCTGTCTGTTTTGCTTCCATTGATTTTCTGATACTCTATGCAGATGGTAGTACCCGTTCAAACCATCGTGAGGGTGCATGCGCTGGAATTCTCGTTTCCCTTGGAGTACCAGGTACCCTTCTAGCACCATAAACCTTCCAAATTCATGCCCCATCTCGTTTGCCGCGAAGACCCCAGATCGTTCTATTCGTATCTCAAGAACAAGGGCTGGATCACAGGTTTAAGCTTGGGACCTCAGAATCTTAGAAGGGGCATCGAGATGTTCAAATTAACGACGTATTTGATTCCCGATGGCTTCAGTACGCCACTTTCTCCTGCTCCATGTATCGCATGCTCAATAAGGAATAACATAACGTTATACTGGCAACTGCGCAATGTCTTTTTCTTGATTACATGCATGAAACTGTTGTTTCTTTCATAGCATCGAACAAGTAGTGAAGCAGTTTCTCATATTCTATACAGCAGAGTCACCTCGGTGGGACAACATAATGAATTTGGCCTCTTCCCTTGGCTGGACTGAACTTGTGTCTCGAAGCACAGTAGATTTCTTTGAATCACGACATATTGGAAAGAATTATGTTCACAAGATAGTCGAAGCATCGACCAGGGTAAATTATGGACAGGTTTGTCTGCTCTTACCGACTGATTTCTCAGAGATTCACGTCGGATTAGAATGTTAAGATTCACACTCTGGAGGGTGTGGTCTATGACTGCTGGTGATGTGGCCACCACCCAGGGTGGAAACTATCAAATATTTGAGGCATTCATATGCGCTTCAAATGCATGAGTCTATCTCAATACAACTCTAAGTCCATCCTTATTCAGGACTTCTCGCAGCTGAAAAAATGGGTTACTTCAGACAAAGAGTTTGATGCTTGATGCATACAGTGGCCCGACAACAGCATCTGGAATCTCCACTATCAAAGATTCAGCATTGCAATTAAACTCGAGCAATGGGGCATGCTCAATCTCATTCCAACACATAACAAGTGGCACTGTTGGACCTACGTAAATGCACTACAGGAACAGTGCTTAAACTGGGTATGTTATCTTTTATCTTCGTATCATCATGCACTGAACGGAACATTCTCTAGGCATGACTATGTCAGCACCAATCGCCATCAAGTGTGGAAATGCAAGTGACATCTTCAGGGTTAGTCCTGATTGATTAACATGGCCGACCTCGCTTAGCGGCCCACACTTAGGAAATGGATGACCTGGTAAAAATCATATATCAAAGAATAGGCTGAACGAAGGAGCGGAGGATACAGATGATCCTTGTGATGTTGCCAGACCAAGGTGACCTGGTCCACACACAAGTCAAACGATGGGGTGATGTCATGGCTGGTAAGTACATCCTCCCAGTTAGTCATTGCAGCTCAACCTCGGCTCGTCTTAGGCATCCCCACACAGTGCATTCGAAGTAACACGCTATACTATGCAAATTCCCAGTATTGAACTAACATGGCATTGAAGTATGTCTTCGTCTTTGACACTTTGATGGCAAGGGGTCTAAATTCACGTCCATAGGATAAATGCATGTCTCGGAGGTACAAATTGTATGATAAATTCCCCTGCATTTGGCGAATTCCACAGAAAGCCATTCATGATCATGGGTATAGTACTTTCACATATCCATTTCTCCTTACTGACTGCTTCAGGTGCCGGTGTGTCCCATGCCAGTCCACTCCAGCCATCAATCGCCTCCCTTGTCTGGTCACGCGATGTGCATGCCACCCAATATATTGCTTTCACTCATGAACAAAGGCATCGTCGAGCTCAAGGATATGGTCAAGTCTGCTGTTTTACTGTTTGGTACCCACTACCCCATGCCACGGCATATATTCTTCTTTAGGGATGGACTTTCTGAAGGAGAAGTTCATAGCGTCAGGATAAGGGAGATGAGTGATGTAGACCAGGCGCTGGAAGAAGTATGGCATGAGAAGAGCACAAGGCAACCGCTGCCCAAGGTGACGTTTATAATTGTGGGAAAGCGGCACCACATTGTGTTCTTTCCCAAGGATGCAGAAGGGTACGCCATTTTTTTGGTTTTTGCTATAGGTTCTAGCTGATGGATATTTGTAAAGGTTGAGGGATCATACAGGGAACTGCAAGGCAGGCTTTGTCACAATCAGAGAGCTAGAGAGCCCTCTCTTCCAGGACTTCCAGGACTTCTACCTCCAAAGTCATGCTACTGTGAAGGGCAGTAAGTATCACATTTGTCCAGTGTTCAGATAAGGGGATGACAGGCAATTTGGTAGCTTCAAGGCCAGGCCACTATATCATACTTAAAGATGAGAATTTTGGTGGAAACCTTGAGAGGTATAGGTCCATCTTACCTTCCACCGTGTCTGCCTTTAATACAGTTCCAGGCTTCAAGACCTATCTTACATGCTCTGCTATGTCTATGTGAAAGCGACGAGGTCTGTTTCCATTCCAGCCCCGGTATATTGTAAGTGCTTGGGCTTTTGTTCATGTCATTCTCGGACTGAAGACTAGTATGTGATGTAGACACACATGTGAGCCTTCCGTTTGTTAACCGATCTTTTGCATATTGAATGGCATCCCTAGCTTGTAGGTGCGCATGCAACATACCACCTTCCAAGCGAGATGTGCCTCTTGAATGACAATACAGAGTCCACAGCAACTACTGATAATGGGCGTATGAGAAGGAAGGAGTCTTATTTAGTAGACTTATGGCAGAAAGAATGGAGGCTGTTGAATCCGAGTATAGCGTTGTTGATGTATTTTCTGTAGGGCTACAAGAGAAACACCATAGGGAATGTAGGTATGCTTGAGGCAGATGACTGTTGACGAATTTTGAAATAATGCGAAGTTCTTGAATTGAATGAAAGTGCACTGACTTCAGATTTCCTTGGAAGATTCCAGGCCGTCTCCCCATCTAAGTCATATATATATATGGATCACAAACTCAGTTATACTGGATTTTACCGTGGAAGGAAGAATGAAGTAGGCTTTATTAGCTGCAGATTGAAGCTATGCGGGATTTGTACACTACAAGGACATCTAACTCGCATACTGATTTCTCTCCACACATATCGACCTGGACATCATGCAATAGTACATGCCAGAAGGTAGGGTGTGGATCACGCATCTCTGTCAGGTGGTGTCCATATAGCCTTAGTCACGTTGCTTTAAGTTCTTGGCGATACTCTTAGTGCTTCTCAACAGATCGATGTATGAAATGTCTTTGGTGTTCAGGGATTCACCCTCCTTGACCTTTCCTGTAAAACTGCTACTATTATACGTGAGGGCCATCTCTTTTACTCTCGTCTCCTTCCTCTCGCCTTGGCATTAGTTGGTTGCACTCTTCGCACGTTTCTGGCCTGAGTATGGCTCTATGAATTTCATGAATGTTAGATGTCCTCCAAGCATGAAATATAGTGTATGCTGGAGCATCATGGCCTGATGCATGGTCAGTTATGGGCAAGTGCATAAAACCTTGCCACACTCGCCCCACAGATATGTCGCAGCATCCACTTACCCTTCTCTTCTTCCTCCTGAGCTACTTTGAACTTGGACGACTCACTGTACACACGAGTGGCGATGTATTCATAGGTGATGGTGAATGGGACATGATAATAGGTGAATACATTTACCACGTAGCCTTGTTGTTCGCTAAATCAAGCAACCCTCAGAATTAATGCCAGGTGGCAATTGGCCTATAACCCCGAGGTTGAAATGCCGGGTCAAGCCAGGCAACTTGCCATGGTCTAAGGCCTCTTGAAGAGATAATAAGCAGTGAAGCGCTGATTATATTACTCAACGAAGAAGTTGAGCACAGCAAGTTATGCATAGTAAATGGGCACACCTCCCAGCTTTGATTGGGATCTGGTCGATTTGAGAGCTCTTGCATCAAGCTATGCATGAAGTAGACCAGCATCTTATCTCGAATAACATAGGACCTAAAGGATGACCAGCAGGAATTACTGCATAGAAATGCACTGCACCTATGCATTGATTAGCCCACTGATAACTGAGGAAGGTTCAGTATCGAGCCTTGGATTGGCAGAGTGACTTACATCTGAAATCTGATTGTTTGGTCTACCTAAGCATCAATACACAATGATGTATTGCATAAACCATCATTTCAACAATGCGTGTAAAGGAGGCAAATTTCAATGGACCCATAATGGCGTTGAGTGCGCTATTAGTTCAGTGAGCAGATTGCGGAGTGGTATGGCCTGGTCCTCTGGAGAAGACAACCTACACATTGTTACGGCCCTAGATCATTTCATAGCAGAGCAACCGCTCGCCAATCACATGCAACCTTCACTTGCACGGTATGAGCGCCTAAAAAAACATTCGGGCCTTCATGGTCCAGCAATGGAAGGACAAGGCCACAGGTTTCGGGTCGCTTCTGTATCTCAAAGAGCTCTTGCTGGTGTAGCCTAACTTAAGCTTCATCTGGCAGCATAAAAGAGCCGGGTTGCTCCATATGCCTGGAGAATTAACCTGAATGATACTGGTCAGGATTCTGAAAGCTATAAGTATCAAAGAATTTTGAAAGTACAGACCTGGGTGGCCGGTCGACATCCAGCGACAATAATATGGGGAGAAAGCTATCGTTGATCATGATATTCACGTTCAGAGGTAGAAAAAAGCACCTCCACAATTAATCTCACGTTTGTACACGGCAACAAAAAACGCGACCAGACACTACAAGCAAATTCCAGGCACAAAGAATGTGAGCAGATAACACAGACCTAGATCGATGAGAGAGAGGAATGGAGTCCGGAATGACCCCATTCACTTTGTCATAGGACATGGAAAGGATCTGGCATCCAAAGACAGGAAGGCAGGGCAGAGAAAAGCAGTACTATGGGTGATCAAGATCTGCAAATGGATTGCGATGTGCAAATTTCGGTTTTTAGCACATTTTAGCAAGTCATTGGCTTCAGGGTTTTTTGGATACTTCAATGAATGTATATGGCTAATACCGCACAGTAATTTATTTGTAGGTGCAAAACGTTGTGAGGTAGTGAAAACTGGCTGAAGTCAACCTTTGTAAGGACCAGCTGCCTCCGGTTTCACATCTGTAGCATGGAACAGCCTCGGAATGACTTGGAGGCATGATTAAGGCCCATTGTAAGGGTTCAAAACAAAAAAATCTGGACCTATCGCTGGAGGGATGCATGAAAAATGAGAGGTATGTTGGATTCAGTGTTACAGAATGTGACAGTTTCAATGTGTAGTATGCCGTTTTGCGGCGACAATGCAGTGCTTCCTTCTTTTGAAAGCTGCAGCTGGCACTGTCAGACTTACAATCTGACTGTGATGTTTGCAGTAACGGAATTTTGCACATCTCGATTTTTTGACACTTGCACTTCGGTCACCGCCTGAAGCTTGCTCTACTCAATGGAATAGTGCAGAAATAGCGGCCGTTTGACAAATCACTCACCCACCCCCATCTACCTGCATGACCCTCTACCATCCTGCTGGTAACAGCACCCGCACCAACACGCCATTCACCAGCAATGTGCAAGACATCGAGTCTGCAGTTCCTTCGACGGTGGCAAACAGCGTTTTGTGCCTTCCTGCCTGCTGGCTAGCAGAAGATTCTTTGGTTTCAGGTAAGTCTTATCACCCCTCCCCACTACAAAGCCTTTACTGGTGACATCAAGCATCTTATGGCCAATTTGTCTGAGTTCGGTGCATATGGGTGACGGCATGTTTACAGCATTTCGATCCCATTCTATGTCAATTGCCACTCCCTTTACAGGCACTCAATCAGCCTCGTGTCAGCCATCCCCATGATTCCATCCCAAATTAACAGCACATTGCCTCCTCCCACCTCTGTGCTCTTCATTGGAGCCTTTTCCAGATCGCTAAGGGGTGATCACCATGAGATAGGCCGAAACTCACCATGCGAGACCGGAAAGTGCGCTGATAGTCTTAGTACAGCCTGATTAATGGTCCGAAGGGCGTCCCAAAAATTTAGCCTTGTGGCGAGTGAACTTATGTGGACAAGGAAGATTGGCAGAATGGTGGAGAGGGCTTTGCTCACTGGCTGGATAACCTCCACAGTTCAAAGGAAAGTTACATCGATGAAATAGTAAAAACATTGATGCTACCCAATGTAGCCACCTCGTCCCAGTTTTCCCACATCTTCGTCCAAGTCAAAGTGACAAGAAGACTGCGTTATAAGTGCAAAGTGGTGTCCAAAAAGCTGTGCCACAGTGTTTTCATGCCATTTGAGCTATATACATCTTAGATTCACGAGGGAAATGGTATCCGTAGATCAAGTACCACCCCCTTTACTATGCGAGGAGGCTTCCTCTGCCATGTTATCTACTGACTCCTGGGAGGATTGCGGATATGTCAGGACGTGATGAGGAGGTTGGAAGGTCTCCATCTATCATAGAAACTCAATGATAAGACTGCACCAGTGTAAGGGCTGCAACCTATGTTGATGTGTATTTCATCCACCTCATTCTGATTTGATTCCGTTCAAAATCTGAAGGTGGTGCTGGAACTGAGGTTCAGTATGGATGAAACTTGCAGCGGCCATACACCAACTTCACAACGCTGTATTGACTCAAGTGGCGCACTGCTCAATAAGCAAAAATCTATGCCATTAATTTCAGTCAGAACTAACATGCGTGCATTTGTTTCCCTCTACACACCATAGATAATACTACTGCTGGGACATTGGCAGCTATGGACATCACGGCATTGAGATTCAAGAGCATTAAGACCTGAAGAAAGTCAGGAAATGATCAAATGCACATCGACACTCATTGTGGCCGTTAAATTCACAGCAAATGTCACCAAGAAATAGATCAATCCATCGCCAAAAACCAGGCTACTGATCCCTGATCGTAGTACTATTGCTTCCGGAATGCTGTAATGAAAATCAGTCAGAATTTCATTGAGGAAGGGAATAAATATACCTATATGTGCTTCATGCGTAACTTCCACCCAGTTAAGAGCAATATCACGAGGTCAAAAACCATTGTAAAGATAGATGTGACCGCCAACATCTTGTTGTTCATCTTCGCTATGGCACAGGTCCCCAATTCTGGTAACCAGTTGCTTCTGACTAGTATACCTGTTACCATAATAAATGCTTAGCATTTGAACAAGATAAAGGATATCGTGCCATTAAGCAGAAGGGACCAATGAGCCAAGATTAGAATGGAGATTGGTAAGACAATTTTGATATGGCAACCCCATGCAGCGATTCTGTAGCATGTCAGACTCGGGAAATGTGGTTGAATCAGAATGGGGGCATACGTTCGCAGGGAAAGGTTGAGGGAAGCTAGGCCGATGGATGCACTTCCAAAAACCTAATTTGGAAATACCCTTAGCGCAACTCATAGCATTCAGGAAGTAGAAGTACCTCGTCGACAATGTATATGATTTTACACTGGTAGCTGCTCAGACTGAAGGTTATCGAAATGAGCGGAAGAGAGATTTCTGCACTGGAAGCCATTTCTCACCTCCTCACGTCTATCGAGACAGTGCTAATCCAATAATAATTAGCTCTGGATCAGCTACTTGTAACAGAAAAGGGATGTACATTCCAACGAGAGCAACAAGTACAAAATATCTGTTGCACAAGTAAAATATCTGGACATGTTTGCGTTAAGAGTAATATATAGAACATAGAATGAAGGTATTATATGCCTACCATTGGCCACTGAAATGGTTTTGCCCTTGAGATCCGCTGCAAATCGTAATTGAACAAAAGGATGATTTCCCATCTATGAATGTCGAGTAAGTGATACTTCGCTGATTGGACAGACACTCATGCGTACACGCCGAGCATTGTATGTATGATATTCGAGAATGACGCTATGTCGGATGGGGTAAACTGCAAGTCCTATGCAATATTTAAAACAAACAACTGACTGACCATGGTCATGTGTGAGTTCCTCAGGAGAGTTCCAATCTACCATGTCGTGGCGCTCCGGTATACCTGTATAAGTCAGTTGTCTTCGATCATCTTCGAGTTGGAGAGAAATGGGAGAGGCAGCAAACTGTATCATAACGTCCTGTTGATATTTATACCCATGACTCGATTTTTTCGGTAACTAATGGCTAAGTCTATTTCAGAAGTATGCGAAGTGCCGACCCAGAAGTTCTGAAGTTTCTGGAAATGTCAGGTTCATGTAAGTAATAGCATTTTTGTACATGGCCTCGGGATAAAGGCTATTGCCACCTAAAGGCTAAAAATGTGGTGCAATTCCTCATAAGGTAGTCAAGATTATAAATATCCTATGCCGCCGCCACTGACCATGAAGTAATCTTCTTACTGTAAATGATTCTGATCCCAAGACTACGCTGGAAGCCCTCATTCCCTTGGAGTCACCCCTTTGATATGTTCTATCGGGATCAGAGCCTTTGCTGCCAGTGATCGAGGAAATATTCTGAACATGTCATAAGATGGACCTTGAAGAAGATATATGCATTTAACTACTCACTTCGAAGTTAAAAATCTCTTGCAACGTTTATCATGAAGGCCATAACAAGCCCCAGCCACAACAGTTTACCATTCATGGTTCCCAAGATTGAGATTGTCGTGTATTTATCTATACTGCTGTAGTTAGCATTTTATCTTCGAATGCCTAAGAAGGGAGTGCATAGTTTATTGTTCAATCTCGATGCCATACGTAAAAGACCGAATTTGGAAGCGAATAACTGGCATATGCCCCCCTCTCCCCGAGCCAGCAAGTATTTGGCTCAGTCATGCCGATGCCACTGGCAGAAATTCGTAAGTACAAGATTTGTATTGAAGACTAGTACCCTGCACTCCTTTGGACAGATGTGAAAGGTTTTGAATAGTAAATTGTGCTTCATAGCTATGTATTTTTCAGCCTTGAATGAAGAGCCAGCATATTCCAATCTACAAAACCATGATGCAGTGCTAAAACAACAAGTCAAGCCGTCACGGCATTGCAGCAGCAACATCCACATTTGGCATTGTGATGTCAATGAAGAGAAATCTCATTACTTGCTCCACGTGCTTGCAATGCATCTGTTCGGATGGAGCTTGATGCACTTCAAAAGTATCCACTGACTTCTTGTCATGACTCACAAGCATAGGTATTAGTTTTCCTGTTCATAATTGTTCATAATTACTATGTGAATTTGATGTGAATGTGAATGTGTGCATTTTTACATCGCCAACTTTAAGTCTCCAAGTTGCGAATTGAACATAAATTGATGCATACATATTTAATAGAAAGTGGGTACGCAATAGCATGCAAGAGCGCTAAGTTTCAGCACAACGCTCCCTGCGCTGAGAGCTGAAAACATGCCACATCAGGATATTCGGAACACCGTGCCTTTTACGTGGGAGATTGAGATGAACAATCGACTCAACACTGCTAAGAAGGTGAGTAAGTATGGTGATCCAAAGTTCTAGCGGGACCTTATCCCTCGCGTAATGTTATGAGTTCCAGAACACATACAATAGGCCAGGCCAAAGATTGAGCAAGCCAGTTTAATGAATGCCTATACATGGGCTGAAGGTGATTCAGAAATTGAGCTGATTATTGCGGATCAATGTCATTGATACTGATCGACCCTTAGACATTGGTTACCTGCAGCACAAGAAAATAAGGTTGTACACTACCACCGAAAAATATGCTGTTTGTCTTTGCACCGAGTGTCCCTGGTATTTCTGCCTCAGCCTAGTTGACCGCTCTGACATTTTCATTCAATAGAGAGGGTCAGGAGATGGACTTTATAGTATCTTACCATTGATCAACGTCCTTGTGCCCTGAGGTGCCTCTATTCAGCATTTCATCAAGGGCATTCAATTTTAGGTCTGGCTTGAATTTGATACTTATTGTCACTGCCCCCATTCTTCTGTATGAATATAGTTGTCTTTTGTCTTGTGGTACTTAGGGTTATGGATATGGGGTTTCCAATCTTCACCGAGGCGCTTCCTTTCCCAGTCCACCCTCTATGACTCCCGATGTTCCATAGCAGGCCTGAGAAATACATTTATAATTATTGACTTCAGATGGCTTGGGCATGCAAAAGACTTCTTATACGCCACCCTCGCTATGGGTTTCAGGCCTCAGCATATATTAACATGAGTGTTTGCTCCCATGTAAATGTCAAGGATCCAGTAGAAGTTGCCAGACAAGTATTGATCCGTCTGATCTAGGATCATCTACCAACAATCAGTTAATGTGTGATGATATTGAAACCTCTTACAAATGGGAAACCAGGGCATAACAAGCAGAGACGGTACAAATGATATGCATACAAAGAGCAGATATCAACTCAAGAAGATGAGGCAGTGACGTGAGGGTTGCCTGGGGGAAGCGGGTGGCTGAATGTGTAGGTTCGGACTTCTAGAAGGGCCCTCAGAGTTACCAATAAAGGTATTGACTGGAGGCCATCACCAGGTACGAGGACTAAATGAATGGTAAGGGTCCAATGGACTGGCTGACTGATCAAAATAACTCTTACCGACAGCTGGAGGGGCCGTGAAAGAAACAGGGTTGGATGCATCTCCAGGCTTGCCTTCAACTTGTAATAAATTTTATCAATGTCTGGCAAGGCAGTCCAGGGAGTGTGAAATCCGGGTTGTGATTCCGGCGCAGACAGCAACCTCACCTGATAAGGCAGGCGACTTGTTTTCTGACTTGTTCCATTACGGGTGCGCATTGAAAACCATTCTAGGGCAAAAGGAAATAACTTTGGACATGATACCAAGAAACTGAGCCAAGTAAGAGCCGTCATCACAAGGTCAATGGCAGCCTATCACTAAATGAGAGAGTGTCCAAGTCATTTTGAAGATGCCTCACCATGTTTCGATATGCAATGCACTTGGCAGCCTCTGTGAATTTGGTACTTGGTGGAAGCCTTGCAAGAGAATCACAATAATACTGTCGATATACGTCCCAATGCCATTCTACCACAAGGCAAATTGCAGTCAAACAAAACCTTAGAAAAGGCTGCAGTGGAGCACCATCACTTGTTAGATGGTAAATGATTAAAGATTGATCAGCGGGTAGGGTGAGGTGTGCCTGCAGTGGTAGCACCAGTGGAGGGAGTGGAGATGCGTACATGTTGGGCAGATAGTATGGGCCCAGAGGAGGCCCATGGCGAAACTGCTGGGGTGGACTGGGTGGTGGATGGACAAGCTCGTATTCTGTCAGATTTACCTGTGGTGGCAGTATCGTATCTGTGAGTACTGGTGCATCAGGAGCATGGTACCAAATTAAATTGTTTGGCGACCTCGTAGCAAGAACTGGTATACTGGGCAGCGAATCAATCCTGTCAAATGCTGTATGCACCAAGGTTGACGACGGAATGAATGATGGCGGATGTTGACCACGCTGTGGTGGTGAGGGAGTTTGCCCATATTCCATTGATCCCTGCATCTGTATCTTCTCCGTATTTCCTGCAGCAAGGGCCAGCATTCCATCCTGCGAAGACTTTTTTCAAAGGAGAAGTAGGGCGGGTGACCTGAGTGTTGGACTCGGTTCGTCCAACTTCACCTTGTCATGTATACTGATGGAGGATGGGATGAATGATGGCGATGGGTGGATTGACTGTATGGCTGCTGTTTTTTTGGAGTATCCTGGAGTAATTAGAAGGGGCAGTGTTATTTCTTGCGAAGACGAGCTTTTATCAAGCGCAGCTAGTCCAACATGTAACTGTTGTGCCGTTTCCACAGCTTTTTCTCTTCGTGGTTTCAGATGAACGAGAGGAGGACATGGTTTGATGATCGTGTTCATTGACATGCTAGACCGCGATCTCTGTATCAAACAGTGATTTTGCTGCTGCTGTAGCAAGGTGTCTGGTAGGGCATCAGAATACATCAATATGAGAGATGGTGGAAAAGCAGACGAACGAGAGAAGCCTCACTGTTATCTGACAATGCTGACATAGCGAAACTGAAGCTGGTCTAAGAAAATGATCCCAGAGGAAGCCATTGGTAAGATAGAAATGAAATCCTTGGTCGATGGCATGCAACAAGTTGCGGTACTTGTAATTTCAGAGGTATCTATGGCCTTCATGTACTTGATAAGTATTGGATGACCAAAATGGGCAAAAATGAGGCATCACTTGAATGGCTGGGAGTCACACTGGTCTGATGGTAATGAATATTATGAACAGGATGTTTTTCACCAAGTATATCTAGTTAGTAACGAGGATGGTAGGTCTTTAATACTGACACATCCATTTTACCGTTACAATGGCCACATGAGATGACCTTGAATGAACTATTGTTGTAATATGATGGTTCCCATAGAGCCATGTAGAGGTCCATGAGATGGGGCAGGCACTGTGCCATTCTATGGAAAGAATACTGCCGGGGTTAGAGCTATTCAGCTGTTGTACAGCTTGCCTAACCACTCCAGGAAACTTGGAGGAATTATACCTGAGCATGACAGCGGTCCCATCTTCCATTTAAGCACACTGAAATTACCTGTGTTTCCATAGGTTCCATACAGCTCCAGTTGAGTAAATATTGAAAAGATTTTCTTACAATGATGTACTCAAAGCGATATTGGTGGAGGGCAGAGAACATTGAAGCAAGATCAAGAACCTTGCAACCTTCCTCTCATAAAGGCGGAAATATCTCCGAATATTATAAGGAGGGAAACATTTGTGATGGAGGAAAATCACATTGCTCGCAGCTAGAAATCTATATTCAACCAGTCTTCATTCCGAGTTCAAGACAGTTTCTGGCACAATTCGGGCCGACTTCATCGGGCTGTTGCCACTTGGAGGAACGAAATAAGGGTATTCATTTACAGAAGCAACCTCATAGATGTTCCTAGGCTGGTTGAACACTTAATAGATTCCATAGATTCCAGGCTACTACCGCTCTTACTACCGTTACCCCAACTACTACCACATCGGTAATTTCCCATCCTTATGAAGGGTATAGGTGGTATAGGGAATTTTGCAGCCTACAGCATCTATAACGCCTATTATACCGCTATATACCTGTACAAAAGCCCTGTCATATTTATATAAGCATACTAATGTAGGCTTCACAGTGAAGTGATGTCAGAGAGAGTAGGGATTTGGTCAGTACTATCCACTTAGCCGAAGTGGGCTGGGTATGAGTCCGAACTTTGAAGGCCGACTTATAACATAAGTCGAGATGATGGAAAATCAAATGAGAAAAAAATAGCAATGATCTTCCGACAGCTAGTGTTGTCGTTCATCAGCAGAGCCTGAAACAGTATATGTATAATGCTGGCAAGGCCCACATCAGGGGTAAAGCCTGCTACGTTTATTAAGAACTACCTACTTACAAAGAAAATGTATAGATTGCCGGACTTAACACACTTGCTATGCCCCTTTGCACTGGATGCAAGACAATGCAACTTCAGTGAGGCAGCGAGTAATGAGATGATATCTTACTATTTGTTTCACGGGTGACGGCATTCATTGTCACATCAAACAAGTTATGGAGTTGGAATATGCTTTCAGGATATCTGAAAATGGTGATGGCATGGTGGAAGTGAATCAGTGATCAATGCCACAACCCTCAAACTGGCAATTCTGACAAGTAGGTGCTGCTCAAAAAAGATTTGCTCAGTGGCAGCCTGCGCCGCTACCAGCTCACATTTTCTTGCAGGCGGCAGAACACCTGTGGCTGCTACTGGCAGATGAAGTTCGGCCAAGCAACTCCGTGGTAGGTGTGACAGTAATGGGCAGTCACATGTAAACAGTGACAGACAAAGTAGCTGCCATAGTGCACACCGAAAAATTTACTTTCGTTTCACCATGAGAAACTCCCTTACATGGAAATCCCATGATATATGGAGTGGCCTCCGGAGAAAAATTGCTTGGTACATCGATCCATCTACAAGACCTACTACTAACATAGCAAGAATATGGCAACCTACAGAACCACTGGTCAGTGGTTAGTCAAAAGGGTACTGCAAACTGTCTGTCATATACATAGAATTCTCAGCTCTGAATCCCACTCTGCGAGCGCTAATCATCATCAGTGAACAAAATTGAACCCAGAAGAGATGACACGTACAGGGTGCCAAGTCGAAGCACGAGACCTCATTGAAAATCCATCGATGATTCCAGAGAGCATAAGCTATCGCCCACAATCCAGGCTACACTGGCAGGCTGAGATCCGTCATGGAATGTACAAGAAATAAGATGCATACCTCAAAATTGTCTCAAAATCAAGACAATGCCATACACATGAGTCTTCCATTTATCCACACAAAATGTTTGTCATGAATGCCAAGAAATTGACTTCTGAGAGGCTATAATGCCCATTGTAAGATAGACAAAGACGACAAGTAGTGGAATTTCAACTTGTTAGGTGACCAGTTGCTCCAGATTCAACTCGATTGCTCTCCTATTTCCTGCCTGCGGATGGTGGCTGATAGCAAATTCCCAGTTATGGGTTGGTCAGAGTGGGGGATTGAGCTATTTGCAATCGGGACAAGGAATTGGCGAGTGTTGTCCTACTGCATCACCACTCGTGCATCTGCAGCTCAAGGGTTCAGTTATGGTGCCAAGTTGTGTGCACGGTGCGTCCTTGGCGTGTTTTCATCAAGACGTCTCGGGATGGTCCTTCATATGCATTAGGCAGAATTCCAACTCCCATGCCCCACATCATTCATGGGTAGGCTTGTAATTTCAACTCAAGCTTCCTTTACATAACATGTGAGATTTGTGTCTGTTTCGCAGCAGACATTGGGATCAGGTACATTTCTAATCAGCATGTCACATTCCCAGTAGACGGATTTCAATGTTTGTGACAAGTTCAAACAGATCTGAAAGCAATTGTCACTGGCAATTGACCGGCAAAAGAAAGACCCCTATCTGAGGTGTGACACTGGATTCCCTTGGGAATTTTGAGTCTGATATTGCATCCAAAATTACTAAGCAGTCAGTAAGCTGATAGCGAAAAAGGTCCCAACTTGAATCTCACATGGTATCCTTAAACAGTTAACTTCAGTCTCCAGATGGTGATGCATCATCTCATGTCAGGCAGAGTGGTGATTTTCAAAGTCTGAATATTCATGAGAAAATAACCTGTGGAATATGGTTCAAACTTCAATGGGAGGCTTACTTTCATGAAAAGTCTCAACGAGCAGTTCACCTTGCTCACCGAATGGTGATACACATTGTCAAAGCCATAGATGATAATGGTTGATCGGCACAACACAGGTTGCAAGTTCACATTCTGCAGGAAGATATCAGCAACGATCTTAACCTCCAAGCGGAAGCAAATCACCTTGCTTCAACACTCAAGCTTCAACCTCTCTCTAAGTTCCCCTGCTTGCCAGATGGCAATATGTCATCTCATGGCAATTCTGGGTGCAAGCTGATGGTCGGAATGAGATTAAAGATCGTCGGTGACAGCCAAGGCAACATCCGGGGGGAGCATGTGGGATTGTGATCCCCCATGTCAAAAATCAGGTCTGGAGATGCCCAAGACGGCGCTCTCAGCGGGCCTGGAGTAGGTAGTACACCTACTGAAGTTTTGTTCTCATTGCTCATACTCCAGTGTTTCATCCGCCAGATGATCGAATTTCAGCAGCAATATATATATATATCTTTGTATATTCATTCAAGACCTATGGTACGGCGGCAAGCTTGACTTTACTTGATGTCAGTCTGGTAAGGAAAGTCCCATCAACAGCTGGGATTTACAGCTCACAACATGCTGTAACCCGCTACTCCAGTAAACATGGCTTCCAACCAGGCCTTAGGTGTAACCTCGCCATGACTGCCAGAAAGGATGGTGTCGGTTATTGAATCCCATGAGATATCTGCTCTCCTTGTACATGCATGTACAAAGCTGCTACCAGCGATGGCCAGGACTTTAAATTCAAACTGGAGAGTATCATCAGCACATCTGTGCAATGCAGGCAGCACAAAGGTACCTTGAGTTGGGAAGATTGTTCCCAACGCGGAAGGTTTGTACTCCCACTCATGACATATAGCAGCACCTTAGAGCACTCGATGTCTTCAGAAAGGAATGAGAAGAGTTCCATCTGGAAATTATGATGAAGACCTGGATAAACAGGAACAATCAGAGTGGGCCCAACGTCAATATAGTCCAAAAGTTCGGTAGGTGTGCAAGGCTCACAATCATATACATATGTGATGGCATTGAGGGGACCACATGAAGCCCCAGTGAAAGCCTGATACAAAGGCAATCAGACTTGACCCAAGATGAGTGAAATTCACATACGTGTGGAATAGTCAATTCAGGGAGCATCTCATTAAATGCCTGATGGAACCCTTGGCACATCTGTTGGAAGGCCTCAGTTTGCCAGAATGTGGTGTTACCGATTACTAACTCCAAGATCAGGTCCTGCGTCTGCATAACGTGTTCCTGGAGAGTTCATGAGCACCTCAGCCCAATGTGGTGGGCCTAGATTGCATATAAGCAGGATGGATGAAATCCAAAAATCAAATACCTACCTGGAATTGTGTTTGTAGGCCAATCAAGGCCTGCGGGACTGGATCTCCTAGATTATTGCTGATGAGATCTGTTGGTGCAAGGTAGAACCACAGACAAATAGAATCACAAAGCCTGCGGTCCAATGACTGCAATATCAGACCTGTTAGATCTCCCAGATACTTCAAAGGGTCTTGCCCTGGCGGTGGCAGCAAGGTAAGAAGAAAAGCAGGATGCAGATCATTGAGTGGGAATCCCGTGTAGGCAGCATAGAGTGAAAACGCGGTGCTGTCAGCACGCCAAATGGCCAAGTTGGATTGATTGTACACACGACTAGGGAAGACTGGTATTTTATACTTCCCAAAACAGGAGTCTGTATAGTGCAGGGAGTCAAGAATGAACTTGACCAAGGCTGCATGAACCTGAATATTGACGCTCGAACCAGTAGCAGTGTCTTCTGCGTGGTCTGAATGAATCCTTAAGTCAGGGTCTGAGTAGGATTGAAGGTTATTCCAATGGTTTGGAGGTTGTATATCATCGATAATCAGAAGCCAGGGGAAGTCAGATTCATTCACAACGCCATCGAGGAACATGCCCATATCAAGATGGAAACATCTTTTGTAGAGTTTGACCAGACACATATGGACAGCGCGACCCGCCTCTGCTGGTGTCCTCGCTTCGATGCAAAGGTATTCGTCACTTAGCAAAGAGCTGGAGGAATCCCTCTGCACTCTTCTCTGTGCATCATATATCTCTGCAGTATTTGAGGGTCCTCGCCATAATTCGAATGGGGGAGGACCTGCAGTGATCTAGATATTGGATGCATGTGTAAATGGAGTCAATAAAGTTAAGCATGACCCACCTGAATAGAAGGCACCATCCGGGATAGCTGGGGGTCATGAATGGGCTCTGACTCATTCACCTAGGATCTTATAAGTACTAGAAGGTCCTAATCAGGTAATGTGTCTTACCTCTGACGCATCGTAATCCGAAGCAGGGTAAGCAAGGTCATCAATTGGCTAGATATTCACCATAGGTCAACACCAACTCATTCAACAAGGGACTGTTGGTGTACACTAGTCGAAGCCTGCGCTTGCTACCGGTTCAATATAAGAATCAGAAATGTGATAATAATGTGTGATGGCCTACTATGGATTCTTCATTGACATCCATCAGCTGATATGATAATAAGCAAACAGCGGAGACGATCAGTACAGAGACATACCTGAGCAAGTGGACATGGAGAAGGCGGAACATTCTACGAAACCTTCAATCAACAGGACTTGGAAAGATAAGAAGAATACCAACCTCGTCCTCATCATCACTGTCAGTCAAGTCATCAGAGTAAGAGTTTTGAGGACAAAGAGTGCAGTAAGCTTGTCCTGTCGTCCCCAGTTGGGGTCGAGATGCGGCAATCCTACACTGAAGAAATGGCAGGTGCTCAGACAGATCACTGTTGGGTGCACAGCCAATATTGCGCCAAAAGAATGGCAAACACGCAAGGATCGTATCCAGATAGCAGCTATGAATGCACTCTCGCTTCAGATCTGCTATTGGGAGTTGGAGGTCAGGCCTGCATTGGAAAAGATGCATCAGTTTCCCGTGCATGTTGGAAGTCGACGGTGCTAGAGATTTATTGAGAAGTTTTTCAAAGGTGATCTACTGAGGTCCTTACCAACAAATAGAGTCCAATGATTCTCATGATTGGAATGGAATGGATCTATGTCCAGTGTGGAATTGGGGCCTACCCTTACAGACCACCTTTTGACATTAGTAAGCGTAAAGTTTGAAATTTGTAGATGACGATCTCCTGTGGTTCGATTGACTGCGTGAAGATAACGAACCAAATCATGATCAGAAATAGGGCCCTGGGCTTTATAGAAGGCTTGAGGGCACCACCCACTACTAGCAGGAGTTGCAGATGCCAAGTCTGTGTTGACAGTCATGGATAAATGATTCCCTGACCCGAAACGGTCGCTCATCGCCCTGTGAAGATTAGCCCATACATTGAAATTACCAGTGTTGTCGGCTGGTTGAATTGTGAGTGAGAAGGCAAGCCCCAAATCCCAAAGAATCCTGATGCTAGGGACCACATCTTCTTTCCCTATGCACAAATGCCTTGGCTTGCAGGTGGTATAGGTCATTCCCAGTGGTAAGGGTCAGGGAAGGCCATTGAGAATATCTTCAAAACAATGTTTGCACTGGCAATTGTGGGTCAGTAAGTAATATGATGCCAATTATCAGCCATACCTGCAGTGGAAGAGTGCAAATCCATAATGTAAATGAAGACGCTCATCTGCTTGTGCCCATTTGAAGATGTGGGGGCCTTCCGATTCTAGATGCATGAAGCTGAATGTGTGCTTGACGTTCAGCTGTGGCATCAGTCTGATGGCATTGGTCAGGAGTATCATCTGAAGAGATTCAAGCAATGGTCAAGAGTGGGGTATGAGTCTGTAATGGCATGGTACAGCCTTCTCCAAGGCGACGCACATGATCGGTAGGTCTTTGACCCTCTGAAGCTGGTCTGGTGTAGGGACGGATACAGTATGAAGAATGGGGACGTTCCACATATCGTACAGGCTGCTGGTTGGACTCAGGCATGTGTGTCAGTCTAGGCTGAATGCCAGATGGTGAAGGATCTGGAGTTGCTGGACTCTGCAAAGAACTTGATGTCATTGAAGCAGGAGAGGGGTCCACTGTGTTCGTGGAAGAGGGATGTGCATTCGTAATTGAGCTGGGTGGAAGGAAGACCAAACTGACTGAGAATGGGAGGAGGGTAACACTGGAACTCCAAACGGGGGTCACTCCAATGCCGGCGTACATTGGGAAACCAAGGTGAGGCTCTTCTTCTGGTTCATTACCGTACGCAGGGGCAGTCTGAGTAGTATTCGGTGGCAAGGACCTAGTGATTGTTCTGTAAGGGTTGAGGATAGGGACATAATCAGTCAGGCATGCAGAACATGTACATGTTTCTGCTGTCTGTACACAGTTAGCGACAGTTGGCCTCTGACATCCTAGACATACCTTTTGAACAAACGCAAAGCACTCATTCAACAAGAGTTGATTTACAACAGTGGACTGGGCATCAACATGGGCATGTATGCCATACGAACACTGAAACTGGAGCAGCTTCAGAATCACATAAGTGATGAGAATTCTCGTACCTACCTCTTGACCGCTGTGTTCCACGAAGGAGGACCGAGATCCGAATTGATTGCAAGAACAGTCATAGAGGAGACACCACCCTCTCAAAGGCAAATCCAAAGTTGGAGGCATTGCAGGTGGGGCAGCTGAGAGTGCCAGACAGGCGATTTATATCGAATGGCATTGTTGTATTTCGAGAGTTCGTCTTGGTGATGTGCTCGGTAACGGCAAGTGGCAAATGGACTAGAGGCTGGCAATGAACACCAACAACACTAAACCAATCACTAACTCTACACTTATCACCAATGTATTGAATTCAGGCGTTTCGAGTACGATAGAAGCACTCTGCAGACTTCAATAATCAAGGAAAGTTGTTTAAAGATGTTTTATTTCGTTACTAGTGAGCTATACAAGTGTACTACTCGCACTAGTGGGGTTGGTAAGACACAATTGGATGAATAGTGACTTGACTTGAGCTACTGCACTCGCTCTGACTGGGACTGCTTCAAACTAGTGGCTCTCTTGGCCCTATAATGTCTTACAAGTGAATAAACACTTGACTAGTCGCTTTCTAGGCAGACTAGTGGCGCTCTTGGCCTAAGAATAATACTTTAAACTTCGAGAACTCGCTTGAACTAACTTCGAAACACTCTTGGCCTTTGCAGGACACAAAAGATTGCTCTAAGACACTTCTATTCACTCAATGCTATGGGTAACTTAGTGACTAGTAGCTGCTGAGTCAAGGTTAAGCACAAAAGCCTTTAATTGGGGCACTAGATACTGACTAGTAGGTCACAATTGCGGGGATGGCTTGCCTGAGCTGCACGTGCACCTATTCTACTACTTATATACTGGCCAACAAGGTACAATCGAGATATAAATAACTGACTAGAGGGGTATTATTGATAAGGATTTCTTGGCTAGTCACGAATAATGGTGAATAATCACGCAATAGTCGGTCTAGAAATGGCTGCTTGCTGACTAGTGGGCCTAGGAGCTCCGCTAGAGGTGGCATTCCATGTTCTTGGCCTAGCAACGCTCCACTTGCATCAAGGATAAACGGCTAGCCTAACGAGCGTGCCTGTAGCAGCTGTCGATCGTGATCGAAGGCACAACCCGGCTATACTAGTTCTGATCGTAAATAGATCTGTATTGTACTAGCCCGATCTGGACAGCTGCACTTCATTTCTAAATTCATTTCTAAGTCCCATTAGAGACTGCTGCACCGCTAGTCAACTTGTCTTAAGCATTCACATGCAGACCGTTCCACTAGTGATTGTACTTTCACAAGACCTGTATGTTCTGCTTCTTTTTGGGTGCACTCATAGCTACCCCCGTCGACTAGCGGTTGTCATTTACTGACTTGCTTGGTATTCGAGGTGCTAGTCACGCCGGCTGATAGACTTGACCCAATAGTGGTATCGTGCCTAAATCCTGGCTCAACTAGTAGCTTTCTGGCTTGACTATCAGCTTGAAGCCTCCACTATAGTCCTTTAGTTATTGCTAGTCTAAGATAGATATGCGCTAGTATGATTACAAAATCGCAAAATCTAGGTGTGAACACGTAGATGGCGTATCATCGGTTATCGAAAGCAAAGTTTTGGCCGCAACTTGTGGGGCGGTAACATGGTACTGGAGATGTAGACTGCAGATAAGCTTTGTTTGTCATTGTGTGACTACATTGATGATGCGTGGCTCGACTTCGTGCTGTCATGAACCTCCAAGCTGTCTTGAACCTCTGAGCCGTCTTGCTCTCTAGTCTTGAAATGTCCAGATTACTGTTGTCAAATCGTGATTTCCCACCCCCCAATAACCCTCTGGTCCACTTCTTTGTATGTCAGTGCCATGAGTAGCTGCCAGTACTCTGCAATCGCCTCTTCCATCCTCTCTCACCCAGATGGGACTCTTGCGATTTTTGTAGGCATAGCTCATAGCGGTTGGCCAATCTTACAACTCTATGAAGAGTTGGAAATTTTTACATCAGCGCCATCCTGAAAATCGGAAACAATATGTCAGGGTAAGTCATTGCTGGATCCATTCTATCACACACCTTGTAAATAGTGCGAGTTGAATCACACTCTCCTTCTTGCTCAACATTTGGTCTCTTCGTTTTCAACAAGTCTCTCGTCTGCTCGATGCCAGGCCACTGCGATCAAGAGTTGAAGCTTTATTGACGCACGCAAAAGGGAATGAAAGAGCTGATAGTGCAGCATCTATGACACCCATGCTCAGAGGTCGAAGCAGAAGAATCCACAACGCCTACACTTGGAGATACAAGAGCGGCTGCAGCAACCTCTCGAATGGCACAGGTCTGCATTCTGTGCGGAATGCTCCTTTAGGCACTGAAAGTGACAACCACCGCAGTCAGGCGGTTGAATCGGACAACAAATAGCTCTTTGTCAGACCCTGTAGTGCCATCGTGTTTCTCTACATGCTCTATAATGCAGAATCCTTGACAGCATGTAATATAAGGCTCACACCGGAAGTTTGTGTGAAGGTGGCTCAGAGATTTAACAGGATTTCCTCAATATTACATTCGCGATGTCTAAGTACTCGAACGGCCTGCCGAGCTTCACCCCCCATGATAACAATTGTCAGCTAATTTGCCACGCCTGGATATGGGGAGGTGCTTACTATAACAAGACGGGGATAGCCATAGAGACCCGGTATGCAAAATCCCACACAGAGAGACTAATGAGTTTTGTGGCAAACAGTGCCTTTCTTCAAGATTTCCAGGGCTGAAGAGGGGCTGGTCACGATGAGAAGGTAGGATGGAGGTTCAACACGTCCTCAGCAGAGCAAGCAAATGCCTGGTTTAGAAGAGAATCACCGATGTTGGTGCCAGAGGAGGTGCTCAGAGAGCAGGTCGCCCTAATATTGGAATAAACGTAGAGGTAATCGACTCTGTGGTAGGAGCGCCACCATGAAATAACAGCAGAATCCCAGTGCCCACTTGAAGCACTCTGCTCTAGGCATGGTAGGATCACTGTCATGGAATAATGGCCCAATCCCAGCGCACACTGTGATGCTAGACCTCCAGCCATGAGATGAGCAGGTTAGGTCCAGTCATCTGAGCAAATACACTGCTGCCATGGGATGGCAGTTGGGTGGGAGTGCATGAGATCGACATTACTTAGAGCTGGAAGCAACTTAGTGTAGTCTTTGCACATGTTTGTATCTGAAGCTGTCAGAGTTTCAACCAGACAGGAAAATTTGCACCAAGTCCGAACCTCTTCACGACCAGCCCTATATTCAATGGCGTGGGACATTGCCAACTGAACAAGCCAAGGTTCCACTTTGGCACCATCTTTTGGCTTGTAAACTTCTTGCCAAGGTCCCACTTTGGCAGGGTTTGAATCTCCTGGTACCCAAACTCCTGCTAAGGTCCCACTTTAGCAGAGTTTGAATTGCGAATTCACGGCTAAGATTCTGAGTCATGTACACGGTATGCTCACATACAAACCAGGATGATGTTGAAGCAGGCTGACACCTCTCCAGATTGCCACTATGTCTTCCAATGCAGGCGCGAGTCCTTCAACAGGCGCTGCTGCCACTGACAGGTATTTTATTTTCGCCCAGTTGATCTTATACTTGTCGGGCTGACATTGGAACAGTGCCTCCCTTTGAAAGATTGTAAGCACTGAGGGCGGCGGGCAATTCGTCCTCTTGGGGACCGAGTCTTCCACCCATGCCGACTTCCACCCGAGAACTCGACTATTCAGCTGACCCGAGCCCCACCAGTACAGTTATGCAGGTGGTGATAGCAACCGCACCAAGCTAGGTTGGAGGATCATGAACTCATGTACAGGGTTCATCCTGGTTGTGGCTGAAATTGCATACAATTCAGCCTGCCGGCTGAATTTCTGGGAGGTGGCCTATCAACACTTTGGTTGACATGACAGACCTACTGAAGGAAAGTTGGATGGCTCATGACGGAGAGGGCTACGATCCCCTACAATCCAAGAATGGGGACAATCGTCCACTGGAATACATGGGTCTGTTAGTGGTGGCCGATAGGTGCCTGTTTGGTCACGCAGTTCCATCAATGATTCGGGCACATATACCTCTGTGGATTATCTGGGGAAAGTGCCAGATACACGAATGCAGGTCTGTAGAGTATCACTCACAACAAGGAGCCATATTATGAAATGATCTTGGAAAGAGCGGCTGCAGTAGTGTTGGGTCTGCGTCATAGGCTTGCTCACACAGTGGATGAGATGATGACATCCCTGTGTAACTGGGGCATAAGATTGTCCACTTGCATATGAGTTCAAGGCTAACACGAGGAGAGCATATTCATCAGATCTGCTGAGTGCGTCCGATACCGAGTCAAGGGTTTTCAGCCAAACATGGAGGATTATCAGAGCTATGTTCAACGGCGACAGCAACTATTTGAGATCAATGAGATCCTTCAGGCAGTTTTGAAGCATGGTGGCTTGATCTGGCGCCTAGCTGTGGGGATAGAACATGAGCAATTCGAAGAAGTTGTCCTCAGCAGCCCATCGAGGAGAGTCATGCAGATTGGAGGTGGAAAGGAAGTGGGCTGGATGTTGGTTGTTGGAGCGCTGACAATGAATCTCAGTATCTGCATCGGGGACTTCAAGTGCAAGAACCAGGCAGAGTGGAGGAAATTTATCAAGCTGTGTCGCAATGCTCCTAAAGCTCGTGAAGCCTTCGAAAAAGATATTTTGTCTCATGGTGAGTTCATTTTTTTTGATGGCGACTGTAGTAACTAATGACAGGTTAGAAGTCTTACAGGCTGAATTCCGATGGAGATTTATCATCAAAAGTAAGAATATCTTCATTGATGAGTATAGTGCTTACTGATTGTCTACCACAGTAAAACGTACCATACAGACAGACATAATATATCGTAGTTTTGGCTTTTTCCAACCGAGCGTCATAAGATGAGTTGAGGCGACAGACGGCTAGTCTGACATGGAATGCCACAGGAACCATGTATGGTGTCTGAAGACCGCACAACAGGAGAGTGCCTCAAGTCATGTCCCAAGGCAAGGTCACTCTGAAGATGGCTGTGCAGCCATGTACTACACATTCTGGTGGATGGTGACATTCATGATAAGTTGTACTTTGTTTAGCTGGCCATAAGTCCCATTGTTAACTGTGTATCTATGTAGGGATGAGCGCCCGTTGTTCTGGTCTAAAGGCTGTATCTTTTCTCAAGGCTACTCTTAGGATAGGAGGCGTATGCTTAAGACTCGCCGAGTCAGAGGTTATACTCTCATCTTGAGATGATTGAGTATTGATTCATCAGGATGAGTGGGTGAGTGACCAACATATGCAGGCAGTGTATTGAACGCTGCCTTCAGATGAAAATCGTATACTGATGGGTCTCCATGGGCAAGGATGGCACGACCACCTAAGTCCAGGCTTGAACTTCATGCCATAAGTGGGCGATGGTTTGTCTTAAGGCGCGCTGGTGATCTCACTGGTGCACATTTAGACATGCCCACTTCTTTTTCAGGGATTTGTGTCTTCAGTGGTCTTCATTCGCTGGAAGCTCCAATGTCCTCAATGAAAGTGCACGCGTCGAAAAGTAAGTAAACTGGAATACCGAAGCATTGCCTTTTTTGAATTTATCTTCAGATTTTAGTGTATCAAATTGTCACTGCCTCAAGACTTGAATGGCAGCAAGTTCTGAGATATCAGAAGACATCTGGACTGACCAAAGCACTACTTTGGGCCCGTCTTCAGGAAAGAAAGTTTTGTCGAATGGGCTGGGACCAATCTGCCCTATTGGGGATGTTGGCAAGCAAGAAACATAGGCAGACTGGTTTATCTGAGTTTAAATTACCTTCAAGCATGAGTGGGTGAAGCCACTCAAAATGAACTATCACGCGTTTTGTAGGCACGTCCTTCGATATTTTGCATTTGAAGTTTATCTGAACATCATCATAGACTGGCCGCCCAAGCCTGTATCATTAAGTACGGATCTGCCCCCACCAGTACTTGCTGGGGAACCATCAATCGCTGCTAGTTGTCTCATTAACACCCCAACGAGCGGTCCTCAAAGAACACCTAATAGAAGAGCGATTGCGGTCCTGATCGGAATCTTGCAGCAGTATGCCACCAATCCGCCTCTTTCTGTAAGTGGTGTAATCGTCGGCTATTTAGATCTAGCTCTTCATCTTGACTAGGTTGAACATCTGCCATGACAGTATCTTTCTGCAAAGGCCCATCCTTTCCAAGAGAATTCAGAAAATTCTTGGCCTCAAGTTTCTCAGAGTTGTCCCATAAACAAGTTTGGTTTGTTCAGCCTGTACTTTGAGACGAGTATTTTCTAATTGCAAGTCTTCAGAAGGTTGCACCTGGATTTTAATTTACAGGAACCAACACAAAACCAACAAGCCAAGTAAGGATTTGACATGAGAAGCCATGACGTACGGCGCTTCTGTTCCAGTACACGACACTATATCAATTATTAACAGTGAGCATGAGAGTAGAGGGGCATCTTGCTAAGCACGCAACATCAAAGTAACGGTAACAGGACGTCAGACGTAAGCAGCAATGACAGCCACCCCAACATTCTGACTTTTAAGGGAATTTATTTTATCAAGCTGGGCCAAGTTTCTACGATTAGCAGTTCCCGTGAGTTTCAGGATGACCCCAGGCTCATCTTCCCGAAAACGTGGCCGAAACGAGTCAAACGATAATTCACATGCTTCGAAGGACCAAATTTCAGGATAGGTGGCCCACAACCATTCCTGCCCCTTTGGGAAGAGCTTCCATCAACCGGCATGTCTTCGGCATGCTGTTAAAGGCATGTGTAACCTTCGAACTTCGTAATTTTATTCAGACTAAGGACTTGCAAGGTCTCCCCGTGCAGCGCACACTTCGGCCTTCTATAGTACATATACTATGTTGTAAGAAGCGATGAATATGTTACCAATTATTTGCAACGACAAAGTATCATTGGCTAGCGTACTTGAACAGGGACCTTGGCGACTAGGAGAGTTGAATTGTACTGGCACTCAGACTCACATGTTTTTTTTTTTTGGGGGGGGGAGATGCAAAGTTATCGATATTGTGGTTTCTTTGATTTGCTGATTTATGTCTCTGATGCAGATGAGTATCCTTCTTCAGCACAAACTTGTATTTAAATTATGAACAAAATATTATGTATAGCATTTGTACCAGATTCAAAAAAAGGGAGAAGTACTGTGCTTGTGTTTCTACCAGCTTCTTTTTATTCCAACATAAGCCTCCCTGTGTTGTGATGTATGATAGAAGGCAGATGCATGCGAGGAGACTCTGCAAGTCTGAATAAAATTACGAAGTTCGAAGGTTACACATGCCTTTAACAGCATGCCGAAGACTTGCCGATTGATGGAAGCTTTTCCCAAAGAGGCAGGAATGGTTGTGGGCCACTAATCTCAAATGTCAAAAGCTTCCGACATTCATTAAGAAGTTTTCACTGATGAAATATGAAAACTTAGCTATCAGACTCACTCGCACTTACAGATATGAGTGTAAGTGCGTATTCCGTGAAATTGTTTGCATACTCAGCTTTTGTAGTGCCAGAACCCACCGATCTCTCGAATGCCAATGGAATTGCTGTCTAAAATGTTTCTTAGTACTAAAGAAGGCAACGAAATTCATCTGCGAGTGGGCGATCCCACCGATTCTGCATATGTTATTGTGAATGTCTGTAGGCAGTGGCACGACATTGCAGAAAACGAGTGTCCGGCTCTATGGGCATCGTTGGCTTTCAGCTTCAGTACGCAGTCCAGGGAAATTGAGGGTCGGATGAGCTTTCCAACAGCTATCGCTTTGCGCCGTTCGTCGAATCGTCCTTTGGATATCAAATTCCAGGCTTCGCTCCTTGAAGATCGTGTTGGGGCTAGTATCGCAGTTTTGCAGATTCTCCTCTTGCAGAGTGCCTGGTGGCAGTCTATAGACATGATCGTAGGGTCAACACATCTGCGTTTACTGGAAGGCCTTCGAAATGCAGCTTCTCTACTATCATCTGCCAGTGTCATATTGCACCGACACAAGATCCAGGAACCCACCAAGATTTGTGCTTTCAAATTTGCCATAAATTTGGATACGTTGACTGTTTCCGGTCTTCAGCCCACAGCTACCCTCTGCATTCAAGGACAAAAACTTGCTCACTTTGAGGATGTCCATGAATCGATTGTTGGCATTGGGTTGGAAGGCCTGATTGCGCCTCTTGGTCAGGCAAACAATTTAACTCGCCTTTGCCTTCAGTATGCTCAAACAGTCAGAATGCGTAATTCGCAAACACCAATCACCACTTTCACAGCAGTGATTGAGTTCAAGGTTGCATCTTCGAGGGTAATGAAGATCACAGCGTTCCCTGTTCTGGAAACTCTCGTCGTTGAGCGTGGTTTGGTTTGGTGGGCCGATCTTAACTCAGATCATATGGATACTCTTACCCTCTCCGCTGTCTGAGGCCTTCTGGAACATTCCCATTGTCAGCATACCCTTCAAGAATTGGAATTCCATAATGTGCCACTTACAGGGCACATTCTGCCCATTTTACACCTTGCCCCAAATCTCAGTACCTTGGTTCTCTGTTTTGCGTACTGGAATACTGGTGCAGATCATGTGTTCAGCAATATCCTGTTGGAATTAAAACACATGCAGTCCGATGGATCACTCGCCATTGTGCCACGTCTACATCTTTTGATGCTCTCTATTCATCATACCCCTGTTCTGGCATTTTGGAATGAACGGATGGTACAAGCAATGGAATCCCATGCCAGAAAGCAGATCTTTACCTTTGGCCTTTACGTGGATAGCTCCCACGTGTACTTGCCACCCCTTATGAAGGAGCAGTTCTCACGCTTGAAGAGTTGTAGCGATCAGGATAGCTGTCTGAAATTCAATGACACTGAAGTCACAATTGTGCGTGCATGATTGCTTTCTTGTTTGAGGCCACCACTGACTCTGAGTTCAGGATTTTATCCAGAAGGTAGATTGAATGTCAGTGGAATGAAGTTTGAGTCCAACTGGTGAATGTGCCTTTCTTCCAGCTGTGGCTCTGTGTCTTGATAGAGTGCAAAGGAGATGGGTCGCATGAATGGTCTCAGGGTATATGAATACAACTTTGTTTGGTTGACTGTGTGAACACAACTTGAACTTCTTAGTTTCTGTCATGTGAAAATTAAACGGTCCGTACAAAAACCCAGGTCCGATTAAACTGTTCGTGTACATGAAACTGTTAATCATACAGAGTGTGAACTGTCCCATCCATGACATTTCGATACTCATCTCAACATCCTTTAAGGACAGCTAAGAGATCCTTTGTGGATGCAACCTGCACTCAAGGCTATGAGATGATGGCTTACAGGTGAGTTAATGGGTGCACTTCACAAATACAATCTTTAATCCTGTGACAGGTTTGGAATTCGGAGCTGTTTAACACTGTCTTGAAGCTGCTTCGACATGAAAAAGGAGAAAGATCATTGGATGTCTGAGTAAGGAAACCGCTGGCTATGTATTATCTATATCATTGATATCTTGACTAGGGATGAGTGGGAGCAGGTGAGAAAGGTCCCTGATGGCTAATGACAGACTTTTGCGCATTGACTGACTCGACTCATACCAAGAGGCACGACAGACCCTACCAATGACATTGATAGCTTTGAGTGCCTCCCATCCATCTCCATTTCATGTGTAAATCCTCTGATGAGGCTGCACATTGCACCGTTTCCCGCCGATATGCCCACTAACCCTGCCCCCATTCTCAGAATCACTCGCATGGGGATCGACTTCAATTGCAACACACCATGGAAACTCTATGCTAAAACAAGTCCAGATACGCAGTCAAGTCGAACATTGGTCTCCATCTGGGTGTGCAGAGCCTTGCGCATGCCCAGAACCCACCTGAGAGTATGACAATGATGATGGTGATAACAACGGTGTGCCCAGCAGTGGCAGAGACTCGTTTTGGATCGGTATAGATTGTAGGAGAGAGGTGCTGAGGTGTAGAGGGTGAATGAACAGCCTGTCTCAGTCAACTTTTGGTTCGGCCCTAAATCCCTTGGGGATCGTGAAAGGTATTCAGGCTGCATGACATCCCTATATGCGCAGTATTCTATCAGGCCTCCAAGGAGTCATGAATCTGTATGAAATGCTGTGCGTGTCTTGTGCTTTTGTTCCAGGCAAGCTCACTAACATCTCCGCTGTTACTTAGTGGTAGTGAGGCATTACAGACGAGGATGCACATGACACTACTCAAGACTCTGGTCAAACGACAAGGTGAATATCACACTTTCGAGGGCGACGATCATCTAGACTCTCTTAGTCATCACAATATTTTCAGGAATTATTGCAGCGATGTCGTTTACTGTCCCAAAGACTATGTGCATCTCCATACCCTTGCTGTCTAACAGAAAATCAAGTTTACTGCTAAATTGCATGGGCCTCACCTTTGTCTGGGATTTTCTCAAAATGATTATTAAAAATATTGACCTCAGTTTGAAACACACGAGAAAAATTCTTGTCGGCGATGCTATCCGTGGCATGTCTGGTGGGTGGGAAAAAAGTGTATTAATCTCACAACAGTAAACGATCTTTACCTTAAGTTAAAACAACAGAAGCTGATTTATTTTCAGTTCTACCCACATTCTTGATGCGTCTACTTGGAATTTGTCTGTGTGCTTCATATTGCCACCGGTATTGCAAAAAAATGACAACTGTCGTTTACTTGAATCAAGCCAAAGACTCCCTATGCAAACTATACAACAAGGTAGGTAGTTTTCATCGACATACTGACATGCATCTCAATGTTTCAATGTTAACAGAATTACAGGTCTGTTATTTTCGAAGGCAAGATGGCCTGCTAAAGCCCTGCTAATGAAGCACGCTCCTGCTTCATCGATTTGGACTATGAACCTGCCATCTGTCAAACTACTACCGATTTCCTCGTCGCCGTCACCGATCCTAATGGAAGGATACCCCACTCAGACGCATTCTTGCAACTTACTTCTAGGCTTCCTCGACTTCCAAATGGAACAAGGCCTAGATCCAGCGTTTCAAGATGGAATGCATAGGCAAAGCAGATATGGCTCACTCATACAAGGAGAGCGCTCGAGAAGAACATCTGAAGCATACACGATTGGGTCCTGCTCACTTGACCTTACGCCAATGCAGGTCAGAGCAGTCACGCATTGTTTAATAATTTTGAAATCACTTCCTCATGGTATCCATACAGTTTATTCCTGTTCCAAGGCATCTTTTCATTGACGGAAACACCCTCACATACCTTTCATGTGATTGCTGTTTCAGTCACAGTAGCGAGTAGTGTCTGTTAAATTTCTTCACTAAGTTCTCATCAGTTTGGCACAGACTTTCGGCATCATCGTCACCTTTCTTGTCACATATGCTACAGCTCTCCTCACTCTCTGAAGTCAGTACAAACCTGATTTTGGCCAACTCCATGGTCTTGTTCAAGTGCAGAGCAAAAACCAATGCAGTACCAAAGAAAAACACTGACAGTGATGATGCTGAGAAGCCTTCTCAACCACAACACAACATGAGGTGTGGGCCTGAGCGATGAGGTAAAGTCTGGAGATTACGACAAGGCGCTCAGGGCAACACCTTCTGTGATGGACTGTCAGCACTTGACTTGCACAGTTCCAGTTGTGGATAACTTTTGAATGCCATTCTGGTGCTTGTGTTGAAGTGCGTTTCATTCTATTCTTATGCAACAAATGGGAACTTCTGGCTGATTATCCTCTATCTTAGACGACTCTTCTCAATGTCTTGGTAGAGCGTGCTGACATTGATGTCATTACTGGCGACCAGTTCGTCAATAGACATGACCTGCCGAGGGATTTCCAATCTCAAATGTATGTCCAACTCCTCGTTGGCCTGCACCCAACACTGATTAACTGGCATCATAGTGAATACTCTTGGTGGCAAGATACCCATGTTCAATTGGCAACCATCCATGAGGCGCTTTTTTTCTCCAAGCAATTGCATCTGCCTACGTCCGTACCTCTGAGTGAAAAAGAGGATTGATGCGTAGCACCTTTATCTGATTAATGATGTTCTTATGCCTCAGTACTCAGTGTGGAGAAGTGTAACCAGCTCTGTGGTTTGGAACCATTCAGAGGCACGACTGTCAGCTCATTGAGCATCGAATACCGCAAACGAACGACTATTGGCATGGAGCCAGCAGCAAAGGTCAGCTCAATGCTTTCACAGATATACTTAAGAGCAATTCTATGTCTCCGCTGCAGCCCAAGCTACTACCTTCATTGATGAACTGTCCTCCGGTTTGGATTCCCAAAGTGCTTGGGCAATTATGCTTTTCCTACATGATTTTGCAGACAACGGACAGGCCATTCTGTGCTGGTGAGTCCTCGGTGTTTTCTTGGAGGTGGACTTTTTTTGGCTGATGCAAGCGCTTTGCCCAGCATCCATTAACCATTAGTAGAACTCTTCCAAATGTTTGATCCTCTGTTACTTCTCTGGAACGTTCATCGACTACTTCCAAGCTCACAGATTGTGTCCATGTGAACCGGAGGATAATCCATATGTTCTGCCTTTATATACGGTAATGATACATATAAGACTAACGGCGTGTTCCAGAGTCAAGTGCTGAGTTCATGCTGGTGCAGGGATCTCGAAACAAGATTGGCATGAGATCCAGTGTAACTCCAACGAATTCATGATGGGCCAGGGACAGATCCAGGAAATACATGCGAAAGGGCATTCTCAGCCTGTGGTCTGAACTACATTACACTCGGAGTATCCTATTTCTTGGTTCCATCAACTTTCAAGCAACAACTCGTCAAGCGTTGTCAATAAAATCCCTATTTCCGGAAATATTTCATGGCAAGTAAGATATTTGGTGTGGCTGTAACTTGAGTTGCGACTGCTTACATGTGACCTCTCGTTACTATCACGCTTGCCATGGAGTTGCTTGGCAGAACTTACATCTACATTGCGAAGGGCATACCAAGCATGTTACTTAAGTCTGGCAATCTGTTGGACATAGGTAGTTCTTATATAATCAATAGTAGTAAACATGGCAGGCTTTGCCCAGATGTGCCTTGCCAGCATTATATCCTTGAAGCCGAAATGGGTGAGGAGAGAAGTCTGTGTCTGTGGTACTCGATATCAACTCGATATGGAGATTTTGTGACTGGCCTGGAATATGCATACTTTGATTGCCAGTTCAACTTCCATTGTCTCAGGCCGGTTGTGTCAGCAAAAGCAAAATCTTCACTTACACCGACATCGGCACTTGGCCCACGTTGCGGTATATAATATGCCCTGATCAGTGATGGGTGGTTATTGTTCGTGTTGCAATGGACGCCCTCATCGACGAAACTGTGTCTCTTCCAGCACACACTCTATTATCACGTTACACTGAGATCGAACACTCTGTTGACAGTTTACTCAATGTTGCCCTTGGGGATCCACACAGACTCCAGCTACAGCTGAACTCTATAGCATCATATGAGGCTTCGCTAGAAAGGGTACCCAGCTTCATAAATTCAACACTTAGGTTCTAACGGTTTCATGCAGCTTCAACACACACTACCCGAAGAGCAAGCTCTTACCATCTGTAGTAATCTTCTGACATTCAAAAGGCTCCTTCGTGAAGCTGCTCTGTGCTCCTCAGATCCTCCACATTATCCCCTGGTCCTCATTCCTAGAGAAACCAAGCCATCGGCAGGCAGAGGGCGACCTGCCGCCTCTGTTGACCCACAGCTGCTAAAGGACTTAACCAGTAATTATGGCGGCACCACGAAAATAGGGAGGCTATTGGGATTCAGCACGAGGACCATCCGAAGACTCCAGCTCAAGCTGAATCTGGTACCAGACAGACAGGCGCCCTTTCAGAGTCATGTCACAGAGGATGGGACAGAATATTGGACCCATCATGTCACTTGGCCTCGGATGTCAGACCTATCTGATGAAGAGCTTGATGCCATAGTTCGCAAAATACTTACAAACTATCCTCGCCTCAGTCGCACAATGTTGTGTGGTGCAATCGCTAGATGTGGTTTGAGAGTATCTCAAGAGAGGGCCAAGAATGCATATGAACGAGTGCATGGCCCTCCCAGGCAATTTGGTAGATGCTCTATCCCACAGCAGTCCTACTGTGTTCCCGGTGCAAATTCTTTGTGGCACCATGACAGAAACCATAGTACGTACCGAGTCATCCTATTTACCTGCCCGCTGATGGCATTTTTAGAGCTGATACACTGGAAATTTGTGGTTCACATGTTTGTAGATGGACATACCCACGCTGTCACCAGAATCAGGGTGTCAGGTAATAACCAGCAAAGGACCGTTTTAAACCTTTTTCTTGAAGCGATCAGACTCTGGGGAGTACCAATGCAGTGTCGTGGAGATCACAGCATTGAAAACACCATGGTAGCGCAATGGATGTACAACTATCGGGGAACTGATGGGTACATATGGGGAAGGTGAAGATTTGTGTCAAAGTCAAAGATCAAACTAACTCATCTCTTTAGGTCTGTCCACAACACCCGAGTTGAAAGGCCTTGGGTGGATGTTGGGGAAGGCTTTCTTAAAAAGTGGATCTCTTTCTTTGAAGACCTTGAGAGGCATCACGGTTTAGAGCGAGATAACAACGAGCATCTGGGCCTTTTACACCTCCTTTTCCTCGCCAACCTCAATGATGATGCACAAAGATGGGCGCACACATGGAATGCTCACAAAATCGCCATTCGTGGAAGGAAGAGGGCATCTCCAAATGAAATGTTTCTTGAAAGCCAGCTTGTGGATGGTTATCGAGGATTTGAACACCTTTTGCCTGATGACCCTCTGTGCCTTCATCCTGATCAAAATATCCCAAACCTTGGACTCTCCAACCAGATGCTTGAAGATCTACACAATCACAGTTGGAGAGGACGCTGGCAAGTCGATGTTCCTGGTTGTAAGTATCATTTTATTTTTCCGTATCGACCATCCCTCATACCCCCCAGTACCTCCTAGTATGCAATATGTTGAGGTGAATGCACCTTCTCTTGAACTCGACCCAGAGGGGACCACCTTATTGCAAGATTATTTGAGACAATCTGAGTCTGAAGACATGTTATCTCGTTCCATGAGCCAGCAGTGACTTCAGTGGATCGTAGGTCTGGAGTTCATCCGGGGTGCTGTGAGGGCTGAAAATTAGAAGTGGTTATGTATCAACTTGCAGTTTTGCCTCCGTCGACGTGGGCTACTTCACTCTAATTGCTAGACATCCCACTAGGACAGAAAGTAGCCATCATTTATTCAATATCATCAGGTACAACACTGTAGTTACTGGTCAGCTTTACAATTACGTAGATATATTTGCTTGTGCTGATAACTTCATCCCGCCTTGAATTTGGGCAGTTCGAATCTTTGAAGAAACATCTTTATTCAAGCCAAAATTGGTGGATATTGTCGAAAGCGCAGCTCAAATTGTGTGTACAGACCACTCAATACTTTGAGTAATAGCTCATCAGATATTGCGGTGCGCATGATATTGACATTGTTCAGTTACATGAAAATCTGCACTATAAGATATGATTACAGGTTCCTTGTTTGGTATGCCTTACGAAATCTGGATCAAATGCAAAGGAAAGTAGTCAGATAAATCCCATCCCATGCGATATTAGAGCGATTCGATTGTAGTAGGTTTGTGAATTGAAGTCGGGTCAAAGACGCCGATTGTACTGTTTACTGTGGGGATAAGATATGTACACACACTGTCACACAGCAACCTCACTTATATCAGGGGCGACCATTGCAACATCTTGGAGACTAACAGATACTGCTCCCCTCAGAGTCATGGGAGAAACGTGGTGTGGTGCCTACTGCATAGACCAGGCTGGCTACAGATGGTCGAAAGATGAATAATAAGCTCCTTCATGGTCACCTCTGCTTTTGTGGTGGTTATGAAATGACGACTGAGGGTGATTTGTGATTTGCTTCCAGACTGTTGTCTCAGCGCTGTGGTGGTGCCTTACGGTCCAGCTGGCGTTGCTCCAGGAAGATTGGAGATACTGAAGTGTGAGATAAATCAGCGTATAACAACCAAGATTGCCTTGTTGCACCATCCTTTCATCAATGCAGCCATCATTGTGGACTCACCAAGATAATCATGTTCGAGCAGGAGTTTGTTCCCTTGAGTATGGCCCAAGTAATAAAATTCAGATTCGGAGCAGTAGAATAGAACATAGAACCTATGGGTTCGGTCAGTTCAAGTAAATAGGTCACTCACCCTGGCACTGGGGTGGTTGTCACTTTCAGTGCCTAAAGGAGCATTCTGCACAGAATGCAGACCTGTGCCATTCGAGAGGTTGCTGCAGCCGCTCTTGTATCTCCAAGTGTAGGCGTTGTGGATTCTTCTGATTCGACCTCCGAGCGTGGGCGTCGTAGATGCTGCGCTATCAGTTCTTTCATTCTCTTTTGCGTGTGTCGACAAAGCTCTAACTCTCGATCGCGGTGGGCTGGCATCGAGCAGGCGAGAGACTTGTTGAAAGCGAAGAGACCAAATGTTGAGCAAGAAGGAGAGCGTGATTCAACTCACACTGTTTACAAGGTGTGTGATAGAATGGATCCAGCAATGACTTACCCTGACATATTGTTTCTAATTTTCAGGATGGCGCCAATGTAGAAGCCTTCTGACTCTTTGTAGAGCTGAAAGATTGGCTGTTTTGCTTTCCATCGCACTTCTCAATCGTCGATCAAGTATGCAACATTTCTGAGAAAGTGTTGACCGCTTTCTAGGCGATATGCAGATGGAACTTGGGTCAATCGTGAGCAAAAGGTCACCATTCAGTGAGGTGACCATTTGATCTTACAGTGGCTGGGTATCAAAGATTGCTGCAGTCTACAACAGAAGAAATGCCCTCATATGCTGCCGGTGTCTGTGATGAGCACCACTACAGATCACCCTAGCCCTACGAAGACCATGCACTCTTCAAAGGGCACCGCAGTCCCTTCGTCCGGTTTGTGAGTGGACGATAGCCTTTCTCTGTGAATGACTGACTAGATATGGCTTATCTAGGTCTGCATGCCCCATTAAAGCTCTGACAGCTGGAGTAGAAGCAATTGACATCAACTCTGGCGGTGAGGAAGACAACGACGATGATGAGGTGATCTTGATGCCTAGGTAGGTCGGCGTCTGCATCTCGATTGGGCATCTGTATTGACTTTTTTTACAGGCTTTCTGGTTTGGCCGACGCATTGAGCCCACTCCCTGTGGCCTTGGACCGCTCGCTCATAGCTGCGGCACCCAATCGTATTAGAGAAAACGGTTGGCCACTCATGTGGCCTGTCGAACAGCATGAGTGTTTTCTTCAAGTGGATAACCTCATAGCTACAAAAGTGAGAGAGGTGTTTCTGCAAGTCGTTCCAGTAAGTGCATGCTGTAAGCCTTGGGTGCAAGTCTGAATCGGCATACAAATTAGCAAGCTAAGTGATGGGTGGACAAAGCCTGGAACTGGCACTATGGTGTATGGAGGCGCATTCAAAATAGCCCAGAGGGTTGCCGCAGCCTATTGAAGGCGATAAATGTGGAGAAGTGAACACGGCAATGGTAAATGGGCGCTGTTTGTCCCAAGAGAGAAAATAGGCCGAGTAGAATTTCTAGGCTTAGCACAAGCAAGATGTATTCATTGGTTTGATAATCACAAGCTACGTTAAATATGCCTTTGCATTGTCTGTGAGACGCATGAATTAGCTTTGGGTCTTAAATGTGAGTAATATGCCTATGATATGCAGTCTTAACATCAAATAAAGATACCAATAAGAGGATGCCCACTTAAGACGATTGCACGGGCATATACCAAGCGACTTAAGACACGAGACTCATAGCACTGTGAGGTTCATCTTGAGACAAATATCCTTGGTATCCTAGTTGTATATTAGGCTGGAATGTGCTACGACACTCATGTAAGACAGCCATCTGGGCAGAGAACACATGCCCAAAAGCTATGGGAGAATGTATAAAAATTAGAAAGCTAATCATTACATGGACGAAGCTGACAGTATAGCACATGAAGGCGATAGTCTTGAGTCATAACGCGAGTAAAATATGTTTGGTATGTAGTCAGAATGTAAAATATGAGATGAATCTTAAGACTGGTGCCACAGTGAAGACTTCATTAGATCATCAATACATGTCGATGCAAAGGGTAAGTCCGAGATGCTAATGATGGAGTACCCAATTAAGACGATATTGCATAGGCATATATCAAATGACTGGAGACACCAGACCCAGAGCCATTATGCAACCTGCCTTAAGGCTGTTGGAGCATTCCAATACGCTCACTTCAGACTGCAATGTAAGCAGAGAAGAAACATCTTAAGATGGGAGAACAGATGCCTTAAGGCATAGGAGAACTTAGGCTGCGAGATCAATACAGATGTCAACTCTATCTTAAGATGGGCAGTCAGTGAGGCAAAGAGACTTGATTAAATAAAGTAATACGCTGATGGGCCTTAGACTTCCGTGGCAACAGCAACACCAACTCGGAATGAGATTGGTTAATTAATATAGTAGCATGGCAATCAAGGCGATCGTGTGTGCGAGTGGTTCGGGGCACCTCCATGCAGTAGAACAATTCCTCTATATGCAAGAATACACTGCGACTTTAAGTCTGCGAAATAGTACTGCTTGGTAGTCGAGTACTAAATGCTATGGCTTCAAGCCGGTAGGGATCTCTCGAAATGAGAGAGAATGAAAATGGGTATGATGTGAATACCACGAATCTGTATGAGAAAACGTGCTGCGAGACTAGAAAACGTCGCTCGACGGTAATCGGAGTGGGGTGAATGATGGAGAATAGACTAAACAGTCGGCAATAGTCTGTGGGCGAGCGAAGCGATGAGAAAACGGTGTGTGGACTGTGAGTGGGGAAATAAACGTGGAACTATGAAAACTGGCAACGATACTGGTCCTATACGATGCGAGGGTGCTGAGTCGATGTCGAAACTGGTCTGGTACTGAAATGATCCTATCCTATGTCAAAACTAACCTTCAAGTCCACTCGAGGGACTGATACTATACGAAAACTTGCTGAACTGATCCTAAGTCTGCTCTGAGACTACCCAAGTGGGCGATGATAACGATGGCGAAAGAGAAACGATAAAAACTCCAATGGTGCGAAAGTGAAACGATGACGGCCTATAAAAGATAACATGGGCGAGGTATAGCGCAGCGATCACATATTGGCACAGTATGAGCGTGCACCAATAGTGTTAAGAGCGAAGAGCGCGTAGCGAAGGACTCTTCACAGTTAAAAAAAACCGTGGAATAACTCTGGTGAGCTCAAGAGTCGACGTGCAATCGAGAATATGCTGGTGTAAACGATATATTGCCGTAGAACGGTGAATAAACGTTGTTTACTGGCGATAGACTAGTGCGAGACGATAATTGACGTAGTCTGGGGTCGACTAGAGATGAACTGCTCCGTAACTACGTTTTCTAGCTAGTTTTTATACTACAAGTACAAATTTATAAATAGAGTAGATATGTGAGACTTAGTAAGGCCGTAAAGCCTTGGCTTTGTAAAATTTGTAGGTAACATATGGCCCTTGGTCTTCTAAAGTAACAGCAACTCGTCGACGTTGCCTCGTATGGATGAGAACCATATGGTTTTGCTGAGCGATGAGTGGATCGTTAGGTGCTGTTTAGCTGCGGATTAGTTGAGCAATAGTCGTCATGCTGAGGAGTACGCGTGGGGTAACGTTTTCTTGAGGCCTTGGCGAAGTAACAGCCTTAGTAAACACGGTCTGTAGTTGCCGTAGCTGGGAGGGTACTCACGTCAATCATGTCATTTTCATTAAGTGATCAATGAGCGTGTCAACTAGGTGCTTCTGAGTGATGCGTCAATTCCGTATTGGGATGATTGTTGATCGAAGGTGCCTTGCCGTGATGAAGTATGGCAATTAGGATGCGTGGCAAGATGGGATGGATAACAAAGCGCGGAAGGAGTGGTTGCCGTAGGATAAAAGTGGTATCAATGTGCGTGCAATCATTGGTTTGCCGAAAGGCCGTTGAAGGGATAGTAGTGTTAATTAGCAGGCAAAATCTGTGAATTCTGAGCGTACAGAGCCTGGAGGCTCATCAACGCAGGCTAAATACAAGTGTGGTTATACTACAGACTCCAATATTTTGTTCAGTGTGGATAATAAGCCAAGACCCATCTCTCAGCAGGAGGCCTTACCTTTCTGCATGTTTGCATATGCAGTCAGATCCTGTGTGGCCATTTCCTTCTCAGTCTGAAAGCCATTGTCCACCCAACGAAGTATGCCTCCAGCGAAGAACTGAGTGAAGGAGATGCAGCTATTGCCATCAGCAGGTGGGATGTTGGAGTGGGTGATGGTGGTGGATGGTATAAAGATGGTGGCAGCATGGGGGAATTGTATAAAAAGCTTGAGCTCCCAGAGGATGATATGTCCACCTTGGCGATGGTCAAAGCGACCAAGAGCAGTAATGGCACACCAACCATAAGGGCAATTGAGAATGTCCCGGTGTTTGAAAGTCCAAACACTCCCTCCAAAATTGAAGGCTGCACAAGGAAAAACTGACCGAGGAAAGTTGGCTTGAAGGTGTGGAAGTTGGCCATATAGGGCTTCGAGATGCTTTTCATAGTGGCGATGGAGCTGAGGCGCCCATAGGTTGTAAGATGCTAAATGTAGAGATCAGTAGCGCTTCAGCCTATAGACAAGGCACTCACCGCTCACATAGGTTGCCATCTGAATGACTGCCTTGCTACCCACCAGCCGATTGACAATGGCTGCTAGCATGCTGTTCTGAAGACAACTAGGGACTTTCTGGCCCTTACCATAAGAAATGCCTACATTGACAGCAGGAAAAGGTCCACGGCGATGCTTCAATGACTTGCGGAATTTTGCTGCCTCACCCTCCAGCATAATCTCATCAAAGGCATCCATACAAGATGGCCCATATGCTGGGTCACTAGGCTGTCCTGCCATGATGGCGACTATCTGGTCTTTGGCGTCGACTATAGGCCTAGGTTCCCTGAAAGCCATTTGTTAGCAAAGCGATGGAGTATGCAGTCCAACTGTGAAACTCACCCTCCTTCCCATGGGATTTCTCGGAACCCCATTGCCAGGAGTTCTTCAGCAGAGTATTCCCGCTCTCGCTCAGGCTCAGGGATCTTGACATTTAGTGCAGAATATGCTCCTTTGGCAGCAGGAAGGGCCTCAGTTTGAAGATCAGTGTATATGGGGGAGGCGGTTTCACAGATGTGCTGCATGGTGCAAGCGGAGGGCTGATGGCCTCTGTCAGAATACTGCTGCTCTTGTGCCAAGTGCTGCTTTCTATGCTGCTGCAGGACCAACAGATCAGGCTCATCAGCAGTGGAACTGTCAGCAGCTCGCTTAGAGCCAGTCATGGACAGAGAGATGGGTGGCGCTGGGAGGCCACATTCGGGCATGATATGAATATCGTCGAGATTGCCGAGGTCATCCTCTAGCAAGTGCTCGTTCTCCAGCTCCACCGCCTCCTGAACAAGATCCGCAACATCAATATCAACGTGTATGGGGCTAACGGCGCAGTGAATATCAATCGCTAGGAGGCAGGGATCGTCAGCGGTGTATGGGCTGAATGCCCTGCCGGAGCGTGTCAACCTGAACATCCACATCATTCCAGGCACCTGAGAAGCAGCGGATGAGTAAGGCTTGAGCCACTTAGAAAATGAAGGGTGAGAAGGTCAGATATGGGGTGTGAATAGTGTGGAAAAAAGCTTGGCCTGCAGGAGAAGTGGTAAAGCATGGTGGAAAACGACAACACGGACTGCATTGGACCCAGGGGTGATTCCATGCACAGTCAGTGCAGCTGCGTTACAGGCTGCTCTACCATGTCCCCACGCTGTTTGAATGCGGAGCGTCAGCAACACGATGCATGGCAATTGGGGAAAAGGATGGGGCAGATTAGAATGGGGTACCTTCAACAGGAAAGCGCCAGTGTGGCCATGCTGCCGTAGAGCACCATAGGACGTGCAGATTTGGGATGTGAGGAGAATAACTGCCAGAGCTAGGCAGCAGTGGACCACTGCTGGAAGCCGAGGTTAACGCATGTGCAGTGCAGCAGTGGGACACCACTGGAGGCTGTGGTTAAAGTGTGTGCAGTGCAGCAGTAGGACACTGCTGGTGATGCTGGCAGTAAGAGGCGGCTCTGGAGTGCTTTGTTGGGTGCAATTGCGATTTGATGCGGAGCTTGAAAGATTGTGCCAACATGATATATGACGTTACCTGAGTCATGTGATGCGACGCGGCACGGTACTTGTTAGTACAGAATTTTTTTTTTTTGTGTGGAATGTTTGGAGTGGCTTCGTACACTCCACACAGTGGGGGCCTTCCAGCTAGCGGAGTGGCACGCCAATGACGTTGTACTTGGCCCATTAATGAGTCAGAGTCTAGTAACCCCACAAGTGAGAGATGAACTGACCACATGGAGTAATGCATTTACGCACTGACCTTCGATCTTTGTCGAGCTGGTCTTGTGTGGGACTCCGTCACATAGATTCCAGCTTGGTCACTGTAAGTACCAAGCCTTCATTATCTATTTGACAATACCCACTAAAACCCCGTTTTCCCTAGTCCAGTTCTCAGGGAGGGAGCTCTCATGCAGGAGCGTTCCTCTCTATGTCTTTAGAACTAGGGGTACTTTTATCGCCTTCTTCTGGAATTTTTTCTTGTCTGATAGTATGCAGTCCAGCTGCATCCGTCGATTTATTGCATGTGACCACCATTGCTCAATTTCACACAGTGTATAGTTTGGTCTCTCATTTATGACCCAGTCATTCCTGATCTTCCAGATGAGATGCACTGATTCTGAAATTAGGATCCTGCAAAATCTTTCTGTAGCTTGCTTGTTCCTGCTTCTGTGCATGTTTGGGAGCTGGATGCCACAGGACATGATAGTTCCTTTTGTGATCACCAGGTCAGATCCTGTCTTCTGTTTCCACAGCTGTTGAGCAAGGTCCCATATTTCTCTTTGGCTGGGAGCTTCACATTTGGTGAGTATGTGGTCCATGTTTTCTTCAGTATTGCACTCCTTACATTCTACTCTGTCTTCGCAACCGTTAATGTGTCTCCAGTGACATCCTACGACATACCCGTCATGTAACAGCATCCATAGGAAGAAGCGTGCTGATCTGTTGAAATCTTTCCATCTAACTGAGATCCAAAGCTGTTCCGCTGTGATCTCTGCTTGGCACCTTTCCCCTGCAGCAGTGAGGGCTAGTCTCACATTGTGGTTGGTGTCTCTTCTGTCGAGTTTATCCTGGTATGTTTCTGTTTGCATTTTCATTTTCCTAATGATTTTGTATGCTGTGGCTTGTGTCATAGCAGCAAGTTTTGCCCCCCGAGTTCTCAGTTCTGGAGGTATGGTCAGGTCAATCAAGTTGGGAACTGTCTTTTCACTTGCTATTCTAGCCAGCTGGTCAGCTCCTTCATTTCCTGGGTTCCTGGAGTGACCTTTGACCCATCGGAGCTTTGTTGATGCAGTGCGTGCTCGGAACCTTGCAACTGTAGCTTGGGTAACTAAGCTGTTGCTTATCAGAAAGTACCCTTCATTTTCCCACTTGACGAAGTGACCACTGAGGCCGTTTAGTACATGTAAAGAATTGCTTATCAGCTCCATTGCACTTGAGGTTGGTACATCTTCTGCTGCTGTTTTCGCTCCAACTATTTCTGAGACCTGATTGGTTCTTCTGACTTCATTAGGCAGTTGTATGCTTCAGTTTCTTATGTCATCCTCCTTGTAGAAGATTCCAGCACCTGCTGCTGCTTCTTCTGTCCCACCTTTGATAACAGAGCCATCCGTGTAGACTATTGTTGTTCCATCAGGTGTATTAGGCTCGTTTTCTGCATGGTAGTATACATTGGGGCATTCATCGCCCTCTGCAAATATCCTGAATGCATCTGCTATTGTCCCCATGGTTATCAGTCGTGGTCTAAATGTGGTTATGTTTTCATTGTCTTCCTCATCTGACCCATCATTGTTGATTATCTTGATGGGAGGGTTGGTCAGTGGGTTCCATTTGGGGGGGAGGGACTCAAGTAAGCTCTTTGCTTTTTGGAAGCACTTGCATGGTGACATACATCCTAGTTGTTCTTTGGCATATTTACATGCTGTGCATGCACATCTGCCTCTTGATGAGTGTCGGTCCCTATTAAGGTATTCTGTTAGTTTTTCAGCATCTCCAACTGATCTGATCTTGTGCCGTATTTTCAAGCATTTGACTTGTTCACCATTGTTGAATAGGTGTTTGGTCACTCTTGACTTTGCATGGTACCATATAGGCATACTACATAGTATGCTTTTAGATAAGGTGAGCCCATCAAGACATACATTGTATTTCTTTGCTGCTTTGACAAGGACTTTCAGGTCATCAGGGAGTTGGGAGTTACTCATTTTCCATGACTGTAGGAAGATGTTCATTCTCTGTTCAGGTTCCACATTCTCTTTTGATGTTGGGGTGTGGTGTGCTATGATGGCATCTGTTGCATATGCCCACATGGGATGTTCAGGACCGAAGTTGAGGTAAGACCTTAGCCAGGTTACAGTGATTGCCTCATTTCATGTTGGGATGTCTAGGAGGTTCCATCCTCCATCCATTATAGGTGCATATATTGTTTCTTTATTAACATTTATTTTATTCTTGTCACCCCAGAGGAACTTTCGTACTTGGCGCTCTAGCTATTTTTCAACATTTGCAGGCATTCCTTGCACTTTTGTGAGGTACTGGGTCATCCCACCAACTATCATTGTGATGATCAGTTGATGACCCTCCATTGTGGGGTGTTCTAGTTCCCATCTTCCTAGGTTTTCTTCTATTTTATCCAGTGTGCATGTCCATACATCAACCTGCTTGACTTTGTTTCCTACCCATGCACCTAGGGTTCTAACTGCTTCTCCATCCTTGGCAATTTTAATATCTTCTGGGATCTCAGAGCCTGTCATATCCAGCCCAGCTGAGTTTCTATAGTGGTAGACTGCATCACGGTGAGATGGGACTCCAATTGGTAGAATTTCTGTCTTGTCTATGTTGAATCTGGCTCCTGATGCTATACACCATTTCTCTAGAATTGCTGTTAGCTCTGTAAAGTCATCATATTGTGACAAGAAGACTGCTGTATCATCCACAAATAATGTGGCAATTATTTTCTCTTTAACACCTGGTACTTTGAATCCCTGTAGATCTGATTGTGTTAACATTTCAGCTAATGGTTCTATAGCTAGATCAAATAGGAGGCATGACAAGGGGTCCCCTTGGCGGACCCCTCAAGAGACTTGGAATGATGTCGAGCTTGCTACACCATTTATATATACTGTTGTGTGTGCATCACTGTATAGGGTTTTAACTGTTGATATGAATTGGTCTGGTATTTTGTATGCAGCCAGTGTTTTCCAGAGGTAGTCATGTTCGATTTTATCATATGCCTTTTCTTGGTCAAGAAATACAATCATCCCATTTTACTCTTCTACCTCTGCTAAGTCAATTATCCTCTTTGTAAGCCATACATGATCATATATGTTCCTCCCTGGTACAAAGCTGGCTTGGCTTGGGTGAATGAGGCTGGGTGCAGCTTGGGCTAATTTGATTCCTAGAGCCTTTGTCATGATCTTGTAGTCAGTATTGAGCAGCGAAATTGGTCTGTAATTTGCAATTTCAGCTCTGTTATTCTTTTTGTATAATAGGCACATCCAGCTTTCTGCAAAACCTGTTCCAGGACATACACTGTATTTTTCTATATCATTAAATACTAGTTGGAGTACTCTAATTATGTTGAAGCCAGCCTCTCCATCATCTTGATTATTTTCATACCATGCATCTATTATCTTGTAGACTTCATAGGGTATGCCATTGGGACCTGGTGCTTTGTTGTTCGCTGATAGTTTGAGTGCTTGTCGGACATCATCTCTTGAGAGTAGTTGCCCTAGTATTCTTGCTTGTTCATATGTGACCTCTGTTTTGATTGATTCAACTGCAGCCCTTATTTTGTTTTGGTCTTCCTCACTGACAGATTGATGTATACTTTGTAGGTGGTTGTGGTAGTCTCTACCTATATTAGCCATTTCTTGTGAGTCTGATGTATACCTTGTCTCCATCTCTTGGGTGTTTGTTTGTGTACTACGTTTATTCAGCTGTTTGATGGTATCTCTTGGTTTGAGTGGTTTATTGATGTTCGACCAGTACTTGCTTATTACTTTGCCTTCAAGAGAATTTCGAGCTTGTGCAGTTTTGCACCTCTTCTTGTGACATTTTTGGACTAGCTCATCAATTTTTTTGTGGAGAGCCATTAAGTGCACAGATTCTTCTTCCTCGCTGAAGGCACTTCTTGAATTTTCTGCTGCAGCAATCTCTGCCTCAATCTGCCATATTTCACAGTCAATGTATGGTATTACAACCTTTGCTCGTTGTCATGCTAATGTATGGAAATCTTTGCTGAACTTCTCCCACATTGTCTGTGGATTCATACTTGGTGTTCAATGTTCATCTGTTGCATATTTCTCAATATCCTTTTGTAGTGTCCTTCCTGTGTTAAGCAGGAATCCTTTAACTTTACTGTCTTTTACTATGTGTAGGGGCATGACCCATCTGCCATGTCCAACATTAGGTGCTGTTGCTGTGGGGAACCTTACAGAGACCATGTCATGGTCAGTCAGAACTCCTGATTTTTTGATGGCCCATTCATAACAGTACTCATTTATGCTGTTCTTGACATATATCCTATTGAGGTGCGATTGTGTTCCAGTTGCTGTATGCCGCCATGTGTATTTTAAGGTCATTGGGTAGCAGTCCTGCCAGCCATCAATGAGATGGAGAGATGACCTCATTTCATCCAGACTATCCACTGCCAGCCCATAGTCATTCCATGCAGGGAACCTATCAATAGGATCTTCCGTTATATTCATATCTCCTGCCATCATGTCTGGTTTCCTGATACTCGGGTTTTCTTCAAAGAATTGACTAATACTGGACCAGAACCTTGTATTTTCTATTGGGTTGACAGGTGCGTATACCCCAAGTATACTGAGCTTCTTGTTTTGATGCCAGCAGGTTTCAATAAGCAGTGCTTGCCCAGGAACTATTTCAATAGCTTTTACATTTTCAGTTTCAGTTAACTCCTTATTGAGCACAATAGCCACACCTCTCGCATTTGGGGAGATTGGGTCTTCAGAGTGCAGTACTTGGAGTCTGCTTCTGAGCATACTCTCTATGGTGTTCTGTCTTTCATCATTCAGGTGGGCCTCACTGACTATTAGGATACCAATTTTTTTTGTTATGCCCGGACTCGGGTGGAACAAGCAAGCACAATATCAAGGTAACCTTGCACTTCGGGTTGAACCTCAATAGCAGCAGTACTTGCAGACCATGAGTGCAAGCAGATAACACGTAGCAAGAAGTTGAGAAGATAAGTCCGGTATGTATTAACTTAGCTCAAAGCTAGGGTACATGGCTGAGAGCTATGTTACTTATATATGATTCGGTTCTGTTTTAATAATAATTGAGTCGTGCAGTTGTCAGACGATAAACGTCAGGAAGTCTGTCAGTATCCAGGCAGCTGAGCTGTCATGCTGCAGATGTGTGGATAAGAGCTGGATTCCATGTGTCGATCGAGGTGCCATGGTGCTGTCAGTCCAGGGTATCAAGATAAGATAAGAAAAGGTGAAAAATCGTAACATTACCCTCTTGTTAAAGGCAGGTGTCCCAACTGCCATTAAGGCTCATCGTTTTCTGAGTTGCTCCGACTGCTGTTCCAGTAGTCTTCTATGAGGTATTGCCATTGTTCCTGGTCTGGTTCTTCGACCCATTTCTGCTTCCTGTCTTGTTGCTGTGCGAGGTAGGAGATGACGCTGTCATTGAACTTGCAGTCTATGATCATGGTTATGCGTTTGTTTTCGTCTTTGGTTGCAATTTTGGGTATGTCGATTTGGCGTGCATGGCTAGCCTTGTCTTCATACTCCTTGATCGCTTCCTGTGCGTTTCCCATTTCATCGTCTCTGACCCAGGAGTTATGTTCCTGTGTCCAGCCCTTCCACTTGACGAAGTAGTCAATGGCTTTTCATGACTTTCGTCCTCGGCCTCCTTGAATCGTACATGTTCAGGAGTCGAGTACCTCTTCGATTTTGTATTCTTCTTCATCTTTGATGAGGTCGGGTGGTGGTGGTGGTGGCGATTCCTGATTAGGGAATGCTGGTGGCACATACGGGGTTAGGAGCTTCTTGTTGAAGTGTGGGTGGATCTTCCAGTGAGGCAGTAGTTTGAGCTTGTATGCGCTAGTGCCTGCCTTGTCAAGGTTCAGGAAGGACCCGACGTGTTTGTTGTTGAGCTTCTTCTTTGGTTGGGGAAGGTGAAGGTTTGTGGTGTCGAGCCACACGTGGTCTCCGATCTGGTATGAGTGGGCAGTGCGTTTCTTTTTGTTGTATTGAGCTTTCATCCTTCCGGCGGCTTCTTCGAGTGCCTTCTGAGTCTCAGCATGGACTGTGGTCATGTTTTTGATGAAGTCTTCCACAGCGGGGTTTGATACTGATGAGGGTCGTCGGGAGTCAGGGAGAACTCAAGGGTTCCACCCGTAGAGCACCATGAAGGGGCTCTTGCCTGTTGTGCTGTGGATGCGGTTGTTGTGCACAAACTCGGCAAGTGGGAGCCAATCGCTCCAGTCGGTCTGTCTGTGGTTGACAAAGATCTGGAGGTACTTTTCCACTTCTTGGTTGACCCTCTCTGTCTGCCCATCGGTTTGCAGGTGGAACACTGTGGATGCATTAGGCATGATGTCAAGCATTTGATACAGTTCCTTCATGAACTTGGATATGAACTGCGGTCCACAGTCAGATATGACTACCTGTGGCATTCCATGGCACGCATAGATGTGGTCTCGGAGAATTTGGGCCCATCCTTCAGCTGACAGTTGCATATTGCAGGCAACTGGGATGATCGCCTTCGAGAATCGGTCCATGATCATGAGGATCACATTGTGTCCATTCGAGTCAGGGAGACCAGTGACCATATCGACGGATATATGTGTTCATGGTGTGGCTGGTATTGCGTTCAGATGGAGCGGTGCTGCTTTGGCGGCGGTGCTCGACTTTGTTTGCTGGCACGTTTCACAGCCTTTGATGTAGGCTTCAATGTCCTTCTTCATCTTGGGCCATCAGTAGTCGCGGAGTACTAACTCCTTCGTCTTTTTGATCCCTGGATGGCCGGTGGTAATGTGGTCGTGATATTGGGAGATGATTTCCCCTTGGAGGGCGCGTTTTCATGGTATGTAGATGCGGTTGTCGTAATATAATATCCCTTCCTTTCGGGAGATTCCTCGTTCATGACTGAGGGACATGGCGATGCCTTCATCCCACAATTCCTCTTGTCAGGTTGCTTCTTCGATCTGCTGATGGACTTCACTCGTTGTTGGCATGATGAGGGCGCAGAAGTGCACTGGCTGGAGGATGACGATGTCATCGTTGTTCTTCAGGCCTTGGTCGTGGTTGCTTCGTCGGGAAAGCAGGTTGGCTTTCACGTTTTGGGCGCCGGGCTTGTGGAAGAGCTTGAAATGGTACTCTGTGAGCTCAGTGACCCATCGTGCTTGTCATTGGTTCAGCTTTTGTGGGAGTTGGAAATACTGGAGGTTCTGATGATCCGTCCAGATTTCTACTTCTTTTGCAGTGCCCATGAGGTAATGGTGCCACTCCAAAAGTGCAAGCATGATTGTGAGCAGCTCCTTGTCATAGATCTCGTAGTTCCTTTCTGTCGCACTGAGTGACTTCGACATGAAGGCCACTGGGCACCAAACTCCGTTCTGTTGCTGACTGAGGACAGCACCGACCACGCCTTCACTGGCATCAGCTTCTACTCGGGACGCGTCGTCGTCGTTTAGGATGGCTAGGATGACGTCCTCGGCCATCCATCACTTCAGTTCCTGGAAGGCCTTGTCCTGTTCGCCTCCCCACTTCCATTCTGCATTGCCCATCAGTTGCATGAGTGGTTTGACAACTTTCAAGTACATCTTGATGAACTTCTGATAGAAGTTTGTGAATCCAAGGAATGACTGGAGCTCCTTTTTTCATTGTGGCGTTGGCCATTCTGCGATTCCCACAATCTTGACAGGGTCTATGTGTATGGAGTCCTGGCTGATGATGATGCCGAGGTACTCTGTCTCAAGAACCTCGAATTCGCACTTCTCCACTTTGAGGAAGAGTTTGTTCTCATGAAGCCATTGGAGGATGCACTTCACGATCTGTCAGTGCTCCCCCAAGTCCTTGGAGAAGATTAGGATGTTGTCCAAGTAGATGGTGACCTTGCCTTCGGCAATCAGGTCCTTGAAGATGTCGTTCATCATCCACTGGAATGTCGCAGGCGAATTGGTGAGCCCGAAAAACATGACAGTCAGCTCAAAGAGCCCTTGGTTCATGTGGAAGGTGGCCTTTTCCTCATCCCCTTCCTTGATTCGGACGTTGTTGTATCCCCAACGAACATCGAGCTTCGTGAAGTACTTGGCACCATGCAGCTTGTTGATGAGTTTGGAGATGAGCGGTAGTGAGTATCGATTCTTGATTGTCATCTCATTGAGCTTGCGGTAGTCCTGTATGGGTCGTAGCGTGCCATCCTTCTTTTTGACAAAAAGAAGGGGGACATGAATGGGGATTTGGAAGGCCAGATTCGGCCAGATTCCAGGTTCTTGTCAAGGAACTTGTCGAGCTGTTCCTGTTTGTTTCGGTTCAAGGGGTAGACCTTGCAATCTAGGGTCAACTTCGCATTGGGCACCAGTTCGATGGCATGGTCCCATGGCTTTCAGTCAGGTAGCTCGTTGAAATTGTCCTTCAAGAACAGGTTGCAGAAGGAATGGTAGTGCTCCAGTACCATTTCTTCAAAGGTCTTTTTGGGCTTGTCAGTGTTAGCCTTAGCCGCTAAGTCGTTCCTGTGGTACATTGCTCAAATGATCAATTCTTCTTCCATTCGGACGGTGAGAATGGTGTCGCCCTCCTCAAGTTCTTTGTCCCAATGATCATCGGGGCCTGTGTCGGGTAGCTCGATGTGGTTCTTGACACATTGGCAATGTCTGAAGATGACGCTGCCAGTCTTCCAGTTTATACTTGGGTTATGGCGCTTGAGCCAGTCATGTCCAAGATAAACATCCTTGCCTCCAAGGTTCATGACCGCAAGGTCAATTCGTTTGCGATGTTCGCCAATGGTGAGGCACATCTCAATGAACTCGGTGATGTTCCCGCCTTTGTTGCGGGTCCCATCTGCATTGTATACCAGAATGGGTACCAGCGCCTTCTTCGTGTCTAGGTCATGGGCCTGTACATAGGTGCAGTTAATTGCACTCCTGGTACAGCCGCTGTCGATCAGGGCTTTCGTGCTAAGGACCTTCCGTCTCGTGCATGGCTTGATGGTGACAGGCACCATGAAGTCACCGGAGGCCCCTCGGATGTATTGGATGGGCTCCCTGAGTTCGTAGAGTTGTTCGTGGGCGAGCTCGCCCTGCTCTCGGAGTTCGGTGAGGAGCTCATCGGTGAGTTCCCCCATTCTGTCTTTGTGGATCCAAAGGCATAGGATCGCATGGGCGGCGTTGTTGCTGCTTGCTTCATGGATGGCTCGTAGCGTCCAGTCAACCTCGAAAGGCTTCATCCACCAGTGGGGGACCTCTTGAACCTTTGCACTGACTGCTTTGGGTGCAGCTACTGTTGGTGAGGTCACTCCCTTGTTAGAGAGGCTCTTCGTGGCGTGGGTCGGGGTTTTGGGTGGAGTCAGGAGCATTGTAGGGCGGTGCTTTGGAGAAATTGTCGGGCTGCCCGTGGCGAGCCATTTCTGGAAGGCGAAGTTGTCTTCTTCATTGGGTACTTCGATCATACTTATGTGCCCCCTCTTCACCGCCTGGGCACTAACAGCTTCCCCCGGTTTGGCTTTGCTGTTGTGCTTGCTCTTGGTCAGGGCTGTTGCGCATCCAACAGTTCTTGTCACCTGTGCGTCTTCATCGGGATCACCTAGGGGGTTGACTATCCAGGCCTCATTGGAGACAGCCAACTGCCACAAGTTCATCTGGACCTTGGGGCTGTCATCAAAGATGACAGTGGGCTCGACTTGTGCTGAATGAACGGACTTACCAGCCCGGCCTGTTCCCTCAGGACTTAGCGAATCGTTCGGTCCCTGCCTAGGGCCTCTGCCGATGGTGGATCACCCTTTGTCTTGTCTGGCGGACACGCTCCTAGGACTCTTGCTTGCCCATTGGTCCGTGATGCACATGGTCTTGATGATCGGAGTCTCTCGTAGAGACTCGTTCCTTGCGGTAGTCCCTGTATCTGCATCAGATTTTGCCAGAGCTATTTTCTGAATGTGGGGGGCCGCTTCATCAAGGGGGGCGAGACCCTTCGCAAGTGAAGGCGCTTGTTCCCTTGCCCCATCCAGTTGAGCCTGTCTTGCGATGCATGCCCCACTGTCCTTGGAATCACCTTGAGTCACGGGGTCATGCATCTGAGGCGTTGCTGTTAAGATGGGTGGTGATATGGTAGTCACCTTTTCAATTGATGTGTTCGCTCATGATGAGCTACTTGCCAGTCGTTTAGCCGGTTGCGCAGTCCTGGGGTCGGCGGCCCCGTCATCTACAGTCAGTTTGTTAGTCGAGTCCATGCCCTGAGGGGCGTCATATCTGTTGTTCGATTCTGGTAAGGGTGCACAGGTATAAGTCGGTAAATGGCGCATAGGCCGTATATTGTCTGTGGTAACAGAAGTCACAGAAGAAACCGACCCTGCACTTGGGGGTCGGGGTATAGCCGAATGCATAGTAGAAATGTCTGTATGTAAAAAGAAATCAGACCGCTCAGCAGTAAGTGGGCGCACACCCGTAAAGTCCTTGGTCATCGCAGTGGAATCGAATGCTGGACGATCTACTCTTTTACCTCCTCCACCTTTGTGCTGTTGGCGAGTGGTACTTTGTCAGTCATGATCACACAGACCTTCTCCTTCTTCGGCTTTGGGCAATCCTTCGAGATGTGCCCCTTCTCGTGGCAGTTGAAGCATCGTCTCTTGGACATGTGCTTCTTGCAGTCAATCTGCATCTTGGCGTTGTTGCCCCTTGGCATGTACCACCCCCTCAAGTTGTATGGCCTTTCTGCTGTCTTGTTTGTCGAGGAACCTGTCGTGCCTCCTGCGGCATGCTTCTGGCTGCTGGAGGCGGTAATTTGTTTCTGATTCCTCTGAGGACGCTTGTCAGATCTCATCTCAATGCCGTGGACTTTGTTGTAGGCCCAGTTGCATTGTCGTTCCTCGTACATGACCAGGATCCACTCCTTCCAATCATCGTAGTCTTGAGGGAGTCCCACTCTGATATCTGCAATGATGTGGGTGTAGCTCATGGGAACTCCAGCTCATACCGTGGCGACCATCGTTCCCGATGGTCCTGTGTCCTCATGTCTTCCAGCTAGAGTGGCTTCTATTTCTAGCTTCTGGAAGTAGATGGTGGCCGGATCACCTGCCATCTTCATTTCTCTCATCTTCTTGTCGTGCATCTCTTTGACGGCCGGGTCCCTGAACTGTGCCTTGAACTTGTGGATGAAGTCATCCCAGTGGGGATATCAGTATCGCAGGCCAGCTGGGTCTTGGGGGTCATCTACCCAATAGTGCTTCCGGCAGTGGTTCCACCAGTCCTTGGCTCTCTTGGCGAAGTGTGATGTGGCGAAGACCACCATCAGGGACAAGACTCTGCGAAACTGATGGTGGAACACCTCGAAGTAGGTGTTGCAGTCTCCGATGAACCGGTCCATGTCATCGTGTTTGCCTTTGAATAGTTCGGGGGTTTTTACGAGGATCGGTTTCACCCCTAAGAAGGCAGGGGGTTGGTGGCATCCCAGTCGCCTACTGGTCCTTGCCCAGGTGGTACCCAGCCAGGCAGTCTTGGGATCAAATAATGGTCGGGGTCCAGTCGATATGGCGGAGCCCCTGGTCTTCCCCTCTGCTGTTGCCTATGTTGTAGGTCCAGCAAGTCATCTCGCAGCTGCACGTTCTCATCGTGCAGCTGGGCCATCTGGTGGAGTAGCTGTTGCAGCTGGTCTCCCTCATTGGGCACTGGTGGTGGCTGTGCTGGCACCCCTTGGTCTGGTCGTTCTGCCCATCTGTCGTTCATCTCTGGCATTTCTCCTACTCCCGCTCCTGCTATCAGTCAACTCATTCATGGCCCCATATATCTGGGGTGTTGTGGGTTTCGTTGTCGGGGTGGCAAATCAGGGAGTGGTTCTGGGAATTCTATGTCGAGGTTCCTGAACATTTCCCAATCGAGATTGAATCCCTCAGCGAGATTCTCCCTCCAGGCATTCCTGTTCCAGGATTGTGAGGGCGTTGAGGTCGGCCTCGAGTACCACCTGTTCTTCTGCTGTTCTTGGGCGAACTCCGACATTGCCTCCATTCCATAGGGGTCACGATTCCGGGGGTCCAGTTGTCATAGAAGATTCCCTCAGAGTTTCAGTGGCCCAGGGGTTCGTCACCTTGTTCAGTGGTGAGGTAGTAGTCCATGTGGACTTGGGGGTATTGGTTGTGGGGCCACCCGGCTCAGGCATCGAAGTCCCGCTGTCTGAGTTCCCAGGCAGCAGTGACATGGGGGCCGAGAACTGCTCGGTCAATGTCAGCAAGCTTGGGCCACTCGTAGTCGGGTCCGAACGGGTTGAGGGGATCACTGTCCCTTCTTGTTTGGACTGGGTCAGCAAAGGGGTCAGCGTCGGTGTCGGTGTCGCTTCCCCAGAGTTCTGCATTTGCGGGTTTGGGGGTTGGTTCTGGCTCTGCAGTAGGAGCGAATGGTAGAGCACCTGCTGGCTCTGGGTAGCTTGGTCAGGGCTTGAGTACCCTCTCACAAATTGCCAGCTGGGCAGTGGCGTCCAAGTCAGGGCTACTGGTGGGGGTTGCGTTCTGTTCGAACCACTCAGTGGTGTCGGAGTCATCTGGGGGTTGGACTGGTTGGTCCCACTCCTGTAGCCACAGAGAAAGGTTCCGTTCAAACCAGATGGCGATTGTGGCCTGGTCATGTTTGCTGATGTAGGAGATGCCGTTCTCTCTCTCAGGGAAGGCGACTCCTCGTCGTGCAGGCCATAGCCTCGTCTGGTTCAGAATGGGTTGTTCGACCTCAGTGGGGGACTCAGCGGGTCGCCGTATCCTGCTGGGGCCTGGGGTCACGTTTCGTGGGATGTGTTCATTGTTGGAGGGGTTCTGAACAGTGGTCGTCCTCCGATGGGCATTGCTCACCTCTGAGTGCCCGGATGCCAGACTTGTCCAGCCCACTGTTTGTCTGGGTTGGGGGGTATAGGGGTCAACATAGTGTCAAGGGAATGGTGTGGTTCTGAAATCGGTTCGGGGGGTCCTTGGTATTAGGATCCCAGTTCTGGTGAGGAGATTCCGGATCTCCTTGATGTATGCAATGGTTAGAAGGATGGTGAGGAAAATGAGAGTGGTGAGGGCGATTGCTACACCGATGCTGATGGTCTGGGTCGGGGTCAAGTTAGTGTTCATTCGTTTCGTCGTTGGTGTCGCAGTATCTCCTGCACTTGGTCGAGCTCTCTCCAAAGGGCCAGTATCTGGTATATGGCGATCTGGAGACAGATGAATGCTATCGCACCGAGGAGCTGTTCTCGCTCGGTGAGATAGAGTGGATGGGGAGGAGGAGGCGTGTTGGAGGTGTCGGGGGTTGTTTCGTCGGTGTTCACGGTAGATGGCGAACAGGAGTTCTATGAGGAGTATGGTGAGGTTATCGAAAAGTATGGTGTCCTCCTCAGTTGGTGTCAGGGGCAGGGTGTAGGGTGGCATCGTGGAGTGTGAGGGATGGTTTGGGTATGAGGGTGTGCAACGGGATGTAGTGTCATGGGGGTCTGGTCTGGTTTTTGAGGTCCTCGGTTTGATAGCAGAGGTAGCAGAGAAGGGCGAGAATGAAGATAAGGGTCATGCTGAAGAACACGGCGAGGACAATGGCGAGGATGATGCAGGGCTCGGTGGGGAACATTATCATGCAGGGTTCCTAGTTGATATTGGAGTCGTAGTCTCCCCCATAGTAACCACAATAGTCATAGTGGTTGTTGTCATTGTCTGTTTCCACTCCCTTGGGCCTGCGCTGGTGGTATCTCCTCTTCCGATTGTTCCTGGGTTTCTTTCCTCTCACTCCTTTGTGGTTTCTGTGTTCAGGGTTTTTCTTTGATTTCTGGGGGTTTCTGGATCGTCAGTTCAATGGCATAAGGCTTCCGCAGTGAACATTAGGAAGTTTAGTAGAAAGCTTCGAGCTAATTATTATGCCTGGACTCGGGTGGAACAAGCAAGCACAATATCAAGGTAACCTCGCACTTCGGGTTGAACCTCAATAGTGGCAGTACTCGTAGACCATGAGTGCAAGCAGATAATGCGTAGCAAGAAGTTGAGAAGATAAGTCCGGTATGTATTAACTTAGCTCGAAGCTAGGGTACATGGTTGAGAGCTACGTTACTTATATATGATTCAGTTCAGTTCTAATAATAATCGAGTCATGTGGTTGTCAGACAATAAACGTCAGGAAGTCTGTCAGTATCCAGGCAGCTGAGCCATCATGCTGCAGATGCATGGATAAGAGCTGGATTCCGTGTGTCAATCAAGGTGCTGTGGTGCCGTCGGTCCGGGGTATCGAGATAAGATAAGAAAAGGTGAAAAATCGTAACATTTTTGGTATTCATGATTTGATTGACATGGTTCCACTTATTATCAGGATGCCATGTGTTCATGTTACCCATCCCACGGATATTCAATGCTGCAATTTTGATAAATGATTTTGTGCCTTTCTTGCATCAATTTTGTTCAGCTGTTGATCGGCATTCACTCATGCGAACTCCAGCAATCATCCATGCTCTTATATGTGTCCCTTGACCATGATTTGTACGGTGGTCTATCAGTTCCAACATGTGCACACTGGCTTCTTCTCTTGTTGGTTGGCTGTCGCTCTGACTCGCTGAACCTGCTCTAGGTTCTGCCCTCTGACAGGGCTGTCCATCACTCTGTGGACAGCTTGCACTCTGCAAGCCAGGGTTTGCTCTTGAATCCCTGGGGTAGCACTCTGCTTCCCGATTATCTTCCTGTGAAGACCTGTTCCCACCTACCTGCCTACTGCTGTCATTAGCGGAGTGATAATCGGTGGCTGGGTCATCACCACTTCGAGCAGTGGCATTTGCCATAACCGTACCTGTATAATCAAAACCGTTAGTAGTAAATGTGTTGTGTATATAATTGAAAGACGTAGCTAGAGTTCACCTCCCGTACCTAGCCAAGGTATTGGGGGAGGAGGGTGCCTGTTCCATTAATCAGTTCACTGGGTCAGACTGATCTCCTTTACAGGCGGTTGTTGAGGATTTCACATCCTTCCCCTTGTCTGATTCCTGTCCCACACTTTTAGATGTGGCCAGTGTATTACTCAGAAGGAGCTTGTAGTTTCACATTAGCATCTCATATGATCCCAGTCATTGTGCAATGTGCAAAGAGTTGTGCATGTATTTATCAATGTATGAGGACAAGCTATATTAGTAACAAGTTCTGCCCCCATGGTTGTAGCATCCAGCTCTTCCATTCTGGCTAGGGCGACCTCCCTGTCCTCTGTTACCATGCCCACCTCCATGGTTCCCTGAACCTTGTTGTTCTCCATACTGTCCTCCGACAAGTGCTTTGGTCGGGCCTTGGAAGACGGCGTTGTCTCTCGTGAAGGAGCAGTCGAAGGTGGGATGGGTGTCAAGCTTGCATATGGTACAATACAAGTTGCTGCTCCTCACGAGTGCAGGCATGATGTTGATGTTGCCGTTCTTCACCATTTTCTTCCTGATGTGGTCTCGGAGGCTGTTCCACTCCAGGGGGGCTTCATGAAGAACACCCAATACTTGGAGTCCCTGGCACCACGGTACTCGATGAAGCTGTCCACCAGTGCATTGAATATGACAGTGTCAACGGGGTCAGAGCAGTTCCTGGCCACCTGGTAGATCATCCGTTGAAGGGTTGTGTCTGCCCACAGGTCCTGCAGAATGATGAACTGCAGGCAATTCCCAATCTTTGCTATCTCCTCTGCACTCCCAGTGATGATGGGCTCATTGGCTTTGAAGAGCCACACTGCCCAGGATAGCACCTCACAGTTGGCTGAGACGATGTGGAGGGCTAGGTTGTCATTGAGGGTGAGGATCCTTTGGCGGAGAAGGACATCCCGTATCTCTCTGGTCAGCTCAATGACAACGATGTATGGGGGAGCAAGTTTGTCATCGGTGATGGTCTCCGGTAGGCCTTGGTAGGCTTTGAATGATTCGTTGTTGCTGAGGAGAGGAATGAACATCAAATTGAGAGCTTCCCAGGGCTTGGGCCTTGAGACATCATTGAGCTTTTTCCCCCTATTGAATAGGACACCTAGCACGGTCCCTGAGAGGTTCTTTGAGACTGCTTTGAGCTGGCTAGGGTGGAGGTTCTTCAAGAGGTCATCATGGTGGAATATGGAGCCCTCAAAGTTGCCCAAGTTTCACTGCAGACACGCGACCTGCTTTTCCTGCCTAGGCCCATGAGGCACGAATTCAGGGCTATTGTGGTGAGGGGTGTCACTTGCAGAGACTGGACTGGAGACGTGAGTCTTCTTCATCGTTTGGGAAGATGAATGCAGGTGATGGTTTGGGAGTGTTGAGAGGGGGAGGAGGGGAAGGGTCATCCATACTGAAGATGTCGCTCTCTTTTGGTGCGGTCGGACCTGATGGCTGGTTGCTCTGATTCTTCTTTTTCCCCTTCTGATGAACCTGTATAATTATCGGAGATCCCAGCAGCAGGCATGATGGAGCTGAGCTTGCTGTGCATCGCCTCATTGGAGTTTGGGGCTGGTATTCTGTTCTACCCCCAGCTATACCTCCTGCTGAGTCCTTTTGGCGCTTTGCGGGGTTGGAGCTCATTGACGATGGTGGAGAGGAGAGGGAGGGTGAGAGGGATGCTTTGTATGGCATGTGGATGGCAATGATGGGCAAGAAGATGGTGGTTCCGTGATGCTCCGTTTTGTGCCTCTTCCATGTTTGGGTCACCTTGTTTTGTAGATTCTTTAGTTTCTTAATTGCAGCATCTATTGGACATTGGGTATCCTATATTCTACTACGCTTTGCTAGTCGTCTAATTGGTTGTAGACTGTCCGAGTTAGACATCATTTGCATTGCTACATGACATGCGGCTGCTCTGCCATGTCTCCTTACTGGAGTGGGATGGGCGCTCTGCCCATCTTCGAGCCCAAGGGCTGGTCAAATCCTTGCTGGATTTCCACACATACAGTGGGAGGAGTATACTCTATAGCTCCGACTGCGCTCTGCAGCCAGGAGCCCACTCACCAGTCACACATCATCCATGGGATGATGGTGGTTCCGGATTAAGGGGCCCCCCATTAGTACAGTACTTACTATAACAAGTGCCCGCCGCGCACCAGGACATGTACGACCTTGCTGAATCTTATCACTGGTCGCCGTCCCTTTCTAATATGAGAGTCCCACAAATAGTAGCATAAATTGATTCATTATATACATTTTCTGGGTCTGTGTATTAAAATTTCCATTGTCTAAACCACTAGTGAAATACATTGAATACGCCATCTCATCAAAGCCATCCCCAGCAGTCGTTGAAGCTATTTCAAAATTCATGACTTCCCATACTCTTTTAAGTACCCTGAGGACACAGGACATTCATGACACCTCCATCCCGGTTGTATATGCTAAGTTTAATGTCCATCCCTTGTTCCTTCGATTTCTTCAGCCCGTAAATGTGCTCGTGCGAGGTAAGCATCGTGAGTTGAGCCACGGTGTTCGAGCCATTTGTCGATGAGCATGCCAGTGGAATCGTGGTTGAGCATAGTCTTGACTAGCTCTGTCATTGAGAGGCTTGGCAGTGAGAACAGAGAGCAGTACTGCTTGCAGTGTGACCTAGTGATGGTAGTGAAAGGACAAAGTATGCTCTTTTGTTTGTCTGTGACTATGCATGGCAACCAAGCAAAACACCGACCTTGTCTCACAGCCCCCTCATGAACAACTACTGCGAGAAAATCATTCGATATCTGTAGAGCCTAATCTTATACATTGTGTGGCCGTGAATAACACACAGGTGTCTTTCCCTCCTTGTCACTTCCAGATAATAGAGTCCGAATTTTGACACACCTATCGTATGGCTGGATTGGTAGCATGATGCAAGCCAACTCAGATTGGAAGTACCAGTCGTTGTGAAGAATAGCTATGTATGGGCCCCAGGATCATAGCTACTCATTGAGACCGGAGGAGCCAACTCCAAAGAACCTCGGTTCGCACATGAATTACGATAGCATCGACATCGTGGGTGGTAGGAATGATCATGGTATTAAGGGTAGTCTGCTGAGGAAGGGATACACAGTACAAGTGGAGAGCTGGCATTACAGCTGATTGTGAACTTGTGAAATAAACGACGAGAATGCAAGAAGATACAACATGGAACAACATGTCAGACAGTGACACTGATACTCATCAAATTCAAGAATCCTCGCCACCGCATCCCATGAAGCTTCCCATGGACAAGGGTCAGATGGGCAAAGGAAGAGAATGCACGATGATTTGAAAATATCGCTACTCATCATTACCAAAGGTCCCTGGACCATTCATAGATACACCCAGGGCACCATCTATCCATTTCCGAACGGATGCCCATAGGCCTCGATGATCCATAGCTTGGCATTATCTGCCTTTCTGGCCACAGATTCCAAGCGAGGGTCATGGCCCACCCATTGCTTCACATCGAGGAACACTGGTCTGAAGCAGCACTGCGGGATGAGCTCGGGTTCCTCCTCTGAGAAGAGATCATCAGGTGGGGCTGGGGAAAGGGTGTATGAAGGCGAGAGGGCAATTTCTTGGATGGGCTTTGGAAAGGGCTTTCATCCTCGTCAACCTTGGCCAGCAATGTCTGTACTTTATGCTTTTTAGGGACACTCTGGTTTGGGACCTCCTCTGTGGGTTGTGGGGACTGGAGTTTACACTTCTGGATAGGACTTTCCAAAGGGTTATCCTCTTCTCGTTTGTCGTTCATAGGAGGAACTCGAAGGATTTTTGAAGGCGATTTCCATGTAGAGGGTGTAGAGGGTGCGAAGAGCAATTTGGCAATGGTCTTCGTGGGAGATGAGTCTGGCTTCATGGGACAATTGGACGGTACCACCCTCAGCGGCATCTTCGAGGGTGATTTTTGTGGAGATGCGTGGGGCGTAGAGAATGGCGTGACCTTTCTCAATGGATTGTAACTCAGCCTTTCGGCTTTGATCTTTTGAGAAAGAGAGCCTGCCGCCTTGATCAGTTTCTTGAGAATAGGTTCGAATGTCTTAGTCGTGGTCTATTCAAACAGTCAATTAGGAACAAGTGTAGGACATTGACAAGAAGGTCTGTATTGTTTTGCTGAGTCACGATTGAATTAGTACTTCCACAGAGTCAGCTCTTTGTTTCCTTCGGCATGTCCATTTGTTGCAGGAGCAGGTATGGCTGATAAAATGCATCCTGCAATTCATGTGCCATAAGTATACACTGAAAATCGAGGGTAGGGTTGTAATCACCTTGCCAAAGATATCGAGTGGCAGGCCCGTATATGCCATCATGCTCTTGTGGTCAGATGTGCGGAGGGAAGACAGTTTCGAGAGTGTTGGCGCACGAGCAGCTAGGGGCAGAGAACCACAATCATCTAGTGTTTGTAATAGACCTGTCACCTCAGGTTGACTTGGCCAGAATAAGAGATGCATGTAATGGACATACCAGGGAGAAAGGAGATCAAGGAGTATTGGAATGTGCATAGTCTTTCGACAAGATGTCCAAAAAACAAGATCTTTAGCTACAATGAGCACGAAAAATATGGGATAATGATTTGAATACCTGTTTTTGCAGCATCAATGCTTTCACAAGGACCAATATGCGCTGTCAGAAGGCATGCACAAATTCCTGCCTAGGTGAGGAATTAATATAAGCACTGTTTCGAGATCAATGATGAACTTACAAGCCTGCTCCTGTGCCCTGTGCCAGGACATGAGCTATGTAGAATGGGAAAGAGTGGGTAACGTCCATATACAATCCACTTTCCATCAGCTGACCACACAGTGATGGCTCTAAAGCTACTTCAAAATCATTGAGGATTTGAGTTTCTTGGAAATCCCTAGAGGCTCATTTTAGTGCTTTGATCCTAAAATGCCTAGACCGCGAACCCTTGATTAACAAGTGTTATCATCACCACACCCAATTATCACTGGTGACGGGAATTCAGCCTACCATGGCACTTTCAATGAATGTTTGCGAACCGTATTAGTACAAAGGCTGGTTTTGACGCCAAATGCACAACAGCCTTTTGAACCGTTGGATGCATAACGTCTGGCATCTTGACTAGGAGGGCAGAGGTAGCGATTTGCTGGTTACATCTGAAGGGTAATGAGTTGCTCATGATATACGACAATGGACTGGCGGACGTACGAGATACCGAAAATAGTGGTAGGATTAGGTCCTAGGGTACCAAATGGAAATATGAGTGGTCTTCTGCATTCTATGTACCAGCATTAGTACCAAAATGCTTCCTTATCAGACATGCACCAAATGAGCGCCGTCAGGTAAAGCCAGGAATAGCAGTATCTTGGTCACCTCTTCGTCTTCAAATATTTCTCCTTTCGACCATTTTATCTTGGGGGCAACCTAGAAGCCATCTTTGTTGGTATATTGTGAAAAGTGATGGCATGACGCACCAGATAGTTAATATCTACCAAAGCAATGTCCACTGTATATGGCTTCGAGGCATGCTTTGAGAAAGAGTTGGAGGGAAGCGAAGGGAGCATGGAATCGTGAGGGTCGTTAATAAGGGTAGAGTGCCTTTGGGACGCATTGGCGACGACAACACGTCCCTCAACCCACGAATAGGTTCCACTATCCAGATATCCAGCCATTGCCGGTCTCTAACTGGTGCATGTCAATGATGTTACTTTGAATCCTGGAAAACAGGATTAGTCCTCACACAACGAGAAGTAGGTGAAATCCTGACCTTATAATAACCTGGCGCACTGACCGTCGAAGAGTGTTCAGAAGCGAAGTTGGCGTTGGCCTAACCTTGATGGAAATGGCATTGAACACACATGGGAATTTGTGAAATTTGTGAGCGGGGTGTTTACGTGCCGGCCACGGGGTTTTGGGATAGTATCTGTCCATGGCAAGGACTTATGAGGGAGGAGAGCACTGGTGTTTGGCGAAAGAGTGCTGGAGACCGTGGGGTAGGTAGTTGAACTTGCGTGGGAGTGGGAAATTTCTTGGCTGAGTTTAGCAGTTCTGTACAAATCTGATAGAATTCATTAGCTCTAAGAAAATATAAATGGTGTAACATACACATCCAGCATCAAACCCCAAAAATGAGAACTGTACCTCTTCTTACACAACTGTTGCTTGTTGCTGCTGGCGAAGACATCGAAGGTTTTAGTAATGACATTAATGACATCTTGGCTGCTCCGAATATGAAACTGGCATGCCAGATGGCATTATCTGATTGGCCAACATGTGTTGTGCAGGTGGTTGAGATCAGAGTTATTAGGGTTGGATGATGTGGGTGGTCCGAATGGGAGGGAATGAGGACGGAGCAGACCTCACTCTACGATCAACCACTCAAATACTTACGACATGCCCCCACTGCCAGAAAGCAGCGCCAGGCCAAATGGAAGTACAATAGGGAATTATCTATAACCTACTACCAAGGTAGCAGGAATTCTCATCAAATGCAACTACAGCTCATCACCATCACCCACCTTCTCGAGTTCAGGTCCTTGGCATCCTCAATCTCTATCTCAACGCGGCAAATCACATCCATTTAATACAAGGAGGAGACTGAACTCGACTGAACAGAGCATCATTGCTAGATCTCACACACGACTTGGACCTGCCACACCGGGTGACAGCCCACCACTTCATACTTTCAGCTAAAAAGTAGTTGCATATTTTAGTACTTACTACAATCTAGAAATTAAAATATCTTCTCTGCATTGAAAAGGATGTGTACTACATCAAATGAAGAGGGCACAAAATAATAAGAAGGAGCTGCAGGGGGTGGAGAGTGGGAACCTTTTGAAAAAAAAAAAAAAAACTACAAGCACAATCTTGTAAACAATCCACTACCACAGAACATGAGCTTCATGATGAAAAATTGGGGATGGTGCCTCCAGGCTGAGTGCTGAGCAACCTAGAGGGTGTGGGAAAATGTTAAGAGATAGACGAGAGCTTCATGATGAATCTCCAACCATGAGTCGAAACTTGACCTAGACGATGATGAAATTGTGGTGCCATGGGACCCGCGAAACTCAGAATGTGCATTTTCATGGCTGCACATGGTCTGTTTTCTCCATAGTCTCTGACACAGGGAGGTTGTATGATGAATGGTTAGAGGACACCCTCTGAGGATAATTAGGACCAGGGTACATCCATCTAAATGACATTGCGGACTCTGAGGTGGTAGAAGGCATAGTACCAGGATGGGCATTGGGCAATGAGATGGTAGAGGGCATAAAATGGTTGGTGGTGCCAGAATGGGAGTTGTATGCGACGTGGGATAAAGCAGATGCCACTTTATACCCTGGCGGGTATAACTCTGGGAGGATGTCGGGGCCTGGAAACGCTGGGACATTCTGGCACATATCGGGAAGATCACTACTGCATGCAGTGCATGTTCGTTGAATACCATTTAAGAGACTTTGGTATGTCAGAAGGCACGCATGCACACCTTGGAAGTAGGCTAAATGTTGCTGCACTTCCTCTTGGAGAATTTTGAGATCGGCTTTCAACATATGCACTAAATAGGTATCTCAGCGATGAGAGAAGACTTTAATAACAAGAATTTGGAGGTCACCTTGGTGCTGGAGATCACCGTCATATACTCTTGTATTGACTGGGAGCCTGTACGGTACTGAAGGGACAGAGGAAGGGCCAGTAGGGTTGTAGGTCATAGTAGTCGGCAGCGAAGAAAAAGAAGGGGGGGGGAGCAACGTCTGAGGTAGTAGAAACAGGAGTGAGGAATGTTGTTTACCATACTTGCCCTCCGAGTTTCTCGGAAAGGCTGCAATTTCTCAAGGCTCAAACTGAATTTTTTGTCACCAAAAAAAAATGCGCACACTCCAGCATGTAATTATATGACAAAGCAAGAGATTGTAAGTGAGTATAATGTATCTGAAGCCTAATAATAATATATCTAGAACAAGCCTATGCCCCATGTCTTCGTCACGATTGCCGGACCCTCGTACCTCGGGTCTCGGCAACCTGACTGCGACATGGGACTTCAGCTTGTTGGGGCCCACCCCAAACCTGGCTTATTACTATGATATCTTGTTGAATCTCTGTTATTTGTTTAGAGCCACTACAATGGAGCAACATGCTTTTTATGAGTGCCATAAAGCATTGTTCTGTTACTTCTGTAAGCTATGTAATGGACAGATAGGGACTCTCATGATTTGGGTGATCATTGTTAATAGCTGTTATTACTGGCAGGAGAGAGGGAGATATATATTCTGGTTCTTATGTCCCTGACTTGGATATCTGATATGGTGGGCAGCTATGGTCATCATTTGAACTCTAATAATTTTATGAGACTTACATCTATTGAGGATTCAGCCTATCTCAATGGTCCATTATTTCACATATTGAACCATGTTTACTATAATTAGATCACAACTCCTTTCTTTTGTCAGATATATCCCTTTCTTTGCACCTCAGCTGTTCATGATAACTATGTAACTGACTGAGGTGCATATACTATTTCTATTTATCATCATTTACATATGTCTTATGCTACCTTTGTATAGCTGTATTAACTCTAACAGGTAGCATGTATAATACAGCTGTTCACAACAACTATATGAATGACTGAGCTGCATTAACTCTAATAACATTCATTGACATTCAATGCTCATTGTCAACTTGTTGCTCAATCATTTCTCATTGCTTGATACTTGCATTGTTGCTATAGCATGGATAAGTAGTCTCGGTTGAAGCTCAGTTAGGAGCCTATCACACCAATAATGTGCTGTGGAGAGAGTAGAGGCTTGGTAGAGGCAGCAAATTGAAACTTACCTGGCCTGCACCATGGTATGGCAATGGCCATTTTTGACATAGTAACTGGATAAGCATGTCATAGCTGAACTGTTAAAGTCAAAGCCCTCTGAAGCACCTGACATGCTGACATCCCATCTTCTTGCTTGTTATTGCAACAATCCCCTTCTTGGACATTATGACTATTAGTTCATTTCCATGTTTTAGTCATTATGTTTAGGGATGTGCATGGTTGATGTCATATCTGTACTGTGTTCATACTATTGTCTGTATACAGATATCTGGCGCCAAAGGGTGAGCATTATGCATTTTTTTTAGGTCATAAATACTAACCTTTATGACATAAGATAGTCTTCTGTCCCTCTCTCAATGACTATATATTCAAACTATATGAATATGGCCATATTTTAGGTAATTAAAGTTGGCCACAGAACAGACCCATATCTGTATACACCATACATAACTACCATACTACAGGTACAGTACACATCCCTACTTATGTTCCCTTGCTTCCTCAGACTTAAAAGTAGTATATATACCTTGTATTTTGTACTCATCACCTCAGCTTGTTGCTCTACATGGACAGAAAAAGGCTGAGTTGAGCTGTTCTGTATTTCTTGTATTTATGCCTTACTTACATCTCATAGCATAGCATAGCACATATCCTTGTATAAATGGTCTCCTTGCCATTTCTAACTGCTGGGAAAAGGCTTGAGCCTCATCAAAGCCTCATAATAAGCAAATTATGGTATAGTCAGTACATGTATATGTTTTACCTGTCCTTGGATGGTCTCCTGGCTCTCAATCCTACCTGCTAATTTGTCATTTGATGTTCGATGTTGCACAATGCTTGTTGAACTTGCTCAATACTCACTTTGTAGCCTACAGCATGCATAGTTAGTGAATAGTCTATGTTCCATGCATACTGGGTGTCAGTCATGCCAATGATGTGCCATGGAGGGATTGCAGAGGCAGCAACACAGCAAAATTGAAGCTTGTCAGCAGCAGTGATGGCTGTGCAATGAAATTGAAACTCAGCTGGAATAGGCTGTGGTCTGGCAATGGCCGGAAATTGAAAGTCCGCCTTATTATGTCATCTTCGCTACCTGTCTTATTATATAGACAAGCCTATGCCCCGTGTCTTCGTCACAATTGCTGGACCCTCGTACCTCGGGTCCCGGCAACCTGACTATGACACGGGACTTCGGCTTGTTGGGGCCCGCCCCAAACCCGGCTTATTACTTGGGAGTGTCAGTTATTAGTTCAGAAACAAATATCTATTATCAATGTAATAGAGCCTCAGGATATACAATATTCAAAGTATTTGTACCTTTTTCTGTATCTGGAAACAGAACTCGAATCCGTTGTCCAGAAGTGCAACGGCTAAGTGCTACATACAGTTGTCCATGAGAAAAAACAGGAGTATGTAAATCTAATCCAATGTAAGTAACTGACTGTCCTTGAGACTTGTTGATTGTCATTGCAAAAGCCAACCTGACTGGAAATTGGTGACATGAAAATGCAATAGGAAGTTCAGCTGTATCTGCATTGATTGTGATGCGTGGGATGAAAACAGCCTTGCCTGCATTGTTACCACTGAGAAGACGACATTCTAATACATGTGGATGGAAACATGTGAGAATCATCCGTGTCTCATTGCATAGGCCATTTGCTGGATCCAGATTGCAGAGAAGCATAAGAGGACATCCAACTTTGAGAGCCAGCTTTGCACGTGGCAATCCAGAGGCATTGAAATTTTGAAGAAACTCCACTGGATAAAGAGTAGCAGCATCATCCAACTCTTCCTCTATTGTCTTGTCTGTACTCCAATAAACTGTCTCTTGTCCTGGAAACATATCCAGAACCTGTTGATTAATTTCATCAACATCATCATTGCGTCCAGAGAGAATTGTTCGTTCTAAAAAGAAATGGTCTTGGAAGTGGCCAGCTTGAATGTTTGGATAGATATATTTAATGAGTTCAGAAAGTGAATTGTTGGCCAGATGCATAGAAGCAGGAAGAGTGATAGTATGATCATCAGTAAGTAGCCAACGGGCAAATTCTACATTTTCAGGAGTCTGATCCAGGTGCATATTTTTCTTCAAATGAATGACTTCAATGTGAGGCCATAAAGGTGAATGGCGAAATGAAGCTGCAACAATCTGCTCTCGTGATCCTTGTGAAACAACTGGCAATGTCTGACGAAAGTCTCCTAAAATAAATAATCAGAAATGATAATCTATAGTGACTCAAAATAAACACACATACCACCAAAAAGTACAGTTTTTCCACCAAAAGGAACATCCTTATTGCAGACATCACGAAGAGTACGATCAACAGTCTCAATATCATGTCAGTTCTGCATAGGAACCTCATCCCAAATGATGAGAGAGGTTCTACAAAGAAGTTCAGCTAAGTGAGTCCCTCTACGAATGCTGCATGTTGTATCATCACGTGAGGGAATTGGAATTTTGAAGGTGCTGTGGCTGGTACACCCTCCAACTAAGAGAATTGCTGATATACCGGAGGAGGCACAGGTCAATGCAATCTTTCCTTCAGCACGAACAGCAGCAGCAATAGTATTGCACACAAAAGTCTTTCCACCACCTCCAGCACTATGCAGAAATACCAATTTCCCTCGTTCATTCATAGCAGAGTCAAACACAATATTATAAGCAGTCTTTTGCTCTTCATTGAATGTTTGAAGATTGTTAGCAACTAATTGCTGCAGAGATGGGATATCATAGGCCAGCTGTGCAGCCAGAAGAGGATTATCCTCATAAGCAGCCCAGTCCATGATAGAGGCTGGCATCTCTGTTCACTCAGAGAGACGATGACCATGAGATTGAAGAAGCTTATTGATAAGATGGAGACCAAAATCATAGAGCTGAGCATCTGTTGGATTTGGAACATCACGTTGGCGGAGCTTATGTGCCAAATCATCACAAATATTCTCCTTGAACCCCTCCCACAGCTCATCTGGCTTTGCTGGCTGGCAGAAGAGAAGAAGGGTCACAAATAGTGATCGTAACTGTGCTCCTGACTGCATAATAGCTGCCTCCTGTAAGCATTGTCTCCATTCATTATCATTTTCCAGCAATCCCATAGCAATGCATGCTTCTTTAAAAGTAGCACACTCCACATTGTTGACAGTGCGTAAGTGTTGGAAGGATTGAGCACCGGTAACAGCAGTCAAAAGAAGCCGCAGATAAAACCGCTCACCAGATGAGGGGGCAGCTTGATACATTCGGCCAATGGTAACACCAATAGTTGTGTATCTTTGGCGTGGATTCCAGTGTTTCTTGCTGCTGTTCCAGGTATAGTGGGCAGGAATGTCTTGATACAGATACTGATGTGCACTGGGATCTCTTTTGTTGAGATCAAACCATTGTAACAGAGTAGTTGTCTTTGCCTCTGCAGCTGCTAACACCTCTTCTGGACTGTCATTCTCATCATATGTAATAAGCTGTTCATCAGGGAGATGGACCTGAAGACGGACAACATTTGGCTCCTCCTGATGTAGCTGAAATGAAAAGATTCTCCAGCATGATTCAATAGCAGAGATGTAGCGTGCATCCAGAAACTCCTTAATCTCATCATGATCCTGAACCTCTAATGTGGTCCTGTCATGGCCCTTGTAGATGTATTTATGGATATATTTGATGGCCTTGACACAAACACAAACCTCCACATTGATGTGACAGTTATATTTTGCACTGAGATAAGGATTGTATGGGACAATATCATGGTTGGTATAGACAGTACGGGTTTCACCATGTATTTTAACATACTCACGACCATTGTTAGGATGTGCCAAATTGGGATATCCATCAGTGGTGAATTCAGTATGCTCATTGAAGTCTTTTGGAAAGTTCTTTGAACAGCGACCATCGGGCTTCTTGCAGCGATGATCACATGGACCATGGACCATGCATCTGGTGACAATCTCATAAAGAATTGGTTGGGTAACAGGATCAGGAATCTGAGCACATGAGACTGAATCAGCATCAGCAGGTGTGCAAATCTTGTCTTCAGGATCCAGAAAAATCAAAAGATGCATATGAGGGAGTCCACGCTTCTGAAATTCAATAGTATGCACCATAGCCCTGACTTTTCCAAATATTCCACCCTTCTTGATTTCTTCCAGTAAGGCCTCCTTCTTCAACTGGAAGACTCTGGCCACAATATCTGGTCGATCCTCCACTTTCTGATCTGGTCCATCTGTACGCTTTAGAGCCTCAACAATTTCTGGCCACTGTGGGTTTGCTGTCATTGTAAGAAAGATATCTGGTTTCTGCAAAGCTCTACAAATTCCCATAGAGTCCTGATACAGCTGATACATTGCACGGGGACTGCCAGTATGTGACAAAGGTAGGACAATACGCTGGCCAGAGTCTTGCAATCCATCAGCATTAGTAGCTGCATCCACCACTCCCTTATACAGATCTGCACGGATAGTTTTCTGATTGAGTCGAACCCAGTTGAGATTACTTTGTTCAATTGAGGCCCATGCATCCACAATATATTGTTGGTACAGCCGTCCTCCTCTATACAATGGTGCATTTGGTTCAAATATTGGACGATCCTGTAGGCGATAAGCATAATACATATGCTGAGTAATCTTTTTCTGTTCTCTACATTCACTTGTTTCAGTCTCTTCCAGGAGCATATGTATATTCCAACCCAATTCTCCATGTGGAAAAAGGAGAACATAATGAAGAGGTTGATAACTCGGATGAAGTTGGCTAATGCGTTTGAGAGAATCATCATGCATATGTAAAACAATATCTCGATCATTCTTAACAGGCTCAGATCCATCTCCAGGAATAATAGCAGCCAACTCATCTACTGTTGGAAGATTATATCGTCGCCCATCAGTACCATCCCCCACATGCAATCGTACTTCAATATTTGGATACTCTTCATGGGGCTTTTCTTTCATAATGAGATATGCATGACGATATAAATCAACATATGGATTCACATCCTGCATTAAATCCTGTAATTGAGACATAATTTCAGGATTTAAATTAGGATTGCGCCGATTACGCATATGCAATGCCTCCACTGGATCATGTATGTACAGCTGTGCATAAGACAATTTCTCTCCTTCCTCAGGCAGCAGAGATCCTATCAGGTGATGAAGCTCGCCAGATACATGAAAGCAGTATGGTCCTGAAGAATTGGTAATTGCCTCATCAACTTTTACAGCCATGGATGTAAATGCCAATGCTGCATTATACTGTCTGATATCTTGTAAGAAGGCTTTTGAAAATGGATTGTTGCCACAAAGAAGATTTTGAAGAATGGCAGGAGCAGGAAGAAGAGGAGGTAATTTAACCTGCTCTTGTAGACAGCACATCCCAAAATGTGGTGTAGATTTTGACTTATTTTTAATCCGCTCATCATGCCAATGTAATGCCTCACAACATTCACACATCCATTTTCTACTCCCAATATTATTCTGAGAGTACACCTCAGCATATGGACGTCTTGCCAGAGGAAGTTGTACAGGAATAGCATGTGGTGGTTGATGCTGATGTGGTAGAGGTAAAGGTGGCTGTAGAGGTGGTGACTCTCTTGTAGGTGATGGTGATTGCCGGTGATGCTCAGTAGGAGCTATTCGGTCAATATTTTGTGGTGGCTCAGTGTATGCAGGATGGATTTCAATAGCTCTCCCTTGCCCATGTCCTCGACCACCACCACGTCCTTGGCCCTGTGGACCTACAGGAAGCTGTGGAACAGAAGTACTATCAAACACAGATGACTGTCCTCCAGGAGCACCACCACGTAATTGTCTACGACGTCTACCTCTGGCAGGAAAAACAGGAAGAGTTGGTACTACAGGCATGGGATGTTCATGTGGACGATCTAACTGAGATGAAATATGGGTCTCAGGTGGTATATTAAAATGTGGAAGTTCAATATTAGGATCAGGACCTGGACGTGGTGACCGATCACAACGAATAGAGGGGGAGGTCATCTGAAGACGCTGAAGACGATCCTGCTCCCGTTCTGCATGACGATTCTGCTCTGGTGTAACCGGAGCTGGAAAATCAAAATGATCATTCTCTCTGGTAGGAGTAGATGGAGACCTATTAAAAGAAAGCTGTGAGCATTGATCTTAGAAAAATAAGAGTGGTACACACATCACAGGGTATGGAGAGGTGGAAATAGTAGCAACACTGTGTAAGGAAGAGGCAAAGACACCTGCAGAGAAAATCAGAAATGAAGAGGTTCAATCAAATATTGATAGACAGTACTGTGAGAGATCCCAAAAGTCCTTATTATATGTAAAAGGGTTGTAATTCTTGCCTGAGATGGTGCACTGTGAGGGGAGAGTGGAATAGAGCAGAGGGTAAGAAGGAAAGGGGACAGGCTTGAAGCCACACCATTGCAGCATGGTGAAGTTGAAACTCAGCCGGAATAAGCCATGGTCTGGCAATGGCCGGAAAATTGAAAGTCCGCCTTATTATGTCATCTTCGCTACCTCTCTTAATATATAGATTACCATACATTGGGGGGCCCTAGGCCACTTATTGAAAGGTCCCTAACTCAATTTCTTTTTGCTGTTGTCTCCCTTCTTGTACTACTCGGCATGGTATCAATGCTTTTGCAGCAAGGTTCTTGACGATAATCGATGTGCCATCAATGGCCATAAAGCACAGTGCCCAAAATGAGCTTCAAGAGCACGATTCATCGCAAATAACGGTGCAAAATTTGCCAAATCGGTGATAGCGGGGGGGAAGAGACTTCAGGCACTGGGGAGAAAGCACACACAAGTGGTGGATCGACAACCTGTGGCTAGGACACCAGTACATTTACCAGACATTATTTACTACATTCAGCTGCCGGATTCCATTATTTACACATGTGAAGCATGCCACGTTGCAGCCGCTTACATTATAATTTATAGCATCTTGCTGACTCTTGCCGCTGATGCAATGCTGAATATCCATTGCTTACACATATTTACATTTTGCAGAGTCGGATGAGGAAACCTGTAGACCTTACTTCACCTTACTTCCAGCATGGTAACTTATGGCGTCGAAAATCGTTATTAAATATTATTATTATTTAGTTGTCCGATTTGAGACTTTTTTTAACATTTTTATTTGACACTGTAAGTTAAGGAGAATGCATGCACTTGGCACAGCGCATGCTATGTAATGAGTTAGCATGTGGTTGTTGGTTCAATTCCAAAGCGGTAATGTGTGTTCAAGTTTTGTTGGGCTCATGGGCGAGCATTGCTGCAGCTTGCTAGTAGCACACGAATCCTCCAGGCAGGTTGGTAAACATTTGTTACTGGCCCCGCCCCCTGGCACGGGTATACTTACCCATCAAGTGCACACTCACATAATGAGCGCGCGGCAATTGCAGATTTTTTTCAGGTTCACATTTTACTCATTTTCTCTCTCTCAAGAGCTTTTATATATCTGAAAGTATTGGATATATCTATCTCTTATCTTGTACGTGTACCACTATGTGCATTTGCTTTGGTATTATCCCCGTGCCTTCCTGATCACATCATCAACAGGCATACTTCTGATTTGTATTCTAGGTCTCTTGTGCACATCTGGTCACCCTAACAGATCATGTGAATCATACCCCTACTGGCCGTGTAAGCCCTCGAAGAAGGTGCACAATGTTCATGCCCCAACAACAACTGCGAGACGTCCATGCCATTAAAGATGATAACACCATCCGGAATGGCTACAAATGAACCGCAACAACAGTGGTAGTGGCCAGGATGACAGCATCCACGACAGGTTATTCAAGCAAGCCTCATCGTGCATGCCCTGAGCGTCTGTCGCACATCAATCAAGTTCGCATGTCCCATTTCAGTGGTTGACATTGCGATGTAATTGATCCACACTTAGGACGTAGAGCTTGAAGACAAAGGTCCATGCTGAGGTCATGAAGATACTCTCAACAGCCCTTTCTCGTCACTCTCAGGATTGGATTGTATGTCTGAGGAATGTGAATTTCTATGTCAGAGAGAGATGCTGCTTTTTCTAATGTGCTCTACTATTTTGGACCACAATTTGGGAGGCAATGTGAAGTTTTGAGATTGTCTTTCAGCGGAAAATTCAATAAATCCTAAGTAAAGCCATCCGGGGTGGTGACTTATATCATTTGATCGATCTTGCAGGCCAGATACAGTTATCGTTTTAGTCCAAATCTCATCCCCACAACATTGAGGTCTGGGGGCAAAATTCCTTTCAAACAAATGCAACAGCACACCATTCCGGCACACGAAATAATTAGATAATACCATTGCCTCTGCAACTTAGATCCTGGAGAGTTTTGACTTGGTTCTGAACAAAGAGGTGAGTGAATCCAGAGTCAGAATCGCTTGGATGATAGTTGACAATGCTCAGGGTCTTTGCTTGCCAGTCAAGCACTGCTGAGCAAGAGAAGAAACCACTTCAGAAATCCCAGCAAGATCAAGTATGAAATCAATAATAAAAATGTTGCCTCCTTACAAAGGAACTCTCCACCTTCATTGAGCGAGTGGTGTCGATGGAATTTGTAAGCAAACGCCTTGATGGAAGTAGCCAAGCTACTTGAAGAAACAAAACAAGGGTGAGAGGTGCTGAGGTATCCTTCTCCGAACATTACTAAGATAGAAATTAGAATGGAGCTTATGATTCGCAAATGAGACTTACAGGGCATGCATGGGAAGATGCGCAGTACTACATCTTGAAGAGTACGTTGCATGTGTCATCGCCAGAATGAGTTGAACTCTTCAAACCATGTGCATATGAGCCCAGGGCTGGACGATTCATTGGACTCGATATGCAGGATCACTCTAGCCAGTTGCTTGGCGTTTAGATGGGGTAGAGTAGAATACCATCGACAGTGGCCAGAAGACCTACTCCACGAAGGCATGAAGTCGGTTGAACATGCAGATCTGCTAGATTTAACTAAAAACAACAGAGTAGTATTGTGAACTTGCTGAATCAATGGCTAGCGCAGCAAAACGGATGGTTTTACTGATGGAACCAATGGGTGCATCTGATCTTCTCTTCGCTTTTAGATGAAGCTTTGTCATCATTATCGCACATTGCAATGTGCCTCTATGACATCGAGTGCAAATGTCAACGGTAAGAGCATGAGAAGGTCTTCCTGTAATGGGCAGTTCTTTCATGGGTGATGCCTACAATGTGCAATACGGCAGTGGTACAGTAGCGTGCATATAGGTGAGTGGCATCATACAAGGCAGGTAATGAGTGCTAAATGAGAAATTTGTAGCCATGACCCCATCGATGGGTCTTAAGGGGACTCTGATTGGTAGCTCACAACATATTATAGCCAGCCACTCCAGTGAACATGGCTTCCAACCAGGCCTTGGGTGCAATCTCTCCATGATTGCTGGCAAGAATTGTGTCAGTTAGCAAATCCCATGATATTTCGGTCCTCTTTAGGCAGGCATGGACAAAGATGCTCCCAACCAAGGGCAAAATATTGAATTCGAACTGAAAGGTGCCATTAGTCTGCCTGAAGTCCATGATGTAAGCAGCAACAAATACCCTTAATGTAAAAGTCAAATCCCATCGGGGAAGATTTTTACTGCCGCTCATGACATATAGCAGCACCTTAGAGCACTCGATGTCTTCGGAAAGGAACAAGAAGAGTTCCATCTGGAAATTATCACAAAGCCTTGGGAAATCAGGATAACTATGCAGAGGGGATTCGAACTCGATGTAATCAAAAAGTTTGGTAGGTGTGCGAGGCTCGCAATCATACACATATGTGACAGCATTGAGGGGACCACATGAAGCCCCAGTGAAAGCCTGATACAAAGGCAATCAGACTTGACCCAAGATGAGTGAAATTCACATACACATGAAATAGTCAATTCAGGGAGCATCTCATTGAATGCCTGATGAAACCCTTGATGCATCTGCTGGAAGGCCTCGGTTTGCCAGAATGTAGTGTTGCCGATTACTAACTCCGAGATCAGGTCCTGTGTCTGCATAATGTGTTCCTGGAGAGTTCATGAGCGCCTCAGCCCAACATGGTGGGCCTAGATCGCATATAAGCAGGATGGATGAAATCTACAAATCGAATACCTACCTGAAATTGTGTTTGTAGGCTGATCAAGGCCTGTGGGACTGGATCTCATAGAGTATTGCCAATGGGATCTGTTGGTGCAAGGTAGAACCACAGATGAATAGAATCACAAAGCCTGCGGTCCAATGACTGCAATATCGGACCTGTTAGATCTCCCAGATACTTCAAAGGGTCTTGCCCTGGCGGTGGCAGCAAGGTAAGAAGAAAAACAGGGTGCAGGTCATTGATCAGGAAGCCCGTGCGTCCAGCGTAAAGCGAAAATGCAGCGCCGTCAGTGTGCCAAATGGCCAAGTTGGATTGATTGTACACATGACTAGGGAAGACTGGTATTTTATACTTCCCAAAATGGGAGTCTGTATAGTGTGGGGAGTCAAGAATGAACTCAACCAAGGCTGCATGAACCTGAATATTGACGCTCGAACCAGCAGCAGTGTCTTCTGCATGGTCTGAATGAATCCTTAAGTCAGGGTCTGAGTAGGATTGAAGGTTATTCCAATGGTTTGGAGGTTGTATATCATCGATAATCAGAAGCCAGGGGAAGTCAGATTCATTCACAACGCCATTGAGGAACATGCCCGTATCAAGATGGAAACATCTTTTGTAGAGTTTGACCAGACACATATGGATAGTGTGACCCGCCTCTGCTGGTGTCCTCGCTTTGATGCAAAGGTATTCGTCACTTAGCAAAGAGCTGGAGGAATCCCTCTGCACTCTTCTCTGTGCATCATATATCTCTGCAGTATTTGAGGGTCCTCACCATAATTCAAATGGGGGAGGACCTGCAGTGATCTAGATATTGGATGCATGTGTAAATGGAGTCAATAAAGTTAAGCATGACCCACCTGAATAGAAGGCACCATCCGGGATAGCTGGGGGTCATGAATGGGCTCTGACTCATTCACCTAGGATCTTATAAGTACTAGAAGGTCCTAATCAGGTAATGTGTCTTACCTCTGACGCATCGTAATCCGAAGCAGGGTAAGCAAGGTCATCAATTGGCTAGATATTCGCCATAGGTCAACACCAACTCATTCAACAAGGGACTGTTGGTGTACACTAGTCGAAGCCTGCGCTTGCTACCGGTTCAATATAAGAATCAGAAATGTGATAATAATGTGTGATGGCCTACTATGGATTCTTCATTGACATCCATCAGCTGATATGATAATAAGCAAACAGCGGAGACGATCAGTACAGAGACATACTCGAGCAAGTGGACATGGAGAAGGCAGAACATTCTACGAAACCTTCAATCAACAGGACTTGGAAAGATAAAAAGAATACCAACCTCGTCCTCATCATCGCTGTCAGTCAAGTCATCAGAGTAAGAGTTTCAAGGACAAAGAGTGCAGTAAGCTTGTCCTGTCGTCCCCAGTTGGGGTCGAGATGTGGCAATCCTACACTGAAGAAATGGCGGGTGCTCAGACAGATCACTGTTGGGTGCACAGCCAATATTGTGCCAAAAGAATGGCAAACATGCAAGGATCGTATCCGGATAGCAGCTATGAATGCGCTCTCGCTTCAGATCTGCTATTGGGAGTTGGAGGTCAGGCCTGCATTGGAAAAGATGCGTCAATTTCCCGTGCATGTTGGAAGTCGACGGTGCTAGAGATTTATTGAGAAGTTTTTCAAAGGTGATCTACTGAGGTCCTTACCAACAAATAGAGTCCAATGATTCTCATGATTGGAATGGAATGGATCTATGTCCAGTGTGGAATTGGGGCCTACTCTTACAGACCACCTTTTGACGTTAGTAAGCATAAAGTTTGAAATTTGTAGATAATGATCTCCTGTGGTTCGATTGACTGCGCAAAGATAACGAACCAAATCATGATCAGAAATAGGGCCCTGGGCTTTATAGAAGGCTTGAGGGCACCACCCACTACTAGCAGGAGTTGCAGATGCCAAGTCTGCATTGACAGTCATGGATAAATGATTCCCTGACCTGAAACGGTCACTCATCGCCCTGTGATGATCAGCCCATACATTGAAATTACCAGTGTTGTCAGCTGGTTGAATTGTGAATAAGAAGGCAAGCCCCAAATCCCAAAGAATCCTGCACCTAATGCTGCTACTTTTCCCCTTGAAATAGTGTCAGTTGACAGTGGTAATTAATGTATCAAGACTGTCAGTTGACACACCAGCCTATATAGGGTATTTTCACAGTACTGCATGGTCTATTAGTCAGCACAGAAACCCAGACCAAATCATGTGATTATCAGAAAATCCAGCAACTCCGGGAATTGAACCCAGGACCTTAAAAAGATTTACAATAATGTCACATGACATGCCAAAGTGTGCATGCTAAGCACTATACCATACTAGCATTATATATTCATGTAATCATCTCCTTATATGGCCTCCCTCTCTTAGATTTATAATATCCCAATTGGGCCCTCCCTTTGGTGCGCTTTGGTGCGCTTTTTTTTCCTTATTGGGCTGGTCAAATTGGCCCATCAATTGCACCTAGAATTGGCTGTGCCATGGCATTGATGGCATCAATATCAGGCCATTTTTAGACAAAATTCGCATTTTTGCTCATTTTTGGCTTCCTCAGGCTACTGGGTGGGTCAGGGGATGGTACTAGTATATGCATAAACATAAATAGCATAAAAGCGAACCCTCTGGTGAGGTATGGGGGCCCTGGGGAGGGGGTAAAAAGGGTAAAATAGTGAAAAATAGCGGAAAATCACCGAAAATTCGCGTTTTAGGGGTAATACGTGCATCGGATCGCTTCGAAAACATGACCAATGAATTCCCTGACCTTGAAAACCCCTAAACGGGCCCTCTACAGTACATGTGGCGCATTTTATGGCTAGGCATAATCGGGAAAATTGGCTTTTTACGGTACTGCATATATTGGATCGCTCCGGGGATGTTACCAATCGATTTCTACACTATGAAAACCTTAGAATACATCTTCATATGCTATATATGACCACCGGAATGCGATGAAAAATGGGGGATTGGGGGGGAAACACGGTTTATTTTGTTTTCTAGGCATCTCATCGATCTGGGGACATCACCAATCGATTCCTCGACCTTGAAAACCCCCAAACGACTCTTGGTTACATTTATGGGGTCTCAGGAACGATGGAAATAATGATGTAACAGTTTAGGAGGAGCACATATGGAAACTCGCATATCTGAGCTTCGGAAAACTTCGGAGTTGTTGCCAATGGATTTCCTGACCTTGAAAACCCCCAGAACACCACAGGAACACATTTAAAACCTGTGAAATCCGTGGTAAAAAAGGTAATAGTGAAAGTATGCGAAATACCATATATCTCGCCTTTTTGAGTGTTGGGGATGGTAATTCCGGTATAGAATACACGATATATATTGTATAATAGTGTGTACAAAAGCTTAGGATGATCCTAAATGTATTGGCAGAGATATAAGGAGATCTTTCTGAAAAAAAGGATGAGCACCTCCCAGATTTCGAGTTTCTGGTCATCCCATGGCCTGGAGACCATCAGATTCGGATTCCTGGACCCAAAAAACATAAGACTCATCTATCATCCCTGGGGGTCATTTTTACTAGTGCATAATCCATGCACACAGCATATCTTTGTGCATAACTAAGTGCACACTCATTACTTCGGAGTTTTGACACATAAACCCCATGGATGATTGGTGTTCCTACCATTTTTTGGGTCCAGGAATCCGAATCTGATGGTCTCCAGGCCATGGGATGACCAGAAACTCGAAATCTGGGAGGTGCTCATCCTTTTTTTCAGAAAGATCTCCTTATATCTCTGCCAATACATTTAGGATCATCCTAAGCTTTTGTACACACTATTATACAATATATATCGTGTATTCTATACCGGAATTACCATCCCCAACACTCAAAAAGGCGAGATATATGGTATTTCGCATACTTTCACTATTACCTTTTTTACCACGGATTTCACAGGTTTTAAATGTGTTCCTGTGGTGTTCTGGGGTTTTCAAGGTCAGGAAATCCATTGGCAACAACTCCGAAGTTTTCCGAAGCTCAGATATGCGAGTTTCCATATGTGCTCCTCCTAAACTGTTACATCATTATTTCCATCGTTCCTGAGACCCCATAAATGTAACCAAGAGTCGTTTGGGGGTTTTCAAGGTCGAGGAATCGATTGGTGATGTCCCCAGATCGATGAGATGCCTAGAAAACAAAATAAACCGTGTTTCCCCCCCAATCCCCCATTTTTCATCGCATTCCGGTGGTCATATATAGCATATGAAGATGTATTCTAAGGTTTTCATAGTGTAGAAATCGATTGGTAACATCCCCGGAGCGATCCAATATATGCAGTACCGTAAAAAGCCAATTTTCCCGATTATGCCTAGCCATAAAATGCGCCACATGTACTGTAGAGGGCCCGTTTAGGGGTTTTCAAGGTCAGGGAATTCATTGGTCATGTTTTCGAAGCGATCCGATGCACGTATTACCCCTAAAACGCGAATTTTCGGTGATTTTCCGCTATTTTTCACTATTTTACCCTTTTTACCCCCTCCCCAGGGCCCCCATACCTCACCAGAGGGTTCGCTTTTATGCTATTTATGTTTATGCATATACTAGTACCATCCCCTGACCCACCCAGTAGCCTGAGGAAGCCAAAAATGAGCAAAAATGCGAATTTTGTCTAAAAATGGCCTGATATTGATGCCATCAATGCCATGGCACAGCCAATTCTAGGTGCAATTGATGGGCCAATTTGACCAGCCCAATAAGGAAAAAAAAGCGCACCAAAGCGCACCAAAGGGAGGGCCCAATTGGGATATTATAAATCTAAGAGAGGGAGGCCATATAAGGAGATGATTACATGAATATATAATGCTAGTATGGTATAGTGCTTAGCATGCACACTTTGGCATGTCATGTGACATTATTGTAAATCTTTTTAAGGTCCTGGGTTCAATTCCCGTGCTTATTCAGCCGTCAAGATCACGTGCAGCTAATCCTAACCATATACGTCACTCTAGGGCTTGCCAACGACCGCTACTGCCCGTACACCCAAGCATCCAGCGCCCCAGGATTCCTATTCTGATGGCCTGCAACCCTTCCAACATCCCATGACGATGCCCAACATGCCCCACACCGCAATCGGCGTCAATGGCATTGGTGTGATGATTTTGCAGCTACCAAGGACCTCTGGAACGACTACATTGAACGAACCACAGTGACAGTGGTAGCGACCAGGATGACTGCGTCGACAGAAGGATAGATGAGGAGAGCAATGACAGTCAGGTGTGGTAGAGGGTGGGTTGGCTACTGCAATGAAGAGGAGGTGGCTGGGATGGGTATTGGGACTGAGGGCGGGATGGTGATCAGGCCACGGACATCAACGACAGTGGTGAAAGATGCGTCTACCCTCGTATGTCGTGTTCGTCTTGTCAGTGGGGAGTCAGAAAGCAAAGCCGTCTGTAATCCACTCAACCGACAAATGTCTGGGATACTTGCGCTTTGATGTGAGAAATTACTTGTCTCATCTTTGCTTCGTATCTTTCGTTTCATCATTGATAATGGTCTTTCGTCGCAGAACCTAGAGGATTCTTCGTGCTCACCAGAAGTCGATGGAGATACTATGCCCAATCACTTGTGGTACAGTACAAGGGGCAACCCTTCTCCATCTCCCCCCGTGATCATTCCCTCGAATCGGAACTATGGACCGCCAACCCTCTGAGCCCTTCTTTGGATCGAGTCAGCAGATGTCACGCCTAGTATCGCTCGGATCCCATCCATATTTTCTCTGATTGCCATAGACTGTAGTCGGCACGAATCCAATCTTCGTACTCCTTGTTACCATCCCAAAGTTCAACAACATTGAAGCCTCGAAGCAGCCTCGCACTCTCGTTCTTTGCTTTGACAGAACTGCCAGTGAATACGAGAAGGACTTTTGCCTCAATGCGCTTCAACGCCGTGCACTTTCTGACAGCTGACTTCAATCATAAAGACTTAATGGGTACTCCTGTCACAACGATCACTCCCAATCCCCAATAGACTTGGCTTTCACTATCATCTCAGAATGTCAATCCCCATTACCTATGACTCTGCCGACCGTCACTTAATGTCAGTGATGACAGAAACGAAAGCTATCGGTGAGTATTTTTGAATGGTTGCGAGGATCAGTTGCTCATGGTACTGTCTTAGCTTTATACCGGGTCATCTCCCATCAAATTGCAGATTGCAAGTCATTACCGTATTGTCAATGTACAATACTACAATGTGAGGTTCTATTCAATTGACAGGGCTTAGTCAGAGACTGATCTTTAGGTGCCCGCCGAAGTTTAAGGCTATGGATTTTCCCCAGAAGCTCCGAGACAAGGCTCTTGTGTGGCAACCGCGTCGCAGTATCATGCCAGTGATGATTCCTTGCCGAAGCACTGAAAGTGGCTGCCGTCTTGACGGCAGTGAATGGCTGCAACTTCCCATTCAGATGACTCCAGGTCCTACCGTCATGGTCGCCATCGAATTAGTTTCCCCTTCAGAGGATCTTAACACAGACGAAGGAGGAAGGATGAAGCGGAAACCAGCTGAGTCCGTCCTGCCTAACGCTAAGAAGAGTCGGGTATAAAGAACTTCATCCTTGATCATAGATGTCGTATTTTGGATAAATGTAAATGTAGGTATGAAATATAGATAGCAAAAATGAGTAGCAAAAATCATGAGTTCTGTTGGAAATGCTAGACTGCCAAAGCAAGGTCTGAGTCGTCGACTGACGACCGCTAGTTGTAAATCTTTTTAAGGTCCTGGGTTCAATTCCCGGAGTTGCTGGATTTTCTGATAATCACATGATTTGGTCTGGGTTTCTGTGCTGACTAATAGACCATGCAGTACTGTGAAAATACCCTATATAGGCTGGTGTGTCAACTGACAGTCTTGATACATTAATTACCACTGTCAACTGACACTATTTCAAGGGGAAAAGTAGCAGCATTAGGTGGCAAGATTACGGTCAGCGAGGTTGGACTGCACGATCGTCTTGAAGTTCCAGTCGTAAGTTGTCCCTGCGAGGCCATTGTAGTAAGTCATTCTGGGTGTATCTATGGATCAATATTTCATTAATGGGTCGGCAAAACGGAGGAGAGCGCCACGACGCTGCAGAAAGTAATTGTGATTGGAATGCTGCTTACCTTGTCGGGTAGCCACATCGTCACCACTCCCTCCAGCCTCGAGGACGAGGACGGTAGCATTGGAATCTTCAGAAAGTATTGAAGCGACTATGAGACCTGATGAGCCACCCCCCATGACGATGTAGTCATACGAGTCAGAAAGAGAAGAGGAATTGATTATTGCTCGCTTGGAGGGCGTGCTGCGGTGGGGGTGCCGTTGAGGGATATCATGAGCGAGTGTAGTAAAAGGAGCGAGGAGGGCGAGCACCAGCAGAGTGGCGCGGTGCAATTTTCGCAGCAGGGCACTAAGGTGCTATCCGTCCCTCCGAGTGATCAATCCTGGACTAGACACGAAGCTAAAACAATGAGATGGGCACCACGTCTCTTCACAGCAAAGACCACATCTTTCCGGCATATCCTTGGCTGGAGATCAATGACATCCCCCCAGAATGGAGACAATGTGAGCGATGAGGTGGTTGTTGCAATCGTGGTATCTACGTCCAAGATTTTGCAGGCTCGTATGTGCATCACATTCACGTAGGAGGAAAGGACGTGACCAGTGAGCTTGATGCATGACTTTACGATCCCTTCAACCTCTGCAAGCACGAGCTCCATCTGCTCTAGGAAATACCTCCATCATTCATGTGGGCTTGTGAGCTGAGTATCTGTACTTGAGGCTCGTGATCATCGATGATGCCCTTGGATGCGTGGTACCCTTGCTCGACAGCTGGAGAATGGCATGAGATGAAGACATCAACGAGATAAAAAAAGAAAGGCTTACATGGATCTGTCTTATCAAGACAGGAAGGCCACATCTTATCTTTCAAATTCACAAGCTAATTTGTCTTCCTTCAGCTGGGCTTTGCTAACTGCACTTTCTAAGCCGGCATTATTTCGAGAAGGCAGAGGCAGGGTCAATAAAACAGCATATGTCGACCTGGAGACAAATGTTGGCTTGGAATGAGAGTAGACGATCCAGGAAGACGTACTCAGTAGATGAGTTCGTTCATCATGTTTTTTCCACGTCTTCTTCACCCTCCAGTGACTGGACGCCATCCTATTTCCCATCTGCAAGCACCTTCTACATTCCTCACATGAACACTTCTGGCTCACCCCACACATCAATAATCGTCTCGGCTCCCTCACCGGCATATACGCCCAGGACAAAGTCGAACATGGCCTCGCACTCCCCTTCAGGGTGCTTTGTGTGATACAAAGCAAACGTGGAAAGGTGTCGACTGCCGTATCGATACTGCACCTCAGCATCCATAGTTTTGAAGCCTTCAGGGTTCCAATGTTCACGAATATCGAGAGAAATCTAGACCGGAGACACAGCGATACCAGGACCATCCAAATCTTTGTGACACGCAATAAAATATGGCATTGTTGGAGTTGAAAAAATAATCCAGAGTAAGTATACGTGAGGATCGTGGACAGTATTCATCTACAGTCTAGTGGGTGACACGAGGTCTAACCCAAGCAGAATATCGGGCGACACAAGGTCTAACCCTAGTGCAAGTGGTGGTGGGAGGATGAGAAGAGACAAATCCAAATAAGACAACTCTTGTCTGCTAACATCGCAACTTCTTGGTGACTTCTGTGCACCTTACTCACCTCTATACTACTGTTTTCGTGCGCTGCTCATCTTTACTTGCTTTAAATTACCTTCATTGTAAGTCAACATCTTCAAGGTTTTTCTCTAATGACTCGTTCTGATTCCATTTGTACTTGCATAGTTTATACTCCTTTGAACCCACTCCCCCCTGGAACACCTAGTACATAGGTGATTTCTTGTTCGTTTTTAGTACCTAGATGCTATCGTCGGTGCATTATTTGAGTCGGTGTAGCACTTAGACACTTTCGTCGGTGCCTTTCTATTCTACGAATCCCAGCATCTAGACGATTTGTTGGTGTTGCTTTTGGTTGGCATCTAGACAATTCATCGGTGCCATTGGGCTTACAGTGCTCGTTGACGTATGGGATCCTTGCACTTGGGGATGATTTCCGAAAGTCCTTTCAAGTTTATCGTGTCTTTGGAGGATTCCGTCAGCACACTCATCCAATTTGATATGTGAACTGATACTGTGCTAGACTACCCTGCTTTGGTACTTGGTACTTGCTCTATGCTATCCTAAAATGAGTTATGCTTCTAGAGAGGCACACATCGCTAAGTATACTATGTCTACTAGCACCATGGAACATCAATTTACCTACACGCACTTGTCCAAAAACCCTACCAGCCTGTTGCACAAGAAAAACACTGCAGATCGTATGTTCACTCTTTTCTTTCTTTGAACCCTTGGCTGATTCAATGGGAACACAGCGATCAGGCCTTTCGATGGAAAGCTGGGTGCATTGGTTGAAGAAGGATGGTTCATGATGACCCTCAATGCATTAGGACTGTACCACCCTCCTCTTGGTGTCAACTGGGAGGTGTACATGCAAGCAGACTTTAGATATGGCACTGATGACCCCCTGCTGTGGCCGCAATTCTACGTGCGCTCAAATTCATGGCTTAGCTGCATACGAAAGCATCCCAATGACCCACTTGACCCCTTGCTACCACTTTATGATCCTGTCAAACAGTCTGACTTCAGTTCTCTTGATTCTGCATCACCAGACAGTCAGCTCAGAAAGTTTTTGAACGCATCCTTCATTTGTCTACGTACGGCAGCTCAAAAAGTCATCGACATGTCCAAATCTCAGACAGCAAATTGGGGGCCTTCAGACACGTTACTTCGAGATTTCCACTGCGGACTGCACATGCTCCTTCACTGCCTGGAATCTTTGCCTTTCATTTTCAATAGACTTTGTCTGACAGTTGCGGAGACACAGCACGTAGCCATTGAAATGCGTGCTATCATGGACTATATCACAGTTTACCGCCTGTGTATGCTAGTAACCAATCAAGCTCGTTGGACCGATACCACTGCTGATCTAGAGCTCATCAGGGCCTTCACGACGGACCCTGTTATCGTCGAAGAGTTTTTCAGAGCCAGAATTCCAGTCTGGCATTTGCTCAAATTGGATCGACTCCCTTTCACATGAATTGATGCCCACACCCTCCCTTTGGATCCAAACCAACATCTTACTCTCGAGCCTCCATGTATATGGCTTCGATCGATTTTTATCAGGGCATCCGACCAAGCTGAAAAGTATCAAGCATTCCAGCGCTTTACTCGTAATCACTTGCGGTTGCTGAACCCTTTTGGACTTGTCCCTGGCCAAGTTTGTTTGGATCCTCCTCTTCCAGAGCCACTGCCGTCAAGATTGTGCAGCAAGCCATGTAAGTCTAGCGCTCCTCGTTTATCATCAATGTCTTGAAATCGGTCATAGATGGCCCTCCCAATCAAAGAGTAAAACAAAAACACTCAAGTTCAGCTAGCGAGATGGGATTCCTTTCTGTCATTGTTCACTCTCATTTGCCACCTGCTGTTCCAGTGTGGCAGGCAGCAGTGGAGGTCACGAGTTCAGATCGTTCTCGATGTTACCCAGAAGCGAGGGTTCCCGAGGCAAACGGGTATATATTTCCACGGCCAGATATCTTTGTTGGTGTGCAAGATGAATGCAGAGCCCTCGAGCTCGTCAAAGCGTGGCTATGTCTACACCCCCTGCTGCTTGCCCACGTTTCTTGCTCGTCATATTCAGCACAGCCAATGGCTCATCAATCATGGCGCGTTATTTTAAATTTGGATCATTTGATGAAGACAGCAAGCTCAGGTGGCACTGGCTCATCTAGAGGCACACCAACAAAAGCTGCGAGGCGGAGAGAACAAGCTGTCGATTTTTTGCAAGGCTGCGCTGGCAAGTTATGAATTGATGCCAACTTCAATGTTGGTCCAGCAGTTTGGAGAGGCATAGAGCTCGAGAAGCTAACCAATGATCATCGCCGTGAAATTGCCTGGGAGCTTGCAGAGCTCAACTTCAGGTTTGAGTTGCTTGCATTGGATGCACGAGCAGCAACTAATGGTGGCAACCACGACTTGCTCCTACACTGTCTGTCCCATGGTCTTACTACGGCCTTTGTTGCAGTCAATGTTGGTAGCGCTAATCATGGACTGGGACACCCAACTTGGCAGCAGAGAGCACCCTATATATTTCCACTGAAGAACATGATGCGGTCCTGGAGGGCCTGCCCTCATTTGATCTGACAAATGAAGACCAGTTACACAGAGGCAGAATTTGCTGAAATGGAGAAATGTGTTGCCATCTTCTATACGGAATCATTCTTCCACTTTGGTCGCGCACCAGTCGCTCCGCGTCACCTGTCCCACTCTCCACAAACATTGTTTGTGCCCGAGACATGTGGGGAAATGTACATGGAAAGACCTGGTCTCATGTTTGATCTTGCGCAGTTCCATGAATCATGATAAATGTCGGAGTATACCCAGTTGGAACATCATCAAGTTAGGTGAGTTCTCTGTGATCATTTTGTGCTGTCCTCTCATTGTTAATGGCATTGCAGTATAGTATATATTTGTATTTTTGCAGCTACTACATATTACACAACTTCAACCCTCAGTTACAGCACCCAGCATACCTGAGTGATTTCATCCTGAGAAACAAATCACTGTCAACACTATCAACGATTAAATACTCCTTGAATCCACCAGCTGGTTTGACCCTGAAATCCTCAACCAGGAGCGCCCCCTGGATAATCATGTAGACAGACACAAACACTGATTCTTGTCTTTTTCGTGTGCAGACTCGATAAAAGCCCAGGTCCTTGTCCAGCTTTTCAGTAGCTGCATCTATGGGTCGATTGAAAGGATGAACAAGAGCCAGAGGAAATTCTTTCCCACCAATAACACAGGTGAAGACCATTATAAGCTGTGCAAAGAATGGACACTTGGTGTTGTCAACAAGGAGATAATCATATCGAGGATGATTATAGAAATTGGGGCTGCACCGCAAGTAGTCGGTGGATGTGGTCCAGTCAACTTTGTTCTCGTAGTTGACTTTCAAAAGTCCATGTAGCTGGATCTGTAAGTGGTATATCAATCAAAAAACAGAGCTTTACTAACCAAATTATTGCTTACCTCATCATGTGTTTCAAAAGACTTGAACGTCACCTTCTGTCCGTCAACTTCAGGGATTATATCAGGGTATTTCGTGAACTGTCCAACCATGAACTTTGATAGACGGTGATGAGCCTCCAGGCTCTGTACGCTCAGAATTCGCAGATTTAGCCATCCATCACCCAATACCTTCGAAATGATGCCATTATAACCTTCACACACTCCATAACACTGCCAACTCTCGATAATACCACGGATTTTCGCAGTATAAGCCACAAACATTCAGATCCAGTCCTAAAACCGTGACATCCACTCCTCACGCACTCCATTATCCTTCCCAGCTCACCTCGCATCACAATTACCGTATCCCATCACGGCAAGGCACCTTTGATCGACAATCATCCTAAAACGGGGTTGCTATATCACTCAGAAGCACTAGTTGATGTGCCCATCAATCATTTAATGAAATGACGTGATTGACGTGAGTACCCTCCCAGCTACGATAATTACAGCTACAGCAACTGTAGACCGTGTTTACTAAGGCTGTTACAGTGCCAAGACTTCGAATTATCGTTGCCCCACGCATACACCTCAGCACGGCAACTGCAGCTCAATAATCCGCAGCTACACAGCACCTCATGATCTGCTCATCGCTCAATAAAAACCACACGGTTCGCATCTATACATGGCAACGTCGAGGACTTGCTGTTACTTTAGAACCACAGATACCATATGTTTACTACGGCTATTACAAAAGCCAAGGACTTACAGCCTTACTAAGGCTCTGAAGAATATTCTATTTATAAAATCGTACTTGTAGTATAAAAACTAGGTAGAAACCGCATTTTTAGAGCAAGTTCTTACCCAGTTGACGAGGCTACGGCATTACCAGTCAGCTACGGTTACTCCAAGTTATTCCCCACCGCTTGCTTTACTCTTTAAACGTTGTTGGTTGCACCAATACACGAAATCTTGCGTCAATAACTTGCTTTTGTCTTTTAATGCCACAACATCGCTTCACTTTCACCACATAGGATTGTTTCATCGCTTTCACCTTCTACATCGCCATCGTTTTCATCGCACAGTTCAGTATTGCCTCCATGTAGGCCCAGTTCAGCTCCATAGGATCACCCTCGTCTTTATCATTGTTCGGAGTTGCCGTGCATCTATTGCCGCAGCGCCCCACTCAGCACCTCAGTTGCTACGTTTTCTACCAGTTTCTTGCAGTCTCCGTATGTTTATTGCTATTGTTTCGACTCACAATATTAGGTACACCCCAAGCCACGTTTACTAGGCTATTTCGACATCTTCTAGTCCATTGCCATGATTACTAGAGCATCGCAACGTTTTCTAGTCCCTCCCAACATTTTCTAGTCCCTCCCCACGTTTTCTCGCTCATTCCTACGATTTCTAGCGCATTGCTACGATTTCTAGCGCATTGCTACGATTACCAGTCCTTCCACACGATTACTTGTCCTCCCCCACGATTACTAGAGCATCGCAACGTTTTCTAGCACCTCCCCACGTTTTCCAGTCTCTCCCCACGTTTTCTCGACCGTTGCAATGATTTCTAGCATGTTGCTACGATTTCTAGAGCATCCCTACGATTTCTAGACCCATTTTCGTGGTCTCTAGATCATTTTCGGAGTTTCTATTGCGGTTTCTTGGTATTCAAGTCATACCAGATTCCGTCCCATCTCGTTTATCGAGATCCTTCCTGGCTTACAGCCAATGTCTATTAGTACTCCTTGACCAAGAGTACTACTTCGCTGACTGAAAAGTCGCAGTGTATCTTGTGTTATTGAGGAATTGACTGCATGGAGGTGCACTGAACCACTCGCAAACACATTGCCTTGATTGCTGTGTTGCTACGTTAATTGCCTAAGCTCTCTCCAAGTTTTGGGTGTTGCCATTGCCACGGAAGTCTAGGCTCATCAACGGCTCTGAAAACTTGTGAACACTAGATCGTCTGCTTTCAAGGCTCGGATTTCCCCAATTTTGAAGACCCCACCCCCTTTACCATGTCGACCATGCAAAGTCACATTTCTAGAGTGTTCCGCCTGCATATCCTGATCTTCTAGCTTGTCGTCATCGTCGTTTTGGGATATTTGCTCATCATGTAAGTCAATTTGCTGCTGTATAAAAGATGCAGTATTACACCATGAATCGACCTGTAGAATCTAAATCAAAACTGATTCAGCTCATATATCAAGACATGCCGAAATTATAAAGACCTGTTCTGCGACATCTTTAAAGTTTGTTCGCATTTGATATGTGTCCTTTAGGGGACCATGCATTTTCTCATTCAGCTTCGTATTGTAGTTGAGTGTAACTCCTTTTTCCAAGATATCGTTGACCATGTGCTGGTGAGAGTGGACTTTCGGGAAATTCCATGATTTTGCACCTGGATTAATGGATTGCATGAGTTGTTCGTACTCCTACACTTTATCAGACCTCTGTTCATGAATATCAGGAGATGTCCTACCCTTATGAGTGTCAAAAACTTGATCAGTTCATCCCAAATGGCTTGAATACTGTGCTCGGTATGGAGGTTGAGGCCAGCGTACATACGAAGCTCGATATAGCTTTGGACACATTTTAGCAGATGATAGCCGTGCGTATCGTTGATCTCTGTGAGGATATTGTGGGTGACGAAGATGATGTGCTAAACATTGATCCATTATTTGCTTGTGATGTCTTGAAAGGTGAACATCGGACTTACTTTGGATAGGTCTTCATATTTTGTACCATCAGCAAAATGAACTGCCATGAAGCTGCTTTCAAAGTGGTATAAATTCCTCCAACGTGGAAAGTGCTTGATCCTGTATCAAAGAAATCAGAATGCAAATAAATGTGAGTATGAGATAGTGCTTACTGATCATCTGCCCGACCCATGGATTCTGAGCCTAACGCTTCAATTCAGGAAACGACTGCACCTCAGAGATGGTCTCAAAAAGGCCATTATCATGAGCATGAAGGGGATCAAAGGAAAGTGCCCAGAATGGATCACAGTCCTCAATGTTCCAAAAAGCATTCTATTCAAGTTCGGTCTGTTAGGCAAGAAAGACGGCACAAAGCAAAAATTCAGCACCTCGCTGATGTTTCTCAAGCCAAATCCAGAAAGAAACGTGTTCCGTCTGTTCTTCCTGGGGATAGCAGCAGCATCCGTAAGTATTTCTTGAGTTTGCTGTTTCGTCCATAGTTCATATATGATATGCAGACAATTTTGCTCCGACTTGGGTACCAGACAGATGACGCAGGGCTTCTTACCGTTGGAGCTCCAAGTAAGGACAACAAAATTCCTATTATCATGGTATTTGGTGAGCTCATACAGCAATAAAGCAAGACTTATGACTGACACTTCTTCATAATCACAACTTTTGATTGGTACTCGAGGGAAAAGTTGAAGGTCTTCATCCACTAAATTGAGGTGAAGCCATGCCCCTAATTTGCTTGGTGCAAATATTGGCTCCAGAATATATCGGAAGGCAGCGTGCCACACACAGCGCTTGAAATCGACATAATAAACCTTCCTCCTCAATTTCATTTCCTCCTTTATCTAGGAACAGACAATTTAGCTGAAATTAGATGCCAGATCGTGGCAGAGGACAAATACCACTGGTAGCCACCCAACGACGCGTCCACCACCAACTCCATTACCATTTCATATGCCAATCTTCAGATTTCCCAAACAAGCGATGACAGGATAGCCTTGAGCTGTCCCAAATGAAGAGAGACGTGTCTTGTCAGCATATATAATATAGTAAAGGACCTTTGCTCCTTTTGGGAGCTTCGTCTATGTAAGTCGGCCAATAAGCTCGATAGCCCTCGAAAGAAATTCTGAAGCACACCTGTAGATCCCAAAAAGCCTGGGCTGTCCATGGTTCATCTATGAACCTCTCAAAGGCCTCTCCATTCCATTTTGAAAGCTGAACAGCATCCCATACAAAATGCGGCTCCAGCGTTGGGTCCTGGATCAGATCCAATGCCCAGGTCCATAAATTCCACCGGTAAACATCATAGGTATAGTCTTTTCCCTGAAGCGACACAGTGACTGTCGATTTCTCGAACTAAAACAACAGTATAAGATAATATATCCTTAATATTGTGAGACACGACGAGAACTTACAGGCGTAATCAAGTTCGCTGCATGATCCCAGTGTTTCTTGAATTCCTTTGGGCTATGGATATTGAATTCAGTGCTGTCCTGGTTGCTCGTGGCCTCCGGTTTCAGCAGTCCAAACAGAGTCTTCATCTGCTTCTCGGTAAGAGCTGCATCGAGAATGAATTCGGCAAGTTCAAAGTTGCAATGTGATTCAAATGGTCACCATGGATGTGGGTCAATGGGCGGTTGGGAATACTGGAATGCAGGGTGCGATTGATAATCTTCAAAATGATCTATCTGGGTTGCTCGTCCACTGGATGGGTGGTATATTGTTCGTATGTCGTCGAGTTTGTATTCTGGTTCACTGTGAACGCTCTCTTCATGAATTTCAGGTGGAATGGTAGCTATGTGGTCGATTGGGACAGGATGGTTCACTTTGTATAAGTATTAGTAGCGCAAAGCGGGATGTAAAGCGAGAATTACTAACATTCTGGTTTATGGTCATTTTTGGGTGGGCAATCATTAATACTAACACTGATATTTTTCCCTGGTGAGGGTACTGCAGTGACCATTTCTGCTGGACCTAGTTTAAGCTGTCAGAATACGGACAAGGAAAGGAAATGCACAGTAGTAAACTGCTCACCAGCTCAGAATAGTTGCTGCTCATAAAGCGCGTCAGCCTGCTGCTCATCAAAAGTTCGTTTGCAGGCTGTTTCGTGTTTCTTCAGACCCTGGAGCCCAAATAGAAGATGGCAGTATTGGCACCACTCCTGATGAGTGGGAGGCATTGAGATTTGAAGTTATGAGGATGCCAAGTTAATGGCTGGGGGATTCAGGTCTGTATGACAATGGCTTACCACCAAGCACAGCAGGTTTTATATTCTTGCATTTTCAAAACTAGAGCGTGGAGACTCCTAGCGACTTGACTGCAGCATGCATTTTTGGCAGTAGATGGCTGTTGCCCAGCGACTTCTCACGTACCTCCATTAACACTTGTGAGGACATCTACAGCACAAGAAATCATAAAACGTGACTGGTTCATATGGAAATGATGCAGAGAACACTGTTTATTGTGGAATTGTGAGGTTCAGGACTTGTAGTGACCTTATATTCAGACCGGTGAGAGTGGGATTATCTTATCTCTTATTATGTTACGATAAGATAAGAGAGCCTAATATTCTACACATTATGATATCGGGCCGGATAATTTTTCAAATTGCCTAATAAGGTCCTTGCACAATCTCCGACATAAGTCATTGCTGGATCCGTTCTATCACACACCTTGTAAATAGTGCAAGTTGAATTGTGCTCTCCTTCTCGCTCAACATTTGGTCTCTTCGTTTTCAACAAGTCTCTCATCTGCTCGATGCCAGCCCACCGTGATCGAGAGTTGAAGCTTCATCGACGCACGCAAAAGGGAATGAAAGAACTGATAGTGCAGCATCTACGATGCCCATGCTCGGAGGTCATAGCAGAAGAATCCACAACGCCTACACTTGGAGATACAAGAGTGGCTGCAGCGACCTCTCGAATGGCACAGGTCTGTGTTCTGTGTGGAATGCTCCTTTAGGTGCTGAAAGTGACAACCACCGCAGTCAGGCGGTTGAATTGGACAACAAATAGCTCTTTGTCAGACCCTGTAGCACCATTGTGTTTCTCTACACGCTCTATAATGCAGAATCCTTGACAGCATGTAATATAAGGCTCACACCAGAAGTTTGTGCGAAGGTGGCTCAGAGATTCAACAGGATTTCCTCAATATTACATTCGCGACGTCTAAGTACTCGAACGGCCTGCCGAGCTTCATCTTCTATGATAACAATTGTCAGCTAATTCACCACACCTGGATACAGGGAGGTGCTTACTATAACAAGATGGGGATAGCCATAGAGACCCGGTATGCAAAATCCCACACAGAGAAACTAATGAGTTTTGTGGCAAATGGTGCCTTTCTTCGAGATTTCCAGGGCTGAAGAGGGGCTGGTCACGATGAGAAGGTAGGATGGAGGTTCAATGCATCCTCAGTGGAGCAAGCGAACACCTGGTTTGGAAGAGAATCACCAATGTTGGTGCTGGAGGAGGTGCTCAGAGAGCAGGTTGCCCTAATATTGGAATAAACATAGAGGTAATTGACTCTGTGGTAGGAGTGCTGCCATGAAATAACAGCAGAATCCCAGTGCCCACTTGAAGCACTCCGCTCTAGGCATGGTAGGATCACCGTCATGGAATAATGGCCCAATCCCAGCGCACACTGTGATGCTAGACCTCCAGCCATGAGATGAGCAGGTTAGGTCCAGTCATCCAAGCAAATACATCACCACCATGGGATGGCAGTTGGGTGGGAGTGCGTGAGATCGACATTACTTAGAGCCAGAAGCAACTTAGTGTAGTCTTTGCACATGTTTGTATCTGAAGCTGTCAGAGTTTCAACCAGACAGGAAATTTTGCACCAAGTCCGAACCTCTTCACGACCAGCCCTATATTCAATGGCACGGGACATTGCCAACTGAACGAGCCAAGGTTCCACTTTGGCGCCATCTTTTGGCTCATAAACTTCTTGCCAAGGTCCCACTTTGGCAGGGTTTGAATCTCCTGATACCCAAACTCCTGCTAAGGTCCCACTTTAGCAGAGTTTGAATTGCGAATTCACGGCAAAGATTCTAAGTCATGTACACGGTACGCTCACATACAAACCAGGATGATGTTGAAGCAGGCTGACACCTCTCCAGATTGCCACTGTCTTCCAACATGGGCACAAGTCCTTCAACAGGCACTGCTGCCACTGACAGGTATTTTCTTTTCGCCCAGTTGGCCTTATACTTGTCAGGCTGACATTGGAACAGTGTATCCCTTCAAAAGATCGTAAGCACTAAGGACGGTGGGCAATTCGTCCTCTTGGGGACTGAGAGTCTTCCACCGATCCCGGTTGCCGTCACAGACCCACTTGATGACTTTCCCCATGATCCAAAAATCTATTTGGCGTGTACCTGGTCGGTGAACTCCATATTATCTCCTGCATGTACAAGGTCACATGGGTTGAAGAAAAGAAACGCGGGGCATAAGAAAACTGAAGACAAGCATGGAGGTCAGTTTACAGAGAACTTGTCCTGGATCCCCAAACCCACTGCATGGAGAGGAAGTGGGTTTGATGTTTGTTTTTGGAGCACCGACAATGAATCATGGTGCCATCATCATGTAGCAAAATATGTAGGCAGAGACTTCAAGTGTGAGAACCAGAAAGAGTGGAGGAAAACTGTCAAGCTTCATCAGGATGCTCCCAAGGTCTCTGAAGCACTTTAAACAGCAGCTCACACTTTTCTTGAAGTGTATATATTGTTTCATTGTGAGTTTGTTTATCTGTGTGAGATGCTGACTGTAGTAACTAACGAAACCCTTGGAATCTTGCAGGCTAAATTGTATCATCACACGTAGGATTGTTGCCATTGATAAGTATAGTGCTTATTGATGTCTCCCCAAGAGTCTGCTTCAGAGGTGACATTGGTCGCTCGTATTCACTACAAAGGAAATACCAAAATTCCAAGGGATAGTTGCATCAAGGCAAAGATTGTTCTAATGGGGTTATTAACAAGAGAACGTAAGGGGGAGCCTAGCTGCAAACCCACCCAGTATTTTGCTGTTGACTGGGTGGAGTGGAACACATGACATCCCACAGCGCTGGAATTAAAGATGAAGAGGAATAGAGCTGCATTCACAGTTTTGGACCCAGCGCAGACAAACTCGGTCACCAGCTTAGAGCTCGTCCTTTCGTGCATGGCCTTAACGTGGGAAGCCCATGGCACTTGTGATGTGTTGACAGTGGATGGTAGAGAGGCCGCCATCATGGAACACATTGTTGATCGTTGCCATAGCGAAGTGACTTGTTGGATGAGCTAGGAGGTACAGTGAGATTCAGCGACCTCACCGCTGCTTGCAACAGTATGACTCCAAGGAGCAGATAATTGACAGAGATGGTTTGTCATTTAGCAACATTGACACATTTGGACTCAACAATGGCTGTGCGATATAAGGGTAGACGTATGAGTTATGACATGTGGGTGTCCAGACTATAATATGATACAATGCATGAGATTAAGCAGGGACGACGCGTATGCAGCATGGACCTGATAAAATATCCCTCTTGTCTTCAACATCTTGTGCAAAGACGATAACCCGCCACAGAGTCCTTATCGAGCTGCTGTCTTGATAACTTCGTTAGTGGCAATGATGATGATATGCCCAAGACCATGAGTATGCGGGATGTTGTCCCCATTTCATAACGATAAGTATTAGACTGGGGCTGTCGGGCCAAAGGTAATTTAGAAATAAAGCCGGTCATTGCAGACCAATGTTGTTGATCCCATTCATCCGAGGCCATTTGCTTCGCTTCGGTGGATGTATACATATAAGTGGACACTGATGTGTACCCAACGGTAACCTCCTACACAAAGAAGTAACGGCATACACCACCACCAAAAATTATGTTTTTCGTCTTTGTACCGGCTGCCCCTGGTATTTCTGCTTCCGCTTGGATGACCAGTCATCTATTGATCCCAAAATGATTGATTGGATTATTCAAACACACACGATATCGTGCCCTCATAAGCTCCTGTAGGGGTCTAGTACAATGTGTTTCATGTATAGCACTGCACACATATTTACCAGGTTGTTGGCAAACGCCGTGACAATGCTGGAGCATCCCTCAGTCAAGGTAGGTTTTACTTCCAAATGAAGCATGAATTTCCTAATCCCTTCCATTCATGCAGGTGCTGCTTATACCTAAGAGTTGTCTCACTGCAAAAGAGCAGTACTCATCACTCCAGGCGGACCTTTACACTATCAAAATCACCATCTCTTCAATTACCTGTGCAGCTTGTGGGATTACAATTGCACTGGACCGCCGGGGTACAGCAAAATATTCCACTGCAAACTGGTGTAGGCACAAACAGAGGTGCTTAAAGATAAAAGCCTTGAGAAAGGTAATTCGACAAAGAGTTTATAGTTTAAGCTGGTAACATCCTCTACCAGGCTGAGACAAATCGCAGGAAACCTATTCCAGAAAATTCCTTGCCAGCCTCGAATTTACAGACCATCAAGGCCAGTAATCAATATGATGAATACACTAATCGTGTGCCATATATCTTGTGCTCTACGCACAGTGAGGAGGGGAGCAACCAGCAGAAGAGCATGACATTATCGGCCCACAACAGTAGCATCCTTAAAAGGATTTAAGCAGGCATAGCATTACAGACCAAGTTGCAGACGGAGAGATCAGATTGACTCGATCCTATGTAGAGAAAGGGCTCCATATTTAGTAGAGATGAAGGGGGGTAGGGGCATAACTTTCTTGAGAAATAAAGAGTCATCAGAGTGCCTATCAAAGAGAGTGATGGGTGAAGAGTATCGCTTATGGAATGTTGGAATCAGATCCCATTCGAGAGGAGTATGGAACGATTCCAAAGTGATGTTCAACCTCCAGTAGCCGTTGGGGCATCGACAGTTTACGAGGACAGTCCACGTATCATGGTCTCGCCTTTCAAATTATTTGTAGGAAGTGGTGCCGGTATCGTCTGATGGCATGCATACAGTTTCGGTTGCATACCGTTCATCCATGCTGCAGGTGAAAGGTTCAACTCAACTTGCCACATGCCATGCCAGTGAAGCCGAACTAGGTCACGCCAGTATTGCTGAGTAGCTTCAGCAAAGTCACAGTATCGGCTCGGCAGCGACTGAGCTTCGCCAAGCTAAGACCACATGAGTACATGGCTGGAGTCCGAAATCTAATGGAGGGATGTCAATCAGGGATGAGTGATCAGGTCAGAGAGAGAGCCAAGATACAAAGTATCTTGGGGGTTTGGGGGTGAGTGTCCCTCTTGTGAAGGAGATGACTTCTGAGAGAGGGAAGTCAGCAAGGGTGATGAAGTGTCACTGACTGAAGAAGTGGGAGACCCAGGTATTCAGGAAGTTCTTGACTGGCCAACAGCAAGATGCATGATGCGACAGACAAACAAACCCGAACAACTATCCAATATCAAGGGTGCAGGAGGGAGGGTCATGAAATACAAGGGCTGCACGATGAGGATGAGGACAAGAATGGAGCATATCTATATCCAATACCACGAAGCATGGTGAGCGACGATGTACAATTAAATCCAAACAGAGCATGCCACTACCCTCGGCTTATAGCTTGCCCCAGCATAAGCTCAAGCCGCTCGTTCCTCGCGTCGAGCTTATGATCCAACTTGATTGAAAAATGCCAAAATACTATTTTAGTTCAATTTTAACCTGGCCCGATAGTTCCCGCTGTTTCTCCAACAAGTTTCCGAGTTGCCTAAACAACAAATGACTTGCCATCTGAAGGGAATGCATGAAGTCATGGCTTCAGTGGCCAGCATCGAAGTTCGGTGTGACAGCAACTTGGCTTAAGTCAAAGCTGTCAAAAATCATGATGTGAAGTTACACCGTCGTGCCAAGTTACATCATCGAAACACTAATATTGAGCGATTATGCCTCACCCAAAATCGGGATCTTGGATTTTGATTCTATTTTGACCACCCCAAAATAGTCGCCACCCAGCTGTGTAAGTTATATTGAACAACATTGTTGTATTTGGAGAGTTTGTCTCGGTTATCAAAAGCAAAGTTTGGGCCGCAACTTGCAGGGCGGTAACAAGGCACCAGAGATGCGGGCTGCAGATAAGCTTTGTTTGTCATCATGTGACTACATTGATGATGTGCGGCTCGACTCCACTGTTATGAACCTCCGAGCCGTCTTGCTCTCTAGTCTTGAAATGTCTGGATTACTTTCGTCAAATCGTGATCTCCCACCCCCCAATAATCCTCTGGTCCTCTTCTTTGCATGTCAGTGCCATGGGTAGGCACCGGTACTCTGCAAATGCCTCTTCCATCCTCTCTTGCCCAGATGGGTCTCGTGCGATTGTCATAGGTGTAGCTTGTAGCGGTCGGGCTCTTCGATGCCATATTCGATATGGTGAATGTAAGTGCTGGTGTGGCCGCTTTTTAATGTTTAAGTATTGATGGATACCATCCTCTAGCAACGCCATCCGTCAATTGGATCTCCCACAATTTATGGAGGGCGCCTGTTATTGACTCTCTCGATGGGATCCAGGACTCCTTGACTTTTGAATGTATCGATGCTTCCGGAGAGACTGTACAAGATTTGAATAAATGTAAGCAGCAAGTCGATCCTTTGTTTGATAATGAGTGATTCGTCTTCAGTGGTTGTAGTATCCCAAACTGCGAGTGGGAGCACTCTCTGCAACGGGGTGACGGAGCTGCCACTCGAGCGGTATCCTAACCATAGATCAGTTGCCCCCTCCCCACAGCCTCAAGCTCGCGAAAATCCTGCATTGTCTCTGGAGACCATAGCTGCTCCTTGTAGCTGCGTATCTCCTAGTGTTAGAACACGGACACTGCTATTCTTTTCAGATGATGAAGAGTCGGACCGAGATGGTGGCGATGGGCTTGAAGACAATGGGCTCGAAGATGATACGTTCGATGCCAATGCTACCTCCTTCAGTGCTCTGCCACAGTCACGCCCATCTCGTTCAACACAAACTATGTTGCTATCGTCATTGTATGTTTGGCTTTCTATCCACGATGGCATCTCCGAAGAAGTCGGTGTTGAGAAAGGTATAGCACCTTTTTTGGAGAGAACTGTGGATGGTGGAATACAGTTACGTCTCGGTCAGTAATTTAACTTATATACTCGCCCCCTCTCACCTTTCGTAGACCTCGCGATGCTTCAGTGGTTTGATCCTGCCAACGAAGCATTTATTACACCCCAACGTCTTTGGTCTTTTTTGTCTAGGCTACCAAATGTTCATGTTTGGACGTATCGTGATCCAGTTCCGTTTTCTCAATGCGCAGATGCCCCCTTGATTCTGGGATCCATCAGTCCTGGTGTGTCCAGTCCAGAATTACAAATGTTAGGCACCCCATGGCATGTCAGCCCTGTTGATGGCGATAGACCTCATGCCGCACGTTTTTTCGAATCAGTGGGGAGTGATACAGGTGGGCTACTCTTCGTCATCTTTCTGGTGCCTTCAACACTAGTGAGCTTCCCACCCTTAGTTTTGAAATGGATCTAATATACTTTTCGTAGAGCCCCTATCATGTGCCACAATCTGCACTACCAGCCGCGGCTCCTTTTCCTCCTTTCCCGTCAATGCGCTCTATGCCTCCGATAGAGACATGGAATGAAGTCTTCATGGAACTCCATTCACTTCTGCAGCAGCTGCAATCTCAAGATTGGCATTCATCCTACAAGCATTATGCCGTTGTTAAATTTATGCAAGCCATGTGCTACACCATGGGCTTGCGAGCCTCTTATGGCTCTGAGGGAGGCATGGGCCTTGTTACGCAATGGGTCATTTCTCAGCGCCTTGCACCGTATAAACTCCTTGCCGTTCAACCACGCACAGTGGCCAATTGGGTCCATCTTACAGTGACTGATTCTGAGTGTCTCTACATACGGCTAAAAGAATATGTTGAAAACAGAGGTTGTCTACCAGGTAATGCCATATCTTGTCAATTATAGAACATCTCTTTAATGATTTTCAGCTCTTGATACCGCCCGGCTTTTTAATACCCTCAAGATCTGGGTAACGGTTGAGCCCACTCATCTAATTTGCCAGGGCACCCTTACTACTGCAGAGTACACAGCCCTTCATCCTCCTTGGGCAGAACATGATTTCCACCGGCTTGTGAAGCAGCATCTATGTAATGGCCCTTGGACTTGATCATTAGCCTAAATAGGTTTCCTCTCGAGCATAGCCACACTATTACCATGCTGATTGTAATTTTTGGGGCTACATACACAAGCTTCAAGATAATTACCTCAGAATGGTCTGGAAATTTGTATCTTTTAAATGTACCGTAGGCATATTTATCAACACATGGTCCACAGTATTCTTCCCTGAAGTCCTCGGAAATTTACCTTGGCAACATAGCCACCTTACAATCCTCGATTCTATCCAATAGTAAGTAGAGATGAGGGCTATGTGGTTGTATTTTGTTTTGCATACTTGTGCTTCCAGTGCAAATATTACCTGCCCTGACGTAGTTCACGGTCAAATAGAGAGAATAAGATTGGGCAGAGCGAACAGATCCTCTTGTCCATTACATAATCACTGTTCCCCAATTCTTTCCAAAGAATGAGGAAATGACAGAGGAGCCATAACTGGTCATGAGTGTCTGGATGGCATCGGGTCCCCGATTCTTCCCGATCCTCACTCTTTTCCAGTACAATAATGTCTTAGAATTGTCCTCTCTTTACCACAATGACTGAAATGCCTTGAGCTTCGACATATAAGGCCAAACCTGTCTTGATTGCATCGGAAGAGCGTCTTGTACTTTGGCCTATCCAATATCCTGAGGTACCCTTTGTTGATGCAGTCTTTCCTACATCTTTCAACATCATGAAAACAGGCTTATAGCTTTTACAAGAAAGCCCAAGCATCTATTTGGTCAGACTGGTCTGCGGAGGGAATAAACTTAGCGCAGGATCATGTCCAGTGGGAAAGCTCCTTGTCAGAACAAGAACAGGCAATGTTCCGTCATATTCTTGCCTTCTTCGCTTCTGCTGATTCTATTGTTGGGGATAATTTGGTGGAACGATTCGCTTGTGAGGTCCAGGTCCCTGAATTTAGGCTCTTCTATATCTTTCAGGCGATGATTGAGAACATGCATTGGGAGGTGTACCCCTTATTGATTGACACTTTCATTCAGGATCCCAAAGAACAGAGCACGATTTTCCACACTTTCAAGGAAATTCCAGGTGTCAGGAGAAAGGCTGAATGGGTGTAAGAGCGAGCGCTCGTTTGCTACTCGAATCGTTGCTTTTGCTGCAGTAGATGGCATCTTCTTTTCTGGCTCTTTCGCTACTATCTTCTGGTTGAAAAAAGGGGGCTGATGCCAGGTTTTACTTTCTCTAACGAACTTATCGCTTGTGATGAAGCTCTCACACACAGTTTGCTTGTTACATGTATGCGAACTTAAGGAATCAGCTCAAAGATGACGTCCTTCGAGCTATCATTGTCAAGGTTTCAGAGGTGGAACAACTTTTTTGGCAAGGTAAGTGCATTTGCGCATGTGAAGTAGTGAGGATCTATCGAAAAATATTGCCAAGTCAGCATCTCACCGTGTTGGAGCTCTCAGTAATCTCTCGATAGTACTCAGGTGAATATAATGCATCATAATATTCTGGATAATCTATCAATGAATGTTCTTCTCCATTGGGAGGAACCTGATCCTCATTGAGGACTCGAACCCACCGACAAGGAGATTTTAGAAGACCGAAAGCCATGAAGTGCCAAGCAATAGATGCAACAAACAACCAAAGCTTCCAAAGAAGCAGATAAGTTATGCAGGGCATAGCCACCAAGTGATGTCCCTTACAAAAATAAGGGAAAGCACGTTAGCGCAGAGATGGTGTCACAGACTGATGAACAAAGATCCAGATATTTCTAAGTCAAATTTCGGAGAAACATACTTTGTGACACTCAGACAAGGTCAATCTGCTCGAGCGAACATAAGAATTAATGATGCATAAAAGCCATCCAAATGTACCAACAGTCGCAATTCCAAGCTTCAGACTCGATTCGTAGGGCATGACAACAAGAGGTACATTTTGTTTTTATTCCACTTGCCTCTTGCAGGTTTTCAGCAGTTTTTTTTCTTTCTTGTTTGCTTGAAACATCCTGGAACAAAACAGTTCCCACATGATTAATACAGGCGATACATCTGAGACACTGTTTGTCTCATGATGGAAAACTAGCCATAAAGAGTACTGCTCATGACTTTTTTTAGCCCCTAATTTGACGGGTTGGCAGGAGGATGGTCCTGGTAATCGTTTCCTCTTATTCATTGGAAAGAATTGGGGACAGGGGCTATACTCCAGGTTGGCTTAGCTAATTTGCAGTGATTGGCGAGCCTGCAGCACGCTACAGCTGGCATGCCTGTCTTTCCGACTTCTCCCTATTGGTTTGCAAACATCATTCGCTTTTGTTTACTCATCAAAACTTCACTTGATGTCTTTTCTGTACCACAACTGACCAACTCCTCACAAAATCCTCCTCATTCTGTTCCTTCTTTCATCTTTCCCGATAAGATGGTCTTCTATTACTGTGACGAACATTAGGCCATTGGCTATATCCACCTGGAACAAGCCACCAAGACACCGCCAGATCATCAACCAGCAAGTGTGCATACAGACAGAATGACCATGCTATACTCTTTGAAGCTTGAGCACTTGAGCACTGTGCCACTTGGCACACCAGTATATGTTGGAGAGCAAGGACCCAGAAAATGTTCAGCATCTGTTTGGTGTGAGTACTATGGTGCTAGATCCACTTTCGAAAAGCCCGGCCTTGCCTTCGCCTTCAACTCTGGCCTTTTGATGCTGGTATGTACTTTGACACCATTAAAATTCCTTGTCGAACAACAGGTACCTTAGATATTCACTGTCAGTTACGTGTCTGGCAAGCAAGGGTACAGTTGTTGGAAAGTGTTGGTTTGCAAGCACATGGTACATCCTTGCCATGATTATAACCGCCTTTTTAACTAATCATTAGGCTGGGTACTGCATGAAGTGTCAAGATTTCAAGGTCCAGCTTCAAGCTCCAATAATTCAAGACTCGTAGTACACACATTCTCAGACAACGACTTTCACCCTGTTGTGATGTTTTGACATCCGGCAAGCAAGAGCATGGTGTTTTAAGTGGTGTCATATCTGTGGAACTCGGGTGCAGTGGTGGGTGCACTGGCAGGTTCAATGTACATACCTCACATACTACCGACCGATGTCATAGCTGATTTTTGCGACATCCAGACTCGGGATGGTTGGAACGTTGCCACTGACATATTCCATGGCATTCTTGGTGACAATGTTTGTGCTGCTGCAATATATCGGCATCTGGTGAGTGTTGTGTTATTGTGAGTAGACATTTCTGGTATTAGGTTTCAACTTCTTCACTACCACTTAGTGCTCACAAGGGAAGCACCTCTGCCATTGACAGTGCTAGTTATATCTTATTATTTCAGGCCGATGATCTCTTCTCAATAAGTTGTAAACGGCTAATTCATGGTGTACCATGTTTCCTGAAATGAGTCTAGTCACCCTTGCCCACCAGTATGTCCATGAAGACCTCTCCATCCAGGATCTTTCCAACCACTCACTCACTGATCAGTGCTCAAGCGCTCATCGCTGCGCACCACGATAATGTCACACTCGAATAATGTCAAATGTGCAAAATATTGAGGACCATCTGAGTGCACAAAGCCCGCAGCCCACCCAGGACCTCGATGACGATAGCAGGATGGTGGTGTGTGCACTGTAGGGGAGTGTCAGGCACCTTGTTTTGTCCCCATGCTATCCTATCCGCTGACTCAATAAGTTTTCTCTACCTCACTTCCCTGCATACACATGCCTTAATAATACTCTCCGACTTCGATGCTGCATCATATTAGCTGCTCTGCGCCACACATTGGCAGTGAACTATGAACATACTACTTCAAGGTGTCCTCCAACTACATCTCCTTCCGACGTGAGTAGTTCGCAAGTGGCATCTTCTATCGCTTACTCATCTCAGAGATAAAAAATGCCAAGACCTTCCCACCAGTGCCTTGTATGTCCTGTCTGTCATCACCAATTTCTATCAATGTATTTACTATCGTTCTTTAGATCCGTTTTCTTCAGGTAATACATTACATAGATCTGGTTCTTAGTGACACTGCTAAGGTACATCTTAGCATGCTCTTGTACATCTTTACCATGTTCAGAATGAGTACAGGACCGCCTTGATCTATATGTCTAGGTCAAAAATGTCAGGAATTATGGAGGTATCTGAGCGGGACAGAACAGAGCAGGAAGAAGAATAGACCAGACTTCTGCTCCCATCGTACAACTCCTCTGAGACTGATGCCTCATCGGTGTCAATACTGCCATCCCTGCGGCCCTCTTTTTGATGGAAATTGAGCATAGCCTGGTGCAGAAGCATTGTCAAAGTTAGAAGTGATGTCATTCGGATCTTGAATCGCTGCTGCAACCCTTCTCATACAACTTCCATACCTTGACCCTAATTGCTGTTCTTTACAACACTTTGGCCCATCCAGAAGCATGGTATTCACTTGTGGATTCAATATTGGGTCTCATCTCACCGCGGAATGACTCCTTTACCACGAACCCAATTATGGTACCGATGATAACCCTCAGGACAAGGACGACAATGGGAGGGACAGAGAACTTCAAATGAGAAGGAGTGACGTGGCAGAGGACAGTGCAGAGTAGAGAAAATGCTGCTGGGAGGCATAGAAGGAGAGATAAGGATTGGCTTCCTGACATTCAAAAGCGGAAGCGATGCTGACGCCCATCTGGGCATCGACTTCTGACTCAAATAGCCAATGAACCCAGATGGCGAGGATGTGGCAAATGTTACCCCCAATGACTGCTACTCCAGCCCTGAATCAATATATATGGCTATCACCCTCACCGCACCCCCTTTCTCCCCCACCTTTGCATATACTCCCATTCTCGACATGGGAGATTACGATTTAGAACCCATTCCCCTTCAACATCGTCGTGGTCAACAATAATCACACCCTCATTCTCACCTCCACGGCGCACTGCATCTCTGTTCCGCTACTAGCTGTAGGACCAACACCAGACACTCTCCATTTTTGATACTGGACTCTTAACTGTTGTATACGATAAACTTCAAATAGCCTGTTTTCCTTTTCATCTACCTTGACTGGGATATGCGGCATCTGTTCAATATGCCTGACCATGCACTGAGCAGTCACTCATTACTTCCACATCTGCCATACTGCTTTTCAATTGTGACTAGGCCATGTATACTACTCGCCCTACTGGATAATTGCATTGTGGGATGATACCTTCATCCAGCCCACGGCAAGGCATGTATACCTTTTGTTGTCAAAACTACCCCGTGTCTATCTTGGCTTATCCGCCATCTGTCAACTCTTTCTGGGCAAAGCATCTGTTGAAGCTGAACTCAAATCTACCTGCAAATACGAGGAACGTCATTTCGCATCCTAGTTTCTGACAGGATTGTGATGAGGAAGAGATCAACAGCTGGATTACGAGCATGGAGGTAAAGACTCCAATGTTGGAGGGCAGAGAGTCAGAAGCCTAGGACCATTGCAATAAGGCTCAAACATTCGAAAAGGTACAGAATCCTTTCCTGCTTCCGTGTGATCTAGTTACTGCTATGTACCCTTTGTGTAGGCATGAGTAATTTAAACTTAACCAAATATGCATTTTGACCTGAACCAGCATGAAATTGCGATTTGAAGTGTGACAGAATAGGCTAGGCGCACAGAATAATGGGCAGGGCAGAAAATAACACCTGTGAATGGGTATCATGCCTTTCATCTTCTACCACTACTTCACTGCTGCTTATGATCATAAGCATGCAGGGAAAAAAATATGTAGGAATCGGACCTGCCGCACAGATGCGTTAGCCCTCAAGCACTAGTGTCTGTATCCATTTTCAACGTCAAAATTTTAGCGCTTACACTAATATGTACATGCAAACACAAGAGGTACAGGCCGCTATCCAAAAGCTATCTACCTTACTGTGATGGTACCTGAGCTACATACCATGCGTACTAGTCCTATGTATTACTGACCCGGAAGCACATAGCAAACAATCCTTGTCCTGATGAAGTACACAAAAGATGTACTTATTATATGTATGTGAGACCCTGCAATGGGGGTCTACGTGGTCCTTGAGTCTAGTCTGAATAAACAGTATAACAACATAGGGGTGCAACAAACGGGGCACCTGGACGTTGCAATGACCTCATTTGTAATACAACTGACAACAAGGTGTCAGTAGATACAGCAGACAAGAAACAAATGCTTACCTGTAGCAAAAAACATGACCACATATGGTGAAGGTGGCGTCATTGCACGGATCAGCCATGCATAGACAACAACACAGGCATGAGGGAGAAGGCAAGGGCAAGGGCGAGTACTCCCTTGTGCTACCGGTGGATGGCACCGAACTGCCTGGAAGGGAATATGATCCACTAGAATCACCAGACAAATTCGACTCAGAGCCCAGTCGGCAGTGGTCAGACGTCATTGTGAAAGGGGGAAAAATCAATGCCGTGGGAGAAAGTTCATTCATCCCAGAAAACGCTGAAGGCGCCGATGATGCCACTGGAGATGCTGGTCTTGCGATGTCTGGTGAGCTGGGTAATACTTTTAGTATCTGAGAATGTCAATGCATAATAACAATACCTGTAGCCGTTGTCAGCGATCCACGTTTCAGATACAGGACTCGGAATGTCCCCAAATGGATCGTACTTCACAGTATGTGACTGCTTCGTATTGTGTCATAAATAAAATGGCGGCATATGCGCAGCTAAATTGACGTACCACAGTCCAACAGGATGGACCAGATGGGGGAAGGGAGACTTTGTCAAAGTAAGTTTGTTCTTCTGGTGTGTCATCGACAAGTTTTTGGACCATCAAAGCCACCAAAGATGGTGCAAGGATGTCGTCCCAGTCTTCTGCTTTGCAGATCGGCTAATCTATGGATCAGCAATGGTAGCCTCGCTCAATAATACTACCCATACTGAAACCGTCCCTTGAACAGTCTGAGGACTCCACCAAGATAAAGTAGGCTGAAGGAGATCGCCGAAGTTGTTGTTGATCTAGAATGCTGTAAGTTTCAAGGAATATAAATAGCAATGTAAACCTACTTTGAAGGCAGTAGTTGAAGATGGTTGTATGGGTGCCGAGCCATGGGGTAATATGGGTTTTTGGTTGTGACAAGAAGGTCCGGGGGGGGTTCGACTCGTACACAGAAACGGTCTACACGATATAACATATATTTAGTTGTTCATAATGGAGTGGTGTCATTGGCCCTACTAGTACCTTTGAAAATATGGCACGAGGAGTCTGTGGTATGGGAACGGTCAGTGCCGAGGATGTAGGAGAATGTGTAGCGATGTGCTAATGTTCAGATGAATCGCCATGCTGGAGCGAGAAATAAATAGAGCTTACAGTGGCATATTTATTCTCATCGGCAAAACCCTTCCCACACTGCTTACATTTCGGATGTTGAAGAGAATTATTGTAATGATTCTGGAGTGCTTCGATATCGAAGAATTGCCAATCACATTCGACACACTGCATGTCTGAATGGACGGTGGTGCAATGCTATGTCGTTTTGGAGCATATAAGCTTCATATTCATCAGTCAGAATAACACCATACCAGATTGTAATCTGGGTCATTTCTGAAGCCTTGGTCACATGAACGACATTTTAGATGCTGTGGAGATTCCCTGTAGTGTTTTGGCATTTTTTCGTCATACATTGTCAAACCACAAGTTTCACAGGTCAACTGTGGATGGCACTCCTCGTGGTGCTAAAATCTACTGTGAGGTTACGATATCACTTGGTATGTTGAAGCACTTACGAAGTTGACCAAACCTTGAGTCCAGAACCCTCGTCTGCAAACGGGACAGTTAGGGTGGTTAGGAGAGCCACGATAATGCTCGCCGAGCGAGACTTGTGATCTAAACAATCAACTACACTCCATGCAGTCAAAGGTAGGTTGGTGTTTGTCGTCCATATGCTAAGGATTGATGAGAACTGAGAAATCAGACACTCGAAGCAAGGCAAGGCATTCACAGCTTTTAATGACTGAACGCCGGCAAACTGTCGATCACACAGCTTGCAGTAGGGGTGAAGAAGAGCAGAGCCTTGCAAGTGTTGTTTGAGTGCTGCAGTTGTTATAAAATGTCAATGGTCACAGTAAGAGCAAGTGGGCATTGAGTTACTAGTCAAGGAGCAAGGAAGACCGACTCAATATAGAGGCAGTAGAATTCAATACCAGGTGCCTGGCACCAATCTCATGGCCATCGAAGAAACTTGTTTTGATGAAGTCAACCTGAAGTGATCGGCCTGGGAGTCAAGTAATTTTAGTCGAAGATCTGGCAAAGATTTTGTTTAGATTTGTTCCGTGTATGCCTGTGTATCCTGTGACCGGCCCCCTACAATGAACAAGTGTCGATGGGTCACACTGGTAGGTCTAGCTATTGTACAAACAATACCAAATAGAGCCTAATAACAATGATGAGAATCACGAGGTCGTAACATGGCTGCCACGACATGGAAGAAGATATTTATTCTGGTCAATGTTCCTGAGAAGGAAACTGACCGGTGCTGTACTACATACACAAGTGCTATGGTACCGAACATGGAATCATTGCAAGTAGGCCTTTATAAGCTTTGGAAGTGCTTCCTTCATTGGTTCAGCATATATATAACATACTAAGTAGTACATGTTCCATGGGATTTCAAGGTACAAAGTTGGGACTGAAACATGATGAAGCAACATGGAAGCACACAGAAAGCTTCAAAGAGATTTCCCCTTCCAACTTGAGGGGAACCCCAGTCGGTGTATCTATGTCCAAGCCCGTAGGAGAACTTAAAAAGAATAAGTTGGTTCCATAGCCAGTCTTCCTTGTTTAAAATGTTTTCAGCCTTTTCGGTCCTAGGATTATGAGTCCGAGATAACGAGGATCGTCCTTTTATGAGCAACTTCATGGGTAAGAGGGGCAAGTGGTATTCCAAAATTGCAAGTTGAACCTCAGACTTGTACCAGCCATGTTCACAGCACCTACTTGGCTATGCGGAGATCACAGGAGGCGCAGGGACTTGGAGATGCGTCGCGCAGTGATGATTCATTTGGCATGATTTCGTTGACTGCAGTGAGAATGAGCATTCCTTAGGCAGCATAGCACCCTAAGTTCCTATCATGTTCGTATATGGTAATCCCTGAAGGCAGTAACGCTGTAGGCACTGCAGCAGTAGTCCTCTGTTGATTGATACAGATGCAGATACATATAGATAGGTTTACATTCTGATATATCTAGGCATGGTGCTCGGAGTCAGTTGATTTACATGAAAATCTTCTATTGTTTATCTACCTTTCCGACTACTCGTGTCATTCTCTTCATCCTCGTCCCCCTGGATGACCCAGCTGCATTGCTAGCAGGGCGAATGGGTTTTTAGTTTATGCTATGTAGGACCAGTTTTTCATGTACCACACATTCTTATACCAGGACTTGGAGTTTCATGCAAAATTGTGTTCTCGAAGCACTGAAAACTTCCTCCATCACTTGAGGGTGCCCAGGTAAGTTAATTATGTACGTCTCATCTCAGCATGAAACATCCCTATCATATATGCCCCAGTGCAGGGGCATTTGGGCGATAGCACGCTCAATCTAGATAGCCATAGATGGCAGGCAGGCAGGCAGGCAGGCTGCCATAATGCCACTGATCTCACTGCAGACACCACTGATGCAACGACTTGCAAAATGGATGTGGCTGTGCATTCATGCATGTTAAACCAGTGCAAGTTGATGGTGGACTGAAAGATGGGGTTGTATGATAATGCTTCTCTGGCAGTGTGGTCACACCATCTCACAGAAGGCTGTGTTTGCCTCGAACACTTCCAGAACACTGGGCTTGGACTTCTCAGGCATATAAGTATGTTTACTCTACAATTCAGACCATGCATGTGCCTCACTAGTGGCAGTCCGGTAGGATTCCAGCAGTGTCAATGACTCATCATCGCTGGATTTGGGCAGGGTTCAATCCTACATCTCGGACAGGGGCCCAAACCATCAATAAAACCTTGGCATTTCCCCACGCTAGCAAAACACCCTTGTTCGGCGATGAACAGGCGAGTGTGAACAGCTTCAAAAATAGATTGTGCCATCTCCATAACATACTTTTTGTTTCTACCCACTGCCCATCGACGCTGTGATGCTGGTTGTCAATATCCTTTGGCCCAAATCCATGTAAGAGATAAGAAGGCTGTTGTCTGAGATGCAAATCAATGGTAATAGAAACGACTTCGTGCCATTATCAAGGGCAGCGGTAGCTCTAATGCTGCAATGTATCAAGCATTTGTGCACTTTAAATCAAATCAACATCTCTGTCCATAAGGAGATTGAAACACATGGCTGCACTCCAACTTCTGCACCTCAAGACTGGCCTCGAATTGGCACAGGACTTGAGGCATTTCCTGCTTGCACGGTCTTGAGACACCTTACATGGTACTTGTGATGTTCCATGTTCAGACTGACCTTCCGTGACCTCAACACATCTTAAGACGTTCGTATGAAAGTGTCAAGAGTGTGATATATTATGTCTGCCTGTATGATACATTTTTGCTGTGGGAGACATCAATAAGCGCTATACTTATCAATGGCAACAATCCTACGTGTGATGATACAATTTAGCCTGCAAGATTCCAAGGGTTTCGTTAGTTACTACAGTCAGCATCTCACACAGATAAACAAACTCACAATGAAACAATATATACACTTCAAGAAAAGTGTGAGCTGCTGTTTAAAGTGCTTCAGAGACCTTGGGAGCATCCTGATGAAGCTTGACAGTTTTCCTCCACTCTTTCTGGTTCTCACACTTGAAGTCTCTGCCTACATATTTTGCTACATGATGATGGCACCATGATTCATTGTCGGTGCTCCAAAAACAAACATCAAACCCACTTCCTCTCCATGCAGTGGGTTTGGGGATCCAGGACAAGTTCTCTGTAAACTGACCTCCATGCTTGTCTTCAGTTTTCTTATGCCCCGCGTTTCTTTTCTTCAACCCATGTGACCTTGTACATGCAGGAGATAATATGGAGTTCACCGACCAGGTACACGCCAAATAGATTTTTGGATCATGGGGAAAGTCATCAAGTGGGTCTGTGACGGCAACCGGGATCGGTGGAAGACTCTCAGTCCCCAAGAGGACGAATTGCCCACCGTCCTTAGTGCTTACGATCTTTTGAAGGGATACACTGTTCCAATGTCAGCCTGACAAGTATAAGGCCAACTGGGCGAAAAGAAAATACCTGTCAGTGGCAGCAGTGCCTGTTGAAGGACTTGTGCCCATGTTGGAAGACAGTGGCAATCTGGAGAGGTGTCAGCCTGCTTCAACATCATCCTGGTTTGTATGTGAGCGTACCGTGTACATGACTTAGAATCTTTGCCGTGAATTCGCAATTCAAACTCTGCTAAAGTGGGACCTTAGCAGGAGTTTGGGTATCAGGAGATTCAAACCCTGCCAAAGTGGGACCTTGGCAAGAAGTTTATGAGCCAAAAGATGGCGCCAAAGTGGAACCTTGGCTCGTTCAGTTGGCAATGTCCCGTGCCATTGAATATAGGGCTGGTCGTGAAGAGGTTCGGACTTGGTGCAAAATTTCCTGTCTGGTTGAAACTCTGACAGCTTCAGATACAAACATGTGCAAAGACTACACTAAGTTGCTTCTGGCTCTAAGTAATGTCGATCTCACGCACTCCCACCCAACTGCCATCCCATGGTGGTGATGTATTTGCTTGGATGACTGGACCTAACCTGCTCATCTCATGGCTGGAGGTCTAGCATCACAGTGTGCGCTGGGATTGGGCCATTATTCCATGACGGTGATCCTACCATGCCTAGAGCGGAGTGCTTCAAGTGGGCACTGGGATTCTGCTGTTATTTCATGGCAGCACTCCTACCACAGAGTCAATTACCTCTATGTTTATTCCAATATTAGGGCAACCTGCTCTCTGAGCACCTCCTCCAGCACCAACATTGGTGATTCTCTTCCAAACCAGGTGTTCGCTTGCTCCACTGAGGATGCATTGAACCTCCATCCTACCTTCTCATCGTGACCAGCCCCTCTTCAGCCCTGGAAATCTCGAAGAAAGGCACCATTTGCCACAAAACTCATTAGTTTCTCTGTGTGGGATTTTGCATACCGGGTCTCTATGGCTATCCCCATCTTGTTATAGTAAGCACCTCCCTGTATCCAGGTGTGGTGAATTAGCTGACAATTGTTATCATAGAAGATGAAGCTCGGCAGGCCGTTCGAGTACTTAGACGTCGCGAATGTAATATTGAGGAAATCCTGTTGAATCTCTGAGCCACCTTCACACAAACTTCCAGTGTGAGCCTTATATTACATGCTGTCAAGGATTCTGCATTATAGAGTGTGTAGAGAAACACGATGGCGCTACAGGGTCTGACAAAGAGCTATTTGTTGTCCGATTCAACCGCCCGACTGCCATCATACAGGATCGTAGTGGAAGGATATTCCAGAGCTTGAGGAGAAGTTTGAGATCAACCTGTTGATGAATCTCTGTTTCCTTGTCTGTGACCTTAATACTTGCATTTGGAGTTTAAAAAGTTTGACCTTGGTGATGATGGGTGCATTCCTTCTGTTGAGGCAGTTTCTTCGATCGCTCAGTGGATCACCTTTTCGATGTGGCTGGGTAAGTCAGCCTCTGACGAAGGAATCCCCATCCACCATTAGTTGAGTTGAGTAGTGCAGATGTCCTGGAACCAGTGGCACCAATTTTGGTTATCTCATCTGGCCAGAAGTCCTCCTGGTCCAGTGCTCTTTTTTCAATCTCCATGCCGACCTCCAGCAAGAATCTCTCGACAGTAGATAGATATCCGGCTAAACTGGGACCTGGAAGCAGCTCTTGGAGACTTGAGTGGTTGGGGACAGAGATACTTCTTCTTCTCTTGGACTTGACTTGTCGAGCTGGATTTCTAGGTGACCATAGATCGACCGGTGGTGGAGAAAGAGGAATTACTGGAGGTTGTCTTTCATCCTCAAATGGGGAATGAGGGATAGTTGGTGAACAAAGAGTGTGTAGTAGTGTATGTAGGGTATCGTTCCTTAATAATGTCATGACTCGACTATCTTGGCTATCTTGGAACTTATGTGCTTGTGATATTATATAAGCTTTCCTGCTCTTTTCTGCTTGAAGTTAGTAGTGCTGCTCTAAATAATTCCGATTCTGATTGAGACAATCCACTAGAAGATTGCGACGACAACGATGAAGAAGAGCACCAGGGCAGTAGCAGTATAAACAGGAAGCAGAAGTTACTGTACCATTTTGATCGATTCATCATGCAGTGTGACCTGTGACCACATTGACAAAATTTTGGTTTCATCAATTGCCTTATATAGGTAGGTTTGGCACTGCAGGCAGGGAAAATTTGACCATAAATTACCTTTATAGGCCAGATGTAGACAACCTATAGGCCCTGTGACCTGTGGCCTGCACCAAAATTCGTCGCCATCAAGGAGTCCTCGGACACGTGACTGATGAATCAATCAAAATGATACAGTATTAGGAGAGGGAAGCAGAGGTCATTAGTACAGCAAACAGCGGGGTAAACAGTGGCAGATGGACGGTAAGAGGCAAGATATGTCTTGTTTTTTTCTTTTTCTTTTGCTGTTCTCACGCCCTCCATTAGCGTCAAATATCACCCATCAGGTGATGAACGTATGAAGCATATGAATGTCGATGCAATAATGCTGGGATCGCAGAGTGCAGTCTGCAACAAAATCCACCTTTTCACTTGTGCATCTGAATGCTTGTCCATCTCATATGATTCAGCACCATCCCACCCAAAGAAGGAATCTCCGCCCATACTCTTTCTCTTCTACCACCATCATCTTGTTGCCTCCTGCTGCATATGCACCTTCGCTGCCATCTTTCTACCACCAAATGTGCCCTCTTGCTTGCTAATCAATGCTTTCTTCTACTGAGACCATCACCATTGAATTCTTGTTTTTCTTTTTTTTGCCTTCCACTCTCAAATGTGCTTGCAATAGGTATCCGAGGCTTGGCTAGCACCTTTTGTTGATCATTGAAAGGGTGCATATTGGGCTAGCGCAACATTTTGGACTCCTTTTCGCTCAGACGGAAAATGTCTCAGAATGTTCGTTTGCTATCCTGCACCTGGATCACCCCTTGCTGCCATGCTTTTGTGTCCTTTGCATCAATGAGCTCTGTAGAGTATTCTTTGCTTTGTGTCATGGCTGTACGAGGTCACTTGGACCGTAGTATGAGGAGTCTTTTCCCGCTACTTTCTCCAGTGACCACACTGTCCGATGTTATCGCTCTTTTGTCCTCACCGACATTCCTGCACTTTCTGCAGGGTTATTGTGGAGGACGAGCCTCGCATGTTGCTCAAACACCGTGCTACCGATGGCCTCAGTTTGTGCATTGGAAGTCCTTGACTCGACTACTCATATCTGCTCATACGTTCCACGACGATGGTGCCTCTGCCGCTTCTGCAAGGTCAGTGTGGAGGATGAACCCCATGCTTTGCTTGGATGCAGCACCTATAACACTGTCATTCGTCGACCTCATCGTTTCATATCTGATATCATGGCTGTTACTCTGGAGGTCACTCATCTGTGGTCATCCCCTTGCCCCCCACTCGAGCAGCTTTGGTTCCTGCTCAGGGTGTCTTAGATTGATATTTTATTTAAGTATTTACAACGACAAGCCAGTATATGTGGCGTCTTTTGCATTATGGGCCGACAGCCATGTAATACAGGACTAGTATAATCATATCTGCATCATGTCCCTTCGAAGATATCCAACTCCGTGAGATGTGTTGGTCCGGAAAACCAACGATGTTCACAGCAGCATGGGTTCTTCGCGATGTTGCCTTGTTTGTCAACAACAGTGCAGAAAACATTGGCTGTTCCCTTGATAGGAACCGTTGCCAGTGCGATGTCTACTACTACTTAGGGCCACTGTTGATCGAATGTCTGCATGTGATGTCTCCATCAACATTGACATTGGCTGAGCTCAAGCGCATTCAGAAGACCTTTATTTGCCATCCTCCTCGGTATTGCTAGGTGACTATCTGTGGTGATGCTCTCCTCAGAAACAGGGATGTGGCTTGTCAAATTTCGCAGGCTTACACTCGCCCTTCAGCTTCAGCACTGGCTGTGTGCCCAATGATCACCTGCTCTCTTCTGCCATAAATGATGCCATTGCGCTAGTTACCAATGGAACAACCCCCCAAGCTCCCCTTTAGCATCCTTATTCCTCATCACACTCCCAGACGGCACACTGAAATCTATTGTGGCTTCCTTCCACCCATATACTGAGTAGTATTTCCCTTCGTTTTGGGTGATTTGTGTATATTGCCTATTTTTGTCTCTATCTATACCTACACTATATGCTGACAAAAGGATTGGTGTGTAATATTGTGGGTTATTCCATCCTTGTTGAGCATTTTGAAGATTACAACATGACTTTAGCTGGTCTCGCAGCTACTAGTAGAAGGATATGGAATTCTGGCGCTCTCTTACTGGAAAGAAACACCCCCTGAAGCTCGTAAATCTGGACAAAATCTGCGGAAGGAACTAGCAGCCTGCGAACCTTACTTACTAACATGATCCAGAACATCTTCTAGGACTGACTGGTTCACTATCACAGATTTGGATGTTTCACAATAACATCGCTGCCGCTTTGCCATTTCAAGTGCGTAGTGCGAAGATTCCACTTCTGAAGCAATATCTAGGTGAATTAATTCTGGATACAATGTCATTGCATATTTCAGCAAATTCGGCTGTGTACCTACTACTTTTCTCCATTAACGTTGTTCTTCCTGTGTTTCTTTATACTCTTCTTGATCATATGTGTACATTAGAACACGGGTTACGGATGCTGTATTTTCAGCATTTTGGTATAACATGTGTGCTCGACACTCATTTTGAGCCCTTAAGATCGTAAGAAATTGATACAATCTCAGGCGCATAGAATGACACAAAACGGATACATTTACACAATAGTAATAGCAAGAGAGCTTTCCGGGTTTTTCTCTTCTCTTTCTTTTTTCCTCTAAATTTGGGTGGAGATATGGGCGCAAAACCTTACAAATCAACAATGTGCATAATTCTTAATACAGCCTTCATATCTGAAAAGCTGGTCTCTGGAGATCGTGGCCCTGAAGGGGCCGAACAGCTTGAATATAACTCGAATTTGACCAATAGGATTATAACTAATACACTCTGTGTTGAAAGTTTATCAACGAGATGACATGGGAAAATGTAGGATCTGGGGTAGATACAGATTTCAGACAACTCTGACGGACTTGTAGAGTCTTGACATACCTTGGAAACATCTCTCCATTCAGTCTTGATAGTCCTACGCTACTGCAGGTAGCTCCATTGAGGTGTTATGTGGCGAACTGGATGTGACATGTCAGACATTCCAAACCAACAGCCGGTAAACATACTCACTTCCCCTTGGTATACCCATTGCTTCCCCGATAACAATTAAACCACTTGACTGGCATGTTATTATTACCATGATCGCCTCGACAATGCGTGGGTGCCCTCAAGTGCATGGCCACCTCTAAGGCGGCCTTTGGAACTGTGTTGCATTGATTAACATCGAAAATCCAAGCTGCCAATACTGCACGGGAATATCCATCTACGAATATGCAAAGACACTTCCACAACAACAAACGCTCTGGAAAAGGCATTAGTGAGCAATAAGGGGAACAAATCAGAGAACTTGCCTGGGGGAAAGGATTGGAAGGAGATGGAAGGTGGGCCAAATTGCCTTGGAGGGCCACCATAGGAGCTCTGCAAGGGCACTTGTCTGGACAATACCAGATTCGATTTGAGCTGGAGTTTTCAGATGGTCCTTGTGCTGAATCCCAATAGCTTTCCTATTTTCACAGCGCCACCATAATTCCTGGTTAAGTCCTTCAGCAGCTGTGGGTTGACAGAGGCGGGGGTATGCCTTCCTGCTAATTGCTTGGGTTCTCTAGGAATTAGGACCGGGAGATGATGGGGAAGATCCAACACTTCTTGGAGGATTCTTTTGAACATCAGAAGCTTTCCACGGATAATAATAGTTTGCTCTGTGGGCAGCGCGTGTTGAAGCTGTGTGGAACTGTTAGACCTGAATATTCAATTTATGAAGTCGCATACCCTTTCTAGGGAAGCCTCGTACGATATTATGAAGCTCAGCTGTTGCTGAAGTCCATGAGGATCCCCAAGGGCAGCGTTGAGTAAAGTATTGACAGAGTTTTCCATCTCGATGTAGCGTGTTAACAGTGCGTGCACTGAGAGAGATATAGTTTTGTCGACAAGGATGTCCATTACAACACGAGCAATAGCCACCCATCAGGGCATCATATATACCAGTTTCCAAGTGCTGATGTCAGCTGTAAGAAAGAATTCTCTGCAGAGTACTTTCGCCGAAACAACTGGGTTCAAGGCAGAAAATGTCATTCTCAAACCGGATGATGATAGGCAACTAGAGAGTCAACAACTGGCCCAAGACACTCTCCAAATCAAGACATACTTAAACGGAAGTTGTAATATTAAAAGGTGAGCGCTTCTTGGGCCGAGCTATGTGGCCGGCACAAGGTTCCAATCAGAAACAGCCCCAGTCCTAATATGGCAAGCCATGTTGCTGTGGCCACAAAGGCTCATACTACTGTGATCGCACAGTTGCGTACTTCTCACGGAGTAGAGCCACTTCTCCACATCGCCCATTACCGCCTCGCCGCAAAATCGCCAACTTCAACAAACTGATTTTCCTTCCCTAGTAATTAGCCATACCTCTCTTTCAGGGTCCTCACTCAGCATCCACTGCCTTAGTCCATCGAACCAGTATCACTGAACTATCCTGCCTAGTAGCTACCGAATGGTATGTACCTCTATCGATAGCCTTGCTTTGGTTGACAGTTTCTAATGACACACAGGCTTTATAGCGAGACAATGTATGGGCTTCTGGTGAGCAAGGGTGGAATGGGAGGGCGGCTGACAAGGACAACAATAACGATGGGAGAACCATCGTAGATGCTCTTGGACAATGGGAGGGTCCATGGATTGAATACAAGTGCAGCACTCTGTTCTTTTTTTCATCTTTTTTTTTGATCTGACTTATTTTTTTGCAGACTCATGCGGTCACTTCCTCCATAATCCAATCAACGCATCAGCATGGCATGCCGCTTTTGGCATGAGACAATGTATCTCTGTCCGGCGAGCAAGAACGATGCACAAACCATTGGACATGCACCTACAGTTGCTTCAGCTGCAGCGTTGGATCCTTGTATCGTGGAAGACCTCAGCAGTGAATATCGAATCCCCATGCAAGGTGAGTTCCACTTTGATGATTCATTCTGCTATGCACTAATGTTCTCGTATTTAGGACATGCATGTGGCCTTGCCGTCATCATCATCCTCCAACACACTCAATGCTCTCCCGAACGACTCGCTTATAGCAAAATGGCTTGGATGCTATCTCCATGGGCCAGATTTTTGGCCCGAGACAACCCATCTCGCTCTGGGCAGCGGGGGTATGATGGGCGGATCACCAATGGCAAGAAGATGAAAAGAAAATTGTTCTAGGGCTCAAAGACTTGGATTGAGAAGGGTATGGAGTGGAACTCACCAAAACGATGATCGAGTTGGATCATGTTTTAAAAAGAAACGAGTTAATGATGGAGGGTGTCAAGTCCGCGACTAAAGATAGGGCATTGAATGCTGGAGAGAGAAGAACAAGCCAGTTACGACACGATGGAGGAAATGTTGAACACTCTCTTTTAGCATATTTTGGACTTAATGTTTGGGGACATAGGTAGTTGTAGGCAGTTATGGATCAGTAGTAGAAAACGCAGCAGGCTTTGCCTCAGATATGGGCCTTGCCAATGTTATGAGTGATGGGCTGCATCTTGGAAACCCTCCATAAAACATCCCAGGGCCCTGCAAGGGGGATGCTGGAGAGCGGCATGGAAACATTTTTGGTGTATCTGGATCGAGTGGCTGTATCCGGAGAACAGATCAAGTGTGAGGACGTCGGACTCAAAGTAAGTTAGTTACAGTATGTACCTTCCCATTTTTAGCGATCATCGATCACCCTGATATTTAGCACATGAGCCAGTCAGACAACCTTGTCATAGTAGAAGCATGATCAACTTCCCCTCTATCCATCCACATCATGCGTATGTACGACTCGGACATGGACGTTGAGGCAGGAGCTTGTGGATACCTCATAAGGTGCTGACTAAGCTCAGAGGATCATTCGCCATCATGCCATCGTCGTTTTAATCCAGTGTGGCCTTTCAACATGGCTCCAAATCCTCCACCAGGATCAGGAGGAGCTGGATTGGCATCTGGTTCCTCAGTGCACCAAAACCTGAATGCAATAGAAGCAATGATTGACATTTTACAATGTATGGTGCCCTTTGAAAGACATTTTGTTGTGAAAGTACCAATATCCATGCATATATTCTTTGAGGCATATATCTTCATCCTATCCTCACAGAATCCCGCAATCCCGACTGGAAGAATCCTCTCATCATGGATGAAGTCCCATTGGCTGACTGAGTATTTCTAGGGAACTTGGGCAACTGTCACAGGCGCAGAAGGTCCATTGATGCTCTCGTCATCAGATCCTTCGAACCCCTATTCAACATTCCACTGACACGTAACTACTGTCGCCCATGCAAATAGGTTGAGAAGTACAATAATATATTTATTTATTGGTTGAGAAGTATGTGCATTACGGTGCATATATAATACATTTTTTGAGGGAACTTATGCATGAGATCTTGTTTCACTTGCTCAGTACTCTATTTTTGTTTCTAAAGCTTTGTCGTAGCACTATCCGCCATCACTGTTCCATAAAATTCTATGATGGTCTGGATCAATCGACGAACTAATAATGTTAGTCCTCTGCAATCAGAAAGTCCCCCACGATCATACTCTACCTGAGAATGTCTTGGTCCAGAAGATTCGCTGGACTCACTAGACAGCCATTTGATGACTCATTGGATCGGGCAGTCTATGTGATACATTACCCAAGGGGTTTTTGCACTATCTGAGTGTTAAGTTTGATTTACTCCCATCAAGAACTTGCTTACACTAAATTACGTTCCATGCACAAATTTTGTTAACTATGGAGGCTATGGAAGGAAGGAAGGCGAATTTATCAAGTGAATACATAGCCAGATATACTTGATTTTAAAAAGGATGCTTATAAGTTATTCCATCGTTGCTTGACTTGGCCCTCATATTCATTCACCTATCTACTTCTTCTCATCGTCCAGCAGCTGTGACAAGGATTCAAGCATATCAATACTCAGCTACCGCCTGCAACGACATTCAAGTGATACGAAGGCAAGCATGAGAGCCCGCAGCACATCAAACCCTCAGAAGAGGAAACCCACGATGGCCAAAGGGTCTTCCTGTGTACTTTGCCATCGGTTGAAGAGAAAGTGCAATATCGGCAATCCTTGCTCGAAGTATCATAGCCTTATTTTATTGTGCATATGTCCTCCTCATATTCGTTTCAGCTGCCAAAGTCATGGATTGGCAGACAAGTGTCAAAGGGTCTCTACCAAAGCTAGAATGTGGGTGAGAAACTCACTCAAGGGGAATGCGAGGTCTAGCGTCAATGTCACTAAGTCAATGTCGCCCGAACTGTGTGTTGTGATGGCCGAATTGTGGGAAGAAACCTCAGACGTTCTTCAGGTCCATTCCTCTTTCGGTACAAAGCTCACATCATTAAGTTTTGTTTTATATTTTTTCCCACAGTCAATATGCGTATGTACCCATTCTATGAAAGCAAGCCTCCATGCCTTGAAAGTTTGGTTATCAGGTCCCCTCTTCATCCTCTGTGGTTGCCTGTTTGCCCTTCGATATCAGTGAACTTTCAAATAAACTTCCTGACTATGGAGAATCCTGCAGGCTCTGTCAAGCATATTCTGACCTTGCGCCTTTGCTGTTTGGTGCTGCAAGTGCTCAGCAAGTGATAGCGGAAGTGCTCCCTGGGTGGTATGATCACAGCTTGCTGAAGTCAAAGGAAAGAGTTGATGAACTCTTGCTTCTTTTTGCCGTCCTCTCTTTGGGCGTTCTTTCAGACCCTGCAGGCAAGAAAGAACGTGTTACCCCACAGTGTAGTGCCTACCGTCAGCTGTTGGAAGTTGTGCTCAATGCCTGTAGTGGAGCGAAGTCAGTTGTCTACACACAGGCATGTGCTTTACTGGCACTCTGCAAGGGTATTATCACAGGTGAGAATGCTGATTGGTCGCAAAAATCGAGAAGTGCCATACTGGAGGTGAGTCACTTTCTTCCGATGTGTGATCTCATTTATTGCCTTTCACAGATATTCATCAGTAAGTCCCTTGGCTCTCAGACCGATTTCGCTGAATATAAAAGATATAAACCATGACGCCTGCAGCTCTGCTAAGGAGATATCCAGAATCAGAACCTTGGTAGAAGATATTATCGTCAGAGATGCCTTGCAGGCTTGTATCTTTCCACTTCAGTATCGCATCTTGTCTCTGATGGCAGCTCACACAGAGTCTCGCAATGGGAAATCCGCCGCTCTGTATGAACATCTCATCAGGGTCCACTGTGTCTCAATGAACAGAGGAAAACTTCGACTGTAAATTCTATTCCTATTCATAGAACTACACTCATTTCGACATCAAGTCCACATTTGGAAAATGGCCTTTACTTGCAGCTATCTCATGCCCATCATCAACAACAGATATGAAAGGGCTTGGCCTGACTATGACACAGTTCTCAAGTTCTCCCATCGATTGGGGAAAGCGAAACTGCCTGAATGTGCTCAGGGAGACTGTCCCAAAGGTGTGCAATTGCCAGAAAGCCTAGCTTTTTGGCTCCCTTGAAGTTATATTTAACTAAGTGCGGTTATTCTCCATGTCTAAAGCTCCTCTGACCACCTTTGGTTCTAGCGACAATCTATTTACATATGCAGCATTTTGAGTTGGCAGTACATGAATGCCCTCACTGTCCAATGGCAAGCGAATATTCTTACTCTTACACTTGTACATATGACAACGCTTGGAGATTTGTCTGCTCCGTCAAAGATCTCTTTTGTCAATTCCTGGCACCAATTGCCCATGTTTGGGACTATTGGTTGCATGTTTTCTTGGCAACAGTGAGTGCCAAAAGTGAGAATAAATGTGTTGTTAATATTAAACTTAGACCATACTTTATCTCGTGGCTAAGAAGGTGGTAGATCATGCCATCAACATCCCGGCATTAAAAAGGTTCGACGCCGCTGCATGTCTCTTCCAGTCTGCCGCCATGTATGGTGGAAGGGCTGCTGTCTTGCATGTATGTGGCCTGTAGCTATTGGAGACTCCTTACTGACTACTTTCATTGACAGAACAGAGTGAGAACTCTGCAGGCTGACCTTGCAAAAACAGGATCTGTCAATCCCTATGGGGAGATCTCCCAGGGGCCATCTAAATGGGTCGAAGGTAGGTGGAGAAGGTTTTCACTCAGTTTCCGTGACTCCAATGGGCTTAACAGAAGCTGATGAAGTGGCTCGGGATGCTTTGTATGAAGGCAAAGATTCACCAATGAAGGAGGCTGAAAAGAACCTGTCGATGGAAGATGTTGATGGCCACCCTTGGTCCATTCTGTACAAAAATCTCTGTGACTCTGGCGGCGGATATGACAACGACGAAGATGACAGACCCAACGACGAATCCAGGACGGTGTCAATAGATAAGGGTTGTGAAGAATATCTTATATTGAGCGATGGTGGAATTGAAGCGGATGACTGGGCAATGAGTGGCGACTACAAAACTCCTGACCCCACAAAAGATATGGTAGGAGGAGAGGGCATTTCCATCGAGAAGGCAGCGAAGACGGGATGAGACAATGACTCTCATAAATACTTTATGGAGCACCACTTTGCTGCGAACACCATAGGCGTTCGTTCAGATCCAATTTCGCGCCATATCAAAGGTTAGTCTTCCTGTAACACCTCACCTCCTTCTTTTGAACAACTTATTCTCAGCTTTCTCTCACGATGCAGGTTCCAACATTGCTATTGAGGAGAATCTACTAATGAAAGATGATCAAATGATACTTGATCATTCTTGCCTGTTGGACCTCTGGAGTCTGTTCTTCCCTTCGGTGAATGATAGACAAGGTAACGTAAGAGATTTCAAAATGATATGTATTGCCTAATAGTTTATACAATCCAGATGACACCGATGCCTTACAATTCTCTATGCAAGACTACTGTCTTTTTACCTCAGAAACGCGGCCTCCCTTAAACTTCAGCGGGGAGGAAAGCAAGGGCTTAGCCCATACCCTTGATGCTCCAAACAACATATCGTTCTGCAGTGCTCTGCACCATTATGTTGACACACAGGCCGAGCAGGTTGTTCAGGCTAGTTCCATTGCAGTCTATGGCCCTCCCCTGAAATGCCATGATGTTGCCTACAACGTCACTGGTGGTGATACGCCAACCATCGGGGCCATGCAGCCTCCTCAACCCAACATGTGGGGCGATTATACCTTTCAACATTCTGTTGAATATGACCAAGGCTTTGCAGGCCTTTTCGGAACTGAAAATGAACCCAGGAATAACTACCTGCCGCGCTCCAACCTGGGTATGTGGTTTGGAAATTTCGGTGGGTAAATGAAGCTTGGAGGGTCATCAGATGCAATTACTTCTTGATGTTTGCATATCCACCAAGTGGTATTATTGTTTATACAAAGATGATGAATGTAACTGTCCTGTGAAGCAGGGCTGCTGTGATCACTGATGGTCATAAGGCATTCATAATTAAGTGGATCTGAGGCATGGCTGTATACTTGACACGATTGGTACTACCAATACTTGTGAAGAGCTACTATTGCCATAGTCAGTTTCACCTCTGGATCTGATTTCACCGAGATACTTACCACCAGAATGTAAAACTTGATTCCACATGAATTACCAGGTTCAAGATGCGCAGGGCCCTGCAACCAGATGGGGATATTATAGCGAAATGCGAGGCGGAAGAGATGGTGTTTGTAGAGGTTAGACTGATTGAGTCGTTCTGTGAGCTCATGGCCGCTCTACAGTACATCTGTACACTAGAAAGGTGTGGGCTTTCAAACACTGGATGACAGCACCTCAGCCAGCGGGATAGTGCAGCGGTACACCAAGGTGTAGGATCATCTGCAACGACTGTTCCTATGACCTCAAGTAGAACGATGTGATGGTAGGCGAGATGGTTCACGGCGCTTTCTCCTCACATGGGCTACTGCTGGATCACTTCAACAGCCACTGCAGATTATAGGGGCCTGCAACGAGATCGTCTGGCTGCAGCATTAGAAGAGTGCAACACATATCGCTTGGTTGGGACCCGCCAGGAACACTGGGTGCATCGCTGCAAGATATCCATGCATGGGGGGAAGGCGGCCAGCTATGTGGGCCTCACCCCTCACACAGGGACCGAAAGAACAAGTATTTTGTCACGGGATCTGATCAGCCTCCAGAGAAACTCGACAAGTCTCTCGCCTGCTCGATGCCAGCCCACCACGATTGAGAGTTAGAGCTTTGTCGACGCATGCAAAAGGGAATGAAAGAGCTGATAGCGCAGCATCTATGACGCCCACGCTCGGAGGTCAAATCAGAAGAATCCACAACGCCTGCACCTGGAGATACAAGAGTGGCTGCAGTTACCTCTTGAATGGCACAGGTCTGCGTTCTGTGCGGAATGCTCCTTTAGGTGCTGAAAGTGACAACCACTGCAGTCGGGCGGTTGAATCGGACAACAAATATCTCTTTGTCAGACCCTGTAGCGCCATCGTGTTTCTCTACACACTCTATAACGCAGAATCCTTGACAGCATGTAATATAAGGCTCACACCAGAAGTTTGTGCGAAGGTGGCTCAGAGATTTAACAGGATTTCCTCAATATTACATTCGCGACGTCTAAGTACTCAAACGGCCTGCCGAGCTTCATCTTCTATGATAACAATTGTCAGCTAATTCACCATGCCTAGATACAGGGAGGTGCTTACTATAACAAGATGGGGATAGCCATAGAGACCCGGTATGCAAAATCCCACACAGAGAAACTAATGAGTTTTGTGGCAAATGGTGCCTTTCTTTGAGATTTCCAGGGCTGAAGAGGGGCTGGTTGTGATGAGAAGGTAGGACAGAGGTTCAACGCATCCCCAGCGGAGCAAGCGAATGCCTGGTTTGGAAGAGAATCACCAATGTTGGTGCTGGAGGAGGTGCTCAGAGAGCAGGCCGCCCTAATATTGGAATAAACATAGAGGTAATCGACTCTGTGGTAGGAGTGCTGCCATGAAATAACAGCAGAATCCCAGTGCCCACTTGAAGCACTCCGCTCTAGGCATGGTAGGATCACCATCATGGAATAATGGCCCAATCCCAGCGCACACTGTGATGCTAGACCTCCAGCCATGAGATGAGCAGGTTAGGTCCAGTCATCCAAGCAAATACACCACCACCATGGGATGGCAGTTGGGTGGAAGTGCGTGAGATCGACATTACTTAGAGCCAGAAGCAACTTAGTGTAGTCTTTGCACATGTTTGTATCTGAAGCTGTCAGAGTTTCAACCAGACAGGAAATTTTGCACCAAGTCCGAACCTCTTCACGACCAGCCCTATATTCAATGGCGTGGGACATTGCCAACTGAACGAGCCAAGGTTCCACTTTGGCACCATCTTTTGGCTCGTAAACTTCTTGCCAAGGTCCCACTTTGGCAGGGTTTGAATCTCCTGGTACCCAAACTCCTGCTAAGGTCCCACTTTAGCAGAGTTTGAATTGCGAATTCACGGCAAAGATTCTGAGTCACATACATGGTATGCTCACATATGAACCAGGATGATGTTGAAGCAGGCTGACACCTCTCCAGATTGCCACTATGTCTTACAAAGCGGGCACGAGTCCTTCAACAGGCGCTGCTGCCACTTATCTTTTCACCTAGTTGGTCTTATACTTGTTGGGCTGACATCGGAACAGTGTCTCCCTTCAAAATATTGTAAGCACCAAGGGCGGCAGGCAATTCGTCCTCTTGGGGACCGAGAGTCTTCCACCTATCCTGGTCACCATCACAGACCTACTTGATGACTTTCCCTGTGATCCAAAAATCTATTTGGCATGTACTTGGTCGGTGAACTCCATTTCATATCAGGTGTTTGTTCCTGTAAATACCTACTCTGCCTGTCAATGTCAGCTTTTGTGCTGTCTGAACTACATGCAGGGGAGCGTGCCTTTGGAATTGAAGGGGCAGAAATGGTACCTTTGTGAGGATATGTACAAGGATTGGTGGGTCCTCAAGATGGCACTGTTACGGCTGAGGGAGTTCTCACAATTTGCCACTACCGACTTCCACCCGAGAACTCAACTATCCAGCTGGCCCGAGCCCCACTGGTATGGTTATGCAGGCGGTGATGGCAACCACACCAAGCTAGGCTGGAGGATCATGAACTCATGCACAGCATTCATCCTGGTTATGGCTGAAATCGCATACAATTCAGCCTGCCAGCCGAATTTCTGGGAGGAGGTGGTCTATCAGCACTTTGGTTGGCATATGACAGACCTACTGAAGGAAAGTTGGATGGCTCATGACGGAGAGGGCTACAATCCCCTACAATCTAAGAATGGGGACAATCGTCCACTGGAATGCGTGGGTCTGTTTGTGGATGCCGATAGGTGCCTGTTTGGTTGGGCAGTTCCATCAATGATTCGGGCATGTATACCTCTGTGGATTATCTGGGGAAAGTGCCAGATACACGAATGCGGGTCTGTAGAGTATCGCTCATGACAAGGAGCCATATTATGAATTGATCTTGGAAAGAGTGGCTGCAGTAGTGTTGGGTCTGCATTATAGGCTTGCTCACACAGTGGATGAGATGATGATGTCCCTGTGTAACTGGGGCATAAGATTGTCCACTTGCATATGAGTTCAAGGCTAACGCGAGGAGAGCACATTCATCAGATCTGCTGAGCGTGTCCGATACCGAGTCAAGGGTTTTCAGCCAAACATGGAGGATTATCAGAGCTATGTTCAATGGTGATGACAACTATTTGAGATCAATGAGATCCTTCAGGCAGTTTTGAAGCACGGTGGCTTGATCTGGCGCCTAGCTGTGGGGATGGAATGTGAGCGATTCGAAGAAGTCATCCTCAGCAGCCCATTGAGGAGAGTCATGCAGATCGGAGGCGGAAAGGAAGTGGGCTGGTTGTTGGTTGTTGGAGCACTGACGACGAATCTCGGTATCTGCATCGGGGACTTCAAGTGCGAGAACCAGGCAGAGTGGAGGAAATTTATCAAGCTGTGTCACAATGCTCCTAAGGCTTGTGAAGCCTTCAAAAAGGATATTTTGTCTCATGGTGAGTTCGTTTTTTTTTTTTTGACGGTGACTGTAGTAACTAACGACAGGTTAGAAGTCTTACAGGCTGAATTCTGATGGAGATTTATCATTGAAAGTAAGAATATCTTCATTGATGAGTATAGTGCTTACTGATTGTCTACCACAGTAAAACGTACCATACAGACAGACATAATATATCGTAGTTTTGGCTTTTTCCAACTGAGCATCATAAGATGAGTTGAGGTGACAGACAGCTAGTCTGACATGGAACGCCACAGGAACCATGTATGGTATCTGAAGACTGCGCAACAGGAGAGTGCCTCAAGTCATGTCCCAAGGCAAGGTCGCTCTGAAGATGGCTGTGCAGCCATGTACTATGCATTCTGGTGGATGGAGACATTCATGGTAAGTTGTACTTTGTTTAGCTGGCCGTAAGTCCCGTTGTTAACCACGTATCTATGTAGGGATGAGTGCCCATTGTTCTGGTCTAAAGGCTGTATCTTTTCTCGAGGCTACTCTTAGGATAGAAGGTGTATGCTTAAGACTTGCCGAGTCAGAGGTTATACTCTCATCTTGAGATGATTGAGTATTGATTCATTGATTCATCAGGATGAGTGGGTGAGTGACCGACATATGCAGGCAGTGTATCGAACACCGCCTTCAGATGAACATCCTATACTGATGGGTCTCCATGGGCAAGGATGGCATGACCACCTAAGTCCAAGCTTGAAGCTTCATGCCATAGGTGGGTGATGGTTTGTCTTAAGACGTCCTGGTGATCTCACTGGTGCACATTTAGACATGCCCACTTCTTTTTCGGGGATTTGTGTCTTCAGTGGTCTTCATTTGCTGGAAGCTCCGACGTCCTCAATGAAAGTGCATGCATTGAAAAGTAAGTAAACCGGGATACCGAAGCATAACCTTTTTTAAATTTATCTTCAGATTTTTAGTAGGACTTGGTTGATCTATCTTGAGATTGCAAAGTATTGAACTACCGCTGTCTCCAGACTCGAATGGCATCTTGCCCGGGTGTCTTAAGACATACTCGCACATTCACTTGGCCTGAGGGCGGAGACATTGGAAGATCTGGTGTGACGGGTGAGAATGTCGGCTTAAGATGATGCCGTGCCTTGGGGTGCAAAGAAGCCCACAGCACAGCAAGTGATATTCTCACTGTGAGTCATCGGGCCGTAGCCTCTTGAGAAAAGCCATTGATCAACACTTTCAGGTGGAGGGTATAGAATGTTTTAGATGTCACATTATGTGGTGCCTGAATGCACAACATCAATACCACTCTGTGAGTGTTCATTCCAGCAGTCGCCACACCTCAAAACAGAAGCATCTGAAGATGTTGGAGGGCGATGGCTCATCAAGAAGTTTGCGCAATCCACAGATGTGTTGTCTTAAGACATGCGCTAGAGAAGAGGTGCCCATTGGAAGGGAGAGATGGACCCATGATTCAAGGTAGTCAGAACTTGCAGCCTGTAACCCAGTGTACTATGTGCGTCCCCCATCTGAGGAACTCCTGGTCACCATGGTTGGTGTCGCTGTCTGTTTCTTCAGTTTCTGTGACATTCTTGAATGCCTTCTGCTCATTGAAGTGGAAGTGCTGGCATGTCCAAGTGAGGATGAAGATGCTTTTGTAGGCAGTATCACCTTTAGTATATACCTTTGCATTACTTTTTCAAAAATTTCAGCTTCAAGCGTACCAGATCCACTGTACATACCCATTTGCAAGGCAAATCATGATATCAGACAAGTAAGGATCAAGTGCACAAGTCCAGCCAACCATATCTGTGACTGAGAAACTTCTCTTGTAAGATGCACTGGCCGACCTCACGCAAGATCAATTTGAAGGGAATTGCTGCCATCAAAAACAGTACTCAGAAGTGCTGGACTAAGTTCCTTCGAAGTTAAGTACACAAGATGAGAGAACTCAGGGAGTGTTAAGGCACTCTGCATGTAGCATGCCGCTGCTACATTCAAGTCCCCCTGTCATTATGTAATCGCTGCAACTCATGAAAAGGCAATCAGTTTTGTTGCTCGTCTCAATGATTTGGATCATACAGGATCACACAGCAAACATCCCAGCATCATTTGGTGGTCATACAAATGCAGCGGGCTCTCATACTACTGAGTATTCCAAAAGCATCCCACCAAAGCAAGAAAGTTATAACATATCATCCAAGGTCAACTGAATATCTTACTAAATCACCAGTCATCACACAGGTTCACACTGACTATCTCATTCTCACACTTTCTCACACTTGGTCATGCAGAATCACACAAATCAACAGTGATTTGTGATTTTTGTCCAGTAAAGACTCTCATAGTCAGGACAGAGGTGGTCTATCTCAGCCGAAACCAGATTCAGCTGTTGATCACAGAACTTGTAAGCTATGACAGTAGCTTCCAGGCAGTGAACAAGCAACTCTAACTTGGCATCGAGATGGCATTTATGAAGCTGGAAACTCGCAAGAGTTCCATCTTGAACATGCTCCGCAGAAAGAAGTTTAAGAGTGTCCTGAACGGACTCATACTTCAACTGAAGTTGGAATTGATTCACCCAGGCTGTACCAATGAATGTCAGTAAGCTGAAACATGGCCTGACACCTGGAAGACTCACCAGCAATCGGAAACACAAATTGATTGTCTCCAAGGTCTCCACCGCGAGCCATGAGAGCAATATCAGCATGGATGCGCTTGTTACTTCTCTCAGCAGGGATCCTATCTTGCTTCTCTAGAATGTCGATTGCCTTGCGATACATAGGGTCACTCTTTGTAAGCCCTGGAACATCACAATAAGGAAGTACAATTACCATAGTACATAAGAAAAGACCATGAGACTCCTTCCCACATGAATCGCATTGCGCAGAATCGGTAGTACGCTACCAAGTAGTCAGAACGGCTTCATGAAAAATGATCAGAGACAGACTTACTGCAACAGGAGCAGGGGAATGAGTAGCTGTGTGCTTGGAGACCCAGCCACGATGTTTGCAAGTAGTCTGGCCTCGAGTAGGACCTTTGGCTACAGAAAGAAAGTTTTGAAAGTTTAGCTGGGTACTTTAGAATAAGTCAAGAGACTCATCAGGTAAACCCTCGTTGACGCTCATCTGTGAAATACCAAAAGCAAGTTGAACAATACGGTCTGTACTAAGTTCAGACTACATACGCTGTCAGATTCATCGCTATCCAAGTCAACAACCATACTTTCCTCTGCGGCTTTCATCTTGACGTCCTTGTCAATAATGATAGTCTCCGGGTCAGTATCAAGGCCAACCGTAGCTTTGGATTTGATGGTCTTCATCATTTTCTTGATCTTGGGAAGGAGTATACAAGTTAGCCAGGAAAAGATAACAGAAATAAGTAATGCACTGGAGTTGACACCGCTAGTTTAGGAGCAAGAGAGGCAGCAATAGCTTGGGCATTCGCCGCAGCCTGCTTCTCTTCCTGGTCAGAATGGATCCATCCAGTAGCATGACCAGGAAACGTCGAGTTCTCAGGAGCTTTAGAGCCATGAGGGATTTCAAGCAGGAGCTTCCTGTTCTGACAATCCCGCCGGGCACCAAAAGCTCCTTCATGGAGAAGCGATGGTTCTTCCTGGTATGCCTGCATAAAGCGCTCCTTGTTATCGAAAAGAGGCATCTAGGTTATTATTCAGTATGGCACAGACAAAGATCCTTTGAACACGCACAACTCCTTCTAAGAACCGAAGGTTCTCCTTGTCAATAACCAGGACCACATTGAAATCTGGAGTGCCATCTTTGAGAGCTGGCAGAACGGAGGGAATGGTGGGAAGATAAACTCCATTCTTGCAGCGTGAACAGAGAAGAGCAAGAGCGGCCTTGAATCTAGCAACTTGCATAGACTCAGGTGCCATGTAAAATGAGTATTATTTTGCTGAGTCCACCAGGTGACAGGTTTTATAGAAGACAAAGGCTTTCTATTATTTTCCTAGTACAGACTGGTGTATGACACAAGCAGTGGTAAGCTCGCACAGCACAATTGCTGAGGTCATGATTACTGTCTCCATGTCAAGATTGATGGCTTCGATCACTCTGATTGGAAGTGATCATGTGATTGAGGATAGCCTGGGACAGGCTTTTATTTAGTTGGAGGGAGAGAGGCGAGGACCTTAGAAATTAAATTTTCGATTTAATTTCACCCTGATATGGAATAAAAAGCTGAATAAAGTATGCCAGGACAATAGTAATAATGAACCAAGCATGCGGAAAAGAAGTCGCGATCAGGCAACCTGCGACATGAAACAGCCGGTTCTAAGTACCAACAGAAAAAGGGAAAAGAATGAGGAGTTCAGAAAGTAAGAAGAACATTCGAAAGAGCCAGGAAACAGGGAAAAACAGGAAGAAGCTGCTAGGTAGAAGGGATATCCACATCTGGCCAGGTATAGACTTTAGAAAACAACTGTGCAAGCAGATGGATAGGATAAACTCCCACCTGAGACAGCTGAAACAAGTATTTCAAGTCAGTTACAGGTACCTGGCAGAAGGAAAGAAACTTACAAGTCGAAGTGCATCCGCAATCACACTTGGAAGTTTGTCCAGGTCCCGCAGATAACAGCCAAGACCTACCTGGAAAAACAGCAAGTCGCTGGTATACAGAGTAGCCTTTGAATTTGGCAAAGAATCCGACTGGATTACCAAGTGCTGACTACCTGGAAAATGCAAGTCACCAGGAAATGGGGTTTTGAAGTTCTAAGAAGAGTTAGACTCTCATAACGGGTTAGACAGGGATCTGATACCTGGAAACCGATAATCAGATGGCGACAGTCCCGCTCCAACCACAGAGTCCAATCTGGGTCAAAGAAGCAGGGTCCTAAGTTACTTGCAACTGCAGTAACCATCATAAGGAATCACAAGGCCAAGGGATCTTCATCATCTGGAAAATGCTCGACATGAGCAACCTACCTGGAGACTTAGTAAGAAAAAAGATGTTGTATCCCAGGAACACTCACCAGGAAAGGGTGCACATGGTTAATTAAATCCGCCACGTCTGGCTGACACCAATTAACCAGGATGTCGAAATTGAGTACTTGAGGATACCAGGTACGCACCAAATGTAAGAAGAGGTAGTGATCCACCTGTAACAAGGAAGGAAGATCCTTCCAGGCGAAAGGAAGAGGCAAATCTTTGGGCCAGAACGTGGAGGAAACCATTGATAGAGGAAGGTAGCTAGGCACTGGATAAATCCTAAGTCGGAGCAACCTGCTTAGTCAATTATCTGGCTAAGTCAGCCATACATGGAAACCTCTGGGCATCGAAATCTGAAGATACACCTGGACTTAGTAAACAAATTTGCATTCAGGTACGCATCAAGCCAATTAGGAGGCAAGCGCAAATACTAAGTACATGTACTCTAAAAATAGCTGTTGGCTTCGGAAGGAGCTACAGTATTGGAAGAAGACAACTGAACTAGGAGATAAGCTCATAGATCCGAAAAGAAAGGAATTTGATGCACGAGGTTCGCAAACCAAGCGTTAGAGGCTGCACCTTGGAAATGTTCCCAACGAAGACCTTGATGAAAGACATGCTCAGAAGCTACCTGGAAGTGGTTTCGCTTAAGCAGAAGGCTCGGTAAAGAAGGGGCATGAGTTTCGCCAGGAAAAGTATCCAAAGGATCGAATCTAGGCTTCGAAAGCTACCAAGAATGTTAACTACAAGGTAGCAGAGAGAATAATAATGACGCACCCTGAGTAACTTGAACATCCTAGTGGAATCCTCAATTTTCCAGGCATCCCACTGAGAGGATTGAAAAGCCAGGCTAAGGTTGTTAGCCAGCGCAGTAGCCATCGCCAGGAAATGAATGACAATTAGATTGCTGTCTTTGGGGAAGTAGGATTCATGCGCCGCCTGGAAAAGTAAATAAGACAAAGTAAGAGTAAAAGCAAGAAAATGGATGTACCAGGAAAGAATGAACAGAATCCAGGATAGACTTGATTTCAGGTTGCAAGTAGGTTGCCAGGGTGTTCATATCTACTATGGCAGGGTGGCGATTGCAAGCCTGGCGAAGTAGAATATAATGGTCTGCAACCAGGAGAGACTTAAATTGCTCTGGGGGAACCCCGGTATCAAGGGCGAGAGGCTCAGAGTACGCTTTGTGAACCATTTCAGAAGGACAAGTAGGACACGGGTAAAAATCTCAAGGAAAGGGTTTTATACCCAACTTGCTCTACCACACCTGGCCAGCCCTGCAAGACAAGAAACTTCAAATTCAGCTATTTTGGGACAACTTGACTTGATCACGATCAAGATACCAGATCACGACGAGTCATCGCAAGCATTCATCACCCTAGTACAGCATAAACCCTTGTAAGAAAGCTCTTGGCCATCACAGATTCAAAAGTTGTACGATGTCTATGCCTGGTGACACCTACCAGGTTGGACATATAACTTATGTTTGTGCCAGGCTGTAAAGAAGCAGCAAGTAAACAGGCCCTTTTTGGGCTTGGCATTCAACACATGGAAGTACATTTTTTGTAAAGACAACATTTATATAAAAATTGGTGACTCGCGATGGCCATGTAGTAACAGCATATTGAAAGAAAATTGGTTCACTCTGACTTGGAATCCAGGACAAGTGTCTGAAGATCCTGCAACAAATAGGCTTGGTGGCTAAGGGGTGACCAATGAGCATCTCCTAGTGCCAAACGATGCTGCTGAGATACCTCGAAGAGTCGTGCACTCCTTGCGTACTCCTGCCCATCTGTTGAGACTGAACTTATGCCCTGCAAGACTGAGAGCATGAGTAACAAAGAGACAAGAAACTAAGAAAAGGAAGATAACTTACAGAGGAAGCTGCCTTGGAAGGATGAATGGGTGAAGGCTCTAGCTGATCAATTAGATCGCCCGCTACCTTGTCATCATCAGCTTGCTCTTCCTCATTGCCATGTTCGACTTCGGTCTCAGGTGCATCGGACCTCCGGTGTTTCTTCTTCTTCTTCTTGTCCTTGAGAACCATGAAGGCAGGAAGCGATGGCTCAGGTGACTTCTCACTATGCAACTGAAGAGGGCGAGGATAATAGTGCCTAAACTGAGGGTCAAAGACCTTCTGGAGGAGCCCATCTTCATCTGTGATGAGCCCCATATCAATCATAAGTCTATGGCCGACAGGGTACTCACGAGCGAACTTGAGCATGGCATCAGTGTCATGCCCGCCTTTGACAGAAGAAAACACCTGCAGAAGATTGCACAATGCAGCAGAGCACATCTTGTATGCCTCATGCAAGGCATCGAGGAGGAGATGGATCTGACAGTCTGCAGCCATAAAGTTGCGATCATGCATTTCAATGACTAGAAAAGAGTTAGTGAAAAGAGCAGAACCAAGTAATTAACAAAGACTTATGGGGATGTGCAGCTTGCGCAAGCGGCAGCAAGTCGTCACGAACCTCCTGCAAGTCATCAGCAGACAACCGACAGGAGCAGTGACCCCAACTATGACAGTTAGCGCATGCAGCCAAAGGCTCTCTATGCTGGCAAAGCATATGGTGCCTGGCACACATAGTACATCCCACAGCATCCTAGACAGAAATAACGGGTTAGAACTTGGAAGAAAGAGAATGAAGAAAAGCACTTTACCCTGTGGGGAATACATAAGGCTGACAACATCGGATAGTTGTAAAGATGCGGTCCAACATATACTCTGCTGTGACAGGAGTAGGCAACTGGCCCTGAACATCCACATGGGTATCTTCGGCAAGAATTGCGGGAGGAGGAATAACCGCTTTCTTGTGAGGCTTCATAGGGACTTCGACGAGAGGAGGCTTGACAGGTTTACGGCCATGAGGTTTAACTGAAGTCTTGCTAGGAATGGCAGAACTATCCTTCTTGTCTGTCACAGATGACTTTTTAGCAGGCACAGAGGATGAGCCAGTGTTAGAAGGGGCAGTGGAAGATGCCAGGTCTTGTTTGGGACACTTGCACATGGGTTTTTCAGTCTTGACCGTCGAAGCTTCAGCCTGGCTAGATGGCACTGGCAAAGAAGGATTGCAGGTCTTGCATTTCCTCGGGGGTTTGGGTTCAGCAGGACCAATCATTGACATTTTCAGAAGTTTAGCATCACTAGCCAAGAAAGAGCCATTCTGAATGAACAATAAGTTAGAAAAATAGCAAGACACCCAAGGAACAAGAATTACCTTGAGAATTTCTTTGACCATGTCTGGCCCATACAACCAAACCTTCCATTCACCTTGCACCAGTTGATCAGGAAGCTTGTGAACAGTTCAAGAGGCTGTGGCAAAGAAACACTCAATGAAGTCGGGATATGGATGAGTGAAGGCACTCCAATATGTCGTCTGAGGAACGCGTCACTATGGAAATCAGGGAAACCAGGAAGGAAATAGTCACTCACCAAAAGAGTATGCACCCCTTCAACCTGCGATGCGATCTGGTGATTGTTTAGCAAGTCGAGGGCCTCCGTATCCCATAATGCAGGCGCTTTCTTGAGTATAGCATGAAGTAAATAATGAGGATCGGACATGAGAACGAGTAAGAATGTGGAGTGGGGAGGCTCGACATGGAAAGAAAGAAAGCAAAGCAAGAAATGGTCACTGTGACTCAACAATGCAAAATTTAAAGGTCCCTGGGTCCATGCACCAGAAGCAAGGAAGCATGCCTTTGGAATGTTGAAAGAATAGTAGAATTACTTCAATCAAAATCCATGATGCATGCCGACTTCATGCCGGTGGGAAAACAATCCTAAAATAGCAAAGTCACTACCTGATAATCAGTGTACCTGGCAACCTGGAAAAAGAACACCTTTGCAAATGACTGGGACAGTCAATATTTAGTTGAGGGGAGATGATATGCCTGCCGGGTGTACACCCTTTAAAAACACGTGTAATTTAACATTTCCTGGAAATACAACGGTATTACATTGTACCAATCAGTAAGACACAGAAAGAAAGTAGCACATTGTAAAGAAAAATGTCCACCTGGCAACTTTGAAACGGGCTGATCCAACGCTTGAATAGAAGATTGGTATTCTACCCGGTAGACCGAGGTTCCAGGATGTGACTTGTATAAGTGTAATCACCCAGCATTCTGGCAGAAGTTATCCGATCGCCTGGTGATGATCTAGTATGATCAATCAACCTGGTAGCCACGGATGAGATAATATCTGCCAGGTAGAGCATTTATCCTCACCAGACTGGGTCAGCAAGTATATTAGTCAGTAGTAAAAGGGATTAGTAATAGTGTACCAGTAGACTAGTATAAATACAGGTCATGTATCTAGTGGGAAAGGAGGTTTCTGACCCCCGGAATGCTACCAGGCAAATAGTATGGGTTTAATTGGTTAAGAGCTTCGAGTCGTAGACTCACCTGGAATAGAAAGTTTGTGACCTGGTCACTCCATGTGTGTAAGAACCAATAAGCAAGCAAACAGTATTAAGCTAGAAACAGAAAGTCAGACCCGAGAAACAGTTCAGAACCAGTCAGTGTGTTTTAAGTTGCAACCAGGCGCAAAGTATCAGTATTGAAACTGCACCAGGCAGCCAACACGAGTTCAGAACCTGCACCAGGCAGTTATTCTGTATCAGTTTAAGTTTGTGTTCAGTAACACATCGAACTTAGAGTGGACATCACAATATATTCTTTATACAAATCATATTCATTGCACCTGGAACTTGTAAACTACAGTACAAAGTGTTGTAACCTGGTATAACATACCTCCCTTCGAACCGCAATTACTGAGTGTTTGTATGGTATTTAGTGTGTAGCACTTTGCATTCATATAGGTGCTCAGCACCTTTCACTAGGTTGGTGCTCACATTAGGAATGAGTTTGATGGCATGGTCCCATGTCTTTGGTTCAGGGAGTTCATCAAAATTGTCTTTGTCGAACAAATCATTGAAGTCTCTGCACTGGTCTGGGACCATTTCTTCAAATGTTTTGGTCTTCTTTTCTGCATTGGCTTTAGTGGCAAGGTCATTGGCATGATGAGCACATATGTAAATGGCTTGCATAAAGTCTATGGCCAGAATGGTTTCTCCCTCCTCTAGCTCTTTGTCCCACTTGTTGTAAGGATCTGCATTGGGGAGTACAAATGGGGTTTTATAGCATTGGCATCACACAAATGTTAATTTCCTGGTCTTCCAATTGACAAGCAGGTTGTGCCTTGCTAGCCAATTATGACCAAGAAAGATTTGTTGATCACCTAGATCCATAACAGCTAGGTCTATCCATTCTGCATGATCTACAATCATAAAACTAATCTCAGCATATTTGGTAATTGCCCTGCCCTGGTTCCTTGTTCCATTGGCATTATAGACAGGAATTGGCACGGCTGTTGCATGAGTAGGAATGTTGTGTTGCTCAACAAATGTTTGGTTGATAGCACTACTGGTGCACCCACTGTCTACTAACATGGAGGTGGAGATTTTGGTAATGTTTTCTAGAGTCTTGATTTGAACATCAATTGCTAGATCCTTTCCATTTCTGCTTAGTTTTCTGATGTACCATTTTGGTTGTAGTAGTTCTTCTAGCCACCAAAGAGCATTTATCTGCATTGCCTTCTGCATTCCTTCGATCATACTGTCAACCACTTCTTCTGCATGCGACTTGTGAATCCAATTCTTTAGGATTGCTTTTGCTTCCAACTCTGTCTGAGCTTCCACTATCCCACATAAAGTCCACTCAGCACCAAATGGTTTAAGCCATTCATGCAGGGCCTCCTTAGCCTTCACATCGACCCATGAAGGTTTGACTACCATTGGCAAGGTCAGCACTTTCTCTATAGGGGGTATTAAATTAGTTTTCTTGTTCATTTGGAAACTAGTATCATCTTCATCATCGGGAATTTCATACATATGCACCTTAGGCGTCTCCCATCTTGTTTGGGCCCCCTCGTTCCTGTTGGTAGGGGTCTCTTGCATAGGGTCAATTAAGTCCTCGGTCTTTGCAAAAGCCTCTTGATGGATAAGGGATTTAGACTTTAGCAGCCTTACGGTGATCTCCATTACCAGAGGAAGTTTCACCAAAGCTATTCCCTCAAATCCTCCAGTGAGGCTGGAGCTCTATGGAGCCATCTCGTCAAGGGGAACGCTAAGTGTTTGTTCCCCTGCCCCATCTGGTCTAACTGTTATGATGGGTGTCACTATGGTAGGTGACTTGTTATTTGATGCTTTCGCCCATGATGGGTTATTTGCTGAATGTTTAGCCAGTAGTTTAACTATCATGGTGTGCCATACTGTTGGTTGATTCTTGCTTAGTTTCTGGTCTGATTGCAAAGTTGCAGGTATATTCGAATGCATGGTAGATACTACAGATATATAAGTCCAACTAGCGGGCGTGACATGTGTACCAGGTAAAACTAAGTCCTTAGCTGAGTGAGTTGAATCATTCACTCCTCAGTGCCATCTTTTACTTCTTCAATTGTTGCCATTGGTGCCTCAACTATTGGGTGCTTGTCCCAGTAGTAATTGAGGCATCGCATGGCTTCCTCCCTACTCTTCAGTTGGTCAGGGCAGTCACATTTAAAGTGACTGAGCTTGCTGCATCAACATCCATCAGAGCTCCCCTTCCTCTGTATGTTGTTCCTGTTGCTGTTTTCTTCTCCAGTGGGTATGTTGGTGCTTGACCACCCTTCTGGGGCATGGTTGTCTTCTGTGCCTGCGGCTTGGAGTCAATTCGTCCAGCCATCATTCCTTCTGCCCACTTGAGATAGTAGTTATAGTCTATCTAGAGTAAACAAGCCTTCCACCTGTCATAGGTGGTTATATACACTGTCAGATTCATCACTATTCAAGTCAACAACCATACTTTCCTCCGCAGCTTTCATCTTGGCATCCTCATCAATAAGGATAGTCTCCAGGTCAGTATCAAGGCCAACTGTAGCCTTGGATTTGATGGTCTTTGGTATCTTCTTGATCTTGAGAAGCTACAGAAAGAATATACAAGTTAGTTAGGAAAAGGTAACAGAGATAAGTAATGTACTGGAGTTGGCACAGCTGGTTTAGGAGCAAACAAGGCAGCAATAGCTTAGGCATTTGCTGCAGCCTGCTTCTCTTCCTGGTCAGAATGGATCCATCCAGTAGTGTGACCAGGAAATGTCAAGTTCTCAGAAGCTTTAGAGCCATGAGGGATTTCAAGCAGGAGCTTCCTGTTTTGACAATCCCATCTGGTGCTGAAAGCTCCTTCATGCAGAAGCAATGGTTCTTTCTGGTACACTTGCATAAAGCACTCCTTGTTATTGAAAAGAGACATTTAGGGTATTACTTAATATAGCACAGGCAAGAATCCTTCAGATGTGCACAACTCCTTTTAAGAACCAAAGATTCTTCTTGTCAATAACCAGGATCACATTGAAATCTGGAGTGCCATCTTTGAGAGTCGGCAGAACAGAGAGAATAGTGGGAAGATAAACTCTATTCTTGCAGTGTGAACAAAGAAGAGCAGGAGTGGCCTTGAATCTAGCAACTTGCATAAACTCAGGTGCCATGTAAAACAAGTATTAATTTACTAAGCCCACCAGGTGATGAGTTTTATAAGAGACAAAGGATCTCTATTATTTTCCTAGTACAGACTAGTGTATGACACAAGCAGATGTAAGCTCATATAGCACAATTGCTGAGGTCATGATTACTGTCTCCATGTCACAATTGATAGCTTCAATCATTCTGATTGGAAGTGATCACACAATCAAGGACAGCCTGGGACAGGCTTTTATTTCATTGGGGGGAGAAAGGTGAGGGCCTTAGAAATTAAAATTTCGATTTAATTTCACCCTGATATGGAATAAAAAGCTGAATAAAGTACACCAGGATAGTAGTAATAATGAACCAAGCATGTGGAAAAGAAGTCGCGATCAGGCAACCTGCAACATTAAACAGCTGATTCTAAGTACCAACAGAAAAAGAGAAAAAGAATAAGGAGTTCAGAAAGTAAGAAGAATGCTTGCAAGAATCAGGAAACAAGGAAAAACTTGAAGAAACTGCTAGGTAGCAGGGATATCCATGTCTGGCCAGGTGTAGACACTAGAAAACAACTGTGCAGGCAGATGGATAGGATAAACTCCTGCCCAAGACAGCTGAAACAAGGATTTTAAGTCAATTATAAATACCCAGTAGAAGGAAGAAAGCTTACAAGTCAAAGTGCATCCACAATTGCACTTGGCAGTTTGTCCAGGTCCTGCAGATAACAGCCGAGACCTACCTGGAAAAACAGCAAGTCACTGGTATATGGAGTAGCCTTTGAACTTAATGAAGAATCCAACTGGATCACTAAGTGCTGACTACCTGGAAAATGCAAGTCACCAGGAAATGGGGATTTGAAGTTCTAAAAAGATTTAGACTCTCATAATGGGTTAAATGGAGATCTGATACCTGAAAACCAATAACTAGATAGCAACGATCCCACTCCAACCACAGAGTCCAATCTGGGTCAAAAAAGCAGGGTCCTAAGTTATTTGTAATCACAGTAACTGTCATAAGAAATTGCAAAGCCAAGAGATCTTCATCATCTGGAAAATGCTTGACATGAGCAACCTACCTGGGAACTTAGTAAGAAAAAGACATCATATCCCAGGGACACTCACCAGAAAAGGGTGCACATGGTTAATTAAATTCACCACATCTGGCTGACACCAATTAATCAAGATGTCAAAATTAAGTACTTGAGGATACCAGATATGTGCCAAACAAAGGAAGAGGTAGTGATCTGCCTGTAACAAGGAAGGAAGATCCTTCCAGGCAAAAGGAAGAGGCAAATCTTCAGGCCAGAATAGGAAAGAAACCATTGATAGAAGAAGGTAGCTTGGCACTGGATAAATCCAAAATCAAAGCAACCTGCTTAGTCAATTATCTGCTTAAGTCAGCTGATAAATAAAAACATCTGAGTATCTAAATTTGAAGATATACCTGGACTTAGTAAACAAATTTGCATTCAGGTGCACATCAAGCCAATTAGGAGGCAAGCACAAATTCTAAGTACATGTACTCTAAAAATAGCTGTTGGCTTCAGCAGGAGCTACAGTATTGGAAGAAGACAATTGAATTGGGAGATAAGCTCACAGATCCGAAAGAAAGGAATTTGATGCATGAAGTTCGCAAACCAAGTGTCAGAGGCTGCACCTTGTAAATGTTCCCAATGAAGACCTTGATGGAAGGCATGCTCAAAAACTACCTGGAAGCAGTTTTGCTTAAGTGGAAGTGCTCAGTAAAGAAGGCACATGAACTTTGCCAGGAAAAGTATCCAAAGGATCAAATCTAAGCTTTGAAAGCTACCAAGAAGATTAAATACCAGGTAGCTGAAAGAAAATAATGGTGCACCCCAAGTAACTTGAACATCTTAGTGGAATCCTCAATTTTCCAGGCATCCCACTGAGAGGATTGAAAAGCTGGGCTAAGGTTGTTAGCTAGCACAGTAGCTGTCACCAGAAAATGAATGACAATCGGATTGCTGTCTTTGGGAAAGTAGGATTCGTGTGCCACCTGAAAAGTAAATAAAACAAGTAAGAGTAGAAGCACGAGAATGGATGTACCAAGAAAGGATAAATGGAATCCAGGATAGACTTGATTTCAGGTTGCAAGTAGGTTGCCAGGGTGTTTATATCTACTATGGCAGGGTGTCAATTATGAGCCTGGTGAAGTAGGATATAATGGTCTGCAACCAGGAGAGACTTAAGCTGCTCTGGAGGAATCCCAGTATCAAGGGCAAGGGGCTCCAGATGCGCTTTGCAAACTATGAGAGAGGAAAATTAAGATGGATAGAAAGATCTCCAGGAGGGAGATTTATATCCAACTAACCTCTACCATGCCTGGCCAGCCCTGCAACATAAGAAATTTCAAATTCAGCAATTTTAGGACTGCCTCATTCAATTGCGATCAAGATACCCAATCACAATGAGTCATCACAAGCATTCATTATCCTGAGTACAGCATAACAACTTGGCAAGAAGGAATCCCAGTCATCTCAGACTCAAAAGTGGCAAGACAACAATACCTGGTGAAGTGTACCAGGTAAAATATCTTAACTTAAAGTATTGAGTCAGCTTGAAATAAAACAGCAAGTAAAAAGCCCTTTTTGGACATGGTATTCAACACATGAGAAGTATTTTTTTTTTTTGTAAAGTCAATGTTTATATAAAAAATTGCAGCTCGCAATGTTCATCAGTAACAGCATATTGAAAGAAAATTTGTTCACTCTGACTTGGAATCCAGGACAAGCATCAGCACATCCTGCAACAAATAGACATGGTGGTTAAGAGGGGACCAACAAGCATCTCCCAGTACCAGGCGACACTGCTGAAATACCTTGAAAAGTCACATGCTCCTCATATATCCCTGCCCATCTGCTGAGACTGAACTTACACCCTGCAAGACTGAATGCATGAATAACAATAGAGACAAGAGACTAAGAAAATAAAAATAACTTACAGAGGAAGCCACCTTGGAAGGATGAATGGGTGAAAGCTCCAGCTGGTTAATTAGATCGCCCACTACCTTGTCATCATCAGCCTGCTCTTCCTCATAGCCATGGTCGACTTCCATCTCAGGTGCATTGGACCTCCATTGTTTCTTCTTCTTCTTATCCTTGAGAACTGTGAAGGCAGGAAGTGATGGCTCAGACAACTTTTTGCTATGCAATTGAAGAGGGCAAGGATAATAATGCCAGAACTGGGGGTCAAAGACCTTTTGAAATAGCCCATCTTCATCTGTGATGAGCTCCATATCGATTATAAGTCTATGACCAACAGGGTACTCATGTGCAAATTTGAGCATGGCATCAGTATCATGCCCACCTTCAACAGAAGAGAATGCCTGCAGAATATTGCACAGTGTGGCAGTATGCATCTTATAGGCCTCATGCGAAGTGTCAAGGAGAAGACAGATTTGATGGTCTGCAGCTGTAAAGTTATGATCATGCATTTCAATGACTAGCAAGAGTTAGAGATAAGAACAAAGCCAAGTAATTAAAAAGGACTTACGAGAATGTGCAGCTTGCACAAGCAGCAGCAAGTTATCACAAACCTCCTGCAGGTCATCAGCAGATAACTGGCAGGAGCAATGACCCCAACTGTGGCAATTAGTGCAGGCAGCCAAAGACTCCTTGTGTTGGCAAAGCATATGGCGCCCAGCACATATGGTACATCCTGCAGCATCCTAGAAAGAAATGATGGGTTCGAACTTGGAAGAAAGAGAATGAAGAAAAGTGCTTACCCTATGGGGAATACATAAGGCTGACAAGGTCAGCAAGTCAGTAAGGATGCAGTCCAACATATACTCTGCTGTGACAGGAGTAGGTGACTGACCCCAAATATCCACATGGGTATCCTCTGCAAGAATAGTGGGAGGAGGAGTAAGGGCCTTGGTGTGAGGAAGTGTAGGGACTTTGATGAGGGGAGGCTTGACTGGTTTACAATCTTGAAGTTTTACTGGGGTCATGGAGCTTCCTTTCTTTGTGAGTTGGAGTTCAGCTTTTAATTTGTCTTTCACAGACAGCTTTTTCAAAGGTGCAGAAGAAGAGCCATCCTTGAAAGTAGTAGAAGGCACTGTCTTGGATCATTTGCAAGCTGGCTTCTCAGTCTTAGCTGACAAAGTGCCAGCCTGGCTAGATAAAACAGGAGGCAAGAGTTCATGGTCCTTGCATTTCTTTGAAGATTCAGGCTCAGTAGGAGTAATCATCATCGTCTTCAGTAATAGAGCATTGCTGGTGGCAAAAGGACCATGCTAAAGGAAAAGAATGTAAACAGAATACACCATGATCAACAAAAAGAAACTACCTTGAGAAAGTCTTTGACCAGGTCTGGCCCATACACCCACACTTTCCAGTGCACTTTGACAAATTGGTCTGGGAGCTCATGAATGGCTCTAGAGGCAGTAGCAAAGAAGTGTTCAATAAACTCAGGATATGGGCAATTAAAAATACTCCAATAGATGGTCTAAGACATGTGTCAGGAGGGAGAATTAGAAAAAATTGAAAGAGAACCATTCACCAAGAGAGTATGTGCCTCTTCAATTTGCTTCATGATCTGTTGGTTGTTCAGCAAGTCATAAATGTCAATATCCCAGAGTGCAGGAGCTTTTTCAAGTATGGTATGAAGCAAATAGTGAGGGTCAGACATGAGGATGGGTAAGAATGCAGAGCAGGGAGGCTCAACATGAAAAGAAAGAAAGCAAAGCAAGAAGTGATCACCATGACTCAACAAATGCAAAATTTAAAAAGGTCCCTGGGTTCATACACCAGAAGCGAAGAAGTGTGCCTTTGGAATGTTGAAAGAATAGTAGATCTACTTCAATTGAAATCCATGATGCATGCCAATGTTGTGCCAGTGGGAAAACAATCTTAAAATAACAAAGTCACTACCTGGAAATCAGTGTACCTGGCAACCTGGAAAATGAGCACAACTATGAACAACTGGGACAGTTGACCTTTAGTTGAGGGGAGATGATACGCCTGTCAGGTGTACACCCTTTGAAATGCATGTAATTTAACATTTTCTGGCAATACAACAGTATTACATTGTACCAATCAGTAAGACATAGAAAGAAAGTAACAAATTGTAAAGCAAAAGATCCACCTGGTAACTTTGAAATGGGCTGTTCCAACATTTGAATAGAAGATCAGGTATTCTACCTGGTAGACCGAGGTTCCAGGTTGTGACTCATATAGTGTTATCACCCAGCATTCTAGTGGAAGTTATCTGATTGCCTGGTGGTGATCTAGTATGATCAATCAACCTGGTAGCTGTGGATGAGATAATACCTGCCAGGTAGAGTGTTTATCCTCACCAGGCTGGGTCAGCAAGCATATTAGTCAGTAGTAAAAGAATTGGAAATAGAGTATTAGTAGGATGGTATAAATACAGGTCATGTATCTAGTGGGGGAGCAAGTTTCTGACCCCTGGAATGCTACCAGACAAATAGTACAGGTTTATTGATTAAGAGCTTTGAGTCATAGACTCACCTGGAATAGAAAGATTGTGACCTGGTCACTTCATGTGTGCAAGAACAGACAAGCAAGCAAACAGTATTAAGCTAGAAACAGAAAGTCAGACCTGAGAAACAGTTCAGAACCAGTCAGTGTGTTTTAGTCACAACCAGGCCCAATGTATCAGTATTGAAACTGCACCAGGCAGCCAGCATGAGTTCAGAACCTGCACCAGGCAGTTATTCTGTATCAGTTTAAGTTTGTGTTCAGTGACATGTCAAACTTAGAGTGGAAACCGCAGTATATTCTTTATACAAATCATATTCATTGCACCTGGAACTTGTAAACTACAGTACAAAGTGTCATAACCTGGTATAATGTACCTCCCTTTGAACTGCAATTACTGAATGTTAGTGTGGTGTGGTGTGTGTAGCACGTCGCATCTTCATAGGCACTCAGCACCTTTCAAGGGTTCCAGCACTTGCCTGGCTAAGCCGGCTTACTTATTCATATTCTCGGGCTAACTGGTCGATCGGAGACATAATACAAGAGATGTCCAAGGTCCTTCACAGTTTCTGGAGTTGCTCGAGAGGGTAGGAACCTGGAATTCTGCTTGCTTCGTCTCTAATTATGTTGCCTATTCTCTGAAATTCACTGCATATACTACTATCTTTACTACATGATAAAACTTTTCCTCACTTACTTTCCCTGTCCAGCACCTGGCTTCTTTGTGACAACTGCAACACGCATCGTGCGATATTGGGGGCGCACCCCAGGGGTAACTGGAATGTCCTCACGACTGTCATCGTGGGCAATGCTTGACAAGTCCACATGCTCTGTCGAAATGAAAAGCTTCAAGAAGCCGACATCGACAGTTTGTTCTTCCGGTACTATGTACCGGTGTGGCAACGTCCCACTCCCACCGTACCCGATGGTCAATGTTTCACCAACAGGAAGGTTAGGATCAACTCTTTCCGCACTTGCTGGCTGTATGTACGAAGCTGAAAAGGCAGGGAATCTGGTCAGCAGAGTGGGAAGTGAAAATGGGCAAGACGACATACTGATTTTCAAATTACTGATATTGAAATAGAACATCGAAACATGAAGAGGCACCTCCGTCACGTTGGTGATCTTGAATCCATATACCTTTACCCCACCGTCATCGATATTAATAACGAAAGGTTTATCGTGCAGCTCCTCGCTCTCATAGGCCGTGTCAAGTTCGTAACGTGTGTCCCAATCCGTATCTACTGGCTTGAGCCTGACGCGCTCGAGAGTGACCCCGCAGCCACGGCCGGATGGATCCACTGCAGTATCTTTGGTGGGACGGTTGAGGTGCCAGTAAAAATCAGCGGACCTCCGAAGAGTTTGTTTGATACGGTCCAAATCATTGATTTTGACATCGATCGACATACGCGGTAGCCCCTGCTCTTGACAGATCTTGTTCATGATTTTGAAACGGACGAAGTCACCCTCTCCGGTAATGACTAGATCCGGCTCCTTCTCGTCCAAACAAAATCTTCTTTTCTTCCCTGCGTTGTTCCCTGCCATTTCATCGCGTATCCACGCAATGAGAGGGAGTAACCTTTCTTCCCCAGGGTCGATAGAAAGGTGAACATCCTGCCCCTCACCGACGCGGGTCTGCAAGGCAAATCCGGGAGTAGCAAGGGGGAATGGCTTTGAACTCGGAGGCTGAACGCGGCACGTGGCAGTGAACACGATAGCATTGGAAACAACGACAGTTCCGAGAGCAGTTTCAGAAGTTTCAGCCGATGCCTCGTCAGCAAAGACAGCGAACTCGGCATTTTCTGTGATCCCATGGGCCATGCCAGCATTTAAAATGTACTGGCCTGGCTTGTCAGGGGATGCGCTGATGGGGTATATCTCGCCTTGCAGGCTGGCTACTTTGGTACTGAAAAGACGTCGGGATTTATTGGCGCCTTCGCACTGCGGATGTTGTCTGTAATGAATTGGTAAGCTTCAACAGATTATGTCGGGAAAGTGGACTTACTTGGGAGTCAAGGGCAGTTTGTTCGGAATGTCCTCATAGGGAGGGAGGGTGTCGATGTCGTGTTGCCGTAGAAGCTCCAACAATGCTAAAGTAAAGTTTCCACCTTGATCTGTCTCATAGGCTTTCTCCTCAACTCCACATGCTGAAAGGAGCACATGCGATGAGAGACCTGCTTTCTCGCATCCCTCTGGAATGACAGATGTCCGAGCATCTGGCTTAAGGTCCTGCAAGAGGTCTTCATGAATGACATAAGTCTCTGGTAGAATGATCTCGCGAGCGGCGAAAGTAGGATCCGTTCGCGTGCCCGAGCCGGAGTGACAACAGTCGAGAATGACTGTCTGTCGGTGCATTTGATCAGATACAACGCATGATAGAAACAAACGAAATCTTACGATGTTGTCGGACTTTTTATCTGCGAGATCCTTGAGAAGACGAGAGAGCATCTTATCTAGGACACCTTGGCCTCGCTTGGAGCTGTCCGACGTAAAGTCGGATGGAAGTAGCATTTCTACCCTCTTATTGTCCCACCCAGACGGCGCCTTTACTGTAGCTCCGTGCCCTGCGTAGAAGATGAGAATTGGATCGTTCTTCCCGATCTTGGGATTGTTGGCGAGGTTCTTAATCTCCGTCTCGATCTTAACTCTCGTGGCTTCCTCGTTTTGAACATTAATGATTCGGTCCTTTGGAACGGAGAGTTTTTCTGTTAAATATTTGTTGACGGCCACAGTATCGGCAACTGCACCCTTCAGACCCTGCACATACATGTACTTGTCGATGCCGATGACTAGCGCATATAGCCGGCTCGGGACAGTGCTAACAGTTGATCAATCAGTGCCATATACTACAACACGAAAACAAAAAACTAACCGTTTAATGAGAATAGGGGCAGAATATCTTGGAAAAAAATTGAGTTACCACTAGTATCGGAGACAACGTACGAAACGGCCTACTCAGGAAACGAAGGACTGTGAAGTACAGAGTTATTACAATGTATTTGCATGGGTAGGATCGACGTACGATTCAGGAGATGAAGACTTCAGGTTCTGCTCTGGTGGGCTACCTGCAAGCCTATATGGGTCGAGCGTCAGTTGGTTGACCATCCGTTTCGCAATGACGATTTCTTACGTAGTGGCACTGGCAGGAGAGGACTTGGGCCTGTCAAAAGCAAAGATTCAATAGGAATCGTCAAAAGAATTGGAAAGCCACTGACGATTTTGACAAATACCATAGCAGCTCTGGCATAGAGTTTGCCGTGACATTTAGCTCGGCAATATACTTTGGAAACATGTGGACGAAAGACAGAAAGATAGAGACACAATGGGGCGCTCAAAAGTGGGGCTGTACGCTGACGTGACTCGGAACTGTGCTACTAGGGAAAAACAGCGCGGCTTTATAAATGTAGCATGTTCTGAATATTTAAAGAAAACCGTTGTAAATGAGATCGATCTCTGTATTGCTTCTATCAACTCGGGCGGGGTGGTGGGAGAAATCGTGTTAGACGAACCCTTGTTCCTTATCTGGCTTCCCTGTTATCCAAGAACGCTTCGAATTCAATGAATACATTAGTGAGCACCAATGCTTTTTTTATCTTTCTTCCTTCGCCGCGTTGGCCGTCATATTGGAAGGTACCTGAATTGTTATCCTGGGTCAAGATATCTCGTTCCGAGTCCTGTATTAACGTATACAGGCTCGTTTCTTGTGGGTGGGGGGAGTCCTCGGTGGCGGTACGTTTTGGTCAAGTTGGCGGAAGTCGCAAGCCTGACGTCATTGTTCGGCTTGACTTTTGGCACCGCTTTCTTTTGCGGTCTTTTTCGCTTGTCATTCCTTTGTATTGAAACTGGTTCTCGTGTAGCCATATTCATAATCTGGATCGAAACCTGTCGTATACATACCATGAATACTTTACGATAATGGCATTGACTAGAACGTGAATGTCTTCTTGATCTTTCTTCCTTCCTCTTTATGTTGGTCGTCATACCGAGAAGTACACACAGCATTGAATCTGAATTGAAACCCAGGAATATCTCGTGCATAGCCCACCGATACCGATCGGGAGAAACGACGGCGTTCGTCAGAAGCAGGGCAAACGTAAAATCCTTGGGAAACTGACTTGATGCCGTGAAGATTGGAAGCGCAACCTGGACCTTAGGGCGCCGAAGTAGGGTCCGTTGTCTTTCGCGTTGGATTCGCATTCTGATTATCTGAAAACCGCTGCAAAGGGTATCCCCTTCATTGACGCGTTCTATTAGCCGCTATCAGATGATGCACTCTCTCGGTGGCGCAAATTGTGCTAGACACGCCACAGAGAAACTTTCTCCGACATCTCTCTTCCCCGTTATCGAGGGACAAGGACATACTTAGTGCGCTTTGATAGATACATTGTGGTGACTGTATTGACATGAACGCGGATGCTTTTTGAAGATTTTTGTTTCTTCCTTGCTGCGCATCCAACGTACTGGGAAGTAGACACGGCATCGAACCTGAATTAAAGTTGATCTCCATATGGATCTTTGTGAGACGCCAGGAACTCCATAATGATCAGGGGACACAAAGATGCCTGTTCGGAGCGCAAACTCGGGCGACCAGAGCAAGCGGATCGTAGAATGGGAGGCACGCAGATTGTGGATGCCCATAGTGTTGGATTTGAATTTGTGAAAAGCAGCTAGCATGTCAGGGAACTTCCGTCGAGGTAGACGGTGACGGTGATACGTCCGGTGTGCCTTAAGGTACTGTGCTGTTGAATGACGGGATGATAAGAAGAGGGCAATGTACGTACCATGATGTGTCTTTCCTCGGACATAGTTGACTCTCCTCTCTATGACTATCGTCCCCCAATGACTTGGTACTATGAAGGAAAGATAGTCATTGAACCTGCCCAGACAAAGAGTTGACTTAAAGTAACATTACACAGCGCCGCCGTACGTTACTCCGTCAGCAAAGCAACCACAGAATCGGACACCAAAGAGGAAGCGCGGGCCAGCAAGGGACAGAGAGTCGGAAGGCAGCGACGTCGCCGGTACTAGCGTAAGGTCGCCAGTGTGTCCACCCAACGAAAACATATGCAAATGATGCGAGAATGTACTCTTTGCCAGGTAAATCATCAAGAGTTCTCTTAGCCTACTAGATCCGAGGACCGACCTGCAGAAAGACACCATCAGTGAGATCAAGCAGTTACATAAACATTGCCTCGTACCGTATGGCGACTTCACCAAGTGCAACGTTCCCGCCTCGCTCGACTTCACTCCTACGTACAAATTGCTGCCGGGGATAGAATTCGTTCACCGGCGGAGGCGAGGATGGCAACGGAGATGGGAGTCGAGTGACGCGCAACGACGACGACGAGCGGCAGTTGCCGGCATACATGTCTCGGACGTCGTTGTTTGGCATCGCATCGTGAACGATGACAATGTTAATCGAAAACCTATTTCATACTCCTACGATACTGTCATTCTCATCTCCACGAAGGTGCGAGATTGTCAGGAGATGCGCTTGCTCCTGTCCCACTCGTCTCACATACCAACCCTTGCAATTTCGGGCAAGATGGAACCTTACTCTCAGAAACACAATCACGACGATGCCCTCCTGTTGATCATCTAATGATGCACTGGACCGTATCTGAGCCTACCTCTTTCCCGTTTCCTCCCTACCACCACCTTCCTCTCGTTACCATTGGCACAATGCTTCAGCCGAACTGAAGGGCGTCTGGCCACCACCTCCTCGACACTCGTTCTCGTAGACACTTTTCTTTGGCGCAATGCTTCAGTCAAACTGAAGGGCGCCCTTCTACCTGATGCCTCTGAGCATATCCCGCGATGTCGCGGGTCTCTCTGGACGCATTTATTTCGACAGAAGGTACCTATATCGTCTTGTGCAGGAAACAGGGTTGCGTCACTTCTACTGCAAGCGTTCTTCTTTGTGTTACCGCTGTGTCGCGCTTTCTGCGTTTCCTCTGTGTGTTCCATGTTCCGTCGTGTTCGTTTTCCGTGTTCATGTCCCGTTTTCGTGGTTACCTTTGTGTGTGTTCTGTGTTCCGGGGATCCATTTCCATCTCTCTGCCCTGTCTCTTTCGTTGGCGGGGCGTTGTATAATGACCCTGTCATGGTTCGTTGTTGGGAGTATGTGCATTGCGGAGGGACCTTGTCACCCCGCCTGTTTCATGCTTCTGCTGTCATATATTGACATACTTTACACTGAATTTCGTCCTTACATAGCTTGAACATCCTGTGTTTAAATTTTATGGAATTCTGTGCTTCAGACTGACTCCTAACCCCTCCTGGGGTCTGCTCTCTGAACCGTTTGGGGTCCTCCTGCGTTGCTAATGAATGTGTCTATCATCTCGCTTGCCTTGCTTCTGACCAACACCTTTGTTTTTCCTGATTGTTATCGATGGGCTATGCACGAGATATTTCTGGATATTAATTCAAAGCTGTGTCCTATGACGACTAACGCAGCGGGGAAGGAAGAACGATAAAAAAAATCATTCGTGTTCACGTCACTGCAGTTAACATGATGTATTCATCGAAGCGTAGAGTCTCCAAAGAAAGCGAGATAAGGGACAAGCTTCCATTACCGCGCGTCTAACATAATTTCTCCCACCACTCCGCCACAGAATGTACGCCATCTTCCTCCGGGTAATAGAAGGCGTCAATACACGGACGGATCTCCCCCGCACCGGCTTTGTCGGTGTTCAGATAATCAGAATGCGAACGGACCTTGCTGCATCAATAAGGTGTCGCGCGCTTCTTTGCCATGCGGTTCAAGTCACAGGTACAGCTCCACTTTTGCGTCTATCTTCCAGCTACATGTTTCTTGACTGGCTCAACATCACAGTCAGCACTGTGTCGGACCTGCTATGGTATTTGGTATTGTTGGTAGCTTTCCAGCTCTTCCGAGGATTCCTATTGAAATTCTGCTCTTGACAGTTCCTCACCTGCAACGTAAGAGCTCATTGCGCAAAATAGAATCAGCGCACTAACGCTGAATCTTGCAGGCCTGCGAATGGTCCACCAGAGCAAAAGTCTTCAACCCCTCCATCGTACGTCGATCCCGTCCATGCGAATAAATTATATTGACGCTGTATTTCAGTCCTCCTCAGTCTATTATCATTGAACGGTTGGTTTCTATTATCATGTCATGGGGTATGGCACTTATTACGTGATGGCCAGCCCCCCTCCGCCCTTATTTGCGCTAGTCATCGGGATCGACAAGTACTTTTCGGAAAGAATCAGAGATCTGAGCGGTGCTGTCGCCGATGCCAACGCCGTCAATACATTTTTACAAGAGACTCTCCGCGTTCCAGAGGGTCAAATCAAGAATATTCGCAACGAGGAAGCCACGAGGTTAACTATCGAAGCGGCGATTAAAGACCTTGAGAACAATCCGGCAATCAAGGAGGATGATCCAATTCTTATCTTCTACGCAGGGCATGGAGCTGAAGCGAACGCGCCGTCCGGATGGCCCAGCGCCAATGGGAAGATACAAATGCTTGTTCCCCATGACTTTATGACGAGCGGGTCGGACGACTCCAAACGAGGTCAAGGTGTGCTAGATATGAGGCTCTCTCATCTTCTCGCAGACCTCGCAGCGCAAAAGTCAGACAACATCGTAAGGCTAACTTGTATCTATGACGCTTCATATCTAATCAGGTGCACTGACAGACCGTCATTCTTGATTGTTGTCACTCTGGCTCTGGCACGCGAACGGACGTCAATGATTTTATTGTTCGCGGGATCGATCTCCCAGCAAGTTATACTATCGCTCAAGACCTCTTATATGACATTGAACCGGATGGCCGGGCAAGTGTCGTTGCAAAGGGATTCGAGAAGACAGGCCTGTTATCGCATGTGCTCCTTTCAGCATGTAAAGCGGAGCAGACAGCCATGGAGAAATACGGACGTGGTGTCTTTACTTCAGCGTTGTTGAGCTTGCTGCGGGAAAAAGGCATCGACAAGCTTACTTACACGGATGTGATAACCGATCTGCCCGATCTGCACGTGTAAGCCGAATTTCGTGTCATAGTCCGCTGAACCTTATCACTCCGTTACAGACAAGACCCGCAGTGTGAAGGTGTCCATCAGTCCCGAGGCCTGTTCAATTCCAAAGTAGCCAGCCCACAACGCGAATTGTACACCATCGCCGTATCCCCTGACACACCGGGCCAGTACATTTTGGAAGCCGGCGAGGCCCATGGGATCACAAAAACGGCGCAGTTCGCTGTCTTCGCTGACAGAACCATGACATCTGCTTTGGGAACTGTCGTTGTTTCAAATACCACCGCTTTCACCGCTACGTGCGTTTTCTCTGCGTGCGATGATGAAACTCCATTCCCTCTTACAGCTCCTGGATATGCGTTGCAGACTCGAGTCGGTGAGGAACAAGATGTTTGCCTTTTCATCGAGCCGGACGAAAGGTTATTTGGTGTCTTTAAACTGATAACCGACGAAATGCAAAATGATAAGGCAGGAAAGAGGGGGTTCCGTCTGGTGGAGAGCCGCGACGATGAGCCGGATCTAGTAGTTGCCGCGGATGGTGACCTTGTCCATTTCGAGATCATGGATAAGCTCTGTCAGCGACATGGGCTAACACACATGCCATTCGAGGTCAATATTGATGATTTGGACACCATACATCGCATTCTTCGAAGTTCCGCTGATTTTTACTGGCACCTTCATCACTCTAGTCAAGGGAGCCTCCTTGCTGGAATAGTCAATCTCGAGTGCATGAAGCTTAAAGATACCGGAGAGTACACGGATGACTTGGAGGAGGTTCTAATGCCTGACCCCAATGGCGATAATCTGAACGTCGGAGGTGTGATTAGGGTTGATGTCGATGAGGATGCGATCTATGGATTCAAGATTACCAATGCGACGCCTGCACCCCTTTATGTTTGGATGTTCTATTTCGATATCAGTGATTTGAGCATCAGTAAGCCGTCTTTCTCATTGACATTCCGCACTAATGATTCCCTTTGCAGGTTCATATTACCAACCAGGACATGCGAAGAAAGAAGCGGACGTTTCTCTTCCTTCTCGAGAATCGTTGACCATTGGGTATGGCGCGAGTGGGACGGTTCCGCGCATGTACACACTCAGAAAGGAACAAGATGTTGATGTCGGCTTCTTGAAGCTTTTCATCTCCACAAAGTATATGGACTTGTCAGGTGTTGTCCAGAGGTCGCCTTTTGAAGATGTCCGCCAGGACGTGGAAATAAAGGCAAAGACTCAGAGGTACCTGTGGCACACAATGTGTGTTGCAGTTGTTCAGACAAAGAGAGGGGGTGCCTCGTAAAGTGACTACAGTTGCCAGAGTACTGGTAGTAGCACAGTTTTCAATTCTTTAATTTGATGTGTTTCTGTTGTTCTCTTTTTACCCCAGATTCCATTGTCAATATGCAAGTCATAACTGTCATTAGGACCATTATGGGTAAGCACTGTGCATTCTCAGATTCATCATATGTGACTTTTTACTGAGCTTCAACTGAGCTTGATTTTTTTGAAATTTAAGTTATTACAGATTTTAACCTCTCATGGCATGACCAATTTACAGTGTATCATGACAGTTTGAACAAGTGCATGGTGACATACTTGGAAAGCATTCAAGCATGTAATTTTGTGAAATGTATCAATACATATATTCTACAAAACCTAGATACTAAGGCAATGAAAGATATTCTAGAGCACAACTAGAGGTGTGGGCCAGCACTTTGTGTGGCAGGTCTGAGTCCTATGCTCTGTCCTGGATGGCATCCCATGCATAGACAAACACATCTCTAACTTTCCCAGATGGATTGGTTATCACGTCCACATCTCTGATCTTGCCTTCTAGTGTGGCAGATCTTCCAGTAACCATCCCATCATTGAACCATATATGATTGGTTGGATCTACATATTGTGCAGTAAAATGGGTGTCCCCATTATATATGATACCAGCGAGTGAATACCGTATTCTGTCACTGTCCACTGGGATGTCAAATGAGGTGTCTGGCAGGGTATCAGTGAACGCAATGCACACAGCAAGCACTGGGGGAGGGTGATGGAACTTGTGTTGCCATATGATATTAGCCTTGCATACAGTGCACTCTGCACCCTCGAACATAAGTGGAACAGCGTCACAGTTATCAATGTAACCCTGAAGTGTAGTCCATTGCAATGGCCTTGTGAACATAGGTTCCAGCACATGGCCATAATATGTAGACTGAATGACCTCATGTCCATTGGGACACTTGTGCAGAATGGTTTCAAATATGTCATTGCCCATCATTAGTTTGAACATAATGGCCTCCACACTAATGAACCTGCCAAAAATGAATGTGTCAGGGAATTCTCGCTGCAATCCCCTCCTGAAATAATCTCATACCGCCTCAAGTGTATATTCTCTATTCATGAACTTTGAAAAAGATGTCCTGAGTGTTCGCATCCATACATTGTCACTGTGCTCGAATGTGCTGCCATGTCTGGGTCTATCTGAATTCCACAGATTAAACATTATAAATACCATGGAATCGTATATGCAGCTGTTGTTTGACCATTTGCATCCAACTGGTCACAGACCAGTGTAACCATCATTAGTCATGTTGAGAACCACATGTTGCTTGTGTGAGTCTGAACCCACATTTACAGGTGTGTTTGATATTCTTTCTTTGCGTTTTTTAGCTGGTTTCATAGGAGTGAACAACTGCACAGGCCATGCACTAACTCCACTGGATCTAGACAGTGCATCTGCTCACAAGGGCTGACTGGATTGCTCTACTCTAAGCAGACATGGATTATGCGGTAGCAATTTCTTGGTCCATCATAGATCAGTCACATTGGTCTGTGACCAAGGAATCACATCACTCCACATCAGGTTTCAATCCATCTTGGGATTCGCATAGTTTTTTCCCAGCTCTGCCTGAAGTTTTTCAAGAAGCATGTATCTGCTATGTCCAGTTATGTCCACAGACATGGTTTCCTCATATATGCGAGTGGTTAGGCCATCCAGTAATTCCAATTCCCTGAACTCCTACCTCAGTCGACCACTGCATCCTCCTTGTATCTTATGTGCATCAATAGGAGACATCTGCATAGAACCCATAGCAGGCAGGATCAACGTATCTCCTGCAGTCACTGTCCTTGACAGCACGGTGTAGTACAACTGGTGTGTTCAACAATTGTTAAGGTCGACCAGATTGAACACCCTAGTCTTACCCTGCGAACTGAAATCTGTCATTGAGAAGTTGGGTAGAATGTGTACCTGTGACTGAGATATTCTGACAGTTGTGTCATCAGGCAAGCTGCATGACACTGTGATGGCCTTTTGCATCAGAGGTACCACATTTGTTGGCAGACCAGGAATTTGGACCTTGGTAGGAGAGGTCGTCAAGGACACAAACAGTACATCCAATACTTGCTTGCTTTGAGAACCTATAATGTCCTTCCAACTGTAAACAATGCCCTCCTATCCCTTTGTGATGCACAGTTTAGTTGCTGAGTTCAATTGAATCATAACAGGCATCCCTTTGCATAAATAAAGCATGGGTGGTAGTTGTTTATTGTTAGCCAATGGCACAGCTTCCCACAATAAACCTTGCAAGTAGTCTGAAATATGTGTAATATTGCCACAGACTCCTTTCCCTTTAGGCTGACACTTGTCATCTTCGGCGATGGACATACAATCCTCAGAATAAAAAGCCACAAGCTCTTGCCCAGTTTCCTCTGCAAACCTGATTGCACTGAGGCGGTTATATTCATCTTTGTGGATGTTCAAACCAGTGATTATGGATATGTTCCAGAATGCCTTGTTAGTAATTTTTGGTATGCCTCAACAGCCTGATATCCTGCTGTGCAAGAACTTGATATCAGCCTTGGTGCACACCTTGTATTACATGTTCACCAGTGTGGTATGTAGTCACTCATCATCTGGGGTCTGCGATGTCTGTTGCATGTTTTGTCGGAGGACAGCTACTGTCATTACCTGATGCCAGATGGCCTTACCCATAGCCATCTCCTGGAATTATTTACTGCTTGAATACATTCCATTGCAAGATCCATACAGTGATGCACTTTCACTGCCCATTGCAGGAGGCAGCTGAGCAAAGTCCCTGGTAAATATCATGTTCATACTGCTGAATGACTCATCAGATTTATTCATACACATTGCAAGACATGCACTTATTCTGTACAAATCTGCGTATGAGAGTATAGAGACCACATCCAAGAATACATAATTGACTCCTGCTAGATGCTTCTTGACCTCGCCGAGTGTTTTCTTAGAAACTGTGTCTCCTCTTGATTCATTAATCCTGAATATACAATGATAGGTTGAACTCTTCACAATAGCGGCAGCAGTGCCTGTAGGTGCAACCACCACAAGATGTTTACCTTCACCTTGCGACTTGAAATACACCTTCAGTGCACTCAACACCCTCAATTTTCCAGTCCTGCCCATTCCACCAATGTATATTCTCAGCTGCTTGGCAGATGGATCTCCAGAATGCTGTACCACTATATGGAACACTCTGTCTTGCTCAGTATTCAGCCCGTAAGATTCCATCACCTTAGCTACTACGACTTCATCAGACTTGTCATGGAGCCCTCACACTAAATGTTTCTTGTTCAATATTTCAACCTGATTGACATATCGCTTATCCTTCATGGTGTGGTGCCTAGCATGCAAAGGGTTGGCATTGGATGAATGTCTGGCATCTATAATACTTTGCTTAATCTTTTCCATGTCACTCTTCCACTCTGAAGAAGTATGTTCTGCTGTGACTAGGACTTCATGTATGCCAGATCAATCAGCTAGTTTGGATATCGGTTGTGTCCAACTGCATCCACTGCCCCCCATAAGGTTCCTAACAATGGCTGAATGCTTCTCTTGATTTTTGTGTCGTTTCCCTGCAGGTTTGCTCAAGTTCAGATAATCTGGTGATACTCCAAAATCTGTGATATCCTCTAGTACCATAATCTGATCACTCTCCTTCATGAGAGAGTCAAGCTCGTTGTTGTCCAGCCAATCAGGCAGTTCGTTGCCCACCTTATTCAGCAGCTCTGCCCTATAATCATTGCGTGCATCCAAATATTTGTATCTCAGATTGAAATTTGCCATAACTACACACTGATGGTTGGAGAAGACATGATCACTGAACACTTTCTCTCAGGTACACTGCCTGTCAGCCTTTAACTCATCACCTGTCCTCCAAGGTCAGAACAATGTTAGCATGGTGAGACAATAGTATTTGCAGTCACCTTTGTCGACCCTAGGCAACAGATCTCCTACAAAGTTAGGCACCCATCACATTTCTTCAGGATGTACCGCAACATGGTGCATCTCATACATTGGATGTTCCTCTGCGAATTTCAACCTGTGAATCTTTGTCTTATGCCTATTTCTTTTTTTTGTAGGTCCTCTGCCATCATCGCTGTCAGAAGTGTCATGCATGTATTTCACCCTCTTGGGCAATAGGTCACTGCAATCCATCGTATCAAATGCGATGTCATCATCAGTTACATCAGAGTCTACAATGAAGTCCTTGAGAGAGCTGGCATCATCTGACTTACACGGCAACAATGGTTCATCGCCAGATCCACAGCTATCACCGTCATCCATATCCTGCTCACATTTAAGGATTAAAGGACCATCTCCATCCTTGTTGGATCAGTTTCACTTGACCACACTGTTCGGTGCTCTGTCACATAGGCATATCCAATCATACAACAACCACAATGCTAATTCCAGAGGGCGGTGAATATAATCTTCCATGGGTGACACACCCATTATTGTGCCTCTTCATTTTCTAAGTGATATCTTGACATCCTTGGCAGGTTCGTGAACTTCTCTCCATCTGTTCTTTACCTCTGATACAAACAACTTCCAATAGAACATGATAAATTTACAGTTTGTGTAATGATCAGGTAGATTCAATAGATATGAGCATATCATCGGAGAACCAAGCTCAGTCTTTGCACCCAGCATGTTCACCATCTGGGTCATTAATTTTCTAGCATGCTCCTTGTGAGTTCTAGCAGGGTCATCTGGATGCTCTTTACATTGCTGAAACACAGATCGGATGCAGTTAAAGATAGTGTGGGTTTTCAAACCTGGCTTTGTTATATAGTCCATGATATATATCAGAACAGCTTTTATGGCTGTGCTGGAACAGAGTGAAGTAACATCCGTGTTGCATATAAACAGGTAGGTTATAATGGGTGCAAAGGTATTTATCCACTGCTCTTTCTTCAACAGATTGATGTGCCCCATGGAGCTGTCAACATTAGTTTCATTGTAAAGTTTATGAGGGAAATGGGCTTTACATCATTTCCATTTGTTGTCCTTGCATCTTTTTGCATTGGCATTGGCCTTCACAGAACCGTCTGCCCAGGTGTTGGTGTGACATGTATGTATGTTGCACTTGCATATAAGCATGTCCATGATGCACTTAAAATACATCCACCATCCTTCACTTGTCTCGTCAGCCATGCATTCAGGACACGCATCTTTGCAATGGAGAATGGGAGCCTTGGGGAGTGTCTCCATGAGATTGACAAACCCAGGTTGTGCCTTGACCTCATGGCACATGTTAAACACATCAGCCTAGGTTCCTGTAAAATATTTGCCCTTGTGGGCATTCTCTAAATACTGGAAAAGCTTTTTCTGAAAGTCAGAATCGCTAGCAAGAAGCTTCTCCCTTATTTTCTGTGAGCTTAGACTATATCGGATCCATATAACCATATGAAGATGCAACATCAGCTGGCCTTGCTGTTCCACCATTCTATAATATGCGGATGTTTCCCTAAAGAGCCTGTTCATGCTGGCTTTGTCAACTCACAACATGTATTTGAGAAACAACATCACCATGAAGTTGAAGAATTGAGCAGCCGCAATGGAATTGCTAGTAACCAGTTGGACCCTCTCGCACTCTGGCAGAGGTATAGGATTGAACTTCATGTCTCTGCCCACTATATGTACACATATAGGATGACTATGATCAGAAAGGGCCATTGTGAAGTACCAAGAGGGCACTCCTTCCACAGCCATGAGAGAATACACTTCATTTCGCATATATTTCTTGGAAGTCAATGATCCTTGCACCCTTTATGCCACATGATCTAAATTGTTAATCAGCTGAAAGCAGTCTTTTTCTGCCTCAGTGGCAGGGGACACTGTTTCTCCATTCTGCATCTGCTCAGACAGTGAATCCAATAGATTCACATCAATGCAATGCATATGCTTGCTGATCTCGAAGAATTTGTCTTTATCTGCAAGTGGGAATCCTCCAGTTGTCGAGGCCTTGACTTGTTCATGGCTGAACACAACAAATGGGAAGCCCACATTGCGCTGAAACTGTTTATTGTGGTACATCAGTAACCATCACTTGTGGGCCTTATCAGACAGATGAGATGAGCTGATACCTCCTTCCTCCTTTGCTGTAGGGGAACAACCATGGGAACATGAACAGATATAGAGAAGTATTAGCATATATATATTGAGGTGAAGCTGCATGACCAACAGTGAGGATACCATAGTTTGCCTTGAAGTGTCTAGCAGCCATGGTCTTCTGAGTCTTGATAGACAGAGTGTTGAGTTGCTCACCAACCAATTCATGTACTACTACTAGACAAGGACCATTGGCTGTGCTGTCTGCTTCTTCATTGTCAAACATGCTGGTACCTTCAGGCACCTTGTTACTTTCCCAATCCTTATGCACGATTGCAACAGGCACCTCCCCATCAACATACATTGCCAGGTTCTCCATTGATATGTTGACACGTTCATAGTCACAATGATTTAGTTGCAATCATGACAACACATCTACTATGTTACAATGACAGACGAGCAGGGGTGTCCATTTCATCTCATCATTGGTGGAAAGTGTAGGACCAGTGAACAAAACAGCAAGTACCTTGTCTAATTGGTCCCTTGGAGGGAGGAGTACGTTGTATATTTTGGAGACTGGTGCTTTGAATGCTATTACATGTGATATCATCTTCCTAGAACCCAAACCAAGATACCCTGCCAATGCTACCCAGACAAAGCAGTAATTGTGATAAACATGTGATATCAACATACACTCAACAAAGGACAGACAAGACAAAACCTCAGGTACCTCACCCAACCATAAGTTGCCCACAAGCACATTCTTTGGGATGACACCTTTGCAAACAGAAGCCCTGCAGTTGAGACAGATGAGATAGGTAGTGTGATCTATCATGGGACCATCAAGACAAGTGACAGGTTCAGACAAGGAGGACTGCTCTTTCCTTGTACATGTATTGTTATTCAACACATTAAAGAAGCAGGAAATGTGCTTGGATAGACTGAGGCAATTAAGTGGCACCAGCTGTCCACAGATGGTGCATCCAGATTCTTCAAATTCAGATGGCTGCATAGCACTGACACATCTATGCAAAATGCTAGCCTGCTCACATGTAGTAAGGGATTCCAGTGGATACGAGCTGACATTACTGTTTACAGTCTCTGGGTTGACAGGTGGGATTACTCTTGATTTATTACCTTTAACTGCAACAGGTGAATCAAACACTGGTATTTTCTTGAACAGGGTTACATACTTATTGCATGACATGCAATGATGGCCAATAAGTGAGTCCACAATGAATCACTTGGAGGCACAAGGGTGTGCAACAAACTCATGAATATGCAACAATCATTATAGCTCAGCCACTGGAATACTGAATGCAATCACACCAAGTGGTATATGGATTGCCAACATGCTGGCATCTTGAGAGTATGCATCAGCCTCTGCTTCCGGCACATGGCAGTAGAACTGGTATTTCAGCGATAGAGACAGCCCATCTATATTATCTGTCAAATCCATCAACCCACTCAACATATCATGGGATACATACAAATGCACACCTCTGCTGCCTCCCATCATGAGAATGCATATGGATTTATTTGAGGAAGATGGTGTACAACATGTTCTTACCATACATTCCAGAAACGAGTATATAAACAAATAGAGCCAGCAGCTGAACATACATACAAGACTGAGTACACCCTTCGAGGCAGGTCTATTAAGCAGCAATGCCACAACACCCATGACTGCTAGTATCAACCACAACATATAGAACATATGTGTGGGAATAATCCACCCATCTGGGCACATATAATTTTTTATCCACCCATCTGGGCAAAGAATAACCACTACTCCATTCATCAATGCCAAAGCAATGGAGGAGCAGCCAAGCCAGCAAGCGAACATGTGGCAATAAAAAGCATAAGCATATGGTGTGGTGGATACTAAAGACAACATCAGCACAACAATTGTACACAAAGTAGGACTTACAAGACAGAGTGTGTGCCACAGATTTGAGTGACACTGTACAGGCCAAGCACAGTGACAAGGAGTCAAATACATCAAAAACCCCAGTCAGACCCATCTAGACATATGTGAGTTAGTGATACACTTGCAATGACAACCCGTTCACAAACAAGCAAACGAAGCATTGTTCGATCGGACTATAGGAGAGTAGGACATGGATGTACCCAAAAGGACAGGAGTTAGGTCGTACAAAGCAGTCAACATTTCGATATATTCAGGGGATAAAGACGACAACAAGAACAAGACAAAACTGTCATGGAACGTCTGATATGCGTGTCGACCTAATGCCAAGCAAGAAGATATGAAGTGGCAGCATCAGGTCAGGGTGCAGCAGGAAAGGCAGTAAGGATGGACCTGTGACATATGAGCTGAGTATATCAGAAGCAACATGGTCAGCTTCCCAAACAGATATAATCTGTGCAGCTCGAACAAACACAGACTATGCAAAAGTAAGTCAGCACAAGTTACCTGCAAATCAGAAGGAAACAGACTTACAGACTTGGGCATACAAGTGTCATGAACACTAGGCAAACATGACATGATGGTAGTCACACAGCACAAACAGTCAAGTAGGAGAATGCAAGCACTTGATAGAAACTCATACACATGGCCTTTTAAATCATAGCAAGTATGTACAACACATGTAAACGTATAAGGCCATGCCAACATATGCTGAGGTTCTACACAGCTGCACATCACAAACAAAGCAAATGCTACACCCCATACCCATGACTGACCAACTTAGCCAGCGAGGAGGACTGACCAAGTACAATTACAAACTGCACATTAAGTGACACCCTGTGCTTGCCATTAAACAGCTTCCAGATCTCAGGAGTGTATCCAACAGTGACTATAGTGAAACGACTCAACTCACGAGATGGACGATAGTATAGCATGCTGGATAGCAAGTTGAAATCCTCAGGCCTGAAGAGAAATTGACATCCGCTGGATGCCCAACCATCAAACACAGGAACTGGGGAACACATTTGAGAGGATGATCACACATGGCATGTAATAGAATTCACCAACATCGTCATACCCAAGGCTCTGTTAATATTTGCATTCAGACTGGGTGACCAAGCTTTTAGCTTTAGTAGGAGACTTAGGCCAGAGGGATTTGTTACCCAGAGACGTGGGAGGTGCAGATGCTGCATGCATGGCAGGAGAAGGATCTATGAGGATTCAAGTCATCAGAACAGGCAACTAGGTACACACACACACTTACAGATGTTTTGATTCTTGTTCTTGTCCAAGAAATGTTGAGTGGTGAACTCAATGCTGAGAGAGTTGATGCAATTACTAAGGGTCACATCTTCCCTGACAGCCAGTCTGATCACAGTAGACTCACAATGCCAGGGTTGACTGAATGGCAAGATGCGTAGACCACGATATGGTTTACCACCATCAGCTCCATTGAGGATACCATAGAGATAACTTTCGGTCACAGCACCAGGCATAACACTGACTACTGTCTGCCTGCTGGCCATGACCCTACAATCATTGGACAAGAAAATCTGCCTCAGCATAGTAGAAAAGTTGCAGTATGGCACTTGACCAGGGTACATGATACATGCAAGCATAGACCTAGGAGCATGAACACAATCAACACCCACAATCGAACACCGATAAACCAGGACTTACTGGGCAGTGTCCTTGTGAAATAGAGTCAACACAACATCCAATGTGATGTATGGAGGGTGCTCAAAAGATTCAGCACTCTGGCCGCTAGGCAAAAAGGGTCAATACTTACTGTAAGTGGTACAATCAGTAAAGCACATTCTTTGCTGATAAGGCATCAGCTGAAACTCCTGAAACTGCTCTCAGAACTGTCATTGTTTCCAATGCTATCATGTTCACTGCTATGTGCTGCATTCAGCCTCTAAGTTTAAAGCCATTCCCCCTTGCTACTCCCAGATTTTCCTTGCAGACCCTGCATTAGTGAGAGACAGGATGTTAACCTTTCCATTGACCCTGGGGAAGACAGGTTACTCCCTCTTATTAAGTGGATAGATGATGAAATGGCAGGGAACAACACAGGAAAGAAAGGAAGATTTTGTTTGGATGAGAAGGAGCCAGATCTAGTCATTACCAGAAAGGGTGACTTGGTCCATTTCAAAATCATAAACAAGATCTTTCAAGAGCAGAGACTACCATGTATGCTAATTGATATCAAAATCAATGATTTAGACTGTATCCAACAAACTCTTCAGAGGTCTGCTGATTTTTACTGGTACCTCAACCATTCCACCAAAGATACTGCAGTGGATTCTTCTGGCAATGGCTGCATGGTCACTCTTGAGCATGTCAGGCTTATGCCAGTAATGACAGACTGGGACACACATTACAAACTTGACATGAGAGCAAGGAGCTGCACAATAAACCTTTTATTATTAATATTGATGATGGTGGGGTAATGATATATAGATTCAAGATCACCAATGTGATGCTTGTGCCTCTTTATGTTTTGATGTTCTATTTTAATATCAGTACTTTGAAAATCAGTATATTGTTTTGCCTATTTTCACTTCTTACTCTGCTAACCAGATTCCCTGCCATTTCAGCTTTGTACATACAGCTGGCAAGTGTGGAAAAAGTTGATCCTAACCTCTCTATTGGTGAAACATAGTGATGCCCACCATACCCATATATGGGTATAGCCATAAAAGTTATAGGTAGTTGATGGGTACAGGTCACCCATAACTGTACTGTAATGGTATTATTGGTATTTCATTCAAATGAACTAAAATATTAAGTGATACAGTTGACTATCTCATAATGCATATGGTTGGGACCCCCCTAAACCACATGCATTATGATGGTTATGCATCATGAAATTGTATAACCATATGATATAATCAATATCTAATCTAAAACTGTAAAATTTTATCTCTGCAGGACTCTAAATTCATGCACAATGTTGAGATGATCAGATTGTGACTATATATGATGCCTAAACTGCCTAAAAAGATATACTTTTGTACATTTTATGTCTGAGAATGATGAATATGATGGTATAAAGTGAGATCCCAGACCCTGTAACAATGCATACCCTGCCAAAGATAGTCCCAAAACTGCATGCATTATACGATATGCAAAAAATATGTTTTTCCCTGCCTCCTGTCATGGGACCCATGAAATCCTATGCATTATCACAGTTATGCGTTATTATATCATGCATTATGAGATAGTCGACTGTAGCTTTATTAATGTGGTCTGTGAAAGCACTGTAAGCAGCTCTGCAGAGTCTTAGCAGGGTTATGCTACTTGCTAAGATATATGAGGCTTGTACAGTAAGGAAAATGATCTGCAAGCTCTTAAGAATGCATATGAAGAGCTCTTGTGTGCACTTTGTCCCACACAGATACATGCACAAGTATATGAGTGCCAAAGATGGTCTGCTCAAATGGATGGAATTGTAGAGATGGTCCTCATGAGGCTCAGATGTCTTGCTTGAATCTGTCCTGAGTTAGCCAAATAGATTGAATGATTTCTTTCTGGTCAAGTACACCTTCTAAGAAGTGCTGAAATCATATGGAGAGATATCTAGAAGTTGTTCTAAGATCAAGTCAGATAATGTCAGAACATGTGCTTGAGTTCACCTATAGAGCAGTCCTAGAAAGAAGTCATTCTCTTTGGTTAGCACCAAGGGGCTACTGAAACAAAACAAAAAAATGATATGGGGTTGATTAATATTTTTCATGCACAGAGCTTGGATCTACCTACCTCCACATGACATTTATGATGTCACATATCTATTTTAGGCAATTCAGCTGTTGCTATTTGATAATGTGGGGTCATCATCTTGCTTCTGTCTCTCTGGCTACATTCCAATTGGCTTCCTATGAGTTCACAAGCATCAAGATGGCCTCTTACAATACATCTTGTATGACAGCTCATCTTAAGCATTCTATACCTGGTTTAGATACAATATGAGAACTTGTGAGAAGCTTACTTGTACAATTGCACAAAAATAGCTGTTGATCCATTTAAGTTTCTCAGAACTAAGAATATGAGGCATGCTTGCAGGAGAATAGGTCAGCACTCCTATTTGTCAGCATTGTGGTGTGAAATTGAAGGCAGATGTGTTATGTTATTAGCAGTGTGTGGTCATAGACCCTGTAATAAGGTGGAAAACCCATAAAGCACCCAATTATGATGAGTTGGGAGCCATTTTGTGACCAAAAATGAGGTGGTTCACTTTTATTCTATTTTTGACATTGCTCTGGACCTACCTATCTGTCTGGTGTGCCAGGCCAACATTCTAGTAGCTCCTTGGTTAGTGCCTTAGCCCAGGTTATGCCATTCTTGATGTCAGTTGATGAAGACTGCTTGACACAGATATTCATTAGATAGGGAAGTTCACCAGGGAATTCAGAATCAGGTAAAGCAGAAACTGGGTCAGATAACTGTATATTTTGAGGTCTAGGCCTTGGAGAAATCATTAGGGGGATATAAACAAAGTAAAATGTATCTAACAGGACTGAACATGGTGGTAGAAAAGAGGATTGTATATGGTGGTACAGCCACCTCTGTTGCCAAAAAGAGATGCCATATTTATGGCCATACAGCCATAATACACTATGGGTTTTATGGGCCACACCCATATCATACTGTACATAAGCAGTCCAAGCCCCCAACAGTATGAGTATGGTGGGCATCCCTAGCACTGCCACTGAAACATTGACCATCAGGTACAGTGCAAGTGGGATGCTGCTATGCCAGTACATAGTACCAGAAGAACAAGTTGTCAATGTCAGCTTCTTGAAGCTCTTCATTTTGACAGAGCATGTGGACTTGTCAAGTATTGCCAAGGATGATAGCTGCAAGGATATTTCAGTTACCCCTGTGGTGCTCCTCTAGGGCTGTGCACTATACCGTATATGGTATACAGCTGTAAAGTCACAATCTCAGTCGGTTATGAAAACATCTGTATACTGTACCATCAACTGAGATCTCAAGCCTTGTCAGTGTCAGTATGGATACCTTATGGCCACTGACAGCCATTTATGAATGTACATGTAGGAATAAATATGTCAAAGTCAATTTGTATCACAGATCGTAAATGAAGGAAGAGAAAATGGATACCTTTTCATCTTTTACTTGCTGGATGGTCAGCTATATCCCAGGAGAAGTTGGAACACCAAGAAAAGATACAAGTGCAGTATAATTTCAATAATTTTAATGGCTGTCCAAGTGTAATAAAATAGGTTGGAATATTTCATGCACCAGCAGATGGCTAGAGAAAGCAAGTGATATTGACTGGGCAGTTACAGAGACAGAACAGAATCAAGAAAAGACATCTGTATCAAGAGGCTACTGAAATTGTAGCCTGGAATACCAGGTAGGTAGATAGGTTATGCTGGCAGGCTCAAAAAAAAAAAGTTGACTCTCCTTAAATGGTCTCAAAACTACCTTCCACATGTGAAAAGGTGAGATATTTAAGTGACAATATGTCTAATCAATAGAACTTCAATGTTTATAATGCCTATGTGGTACAACATTGGGAGTAGACAGAGTGTTGGTAGCACTGCCATTGTAGTTTACACATTTGAAGCAGAGCTTGAAATTTGGTCCACCCTAATCGGGTAATAAGCAGTGCCCTCTGCCTTTGTTTTGACATGTTGCCTTCTTGCCTTCCTTCTGAATCTCTTCCCTTCCTTTCTCCTCCTCCCTCCTACCTCAAATACTACCTCAATGCTACCTAGGACATTCTCTTTATGCCTGGTAGGTCTGTGCTTTGTCCATTCTGAGGCATATATAATAATATACCCTGAATCATAGATATTACATCTCCTTGAAGATCAGTGCATTTAACTTTATCCAGCTTTGCCACACTATATAAGTGTGCACCATGGATGATGAGGTGGATAAGTGTGACACTGGCTTGGGCTATCAGTGTTGACTATTGGAAGGAATTCTATTTGTGCATATCGTTTCTGCTTGTATTGGATGTTGAGTAATCTCTTTGCTAGCAGTATACTACAGTCCCTTTTGCACTAGTAGTGTTCAGCTCCCCAGGCAGATAGCATTACTAATTTATTCACTCTTTTAGTCCCTCCCCCTCTATGTATACTGTATAAATGCCATGTTGTTGTGACATTTTGCAAAATGTTGATCTCCCACCTGCCTGACTTATATATTCAATTACATGCAAGACTGACTAGATACTGGCTCTATGTCTGCAATTTCAGCATTGTTCAAATTCAGCTGTTTTCTTTGCCCCGAGCTTCTATTTTTACTCTTGCACTCCTTTTGACCAGACTGCTTGCACAACATGTTCAGTAGTTTGGCTATACTTTACTTAGCCTCAGGATATGTTGTCATGAAGAGATCTTCATTGTGACCAAGCCTTGACATGCAAGTACCAGCATAATTAGTCTCAACAACAGTGGTAAACCAAAGTAAGGACTGACCATTGAAATTCCAATGCAATAAGCCGATACTGACCACATTTTGCATTAGTCTTTGTTCTTTGTGAACCACTGTACCATTCCTTGGGCCAATCCTTCAACAATAGTAGTCCTTATCCTGGATTGCCCTCTTCCCATTGTCGTACTGCGCACTGCCAGGATTGATCATCCTTACTAACATCTGGGATCAAGACTCCAGGTACAGGAGGAGCTTGGGTATGGCGCAATAGTAAAGCAGATACAGCAGAAGCCAAGAGAGGTGTTTCTGAGTTTGTAGGTATGCAAGTCATTTCAGTTGAAGCTGGTTGTGGTGAGCCAGCAGTGAATGGCTCATAGCTATGAGGCATTGCTGTTGTAGCAGGACTGATTGCAGTAGAGATTGAGAGGGACATATTGGTATGTGTTAGACAGATATATTGCAGTTGATTTGATAGAGCTGATTGGTTCATAACAGCTTCTGTGAAAACATGAAACTCACCAGTTGTTACTGGCTTGTCAAGGACATGATCACCCATGAAACTTTTATCTGATTCCTTGGGGACAGGATAAAGTGCATCACTGTGTCCACTCTCATAACTTTGAAGTGAGTCAATTAAGTACTTCATCAATATATCAACCTGATATCATTAGTAGTCAGGCTCTGGCTCTGCCAAACAATTGTACTCACATGTTCACCAATTGCCCAGCCTCCCCACCAATAGATTACACTCAATGACCACCATCTTCTGATGGGAGCAAGCATGAATTGATACTGTGCACCTCCACAGTGCAATGAGTGAGTTGTATATGACTTCTTGAGCCCTGCATTTTGGCTGAACTTATTTAACAGGTTTTGAACCATTTCATGTGTCATTTCCCACTTCAGATGGATAATTCCGTTTGATGAACAGTAGGGAAATATGTAATTGTCAGACTCAAGCTTGTGCCCAATACATCATTCCAATAGTTGAATCCATTGAGGAAGGTATATGAACATGTCAACTTCAGGTAAATCAGGCTGAGCATAAATGTTGTAGTAGTTGCCTATACATAATTGGATTTTTTTCACAGAGGGATGACATCTGACTCACTCTCTAGAGGTCCATCCCAGCCTTGCTTACTTTGCCAGCTTTTTCACCTATTAAGATGAACTCTGAAGTATGACACATTGTATGGTGCAGGGCCTTGTAAGTTCTATTCAATATCTCATGCTTGTAATCCACATAGCTCGAAGTTCCTAGTAGAGATGGACTGGCATCAGCAAGCTGCAAAACATGAGATGGTTTACCTCATCCATAGCATAAATCCCAAGACAAGGAAAGCACACATCATGCCATGCTTAATCATTTCTGTGAGCTCCTGTGCTGATACCACATTCTTCTCCAATTGCTCACATGAGCACTTGCTCTTGAAAAACATGATAAGCTTGATGAGGTCTTCTATATGCATAGCATCTGCATGATGGCGGGTTGCCACTGCCCCTTTTGCACTACTCTTCATATTGATGCATTTGACATAGTCCCACACATTGAGAGTGCATGCCAGATTTCCTGTAACTATGCCCATTGCTTTATGTAGGTGATAGTTCTCACCGGTGATACACTGTCTATGTGTTCACATCTAGACTTTACTATTTTAGACAAATACTATTGCATATCTACCTTACATTAGTGATACAAAAAGGACTATAGCTGAGGCTTCGGGCTGATAGTTAGACTAGTACACAGCTAGTAGAGTCAGGACTTTGATGCAATACCACTAGTGGGTTAAATCTACCAGCCGGCCATACTAGTGACTTGAATGCTAGCAGGGTTAAATAAATATGGCCACTAGTGGACAAGTAATGTGACTAGCGCACCCAACAAGAAGCAGAGGATGCAAATCTCATGAAGTTCAGTCACTAGCAGACCAATCTGGGTACAAAACACCTAAGTCAGGTTAACCCATCATGCGGCAATGTCAAAGCAGGACTTAGAAATGAATTAGCAATGGATTAACCTTGCGGCAGATCTGACTAGTGTGATACAGATCTATTATGATCAGGACTAGTATAGCTGAGCTGTGCCTTCGATCACAATTGACAGCTGCTACAGGCACGTTCTCCAGCCTAGTCATTTATCCTTGAGACTAGTGGAGTGTTGCTGTGCCAAGGATATGGAATACAACCACTAGCAGAGCTCCTAGGCTCACTAGTCAGCAAGTGACCATTTCTAGACCGACTATTGCATGATTATTCACCATTACTCATGACTAGCCAAGAAATTCTTATCAATAAATACCCCTCTAGTAAGTTATTTATATCTTGTGTGTACCTTGATTGTCAGTATATAAGTAGTAGAATAGGCTCACATGTGGAGGAGGCAAGCCATCCCCACAATTGTAACCTACTAGTTAGTACCTAGTGCCCCAATTAAAGGCTTTTGTGCTTAAACTTGATGAAGCGGTGACTAGTCGCTAAGTTACCTATAGCATAGAGTGAATTGAAGTGTCTTAGAGCAATTTTTTGTGTCCTGCAAAGGCCAAGAGTGTTTCAAAGTTAGTTCAAGCAAGTTCTTGAAGTTTAAAGTATTATTCTTAAACCAAGAGCACCACTAGTCAGCCCAGAGTGTGACTAGTCAAGTGTCTATCACTTGTAGGAAGCAGTATAGGGCCAAGAGAGCCACTAGTTTGAAGCAGTCCCAGTCAGAACAAGCACAGTAGCTCAAGTCAAGTCACTATTCACTCAATCATGTCTTACCAACCCCACTAGTGTGAGTAGTATGCTTGTATAGCTCACTAGTAACAAATAAAAAGTTTTTAAACAACTTTCCTTGATTATTGAAGTCTGCAGAGTGCTTCTATCATACTTGAAATGCCCGAATTCAATACATTGGTGATAAGTGTAAAGTTAGTGTTAGGTTTAGTGTTGTTGGTGTTCATTGCCATTCACTAGTCCTTTTGCCACTTGCCATTACCGAGCACATCACTAGCATACTTTTGTCTGTCCCTTTGAAATATTTGTCACTGGATGCAAGAGCCTAAAAGACAAGAAGACACATATCATCCCACATCTTGGCCATTGCAGCTTGGATACCTTGGCCAGTTGATTTCCCTCACTTCTCAACAAAGCATTTCTGTGTCATAAAATTGAGCAAGGCTATCACAGAGTACTTGTTTGAGGGGTTCAAAAATGCTTGTGACAGAAGGTTGGTGTCAATATTGTCTTCACAGATTCCTGTATCTGACTGTTGTTTTTGTTGAGCTGCAACCATTTCATCCAAGAATCAGATAGCTTGTGTAAGGAATAGTACTGTAACCAGTACTGTACCCATCTACAAGCATTTACCAAGTACCTATTTAGTATGATCGGCATGGGCATTGCCGATGATCTCTATATATTAACTAGCATATCATTATATAAGACTAGCTTTTCTCTTGTACACTTTCATAGTTGATCAATATACATTGGTCAAAGCTATGTTGTGCAATTTTAGTTAAGGCCCTCCTACACTTTTTTTTAAGCTTTTCCAGCTGTATTCAACAGCTACTACTTCTTTCCTCAGCTTTTTTCATGAGAATTTCGAATTCTCAGTTGCAAAAACCCCTCTACTGGTGCCAGCACATACATGACACCAACAATGCGACAATGACCAGTGGTGGATTACACTGAAACTGGAGACATGACCAGTGACCTTGATGGAAGAGCACCGGATAACGGCACTGAGGAAGATGAGAAATATCTGCCAGAGAGTGGCAACCAGGCCTTGAGGTGGTCAAAGAAGATGGCCAACAAGAAGAAGGGCAGACTCGCATTCAGCCTACAGCAAGCATCCGACCATGAAAATATCTGGGACAGCAAGGTATTCAACCAGGAGAATGTCACTCCTGTGGATGATGGGGAATACTCCATTGATGACCTGGATAAGGACACTCAAACCTACAACCTGGATGCTCTGCTTGGGAATTGAAGCTTTTCATCATCTGAATGATCAGACACAGCTGCAAACCTGACCTTAGGATCACTAGTCAGGGAGGGATACATACCCATAGTGGGGTTCCAACTGAACCCAGTCTTAGATAGCATACGATGACCCTCGACTGCGCTGACTGCACAGCCATCCCAGTCTACATCAGAAGACTATTGGCATTGCGAACCAGTGAAACCAGCGGGTATCAATATGCCCACCCCAGATTTACCCATACCTGACATGGCAAAACCTGCTGAACCTGTAGTGGCACAATCTAGGGTGATGTCATGGGCAAGTATGTACTCATGAATGCACACCATACCTGGGACATCACCACAACCATCGAGGAACACCTCCCCAGAACTGGCAGCATGACAGACAGATGAGGGTGCCAAGATTGACATGCATGCCGCAGTTGCGGAATACTTGGATGACAAGGAGATGTCAAGGACGGTTGTCCGAGAAACACTAGCAAAATTGTCTGAATACCGATTGTCTATTGTTCAAGAAGCGGCTCACACTCAGGCTGAATGTGTGTTTAGGCAATTAGGATTCAACAATATAAGTAGGGAATCCAATGAATATATTTGGCAATATAATGCCAAAGTCACTACGTTAATACTGGGGCATGCTATGCACCTCTCTGCAGAATCTGCAGGAGAAAATCCGAAGTCAGGATCCACAAAACCTGCACTGGGTAACTCTTCCTTCGAGGAACAATGTTGTAGTATTGAAACACATATTAATAAAGGAAAAGGTACCAAACACAAGGAACCAGTGGATGAGAATGTCTGACCTGGAACACACTCATCAAGTAAGGGTAAAGATCGTGCCCATGCATCGAACCCACCAGTGGTAGAGCCATAAATTAAGGCCAAGCCTACCTCCGAACCTAAACCTGGGCCTAGCCATCCTACAGATGAGATGAAGAACAGGATTGCACTACAAAGAATAAGGCTGAGCCAGATACAGGATGGGATGCAACCTACAGTTCCTGACCAAGGGATAGTGTTTGACGATAATAATAATCCATGGATGAAGCCAAAGGGACATGACAATCGCAAGGAGGATCGCAACTCAGGTAGAACACCCCAAGACAATGGAGATGGGAACCATGGAGCTGGGGGTTCCCGACGTGGAAGAAACAACAGAGGAAGAGGAGGACAACTGGGGAGAAACCTGGGAGGACCTCCAGATGACCCTGGTGACAATGGGGACAACGACGGAGATGGGGATGGAGATGATGATAGCTCAGCAAGGTGTGACCTGTTTATGCCATGATTCCTCTTCAGAGATGTGTTTGCTGCACCCATGGCCAGATCACTGGAAGTGAAAGCATGACACATGGAGTGAAAATTCCAGCAGATCATGGAATTCATATGCCAGAATCTGGAGCATAAACTGTCCATACCAGATGGAGCAAAGGGCACCTGTCTTGACATCAAACATATGAAGAAATATGATGGCACACCATCATGCAAGGTGCTATGGGAGTGGCTATGCAGCATGGTATTTTCATACTGAATGTCCCAATTGGGCAGCCCTGACTGTGACAAGGAGAGGGTTCTGATATTAGATTCCTTGCTGGAAGGATGAGTGAAATCTTGGTTCCAACAGCAGATTAGCAAGTTGGGTGGTCCAACCCCAACCTTCGTCAATATTATGCTCGCACTATATGACCGATTTGTCCATGACTCCACACTGCAGGATGCCCATGACGCATTCTGGGTAGCGAGGTGGGATGAGGACAATAATACAGTTCAGGGATGGAAGGATAATATTCAGCAGCTCATCAACAATATGGACATCGCACCAGATGAGTACACTATAAAGAATAAATTTATGATTGGTCTTCCAATCATCATTCAGAATGGCATATTCACCAACAAGTTATCAGTCAAATATAACAACCTGGAAGAATTATACCAATCTGCATTGGATGTGGAATATACTCTCAAAGCTGAGCGATGATTCACGAAGCCAATAAGAGCACCTCACCCATCACTGAGGAGAAGTGCCCTGCATTCCAGGACTGCCGTCAGGTGAAAGGGGGAAGAATACTGTTCCTGAAGCAGAGCACAACATATATGCCACAGCTCCCAGCGGCAGAAACCTGTTTTGCAAAGAATCTCGATAATAGGATGGGTACCCCACCCACACCCAGGAAGACACCTCAGAACAGGAACATAAAACCTGAAAATAAGATGGTGCCAGGCCCTGACCATAAACTGACAGAGAGGATTTGCTTTCGATGTGGGCAGCCTGGCCATATCGCATCCAACCCGATCTGCCCAGAATATGGGAAGAAACCATTGTATGACCAGCTACATGCCACACACAGCATCATCATGGATGTGATGTCTGATGCAGTCAGGGCTGAAGATCATCTGTCAGTGGATGGTGATGACAATGAACATGAGACGCTTGAGGAGAATATGAAGTATGAATTTTACAACATGTCTGATGATGCAGAATCCAGTGGTGAAAATAGTGGCTTGCCTCACAGCGAAAGACTACACCAAATGGCTGAGGACAGTGAGTACTATAACCATACCTCGACAGACTCAGATGCGTCTAGCAGGGGATCCAACAACATAATCGTGTACAGCCACCCGATGGTGCAAGATGAGAGGATGGAGATGATACCTCTCTTCCAATTTGGTGGTGCAATACCAAGTAATGTCGCCAAATACAACATGGAGATCAGGATGGCCAGCACATTGGCTATCCATCTTGAATGAGAAGAAATGGCCACAGTTGGCTGCAGTCATAGCCCTAAGGTTGTGGATATATCCCAAGTCAATCTAGGCTTATTCATGGATATTATCCCAACCATATAGACACCCATTACACTGCCAAATTGCCCTCTATATATGGGTGCATATGGCCAATATCCATGCAGCCATGGATAATATCCTCAGCTCAGTGTTCAAAACAGTTGAGGGGAGAAAAAAATCGCAGCACATCCTCATTTGGCAACTATGAAATTACATCATTTTCTACGGCAGGCTCAGCATCCATATCATCTGTGGCATTCTCCATGGCCTCCATGGCCATTGCCTTCGCTACCGAGCAAGCAGGTCACACCACTGTCACACCCGACTTGGCCCACACCAACTGGAATGACACTCCCAGTCACCTCCACATGGCAGCCTGCCTGGACACATACACATGCCTACCTTCAAGCAGTGTGGCTGATCCCCCCAATTCTTCGCTAGCCCTTCCCAAAGTCTCCCACTCTTTCACACATGATTCCAGGGAGATGAGGGTCCTTTCCATTTCTGCCTTGAGTAAAGTGCACTGCTCACGCCATCGATGAACATGTGTGTGACTTTTAAGCCATTCAATCTGAATCACTGCATAACAATCTTAGCATCTCACCAGGCCTAAAATTGTGAAATGAATATACCTCCATTCATCTCCTTGCTATCTGCATCATCAAATGCCCCCTCCATTGTCCAGATCCATGACACTGTATGAAAGCCCTCTGCATCGCCCACAACCTGCTGTGGTGCTGTCTTCTTCTTCCGATAACGTGCAGCCTCTTCTGTCCCATCGCCCAAATCAATTGTAAACACAGCACCATCCATGTTCACAATGTTGGCCTTTGTGAGAGCCTTCAGTCTGTTCTCCCAAACCCCATGTCCATGCAGTGCAAGCAATGCCAACCATGCAGCATTATACTTGGTGACAGCTGCTTCCATCTGTCTTGTCAAATGATCAAAGAATGCTGCAGCACAGGTCATGTGGACCTGTCCTCTCATATTAGCGTCTTGATAGGCATAGGAGTCTTGTTGTGTCCGCATGATGCCTTGGATGGTGTCCAAAGCATCTAAACACTGGGCTTCATGCAGCTGCTCTTCCATATCTGCCACATTGCCTTTCAACCCCATCATCCTCTGCAATGGCAACAAAATGGATGGGAGCAACAACTGCTTGCTCTCTACCTCTGACCCTTTCATCCTTACCAGTAGGGACTGCAAAACTGAAGCTGAGCCAGGCATATATGCCACCTGCATCTCTTAAAACTGGGTCAGCTGGTGTCATAGCGTGACACGGCGACTCTGCTGCTCCTTGTGGTCTGACAGTGTTAACAGATCTTCTACTGTCTCCTTGAACTCCTGGATAAGCTGACATCTGTACATCATCTCCAGTTAGCAGTGGCAACATCAGACCAAATGAAATACAAACTGAGCATCCTCAATCAACAGTCCCATCCCTATAGTTGCCGCAGGACCACACTTGTGGAGTTTCATTCCACCCTTCGCTGTGGCTACTCTATCTTTCTCCTTCAACTGGTGTTTTACTGCTGCCTTTGACACATCTAGATAAATGAAGGTTATAAAGATGCTATAATTATATTAACTAAACACATACATTTTGCCTCACAGAAATAGGGATTTGGAAGCTGATCATTCTTCTCCCATGCCTCCACCTGCTCTGTCCATTCCTGTGCCCAATTCCGATCTGTTGGTAAGGAATCAGTGAATACCATGTGGATCCCAGCCTGGCAAGCATACTGCAATGTTGCTAACTCCAAATGGGTATGCAGTAAATCACTTACAAAAACTGTTATCAAAAGCTACTGACCCAAAGAAATGATAGCTCACTTAGTCTTGTTGTCTTACACCAACTATGACCACCAAACTGGTCGTTGATGATATCGTGTCGAGCTCCTGGGCCCATCTCTTTTGTCGATGAAGTGCACGGATTCAGATCGTCCCATGTTCGCTCTATCCCTTCTCCATCTGTCTGCCCAACCCTCTTTTTCAAGTTCATAAAATTGGCATTGGCAAGCATACTTGTGAGCCTTGCAATGAAGTTTAGGAACTCCAAAATCCAGTAGCAGGTCAGGTTGTATGCACACTTGGTCAGGGAGCTCCTTCATGTGATCCCATAGCTTGACCTTCCACTGACAGGTGATGTCATATGAAAAGAAGATCTCTGCATTTGTCAAATGTTTGTACAGTGAATCCAGCAATGTGGTCCATGTTACAATATTTAGTATGATCATGTCAGTGCCTTGGCATCAAATGATGACTACAGCTTCATACCTCTCACCAATTTGAAGGTCACCTGCTGCCAAGGGAACCACTATCTCATGATGCGTGACATGTACAATCCAACCCCAGTGGCTCACAGGCCCTTATTACTCTTGCTCTCTGCATGGGCCAAGGTGTGAAAACTGCTGCAGCTACTGATCTGCATCTGCTTAGTTGCGAAGGCTAGATATTACAGTTACACTCACATCTTTTTGTGTCACATACTTATGAACATGCTCCAGATAGCTCTTGTGGTCCATGTAGTAAGCCAGCCCAGTATGTAAACCTGGATCAACCTCTTCATCAGATTTCTTCAAATTATTGAGGTGGAAGTTCATATTGAGACCAAGAATCGGACGATATATGTACCTATCAAAGCAAGCTGCATTGAATCAATCTGAATCTATCAGAAACCATTGAACACACCATTCTTCAGGAGAGGCCTTCTCCCACCCTTCCAGTAGATTCACACCCAGCTGTGGACAAGCAAGACAATGCAGTGCAAGCTCTCCTGGTCCTGTTGTATCAATTCCATTTTCCACATGGCCATGTCTGAACCTCTTCATCAAATGAAGATGATGGTATTGGTGAACCATTCTGAAGAAAGAACGATAACGTGTCTGGATGCAGATTAGGGAATGTCCCACTAGCTTTCATAATGGCATACTTTGGGAACATCCATGTCAGTATTATCGCTCATGTGGTTTAACCCCTGATAAAACTCGAAGACCAAAATCTTCCCCGCCAGTGTCTGCATGTGGAAAAGTTGCAGAATGGCAATGGTTGCACAGCTCCTGGGTTGTTGCATCGTTGCTGGGTACCAAAGAAATCTTAAACATTGGATTCACAGAGGAACATGCATGATACAACCACAGAAGTTGACAGCAACCTTGTGAATGCCGTTAACATGAAGAACTGTGAAATTGGCTGCTGCAGCATCGGGACTTCGACAACACATGTCCATGTGTCCCAATTGGACTCTCAGACTACAATCCCTCAAACTGTCCTTGATGAAGTAGTTGCTATTCCAGCACTAGGGTGCTAATCTCATCCTCATCCTCATGACCATGGTGAGAGAAAAGCGTACCTTGATCTGGTGCAATGGCATACGTTGGTGCTGCAACACAGAACAGCGTACACATTCCAATCGGCCAGGCCCACATTCATCACACCTAATCACAGGTGACGTATCCCAGTCGTGTTCATCCTCACTCAGTCCAGTGCAGCTCATGCAGGTATCAGATTCGCAATCTCCCCAGCCCTCTGCATGCAACAATTCAGCTAGAAACTCCTTTTGATGACCAGGTACTCTGTTCCTCCCCATCCATTCCAAGTGAGGTTTATCCTGAACATGTTATCAGCAAGGCTATGTCAGATGGTCCATCTCTAGAACATACCGAATTGTTGTATCTCTTCCAACCCTCCACCGCTGGTTCTTGGAGGGGTGCAATAGATTCCCAAATGTCTTGATCAGCATAAAGGTCTTCAGCCGTGATGGTTTTCCAGCTAGACAAGGATTTGTCAAGGTACTGAACTAATGCCAGTCCTGCAACATCTCACTGCCATTGTTGAGCACTGGGTCATTTGTCACCTGAAACTTGAACAGTACGAGTGGTCGGCAAAGTGAAAGTCATTTCAGCTCGATGTTGATTGTATCCAAAAACTTTTGGTGCATGCTGGGGCTTGGCTCGGTGGGACATTCTGGTGGTGCATTTGGTCGACTTGCCAAGGTTTGGCACTGTTTGCACCCCACACTACATATGAATATCCAGATGGCTGACATACATGCCTCTGCATCTCAACAATCATGTCGACCGAGTTGATGATGAACATCAAGAGCACTAAGGCCAAGTAAGTGACAGAAGGACACAGCCCGAGTGAGCTTACTCACACACACACCTTAGGAACAACTCTGGGCCCTTGGCATCATATGTGCCAAACCTTTCTCAGAAAACCAGAAACTGACATGTCACAGCAAACCCATCACCTTCTTCCTATCACAGAGATACGATATCTCCATCCCGTTCACTCATGTCTAGAGATCCTGGCTGGAAGTAATCCTTCCTGATTTTGAACAAGCTGTAGTCAAATGCTGGCTGGATCGGTGGCTGGATGCCATCTTTTTCCCCTGCTAGTTCACATGATGGCCTGAAAACCCTTATCAGTTGGTTCGTGGTGCAGAGGAGAGAGACACTGTAGCTCATAAGCATGTAGGTTGTATTGTTCTCTGCAGTTCCCTGTGGCTAACCATGTACCAGATTGGCAGGCTTTAGTCCAAGCTCTCATCATGAGGTTGGAAACTTGATGGAGTGGAGCTATCCCCGAGGGTTTCAACAGCGATCCCGAGTGGGTTATGGTAGCTTTATATTGGTTACATGATCAAATTGCACAGGACTGGCAGTAGAAGAGCATATGTATTCCTGCAAATGTTCATCATTTTTCTTAAATGCAAGCCTTATCATATATTTCCATGCATACATGAAACGAAGCAAAATCACAATCATGAATCTACAATGGGGTGATAAAATCTATAATAATGCGGGAGCTTTCCTTGCCGTCACTGCATGGCTCCATGTTGACAGCATCCTCAGTATCGCTGACATGGTTGGCGTCACTCACCACAAACAATGCTGCCCCCATCTCTGCCCCACCCAAAGACCTTGGTGCTGCACTGCTGTTACATGCATGCTGCCGGCCCCTGCTTCACACCAAACCCAACTTCAAATCCAACTCCATCCTTCACTATCGGACTCCGCGGCCTCCAACCGCTTACCATTACTCTACCACATTTGATATTTTATTTATCATTTCATTTTACTATTTCACATATTAATTCTAGAACCCGAATTCGGTAGCGAACAGACCTCCACCGGAGTCCATCGAACTCCAACTCGGATTTATCTACTACTATATATATTGTAGAATTACTTGTAGATACTCAGTTCGAATATCAACTTGGTTTAGCCAAATCTCTCTCTAATTCAAAGTGTTATGACCAGACTCGGGAATAACAGACAAGGCGGCTAACACTCACTATCTCTCACTTTGGATAGGGCGATAGAACCGTGGTGTCTGCTACAGCGACTCGGATAACGAGTAAACTCTCGGCAAAGCGAAGGTAGCAGCCATAGCAGCCAATATTCTATATCAATCACTGTTAATTGACAGGCCAGCTGATAAATCCAGACTGTCAATTGACTGGCCACCTAAATAAAGTATTTTTGTCACTGTGACTAAATCAGGACATTGTCACAGCCTCTCCTTTGATGGCTGTTGCACTGCCACCCTCTCCTCTGCTCATTGTCAGGGTCCCCCGCCCTCCCTTCTATTGTTGTGCACTTTTTTCTTTTTGGGAAAGTTGCTTTCAATGCCTCCAGAATGATTGTGAGCCTTATTCCTGCCCTCCCGCTCACTGTGTTGGGTGGAAATTTGAGATTTGAGGTCTTTTAAAAATATATTATGGATTAGTAAGCTGACCGCATGCCTCCCGAGCCCCTGGAGGCTGGATTCAGCCACAGGAGACTGGATGTAGTGTGGCAGTGCAGCTAATTGATGAGATCAGCCATCAATATCAGGCCATTTTTGGACAAATCTGGGATTGGGGTGGTTTCTGGGTACTGGATGGGCCAGAGGATGGTACTAGAATATGCATATATGTAAATAATATAAAAGCGAACCCTCTGGTGAGATATGGGGGTCCTGGGGAGTGGTTAAAAAGGCTAAAATAGTGAAAAATAGCGAAAATAGGTGGAAAATTTGTGATTTGGGGGTGCTGCGTGCATCAGATCGCTTTGAAAACTTGATAAATGAATTCCCTGGCCTTGAAAACCCCAAAGCGACTCTGCTACAGCACATGTGGCGCATTTTATAGCTAGGCATAATTGATAAAATTGGCTTTTAATGGTGCTGCATACATTGGATTGCTCCAGGGATGTTACTAATCGATTTATACACTATGAAAACCCTAGAATACATCTTCATATGCTATATATGACCACTGGAATAGGATGAAAAATAGAGGATTGGGGGGGGGAAATACAGCTTATTTTGTTTTCTAGCCATCAAGTTGGTCCAGGGACATCACCAATCAATTCCTTGACCTTTAAAACCCCCCAACGACTCTTGGTTTCATTTGTGGGGTCTCATTATCGATCATCATAATGATATAACAGTTTAAGAGGAGCACACATGGAAACTCGCATTTCTGAGCTTTGGAAAACTTCGGAGTTGTTGCCAATGGATTCCTTGACCTTGAAAACCCCCAGAACACTCCAAGAACATAATACAGACCTTCATAATATATGGAGAAAAGTGTGATAGTGAGAATATGCGAAATACCATATAGCTCGCATTTCTGAATGTTAGTGCAGGTAAATCTGATATAGGATACACGATATATATTGTATAATAGTGTGTACAAAAGATTAGGATGATCCGAAATGTATTGGTAGAGATATAAGGAGATCTTTCTGAAAATGAGAAGGAGCACCCCCCAGATTTCAATGTTCTGGTAATCCTATGGCCTCGGGACTATCATATTCGGATTCCTGGATCCAAAAAACATAGGATTCATCAATCATCCATGGGGGTTATTTTTACTAGTGCATGATCCATACAGACAGCATAACTTTGTGCATAAATGAGAGCACACTCATTACTTCGGAGTTTTGACACATGAACCCCATGGATGATTGATGAATCCTATGTTTTTTGGATCCAGGAATCCGAATATGATAGTCCCGAGGCCATAGGATTACCAGAACATTGAAATCTGGGGGTGCTCCTTCTCATTTTCAGAAAGATCTCCTTATATCTCTACCAATACATTTCGGATCATCCTAATCTTTTGTACACACTATTATACAATATATATCGTGTATCCTATATCAGATTTACCTGCACTAACATTCAGAAATGCGAGCTATATGGTATTTCGCATATTCTCACTATCACACTTTTCTCCATATATTATGAAGGTCTGTATTATGTTCTTGGAGTGTTCTGGGGGTTTTCAAGGTCAAGGAATCCATTGGCAACAACTCCGAAGTTTTCCAAAGCTCAGAAATGCGAGTTTCCATGTGTGCTCCTCTTAAACTGTTATATCATTATGATGATCGATAATGAGACCCCACAAATGAAACCAAGAGTCGTTGGGGGGTTTTAAAGGTCAAGGAATTGATTGGTGATGTCCCTGGACCAACTTGATGGCTAGAAAACAAAATAAGCTGTATTTCCCCCCCCCAATCCTCTATTTTTCATCCTATTCCAGTGGTCATATATAGCATATGAAGATGTATTCTAGGGTTTTCATAGTGTATAAATCGATTAGTAACATCCCTGGAGCAATCCAATGTATGCAGCACCATTAAAAGCCAATTTTATCAATTATGCCTAGCTATAAAATGCGCCACATGTGCTGTAGCAGAGTCGCTTTGGGGTTTTCAAGGCCAGGGAATTCATTTATCAAGTTTTCAAAGCGATCTGATGCACGCAGCACCCCCAAATCACAAATTTTCCACCTATTTTCGCTATTTTTCACTATTTTAGCCTTTTTAACCACTCCCCAGGACCCCCATATCTCACCAGAGGGTTCGCTTTTATATTATTTACATATATGCATATTCTAGTACCATCCTCTGGCCCATCCAGTACCCAGAAACCACCCCAATCCCAGATTTGTCCAAAAATGGCCTGATATTGATGGCTGATCTCATCAATTAGCTGCACTGCCACACTACATCCAGTCTCCTGTGGCTGAATCCAGCCTCCAGGGGCTCGGGAGGCATGCGGTCAGCTTACTAATCCATAATATATTTTTAAAAGACCTCAAATCTCAAATTTCCACCCAACACAGTGAGCGGGAGGGCAGGAATAAGGCTCACAATCATTCTGGAGGCATTGAAAGCAACTTTCCCAAAAAGAAAAAAGTGCACAACAATAGAAGGGAGGGCGGGGGACCCTGACAATGAGCAGAGGAGAGGGTGGCAGTGCAACAGCCATCAAAGGAGAGGCTGTGACAATGTTCTGCTTTAGTCACAGTGACAAAAATACTTTATTTAGGTGGCCAGTCAATTGACAGTCTGGATTTATCAGCTGGCCTGTCAATTGACAGTGATTGATATATGAAAGTGGCTGTTACAGGTGAAGGTAGAGTCTGGGGTTGAATTAAACTTAGCTCGAAGCTAGGGTACGTGGCGAAGAGCTGTGCTACTTATATACAATATTTGGGAATCTAATAATAGTAATGTCCTGCGGGTTCTCGAGAAGTTCTGGGGTTACGATGTTGGGGATTCATGCCGAGGTGCCGTTCGGCAGTCGTGCCGTGTGGCGCCGAGGTGCTGGATAAGATACGATAAGGAAAGGTCGAAAAATCATAACATCACCCCCCTGTTAAGGCAGGCGTCCTGACTGCCCATATGGCACCATGTCTGCTTTCGAAGTCCTCGATCGCTTCCTGCGCATGCTCCATATCCTCCTGTCTGACCCACGAGTTGTGTTCCCATGTCCATCCCTTCCATTTGACGAAGTAGTCATGTGTTGTGCACGACTTTTGTCCTTTCCTACCGCAGATCTGCCGAGGGTGGACGTCGAGGACCTCTTCGACTTCGTATTCCTCCTCGTCCTCGATCAGGTCGGGTGGAGGTGGAGGTGGTTGTTCTTGGTTCAGGAATGCCGGGGCGTGTATGGGGTTAGTAGCTTCTCATTGAAGCGTGGGTGGATTTTCCAGTGTGGCAGTAGTTTGAGCTTATAAGCACTAGCGCCTGTCTTTTCAAGGATCAAGAAAGGACCGACTCGTTTGTCATCTAATTTTTTCTTGGGTCAAGGAAGGTGTAAGTTAGTTGCATCGAGCCAGACGCAGTCGCCAATATGGTAGGGGTGTGCGTCGCGTTTCCTCTTGTCATATTGACTTTTCATCCTCTCTGCTGCTTCTTTAAGAGCTTTCTCAGTTTCTGCATGGATTGTCATCATTTTCCTTGTGAAGTCTTCTGCTGCTGGGTTCGTGAATGCGGTGGTGCGGTGGGAGTCGGGAACAATGCGGGAATTTCGACTGTAGAGCACCATGAATGGGCTTTTGCCTGTTGCGCTGTGAATTCGGTTATTGTGAGCGAACTCGGCTAGTGGCAGCCAGTCGCTCCAGTCGGTCTGCCAGTGATTTACAAATATCCGGAGGTATTTGATGATCTCTTGGTTGACCTGCTCGATCTGCACGTCCGTCTGTGGATGGAATGCCGTTGAGGCATTCTGTGTGATATCGAGAAGTCGATACAGTTCTTTCATGAACTGTGATATGAATTGGGGACCTCGGTCAGATATAACGACCTGAGGCATTCTGTGACGTGCATATATGTGATCGCGTAGGAGTCACGCCCAGCCCTCCACCGAGAGTTCGGTGTTACAGGCAATAGGGATAATCGCTTTGGAAAATCTGTCGACGATTACGAGCATTGTGTCATAGCCATTGGAGTCAGGGAGTCCGGTGACCATGTCGACAGATATGTGGGTCCATGGTCTGACTGGTACTTCGTTTGGGTGCAACGGTGCTGCCCTTGTGTGCGTATCTGACTTCGTCCGTTGGCATGTTTCACATCCTTTAACGTACACTTCGATGTCCTTTCTCAGTTTCGGCCACCAATAGTCACGGAGAACAAGCTCCTTTGTTTTCTCGATCCCCGGATGACCAGCAGTAATGTGGTCGTGATATTAGGAAATGATGCTACCCCGTAATGCCTTTTTGCAGGGGACATAGATTCGTCCATCGTAATAGAGGAGGCCATTCCAACGGGATACTCCTCGCTCATGAGCGAGGGAGGTAGCGATACCTTCGTCCCAAAACTCCTCTTGTCTCGTTGCTTCTTCGACTGTTTGCTGCGTTTCCGTCGAAGTGGGCATGACGAGAGCCCGGAAATGTGCAGCTTCCAGGATGACAATGTTGTCATTGTCTCTGGTCCCTTGGTTGTGGTCGCTGCATCGAGAAAGCAGGTCGGCCTTGACGTTCTGGGCGCCAGGTTTGTGGAAGAGCTTGAAGTGATACTCAGCGAGTTCGGTTACCCATCGCGCCTGTCGTCAGTTTAATTTTTGTGGAAGTCGGAAGTACTGGAGGTTTTGGTGATCCGTCCAGATTTCTATGTCATGCTTGGCACCCATGAGATAGTGGCGCCACTCGGAGAGCGCAAGCATGATTGCAAGTAGCTCTTTGTCATAGATCTCGTAGTTCCGTTCTGTCATGCTGAGCGACTTCGACATGAAAGCAACTGGACGCCAGGTCCCGTTCTGCTGCTGGCTGAGGACGGCGCTGACTGCTCCCTCGCTGGCATCGGCTTCAACCCAGAAAGGGTCATCATCATTTGGGATGGCGAGGATTACGTCTTCTGCCATCCTTCATTTGAGCTCGTCAAACGCCTTCTGTTGTTCGGTGCCCCACTTCCATTTGGCGTGACCGGTGAGCTGCGTGAGCGGGCGTACTACCCCACGTACTACCCTTGAGTACATCTTGATGAACTTTCGATAAAAGTTCGTGAATCCAAGAAATGACTGAAGTTCCTTTTTCTTCTTCAGTGTGGGCCATTCAGAAATGCCGGCGATCTTGATGGGATCCATTCGGATGGAGTTTTCGCTGATAATGACTCCCAGGTATTCCGTCTCTAGGACCTCAAACTCGCACTTCTCCGCTTTGAGGAAGAGTTTATTCTCTCGCAGGCATTGCAATACATGCTGCACGATTTGTCGATGTTCGTTCAAGGTTTTGGAGAAGATGAGGATGTCATCAAGGTAAATCGTAACTTTTCCCTTGGCGATTAGGTCCTTGAAGATGTCGTTCATCATCCACTGGAAGGTTGCGGGCGAATTAGTAAGCCCAAAGAACATAACGGTCGGTTCAAAGAGTCCTCTATTTGTGCGGAATGCTGCCTTTCCTTCATCACCTTCTCTGATTCAGACATTGTTATACCCCCAACGAACGTTGAGTTTTGTGAAGTACTTTGTGCCATGCAATTTGTCGATGAGTTCAGAAATGAGGGGCAACAGATATCGATTCTTTATGGTCATTTCGTTGAGCTTGCGATAGTCCTGGACTGGTCATAGGGTACCGTCCTTCTTTTTCACAAAGAAGAATGGTGACATGAAGGGGGATTTGGAAGGGCAGATACGGCCCAATTCTAAATTCTCGTCGAGGAACTTATCGAGTTGCTCCTGCTCGTTTCTGTTTAAGGGGTACACCTTGCAGTCTAGGGTGGACTTGGCATTCGGGGTTAACTCGATGGCGTGGTCCCATGGTTTTCACTCAGGTAACTCGTCGAAGCTCTCTTTAGAGAACAAATCACAAAAGGAATGGTAATGTTCAGGTACGAGCTCATCGAAAGTGCGTTGGGGTTTACTACTATGGGCTTTGGCCGCCAGGTTGTTTGCATGGTGCATTGCGCGAATGACTAACTCTTCTTCCATTCGCACGGCGAGGATGGTCTTGCCTTCCTCAAGTTCTTCATCCCACCGATCCTTGGGATCAGCGTCGGGTAATTCCAACGGATTCGTCACGCATTGACAGCGTCCAAAGAGTATGCTGCCTGTCTTCCAGTTCACGATGGGATTGTGGCGCTTGAGCCAGTCATGGCCAAGATAAACGTCTCTTTTTCCCAAGTTGGTTACTGCTAAGTCGATTCGTTCGCGATGTTCCCCAATCGTGAGGCATAGCTCTATGAATTCCGTTACGTCTCCGTTGGCATTTCGGGACCCGTCAGCATTATATACCGGAATTGGCACCTTGACCTTCTGGGTATCCAATCCATGTTCTTGAACATAGGTGCGATTAATTGCGCTCCTGGTGCACCCGCTGTCAATCAGCGCCTTGGTTGCAAGGGTCTTTCGCCCCGTGCAAGGCTCCAATGTTATGGGAACCATTAGGTCGCTGGTCCCTCCTCTTATATATCAGATCGGCTCTTGTAGCTCGTAGAGCCGTTCACAAGCTAGCTCCCACTCGTCTGTACGGAGTAGGGTTAGTAACTCATCGGTGAGTTTATGGATTCGTTCATGGTGTACCCAGGAACAGAGTCGCGATCGAGCGCCAGTGTCCGTAAGTGCCTCCCGTATATATCTCAACGTCCAGTCTACTCCAAGCGGCTTTACCCATCCAATGGGCCCCACTCCTGGTGTCTTCGATGGCGAGAAGCCTTTTTCTATAGGGGAGGTGGGCATAGGAGCGACAGGGAGACCAACTGGGCTCTCTTTCGCCTTCCATTGCCAATAAGAGGTGTCAGCCTGGGCTGCTAAATTTCTGCTTGAAATGTGTCAGTTGACACACCAGCCTATATAGAGTATTTTTGCAGTACTGGATGGTCTATTAGTCAGCACAGAAACCTGGACCAAATCATGTGATTATCAGAAAATCCGGCAACTCCAGGAATTGAACCCAGGACCTTAAAAAGATTTACATTAATGTCACATGACATGGCCAAAATGTGCATGCTAACCACTATACTATACTAACATTATATATTCATGTAATCATCTCCTTATATGGCCTCCCTCTCTTAGATTTATAATATCCCAATTGGGCCCTCCCTTTGGTGCGTTTTTTTCCTTATTGGGCTGGTCAAATTGGCCCATCAATTGCACCTAGAATTGGCTGTGCCATGGCATTGATGGCATCAATATCAGGCCATTTTTAGACAAAATTCGCATTTTTGCTCATTTTTGGCTTCCTCAGGCTACTGGGTGGGTCAGGGGATGGTACTAGTATATGCATAAACATAAATAGCATAAAAGCGAACCCTCTGGTGAGGTATGGGGGCCCTGGGGAGGGGGTAAAAAGGGTAAAATAGTGTAAAATAGCGGAAAATCACCGAAAATTCGTGTTTTAGGGGTAATACGTGCATCGGATCACTTCGAAAACTTGACCAATGAATTCCCTGACCTTGAAAACCCCCAGAACACCACAGGAACACATTTAAAACCTTTGAGATTTGTGGTAAAAAAGGTGATAGTGAAAATATGCAAAATACCATATATCTCGCCTTTTTGAGTGTTGGGGATGGTAATTCTGGTATAGAATACACGATATATATTGTATAATAGTGTGTACAAAAGCTTAGGATGATCCGAAATGTATTGGCAGAGATATAAGGAGATCTTTCTGAAAAAAAGGAGGAGCACCTCCCAGATTTCGAGTTTCTGGTCATCCCATGGCCTGGAGACTATCAGATTCGGATTCCTGGACCCAAAAAACATAAGACTCATCTATCATCCCTGGGGGTCATTTTTACTAGTGCATAATCCATGCACACAGCATATCTTTGTGCATAACTGAGTGCACACTCATTACTTCGGAGTTTTGACACATAAACCTCATGGATGATTGGTGTTCCTACCATTTTTTGGGTCTAGGAATCCGAATCTGATAGTCTCCAGGCCATGGGATGACCAGAAACTCGAAATCTGGGAGGTGCTCCTCCTTTTTTTCAGAAAGATCTCCTTATATCTCTGCCAATACATTTCGGATCATCCTAAGCTTTTGTACACACTATTATACAATATATATCGTGTATTCTATACCAGAATTACCATCCCCAACACTCAAAAAGGCGAGATATATGGTATTTTGCATATTTTCACTATCACCTTTTTTACCACAAATCTCAAAGGTTTTAAATGTGTTCCTGTGGTGTTCTGGGGGTTTTCAAGGTCAGGGAATTCATTGGTCAAGTTTTCGAAGTGATCCGATGCACGTATTACCCCTAAAACACGAATTTTCGGTGATTTTCCGCTATTTTACACTATTTTACCCTTTTTACCCCCTCCCCAGGGCCCCCATACCTCACCAGAGGGTTCGCTTTTATGCTATTTATGTTTATGCATATACTAGTACCATCCCCTGACCCACCCAGTAGCCTGAGGAAGCCAAAAATGAGCAAAAATGCGAATTTTGTCTAAAAATGGCCTGATATTGATGCCATCAATGCCATGGCACAGCCAATTCTAGGTGCAATTGATGGGCCAATTTGACCAGCCCAATAAGGAAAAAAAAACGCACCAAAGGGAGGGCCCAATTGGGATATTATAAATCTAAGAGAGGGAGGCCATATAAGGAGATGATTACATGAATATATAATGTTAGTATAGTATAGTGGTTAGCATGCACATTTTGGCCATGTCATGTGACATTAATGTAAATCTTTTTAAGGTCCTGGGTTCAATTCCTGGAGTTGCCGGATTTTCTGATAATCACATGATTTGGTCCAGGTTTCTGTGCTGACTAATAGACCATCCAGTACTGCAAAAATACTCTATATAGGCTGGTGTGTCAACTGACAGTCCTGATACATTAATTACCACTGTCAACTGATACATTTCAAGCAGAAATCTAGCAGCCCAGGCTGTGACGTAACCACAGTAGTTGTAGTGGTACTGGTGTTGTTGTTGGGTTCCGGTTGCTCCTTTCATTTAGGAGCTCTTCTTCGCCTGACCCTTTTCTGCAGTCTTTGTCGTCCTCCTTGTTCTCTCTTCTGTTCCGGGTTCTTCTGTCGTCGAGCATACTTTTCTGGCATAAGAGATCCCCTCGGTAAACATCGGGGATTGTAGTGAGAAGCTTCGAGCTAACTGTTATGACCAGACTCGGGAATAACAGACAAGGCGTCTAATGCTCACTATCTCTCACTTTGGATAGGGCGATAGAACCGTGGCGTCTGCTACAGCGACTCGGATAACGAGTAAACTCTCAGCAAAGCGAAGGTAGAGTCTGGGGTTGAATTAAACTTAGCTCGAAGCTAGGGTATGTGGCGAAGAGCTGTGCTACTTATATACAATATTTGGGAATCTAATAATAGTAATGTCCTGCGGGTTCTCGAGAAGTTCTGGGGTTACGATGTTGGGGATTCATGCTGAGGTGCCGTTTGGCAGTCGTGCCGTGCGGCGCTGAGGTGCCGGATAAGATAAGATAAGAAAAGGTCAAAAAATCATAACACAAAGTCTAATCTATCGCTCTCCAAGTCCGCGGCCTCCACTCTGTTGGACTATCTTTACTCTATCCAAACCTTCGCTCTCCGTGGACTCCGCTCTGCAATCCAATCTTAGGGCTTTGGCTCAAGGGTGACATTGCTAATAGCTTCGCCAAAGCCCTTGCACTCTGCAGACCTCCGCTCGCGTGAGTTATCGTTGACTATTTGGCATGTCCCTAACAGTATATTTGAACTCAACCCCTTGAGTCGAATTTTTCTCTAAATCATGACAACCACATATACTTACCCTCCAGAGACAGGCGAAGGCCTGAAACGAAAAACACCAATCTTTTCCATGGAAGACATAGCAGCATCCGCATCCAAGGAAAATCCGGAGCTTTTCAGATCGGCCTCCGTCGGAGGACAACCATCCCACAGGGAAACCTACAGCCACTCCGGTTTCACTGCTCGTCAATCCGACAACTACGGTTCTCCTAACCCTTTCGGTACTCCACCACCCGACGACCTCCTATGTCACTGAAGGACAGGCATATTCAACGGATACCGAGAAAATCTGGATCCACATACCCCAGCACCTCAACCCACCTCCAATGGGGAACAAATGGATGCCACAGGATCCGATGATTCCGGAGGTGAAACCGATACCCCCACTCATCCTTCGAATCGACACAACCAGGGTAAAGATGGATCCGACTCCCCAGGTAGCCTGAATGGACCTGGAGGCCCTGGCGGCCGAGCAAGAATTCTTACGAGAATTCATGGGCCTGGAGGTCCCAATGGACCAGGAGGACCAGGTGGACCTGACAACAATGTTCCCAACAAGCAAGAATTCTTATGAGAATTCATGAACCTGTTGCGTGAGGTTTCCACTTCGCTAAACAATCCTCGACCCAACAACATCCGTACCAAGGTCAAAGAACCTGATACATTTGATGGCTCTGACCCACGGAAGCTTAAGGCTTTCATTGTCTCTCTTCAGTTGAACTTTAATGACAGACTCACTGCTTTTGCGGCAGATGCCAGTAAAGTCAACTATGCCATCTCCTTCCTTTCTGGCACTGCTCTTGACTGGTTTGAACCAGACATCCTCCGTCCCAATCCACAGAATCTGCCAGCATGGCAATACTCTTACGCCGCCTTCCTTGACGAACTTTGAACCAACTTTGGTCCTTTTGATGCCATCAGAGATGCCAAGGATGCCCTGGAACATCTCCAGATGCGTGACGGAGACCGAATCATGAAGTACATGGTTCAGTTTAATCAATACACCTCCCAAGTTGGCTACGGCGACAATTCCCTTCGCCATGCTTTCTACCGTGGACTTTGTACATGCATTAAGGATGATATGGCTCACCATGGGAAACCTAACAATCTCCGTGACATGCACTTCCTAGCCCAAGAACTCAACGCTCGCTATTGGACTCGGAGGACCGAGATATCCCATGAAAATCGGGAAAACAAGTCCTCCGGTTCATACTCCAACAACCCTAAATCCAAGAGCTCCAATTCCAACACCAGTTCTTCAACTTCCGGATCAGCTCCAAAGTCTTCTGATTCCAACTCCTCGGGATCCGCTTCCAACCCCAAACCCTATGCTGATAAGCTAGGCAAGGATGGCCGTCTTATTCAAGAAGAAAAGGACCGCCGCTGAAAGAACAACCTCTGTATGTTCTGTGGAGGCAAGCACAAGACTGAGGACTGCAACAAACGCAAGGCCACGGCTTCTGCTAAAGGCCGTGCCACAGAAGTTGAAGAACCTGCACCTGCCTCTGAGGATCCGGAAAACTAGAGGGCAGCCCTGTATCCTCCATGCGAGATCAGGGTTGCATTGACTGTAATCGCACACTGGAGGTTATCACCCTCAACGCCACCGCTCTTTCCAATCATTCACTCACTGTACCACTCTCCTCTGAAATCGGCTCTGGTACGGAGGCCGATGACTCTCCAATCATTACTATCCTTCGTTTTCTTGCTTTGATTGACTCTGGTTCTAGCCATTGTTTCGTCGACTCCAAATACGTTGAGGATCACAACCTTCCTACCAAACCCATTCCCCCTGTTCAACTTCGGCTCCTTGACGGCTCTGCCGGATCTCACATTTCTCAATCCATTACCCTTCCAGTCCGTTTCCCTTCCGGAGACATCATCTCTATTGACTTCTATGTCACTCATCTAGATTCATCCTGTAACATTGTTCTGGGATACAACTGGCTCTCCCACTGCAATCTGTTGATTGACTGGGCAAAGCACAGTATCACTTTCCATTCACCATTACCAGGTGTTTCTCCCCCTGCAAGCACTTCCGCGGCATCCAATGCAACTGCATCTAACTGTGTGGACATTCCTCGTCCAACTCCTATTCCCAATTCCACCCCGGCTCCTAAGCCAATTCCGAGATCCCAACGAACTCCGCTGCCATACGAACCCATCTATTCCTACCCTACCATCCCTTCCTTTTCTGCATCGGTTATCCCAAAGATATCTATCATCTCTGCAGCCGCTTTTGTTTGAGCATGTGCTGAAGATGGAGCTCAACAATACACCCTCCAACCTTCTGCACCTAGCATCAGTGGAATGGCCAGTTCCGCAGCCCCGCCAGATATGACAGACATACCAGCAGAATATCACAACTTTGCTGATGTTTTCAGTGACTTGCTCTCTGAGAAACTCCCCGAGCATAGACCGTACAACCTCAAGATCAATATTGAGGAAGGAATGTCTCCTCTGCTTGGGCCAATTTACTCCCTATCGGAGTCCGAGCTCAAAGCTTTACATGAGTTTATTGACGATAATCTCCATAGTGGATTCATCACACCCTCACGTTCTCCCCACGGAGCTCCGGTGCTTTTTGTCAAGAAAAAGACTGGAGAACTCCATCTCTGTGTTGATTTCCATGGCTTAAACAAGATATCCAAGAAAGACCACTATCCCCTTCCACTCATTTCCGACCTCCTAGACTCCGCGTGCTCCGCCCGCATCTATACCAAACTTGATCTTCAACATGCTTATCATCTCATATGCATAGCTGAAGGTGATGAATGGAAAACAGCCTTCCGGACCTGTTACGGCTCTTTCGAATGGCGTGTCATGCCTTTTGGGCTTACCAATGCTCCTGTGGCATTCCAACGCTTCATGAACGATATTTTTGCTGACATGCTTGACGTTTCCGTAGTCATATACCTTGACAACATCCTCATATATTCCGACAACCCTGCGGAGCACCGGGAACATGTACGTGAGGTTCTGTGCAGACTAAGAGCAAATGGGCTCTACTGCAAAGGATCCAAATGTGAGTTTCACCGGGACTCCGTGGAATATCTAGGCTACATTCTATCACCTGAGGGCCTCCACATGTCTGAAAACAAGGTCAAAGCCATTTTAGATTGGCCGGTTCCACGGAAAGTTAAGGATATCCAATCCTTCCTTGGCTTCACCAATTTCTACCGCTGTTTTATCCACGAGTACAGTGACATCGTTATTCCACTAACCCACCTCACACGCAAAGGAACTCCGTGGAAATTCAACAACAAGTGCATGGCCGCTTTCAATGAACTAAAGCAAGCTTTCACTCACGCTCCTATCCTCACCCATTGGGTCCCCGACTGGCAATTAGTTGTGGAGACTGACGCCTCCGACTACACCATTGCTGCTATCCTCTCTATCTACCTTGACAATGGCGAAATCCACCCTATTGCTTTCCTATCCCAGAGCCTACACAGTGCCGAACTCAACTACGACACCCATGATAAAGAGCTTCTAGCCATCTTTGAAGCCTTTAAATACTGGCGTCACTACCTTGAAGGCTCCATGGATCCGATCGATGTTGTAACAGACCACAAGAATCTGGAATATTTTTCAACCACCAAGATTCTCACCCGACGGCAAGTCTGGTGGTCTGAATACCTATCCCAATTCAATCTAGTAATCCGCTTCCGACCAGGGAAACTCAGAGGAAAACCGGACGCACTCACTAGACGATGGGATGTCTATCCAAAAGAGGGGGATAGTCAATACGCAGCAGTCAATCCTCATAATCTCCATCCTGTATTCACTCAACAACTCTCCACGTCTCTCCACGCTACTTTCCTTGAAGGCCCTACCCTCCGTGCTAGTGCTATAATGGATATTGACAAGCTCCATTTAGATATCAAGCAAGCACAATCATCTGACCCTGCAGCCTCTGACAGTTTCCGTCAGGCCAAATCCTCCACTCCCACTTCCTCCTCTCGGTGGTCCGTAGATGAATCAGACATTCTCCATCTTGATAATCGCATCTATGTACCGGACTCCGAGGGTCTCCATCTCCGTGTCCTACAGAATAATCATGATCACATCTTGGCAGGTCATTTTGGCCAAAATCGGACCTTGGAATTAGTCCGACGGAGCTATACCTGGCCACAGATGCGTGAATATGTTTGCCACTACATCAAATCTTGTATGGTTTGTGGTCGCAACAAGACACCTAGACATCGTCCTTATGGTCTGCTTAAACCCTTGCCGGTCCCGGAATGCCTGTGGGATTCCATTTCAATGGATTTCATTGAACAGTTACCAGACTCCAACGGATTCACTGCTATCCTTGTAGTAATCGACCATGCAAGCAAGCAAGCCATCTTTATCCCTACACATGATACCATTAATTCCGAAGAACTCGCCCAGTTCTTTGTCATTCACGTTTTCTCTAAACATGGCGTCCCTAACCACATCACCTCTGACCGTGGCTCCGAATTTGTCTCCCAATTCACATGCGCCCTTGCCAAAGCCCTCAACATGGAACTTCACTTCACTTCCGGATATCATCCGGAGGCCGACGGACAAACGGAACGTGCAAACCAAACCTTGGAACAGTACATCCGCATTTATTGTTCTTATCAACAGGACAACTGGGATTTACTACTACCCATTGCCAAATTTGCATACAACAATGCTCCGAACACCTCCACCGGAATCTCCCCATTCTTTGCCAACAAGGGTTATCATCCTAATATCACTGTTCATCCTGAACGTGATATTGCCTCCGCTCAGGCCTGCGACTTCGTAGTCAACCTAGATGAACTACACCAATTCCTATGTGACGAAATCACTCAGGCGCAGTCTCGCTACAAGATCCAAGCAGACAAGCGCAGGAATCCAGCTCCCCCCTTCAAAGTAGGTGACAGGGTCTTCCTTAGCTCCAAGCATATCAAGACTACTTGTCCTACCGCAAAATTCACAGAGAAATTCCTCGGCCCATTCAAAATCATAGCTCAACCAGGCTCCCATTCCTTCACTCTCAAGCTTCTGTCGGACCTCCATGCCATTCACCCTGTCTTCCATGTATCGCAACTCGAACCCATAGAAGAAAACACCATTCCCAATCGCACTCAATCTCCACCGCCTCCAGTGGAAGTCGATGGTGAAGAGCAGTACGAAATAGTTCAAATCCTAGACTCCAAGATTGACCGCCGGTTCCAGTGTCCTCTCCTCTACAGGATCCAATGGTTAGGCTATGAAGGTACTGACGAAGAATTTGCCTGGTTATCGGCCACCAAGTTCTCCACTGACAATTTCATTGAAGATTTCCACTGCCGTTATCCAGACAAACCAGGACCATTAGCCAAAGTCACCATCTGAAAATCCACCATCTAGCTTCCTCTCACCTGTAATATTATTGCTCTCCATCAGCTCCGACCATTTCCATTTCAAATAGAATCCACAAAACCTATTGCAAATTCATTTCCTAAACAGGACCAGCCTCCAGCGGAATCCGTATGCTGTATTTCATATTCATTTCCTGCTTTCTATTGCAAATAGCCTTCTCACCTTGCACTTTATTACAAGTCAACAAGAATTGGGGCCCCGTGAGCCCCGGATGCATTCAAAAAAAACCCAAACACAAAACATACAAAATACACGTAAAAGAACTTGTCCAAGAAGAACAGCGACAAGAAGAAGCTAGGCGTCCATGGCTTCCACATTTGTGACTTCTCCCATCTCCACATCCTCAGTGCCCCCCGCCGGTGCATTCCTGTTGTCCTCCATGGACCCCGACTCTTCCTCACTCTCACCACTCTTTTCATCCTCACCCTCCTCACTTGTGGTTGCCCCCGCAGGATCACCATCCAATACGAACAGGCCATCCAATGCCGGGATACCCAAGTCCTTTCCGTATGGCTTCCGCGACTTCCGAACCTTGCCATCCAGAACCTTTTCCTCCGGATCTGAGTCCTCCACCAGAAAATCATCGCAGTTGTGCTTGCGAAGGTAGTCCTTCCAGAACTGCCATTCAGACCGATGGCCTTCCAACTTGTAGAACTTGTTCCTTGTGGCTTGGAACAAGTCTTGTTTCAATTTCATCTCTGCCATTTTTTCCAGACCCCTGAGGCCATACCAAAATTCATGGTTGGCCACCTCATATGGATCGTCCACGTTCATCTTTTCAGGCTCCATCGGCCCCTTCGCCCTCAGCTGTGCCATATCCTCATCCAATCGCCACTGCATCACCCGCTGGAGCGCCTCGGAATTCACCCCCTCTAAATCTTTCAACTCTGCGCATGATGCATCCCATTCCTCCAGGTCAGATATGAGCTCCTCCGGAGAATCGATTTCCTCCGACTGGAAGTCATCAACCAAATCGTCCACGCGGCTCCGGAGGCCAACGACTTGTCCAGTCAAGACATCCACCTTGTTCGCCAGAACCTCAACCATGTTCACCAATTTCTCAAGCAAATCCAAAACTTCTTCGGAACTGACGGCGAGCGCGGATGAATTTCCCTTGTTGAAAGAACAAGTGGCTTTCTTGGTCTTGCAACGGGAGCATGTCCGGCCCCGGGCAGTTTTTCCAGACCCAGGATGAGCGTAACACCTTGCACCATCCTGACGATGATGAGCCTAGACTTCCATGGCAACGGCAACACCCAAAACTCGGAGAGAGCTTAGGCAATTAACGTAGCAACACAGCAATCAAGGCAATGTGTTTGCGAGTGGTTCGGTGCACCTCCGTGCGGTCAATTCCTCAATAACACAAGATACACTGCGACTTTAAGTCAGCGAAGTAGTACTCTTGGTCAAGGAGTACTAATAGACGTTGGCTGTAAGCCAGGAAGGATCTCGATAAATGAGAAGGGACAGAATCTGGTATGACTTGAATACCAAGAAACCATGATAGAAACTGCGAAAACAATCTAGAGACCACGAAAATAGGTCTAGAAATCGTAGGGATGCTCTAGAAATTGTAGCAATGTGCTAGAAATTGTTGCGACGGTCTAGAAATTGTGGGGAAGGACTGGAAAACATAGCAATGCGATAGAAATTGTGGGGGAGGACGAGAAAATGTGTGGAAGGACTGGTAATCGTAGCAATGCAATAGAAATCGTAGCAACGCGCTAGAAATCGTAGGGATGAGCTAGAAAATGTGGGGAGGGACTGGAAAATGTGGGGAAGGACTAGAAAACGTTGTGATGCTCTAGAAATCGTGCCAATGGACTAGAAGACGTCGAAATAGCCTAGTAAATGTGGCTTGGGGTGTACCTAATATTGTGAGTTGAAACAATAGCAATAAATGTACGGAGACTGCAAGAAACTGGTAGAAATTGTAGCAACTGAGGTGCTGAGTGGGGTGCTGTGGCAATAAATGCACGGCAACTCCAAACAATGATAAGGATGAGGGTGATCTTATGGAGCTGAACTGGGCCTACATGGAGGCAATACTGAACTGTGTGATGAAAACGATGGCGATGTAGAAGGTGAAAGCAATGAAACAATCCTATGTGGTGAAAGTGAAGCGATGTTGTGGCATTAAAAGACAAAAGCAAGTTATTGACACAAGATTTCGTGTATTGGTGCAACCAACAACATTTAAAGAGTAAAGCAAGCGGTGGGGAATAACTTGGAGTAACTGTAGCTGACTGGTAATGCTGTAGCCTCGTCAACTGGGTAAGAACTAGCTCTAAAAATGCGGTATCTACCTAGTTTTTATACTACAAGTACGATTTTATAAATAGAATATTCTTCGGAGCCTTAGTAAGGCTGTAAGTCCTTGGCTTTTGTAATAGCCATAGTAAACATATGGTATTTGTGGTTCTAAAGTAACAGCAAGTCCTCGACATTGCCATGTATGGATGCGAACCATGTGGTTTTATTGAGCGATGAGCGGATCATGAGGTGCTGTGTAGCTGCGGATTATTGAGCTGCAGTTGCCGTGCTGAGGTGTATGTGTGGGGCAACGATAATTCGAAGTCTTGGCACTGTAACAGCCTTAGTAAACGTGGTCTATAGTTGCCATAGCTGTAATTATCGTAGCTGGGAGGGTACTCACGTCAATCATGTCATTTTATTAAATGATTGATGGGCACATCAACTAGTGCTTCTGAGTGATATAGCAACCCCATTTTAGGATGATTGTCGATCAAAGGTGCCTTGCTGTGATGGGATACGGTAATTGTGATGCAAGGCGAGCTGGGAAGGATAACAGAGTGCGTGAGGAGTGGATGTCATGGGTTTAGGACTGGATCTGAATGTTTGTGGCTTATACTGCGAAAATCCATGGTATTATCAAGAGTTGGCAGTGTTATGGAGTGTGTGAGGGTTATAATGGCATCATTTCGAAGGTATTGGGTGATGGATGGCTAAATCTGCGAATTCTGAGTGTACAGAGCCTGGAGGCTCATCAATGACACTGCATACAATGCTCTACAGACCAATCAGTATGCTGTGGAGACCACCAGGAATTCACTTACTGCTCCCCATCAATTCCTCCTCATTTTCCGCAGGACCCGCAGAATCCACCTTAGCCTTTTTGCTAGGCCCCGCTTTTCCCTCCTCCTCGCTCTCCTCCACCACACTCGCGGACTTGGTGGGTTGCTTCCGTTTCTTGTTTCTGTCCACACTAGAAACCACGGAACCCGTCGCCCTCTGCTTACCATCGCAAATTTCCTTCAATTTCTGGAGGGCCGCCTCCTTTGAAGTTCCCAGCACCACCGCCTTGGTATCCGCATCCGTTCCTTTATCCTCCACCTCAGCAGCAGCCTTCTCCTTTCTCTCCTTCCTTTCTTTCCGCAGCTTCTTCTTAGCCGTGGCATCCGCAGCTGCCTTATCAGCCTTTGCCTTCAAATCCGCCTTTTCCTTCGCCTCGGCCTCCTGCTGTTCCTTCAACAAGCGAAGCCGCTCATCCTCCTTCTGCTTCTCCTCCGCTTTCCGCTCCTCCTCCTTCCTCTTCTCCTCTGCCCTCCTTTTCTCCTCAGCCTTCTGCTTCAAGGCCTCAACCTTCACAGCCCACGCCTCACGAGCCAACCTCAATTTTTCCTCCCGCTCCGCCGCTACCTTTGCCTCTTTCCATGCAGCATGTCTCGCCACGGCCTCCGCGTAATTTTCCTCCGCAGCGGCCCGAGACTCGATCTCTTTGACAGAAATATCCTCGGGAGTCAGGGCTGACTCATAGGGTTCGGGAGTAATGGACAGGCAGTATTCAATGGCAGAAGACATATCGAACGATGAAGGAAAAGAGATGGTAGTGAAAACAAGAGATGGTAGTGGTATGAGGTTGAGTGACAAAATTCCCATGCTCAAAAATTCTGCCAGGCATACGGTATTGATCGGCCATCAGGATCAGCGCTCTTGAGGGCAAGAATGCTAAGGGGGGGATACTGTTATGTGCATGCTGCCGGCCCCTGCTTCACACCAAACCCAACTTCAAATCCAACTCCATCCTTCACTATCGGACTCCGCGGCCTCCAACCGCTTACCATTACTCTACCACATTTGATATTTTATTTATCATTTCATTTTACTATTTCACATATTAATTCTAGAACCCGAATTCAGTAGCGAACAGACCTCCACCGGAGTCCATCGAACTCCAACTCGGATTTATCTACTACTATATATATTGTAGAATTACTTGTAGATACTCAGTTTGAATATCAACTTGGTTTAGCCAAATCTCTCTCTAACTCAAAGTCTAATCTATCGCTCTTCAAGTCCGCGGCCTCCGCTCTGTCGGACTATCTTTACTCTATCCAAACCTTCGCTCTCCGCAGACTCCGCTCCGCAATCCAATCTTAGGGCTTCAGCTCAAGGGTGACGTTGCTAATAGCTTCGCCAAAGCCCTCGCACTCCGCAGACCTCCGCTCGCGTGAGTTATCGTTGACTATTTGGCACGTCCCTAACAACTGCGCCCACAGCGAACACAAGTCAATGCACTGCTCGCCCAAGCAGCCTCCTGTTCCTCAGTGGCCCAAATGGATTCCACGATCTGCTTGGTGTCTGCAGCCTCTTGTCAGCGATTCTTGTCTAGACAGAGCAGGCGAGCCTCATCATTCTCTGGCTCCTCAATTTTATCAGCATGCATGGCCACCGCTTCATCGGGCCACATCCAACAGGACCACTGGAGCATTTTGAGGAGATCCTGATGAGCTGTCAGTACGTGCTTATGTAACACAGAAATCACACACCTTTTTGTATGCAGCCTGAGCCGCCTCCAAGTCGAACCTGGTCAACCTGGTATTCTCCAGATACAAGAGGAACCATTCCATGAAGAATTTCTCCAACCATTCTTGCAGGAGGGTGAAGGAGGTGTGCTTGACCTTGTGGTAGAAGATGGATTTCCTGCCAAGCAATCCATGTTGTTCAGGGGTATAGATAGGCTGTTGCTCTGCTGTATGGATCTGGTGGGGTGCAAGGAAGTCAGCGAATGTCAGGGCCCAAATCAAATTCTCACTTTTGGCATTTTTAGGATATTTGAAACAGTGATATAAAAAAACACTGCCATGCTGCCACCGGCAGGTTCAGGGTTTTGCCATGTGGCTTGGAATCAACTGTACAGTTCAGGGATCAGCCAGTCATCAGAAACCAATTATAGCTCAATGAAATTTTTAGAGACCGTACAATGATATCATCTGATTTTGGAAGAATGCAACTAGTAAGAGTTATTTTCTAGTGGAGGAAGTGCCTGCTGCAGGTTGTCAGCGAAAGTATTCAACAGTTCTGTCACCCCCTCAGTCACACCACTCCCAAAGATGGTCCCATCATCTGTACCATCCCATTCTGGTGAGATCCTTCCCCAAGCACCCTCTGTTGCCTCAAAGGTCCATGATGGGGACCCCCATCCTTCAATATTGCCACCCCAACTAATATCCTCACTAGGAATGGAATTGGATGGCAACCCCCATCCCTCAGTATCCCAGACTGTACCTGTGGGTGTAAGCACCAGCTGACCCCACGTCTCTCTGGTGCAAGTTTGCTCCTGTCGACATTCCAACACCAATAATTCTTGTTCTGCCAGGGCACGGTGATACTCTAACAACTCCATTTCCAACAGGAGAAAGGCTACTCGAATGAACTATCAGGTTGTACATTAGCAATTATATAGTAACTGCAATTTCAGAGATAGATAGAATGTACTGAGCAGCTGCACTGTTGTCTGTAATGGCAAAAGTCGAAATGTGGAAACTGCTAGTCAAACTCGTAGGTAGTTTTACGAATCCACCTCTTGCGTTCATCTCAAGGGATGAGCTCATATGCTGGGTATCGTTCCTGAAACCATGGGCTTTTGGGACACTCTTGAAACTACTGGCATGCAGGGTCAGAGTGCAGAGTGGAGATAAGGATCTTTCTCACCTCACACAATTGCATATCGTTATCATTTAGGAACTCAGGAATCAAATTGGCTGTCAGTTGGTAATGAGGCGGCAATTCCCATCAATATGCAAAACTACATTTACATGCCAGTGTTCTGATAAGCTAGAGCACCATTTTTCCATGCCTCCCTCAACTCTGCAGCCCCAAACATTGTGGAACAGAGTAGATCCTGTAATAATAATACACACTCCTTGACCCCCCTGACTGCCTCATCGAGAGTTTTCCAGCATGGTGTGCATCCTTCCCTTTGGTAACATTGCTGAAGATGGCAGCCCACATCCAGATTGAGCTGGGTGAATGGTGCCAGAACATCGCCCATGTATACAGCTGGCTCCATGCAGCTGTCATCTGCTGCATGAGCGTAGATTCCGACAATGAAGAGGACAGGGTCTTGACCAGAGGTGAATTTGTCCAGGTTATGCAGTATGATATTTGCAGTGGTGGTCTTGTCAACTTCAACACTCTCCTTCGGTCGGGTGGTAGAATGCCTGACAAGGTCTGAACAGGCCAGAAGTTTTAAAGAAAAACCCATGCATACCTAAGAGTGGCCTCATTGCCATGATGGCGTGTTCTTTTTGGTTTGGTTCACATCTTCTGGCACGTATAAGTCCTAGCATTCTCCTCTTGCTGGTGGTACCGATGACGAACTCAACAACAAACTTTGTCACAATTTCTGTCGGTCTGTAAGCAATGTTGCCAGAGCAGTCAGTGGGAAAGAATCATACTGGTCATAGTAAGCCTGTTGATTGACTGCATGGGCAGCGGCTCTTTCCTCTGGAGTCTGGTATTTTTGCAGCTGACCCCTTGAACATCATGGAGCGGGCAGGGATGTGGTTTCGGCAGCAAGGTCACTCATAGTGTTGGCGTGGTTGAGAAAGGAAGGACACAGTGGCCCCATGGATGTTCTCCTGATTAATAATAGAATCACAATTGTCACTAACCATGATTGCTGTGACTGCGAATGAAATGGATCTGGTTAAAAGGGAAGGGATAACAGAACAGAAAGACCAAAAGATGTCACCAATGGTCGTCCAGAATTACAAGGGAGAGAAAGAAAGTGCAGGACGTGGGTGCTGATCACTTGTAAGTATGTTTCAATAGGATTTGATGAAAGGCCCTACCTACTGATTTTAATATGATTAAAATTCATGAAGCACTTTCTGTCTCATTACCCTTGAATACACCCATATGGTGTCACATATGAGTACAATAGATTATTATCTGATATTTCTGGTGTGTCTGTGAGCAGTACATGGACTGTAGCATTGGTCATCCTCATTGTCAGTGACCTCGCTCAGTCCTGGATTGGATTTTGGACCGGAACTCCGGACCAACAGTGTCTCTCAGGGACAGCACCCAATTGCTCAGGCTGGCCAGGTATTTTACAAAGGAAGTGGGTATTTCATGAGAGAGGAAGATTTTTGAATTCAGTACTAGACAGTAAGGATATTTTTATAGTGTACAATATTCTAAAGGCAGGCTTTGATAAACTGCTGCGATGGGGAAAAGTACGACTCAGACCACATTCTTTCAACCGTTTCTCCATCCATTGTCTTGCCTACTGTCCTGGACAGAATGGGAAATCCACAACCACCAAAAAGAGAGATTTTGAGGATATGCTTGATGCAGAAGTTGGCATCCATAGTATGCAAGAGGTTGCTGTATGATGATGAGATTGCAGTGACACAGGGAGATATGCATACTATGTCTACTCATGGGGGTAAGAAACCATTGAGGGAAAGCCTGTCAGAAATGTGAGCTCAATGTCAGTATCAAGAAAATGACACCAATATGACAGACTCACTCTGGGCAAATCCTAGGGTTAACATAAAACCAATGCAAATGGACGAGGGCAGCAGTGGTGGCTCATATGCTGTGGAGGTTGTCAGTGGGATTAAGCTGCAAGAGTGACATCTTGCTTTTCTTCTTCTGTGAGGTGTCCAGGAGTTTCTGCATCTGACATGGCGTGAAGTAAGTGAAGATGAACAGGTTAGGAAACCTGTGAGCAATTGGTCCAGGGTTGGCCAGGAACTGTACAGTTGCTGTTTAAGGTTTGATGATGACACTGAGGCTGCCAAATTGGTCAAGAAGGAGGCAGTACTATGTCGTGTCGTGTTCTCTCCAAACTTTAAGCATTCACACCTTGAGAAATGTGTCAAAAGGAAAATGACTGGCCCTGAATGGGTACAATGGCCAAAGTAAGTGATTCCCACATGTTTCCGAGAACTTGTTTATAATATTGATGTCTTCTTGGCATCAGGGTCATCAAAGTATACCATCATTGGGTGACTGGGTTGTGTCAGGTTTGGCTGGATGCCCAAATCCAGGGATTTCACACTGCAAAATGTAGGGGTGCAAGCACTGTGATGGACTTCATCAATGAGGAGATCAAGGGGTACTATGAGATATACCACTGGTTCCTAGGTTTGAGGCAAGAACTGCAGTTGCCATGTTGAGACCTAAACAAGGTGTTGTCACAGAGTGACTTGGAGTATAAGATGGTGCATGAGCACCAGATGCATGGGGTATGTGATTGATGTATGGCAGTGACTTTTGATGTTAACTTGCAGTCCAGATCTTGTATCAGTGGTGGGACAGGCACACAGCATTGGTTGATGCGACAGAAACATCAAAGCCCAACTTTCCATTGGCTAACCTGCTGGCTGAGGTGTCTGGCACTGCAGCCAAGGAGACATGAGGAATGCATCCCCGGGCTCGCACAGTGGTGCAACTCTGGTTGAGGGAGCATTTTCAGGGCAGCATCCAGGAAGAGTTTAAGGCCTGGTTCACAGAGAGTGGGCTGTCAGAGAAACGATTACTTGCTGAACGGGGTAGATAGATGTTGCAGTATTTTAAAAACCTGCCTGACAAAGTTCAGAAGCTGTTTGAGCAACAGTCAAAGTCAGAAAGGTTGCCTCCACAGGCACACAAGCGAAACAAGAGGAAGAGGATAGATGAGGAGCCGGCTGACATGGAGTTACCACCATCTGAGAATGGGCAGGTGGATGGTTGCACTGGGAGCAGGCAGGCGTCAGTTATTCCAAGGACAGCACTCTCATCGGAGGAGACCACAAGGTATGATAGACTTGTCTGAAACGTAAATGTGACTGATTAGATTGATCACAGAGTGCTGGATAATATTGTGGCTGTAGCGTATCCCTGGTTGGAAACACTGAGGAAAACATTGATGTCAAATGTGACATTATTAATAGCCAGGCCTCATCCAGCTCAGGGTGGGCAAATTGATGGTGTTTCGTAAGTTTGTACAGCTTCATAATAATAGAAAAATAAACTCACATTGGATTTTAGATTGAATTACAGCTGGAATAGAGACCCAAGACCTAAGAACTGGGCAGAGGCAGGCAGTGGGAATGCACATCAGGTGGCTGTGGATATGTTCGTGGCAGTGTGCCAGGCAATATTCTTCAACTTACTAGATGACATAGCTCCTGAGGAAATGCAAGCTTGTGCATTGCCACTGGTGGAGGGCGAGCTGGTGGAAGACATTGCTGGTTCCATGGAACCCAAGGAGCAACTCGGAGATGAATCTCCAGCAGAGAATCGCATGGCTTCTGACCCAGAGAAGAAGAAGAAGGGGAAGAAAGGTGCAAAGAAGGTGAAGGCGAAGGATGGGAAGGTGAAGGAGATGGGAAAAGAAGCATTGAAAGAAGATGGTCCCTCCCCCTTGAAGCATGCTAAAACCAAGCCCTTGGCAGATGTTATGAATGTGGGCATGAATGGAACTAGTGTTTCAACAGAAACAATAGATCCTGTTCCCTCAGGATTAATACTGAACATCAACCCAGCCCTTCAACAGCAAACAGCACATTTCACCTTGCCACTGGGAGCACCTGCTGCACTGCCACATCATCTGTACAATATGTCATCAATCAGAGGCCCTAACGACATGTCAACAGAGAGCGAGGAAGATGGAGGCGTCTTGCAAAAGATACAGGAAAATCCTATCAATAAGGACACCGTTATGGAGCTGATAGATGGCACCATCATAGATCCGATGGTGGATGGGCTGTCATCTCAAGCAGATACATCATTGTCTCCTAACAGGTCTTCTCTGCCTTTCCCTTTGACAGAGGCAGACCTGCAGATGCTCGACAAGGAGTTGTGGCCAGAGTGGTTTGGTGACCTGATGAAATACCTGGAGCACTACAATTTGGGGGTTTGATGGAAGGACATGCTAGGGTGTTGGATGGTTTGGGAGGGACGTGGAGGTTTCCAGGACTTGAAGGGAGCAAAGCATGGCCTGCCATTGGCTGGACATCCAGCAGAAGTTGGTGTTTGGATCAAAAACTACTGGAGGCCAAACCCAGAGTTATCTGCAGAGTCATTGAGAAGATTTGCGAGTGAGTGGTGGATGTGGTGGAAAAGAATATAGCCAACGTAGCACTGCATGGCGATGGTGGAGGGAAGTCTCAGCAATGAGTACAGATCTACCATCGTCGGCAGTGACTGGGAGATCCTGAGAAAGCAAGGACAGAACAGGTTTGTCTCTGTGCTGGCATGTCTGGTGTGGTGGGGGGAGGGAGTAGCTTGCAGTGATGATGCAGAACTGCAACGAGAATGGGAGTGTGCACTTGAGGAATGCCATCATGTGTTATTCAACCTATTGGCAGAATCTTCCATGTCTGGCCTCTGACACATTGATGAGCCTCCAGGCTCTGTACACTCATAAATTCATGGATCTATAATAATCTAGTGATATTCTGCCCCTTCTGAACCTCCATATCAAAGCTCAGCCATGATTATCAGGCTTTTTGATCATGAATCCTATTAAAACCATTCCAAAATCATTCTGTAAAGGACTTGAATTCTGTTATGCAACTCTAATGACAAGTTAGCAAACTTAATAATTCACTACAGTCAGCAGCAATTAAAGCCTTACTAAGGCTGTTTACTTTGCACAGTTCATGGCTTAGTAAATGCACAGGAAGTTCGCGTTGCAGCACCATTGCACAGTTGCGTAGTTCTTGGAGTTGCACAGTTGCTGACAGATCTCAACTCAGCATTAGTAAGGAAAGGACAAGAATACTCTATTGCACAGTAAATAGTTTGCTTGTGTTGCGAATTAACAGGGCAAGGACAAATGTAGCTTACATACAAGTAATTCTCAAAGTAGTATAAAAGTAGCTAACTAAAAGTACGAAAAGAAGAAGGAGACGAACCCAAGGGAGTTACTTGCCCACAAGTACACTACCTTACACACCTCCTAGAACTGATACACACACCCGAAGTTATTGCTTCTCTACTGTTTATTAGAGAAATAACACTTAGTGAACTTTCCCTTTGCTAATACAGTTAGCTATAACTTTGTGTGCTTACCTCTGCTCCAAAAACTTCACTAGGAAACCTTTACTGGTTACCCTTGCGAGGCATCCTCAACGTTTTAAGTTTGCTTGCATACCTGTGTGCTTTAAAGAGCAATCCGCAGCTAGGATTGAAGCCCTTTAGCCAGTAACAACCCAGTACTACCATTTCCAAACTTAGGAAACAACACCACTTAACTCTTAGAGAGTTAGACACCTTGGGGCATTAGCTACCTTTCTCATAGAAGAGAAAGTTCGCTACCCTTGCCCTTTTAACTCAACTCAAGATTAGTACTGACTTGCTTGATATTAGGATCATTTAGAGCTATATCTTGCTTGCGCATACTTTATCTTGGACAAAACCTCGCTCACACCTGGAGCACCAGTACCAGTTAACTCACATAGAGTTCCCCAACTGAATCCACAGCTAGGATTTCAACACCACATAGTTTGCACCACATCTAGGTTGCCCCCGCTCAGCATACATCCACGTTTATGCACCTTTTCCCTTCCAGGAAAGTTTGCATACATATCCTGAGCCTCTGAACAGCCTTCAGAGAATTATACTAAAGCATAGCAATACTTTGCTACCCCACCAGGAAGCTACAGTCATCACATGGAGGTGCAAGACTAGACTTGCTAGAACCTGCCTTTAGATTCTGTGCTTGACTACACTCGCTGTTACAGGTCTTGTGTTTTCTGCCCACAGGAGTCTCTAGGTTCATCAGTGTAAACTTGACTGTATTCTTGATGGCTCATAGGTACTTTTACAGGATGTATGTAAGAATACAAAAGTATGTGCCTTGGGAGAGATTCATGTGCAGATTTGAAATGGTTGACATAGGGCCAAGAGACGCCAAGGGACTGAACTTCTTGAAAAAAAGGGAAAGCCAAAAACAAACATACATGCATATATGTGGAACTTGACACATGGGGGGCACTAGCATGGCAGCATGTGCACTGGTTGGTTGATTTTCAGTTGACTGGATAGAGATTGTTGGGGCCCGCATGGAAGCAGCCATCCAGCTGATTGAAGCGGCAAGATAGCTGAGGCATTGGCCACCAAATTCCCCTGCAAATGCCAGCATGCTGCAAAAAATGGACAGAATGGCCCAAATATCCATGATTTGGGCAAAATTTGATGCTGAATAATCAAATTTTGCACTGCAGGAGCTTCTAAACCAGGCTTGTGGATATTATCCACAATTGAGCCTACCCACTTCATGGATATATCTCTGTACTGGAGGTCTCTTTCTACATCTATGCCTGGAATGACAGCAATAATGGAAGCACAGGTCGAGCCACAGCAGAAAGGGAAGGTCCAATTGAGGATGAGCAAAGAGCTGGGAGAATGGCCTACACCTCGAGATAAACGGTGCATGGTGATGGTGCTTAGCATCAATGGGTTAGACATGGTCTCCTTATGGGACAGTGGCAGTACATCTACTGCTATGTCCCCTGTGTTCACTGACATATTAAAGGTGCTCATGTCATGGCTTTCAAACCTGGTGGTGCTACAGCTGGGCATGGTGGGAAGCAGAGCAAAGATCAATTTTGGTGCCACATCGAAGATAAAGACCAATGGCTTCTCGGAGGAGAAATACTTTGATGTGGTGAACATCAATAAATATGATGTGATTATTGGTACCCTGTTCATGCACCAAAATAAGGTCGTCCTGGATTTTGACCAGAAATGAGTTATCATCAATGGCCACCCTATGAATGGGAGGATAATCGATGGAGAAGAGGTGGATAAGGTTGCCAGGAGGTACCAGCTCAGAAAGCCAGAAGGTGCAGGGAAATGACTACACAGGTGCACGATTGAAGATGTCGAAGACGACAATGACGCGAATAACATAACTATGGGAACAGGTATCGGACAGGATGAAGTCAGAATGGCAAGCGACACTAACGCCAGGTGAACACGAGATAACTTGGATCTACAAGTGCAAAATAACAGCATTAACACAAATGCCACCATGGCAGGAGGATCTAAACATGACAATAGCTATTGTCAGCCAACCTCTTCCAAAGTATTGATAGAAGACATGGTCACCAATGAGGACAATGACAGACATTTCTAGGAGCACCATACTCCTGAGGATGATGTGGAACCACCTCCTCCCACGAAACAATGGTTCTGGAATCACCCAGTAATACCTGAGCATATGGCTTGGCCAGGCGATGGGAGGATGCCACTCAAGTGGAATATGATGATAAGCGATATCCATGGGATAGGGTTACCCATGGGTAACAGGATAGGTGTCGCATCAGATGACCCCAGCATGACGGGATGTAGTGACACGAACAGGCTCAATATACATGCGAGTTTAGACTGGCAGACAGTAGAATCTGTAGGACTATATGAGTTCACTCAGTCCTGCTACCCAAATAAACGACATTGCAGCTACCTCCACCAAAAGATAATGGTGGGATCTGAAATCAGGTCTGATAAAGTGGTTGAGAAATTTGCATGGATGCGTGATATGAACAAGCACAGAAACCATTGAGCCAGACAGGCAGAACCTACTCAGCCCAGTCCAAGGAAGGGTAAGGAAAAAGCCATGTACCAGGCTGAGAACATACCTGAGCTCTGACAACATTGGCACAATGAATATGAGGACCTGCTGCAGGGTGTACCTGAGAGCATGCCCCCCTTCAGGGAAGTCAACCATGAAATACCTCTGATTGACAAGGGGAAATGATACCACTATCACCTTCCAAGATGCCCCAACTCCTTGAAAGCTGAATTCAACAAAAAAGTTGAGAAATACACAAGGGCAGGCTGGTGGAAACTTACAGCAGCTAACCAAGCAGCGCCAATGCTGTGTCTACCAAAGAAAGATCAGCACCTGCAAACAGTAATTGATTGCCATCAGTGCAATGAAAATACAGTAAAGGATGTCACACCCATGCCAGACCAGGATGAGATCTGAGAGGATGTGGCAAGGGGAAAATATAGGTCAAAGATCGATCTATCAGATGCTTACAAACAAGTGCAGATCATGCCTGATGATATATGGAAAACAGCATTCACAACAATCCGGTGCACATTCACAAGTGCAGTCATGCAGCAGGGGATTGCAACGCACCTGCCATATTCCAGAGACTGATGACATCCATATTTCAGGATGTGATTGGGGTATTCATGCATGTATACATCAACAACATCTTTGTCTTTTCTGACTCCATCGAGAAACATGAAGCACATCTTTGCATCATATTTGACTGACTATGGCAACAAACACTGTACCTCAAGTGGGCGAAGTGTGAACTGTATGCAGAAAGAATGGACTGCTTGGGTTACATAATCGATGATGAAGGCTTACACGTGGACAAGGATAAACTGACTCGCATAATGGAGTGGCGAACACCACATACTTACCATGATATACAACAATTTGTGGGACTCATACAGTACCTGTCAGCATTCCTGCCAGACATTACAGCCTACACTGGGCCACTATTGGCCATGACACAAAATGGCAATACATTTAACTAGTGACCGATACATCAGCACTGCTTTGATATGATAAAGGTTATATGTAACAAGACCCCAGTCCTCCAACCAATAGACCCTCAGCAAGATGAACTGATATGGATCATTTGCGACACCTCAAAATCTGAGGTGGGGGTGATGTATGGTCAAGGACAATCATGGCAAACATGTCACCTGGCTGGCTTTATGTCCAAGAAGTTCACTAGTGCACAGCATAACTACAGGGTGCATGAACTCAAAATGTTGGCCATACTAGAGGCCCTGATGAAATGGGAAGATAAATTGGTGGGCTACAGAATACATGTAATCACTGACCATAAAGCTCTCGAATTCTTTACAACGCAGTCGAATCTAATGGGATGACAGATGAGGTGGATGAACTACCTCTCCCACTTTGACTACAATATCACCTATGTCAAAGGTGAGAACAATAAGGTCGCTGATTGCTTGTCTCGATATTACGAGAATGATGGTGAGGCGGACATCCCTCCTGCACAGGAATATGTGTGTGCTGATGCAAGGACCGATCCTGCTGGAGAAGACCTACCACTGGACCGATTCATGGAAGTCATAGGAAGCATGGTCAAAATACATGCGATGCAAGAAGAGGAGTGTAGGCGATCCTGGAGACTGCAGGAGAAACTCAAAATGTGGGACATCGAAGCACAGGAACTGGCAGCTAGCACGATGGAGGCATCACCACCACCAGATTCACTACCTGACACGCAGGAAGATGCAGAGGTGGACATCACCATTGAGATGATGCTTCGCTCTGGCCCACACCTGGACCTTGTATTACCTGATGATGACAGATTTACCACGAGCATTAAGCTGGGGTACACAGAAGACACTCTGTTCAAAATAGTACTGGACTCCCCAGCTGAGCACCGCCAGTTCACGGTTGACGGCAAAGGATTGATCTGGATGACAAGCCATAATGGGTCATGCATATTATGTATACCAAGAATGAAACATGGGGATCAATCTCTGCAGGGAGTAATATTGGATCAGGCCCATAGAATGCTAGGGCACTATGGATTCCAGCGTACCTCAGAATATGTTCATCGTTGGTACTGGTGGCCAAGATTAGTGACCGATGCAAAGGAATTCTGCAAGACATGCATTGAGTGTCAACAGTGCAAAGGGAACATGAAGGCCCCAAGCGGAAAACTGCACTCACTGCCTATTCCCACCAAACCTTGGGAGTCCATTGGAATGGATTTCATTGGCCCATTTCCTGAAATTACAATGGATGATGGCAAGAAACTCAACTACCTTTGGGTGGTGGTGTGCTGTATGATGAGCATGGTCCACCTAATCCCAGTGCATACCAGTATGACAGCATGACAACTCTCTGCAATCTATATGAGGGAGATCGTGCGCCTCCACAGTCTCCCTGCCTCGATTGTCAGTGATCGTGACCCAAAATTCACCTCAAAATGGTGGCATGAACTACATCGCATGCTGGGATCACAATTACTGATGTCTATGTCCTTCCACCCACAGATGGATGGGATGACTGAAAGGATGAATAGATCAGTAGGACAGATCTTCCAAGCTGGACTATGCCCTGACCAGAAAGACTGGCATGGCAAGATTGATATGTCTGAATTCACAATAAATGTGAGCATCAGCGACACAATGAAGTATGCCCTGTTCGAGCTCAATGGTGGGCACATGCCCTCCATGCTCCAAGAATTAGGGACAGCTGACAAGGTGGTCCCTGGGGTGTGCAGATATGCGGAAATCACTCTGTTGAACCTCACAGATGTGCATGACACCATTATAGAGGCCCAGGTCTTCCAGACTCACTGTGCCAACAAGAGACAGGGGGAGGAGCCACTTATTCAGACAGGAGATCTCATTTATCTGTCAACCAAGAATCTGAATGTACCAAAGGGTAGAGCACAAAAACTGTGCCTGAAGTTTGTAGGACCATACCAGGTCAAGGAAGCACACCCCGACACATCCAACTACACACTGGAATTACCTCTGGCATTGCAAGCCAGAAATATACACCCCAGGTTCCACATTAGCCTTTTGTGACTATACCATGCTAACAACGACTTACTATTCCCAAACTGGACACAACCGGAACCCTATGATTTCAGTGCCCCAGACGATGCAGAATGGTTTGTTGACAAGATTTTGGGCCACAGATGGCTAAAAACAACAGGGAAGTTAGAGCTCCACATATGATGGAGTCTTGGTGATACTACATGGGAGCTCCTCGACAACTGCAAAGACTTGGCAGCGCTTGATAGGTACCTTGAAATAATGGGTATTAAGTGGCCATGGCAACTGCCAAAGAAGCTGGACCCATCTGGTGATCATGCATCGCTGTGTGGATGTGCCAACAGGCAGCGATGAGCTGCCTGCCAACCCCGACATAGAGTGAGCATCGTCGAAAGTATTTTCATGACAATGATCCCTAGAAAAGGGATGAGAGAGGGACTCCTACCTCTTGCTCTGGTACCACAATGTTGACCCTCAAAATCTTGCTTGTCATACTCTGCGCTACAGCCGCTTGCATCTCCATACCTGGAGATGATCCTGCCACCAGAAAAAACTGGCAGCTCCCACCATGGTCACCTTCAAACAATGGCAGGAGAACACTGCCCCGACAAAATCAACTGATGATGATGCCCTTTGGGGAGTTTCCCCCTCCTATGGCACCCCCAATCCCACAGTCCACAATGGGCTGGCACAATCCATATGCATACACACTGTTTGGTCAGCATATACCATTTGGATTCATGCAGCAGCAACTGCCACCGATGTTTTACAGTGGTTTTGGACAACCAATGAGTGCAATGGTTGGGACTTTGGGTAACACACCACATACCAGTGAGGATGAACCCATGACAGTGGATACCATTACTGATAGTAGGGCTACAGATGATGTATACACTCATGTGGCCAACAATTTATGTCAGAATGGAGGAGCAGGTCCTTCTTGCAGTCATGATGCCCCACCTACGGGGCCATGAGCCTGTACACAATCGGAGTTCAAGGAAAGGATTGACAGAGGGATCGAATGTCAACCTAGGAGAATGAGCCCATCCCCACATTGCATGGTAGTCAATGATGACTGTGAGGCCCACCAGAGGAGGAAGGAAAAACAGAGAGCCACCTCCCAAGAATTAGAACAGGAGAGGTACAATGATGAGCACCATCGACATCGTGAGTCGGTGGAAGCATTGGAATGCATATGCCATCACGCTGTGACAGCTCCAATACCACAACAGGTGTTCGATATGCAGGCTAGGGACATGCTCGATGGCTGTGCCCACAGAGACGACTCAACAATGGGTGCCTTACAAGAGCAACTCTCCATGAACTTGGAGCTGGTGCGACGATGCAATGAGCTCGAAAAATTGCTGCACAAATGGCAGCCTTCTCCCAACTGGGACCACTCGCCACTGCAGAAGTGGGTCTGTGACTCACAGAACCATCAGAGTGATACTTGTCACCAGTACAATAGGGACCTAGATGATTTCTTGGAAGGAGATGGGGATTTTCCCCCATTTCAGCAAACATGGCCCCCATGGGATCATGAATGGGGACCACCACCACAATGAGGTGGTGCCCCACACACAAGGGGTAGGGACCCAGTCAAGGGTCGACCTTTGAAGCAGCCCATCAATGCTGTGACACTGCTACCTCAGTGACACCAACATCTCCCTGATAAGGAACTGCACAATGAGGATTTGGACTTGTACGACCAGCATCAATTCACTGGCATAGTGGAGGACTTGAGGATGCTGCTGGAAGAGAGAATTATGGAATTGTCCCATGAGCTACCAGCGATGCCATTGCCTGATGGATCCTACTTGCATTGCATGAAGAGCAACAGACCTGTCACTGATATCATCGACAGAGTGGGATCTAGCAGCAATGAGGGTGAGGCCTTGAACTCCATTCAGTGCAGTCACCTCTTTGTCATGTGATGGGCATGCTGTCTCTGTCACCCAGGCAGGCTACTATCTTGGTTGCGTAGGGTCAAACTCAAGGGGATGGGGAGTGAACGGGATAACTCATTTCAGGGCATGTATGGCCCAGGATTTGCATACGATCCCCATACCAATATCATGTATGCAGACTGCAAAGCTGTGGATGTGGTGAAGGTGATTCTGGAGGGACTGAGGGTGAATACTCCAGCAGATATGGAGAGTCGCCCTAACCCACATGGATTCCCCATGATGGTCTGGGAGGTCCAGGAATCTAGTACATTCATGCATATGCATAAGCACAGCTGGCAGTCGACACTTTGACTACCATGCGAGTTTCATCGCATATCTTCATTGGTAATCATGTGCTACTGGGATTTGGTGATGCATGAAGTGCTCGAGATTTTTGAGCATGACAACTGCCTAGGTACACTTGTCCAGGGAATGCCGCAACCATATTTTATCCCTCTCGACCCAATATTCCGTCAAACTGGTCAGGACTCCATGGCTAATGGAGCAGGACTGGTGTCACCTACCAATGGCTTTCTGGATGACTGGTGCCAATATATGGCCCACCACTTCTGCCCCAGTGGACTAAACCCTGCAAGTGGGATCACCATGGATGCCTCATATTGCGTGAGCTACATGAATGTGTGGGAAATGCTTGTTAGACCTGAATTTCCAATTAAGAGTAAACAATGGCTGTATCGCTTTCATACAGTCACCATTGAGTCTCGTGATGATTGGAGGTTCTGGACTAAGTTTTTAAGTGCTTAGCGAGAATGAATGTGTTTTGGTATGAATAAATGTTAGCTCAAAGCTAGGGAATATACTGGGCACCGGCAACCCTCGCCAAAATTCACACTCTGAGCGATCTCGATCAGGGCCCAATATATGTGAGTTCCATGGATGCACCTTCTGCAGCTTGAAGGAAGAAGATTCACGAGTACTTTTGCAGGAACATTTTACTCAGGACATAATTTTACATGTTTTCTTCAGGGCAATTTATTTTTTAGACCCCTGTTTACCATAGTTTCATCGCATTTATAGCATTTAAAATGCTTTTTTTTTAAAAGTGCTCTGAAGAAAACATGTAGTTTATTTTTAAATGATATTTTGTAATTTTTTTGAAGTGATACAAGGTCTGTGGAAGCCTGTACCAGGCCCATTTGAATGAGCAATCCAAAGGCTTTGCAAATATAACCAAACAAGCATTTACACAGCTTTTTGCACTTTTGCACACCTTTCAAGCACACAGAACCTTCATGAGATGCCATTCTAACTTTCAAAGATACTCTGATACCACCAAATGTCAGTCCACACAGCAAAAGGGCCAATTAACATGGGTCCATGCTGCTCATCACACTTCAATGAGATTAACATTGATTTGCTGTCAGAATAGCCAAAAATGAGCTTAGTCAGCTCACATTCTGGAACCGGGCATTGCCGGTGCCCAAATATACAGCTTTGAGTACAATACTTATATACTAAAGTGAGGGTCCTAATAATAAGTGTGCTGTGTTAGAAAGTGACAAACAAAGTACACAGTGACCGAGCATGACTGTATCGCGATGTGAAGACTCCATGGAGTCGCGGATCCTAAGGATAAGATAAGATAAGCACCAAAGATAAGATTAGATAAGAGGTGCTTAAGTAAAGAAAATAAATAAATTGTAACATTACCCCCTTATTAAGGCAGGCATCCCGACTGCTGTTATGGTATGCTCGTCAGCTCGAAGGGCGATTTAGTGTATGTTGAAGGGTCATCATTTCCACCAATTATGTCCCAGAGTTCCTCTTGATCATACCAAACTTTTTTCCCTGTCCTCGGATCTGTGTAGGATTGCCAGTCTGCTTGATTGCTGATGATCATATCTACATGTTTAGCAAGGTACTCATTGATGAGTTCGTCAGCATCCATGTTGTCTTCTCATACCCAACTGTTTGATTCTGGTTCATAGCCTTTCCATTTGACGAAGTAATCAGTGACCCAGCACCATAGTTCCCCAGCTTTTCCTCTGACCTTGTGTTCTCTACTGTTGAGGACTTTCTCGACTTTGTAGTGTTCGGCACCGTCAATGAGATCTAGCAGTGATGATGATGGTTGTTCTTGATTAGGGAATGCAGGTGGTGCATATGGGGTGAGGAGTGCTTCGTTGAATGTGGGATGAATATGCCAATTGGAAGGGAGTTTGAGCATGTACACTGAGGCTCCCTTCTTTGCAGTAATTTCGAATGGGCCCGTTCATTTGTCTGTGAGCTTCTTCTTTGGTCGTGGAAGGTTAAGGTTGGTTGTGTCGAGCCAAACCTTGTCTCCCACTTGATATTTGATTGCCGGACATTTCTTTTTGTCATATTGGGCTTTCATCTGGTTGGCAGCTTTCTTGAGGGCTCATTTGGCTTTAGCATGTATCTTTTGCATCTGTGAGATGAACATGGTCAAGGCAGGGGTGTGGAAAGGTGTTTGGGCTTTAGCTCCTGGTAGGACATTGGTGTTATAGCCGTAATTGACCTCGAAGGGGCTTTTACCAGTAGCTGAATGAACGTGGTTGTTATGAGTGAAGGCAGCGAGTGATAACCACTCTACCCAGTCATCTTGGAGATGGTTAACGAAGATTCAGAGGTATTTTTCAACTTCTTGATTGACTTGTTCCGTTTGTCCATCTGTCTGTGGATGCCAGGTGGTAGATGTGTTGGCCTTGATTTGTAGCAAGTCATAGAGGTCTTTCATGAGCTTGGAGATGAACACAGTGCCTCGGTCAGAAATGACTATTTGGGGCATTCCGTGTTTGGCGTAAACTCTGTCACATAGAATCTTGGCCCACCCTTCTGATGATAGCTTTGTGGAGCATGCAATAGGTATGATCTCTTTTGAGAAGCAGTCGACGATCATTAAGATCACGTTGTACCCCTTGCACATTGGTAGACCAGTGACCATGTCAACCAAGATATGTGTCCATGGTCAGGAAGGAATGGCATTGGAATGAAGCAGCACCACTTTTGCTTGAGTGCTCAACTTGGTTCATTGGCATGTTTCACATGTGTGGACATAGGCCTCTGTGTCTTTCTTCATCTTGGGCCACCAATATTCTCATAACATGAGTTCTTTGGTCTTTTCGATGCCTGGGTGTCCCACCGTGATGTGGTTGTGAGATCTCATGATGATTTCTCCTCGTAACACATGATCTTGGGGAACATAGATACGGTTATCATAGTAGATTAGTCCATCATCTATCTTCATTCCTTGATCGTGGTTGATGGAAGCTGAGATGTTTTTGTCCCATCAATGGTGGTCGAGCATGGCTTGCTTGATTTTGATATGAACTTCCTCTATTGTCGGCATGACCATTGCCTAGAAGTGTTTGGGTTTGAGGACTGTAACTTCATCGTTGTCCTCCTTGCCTTGTTCATGATCTGCTCTGCGACTAAGTAGGTCAGCTTTCTTGTTCGCCATTCCTGGTTTGTAGTGAAGGGAGAAGTGGTATTCTGCCAGTTCTGTTACCCATTGTGCTTGTTGGCAGTTTAGCTTTTGGGGTTTTCAGAAGTCCTGGAGATTCTGATGATCTGTCCAGATTTCAAAGTCCTGAGCTGCCCCCATTAGGTAGTGTCTCTATTTGTTGAGCATGAGCATAATCGCAAGCAGTTCTTTGTCATAAATTTCGTAGTTTTGTTCTGTAACTGTGAGGGATTTGGATAGGAAGGCAACTGGGCACCATTTTCCATCTTGTTCCTATGACAATACAGTGCCTATTGCTCCTTCGCTGGCATCTGCCTCAACATGGAATTTGCCCTCCTCCATGGGTATTGCTAGTACTACTTCTTCTGCCATCAGCCGTTTCAACTCCTCAAATGTGTTCTGTTGCACTGTTCCCCATTTCCACAGATTGTTTCCTGTTAGCTGTGTCATGGGTTTGATGACTTTGCTATATCCTTTGATGAAACGTCTGTAGAAATTGGTGAAGCCTAAGAACAATTGTAGTTGCTGTTTCTTGACTGGTACAGGCCACTTGGCTATCCCTGTGATCTTGATTGGGTCCATGTGAATGCTCCCCTTGCTGATGATAACCCCAAGGTACTCTGTCTCCAAGGTCTTGAACTCACATTTCTCCACTTTAAGGAATAGTTTGTTCTTGCATAGGACCTTTAGTACCTCGCATGTGATACATTGGTGCTCTTCCTTGGTCTTGGACATGATTAGGATATCATCAAGGTAGACCATGACGGTGTTTGATGCAATGAGATCTTTAAAGATGTCATTCATCATCCATTGGAAGGTTGCGGGGGGGTTGGTGAGTCCAAAGAACATAACTGTGGGCTCGAACAGACCTTGGTTAGTTCTGAATGCCACCTTCCACTCATTGCCAGTTTTGATGCGTACATTATTGTATCCCCATCGAACGTCGAGTTTGGAAAAGTATTTAGTGCCCCATAGTTTATCCATCAGCTCTGAGATGAGAGGGAGTGGGTATCGGTTTTTGATTGTCATCTTGTTGAGTTTTTGATAGTCTTGTACTGGTTGTAGTTTGCCATCCTTTTTCTTGATGAAGAAGAAAGGTGAGGCCATGGGTGACTTGAATGGCCGTATTCGCCTGCTTGAGAGATTCTTGTCTAAGAATTTGTCAAGCTCTGCTTGTTCATTGTGATTCAGCAGGTAGACTTTGCAGTCTAAATTGGCACTTGCATTAGGAGTGAGCTCAATTGCATAGTCCCACATCTTTGGTTCAGGGAGTTCATCAAAATTATTTTTGTCAAATAAATCAATGAAGTCTCTGCACCAGTCCAGGACCATTTCTTCGAATGTTTTGCTCTTCTTTCCTTTATTGGCCTTGGCAGCGAGGTCATTTGTGTGATGAGCACGTATGAGAATGGCCTGCATAAAGTCTACCACGAGAATAGTTTCTCCCTCTTCTAGTTCTTTGTCCCACTTGTCATCGGGATCTGTGTTGGGTAATATGAATGGAGTTTTACGGCATTGGCATTGTGCAAACGTTAATCCTCCCATTTTCAAATTGATGATTGGATTGTGTCAGGCTAACCAATTGTGGCCGAGGAAGATCTGTTTGTTGCTGAGTTCTGTGATGGCTAGATCTATCCATTCTGCATGATCTCCAACTGTGAGGTGGATTTCAGCATATTTGGTGATTGATCCCTTTTGATTGTGGGATCCATCAACATTGTAAATGGGGATTGGTGTGGCAGTAGCATAAGTCAGGATGTTGTGTTGCTCAATGAACATTCGATTAATGGTGCTGCTGGTGCAGCCACTGTCTACTAGTGCCTTGGTCAAGAGTTGGGTTCGATTCTCTAGGGTCTCGATTTGAACATCAATAACTAGATCTTTTCCCTTCCCACTTAGTGTGCTGATGTACCACTTTGGTTGTCGCAGTTCTTCAAGCCACCAAAGTGCATTGATTCATTCTGCCTTCCACATTCCTTCAATCATTTCATTGATGACTTTCTCCATGCGTGCCTTGTAGATCCAATTCTTTAGGATCGCTTTTGCCTCTTACTCTGTCTTTGCTTCCCTGATTCCATGCAGAGTCCACTCGGCTCTGAATGGTTTAAGCCATTCATGCAGGACCTTCCCAGCCTTCACATCGACCCATGAGAGTTCAACTACCATCGGCAAGGTCACTGCAATTTCTATAGTGGGTGTTAAGTTAGCCTTCTTGTTCATCATGAAGCTAGTGTTGTCTTTGTCATCAGGAACTTCATACATATGTACCTTAGGCATCTCTTGCCTTGTTCAGGCCCCCTCGTTCCTGTTGGTAGGGGTCTCTTGCATGGGGTCAGTTAAGTCCTCGGTTTTCTTGGCGTCCTTAATTGACTGGTCTTTCTCCAAAGCCCCTTGGTGAATAAGGGATTTAGACTTTGGCAGTCATACGGTGATCTCTGTTACCAGAGGAGGTTTTGCCATAGCTATTCCCTTGTAACTCCCCACAAGGCAGGGACTCCGTGGAGCTGTTTCACCAGGGGGATTGCTAGGCATTTGTTCCCCTGCCCCATCCAGTTGTACATTTGTCACTGCGTGCACCTCAAAGGGGCCACTCAACTGGTGTAGTGCTGTTAAGATGGGTATCACTATAGTGGGTGATTTGTCATTCGATGCTTTCTCCCATAATGGGTTACTTGCCAAACGCTTAGCTGGTAGTTTGACAACTATCGCAGCATCCTGTACTGTTGGTTGATTCTTGCTTAGTTTCTGGTCTGGTTGTGAAGTCCCAGGTATATTTGAATGTGTGGTAGATACTACAGATATATAAGTACATTTATTGGGCATGATATGCATACCAGTCGAAACTAAGTCCTTGGCCGAGTAAGTTGAATCATTTACTCCTTGGTACTTTCTTTTACTTCCTCGATTGCGGAGAGGGTTGTCTTCTCCTCTGTTGGATGCGTGTCCCAGTAATAGTTGAGTCGACGCAATGCTTCTTCTCTGGATTTCAGCACAGAAGGGCAGTTGCACTTGAAGTGGCCGATTTTGCCACATTGGAAACACTTTGCCACTGCCTTTGCTGCATCAATATCCATTGGGGCACCGCATCCTCCATACATTGTTCCTGTTGCTGTCTTCTTCTCTGGCATGCTTGTTGGTGTTTGACTACTTTTCTGAGGCATAGTCCCCTTTGGTGCCTGTGACTTGGGATCAATGTGCCCAGTTGTTGTACCTTCTGCCTGCTTTAGACACCAGTTGTAGTCCATACAGAGTAAACGAGCCTTCCACCCTTCATAGATGGTTGGCACCTCTCCATTGGCTAAGTATATGGTATTTTTACTTGTTTCTTGGGTGGCTTTCTTGATCTGAGTGAGCATTACTTGCTCGTTATCATGTACTCCAGCGTAATAGGTGAGCTCTTTGAATTCTTGGAAGAATTTGTCGCCATCTGGGAAGTTCACCTGTCTGAGCTTCTCCTACTGAGCACACTTGATCTGCTCATCTGCATCCTTCCAGAACCTTGCCCTGAGCTCTGTTTTGAAGTCCTCATAGGTGGGGTACATCTGTTTCCCATCAGCAGTTCTTCCTATGATCCTGGCACATAATTCCCACCATCTTTCGGCATCATCGGCGAGTCGTGAGATGCAGAAGATCACTTTGTGGGGGGGGTATCAGAAGTGCCAGTTGAATAGTTCAAAGTGCAGTTCACACTTTAGGAAGAACCAGGAGATGTCATTAGATTCTTCTTTGAAGTCATTGACTTCTTTCAAGATTTTTGGCTTGAAGTCATTATAGAGGGCAACATTTCTGGAAGTCAATGTCCAGGGAATTGGGGGAGTGGGTGCTTTTGGTGGAGCAGGATGGCACAGTAGTGCCCATTGAACAGGAGGGGCAGGAGGTTGTGGTGGTTGAGTGGGTGGTCCGCCACTGCTTCCTGATGGATCTGCCCCGGTGAATGGTATATAACCATGTGGGTATGTCTCTGGTGGTTCCTGTCCCCTGACATAGGAGAAGATACTAGCCGGTATCTGGGGTGGTGGTACTGGTGGTTCATCTGGCATCGGCTCCTAAATCTCGATTTTGGCTATGATGTTTTCATAGGGAGTAAGTACCTGCATGGGGATATCTCAGTGTATTTCATTAAAGAGGAGGTGGGTGTTTCGCTCTGCTTTGTATTGTAGGATGTTGTCTGCTGGGAGGCCTTTCTGTTTGTTCATAAAATAGTCATTTCTGGCTTGGGTTTCCCCCCAAGCCTAGACAAAAGGTAATTCATATGCAAAATAATTATATAGGTCGCAGTAATCTGCTTGTCGTAATTCAGCCAGGATGGGGACACTGAGGTCATTTGCTGTTCTTTCGTAAAATTGGATGGCGTCAGGTAGCATCATCACTGGGAGTGTTGGAGTGGGAAGCTGGGAGCATCGGCTTGGGGGACAGCTCAGGACTTTCTCCATGGATTCCATTGATATGTTCAGCTGCAGGGAGTGGCTTATTGACGGTGTCTGAGCTGCTTGACTCACTCAGCCAATGTCCAAGCCTGTGCTGGGGGGGCACAAGTAGGTCAGCTGGTGGTTGTGGCTGCTCTCAAAATTGCATGACAAGTTGTTTCCAGGCAGTTGTTGAGTGACGGGGACACAAGGAGCATTGCTCATTGACATTCTGGATATAATTGGAGGGTCCGGTGATAGGCTCCTTGATTGTTCATACAGGCTTGGGTGTGGGTTCTCTGTTCTGTATGGGCTGGTTCCAGAACTGAACCTGCCTGTAACCTGTTGGGGGTGGGGTTTGGTGGTCTGGGAAACCACAGTCAGAGGGGAAGTAGGCGCTGTACAGAATGGTAATATTGTCCCAGAACTTGCTGGGACTGACAGGGGCTGAGGGTGGTGCAATGTCGTCACTCCAAGGATTGTTGGTGGGATTGCAGAGGCTGATGGGTCTGATGTCATGGCCCACATCGAATCCCCTGCTGTCGCTGATGAAATGGGCGTACTCGCTGGGTGAGGGAGATCGAGGGGCATATGGGGTAGAGTTTGCAGAACCGGTGGGAGAGAGGACGATGATAGGTGTGTGCCTTCTGGGAGGGGTAGGAGGCCTTCTTTCTGGGATAACAGGAGAAGCCAACTCAGAAGTGATCTCCTCTCTCTCCTTGTTTCTAATGAGGTTGTGGATCAGAATCAGTCATCACGGTATGGGTGCGATGATCCATGGCTGCTGCTTGAGTGGGATGTCATTATTAGCGGTGGGATTTACAATTTGGGTGAGGGTGATGCTGGGGGTAGCATTTGGGACCTCTACTTGTCACAACAGTCCATAATGGAATCTGATAGCAATGATGAGGGCAGTGGTAAGGAAAGCGATACCAGAAGCCAAAGAGGCGGCTAGAATGATAGCATTGTCCTGATCCATGGATGCTCTGGTTAGAGAGCTAAGAAAAGCTTTGAGCTAATTGTTAGACCTGAATTTCCAATTAAGAGTAAACAATGGCTGTATTGCTTTCATACAATCACCATTAGTCTCGTGATGATTGGAGATTCTGGACTAAGTTTTTAAGCACTTAGCAAGAATGAATGTGTTTTGATATGAATAAACATTAGCTCAAAGCTAGGGAATATACAGCTTTGAGTACAATACTTATATACTAAAGTGAGGGTTTTAATAATAAGTGCACTGTGTTAGAAAGTGACAAACAAAGTACACGGTGACCAAGCATGACTGTATCATGATGTGAAGACTCCGTGGAGTTGCGGATCCTAAGGATAAGATAAGATAAGTGCCAAAGATAAGATTAGATAAGAGGCACTTAGATAAAGAAAATGAATAAATCATAACAATGCTCCTTATGCAGTTCCTCCACCCGACGTCTGTGAAGAAATTCTATGCACGATATTTGCCAGTATTATCTTCTGACCTCAGTACTATGTGGATTTTATTCACAACTGGAATAGCAAGCACACAACAGAACTGCCCATCAGCATCGCATCAGAAAGCCCAACTCTACAGCACATGGTCTTCCATGATGCAGGCAAAAACATGTCTGAACTGGATGTTATTCGGCACCTGGCTGCCTGCATGATTATGCAGGAGATGTTGGATAGCACCTATCTATGGGCATTAGTATGGATTGACCAGCACAACACAGTTCATTTCCGTGACCATAACCAGGAACTGGAAATCGAGTGTATGGAATGTCTCAGCCACCACAGCAAGCCTGTGATAGCACTATCCCTCCATGGATGGTGGTTTCCCGATGAAGGAGACACACACAGCATATGTGCATTGCTGCAATATGAGCACTACGAGTATCAATCGCCAGGCCACATCCAAGTTCAGGACCATCAGTCATGGATGCTTCGGGGTGAGGATAACCGGTTCATGTGGCTAAATGAGTTCCCACCTTCTGTACTTGAATCAGAGGCCCCAGAGATGGGATCTGATGACCCCAAACCTGATGTACCCATGATGCCAGTACCCACAATGGATACTGAGGCCAGAGTTGATGACAGTGCCCCTAATGGTGCCCCAGATGACACAGATATGGATGACAGGTCACTACCTGCACAGGCAACATCAGCAGCTCCTGGGGACAGTAAGCGATCTTGCAGTGCCTAGAGCTACTGGTGGTGCCCCGACACGACTCTCTTCATGACCGCTGATATGGTCTGGTAGGGGGGGTGTAAGGGATAGTACTGTAACCAGTACTGTACCCATCTACAAGCATTTACCAAGTACCTATTTAGTATGATCAGCATCGGCATTGCCAATGACCTCTATATATTAGCTAGCATATTATTACATAAGACTAGCTTTTCTCTTGTACACTTTCGTAGTTGATCAATATATGTTGGTCAAAGCTACATTGTGCACTTTGAGTTAAGGCCCTCCTACAGCTTGTGCCATGTAACCCTTATAGTTGCTCTTTGTATTGCCAGCCTGCCACTATTTCTGGCAGGTTTCAGCCTCTGTCTGAGTAAGAGTCACAAGAGTTCATTGGAATTCCCTTCAGTAGCAGGCTGTTTTCTCCTCGTTTTTGAGTGTGGTATTGTAGCTTGTGTGTTGCTCCTCTTTCATTTAGTTTTGCTTTCCTTGAGCATTGTAGGGCTGGAGCAGGAGAAATGAAGAAAAAAGTAGTGATAGGGGGTGCAGTGGATGTTCATGATCAGTTTCATATTCTATTACATTTTCAGGACATTTGCTTAGAGCTACTGGATATACTGGACTACATATGTGTAAGATCAATAAAGAAAGAGCAGCTAACAATTTTGACATCGGAATCATTATCTGACATATTATTAGTCAGAATAATAACTTCACCATCAGAACTGCCACTGTCATTGACATCGTCCATAATAAGATCAACAACCTCTCTATCAGAAATTTGAGCACAACTAGCAGGCAGTGATATCTGAACCCTCAGGCTAGTGCTATGGGCCCCATCCTTCACATCTGGTGCATTCAAACCACTGCTGACAATGGACAGTTCCTGTCTCATAATATCAACTCCATTTAAAGATGAAGTGGCATGAATAGTTTGCTGCTGCTAGAACAAATAGTCAGACATCAGTAGATAGAACACATTCAAAAAAGGTACATACTCGGTGATTCATAGCCTGAGACTTATACTCATGGTATTTCTGGACCATAAGGGGAAGAGCATTGCAAAGAATGATGGCAGGAACCTTGATATTCATCTTGTGGTCTTCTGATAGCCAATTGAGGTTGTTCTGCATTGCCTGGTCATCAATCAAGTGTGTCTGAATATGAATTGTGTACTTTTCAGGCAATCCAGTACTCTTCTGAATAGATTATACAGAGGAATTGGCCAATGAGCCATCTGAAACATTGTGGAGATAAACGCCAGGTGTTGCAAAAGTCAGCTGACCCATCTATGTCAATATTAGGCTTCTGAATATCAAGACAAACTGCTGGAAGATTGAAATATACTTGATACAGACTTTGGACCATGATACCAGGCCATATTTGCTTCTGAAAGTGCCTCAACCAAACATCTGAGTCCCAGTGAAAAAAGTTATTGCAAAAGGCTGCAATGCAGGCAATATTAGGCAATGGCAGTCTCCATCCTGCCACATCAGGAGGCATGCACTCTCTTGACCACAACATTTCTGGTAGAGCATAATATTTCAGAACTTGAACATTCAGAAAATCAGCTGGTATCTTGTCCACTAAAGCAGGATGTTTCGATGCACCAGTAACAGAGGGATGAAGGAATTCAGATCAAAGTCTATCTCACTATGTAATGAGAAAATCATCCAGTGCTATGCCAACCATAGTCTTTGCGGCTGTAAGCAAAGACTTACCCAAATCTGTTTGAGAGAGTGTGCAGGCCATCATTGATCCACATCCCTGTAGCCCTTTAGCATAGTCACCCCCAAGGAGAATTGCAAGTAGAAAGAATCCCCCATCCATTGCTTGAATGTTGTCCAAGTTGTTCATACACTCTGCCAAAAATAGATGGTAAAGGTCTGGATCTGCCTTCTTCTTGCGACTGCTATCTTTTTTAGAAGCAGGCAGTCTAATAGCTGCATCAGTACACTTTCAGTGAGTAAAATGAGAGCAAAATGTACTGGCATAAGACAGCCTTAGCACCAAATATGAAGACATCACTGTCTTTGGTTATTATTGTATCAATAGCCCCAATGTGATTCATCTGAGCAAGTTCCACCTCTGCCTCACCAGGTGCTTATATATTCTATGAGTGATTCACCAATTTGTGAAGAGAATGACATGTACATCATAGTGGCTGAAACCAAATGCTACAATCATATCCTTGAAATGGTGCTCAAGCCATCATGCCTTAGTGCTGACTTTCTTGCCTCACTTCATATCTGGACATAAAGGGCCATCGAAAATAAAGACTGGGATGAAGGCACATTGTAGAAGATGTGCCAAGCAGAATAGGAGTGTGTGTAGCTCTGGATTCTCCCCTGCTTGAGCTTGTCAAGCACCCCAGAATATTGCTTCAGTTTGAACAATCCAAATACTAAACCCAGGTCAAATCAGATACAATGCCAAAAAAAAATCAGGCATACCTGGCATCAATTCCAATCTTCAACATATGGCCCTCTGGCTGTTCCATACCAGCAGTAATAGAATATTCTGAGAGCAAGCAGGGCTCAGCAGCTGCACCAATAATCTATGACCCTTGTGTTAGCAGTGGGGACAAATTGAATAGATAAAAGTGTACCTTCCACAAAGTAGGGATACCCATCATTGTGGAGAGTTCAAGAGTGGTTTCAAGCTCCTATGATTTGTAATGTCTTAGCAATTAGCAGGTAGCAATCACAAGGAAATGGTGCCAGAGATCATCAAAGTGAGGTGCAGAGAGAAAGGCTAGCACATAGCAGAGTACATTCTCTGCAGCCCAGCCACCATATTGCATTGGACCCAGGGGTGATTTCATTTGAAATAGGGTGACTGAGGTGTAAAGGATGTTGCTCTGGAATGAAGGAATTGGCCCCAGGTGGGAGCATTTTGTGTTGATGTGCTATGGTCATGGCAGCAAAAGGGCAGAGAGAAAGGATGATACTGAGATTTTGTGGATATTCCAGCTACTCAGTGCTAAAAAGTGAGTGGTGGTGGTTTGGTTGAAGCTTGGAATGTTCATCATTTGGATCGCATGATCACTCTCATATCGCATCAGGTCGCATCACTTTCTAAGGCAGCAACCATAATCTGGTAGCATTACAGTGAACCAACAGAATGTACATTGCTCTGAGACATGAGATATGCCTACTGCAAGTGATAGTCAATAAGAGCATGCAAAATGGTGCCTTGGTATATACAAAACCGCATGTAAACCAGGAAATTTTTGCTAGTTAAGCTGAGATAAGTGGCTTATGCACTTAATTCTGACAGATTTACATGATTTAAGCTACATTGGTGGCAAACTACTCTCAGGGCTTCAACACTTCAATATTTATCAACATAAATTCCTGCTGCTTCCTGATGCTTCCATGGCCTGAACTGCATTGTTGGCATCTCCAGTCAGCAATATCAAAGATGTTTATTACCCACCTACATATCCCCTGGGTTTATTGATTAACAGGCAAAAGAAAATGATAAGCTTAACCTATATGATATCCTGACACCACGGTTTTCCTCTGATTCATTTTTATCATTGAAACTTCTTACAAGCTGCATTTCATGTCACTGTCTCCTACTGCACCACCATCTCCACTGTTGACCTTCTTGAAACATCTTGCAAAGCAAAACTGTCCCTCTGACAATGCTGTGACAGAACTGAATGGAGCATCAAAGAGCTCATGGTGATGCAATTCTCTTATATCCAATCTCTCACTGAGCCGCATTAAGGAAAATTTCTCTGATGCTATTGTTATCTTTCCACTCTACTATACTACACTACACTCAGTTCAAATGGGACACCATTGCAGATGCTATTGATATGTCCAACCTACAAACCCTTGCCCTCATAAATGGCAGAACAGAACAGCCATGGTAGTGAATGACACCACGATGCCTACTTTTCCCAAGTGGGAATACCATGGCACCTTATCTGTTCATGCTACCACTCACTACCATTGTGCCATTCCAAAGTACCAATTCACCATTGAAGAGGTGATCTGAATTGTTGTTGGAGGTGCAGGCAATGACTGTCAACTGGGAAGTGGAAGTATAGAGTTGGACTATTGGCTAAGAAGCTGCTAGTAAATGAGTTTTGAGCAAGCATAAGAGAGACACATACCAGGACAAGTGGGGCATAATGAAATTGTAGAAGGAGGTGAGTCATCAAGATGATCACCAGCACCAATACTGAGGTTGTTGCAACTGTAGAGAGTATGCCCTTTTATATCAACTTCTGAGGACAAGCTGAAAGACCTGCTTGCCAGTCACAGTGAGTTTTGATGCTCTACACTGGAAAAACAAGAGCAATGCACCTGTGTTTCCACCATTCCAATCTCTCACCCTCCAATCCAATGGTTGCTGTTTGCCACCCATAAGCTAACAGCAATCCAGCCTTGCCTTACACTTGTTTCATTTGATCAGTGTTGAGAGGAATGCCAGACCAGAGCCTCAGCCTCAGCACTCAGCATAGAAATGAACAGAGAAATTGTAGTCGCATGCACAGAAGCTATAACAAGCTAAGTGCATGATAAGTAGACAAAAGATGTAGGGAAAATTCTTAAGGGGCATGTCCAGCAAGAACGACCTAGTCAGGGTCCCACTTTCCATTCTTGTTGAGGGCCAGTGTTTGCATTTGGGGGTGGCAGTGATGGTTGAGGTCAGAACAAGATGGTGGCACAGGTGAGCTGGCAGTGTGCTGAGCTGCTGGATTTAATTGATTTACATTATTTTTGTAAAATTGGTCAAATATCTGTGCAACATAATTTCCTATTTTTGCTCTATAATCAGCTCAATGTGAAATGTATGACATCATTTTGATCATGTGGAGGTAGGTAGGTAGGTCCAGCACTAGTGCCCCAAATTTTTTGATCGACCCTATGTCATTTTTTTCATTCTGGTAGCCCCTTGATCTGTAGGTATGGAATATTGATACAAACCTGTTTGGGATGTGTCAAAGATGCAGTCAAAGAGTATAGGCTCAAAAACACACCTTGATCTCCACTGTCAATATGACTCTCTCAACGACACTCTTAGCAACTCACAAGCCAAACCAGCTCAGATAGGGTCTAAGAATGGAAAGCCAATAGGTCCTGGTGCTGTTGCAGCAGGGTGGGCACTCAAAAGTGTGTACAGAAATGGGAGATGGACATGACAGATGACATGGCCTGGCTGTTTGCATGCATAATGACAGATGTGACAGTAAACCATATTACACTGTTGGACAGCCGTATCTGAGGACCTGAGATGGTGATGGAATCACTGTATACCATTCCATATGAAGAGCCATTTTGGTTCTCTTAGCTTTGGCCCATATACTGTATCATGGTTACCGATAACCATACTATATGGCTACAGCACGCAGCCCTATGCTCCCCCAATATCACATGATGCATGTTGCAGTTGTCACAAAGAAGCCGGGCACTGGACAGGGAAAGTAAGTGAGGAAAAGTTTTATCATGTAATAAAGATAGTAGTATATGCATTGAATCTCAGAGAACAGGCAACATAATTAGAGAGAAAGCAAGCAGAATTCCAGGTTCCTACCCTGTCAAGCAACTTCAGAAACTGTGAAGGACCTCGGTCAGTTCTTGTATTATGTCTCCGATTGACCAGTTAGCCTGAGAACATGAATAAGTAAGCCAGCTTAGCCAGGCAAGTGCCGGATCCCTACTGAAGGAGGCTGGTGGGAGCAGTCATGCCACACAGCCTACCACTTTAATCTTGCTTTAATTGTAAGAAACTGGGGATGTGAACAGATTAGAATCTATCAAAGTGGACACAAGAATAGTATGGGTACAGACTGGTACAGATTGCGTAGCGAAGATGGATTGCATGATAACTAATAGGGGAAAATGTCCCAGGGGCTGACATTCAGAGGTATCAGCCACAGAAGGCATCGATACCGACGGAATGGCTATGAAAGTTTGATGAAAGCTATCATGGATTGTTGCACCTTATAAAATTGTACTGGGCCTGACAACGGTCGCAGTCCTAGCGTTGCGAGAAACCCTCACCCTTTTTCTGAACCACAGCAACACACATCGCGTCCCATAGGTACCTGCTCTTGGGAGCAACTCGCTCGCCCCCGCGGCATTCTGCAAAAGGCGACCTCTGGACGATGCCCGACAAGTCTAGATACTCCGTCGAGAAGAAGACCTTCAAGAAGCCAACATCAACAGCTTGTCCCTCTCTTAGTTTGTACATGTGCGGAACTGTTCCGCTCGCGCCGTAACCAATTGTCAACGGTTCTCCAGGAGGAAGGGAAACATCGACGTTTTTCTTGGCACTTCCCGGCTGATAGTACGAACCTGCAAGGGTAATCATTAGAGCGGGAAGTGGGGATCAGCAGAATGGCGTACTGATGCTCAAGTCGCTGACATCGAAATAGAACATCGAAACGTAAAGAGATACCGACATCCTATTGGTAATCTTGAATCCATAGATCGCATCCTCATCGACATCGACCATAATCACACCTTCAATGTTCATGTTGTCACCATCGGGATCAGGCATTAAAACCTCTAGGAAGTCATTCGTGTACTTCCCAGTCTCTTTGAGCTTCAAGCACTCGAGTGTGACCTTTCCAGCGAGGGGTCTCTCTTTACTAGAACGGTGAAGGTGCCAGTAAAAGTCCGCGGACCTTTGAAGAATGCGGAGAATAATGTTCAAATCGTCGTTTTTAACTTCGAATGGCATGCGTGTCAGCCCATGTTGTCGACAGAGCTGGTCCATGATCTCGAAATGGACAAGATTGCCATCCGCGGTAACGACTAGATCCGGCTCATCGTCACGGCTTTCCACCAAACGGAACCCCCTCTTTCCTGCCTTATCATTTTGCATTTCGTCAATTATCAGTTTGAAGACACCAAATAACCTTTCGTCCGGCTCGATGAAAAGACAAACATCCTGTTCCTCACCGACTCGAGTCTGCAAGGCATATCCAGGAGCTGTAAGAGGGAATGGAGTTTCATCATCGCACGCAGAGAAAACGCACGTAGCGGTGAAAGCGGTGGTATTTGAAACAACGACAGTTCCCAAAGCAGATGTCATGGTTCTGTCAGCGAAGACAGCGAACTGCGCCGTTTTTGTGATCCCATAGGCCTCGCCGGCTTCCAAAATGTATTGGCCCGGTGTGTCAGAGGATACGGCGATAGTGTATAATTCGCGTTGTGGGCTGGCTACTTTGGAATTGAACAGGCCTCGGGACTGATGGACACCTTCACACTGCGGGTCTTGTCTGTAACGGAGTGATAAGGTTCAGCGGACTATGACACGAAATTGGGCTTACACGTGCAGATCGGGCAGATTAGTTATCACGTCCGTGTAAGTAAGCTTGTCGATGCCTTTTTCCCGCAGCACGCTCAACAACGCTGAAGTAAACACGCCACGTCCATCTCTTTCTCCGGCTTCTTGTCCCTGCTTACATGCTGAAAGGAGCACGTGTGATAGCTGACCCATCTTCTCGAATCCCTCTGCAACGCCACTAGCCCGGCCATCCGGTTCAATATCATGTAAGAGGTCTTGAGCGATAGTATAACTTGCTGGGAGATCGATCCCGCGAACAATAAAATCATTGACGTCCGTTCGCGTGCCAGAGCCAGAGTGACAACAATCGAGAATGACGGTCTGTCAGTGCACATGATCAGATACGAGGCATGATAGAAGCAAGTCGAACCTTACGATGTTGTCTGACTTTTTTGCTGCGAGGTCTGCAAGAAGGTGAGAGAGCCTCATATCTAGCACACCTTGACCACATTCGGAATCGTTCGACCCGCTGGGAATAAAGTCGTGTGGAACAAGCATTTGTATCTTCCCGTTGGCGCTTGGCCATCCGAACGGCGCGTTCGCTTCAGCTCCATGCCCTGCGTAGAAGATGAGGATCGGGTCATCCTTCTTGATCGCCGGATCGTTCCCAAGGTCCGTAATCGCCGCTTCAATAGTTGTCCTCGTGGCTTCCTCGTTGCGCAAAATCTTGATTTGACCCTCTGGAACGCGGAGAGTCCCTTGTAAAAATGCATCGACGGCGTTGGCATCGGCAACAGCACCGGTCAAGTCTCTGATCCCGTTCGAAAGGTACTTGTCGATGCCGATAACGAGTGCAAATAGCGGGACAGGGCTAACCATTGCAGACTCAATGTCATACCCTAGGACGTGAAAACAGAAACCGACCGTCCAATGGCATTCGACCGTTGAGGACTGTGAAGTTCAGGGTTATTGTGCTTTTTCAGCATGGACTCTGGGAATGTCGTACGACGGAGAAGACAGCTCTTCAGGACCATCTGTACACCTGCAAATCATCGCATCAGTGAATTATATGTCTTTCAAACAGTAATTCCTTACGTTGGAGGAGTATGGGAGCTGTTATTGAAAAACCAGAGAGTCGATAGGAATCGTCGACAGAGTTGGGATGCTCCTGGCCACAGCAGAACATCCAACATAGTGCTGACTGCAATGTTGAGCCACGTAAAGAACATGTGGATGACGACAGAGTCGCAAGAGTAACGCCGACGAGTGGGAGTCTACGTGCGGCTTGGACTGCAGCCTGGCGACACTTTATATATGTAGTGGCCTCTGACATGCGTTCGCTGATTCTTTAAAACAGCCGATGGCAAAGGTGATCCGTCTGTGTATTGACGTTCGATGATCCTGTGTCTAGAAGAAGTCTTGTTAGAAGTAGCGAAAGGCAAACTCGCCCCCTTCAGGAAACGCTGCAGTGTCCTGGAGGCGAGTTCTTCACGTGTCGACGGTCATGTAGGGTACGATACGATCTATGCATATACGGGTCTCTGAGACACTAGGAAGTAATTTGAGGGTAGTCATACTGTTGGCAAATCTTCCATCACCTCCGACACCGGCGAGGGGGACATGGAGGCAGAACACGGACTGTTGGTCGCATACCAGCCAATTTATTTTAACTGAGGTCATGTTGAGAAGGCCAAAAGCAGTATCGTAAGAGAAAGACGAGTGGTGGCTGCTCGAGGGTATGCGATTGAAACACCACGCCAGCTAATGATCGGGGGAATGGTATGAAATGAAAAAAGCAAGGATAAAGCTCCAGAGTCCAGAGGTTGTCGCACATAACCATCAGCTACAGCATAGCATAAAGGTTTAGCCATGCAACACCGAAGAAAGTTTGAAAGGCTGTGGAGCGAAGAGACTCTTGATACGAAAATATTTCGACAAAAAAGGAAGAGTTAGCAGCTGGTGGCTGTGCAAGCATTCCTCCCTTTCTAGCTCGTCAAGTCTCTTTCTATGGTGCTGGTACAGAGACAAAAATACCAAATACCTGATAATACCTGGTAATACTTGGTAGTACCCGGTGATACCGGGTATTGGCCGGTATTGGCAGGTATTATCAGGTATCACTAACCGAGAAAAATCCCTCACCCTCCAATTTTTTGATACCTTCCAATACCTCCCAATACCTCTCACTACCGCCTACCTTGTTTATCTTGCCAACTCTTGGCATAACTCCGCCAATAATGTCCCCCAGTATCCGGGGTCCGACTCTGTCTGAGGCTACACTCCGCACCGCAATGTCTTCCCCTCAACGCTGTTGCCATTCCTGACCGCCACCCGTCGCGCCCGTACTGTTGTACAGCCCTGTCTATGGCTCTTCTTGCTCGACATTGTCAGCGAGCCCTTATCGTATCCGTAGTCGAACCTTACGTTTCCCATATGTGTCGAAATCTCTTCGGATTCTTAATTTTTTCCACCCAAGCCTACAATACAAACTTGCTATCTTAGATGCACTAGGACACATAATCACGTCCCGGCGCGTCCCACCCAAGTGCACACCAACTTGCAACCCAAACTATATCCGTTCTCTCTCTCTTCGCCACGGACCATCCATTCACCACCCCTGCGCCACCCGTGCCTCCTGTGTCCCAGTCGTTTTCATCCCTGTTCCTGTCTTCCAGCTCATCCTCTGTGACTCAAAACATCTTGCTAACGGCGAATGACATCTACGACCTTCTGTTCCTTGACTTGCATTACCATTACAGTACGCTGGGGTTGGACACATCTGACCATATGGAGTTACAGAACCAGAATCAGATCCAGCACTCCACTCCCCCGTTGACGGCGAAGAAGGTGCTGAGTAATGATGTGGGTGTTCCGCCGGTTGTTGAAGACCTCCGAAAGAACAAGAGTTTCGCACACCATCGTGGACAGAGTGCGGTTGTGTGTCCGCATGACTTAGTTTTGAATAGCGAAACCAACAAGCGCAAGCGGTCGAGTTGGGATGGGGCGCACTTGTAGGTTACATTTCATCTTTTCCGCAAACTTTTATTTGGGCATTTTGTTATTCGTTTTTGCATCGTTATCATCTCATCATTATCACGGCAGTCTCTTAGCATACATAACTTTTTTCTTCTTCTTTCAATGGATCTCACAATGCAATGGATAGGAATACTTTACTTGTTTAACCCATCTCCGGAGTTGCAGCCCACGTCTTTCAGGAGGGCTAATGCCACCATAGATCCAGTATACCGAAATCCCTGGTGATTGGGTGATTGCTCAAGAGGAATGTGTGGCAAATGCTTTGACTGTCTGGTGGCAGTGCACTTCAGAGACATCAACCATGCGATGTGTGAACACCAACCTGCCATATCACACCGACCCACCCCTAGCCTTGGGTCTCAGAAGGGATGGTGCATGATGCGTGGAAGGCCGTGCGCTGACGACCGAGCGCGGACATGCCTTGACGCACGGGTTTGGGGTGATTGGCGGATCGTCGTCCTCCCTGGTCATGGACAGTCCCAGGCTCGCCGGAAGTCGAAATTTTCGTGTCGTCGCAGGGCTCGGTAGCCATGGAGTTCCCAGCGTGATGGTGAAGTGAAAGCGGTTGCTGTGACAAGTAGATCAGTCAATGAGAAATGAAGTAAGATGTAAAACACACCTGCAGCAAAGCCAAACCGCTCCCCAACCGATCCAAGCATGGGATCTTCCCAACTCTCTGACCTCACTCACCGGAATGTGATACGTCGTCTCGGGGTAAAACTTGTTTCCGTGGCCTAGGATAGTGGCGGCTTTGGTCCAGGGAACGCTGTCAAAGAACAGCGGACAGGCGGGAGTCTATTGTGCATAGATCGGCCAGTGAGGAACAAAGCGAAGATAGAAAACTCACCTTCACCCACTCGCCGGAACGCGATACGGTGCGTCGGCGCAAAAATCACTGTCAGTCGATGACATGGCCGAGAAATGTTGAGGATACATCGAGGTCCTTCCGTCACTTGGAGAGAAGTATCAGGTCCACACTGTCATGAGTTAGGTAAAAAAGAAAACACACCTTAATTCATGAACAAAGACCCTGTGCATGTCCATTGTGCTGCTCTCTCCGCACACCTCCAAGTCCCTCTCTCCTACGTGTAGGGCTCCTTGCTGATGCTGCTCGCCGGAACGCGATATGTGGTCTTGGCGCAAAAACATGCCAACACCGTGACCAGGGGATCCAGAGACAACATCGAAATAGTTAGCGTCCCCTAGAAAAAATTGTCAGAGTTGATTGTCAAGAGTTAGGGAGAACAGTAAACGCACCATACGTGTTCCACGAGTACACAACCTTCAAAAATACTAGGTTCACTGGTGCTAAGCATCGACATCGGAAAGTGAAGGGCCGGATCTAGTTGGTAGAATTAGATGAACAAAACAGAACAAGAAAAGCAACGACGTACGAGTGCGAGGGACACTTTGGATTGAGGCGATCCATGTGTACGCCGATTGCGCTGCTCCCTCCATGTACTTCCAAATACCTCCCTCCTATGCGTCGTCCTCCTCCTCCCTGATGCCATTCGCCGGAAGTCGATACATCGTCTCGAGGCAAAAATCGTCCCATACAGCCATTGCGGGAATGACTGGGATTCGTGGGGATGCTGTGGGAGTGAAGGCCAGAATGGGGAAGACTCAGAAATGCTGCAGGAGGGATGGGAAGGGAGATATCAAAAGGGAATGGCCGCGGAAGGCTTCTGTGAAAATCTTTCAGCCATGCAATCATCCGATATGGATACACAACCCACCTGATACCAAAATAAACCGATCCACCGCAAAACGCGTCCTTTACACACGAACATATATCTTCGACGGCTGTAAAACCAATTCATCCGTAGGCCTAGGGAAATCCGCTGATTGAGACTGCACCAAGGATTGACGTCCTACAGGAGTCAGAACGAAATTTAGCAAGCAAAATGAGACGAAGATAGAAATAAAACCTATGAAAATCAGAGGCGGGTATCGAGGAATGAGAGAAGAGAGTAGGGGGAGAGGCGGAAAGGCAATTGCAGAAGAGAGAACTGCCTCGCCAAATGAGTAAGTAGGGCCGGCAGGCGGCAAAACCCGCTACCTTGATGCCAGGCGGGTAATTCCGAGCGCATCTTGAAACTCAGCCCCTTGTGAAATACTACGCACTGGTCTAGATATGTAATGACTTTTGTCTTAGACGACGTGCATTAGACGTGTATCTACTATTTCAAGGGGCTTCCGGACCGCTGTTCCGTTACATCGGGTTGGTCGGTCGGTCGGGCTGGGGGCACCTTAAAATTTTTTTTCATACCTGTCTCGGGAGGCCTTCCATTGCCGCAGTTGATTAGCCTGGCATGATTCATATTTTCAGTCTGACTGGGGGTGCCGTAGCGCCGTCCAGGTTCCTTGAAAGTTTATGGAGCATAGTGATTCTGCTTTCTTCGTTTCGTCTCTAACTATGCCACCTATTCTCTTAAGTTCAATAGACACGTAAGTACTATGTTTCTGCTATCAATGTATCGGAGCAAGAACGAGACATAGAGTACAGAGGCGCTTTGCAGTGCTTTACACAGGCAGTAGATTAAAGTTTTTTGTGTGCGCTGCGGAACCGTGTACAACGACGATTCAATCGTTTCGCCGAAAAGAACAAGAACAACTTCTGGGAAATCAAGCATAGATGCACATGCTAGGTGCACTGGTGCAGAAGGACCTTCCAGACGATGCCTCTGAATATTCGAGGTGGGAAAATGGCCTCTAATCGACCTCCAGTGTGTCGACTGGGCAGTAAATATTGGAGCATGAGCGCAACGGGTCGAGAACTCGTGCATTCGGAAATCCCGCCAACTTTATCACCTAGCCCTGATCCCAGTGGACCTCTGAGACGGATTCAACAGCCTGTAGTAGTCAGATAGTGGTAGTATGAAGAATTGATCTCGTGATAATGAGTAAGCAGTGATACACACCGTCTCTCCCTTCCTCAATAGGTGTGTATCGTCCGTCTGTCTAGGAGAGACTACCCTGGATTCAATGCTACAAATTAATAGATCCCTTCGCACAAAATCGGCCAGTAAGTAGCGGAGTGGCTTTGAAGCGATGTGTTTCGGACGCTCAGATAGTCTCTCGTAGACAGACGCTAAATACAAATACACGACTACGGCGGGGGAGTTTGTACGAGTGTATGGAACACTCGGAATGATCTGTCCGGTCCACGTAGAACAGACTCGTTACTAGTTAGAAAGCAGCAAATGTAGCCCTTCAGGTTCGACGACCACCAAGGTCCAAAGACGAAGCCGCATTCATGGTTTCGGCCTGGCCATTTAATCATTTATATCTCAATCGATAATTGCCGGCTTGTACACCTCTGTGTATTGAATGCCTGTTGGAATCCAAACGAGAACATCACCAGTGACTCCAAAGTGACTTAGTACGAGCCACGACCAGTCGGCTTTACTCAGCTTTTGCTGCGCATGCGCCGCCATAGGATCGGAAGGAAGGAATATTTATTACCCGACGCTCCTTAACAGAGAACGCGCCAGCGTCCGTACTACAGTCCCCCGGATGTCAACCGGATGTACATCTCATCTACAGGGATTGCGGTCTGGTGAAGTAGAGCCTGAGCTTTGTAAGCGAGGGCCGACGCATCGCTTTGTTTTGTTGTCTCGTTGAATGGGTCCCTTGCGTTCCCTTGATCTGCGAGCCCGTCCAATCTATCCAGTGGCCTGTATGCTACAGCGCTGGGTCTACTGGGGTTGCGGGCATTATCGCTTGGTTTTGGCTTCTCGTTGAATGGGTCCCTTCCCCCTTGTCTGTGTTTGAAGGTGTCCTGTATGCTACAGCGCTGGGACTACCGTGGATGGGGACGATCTCTCTGGGTTCAATGACCGCGAGGTCGTTGGATCTGGGAGTCTTCCCTTGTAAAATGTGTCCTGAGTGCTACTGCCCTGGGTCCACGGATTATTAGCTGTATGTTTGTGTACGCGCAGTACGCGCCAGAGAGTTTCGCGATCATGAACCTCCGCGTTTGTGGCCTCCAGAGATAAATATTCTTGGATCATTGCATCGAGTACTGTACATGTAAGAGAGATATGCTGGGTTTGATATACCTTGCCCGTCGCTCGTTGCCCCCACCCCAGGCAGTGTTGGGCCCCAAAAATTTTTCTTCTGTGGACTGTACAGTTGTTTGGTGGCTGCGATCGGCACGGTGCCGACTCCGGAGAATACCGATGTCACTGAGATCTCGACCATGACGTGGCCGATATCTGTGAGCATAGACGCTCGCTGATGTCTTTCTCACCTGAGGATACAGTCCTCTTCGTCGGGATAGTCTCGCTGAAGGTATATCTTGGAGGTATGGCTGATTATTGGGAGGTTCCCTTGCTGAAAGTTCCTTCAGAATGAAACCACGCTCCCTCATGCTCTGTTTGCCTCCGCTCATCACATATATCGCCCGGGACATTTCCGCGACGTGCAGAAATTTTTTCAATTGCAATTGAGGTCGGGGAGGTTTAAATGGGAGGGAGATCTGTCATGGATTTGACTGCTATCTCTCATGTCCCCCCCTCTCCAATCCGAAAAATCCTCCCCTGCGAGTGACACCCCACCCTCCATAACTCTGCGCGGTATGTCCATCATGCTCCAATATGTAGAGGGTTGTTAACAGTACCGGGTAGTCCCTCCCCTGCCTCAAGTGAGACCACCGCCCACTCTGGATCCTGCGGTGATGGCAATGGCTGCTGAGAAGTACGTCTTGCGACTACCCCTTCTGCTACACTGGTCTGATGTTCCTGGATGAAGCGCAAGGATCGATGTGGATAGGACTTCTCCCCCTCCCTCGGATGTGCTAGGAGACTCGACTCTAGTACCGAGTGATGACTGGGACCCTGATTCCACGGAAAGTGTCTCCCCATCCATGGAGGTAACTTCGACGGAGCCGGCAGCTGGTTCCGGGGGGCCTCCTGCGTCTTCCAGGCGAGGACTGACTAGGGGTCAGAGTAACGCCTCCTGGGCAGCACGCATCGCCAAAGCGAAGGAGATGGAGTTGTCCGACAAGGACAAGGAAAAAGATAAAGGGAAAGATCGTGATCCAAAAGGTAGTGATGGGTTCAACTACACACTGCTTGGTTTGTCTCCGGTCGTCAGGGGTGAGACTGCTGGCCAATATCGAGAACGCGCCGCCTCAAACGAGTCCAATATTGCCTCCATCCTCGTCAGGATGCAGGACACCGCCGAGCAGAGTGCAGCGCTCCAGGCCGAGAACCACGATTTTGCAGTTCGGGGTATTCGTGATACGAACAGACTGGCGTTGAGTGCGAGGGAGGATGCTGCTATCGCGATGGATGTATCCAGGGCTTCTTCGGCTCAAGTCTCCCAACTTACTGAGGCTTTCAATCACACGGTCGGGACTGTAGAGAACCTTACCGCGACGGCCACTTCTCAGACTGCCGCGCTCAGGAACATCCGCACTGAAATCGCCTCTATCCACGCCCACACCACTGCCCTTGAGACAACCAGTTCAGTGCTGCCTCCCATCTCTGTATCTCAACCAGCCCGGCAGGTGGTGCCGAACGACGGTCTGCAGCCTAGTGTACCTATGGTTCCCTCCCCCAACCGTACCCTAGCAGGCAGGCAGGAGTCGCCAGCTAAGCGGGGTCGTGGAGCTAGTGGTCGACCATTTGTATTTACACGTGGGGGTGCGCGTGCAAGGCTGGAAGTGCCTACAGTGACAGACAGCCCTCGATCTGCTGTCCTCTTTTCAGTCTCAAGAGATGATCAAGATCCTGTTGACATTGTACGCCGACTTGTCACTTCCTCTCCGACTCTTCCAAATGGTGTCATTGTCTCGACACGTGCGACCACATCTCCTCGCTCGACGATTGTCAACTTCCGCACCATAGACGATGCGACGTCTTTTGTCACACTCGTCCAGGGAAGTGCTGCAGCGGGTCAGTCGGGTGTGTCCGCAGCCTTTGCGGCTGATCAAAGCGATAACAATATCTTCGACATCGTCTCGAGCCCGTCCCCGAGGCGGGGAAACTGAAGGGGGCCACACAAGCACCCATCCCCATGATTCCAGTATCTCCTGATCCCCAATCTCCGTTGACGGACACCGTTTCTCCTCCTCCTTCTCACCGTCGCTTGACGACACAAAATGGGGTTTCTGTTAGTACTGATGTATTGTCAATTATGGCATGGAATATTCATGGAGAACTTTCTTTAATGTTGCGTGGCCCAGACCTTGAGCTTTTATCTTCTTATGATGTGTTGTTGTTCACGGAAACGTGGCTGGAGCCGGAGGAGCATCTCACACTCCCTATTCCTCCAGGTTGCAAATTCTTATCAATTCCCAGACCCCACTCAGATGATTTCTCCCGCCGGATGGGTGGATTGGCAGTGATGTACCGAGAAGATGTCTCTCTTTCCTGGTGTAAAGAGCTTAGTGATACGGAGATTATGGTCCTAGACCTTGAGGATGCAACAGTGGTCTTGACATATCTACCTCCCCGACAATCTCGCTGGCTAGACCATCGCGTGGCACACCCTTGCGATGTCCTGGAGGGCGTTCTAGCAGTGCGCAGCCTCCTAGGTAAGCCAATATTATGGCTCGGAGATCTGAACGCGAGGATGGGACTGCTGTCCCCACGAGATGATCTACCGAGATTCTCCATGGATTCAGCGAGCGATTCAAGAGGGAGATGGGTAGTGGAGCAATGCCGAGAATATGACCTGGATGTACTGAATGGAACGAGGTTAGACTCATCAAAGGAGGTGGGATCTTGGACTTCATTCCAGTACAATGGGTGTGTGGTAGTGGATTACGCCTGTGTCTCTCGAAATCTGGGAGACCGTGTGAAGCGTTTCCAAGTCGTAGATCTGCTGACAAGATCAGATCATGCGTATCTGTCCATCCACATCACTTCGAGTTCAGCTAAACAGGGCCGTCTACGTCCCCGCTTAACGAAGTTACCCCGCTTGACACGACAACGACGTCGTCCATTTGTGGTACTTCCTGTCCTACCACCAGAGGTTGAAACGGGATTGGCACAGGAGCCTTTTGCTTCCATAGAGCTGGACCTGCTGTACAAGTCTGTCATAGAGGCTGTAAAGTCGGAGAACGATGAGTTAGATGACCTGTATGGTGTTGCGTGCATCACTGGAGAGGTGAGGAGAGCGTGGATAGACAGATCTTGCCTGGACAATGGCCTGCCAACTGCGAGAGCAGGTGCCGGCGTCTTTTGGGGAACCAACAGCCCAAGAAATCGTTGTGAGAGAGTGCCTGGTCTACAGTCAAACAATCGGGCTGAGCACCTAGCACTTATTGTCCTTCTTTTGCACACGCCACCCGATCTACCACTCTTTGTCTCCACAGATAGCGAGAACATCATTCGGACGTATTGTCATTGGGCGCCTCATTTCGCAACCCTGGGTTGGTCCTGCAAAAATGGAGACCTCATCGAGTATGCAGTAGAAATCATACGACGTCGGAGTGCACCTATCCAATTCAGGTGGGTTAAAGGTCACTCAGGAGACTTTGGAAATGAAGGGGCCGATATGCTGGCCCGGGCAGGAGCAGAGAAGACACAGTGCTTCGCGCTGCCTCCCCTGCAAACCAATCCGACGTTTCCACCCTCCAAATCTGCAAGGTTGTGTGACGCGCAACCAAAGGTGACGACAACACTCCCAAGACAGAAGGTACCAAGTTCGAAGGACCAGGATACACTGGTTGATCTGCCGAATGATTTCCTGCCCGTACGCACGCATGGTGGTCGCGATTCAGCACGAAAGGAGCGCTGGGAACGATTGAGGGTCTTCATAGAAAGGGCGAAAAAGACGGACTTTGCTTTCTGGTCAGGGGTAAAGGATATCACAGATGTGAAAACTCCTCCTCCTGCGGTGTCATTGGAAGACATGGTGAAGGAGCTCCATGACCGTATCAATATTCCTGCCGACATTCCTGCCAATTTTGACCTCGACAGTTTACTTAGAGCGGCCATGGAATGTGACGCGATTCCTCCCACAACCATGGACACTACGCCGGATGGGTTCTTCTCGTATCATTTCACTCTGGACCAGCTAACAGCGGCAAAGGAGCGTTTGCAAATTGTGATTGACAGTTGTACCGGTTTCGACACGGCAACATATGCGCGGTTCCTTGCGATTGACAATGACGAACTGCTCCGTCTGTATAATTGCTGCCTGGACTTGCAGGGAGCTCCACGGCTATGGTTGATTAGTGTCCTTATTGGGGTGCTAAAACCTGGCAAGGATGCGTCTGTTCCGGGGAATTATAGGCTGATTGGCTTGGAATCTTGCTTCCTCCGAGTATTCACGCTGCTGATTGATCGGAGACTCCAGACATGGATGCAAGCCAACGGAATATTACCTGAAACCCAGAACGGCTTTAGGTTAGGCTATCACGGTCTCAACAACCCCTTCATACTTCGAACAGCGATTGATGTCGCGCTGGCAGAGGGTAAAACTTTGTATGTTGTTTTCCCTGATCTCACGAACGCGTTTCCTTGGCTCGACCTATCATCCCTCTGGTCAATGATGTATCGAAAGGGAATTGCAGGCCCAATGTTTGATTGGATCCGCATGTTGTATGGGGCAATGACTTATGTGGTCCGTCTGAATGGGGTCATGTCTGATCCATTCTCGTCAACAATCGGACTGATGACTGGCGATAATGGGTCACCGGGGTTCTGGAACTTCTTCTCATCAGATCTGAAGTTCAGACCACATGAAGACGATATCTGGATTGGTGAACACCAAGTGATGAACATCGAACACGCTGATGACGGTGCCTTGTTCTCTTCCGCCAAAGGGTTGCAATCCCACCTAGACGAGTATAGCTGTTGGACAAACCAGAAGGGCCTACGCGTAAATATAGCGAAGACCAAGGTTCGATCCCTCCGAAGAAGATGGCAAGCGCTACGTTCACTCTCGACAAGTTCTTGGGCGATCTCCCTCCAAGAGAGGGACTGATACTGTACAACAGTCGAATTGACCCCCATCTCACATACGGTGCCGAGGTAGCCATCGATGTGTCACTGAACGATGTCGCACTTTTGGAAAATGTCCAACGCCTCTACATGCGAAGATTACTACACCTATATAGGCGCTCAATGATTGACGTGCTCTGGTCGGAGATGGGGATGTGGCCATTGGCCTACCGGAGGATATGGTTTGCTTTGCGCTACCTTGCCAAAGTCCTATTATTGCCGGAGCATAGAATCCCGGTGTGGTGTGTAGAGGCCAACGTGACTTTGTGGACGAGGCAGAAATCATGCTGGCTGGGGGACATTGCTGTGGTGCTAAGAAGGCTCGGTCTGCCAGAGAGCCAAACAAGCCTGGAGGCCTTGACCGATGCCGGACAAGTTGTAGAGCTCATCAACGCGCTCCCAGTCCTGATCCGTGAGAAGGTCCGTGATGTTATAGAAGGATCGACAAAATTGCCGTTGATGCAAGGCAGGATAGAAAGGTTGCCTAGGAACGGCTCCAGCAAGAGTCAGTGGCTGTTTAGGGCATATCATCTGATCCGTATTCCCGCCCATCGTATAGCGGTAACTCGCCTGATAACATCGTGTCACGGTCTAGCGGTCGAGAGAGGTCATTGGCTGAAGGTGGTTGGCATGAGGGAACCAGTGCCATTCCAGATCCGAATCTGCCGTTTGTGCAAGGACAGTGTGGAGGATGAGTTGCATGTATTGTTCATGTGTGCTGAGGATGAACTCGTACGCCTTCGTGTGGAGTTCCTGAGCGAGATGTGGGCAACTTATCCAGCGCTCAAGGGCAGGAGTTCCACGCCCCTGGAGATGTGGCATACACTGCTAGCATATCATGATTTGCTCCCGAGGATTGGACGTTATGTTCACGACGTTTTGCAGCGTGTCGCAACCGAAGAACTTTATATTGATCCCAGTATTAATTACACAACATAGATTTCCGTGTCATAAGCCTTGGATACTGTTGTAGTAGTAGTTACTAGTCACACCTCTGAAGTCAGTTCTGAGAGGCCGTACCTTACGGGGGCTAAGCCGAATCAGTTTGGCCCGGAGAGTGTTCGGTACCGTAGCACTGATTTGTGTAGTACGGACTCTGGTCAGTTTCCTTCTCAGGGACATAGACCAGAATAAATATCTTCCTTCCAAGTTGGGACCTGGCGGCCTGGGCACACACACTGCACCACCAAACGAGAAGAGTCGGAGGCGAAGGCAAGTTCGAGTTCTTCTCGTTTGCTTAGTCAGCGCTTTATGAGAATTGCCTTATCCAGTGTTCGGCTGATGCTCGAGCGCTCAACGTTGATCAACACCCAACCACCTAATCGGCCACTCAATTAGTTCAGTTTTGCATCAGTTTTCAATGACAAAACCGACGAGCAGAAACGCGCCAATATTAGCCGGATCCGTGTATGGTAAATCTGCTCTAAGCTCTACATCTCGAGGAAGAACAGGAGGGGCGATTCAAAGCCATCGGTGGGGCTACGTTGCATCGCTAAATCCGGGAAAACATAATTTCCCCTGATTCCAATTATAGGGTACGCTCAGGGTTATTCCACCGCGTACGACCTTATATGATCGTATCACTAGGCCATCATTATTACACCACATTACCGTTTCATTGGAATCCTGATGGGTCTTTATACGAGGGCTGCTATGTCATACATCCATTGTGAGATATACATCTTGCTTTCCGAGATATTCTGAGACCGTGCAAGGACGACGTGAGGCCGATCCCCCAGGATAATGCAACGTATCACTATCACCTAATAATCATCATACCCGTCGTCGTCGTCATCAAGACCATCGTCGTCGTCTGGACCCTCGTCTTCATCAGAGCCCTCCCGGTCACTCTCGCTATCATCTCTTTCTATCATGGATTGTTGATCATATTCGTCGTCCTCAGCCAACTCCTTCTCAAAATCCGCACCCAAAATAAACTCTAAATCTTCGTCTTCCTCTTGGGCATCCGAGTCATCAGGTATGAATGCCTCCGAAGCATCCACCGATGGAGCCAAACTGGTACCTAGGTGACCGATTCCTCCGCCAAAATAACGCATGACCATGTCTCGGTCAACGAAACTACCAACCACAAATAAGCCATGATCCCCGAGCAAACAGTAAAAACCACGCACATATTGACATAATAATTGGCCCAATCGTCATCCTCCTGATCTTTGCGCGCTGCTCTGGCCGAGGAAGCGGATGGCTATATAAAAATGTTCCATGACTTTGTGATGGAGGCGGTGGACGAGGGGGTGGCTGATATACTGGTCGATGTTGCTCTGGCCGAGGAAGCGGATGGCTATAGGATAATGTTCCATAAATTTGTGATGGAGGCGGTGGACGAGGGAGTGGCTGATATACCGGTCGATGTTGCTCTGGCGGATGAAGCAGAGGGGTACGTGGTGATGGTCGATAACTTTGTGATGGAGACGGTGGACGAGGGGGTGGCGGTCGACGTTGCTGTGGCCGATGAACTGGAAGGGTATACCGTCCAGACCTCCTGGATTCTCGGGATGATTTAGCCCAATAAAACCAGTAGGCGATCGTCAGCAAGACCGCAGCCCCGAGAACCCCCATCAAGATAAACAAAACTCGGATAGACATGCTGGCGCAGCGGAGTTAGCGTGCTAGATGGTCTGAGCGAAGCTATGAATTGAGACAAGAATGACGGCGGTAACAAGTATTCAAATGGAACCAATGAATGAAATTTGAGATGCGATAGAACAAATGCTTGTTCTTGGGTTGGGGGGACTCTCGGATTTGAGATAACTGAGAGTTGAGCAGAGGGGAGACTGGCAATGAGACGGGTTCTGGGATGAATACCAGGATGAAGAGATGTCGGAAGCTCAAACTCGTAGCAGTGGAAGCCGAGAACTCGGTTGTTCGGGAAACCTGGAATCTGAGCAGCTCAAAGACGTAGCTGCAATGACAGATCAGGCACTACCTGAACAGAGAAGGGAGGACTTGAGTGGGTGTGTCAGGAGAAGTAGTAAGTAGTGAAGGGCACTAGAAATTCAACGTGGTCACCTGCATGATACCACGCTTGCATGGTGCATGGCCGCAAACCACGCAAGTTCGACCCCACATCGAGTAAGTCGTTAATCAACTTTACCTTGACTCTATGCATACGTACCAAAAATCTTTTCTAAATGGATCCTCTTATTTATTGTATGTTCATCCCAATGTAAACGATGCAAACGGGCCGGAGTCACTGGCGGGCGAGATGGGATTAACTAGGGAGGTTGGATGTGGTTTCACACCCGGAGAATCAGTACAGCATTGACGCCCTCGATTCGCCCTCTATTTTTCATATCCATCGAGAGTTCAAGTACTGCCTCTGTGCTTCAAATCTTAGTGGAGTTTAAAGCAGCTGTACGCACAACATTTCATGGTTCTTTGTACTATTCAAGTGCTCACTCCAGTCAAAGGATATGAGGGATCCGTTTCTAAAGAAGAGATTAGCGAGAAACAGCATCAGACAGATAGCGAGACATACAAATGAGGGCCCGTCTTTCCTGGCGCTCTGTGCCCTTTGTATTCGGTCGCTCTGTGGTACGGCGGCATCCCATCCTCCTTGTAACCGCCCTTGATAAGCCTCCTGCCATCTGGGACACATCCTCCAAATGCGCATACAAGTTCCATGGTATCGGGAGCGGATCGAAATGCCCCTTGGAGTGTATCTCGTGGCTGCGGAAGGCAACTGAGCAAGGTCGATGAGGTCCAACCTTGCATGGATGAACCAATTTATCGAAGATAGCGGAACTGATGTAGATGGGCTTGTTACCCCAATCACGGCATGGGGGTGGTCCAAGAAGATCCTGTCACGGGAAGGGAGAGGATCCATCCAATGAAAAACGAAAGCCAGAGTCGGGCTGAAGCATCGGGGCGTCGTCTGGGGAATCCTGGGTGCTGTTCCGGGCTTGCTCTTTGTCCCATCATGACGGAGGATGCCATTGCCAGGTTAACATCATAGGGCTCCGATGACATTGCCGACTAACAAGAGTTGAAGAATTCCTCTTCGTCTCGACGAACAGACTGCAGATGACAGGTGCGTCAATACGAGTTCGGCATTCGAGATGACAACGGTACGGTAGACATACCCTGGAGCCGTCCGTAACACACTGGATGCTGGTGACGCGACACTAGCATTCACCGAACGTCACTCGCTTCCTTCACTGACTTCTGGTGATTGGCATGAGGGTGGTGTTCGCAGTTGTGGTCCGTAACAGACCGTCCGCTGAGAAAAAAGCGATATCCTCTGCGTTCTGCTGCATCTGTTATTTTCGTCTGCTTTCGGATTCTTGTCGGATGCGGCCAATCAGGTCGTCAGCGTAAAACGCTGGAAGCCATGAACATGCATGGGAAGGAGGCGTTGGTATGAAGAAGACCGACGGCTGGTACAGTTACTATTAGGAGGAGGCCGGTTATCCATGGCACGTGGATGAAGAAACGGATGGTTGACTTGGGCACAAAGGACAGAGCATGTGTGAAAAGAGGATTGCAAACAGGCGAGGGTGCTGTTGATGTAGTCCTCGATGATAGTGGGAGACAGATGGGAAGCTGTGATCGGAGTTTCGGATCGCCTTCTCCATCCGACTGTGAGCATGTGCGCGCATACAAAGCCTCGTTTGATTTCTTGGCGTGGCGATTCCCCGACTTTGCAACAACGGTGGCTGCTCCTCGACCTGAACGACGCTCAGACTTGGTTCGCGTAGCCGATGCAGGGGATGGCCTAAGAGAAAGCGAGGAACAGAATGTCGCGTTTTGCAGGCGGAGAATTGGCTGACCACGCTATTGACGCCCTTGAGTACGTCGGCCATTCTCATCTCGACGCTGAACTCTTTTATTGACATTACCACAGTTCACTGACAGCTGCCGTGTTCTACGCCGCCGAAACTTTCCAAGACGAACATCCAACCATCAAACAGCCGTTCTCCCCGCTACGCCGCCGCGGTCCAACGTTCCCAGATATGAGACCCACGAGCGATGTCCAATGACACTCCGTTCTCCCTCCGTACAACAGGTGCTTCAAGCTTCAACCACGCCATGTCTGGTTCTATGTCCCATCTATTTCAAGACGAGTTCTGCGGCACCCTTCCTAGCACAAAGACCCAAGCTTGTGGCCGTTCTGGGCTTTCGGTCCAACCGGCTTTGAAATTTGACAGGCGAAGTGCTCACCAACCCCAAGGTTGTGATTCTTGTAACAGGCGCAAGGGTATCCTAGTTGATACCGCATGTTATAGCGGACCCCACCGAAAATGATATTCAGAATTCGCTGATTTACCCCAGAAGTTCTCTTCTCCCTCTTCCGTGACGTCTCACTAGCAAATGTCCGCCTCAACCTGTCAACATTACGTTCAATCCCCGGCTTTGTCGAGTTGCAATTTCCAACATAATAACTGTATGGAAATCTCGAGCACGGATGACAGCGGTGTGGACGAAGCTAAGCGTCTTCCCACTGGCTGGTCCTCCACCTCTCCCTTCCTCCCTGCCCATTCCCTCTTCCAAAAACTATCTCGTTGACGTGTCGTCCAAGCGCCTTTCAAATTGAGGAGCCACTAACTGTGGATGTAGTACCAACCAAGGAATCTCCGACGAGAGAAGGGAACTTCTGTAAGTGTGGGTGTCTTCAAATGAAGAAAGCTTTCGCTGAATGGACAGACCAGGAATATTCGTGTTTGCGAGGGCGAGTCCGGGATGCCCGGTCAAATCCACGGTGATCGCGAGCGTCCCGGTCCAGCTCGTTTCCCAGCCGTCTATTTTTTGTCTTCCTTCGCACTATTGGAGCACCTGTCACCGATACATGTAGGCCGTCAATATACGCAAACGACTCCAGTGCGTCCTATAAGAATGACTACGAAGCTCGTATTAATCCGTCTCTCCCCATACGTGACGTGGTCGACTCGATCGTACTGGGTATACTGCTCGTTTGTTATCTTGTCATCTTTCTTGTGCTTATCATTCATACTGCACGTCTCTTTTGTGTTACCTATTCTCTTCATTTACACTTATTTCTACGTATGAGATTTTGATCCTGATGTATTGAATTGGCTCTAACTATACAAAATGTAATGTTGATCTTGACTCGGTATGTGCAATATGCCGCTGCATAGAATCGTAAGACCCCAAAAAAGCGCGTCTACGGATACTTCCATGTACGTGCATGGTCGTATACACCATTCCCGGACTCTCAATAGTCGATTCTGCACGCCTGAGACAAGCGAACGCATAAGAAACAGCAACAGCAATGATACCAAGTGCTCTTTGACCAGCCGAAATACGGGGAGGCTGATAGAAGCGAAGAGGAAATCCGGGGGAGAGAAACATCCGGTAGAGAAAGATAAAAGGCAAGGATTTGGGCGACTCACGCAGCGGTGAAGGGTAATAAGATGCCACCCTGTAGCTGTTGGTTATAGAAACCGTCGACAACATCGCGTAGCTGCCAGCTTGGGAAGTACTGACGTTTGGGAAGAATATACCGGTCCAAGGACTGGCGGAGAGAACGGCAAATGCAGGACCTTTTTCAAAGATGAGATGGCTGTCTTGGAGCTGAATGTAATCATGGCTGCAACCCTTAGGACACCGACGACCCTCAGCGCGATCAATCCTTCGAGTCTTCCCCCAGCCGACCTCCTGTACGCAGGGTGAGACGCGTGGCAAGCATGAGGAATGTAAGTGCATGAGAGGGGCAACCCGTCAAGTGATGGTAAGGGCAACGGCGGGCGAAAGGGGGGATGGTGTTGTCATAGAGAGAGGGAGGTTGGTCGTTCAGAACGTTCAACGTTCAACGTTGATTGAAGGGTCGCCGCAAGGACGTTGGTTGATCCCAACGATTGATGTCCACCGTGCGCTAGAGGTGTTCTGAGCGTTGATTATATTGGGCGTGCCGATTGTTGGAGGTCATGAATATCGGGTACCTCCCATACAACAGCAGGTAGCGCAGACGTGATTCGACGATGATCCGAATTTATAGTCCAGTGAGTATCACGCGTAGGAAACGCTAAGGGTTTTCCGGATAATCGTTCACTGGATTCCGCGCCCATCTCGAATTCCAGCTCGGTCTCCGTGGTATCGCGTTTTGTGGTTTCTTCGACGTTTCGAATCGTGCAAGGTCAAGGAGAAAATATCCTGCGAAATGTCAGACAACGGCAGCGGGAGGGAGAGAGGGAAGTACCATCGATATCAGTCTTGCGTCTGTCCGAAAAGGATACTCCTTCTCAAGATGGGTTTTGCTGATACTGGTGTATATACCATCGTACTCGCTACGAAGGATCCTGCAGATATGCGATCTTCAGTCCCAGTATAAGTCCAGGGTGAACGTTTGCTTCAATATTGTTAATAGGTCAAGTGGGGAGTGACATCTGCTGATAGTGACAAGCAAGAGTCGGTGCAGCACAACCACTACATGCGCAAGTCCAAAGAAAAAACCACAATGACTTCAACAACCAGACCATATTGGGGCATAGCGAATATCGCAGATGAGGCCTTGAGGGCGGAAACGTCCACTTCTCTCTACCAGACGCGAGATCAAGGAGAATCGAGCGAGTTACTTCCTGGGAAGGTCGAGACAGACGTGGTCTCCAATTTTGAAGTGGTATTCGTGCTCTGGAGAGTCAAGCTGTTCGTTCCAGCCGCCGCCTAAATCGGAAGGAGGTACGCGTTCTCAGGTAGCCAGGATTTTGTTGTGCTTCGGAGTGTGAGTGAAGGTGAACTGAAGACCAGGAACGGAAGGGGAGAAGGGAGATGTGGAGATGGGCACGACGGAATGGTGCTGAGGGCTCTGCCAAGAGTTGTTCGTAGAGGACAGTTGCGTTAATATGAATTCAGCGTTTGAGATGGGTAGGCATATCCTGGAGCCGTCCGTAACACACTGAATGAGGGTGACGTGCTATCCCACCTGCGAGCCTCAACGAAACGCCACTCGCTGACTTCTGGTGATTAGCATGAGGGTGATGTTCGCAGTCGTGGTCTGCTGAGAACAAAGCGACATCCATTATGCGACCTGCCGCGTCTTTTATTTTCATCTGCTTTGGATTCTTGTCACATGTGGGCCAGCTAAGTCGTCAGTGTAAAACGCCGGAAGCCATAAACGTACATCGGAGGGAGGCGTTGGTGTGAAGAAGACCGACGGCTGGAATAGCAGCCAAGCGACGGCAGGTTGATTTGAGAGGATAGCGAAGGTTCAGTGAATGATGATCATGGACACAGAAATTAGCCATAACATTGACGAGGGAAGAGGCCTGTGCTAAGTGGACAGGCGAGGGCGTTGTTGACCTAGTCCTCGACGACGATGGGAGATGGAAGGGAAGCCATGATCGGAGTTTGGATCACCCTCTCCATCCATGCGCGCACATACAAAGCCTCCTCGTCTGGACACGCACGCAAACAAGAGCTCTTCCTCCAAGCCTCGTTCGGTTTCTTGGCCCGTTAATTCCTCGACTCGGCACCCCCAATAGTGGCCGCTCCTCAACCTGAACGACGCTCAGACTTGATTCGACGCGTCAACGTGCAGGGGATGGCCTAAGAGGCAGCCAGGAACACTTTGCAGGCCGAGAGGGGGGACCGTGCTATCGGCGTCCTGAGTACGTCGACCATTCTCATCTCGCTGAACTTTGTTATTGACATTGCTTGTATCTACCACAGTTCACCGACGGCCGTCGTGTTCTACACCGCCCTACTGGTTTCGCTGTTCTCTCCATTAGGCCACCGTGGTCCAAGGTTCCCAGATATCAGGCTCAGCTTCCCAGGCAAACAGCGACGAGCGATGCCCAACCGCGTTACGTTTTCTCTCCGTACAGCTTCGACCACACTATGCTAGTCTACATCCCCTCTATTTCACGACAAGTTCCGCACCCTTCCTAGCAAAAAGTCACCGGAGCTATGACTGTTCCTAGCTTTCAGCACAGCCGACTCTGACAGGCGAAGTGCTCACCAACCCCAAGACTGAATTCTGTAACGGACGCAAGGATATCCCAGTCGATACCGGGTATTATAGCAGATTAGCATACGTCTTGCAAAGCTGCCTAGCTCGACTATATGTTACCGTGAGTCCCTCGTTGAACATGACATTCAGAACGCGTTAATTCACCCCGCAGAAGTTCTGCACGTAAACTGCCCCTTCTCTCTCTTCCACAATGTCTCGCTAGCAAACGTTCACGACAACCTGTTAACAACATTTAAGCCCCGGCTTTGTCGACTCGCAAGTTCCAGCACAAATGGGAGGCATCCACCAGGACAGAATACGGAGGACTCCGAGGCGCATGTACCTGTGGCACACGATGCGTGTCGCAGTTGCTCAGACAAAGGGAGAGGGCGCCTCGTGATGCGGCTGCAGTTGCCAGAGTAGTAGTACAGTTTTCAGTTCTTTAATTTGACGTTTCCGTTGTTCCCTTTTTACCCCAGAGTCCATCGTCGGTATGCAAGTCGCACTGTCATTACGACCCTTATGAACATTGAGCAAGCACTTTGCATTCTCAGATTCGTCGTATGTGACTTTCTACTGAGCTCGATTTAAATTTAAAAAAATTACAGCAATATTCATTCGTTCCTGATATTTCCTTACCAAAATGAAATACAGTTACCGTAGCGGTGTAAATCTGTAAACCCTCCTCTCATGGAGATGCAAATCTCACTTGCCGACTCGTCGATATTTGTATCGGACCGCAAATCTACGACGGCCCCGAGTCGGTATTTCTTGCGTCGTGTCTTGTAAAGCAAGACGTTTTCGTACAGATCAGATTGCGAACACGATATATGGATTGTACAACGAAGTAAGAAAGCACACACAATATTTATCAATAGTGCACGAGGACCATCGCCGGCTGTGGTTTGTAGACCCCATACGGCTCGCCAAGTTGTCCTGGTTGTCGGAACAGTAAGACTGAGCCATACGTGTCGTTGTCAGAATAATTTGCCTGAGGGAAAACAATGGAAAACCGTTAATGTCAGATTGATAAACAGACATGAAGCGTACCCATGCATCGACATTCGGACATCGGCAGTTGATGCAGGATCAGACCAGTAGGTCTACTAATGAGAAATGAGAAGGAAAGCAAATCAAATGATACACGTACCGGATAGCCGTATGCACCAACTCCAGTCATCCTCCTGGCTGGCACAGCAACACCTGAGACAGCTCAGCCATCTTCCGTACGTCACACGTCAATGAGGACTCAGAAACATCGTAATGGCAGGATGTACCAGGCATGAAAATAATCCTCGTTCGGTACACCAACGTTCACGTCGTCGCTCTTCGTTCCTTGCTCTTCTCAGCTCCTCGATGCGACGGCAAGCACCAATTCTCCATGAGCCCAAGAGGAACATGTAGGTCAGGAAATGCCGTTTGCGTCTCTCCCTGCTCCTGCTCCTCGTCGTACCGTACCAATGGGCATGCACTTGATTCCATCCTTCGAGGTCGTGAGAGATGGCGAAGAGACTTGGCGAGTTTGAGCATTTGACGGCCGCCGGGTCCTTGTATGCTTCGTTGGCATCGATGTTCTGGTGTTGGTTGGCGTGGCAGGCAGAAAAGGGAGGAGCGTTTGCACAGCCACCAGCTGCTAACTCCTCCTTTCTGATCACTACACCGAATCGAAATATTTTCGTATCAAGAGTCTCTTTCGCTCCGCAAACTTTCAAAAATTCTTTGTTGTTGCATGGCTAGACCTTCCTGCTATGACGTAAGATGATTTTAGTGCGACAACCTCTGGTCTCTGGAGCTTTATCCTTGCTTTTTTCATTTCACACCATTCCCCTGTCATTAGCTGGCGTGGTGTTTCAATCGCATACCCTCGAGCGACCACCACTCGTCTTTCTCTTACGATACTTTTTTTGGCCTCTGGCTGGTATGCGACCAACAGTCCTGTGTTCTGCCTCCATGTCTCCTTCGCTGGTGTCGGAGGTGATGGATGATTTGCCAACAGTATGACTACCCTCAAATTACTTCCTAGTGTCTCAGAGACTCATATATGCATAGATCGTATCCTACCCTGCATGACTGTCGACACATGCGCCTCCAGGACACTGCAGCGTTTCCTGAAGGGGACGAGTTTGCCTTCCGCTACTTCTAACAAGATTTCTTCTAGACATGGGATAATGTCAATACGCAGATGGATCACCTTTGCCGTCGGCTGTTTTAATGAATCAGCCAACGCATGTCAGAGGCCACTAGATATATAAAGTGTCGCCAGGCTGCAGTCCAAGCCGCACGTAGACTCCCATTCGTCGGCGTTGCCCTTGCGACTCTGTCGTCATCCACATGGTTTTTAAGTGGCTCAACATCACAGTCAGCACTGTGATGGATGTTCTACTGTGGTCAGGAGCATTCCAATTCTTTCGACGATTCCTATTAAATCTCTTGTTTTTCAATAACAGCTCCCACACTACTCCAACGTAAGGAGTTACTGTTTGTAAGACAATTGATTCACGGATGTGATAATTTCCAGGCCTGCAGATGGTCTCGAAGAGCCGTCTTCTATGTCGTACGCTAATCCCAAAGTAGAAATTACAATAACCCTGAACTTCACAGTCCTCAACGGTCGATTACCATTGGACGGTCGGTTTCTTTTTTCACGCCCTAGAATATGGCATTGATTTTGCAATGATTAGTCCTGCCCCGCTATTTGCACTCGTTATTGGCATCGACGAGTACCTTTCGAACTGGATCCCAAACCTAAGTGGTGCTGTTGCCGATGCCGACGCCATCAGCACATTTTTACAAGAGAATCTCCGCGTTCCAACGGGACGAATCAAGAATCTTCGCAATGAGGAAGCCACGAGGTTGACTATCGAGGCGGCGATTAAGGACCTTGGGAAACACCCGAAGATCAAGAAGGATGACCCGATTCTCATCTTTTACGCAGGGCATGGTGCTGAGGCAACTGCACCATCGGGATGGCCCAGCGCCAACGGGAAGATACAAATGCTGGTTCCACACGACTTTATCACGAGCGGGTCGGACGACTCCGAGCAGGGTCAAGGTGTACTAGATATGAAGCTCTCTCATCTTCTTGCAGACCTCGCGACGAAGAAGTCAGACAATATTGCAAGTTTTCACTCGTTTCTATCGCGCAACGTATCTAATCGGGTGTACCGACAGACTGTCATTTTCGATTGTTGTCACTCTGGCTCTGGCACGCGGACAGACGACACCGACGATCCTACTTTCGCCGTTCGCGGGGTCGATCTCCCAGAGACTTACGCTATCGCTCAAAACCTCTTGCATGAAATTGAGCCGGATGCTCGGGCGAGTGAAGTTGCAAAGGGATTCGATAAGACAGGTCTATTATCACACGTGCTCCTTGCAGCCTGTAAGCACGGGCAAGAAGCCGGAGAAAGAGATGGACGCGGCGTATTTACTTCAGCGTTGTTAAACTTGCTACGGGAAAAGGGCATCGACAAGCTTACTTACAAGGACATGATAACCAGTCTGCCTGATCTTCATGCGTAAGCCCGCCTTCGTGTCCTAGTCTGCCAACACTGATTTGTCTGGTATAGGCAAGACCCGCAGTGTGAGGGTGTTCACCAATCTCGATACCTGTTCAATTCCAAAGTAGCCAGCTCACAACGCGAATTGTATCCCATCCGCGCGTCCGCTAACACGCCGGGCATGTACGTTTTGGAAGCTGGCGAGGCCCATGGAATCACAAAGAACGCCGAGTTCGCTGTCTTTGCTGATAGAAGAATGACATCTACTCTGGGAACCGTCGTTGTTTCAAATACAGCCGCTTTCACCTCCTCATGTAAATTTCTCTCCGCGCTGGGCAATGAAGCGCCATTCCCCCTTGCTGCTTCCGGATATGCCTTGCAGACTCGGGTTGGTCAGGACCAAGATGTTCGCCTTTTGGTCGAGGAGAACGAGAGGTTACTCAGTGTCTTCGAGCAGATAGCCAACGAGATGGAAGCAGGAAAGAGGGGATTCCGTTTGGTGAAGAGCCGGGACGATGAACCAGATCTGGTCGTTGCCGCGGATGGCGATGTTATCCATTTCGAGATCATGGACAAGCTCTGTCGACAACACGGGCTAACACACATGCCATTCGGGGTCGACATCGATGATTCGGACGCTCTCCACCACATTCTCCAGAGTTCGGCTGATTTTTACTGGTACCTTCGCCATTCGAGTAAACGGAGTCCCCTCGCCACAAGCACACTCAAGTGTATGAAGCTTAAAGAGACCGGAGAGTACACGGACGACTTGGAAGAGGTTTTGATGCCTGATCCCAATGGCCACAATCTGAACGTTGGAGGTGTGATTATGGTTGATGTCGATGAGGAAGGGATCTACGGATTCAAGATTACCGATGCGATGTCGGTACCTCTTTATGTTTGGATGTTCTATTTTGATGTCAGTGACTTGAGCATCAGTACGCCATCTCTTTCTCATCCCATTTTCCTCTTTAATGACTTCCTTTGCAGGTTCGTACTACCAACCGGGGGGTGCGAAGAACAACACTGATGTTTCTCTTCCTCCTGGGGAATCGTTGGCCATTGGGTACGGTGCGAGTGGGACGGTTCCACACATGTACACACTAAGAGAGGGACAGGATGTCGATGTTGGGTTCTTGAAGCTTTTCTTCTCGACGGAGTATATGGACTTGTCGGGTATCGTCCAGGAGTCGCCTTTCACTGAATTCCGCGGGGGAGCGCGAGCCGCGCCGGAGAGCAGGCGTTTGTGGGACTCGATGTGTGTTGCCGTTGTTCAGAAAAGGGGACGCGAGGGCCCCTCGCGAGGCTAAGACTGTGATCGTCCCCAGGGCTCCCAGTGCATCTTTCAAGGTGCCACAATCCGTGATGGCGTTCATTTGCCATTAGTTTTGATGGTATCGATGACTGATACCTCAGCGGACGACTATTTAACCGTTTCTTAACTCTGACCATCACCACTACCATCCCCATCATTCATTACCTGTTCACAGCGCTTCAATTTTGACTTGTACATCTCATTTCAACTTCATCATCTACTTGCTAACTTTGTTTCAGGTATATGAAGGTGTCTCTATTCCTAGGAACCGTGGACGCGAAATCATAACGGACATAAGCCCTCGCCAAAATGACACGATTTATTTTTATCACTTCTTCGCTATGGTAGGAGGTGTATGTTGAAATTCCTTGTAAAGCGCGATGAGTTGAAGTTGTCTAGTCCTCTCCTCCATATACAGCAACTAAGGGATAAAAACTTACCCAGACAATCTTGAGAATTAGTCATGGACGCTGCGGGTTACGACGTTGGAGAAACCAAGAGAAGTCTCATTTGCCGCATATCGCTGTCCACGTTTTCGTCCTTGATTTCGATGCCAAATTCAATCGGTAACTACCGCTCCTTCTGAAACGTCGGCTCCCATCTTCGTCGTCATCCACAGAAATTTGTATGCAGAAATGAAGAAGGTTGAGCCAGGTGGACGTTGTAGTTGCTGGTGAAGGCGTCATACGGTATGAAAGCAGCCACTTGAGGAGACTCGTGATGGTGTCCTTCCGTCGGTCGGATCTAGGCTAGACGAATTTCAAGGAGTTGTCTGGGGGAAGAAGTATATTTGCGACTTAGTTGGGTGCCGTCCTCCGTTTCTGCCCCTCTGTACGACGCAGACAGTCTCGTGCTGTTTATATGTATAGTCTGGGTAGACACACGACCTTACGCTGGCGCCGACGATATAGTCGCTGCTATCCGACTCTCTGTCCCTTGCTGGGGTGTGCTTCTTCTTGTTCGGTGTCTGATTCTGTGGTTGCTTTGCTTCGGTTACTCGAGTCCGAGTTCCTCACAGGCGTCTTTTTTTCCCTTCATCATCATGGAAATGCTCCCCTCATTTGTGTTTGCACAGCCTCCTACCTGTTCTTAACATCCCAGAGGCCTAAATGGATATCAGCTTCAATAACTAAGATTCGATGCTGTATTCACTTCTTTGTTCGACGGATCTAGAATAACGCAACGAGGAAGAAATAAAGATTTCAAAAAGCGTCCGTGTTCACATCAAAATAGAAGGCGTCAATGCACGTATGGATCTCTTTTGCAGCTGGTTTCCAGATAATCGGAACGAACGTGTGTGTGAACGGGCAACGGACCCTGCTACATCTATAAAGTGCCGGTCGCCTTACGTCCAAGTCGCGCCTTCAATGTTTACGGCGTCAAGTCAGTTTCCCGAGGATTTAACGTTTGCCCTGCTTCTGATAAAGCCCATGGCCTCTCCGGATCGTTATCGATGGACCACGCGCAAGATATTTCTGGATTGTAATGCAGACGCCATGCGTATTTCCCAGTATGATGGCTAACGCATCGAGGAATGAGGAAATTTTTTTTCACACATTCACGTAAGTCAATGCAGTTAAATCATCGAAATGTATTCATCGAAGCGCTTATCCCTCGGTAACAGAGGAAGCGAAATGAAGGACAAGATACCTTTCAGCGCTTATACATAACACGTTCAACCCGCTCGACTGTGGTCATCTGACACAGGGTAATAGAAGGCGTCAATAAACGGACGGATCTTCTTTGCAGCAGTGGGCCTATTGCTGTTCAGAAAGTCCGGAGAGTGCGAGCGCCCGTAGAAAGCAGAAGGAAAATAGATCCTTGCCACATGTACAGTATATGCCTGTATACGGTACGTTTATCTGAACGGTTTCCTTTTCTAAGTCTCACTAACTAAACAGCTTGTCACGTAAACGCTAAACTGACTAGTGAAGGGCATGTTCTCAAACGGATTCGTTGGTAATGAATCTGTTTTAATCTCGACCGTTCGACGAGACTCGTACACAGTTCAATGAGCAAAGAGGAGTCGATCATCTGTCATTCAGCGAAGTGGCATAATAAATCCCTTTACAATTTTGACTATAATATTAATGTAGGTATACCATATTAACTGTTGCGTTTTGTGGCGAGGTTCCATGACGCCGGCGCTAGTAAACTAAATAGTTCGGGAGTTCGAGGAGTGTAAGGTGCAAGTAAGGCGGGGTGGTTTAAAGTCGTGGGTTTGTCGTAATCACACAGCCATTCTCCCGGGGAGCCTGTCACCAATGACATACCATTGTGAGCTTTGCTTCTCTTCCTCAAGCTAATTGAATACCTGGCGGACTTCAGACAAGAACTACGCCAGCGACAACCAGAAGTTGCGGCGCTTCAGAATATCCGGAGATCGCGGTCCGGTGTAGTAGAGTTTGAGCTTTGTAAGCGGGTTAATGTTTTCAGGCCGCATCAACATTTTAAAAACTACTTTCTTAATTCCTTCCAAGGACAAAAGCGACGAAATGAAAAAGGAGGACTGCGTTAATATCAATCGGATCCGTGCAAGTATGGTAAATCTGCTCCAACGACGGCTGCTTGACAATGACTCAGTATGGAACACGCTCGCCCCGTGTGGCGTAAAAAGCCTCCCTACAGCCTCAAGGGAGTTGGAGGCGTTTAAAGAAGAATGGGAAGGGGGATTCAAAGCCGTTGACAGGGCTACGTTAAGGCACTTAAGCGCTCAAGCTCAAGCGCTTAGGCCTAAGCCTCGGAGCTCGGCTACCGCAGCTTTGCAAGAGGCGACACCAATTTCCGTCAAATGAAAGGGAATCTCCCATTGTGACAGAGTCTTTGATGCTCCAAGAGTGTCCAAGAAATTGCTCCGTAGGCGCTTACCCATCACCTCTGCATTCACATTGCTTATTCTTGATAGGTGCCTGGGTTAACTATAACTTGACATCGTCATCAAGTTCGTCCTAGCTTTCCAGTTCACCACTAGTATCTTTTCCCATTCAGACCCAAGTCATTCAGGAACGAGAGTCATGGAGAGGAGAATTTACTACCTTCGAGGAAGGACACATCCGGCCTACCTGCATAACCATATCATCCTTGACTTCAAGGAGATCTATATTTAACAAATTCAAACCCAGTGACTGGCGACTGTGTGAGTCTCCACTCGTGTCCCACCTACGACCACCTTTGGTACAGATTATAGATTCTCTCATCCTTCCTTATGGGCGCCTCTGTTTCTCCGAATTGTCATTGATATCCAAAGTCCCCCCACCCGTGTACGTACAGGGCCCCATTTACAGCGTCTTATGGATGTCAATTCGGTTCCAGTGTCTACCTTCTAGTACCGCTGTCAACGCAGCGAAGAAGAATGAAAAGTTCACATTCACATCGTGATCGCGGGGGGGTCGTCAGGATGGACTCACTATCTTCATGTGCCTCGATAACGAGAGCGCCATGAGGGACGAGGTCTCTTTGCAGCATTTCCAAACGGGTCAACAGAAGGCATTAACGCGTGGATGAATCTCTTGCAATGCCTTGTCCAAAGCCAGAATAAAAGCGAACATATGTGCAAGGTGAAAGAGCCTTGATACATCTAGAAAGTGTCGCGCTTCCTCGCCTTGCATTACAAGCTACACTGGTACAATCTCACTCTTGAGAACCCCTCTTGTGTATCTTGCTTTCCAAATCTTACGAGGGTTCGTACTGAATCTCCGTCTATCACAGCTTCCCGCCCCTTCCAATGTAAGGGATCCCTGCAGAAGGAACGATTGACCTACTGCTAATGCTCGAATCTCACAGGCCTGCAGATGGTCCAGCGGAGGGAAAGACTTCATCTTTTAAGTCGTACGTTGAACTCTATCCACGTGAATAGGCCGTAATGACTCTGTGCTTCACAGTCCTCCTCCTCTATGTATTCCTATTGAAGAGTGCATATTTATTTTCGTGTTCTAGGATATGTGCACTGATTATGCATTGTTAGCTCTATCCCGCCCTTATTTGCACTGGTTATCGGTATCGACAAGTACATGCACCGTTCTTACGGGCTGAGAGAGCTGCACGGTGCTGTTGCCGATGCTGACGCCGTCTACATTTTTTTACACGAGACACTGCGCGTTCCAGAGAACCGAATCAAGAATCTTCGCAACGAGGAAGCCACGAGAGCTACTATCGAGATGGAGATCAAGAACCTTGGAAGCAATCCCGCGATCAAGGAGGACGACCCAATTCTCATATACTATGCAGGACATGGAGCCGAAGCGAACGCGCTGTCCGGATGGCTCTGCGCCAACGGGAAGATACAAATGCTGGTCCCACACGATTTTAACCCCAGCGGGTCGGACGACTCTAAGCGAGGTCAAGGTGTACTAGATGAGAGGCTTGCTCATCTTCTCCAAGACGTTGCAGAAAAGAAATCAGACAATATTGTAATATTCCTTTTATTTCGGTCATGTATAGTATCTGACCAGGTACTCTGACAGACCGTCATTCTTGATTGTTGTCACTCCGCCTCGGGTACGCGAACAATCAACCATGATCCTACCTTTGCCGTACGCGGGATCAAACTCCCAGAAGATTACAGTATTCCCCAGGATCTCTTGCATGACATTCCGCATGACAGGGTGCGGGCGATTGCCGCTGCAAAGGGATATGAGAAGTCAGGTCTGTTATCGCACGTGCTCCTTTCAGCGTGTAAGCACGGGCAAGAAGCCGGAGAAAGAGATGGACATGGCGCCTTTACTTCAGCGTTGTTGAGCCTGTTCAAGAAAAGCGGCGTCGACAAGCTCACTTACACGGACGTAATAGCCAATTTACCTGATCTTCCTGCGTAAGCCTCCTTTCATGTGTTAGTCTGCTAATACTTATCATCCGTTACAGACAGAATCCGCAGTGCGAAGGTTTCCACCAATCCCGATCCCTTTTCAATTCCAAAGTAGCCAGCCCACAACGAAAACTATATCCCATACGTTCTTCCGATAAGCCGGGCCAGTATGTTTTGGAAGCTGGTGAGGCTCATGGGATCACAAACAAGGCAGAGTTCGTTGTCTTTACTTCCAGAGACATGTCATCTACTCTTGGGCCTGTCATTGCTTCAAATACCACCGCTTTCAACACCACATGCAATTTCTCCTCGCGTGGCAATGAAACACCATTCCCCCTCACCCTTCCAGGATTTGCCTTGCAGACTCGGGTCGGCGAGAGACAGGACATCAGCCTTCTTATTGAACGGGACGAAAGGCTGCTCGGTGTCCGGGAGAAGATAGTCAAGGAGATGCAAAGTGACAACAAAGGAAAGAGGGGATTCTGTTTGGTGGATAGCCGCGACGATGAACCGGATCTAGTCATTGCCGCGGATTTTGACGTTGTCCATTTCGAGATCATGGACAAGCTCTGTCGCCAACATGGGCTGACACGCATGCCATTCGAGGTCGAAATTGATGATGCGGACGTTATCCACCGCATTCTTCGAAGTTCTGCTGACTTTTACTGGCACCTTCGCCGTTCTAGTCAAGGGAGGCCCCTCGCCGGAGCCATCATGCTGGAGTGTATGAAACTCAAAGAGACTGGACTCGGCTTCGAGGCGGTTTTGGAACCCGATGGCGAGAATCTAAACAATGGAGGCGTGATTTTCGTTGATGACGAAAAGGATGTGAAGTATGGATTCAAGATCACCAATATGCATCCTGGCATCAAGGTGCCTCTTTATGTTTCAATGTTCTATTTTGATGTTAGTGATTTGAGCATCAGTACGTCGTCCTGTTGATCTTCATTGCCGACTCGACTGACCAGTTCATCTGCTTTTTTAGCTCCTTATTATCAACCGGGAAGTGCGAAAGACGGCGCCGTTGATTTCTCTCTCCCTCCTGGAGAATCGTTGACCATCGGGTACGGTGCAAGTGGGACGCCTCCGAGCAGGTTGACACCAAGAAAGGGACAAGGCGTTGAGGTCGGCTTCTTGAAGCTCTTCTTCTCGACAGAATATATGGACTTGTCGGGCATCGTCCAGAGTTCACCTTTCACGGAATGCCGCCAGAGTATTTCGGTTAAGAAGAAGGGCAGGTACGTATGGGACACGATGTGTATTGCAATTGTTCAGAAAAACAGAGAGGGTATCTCGCACGACTGCAAGAGTTGGGGTGGCAAGGCCAACTTCCAAGGTATGACAACCAACCATGGCTCTCATGTCGATCATTTTCTCTGGTCCTGATGCCTTCGGCATTTGATACCACAGAATTTATGGGTAGTATGTAGTCATCCAAATGTTATGATGACAGTTATAAACAAGCAGTTCACATTTATATTTTCGACGCGGAGTGTACGGCCGTCCTCTGCAACATCCACCTATGTTTTCTGACATATAACTCAGTTAATTGTCATGCAGTGTTACCAGAGTTAATGTTAATTTTCGGCAAATCTTCCTACACATTGGGGATCCGTGGACCCTGTTTGATAGATATAGTGCGGAATTGATGGCGAAGATGGAAAGGGGAAGAAACATTCACATGCACGTCACCGTAGTCTTCATGATGTATTCATCGTCCTCACGTCCCTCTATAGCGAGAGCGAACTCAGCGAAAAGGAGGAAGACTTACGAGATTGCATAGCGCACGTCTAAATTGATTCCTTTAACCTAAGAGAGTACATCAATTGATCGAAGGCATCAATCACTATCGATGGGTTATGCACCAGACGTTTTTGGACATCAATCTAGATTTAATGATGCTGTGTGTATTTATTTACCCCCGTATGACAGGCGGCACTGGAAGCGAAGAAGGAAGACAGATAAGCAAACATTCACGTCACTGCAACCGTCACAGTATATTCATCGGAGTCTCCGTTCCATCCCTCGATGACAGAGAAATCGAGATGGGGGACAAGGTTTCTAACTTCGGCACATCTGACACGATTTTTCCCACCACCCCGCCCGAGAGTGTACATCATCTGACGCGGATTACTAGGCGCCAATACACAGATAGATCTGGTTTTGAAAAATTAGATGGCAAAACGGTCAACCCATGCGCAAGGTGAAAGAGTAACGGAATCTGCTACACCTATAAAGTGTCGCACCTCCGAGTCTTATGTCCTACAGTACAAGTTACACATACAGCTTTAGTAGTCTTGAGTCTACCTTCTGCGTCTCAGTTTTTCATCGGCATGTTTCTTGACTGGCTCAACATCACAGTCACCACTGTGTTCGACCTGCTATGGTATCTGGTCGTGTCAGTAACTTCCCTTGGATTCTTTTGACGCTTCTTGTTGAATCTCTGCTTTCAATTACAGCTCCCCGCCTCCTCTAACGTAGGGGATCCCTGCGAACAAAACGATTGACTTACTGACGCTCGAATCTTGCAGGCCTCCGAATCAGGCTGCAGATGGTCCAGTGAAGGCAACATTTCCATCTCCTCAGTCGAATGATGACAGCTTCCCGCCTCCCCTAACGTAAGGGATTCTTGCGAAAAAGACAATTGACTAACTGACGCTCGAATCTTGCAGGTCTCAGGCTGCCACAGATAGCCCAGCGAAGGAAACACTTCCATCTCCTCAGCCGTACGTCGATCCCCATCCATATGAATACACTATAATGACTCTGTGCTTCATAGTCCTCCTCAGTGTACTCCCATTGAACAGTTCGTATATGATATTTCGCGTCCCAGGATTTTCGCATTGATTACATGATTGTTAGGCCTACCCCGCCCCTATTTGCACTGGTTATCGGCATCGATGAATATGCTGACCCGGACCTGCACGATCTGACTGGTGCTGTTGCCGATGCTGATGCTGTCAAAGATTTTTTACAAAAGACCCTCCATGTTTCAGAGCACCAGATCAAGAATCTTCGCAACAAGGACGTCACGAGAGTTACCATCGAGGAAGAGATTAAGAACCTTGGGGACAATCCGGCGATCAAGAGGGGCGACCCGATTCTCATCTTCTATGCAGGGCATGGAGCCGTCGTGAACGCGCCGCCAGGATGGCCCACTGGTAGTACTGACAGGAAGATACAAATGCTGGTTCCTCACGACTTTAAAAAGGAAGGGTCGGACAACATCAAACGAGGTCAAGGCGTCCTAGATGTGAGGCTCTCTCATCTTCTCCAGGACATCGCAGATAAAAAGTCAGACAACATCGTGAGCTCCCACCCGTTTCTATCACGTATGGTATCTGACCATGTCCACCGACAGACTGTCATTCTTGATTGTTGTCACTCTGGCTCGGGCACACGCGATGATCAGACTTTCGCTGTCCGCGGGATCGATCTCCCAGCGTCTTACACTATCCCCAATGATCTCCACCCGCATGACCCAGGTGCCAGAGCGGATTTCGTTCCAGAGAGATTCAAGAAGGCAGGGTTGTTGTCACACGTGCTCCTTTCAGCATGTAAGGCGGAGCAAGTCGCCAGGGAGATCCCCACTACCGAGGAGTCGAAAAAGGGTAAACGTGGTGTCTTTACTTCAGAGTTGTTGAGCATGTTACAAGAGCATGGGGTCGACAAGCTTACTTACACGGACGTAATAGCCAATCTTCCTGATCTGCCCGCGTATGCCCACTTTCCTTTCCTAGTCTGCTAATACTGATCTGTCCTTTACAGACAAGATCCGCAGTGTGAAGGTGACCACCGAGACCGATGCCTTTTCAATTCCAAAGTAGCCAGCCCACACCGCGAAATATACACCATCCGCGCATCCCAGCCGTCCCAGCCTGAGGACCGTGACCGTGGTGTGACGCCAGAGTCCGCCCCGACCGCCCCGACGCCGGAGCAATACGTTTTGGAAGCCGGCGAGGCCCATGGGATCACAAAGAACGCCGAGTTCATCATCTTCGCTGACAGAACCAAGGCATCCGAGTCTGCGTGGGAAACTCGGAGTGCTCTTGGAACTGTCATTGCAGTAAATACTACTGCTTTCACCACCACGTGCGATTTCTCCCCACGCGGCGATAAAACGCAGCGATTCGCCCTTCCTAATCCCGGAGTTGCCTTGCAAACTCGAGTCGGTGATGGACAGGATGTTCGCCTTTTCATCGAGCTGGCCCCAGAACTCATCCCTGTCTTTGAGCAGATAGCCAAGGAAATGAAAAGTAGCGAAGCAGCAAAGAGGACATTCTTTTTGGTGGACAGCCGCGAGGATAAGCCGGATCTGGTCGTTACCACAGATGGCGACCACGTCCATTTCGAGATCATGCATGAGCGCTGTCGCCAACATGGGCTAATACATATGCCCTTCACCGAAGTCAAGATCGATGATTCAGACACTATCCACCGCGTTCTTCGAAGTTCCGCTGATTTTTACTGGCACCTTCATCGTTCGAGTCAAGGGAGCCCCCTCGCTGGAAAGGTCAACCTCGAGTGCATGAAGCTCAACGAGACCGGGGAGTACACGGATGACTTGGAAGAGGTCTTGATGCCTGATCCCAATGGTCATAATCTGAACGTTGGCGGTGTGATTATGGTCGATGTCAATGAGGATGCGATCTACGGATTCAAGATCACCAATACGTCGGCGGTACCTCTTTATGTTTGGATGTTCTATTTCGATATCAGTGATTTGAGTATCAGTAAGCCGTCTTTCTCATTCTGACGGTCTGCTCTAATGACTCCCTTTGCAGGTTCGTACTATCAACCTGGACATGCGAAGAATGACGCGGACTTTTCTCTGCCTCCTCGAGACTCGTTGACCATCGGGTATGGTGCGAGTGGGACGGTTCCGCACATGTACAGACTCAGAGAGGGACAAGATGTTGATGTCGGCTTCTTGAAGATTTTCTTCTCGACGGAGTATATGGATTTGTCGGGTGTCGTCCAGAGGTCGCCTTTTGAAGACGTCCGCCAGGATGTGGAAAAAAAGGCGAGAACTCCGAGGTACCTGTGGCACACAATGTGTGTTCCAGTTGTTCAGACGAAGGGAGGGGGCGCCTCGTGATGCGGCTGCAGTTGCCAGAGTAGTAGTACAGTTTTCAATTCTTTAATTTGGTGCATTTCCGTTGTTCCCTTTTTACCCCAGAGTCCGTCATCATATGCAAGTCGCAATGTCGTTACGACCGTTATAGGCAAACACTTTGCATTCTCAGATTCGTCGTATGTGACTTTCTACTGAACTTGTTTTTTTTTTCTTAAAAGTTCTTACAGATTTTAACCTCGCACGACCAATGGTTATGATCTTGGTTTCTTCTCATTATTGTTGGAATTTTACAGTGTGTCATGACAGTTTGACCAAGACAACACATGTAATATATCATCCTCTGCACGGAATGTACGCAACGTACCCGATCACTCTTGAATTCCGGCCGAGAATGCGAGTTGGTTAGCTTCTACCGGACTCAATTTGTGATTTTGTGTCATGATATTCAGTATTTACATCTAATGCACGGTTATGATACTTGAGCATTGTTGCAGCATGTTCGTATAAGCGAGTCAATTTCTAGTGCGAGGGACTTTATTTCCTCTAAAACGACGGCAAAATCTCCCTATTGCTGCGAAACAGACGAGTCGACAATTCATTAGATGCCATGGCTGTAAAGGCTAAAGCAGTCGTATATCGTATGGGAACCTCTGGTTAACCTTTCTTTTTTTGATTCCTTTTCGTTCGGATTTGGACGGGGATACCCAGCATATTGAACGGAAAACCAAGACGAAGAAAGTAGAAATGGGAACTGTTTTATCATAATGGTCGTAAGAATAGTATGGCGACATAGTGCATATTGAGGACGGGCTAGGGGGTAGGGTCCGACATTAAAAAGTATTGGCCGTCGATATTAACGAAACTAATGGCTATGAACGTCATCGTGAATTGTGACACCTTGAAAGTTGCACTGGGCGGTCACAGTTCTAAGTGCCCTCGAGTCCCTTTTTCTGAACAACGGCAACACACATCGCGTCCCATAAGTTCCTGCTCTCGGGCATGGCTCGCGTCCCCCCGCGGCATTCTATGAAAGGTGATCCCTGGACGACGCCTGATAAGTCTAGATACTCCGTCGAGAAGAAAATCTTCAAGAAGCCGACATCGACATCTTGTCCTTCTCTGAGTGTGTATATGTGCGCAACCGTCCCACTCGCGCCGTACCCGATGGTCAACGATCCATGAGGAGGAAGAGAAACGTCCGCATCTTTCTTCGCATGTCCCGGTTGATAATACGAACCTGCAAAGGGAGTAATTAGAGCGGAATGTCAGAATAAGAAAGATTGCGTACTGATACTCAAATCGCTGACATCGAAATAGAACATCGAGACATAGAGAGGTACCAACGTCGTGTTTGTGATCTTGAATCCATAGATCGCATCCTCATTGACATCGACCATAATCACGCCTCTGATGTTCAGATTATGGCCATTGGGATCAGGCATCAAGACCTCTTCCAAATCATCTGTGTACTCCCCGGTCTCTTTAAGCTTCATACACTCGAGCGTGCTGGAAGCTAGGGGACTCCCTTCCCTCGAATGGTGAAGAAACCAGTAAAAATCGGCGGAACTTCGAAGAACGCGGTGGATAGTGTCTGAATCATCGATCTTGACTTTGAAGGGCATGCGTGTAAGCCCATGTCGGCGACAGAGCTTGTCCATAATCTCGAAATGGACGTCGTCACCATCCGCGATAATGACCAGATCTGGCGCATCGTCAAGGCTCTGCACCAAACGGAATCCCCTCTGTCTTCCCTCGTTACTTCGCATCTCGTTGGCTATCCGTTGAAAGGTACTCCGTAACCTTTCGTCTGGCTCGATGAAAAACCGAACATCCTGTTCCTCATCAACCCGAGTCTGCAAGGCAAATCCGGGAGTAGCAAGGCGGAATGGCGTTTCATTGCCGCGTGCAGAGAAATTGCATGTAGCAGTGAAAGCGACAGTATTTGAAACAACGACCGTTCCCAAAGTAGTCGTCATGGCTCTGTCAGCAAACACAACGAACTGCGTCTTCCTTGTGATCCCATGGGCCTCGCCGGCTTCCACAATGTACTGGCCCGGCGTGTCAGAGGATGCGCAGATGGGGTACAATTCCCGTTGTGGGTTAGCTACTTTGGAGTTGAAAAAACATCGAGATTGGTGAAGACCTTCACACTGTGGGTCTTGTCTGTAATAGACAGATAAGGCTCAGCGGACTAGGAGACAAAAGTGGGCTTACTCGGGAAGATCAGGCAGATTGGTTATTATGTCCTTGTAAGTAAACTTGTCGAGGTCACTTTGCTGCAATAAGCTCAACAGAGCTGAAGTAAATACGCCACGTCCACCTCTTTCTCCGGCTTCTTGCCCGTGCTTGCAGGCTGAAAGGAGCACGTGTGACAACAGACCTGTCTTCCTGAATCCCTTTGCGACGACACTCGCCCGAGCATCTGGCTCAATGTCATGCAAGAGGTCTTGAGCGACAGTATAAGCCCCTGGGAGATCGATCCCACGAACGGCGAAAGTTGGATCATCGTCATCCGTCCGTGTGCCCGAGCCAGAGTGACAACAATCGAGAATAACGGTCTATCCATACACCTGATTAGATACGATGCGTGATAGAAGAAGTGGAAATCTACAATGTTATCTGACTTTCTCGTGGCGAGGTCTGCGAGAAGATGAGAGAGCCTCGTATCTAGTACACCTTGACCTCGCTTTGAGTCCTTCGACCCGCTGGGGATAAAATCGTTAGGAACCAGCATTTGCATCTTCCCGTTGGCGCTGGACCATCCCGACGGAGCCTTCGCCTCAGCACCATGCCCTGCATAGTAGATGAGAATGGGATCATCCTTCTTGATCTTCGGGTTTTTCCCAAGGTCTTTAATGGCCGTTTCGATAGTCAACCTCGTGGCTTCCTCATTGCGCAGATTCTTGATTTGTCCCTTTGGAACGCGGAGAGTCTCTTGTAAAAATGCATCAACGGCATTGGCGTCGGCAACAGCACCGCTCAGGTCACTGATCTCGTTCGAAAGGTACTTGTCGATGCCAATAACCAACGCAAATAGGGGCGGAGGAGGGCTAGCCATCGGAAAATCAATATCATATTCTAGGGCGTGAGGATGAAGACCTACCGTCCAATGGTAATCGATCGTTGAGGGCTGTGAAATTCAGGGTTATTATAATTTCTTGGCATGGACTCTGAGACTGCCGTACGACAGAGAAGACGGCGCTTCGAGACCATCTGCTGGCCTGCAAATTATCGCCTCAGTGAATTAATTATCTTTCAAACAGTAATTTCTTACGTTGGAGTAGTATGGAACCTGTTATTGAAAAACCAGAGATTCAATAGGTATCATCGAGTGAATCAGAATGCTCCTGACCACCGCAAAACGTCCAACATAATGCTGAACACGGTCTTGAGCCACTTAAAGAACATGTGGATGGCAACAGAGCCTTAAGAGGGACGCCGACGAGTGGGACTGTATGTGTGACTTGGACCGCAGGGCAACATTTTATATACGTAGTGGCCTCTGACATGCGTTCGCTGATTCATTAGAACGGCAAAGGTGATCCGTCTGTATATTGACGCTCTATAATCCCATGTCTAGAAGGAAACTTGTTAGAAGCAGCGGAAGGAAGGCTCGTCCCCTTCAACAAACGCTGCAGTGGCCTGGAGGCGAGTCTGTCATGCGTCGACCGTCATATAGGGTAAGGTACGATCTATGCATATATGAGTCACGGTCTCTGAGACACTAGGAAGCAATTTGAGGGTGGGTCTACTGTCAAATCATCCCTTACCTCGGACACCGGTGACGGAAAATTACCATGGAGGCAGAACATAGGATTAGTTTGGTCGCATCCTAGCCGATTTTTCTGACTGTAGTTATGTTGGTCAAAAGCAGCATCATAAGAGAGAAAGACGAGGGTATGCGATTGAAACACCAGGCTAGCCAATGACGACGAGCAAGCAGAAAGGCAACGAAATGAAATGAAAAAAGCAAGGATAACGCTCCAGAGTCCAGAGGATGTCGCACTAGAACCATCTTACCGCATAGCAAGAAGGTTTAGCCATGTGACACCGATGAAATGATGAAAGCTTGTGGATCGAAAGGGACTACTTAGAGTGCTCTGAGGGACGACGTCGCTTGATTCGATTAGGTATAACAAGAAAGGTAGGTAGGTAGTATTACACGGTAGTGTGGGAGTTAAGTAGCTGGTGGCTGTGCAAGCATTTATTTCTACCCACGTGCACGCCAACCGATCACACCAACACCAAAACGTCCCTACACAAAAAGGCGCGGCCGCCGTCAACTCTGTCCCGTCAACTACTAAACTCGTCACGCGTCACGCGTCAAGTCTCTTCGCCATCTTTCACGACATCAAACCATCAGTACTGACGGCATGTTCCTATCGCGAGTTTGAGTTTGCCGTCGCTAAGAAGAGTAACGGCGTAGACGAACGAGACTTATTAATAATATTTCATGCCTGGTACGTCCTGCCATTTCAATATTTATGGGTACTCATTGACCGATGTCAGATCGTTGAGCCCTGTCAGTCGTCGCTGTGCGAGCCAGGAGGATTACGGTCACCCGGTACTTACGGTCTATCAGTTATCATGGTTTACTTCTCTCATTGTCCCAATATTATCGCCATTGGTCTGAACCTGCATCAACTGCCAGCGACAAAACCAACGAATGAGAGACAGGAATGCGAGATTCTCAACCGGATCCGTGTATGGCAATCTGCTTAGAGCACTTTGACGGGCTGGTCTGATGGTCGCTCAGAAAAACCATCTGGCTAAACAGCCTCGTCGCCTCTCTTTGAGAGCATTTCAAACTTCGTGGAGGCTTCGGTGACCTGGAAGAATCCATCTCCTGCGGAAAGAAAGTAACCTCACTTATTCCCGATGGACATATGGAGAAACCTGGCATACTAATACACCTCGGTGTTTAAGAAATCGCGCAGTTCACACGTTTCAGTGTATACGTTATATGTTGCGTCAGCCATGACGCATTCTTTCGCATCTTTCTTCCTAGCCTGGCATGTTCAGGAGTACTCATCATCTTGAGTGTCGCAAGGGATGGAAGCAACGTTCTCGGCAACTTCCCGTCCATCACGCAGACCGTGGGTCAATCTGATAATCATGGACAGGCGGTAGTGGCATAGTACGAGACTTCACAAGTACACAGTCATCTCTGCGTCACATCCAGCTTCTCCTCCTTCAGCACTATGTCCGACTCAAAGGATGCAGATCCAGGTCCAGCGACTGAACGGACGACACATACTAATAATAGGTAGGAAATTACAGTCATGTATCATCAGAGATATTCGCTGATGATGGTGTGCAGTACCATTCGCCTTACAGGTTGCCCATTCAGTCATGGCTGTAGCACTTGCCATATTGAAATATCGCATAGGCTTCACGATCAACCTTCGAGCGAATTTACACCCTAATCTCCGACCCGACGATGCAATCTTCGTTAAACGTACTATGAACGGCGCTGTTATGCAAGAGTCGACGATGAACAAAGAAGCGGAAAGTACTTGTTGGAGGTCAGCGGAAATCATCCAAATGTCCGTACTCGTCTTCATCAGCTTTTCTGCGATTCAATGCGACTAACGAGGGACTCGCAGGTGTACAGAAATTCCTTCATTTACACTGTCAATTTTGAATCGATGCTCTGGGCACGATGATAAAATACTTGCCCACGTCGAGCTGGAAACCGTGAGTTTGATCTCGGAATTTGCAACGCGTAATCGCCGTACGTCTCCCTTCAGTCCTGTACATTTTGCGTCCTCGCTCACAATAAATCTAAAGGGTGGTCGCAAGTGTTTAGCAACTTGGATAACGATGATCTAGCCCTAGAACTCGCTTTCAGAGTTGTCGTTGTGCCATCAGGACCTCCTTCCAATCTTCCGTCGACCAATGTAATCCCTACTGCGAACGGACAATCAGGATCTCATATTTCGTTCATCAACCTGATTGATTTTCCTGCATTGTTGTGCAATCGTGGCACCGAGTTGATGGTACGCTTCGAGCAGTTTCATCGTGAACAGGACCTACAACATGCAATTTCTGCACTGGTTCATTCAGTGTCTCTCACCTCGGACGGCGATCCCGATAAACCCCCTCGATTGAGCAATCTTTGCCTCGCATTCCTGCGCCGCTTCGAGTTGCTCAGCGACGGCAACGACCTTGAGAGAGCGATCGGGTCGGGGAAGGATGCAGTCGCTCTGGTGGTCGATGACCGTGATGATCAACCATCCTTTTTCATGAATCTCAGCAATTCTTACCTCCGTCGCTTTGAATTCCTGACAAACCAGGACGACCTCGACTCGGCTATTTCAGCTGCAGAGCTTGCGGTCCTTTTCTCCGTCGAAGGAAATCCACGGAAACCCAAGTCGCTCTACACCCTCGCTTGTTGCCTCAATCGGCGGTTTCAGCGCTGTGGCGATCTTGATGACATCAACTTAGCAATTGAAGCTGGCCGACTTGCATCATCCCTCTTCGTTGAGAGAGAAAAGCCCATGGCTTTCGAAATTGTCGCTTTGTCATTATATCAGCGCTTCAAATGTATCGGCAAATCTGATGACCTCGAGGAGGCGATTTCAAAACAGAAGGATGCAATATCTTTGATGCCAGATGGCTTTCCGCAGAAAATTACGATGCTAGACAATCTCAGCATCTTCCTTCGTGAACGCTTCGAATTGTTTGACGACCCTGCCGATCTGGATGAGGCAATCTTCAAAGGGATGGATGTTGTAAAAGCCGTTCCTAGGGGAAGTCCGGGTAAACCTGGCATGCTGAGCAACGCTAGCGTTTGCTTCTTTCAGCGCTTTACGCTGCGTGGAGACCTTAATGACCTTTCAGAGGCCATTTCATTGATGCAGAGTGCCGTCTCCGATACTCCAGACGGACACGTCTTTAAGCCAACCATGCTCAATAACCTTGGCAAATACTTCCGTCATCGTTTCGCCAAGACAAATGACACTAACGATCTCGACGAGGCAGTTTCTGCAGGACGGCGTGCCGTGGCTTGTATCCCTGACGGTCATTCAGAAAAGCCCTATTGGCTTAACAACCTCGTCATCTCTCTTCGAGAGCGTTTTATAGCTCGTGGAGGCTTCGACGACTTGGAAGCATCCATCTCCTACGGAAAGAAAGCAATGGCACTTATTCCCGATGGACATCCGGAGAAGCCCGGCATACTTGTGCACCTCGGTATTTCAGTAGCATCTCGTTTCGACCGTTGCCAACCCTTAAGTCTTCAAACCCGACCAGACGCCGTTGAAGCGGTTACATTATTCAAATCTGCCGCACTCTCCTCGACCGGCCCACCTTCAACTAGGCTGGATGCGGCTATACAATGGGCCGAATTGTGCAGGCACGTTGACTTTCCGTCTGCGCTGGACGCGTATCGATTCGTTGTCGAGCTCCTTCCCCGGGTAGCTTGGACCGGGAAGAGTATAGCAGCACGACATAGGGAGTTGGCTCATTTCGGTCATATAGTCAACGAGGCAGCGGCGTATGCGCTTGCGTTGGGAGAAGCCGATACCGCGCTTGAATGGCTAGAGATGGGACGAGCTATTGTCTGGGGACAATTACATAAACTTCGTTCCCCCGTCGACTCACTTTCTGATGCTTATCCTAAACTCGCTGAAGAGCTGTCCCAAGTTGCAGTTACTTTGGAGAAGGCGAGCAGTCGAGGCGTCAACACAGAGCTCTTTAAGGAGTTATCATTGGAGGACATAGCAAAAGAACATCGTCATTTGGCTACGCGGTGGGATAGTCTAGTCGAAAGCGTCCGGGCGCTTCCAGGCTTTGAAGACTTCCTACAACCGAAAAAGCTAGCCACACTCAAGAATGCGGCCAAGCTTGGTCCAGTCGTCCTCGTCAATACATATCGCGTGAGGTGTGACGCCCTCATTCTAATCCCCGGTCTAGACGAAGTCATTCACATTCCGCTCAAGAATTTCTCCTACCGCAAGGCCGAAATTCTACACAAACAACTCAACAAATCGCTCTCAGATTTTGGTGTTCGTACACGAGCATCAAGACCAGCGTACGGATCTTCGAACAAAGATGTCTTTGTGACTGTTTTAAAGGAACTGTGGTCGTGCATCGTGAAACCTGTACTCGATAGGTTGGCCTTCTCCGTGAGTAGCTTTTCTTACACGATGCCCCAAGCATTTCATAAAGGTTTCTCTCAGCCTTCCGATGACCTCAACCCACCACGATTATGGTGGTGTACAACAGGTCCACTGGCATTCCTCCCTATTCATGCTGCTGGACAATACGGTACAAATGAACCAGGAAGGAAACTATCTGACTATCTCGTCTCATCATATACCCCAACGCTCACATCCCTTCATGACAAACTTCAGAAAACTCGAACGTTCAAAGGTTTATTAGCTATCAGCCAACCCAACACTCCGGGGTTATCGAATCTTCCTGGTACAAAAGGAGAACTGCAGAAGATTGAAGAACGAGCTAACGAACTCCATGTCGAATATTTGAGAGGAGACGAAGCGACACCAGACACAGTACTCAATGGGATGTCGACCTGCAACTGGGTTCACATGGCTTGCCATGCTACTCAAGAGAAGGCAAAACCGTTAAACAGCACCTTTCGCCTTCATCATTCTCTAGATCACCCTGATGGGCATTTACCACTCTCACAGGTTATCGCAAAGTCGTTCCCTGATGCTGACTTTGCATACCTCTCCGCATGCCAAACCGCCACAGGAGACGAGTCGTTGTCGGAGGAATCAGTTCACCTTGCCGCAGGCATGCTCATGGCTGGATATCAAAGTGTTCTCGCGACATTGTGGTCTATCAGGGATGTTGATGCGCCTCTTGTTGCGGATGCAGTATATTTTCGACTTTTTGAGGATCGGAAACCTGATAGCGGGAAAGCTGCAGTCGCACTGCATCACGCCGTTCAATCTCTTCGCAAACGCGTGGAGAAGGAACCTGATTCGTTCGTGAGATGGGTGCCTTTCATACATGTAGGAGTGTAGGGCCTTGCGTATAATCTCAGTCGGTGACAGTTTGCATTCAACGATTACTCGGTGTGTGAGGACAACAGTGAAAAATCTCCGATAATAAAATCAATTGACTGCTAATATCATTACTCGATGCGTGTAGCCGGGAAGTAAGAAGTAAAACTCAAATTCGCATCGAAACATGTCCCGGAGAACCCAGATTCAAGAGAGGAGGGACTGGGACAAGAGGGAAGGAGGGTGCCTGAGGATCTGTACCTCCACCGCGTCTTAGTAGCTAGTGTACTTGCGGCGGTTAATTAAATGCAGAGTTCAAAAAAAGCATCGAAACATGTGTCAGCAAATGCCGCTACTTCCTGAAATGATCATGCGTCGCCCTACTTCCACCTTCGTCGTCGTCCAGTTCTTCATCGTTTCCGCCGAGATCATTGAACAAGTTCGTCCAGCAGCAGTTTATAGGAATTGAGACGGTCGAACGTTGCGGTTACTGGTGAAGTCGCCATAAGGTCCCTACTTTCGTGCCAGCGTCATCCTCGCTGTCTGTCGTTGGTGCGCGGTTCCTCCTGTTCCATGCCTGCATCTATGGTCAGCGCATCTTCTTTCGGGCTAGTTCGATGACCGCCAGAATATCTATCTTATGGTCCGAAGTCATTGAGGGACGATAGAGAGGAGAGGAGACTACATCCGAGGAAGGACACCGTGGTAGGTGCATTGATTGCATTAAACGGTACAGGATCCCCATCACACTTCTTCCTAGCGTCTCGTTGGATATCAACTTTAAGATTTAGTGCTGTCTCGGCTATCACGGCGGGGAAGCAAGAACGATAAAAAGTATCAATGGTCACCTCACCTCAGTCGGCGTGGTGTATTGAATATTCATCGAACCCTACTTTTGCTGTTCGTGGGATCAATCTCACATAGACTTATACTGTCACTCAAGACCTCTTGCATGACATTGAGCCAAATGCTCAGGCGAGTGTCGTTGCAAGGGGATTCGAGAAGACAGGTCTGTTATCACACGTGCTCCTTTCAGCGTGTAACCACGGGCAAGAATCCGGGGAAAGAGATGGATGTGGCGTCTTTACTTCAACATCGTTGAACTTGCTACGGGAAAACGAGGTTGACAAGCTTACTTACAAGGATGCGATAACCAATCTGCCCGATCTACCCGTGTGAGCCCGCTTTTGCGTCCTAGTCTGCTAACACTGATCTGTCCGTTATAGACAAAACCCGTAGTGCGAAGGTGTCCACCAATCTCGAAACCTCTTCAATTCCAAAGTAGCCAGCCCACATCACGGATCGTACCCCATTCCCGTGTCCTCTGACACTCCGGGCCAGCATTTTAGAAGCCGGCGGTGCCCATGGGATTACAAGAAATGCGCAGTTCATTGTCTTCGCACAGAAGAATGTCATCTGCTCTGGGAATCGTCGCTGTTTCAAATACAGCTCGGCCGGACGAAGAGTTCAGAAGTAGACTCGTCCCTAGTGACATCACCTAGCGCCGCCGTATGTTAATCCGCCAGCAAAGCAACCACAGAATCGAACACTAAACAAGAGGACGCACGTCCTAGCGAGGGGCAGCGAGTCGACAAAACGGCTTGAGGACCGCCAGAATTTTTTTTTACCGAAGTCGTCGGGGGACGATGGCCATGGAGATGATACGAAACTCTATCCGAGAAAGGATCCACCTTGGTATGTGCATTGGCCTTTTCTTAACATCTTATCGATATCATTCAACAGTAGTTCCTTCAGGCACGCAGGACGCATCACCGGCATCTTCCACTTCATTAGCAGTTCCCTGGCATAGTACTTAGCTGCTTTTCACAAATTCGAGCCCAACACCTGCGGGCATCCACTAAACGCGTGCCTCACCTCCTACAACTCGCTTGCTCTGGTCTCCTCTGGACTCGTAAGAGGCACCTTTGTTTCCTCTGACGAGTGTGGAAGTGCTACCTTCATTTGGGTACGCACCACACAGCCACTGTCATATTTACTCCTAGCGTTTCAGAGACCTAGATGGATATCAACTTTAATTGAGATTCAATGCCGTGTCTACTTCCCAGTATAATGGCTAACGCATCGTGGAAGGAAAAAAGATTCACGTTCACGTCAATGCAGTCCGGATTATGTATTCATCGAAGCATCCAGTTCGTCTTGTTCCTCGACAACGGCATTGAGGAACAGTGGTTAAACCGCGGCGCGCCTAACACCATTGCTTCCACTGCTTCGCCCGGCCGAGAGCGTACATCTTCTGACACCAGTTAACAGAAGGAGTCAATGCCCGGACGGATCTCCTTTTCAGTAGTTTTGTCGCTATTCAAAAAAAAGAATTTGCTGCAGATATAAAGTGTCGCGCTTTTTGTCCTATCGTCCAGATCGTGACGCTTAGTCCAATTCTTCAGCATCGCTCTTGTGTCTCTATATTTTATCCACATGTTTCTTCACAATCTTTCGGCCACGTAAGCTGTCTCACATGTACTCTCCAAGTTAATAACTTCAATTATTTCAGGTCAATATTACAACCGAACACTGTGATTTCTTCCTATTCCATTAACGATAGGAATTTTACTGGGCCTTCTGCTGCTCATGAACCGTTGGTCGCTATTTTCGCGTCCCAGGATATGCACGCTGATTAAACCATTGTCAGTTCTCAGATCTCAGACCTATTTGCGTTAGTTATCGGCATCGACGAGTACCATTCGAACGGGATCAAAAACCTGAACAGTGCTGAGGCCGATGCCAATGCCGTCGACGAATATTTAAAAAAGAATCTCCGTGTTCCAGAGCACCAAATCCAGAATCTTCGCAATGAGGAAGCCATGAGGTTAACTATCGAGGCGGCGATTAAAGATCTTGGGAACAATCCGGCGATCAAGAAGGATGACCCAATTCTCATATACTACGCAGGGCATGGAGCTGAAGCGAACGCGCCGTCCGGGTGGGCCAGCGCCAACGGGAAGATACAAATGCTGATTCCACACGACTTTACCACGAGCGGGTCGGACGACTCCGAACGAGGTCAAGGTGTACTAGATATGAAGCTCTCTCATCTTCTCGCAGACCTCGCAGCGAAAAAGTCAGATAACATTGTAAAGTTCCCCTTGTATCTATCACGTATCATATCTGATCAGGCGCACCGACAGACCGTCATTCTCGATTGTTGTCACTCAGGCTCGGGCACGCGAGGGGCCGACGATGATCCTACTTTCGCTGTTCGCGGGATCGATCTCCCAGCGACCTATACTGTCGCTCAAGATCTCTTGGATGACATCGAGCCAGATGCGAGGGCGAGTGCCGTCACAAAGGGATTCGAGACGGAAGGTCAGTCTTCACATGTGCTCCTTTCAGCATGTGGAGCAGAGGAGAAAGCCGTGGAGAAATATGGACGTGGAGTCTTTACTTCAGCGTTGCTGAGCTTGCTACAGGAAAGGGGCATCGACGAGCTTACTTACACAGACGTAGTAAAGGAACTGTCTGACCTTCCCGAGTAAGTGCACTTTCATGTCCTACTAGTAGCCTGCTCACACTGATCTGATCTTCGTAGACAAAAACCGCAGTGTAAAGGTTCCCACACATCTCGATACCTTTTCAATCCCAACGAAACCAGCAAATTATACCGCATCCGCGCATCCTCTGACTCGGACACGCTGGGCCAGTACGTTTTGGACGCTGGCGAGGTCCATGGGATCACAAAGGACACCCAGTTCGATATCTACACTGAAAGAACCATATTATCTAAGCTTGGAACTGTCATTGTTTCAAGCACCACCACTTCCACCGCCACGTGCAATTTCTCAGGGCCCGGCATGCCATTCTCCCTCGGATATGCTTTGCAGACTGGAGGCGGCGAGGGACAGATTGTTAACCTTCTCCTCAAGTTGGACAGTAGGTCACGCGGCATCTGGGATAAGGCGGTCGAGGGGATGGAAAACAAAGGAAAGGGCGTATTCCGTTTGGTGAAGAGATCGAAAGAGCCGGATCTGGTCGTTACCGCTGATCATGACGCTTTCCATTTCGAGATCATGGAAAAGGACTGTCGACGGTATGGGCTAACACGCATGCCGTTCGAAGTCAAATTCGACCATTCGGACACTATCCCCCATATCCTCCAGAGTTCCGCGCATTTTTACTGGCATCTTCACCGTTCGAGCCTTAAAGGAAGTCGCCTCGCTGGGAAAGTCATACTCGAGTGTATGAAGCTTCAAACCACGGGGGAGCTTACGGATGAATTGAAGGAGGTGTGGAAACCTGACCCTAATGGCGATAGTCTGAACTCTGGGGGTGTGATTATGGTTGATGTCAGTGAAAACTATGGATTCAAGCTCACCAATACGACGTTGGTTCCTCTTTATGTTCAAATGTTCTATTTCGATGTTAGTGGTTTGAGCATTGGTACGTCGTCTTGCTGATTGTCTCTACCTGCTCAACTGACAAGGTTTTCAGTGGAGTATTATACACCGGGAAGTGCCAAAAGAAACCCGGATGCTCCTCTTCCTCCTAAACAATCGTTGATCCTCGGACACGGTGAGAGTGGGCAACCTCCGCTCAGATACTTCCTTAGAGAGGGACAAAGTGTTGATGTCGGCTTCTTGAAGCTCTTTATCTCGGCGGAGAGTATAGACATGTTGGACATCGCCCAGCAGTCCCCTTTCTCATTATTTCGTATGACCGCTACATCCCCATCGAAGAAGCTCGACCTATGGGACACGATGCGGTATACACTTGTACAGACAAAGAAATAGTGGAAGAATGGCAGCTAGAACAAGGGTGACGATCAACCGTAGTGTTTAGTATCGTTCCCTTTTCACTCTGATATGCAACTTGTAATCATGTTATAATAAGCAAGGCAGTTCCCGTTCTTAGTTTCGTACGTAGCTTGCAATGAGCTTACTTTCAGCCCTTCACGGCCAATGACTACCATGTTTTTTGAGCTAGGTGCTTAGTACGAAATCTAGAGTGTTCACGATTAACAGTGATATCTGGCCACGAAGGTCATGGAAGTCTCGTATCATGATGCTTGCTTGAATGCCTAAGTATGTGATACTTTGGAGGTAAGCTGAAGTTATCTTAGGGGAATTTAAACTGGTGGCAGATAATAGATTTAGGCAGGATCACTCGGACAGCGACCGACAAGTTAACTACTTTTCAACTCTCGCCACCGCCACCTCCCGTATTATTTCATTGGCTACAGCGCTTCAATTCTGACTTGAAGGCAATTTCATAGGAACCATGGACGTGAAATCATTTCACTACTCTCGTCCCTACGAAGTAACATGATTTATTTTTTACCACATCTTCGCTGTGGTACCAAAGGCTTGCGGCGTGCTATTTTCTCCACAGTTGCATCATATACCAGGAAGTATATGTTGAGATTCCTCGTAGAGGTCGGCACGACTTTGTTTGTTTCTCTCCTGGAACGAAAGGATAAAAATCCACTGTGACCAGACGTCGTTGACGCTGTGAATTCCGACATCGAAGGAACCGAGAGATGTGTTCATGCTTGAAATCAAGTTCATAATGATAGAAGGTTACGAACTTACTCATAAGACTATTGAAGGGAACAATGTCAAGGCGTCTATGGCAAAGAAACGGAAATTCTACCAACATCCCCGCATCACGAGGCCGCACCCCTCCTCTTTGTCTGAACAACAGCAACGCACATTGTATGCCATAGGTACAGGCTCTTCCTCACCGGAAGTCCCCCGCTCTGGCGGACGTCATCAAAAGGAGTTTTTTGGACAACACCCGACAAGTCCATATACTCCGTCGAGAAGAAAAGCTTCAAGAAGCCGACATCAACATGCTGTCCCTCCCTGAGTGTGTACATGTACGGAACCGTCCCGCTCGCGCCGTACCCGATGGTCAACGAGTCTCCAGGAGGAAGAGAAACGCCCGCGTCTTTCTTCGCATTTCCCGGTTGGTAGTACGAGCCTGTAAAGGTCCTTAGTCATTAGAGCGTGAGGTGAAGATCAAGAAGATGGCGTACTGATGCTCAAATCGCTGACATCGAAATAGAACATCGAAACATAAAGAGGTACGGACGTCGTATTGGTAATCTTGAATCCATAGATCGCGTCCTCATCGACATCAACCATAATCACACCTCCGACGTTCAGATTTTCACCATTGGAGTCGGGTTTCAAAACCTCTCGTAAGTCATTTGTGTACTCCCCAGTCTCTTTAAGTTTCATGCACTCGAGTGTGACCTTTCCGGCGAGGGGGCTCCGTTTGTTAGACCGGTGAAGGTACCGGTAAAAGTCAGCAGAACTTTGAAGAATGCGTTGGATAGCGTCCGCATCATCGATTTTGACTTCAAATAGCATGCGTGTCAACCCATTTTTCCGGCAGAGCTTATCCATGATCTCGAAATGGATCACATCGCCATCCGCGGCAACGACTAGATCTGGTTCATCATCGTGGTTCTTCACCAAATGGAACCTCCTCCTTCCTGCTTGCGTCTCGTTCACTATCCGGTTGAAGATGCCGAGTAACCTTTCATCCGGCTCGACGAAAAGGCAGACATCGTGGTCCTCACCGGCTCGAGTCTGTAAGGCATATCCGGGATCAGCAAGGCGGAATGGCGCTTCATTGCCCTCCGCGGAAAGAAATCTACATGAGGAGGTGAAAGCGGCTATATTTGAAACAACGACGGCTCCCAGAGAACATTTCATATCTCTATCAGCAAAGACAGCGAACTCGACGTTCTTTGTGATTCCATGGGCCTCACCGGCTTCCAAAACGTACTGGCCAGGCGTGTCTGAGGGTGCGCGGATGGGGTACAATTCGCTGTGTGGGTTGACTACTTTGGATTTGAACAGGTATCGAGATTGGTGTACACCCTCACACTGCGGGTCTTGTCTATAACGGACAGATCAGTATAAGCAGACCCTGACACAAAAATCGAGCTTACGCATGCAGATCAGGTAGATTGGCTATCGCATCCCTGTAAGTAAGCTTGTCGACGCCCATCTCCCGTAGCAAGCCCAACAACGCTGCAGTAAAGACACCACGTCCATGTTTCTCCTTGGCTGTCTGCTCCGCTTGACATGCTGAGAGGAGCACATGTGATAACAAACCTGTCTTCTCGAATCCCGTTGCGACGACACTCGCCCGAGCATCTGCAATGTCATGCAAGAGATCTTGAGCGACTGTATAAGCCTCTGGGAGATCGATCCCACGGACAGCAAAAGTAGGATCATCGTCGTCCGTCCGAGTGCCCGAGCCAGAGTGACAACAATCGAGAATGACGGTCTGTCGGTACACCCGATCAGATACTATGCGTGATAGAATCAAGCGGAACCTTACGATGTTGTCTGACTTTTTCGCTGCAAGATCTGCGAGAAGATGAGAGAGCCTCATATCTAGCACACCTTGACCTCGCTTGGAATCGTCCGACCCGCTCGTGGTAAAGTCGTGTGGAATCAGCATTTGTATCTTCCCGTTGGCGCTGGGCCATCCCGACGGTGCCTTCGCCTCAGCTCCATGCCCTGCGTAAAAGATGAGAATTGGGTCATCCTTCTTGATTGCCGGATTGTTCCCAAGCTCTTTAATCGCCGCCTCGATAGATAACCTCGTGGCTTCCTCGTTTCGCAGATTCTTGATTTGACCCTGTGGAACACCGAGAGTCTCTTGTAAAAATATGCTGATGGCGTCAGCATCGGCGACAGCACCGCTCAGATCTCTGATTCTGTCCGAAAAGTACTTGTCGATGCCGATAACGAGTGCGAACAGGGGTGGGGCGGTCCTAACCATGGCTTGATCAGTGCCATACCCCAGGACCTGACAATAGACAACAACCGTTCAACAGCAATCGACTGAGGAGGACTGTGAAGTATAGCGTCAGTACGATTTCTTCGCGCTGCCCTGTCTTTAGCCGACCTTGCATTTCTTTCTTCCTCTATCTCCTCTTCGAAAGCCTCGGCTCGATGCTTCGAGGGTCCACTCTTTGCGGTCTTCGCCCGCTTGGGGGTATTCGTAATATCGGTATACTCATCATCTACACCTCCGATTTTCCTCTTGTTTTGCGACGACATTGACAGTTCTTAGGCAGATTTCGAAAAGTATCGTCCACTGAAGGGACTCGAGGAGCTGTAGAGATATAAGCGCTCATTTAAGCGCCGTACCAGAAGAGGGTGCTTCGGTTTTCGCCGAGTCGGATGGCATGTTCATGTGCTATAAATAGTACTCACGCCGAAGTGTCTATGCGCTTATTGCTTGCACATCGATGACCGAGCTACCATCCATCGATTGCCTTCTATCAAACCTAGTTAAATCCCACGCTTTATTTTCAGACAGTGCCTGCCGCTTGGTTGCTTACGTCGACACTGCCGGCGCGCCGCCATCCACAGTTGCCCCTATCCTCTACGCTCAACGATTCCACATATTGTACGATAAGAGACTTTTGCATCCTCCTCGAGATTGGGTGAAAGTCCGCATCTGGCCATCACCGCAAAATCGCCCACCCCAAGTTATACGACGAGCACGGACTTGCTTACTACGGATCCACGGCGCTTTCATCATTTGCTCTTCTGACATTGCTCATTGTGACGGATATCGGAGGCAGTGATGCAAATCATCTTGCACACGCCCTCATACTCGCTGGATTGGTCGTTGACGCTGTTGTTCATCGGGTCGTTGGAGGCATCCTTTCTCTAAAATAATACTTTATACGACTGTATACTTATATAACTTAACAATTCTATCCGCTCCTAATATTTCTTTATAACAGAATGAAATGCACTGATAGTAGCAGCGTCTCAACGGAGATTGAGATGCAAGTAAATTTCACTTGCCGAGTCCGATAATTCCCAGCAGACCACAAATCTATGACGGCCACGAGTCGGTGTGAGTTTTCTGCTTCGTCGTGTCGAGTCTTGTAAAGCAAAACATTTTAATTACAGATCAGATTACAACAACGATGTACGGAGCATATCATACAATGAAGCAAGAAAGCACACTCATAATACACTAGAATGTAAATCTACGCAAGCAACTCGTTTTATTACCAAACTATTCACCGTCAGTGCATGGGCACCATCACCTGCTGCGGTTGGTACGCCCCATACGTATTCTGGCGGTGAACATGACTATATGTCGCCGGTGGAGTCGAACTCGTAGATTCTCCACTTCCAGGAGAATTTGCCTGAGGCCAAGTGAAACTACGAAGAATTGTCAATGTCAGATCTGACAAACAGACATGAAACGTACCCAGGCATTAACATTTCCTGCCACCATTCAGGATTCTTGAGCGCCTGGATCGACGCGAGCATCTCGACGTCCGCGCCGCCAGGGCTTCCAACAACCCCGTTGCCGTTGACATTCCCATTCCCGTATTCGAAACTATAATATTCAAGATCATTCCCAAACTGAATCGGCCCAGCGCCAGCTGCGTACGTCGCCTCCGGCCTATAGATCGGGGTCTGCGGTTGCTGCGGTTGGGTGGGCTGATAACCTGCAGCATGGTATCCAGTTTGTTCTTGGGCTACCGAGAACTGCTGGTATTCACCGCCGCCTCCGCCCATCCCGCCTCCTCCGTTACCAGGTCCGCCCATGCTGCTCGGAGGAATAGTCTGCAAGCGCCCGACAGTCGCTCCCTGGCCATCGCGTCGGTATTTGCCCAGTAACGTGGCCAAAAACCTAGCGTACAACTTGGGTGTATGCCGGTCGTCGATGGCAATGCTGGATGAGCTGAGTTTTTGAATGAGGGTTCCAATGAGATCGAAGATTTCTTCTTCGTCAGGTTTGCTGAGAAGAGCGGAAAATTCGGGTCGAAGCAGCTGTTCTCTTATCAGTACCGCAAAAGGAAGAAGACTAACTATGACAGGTACCTTGAGTAAAAAAGCAGATGCAAAGGCCGCGAAGATGAAGTGACCATCCGGCGCATACCGCATGAACCCACTTGGCGCTAGTTCTTCATTCATGCATCGGATCACCGTCTTGGCGGATGAAAGACACTACGGCGTTACCTGTGAGAAATAGGTTTGAAAGACACCAACAGCACGAACCTTGTTGAAGAACAGATCATCGCCAGCTTGTATACCTCTATGGAATGCTTGCTGGAATCCAAACGAGAACATCACTAGCCGCGAATAGCCTACTAAACTGCGCAGAGAAACATCAGAGAGACTTCTAGCTTGAAGAAACGAGGCTAAGCTTACAACGGCAATAACTTGCACCTGAACTCGGCGCCGCGATCACCACCGACGGCGCTGAATCGCCCCTCCCATTCTTCCTTAAACGCCTCCAACTCCCGGTCGTACCTTATTGTTACGTCGCGGAAATCCACCCTCTTCAGACTGCTCAGCCCGCTACCCTCCGCGAAAACCTCATCATGGAACCTCGCCACAATGCGCAACAGTGCAGTATATCCGCACATATGGACATCGTAGTCGACGTTGTAGGGGGACTTTTTATACCAGTCCGCCGAGTGACGAATGATCGAATCCTCCTTGATGGTTGAAGGTTTTCCGAACTGAGTCGCTGTCGAGCGGTCGAGGTTGAAGCAGATTTGCCATACACGAATCCGATTGAGGATCTCGCGTTCCTGCTTTTCATTTGTGGGTTTTGTCGTTGGCAATTGATGCAGGTTCAGATCAGTGGCGATACTGTTGAGATAATGAGAGAAGGAAATCAAATTGATTGATAGACATACCGGATGGCTAAACCCGTATACAACCAACTCCGATCTTCCTCCCATCGTCTGGCAGGCACGGCGTAGATACTCATGAGGATGTACGCCTGGCACAGCTCGACGCTCTTCCATCCGTCAATGAGGGCGTTTGCCGCTGAATGTTTGGCAAAATGCATCGCTATCGGATAAATACTGGACTTTGGAGGATGATACCTGGAGGAAATGGCGCATATAACCGTGAAGAGGAAAGGACATCTTGCGAATGTCGATTGTGGAGTATGTAGGGCAGGGTCAAGGAGGGATATGAATGGCTAAGATACTATCAGCAAAGGTTATTACTTAAAAGCTTTGTTTCCTCTCACATTGACATGTTTGTAGAAACTTCAGATGGAACGTCAGGGTCAAAAAACACGAAAATTATTGATGGGTTCTCACATTTCAAACAAACGCTCGACATCTTCCGGCGCCACAAGGCCGTGCACCAGTATCTCTGGAGGACTGTGTTCCTCTATCAACGTGGCGCGAATGTCCAGATTAGTTGCAGGACCTAGAGCTAGTGTAAGCGGGCCCAGAAATATCACAATGGTAAAAGGTACCAGGCATGAAATAGGTCTCATTCGCCACACCAACATTGTCGTCGTCCGCGTCGTCACCCTTCTTTCCTTTGCCCTTCTTAGTTCCCTGATGCGATGTCAAACTCAAATTCGCAATGAGCCCGAGAGGAACATGTGAGTCGGGAAGTGCCGTCTGCGTCTCTTCCTGCTCCTCCTCCTCCTCGTCATGAGGAACCAAACCATATCGCTGGGCATGCGTCATTCGACCTCCTCCTTCGTCGTCGTCCGATTCTTCATCACCCCCGCGGACATCATTGAACGAGCTCGTGCCTCCAGCAGCATTCTGTACACTGGATTGAAGACGGTCGAGCCAGGCGAGGACGTTGCGGTTGCTGGCGTCGGAGGGTGAAGTCGCCATACGATACGAGGCTATAGAGAGAGGTGTCGCAAGGTACGGGTTGTGCAGCTGCTTGAGGAGACTCTCAATGATGGCATCTTTCTGCCGAATCTGTGCCAGAAGATATTCTCGTTTACTGAGGCGCATATATGAGAGTTTTTCTAGGAAAACAGTACATATGCGACTTACTTGGGCGCCGTCCTCGGTTTCCGGCCCTCGACGATGCAGACATGACCGCCAGTCTTGCAGCGCTTACATGTATTTTCACCGGGCGGGAAGTCGCACTTCATCTTGAGTTTCTTGCAGTGGGTGCATGCCCCGGGTCTACGCTATCAGCCACCACATCCCCGGAAAGACGTCGAACTCACAATCTGGACACTCTCGCACCGCTCACGCCCCCGACGCTGATACCGACGTCGTCGTCGCTGCCATCGGATTCGCTGTCCCTCGCTGGTGCACGCTTCCTCTTGTTCGGCGTCGTCTTCTGTTGGGGCTTTGCTGGTGGAGTATATGTCGGCGCTGAGTGCTGCTGCTGGTGCTGCTGGAAGCTTGACCCCGGATAGTAGTTACTGTATTCGTGTGATGGCTGATAGGGCTCTGTAGAGTAGTAAGTCGTTGGGTGAGCTGGTGGTTGTTGGACCGGCTGCTGGTGCTGCTGGTGCTGGTGCTGCTGATGCTGTTGTCCGTAGTCGTAGGATTGCATCCACTGCTGGTATCGCTGGGCCTGGGCGTCCTGGGGGTGCTGGCCGAGTTCGTCGCCGTCGTAGAACGTGGTGGTGGGACCAATCATAGCGGCTTGAGGGTCGTCGCCCGGGGCTGACTTCTTGACGCCATTGTGCAAACTGCCAACCGCAAAGATCGCGTTCATTTTGGGTTGTCTATTTCCCCCTATGTCCACTGCTTTCTCACCTGCCAATCAGCCGAAGCAGGTTCGGCTCTTGCGATTTCCCGGTTCAGAAGTGGAGAAAAGGCGAGTAGCGAGAAGTATTTGCTACAGATCCAGAAGATATTCTTGCATCTTCTATGCGATAATGGGAGTAGGAAGGAGAGAGTCAAGAGGTGTACCGATGTCGCGGGTGTGGACAAATCTGAAGCGGTTTTTGTACCTTTTTAATTTCTTCTTCCTCGATTCAGATGTTTCTGCACAAAAACTCTTTGGTCCGGGTCGGGATGATCTCTTTACGTAACGGGATGTCCATAAAAGGCAGTGCATTCTTTAGCATTCTTTCTCAGGTTTCAATGTGGGCGCAATAAGAAACGCTTTATTTTTGGATATTAAAGAGGTGCTGAGACGATCCTTTCTAATGGAGCACAAGATACATGGACAGTTCTGGCAAGGAACGTGGTTTCAGCCCTGAAGGAATCAGGCAATACCAACACGACGCTTGATACGAGCGCAGCTCTTGAAGAGTCATGGCAGGACACATGGATTGGATGCACCCCGCAGCAGTGGTAATGAAGCATGAGGTGCTAACATGCATTGTGGAGAGAAGCCCACATGGACGCTGCCTCCGCGGACAGATTGACGTCCTGGGCTCGAAGTTGTTGCTCCACCCTAGTCGGTTCTGTCAAGAGATTGCTAGGGTAACCTACGTTAAAAGCTTGGGTCCTTTCAAGCGAGATTAATTACTAAAACACTGCGATTTCAGGCAGAGAAGATACACTTTCATGCGGAAAATGAAACCCTAATTTGGCCGTAACGAGATGCTAAAAAGTGGGGTCATCAGCCTCGTGCATAAAGTTCTTCCACTGGCAATGCAATTACTATCTCGCATGAGTCTGATGAGCCGACAGGCAGGATATTAGGGTCGTGTCGTCCTACTCCATCAATCTGGCCGTACTAGCGTCGCCCATGGGGGAAATAATTTCATATCCGCTACTACGTCTTGTCGACGCGCCAATATTTCCACAGGGAGTAGAACGTATGTATTCAATCATTGACTCCATTTTGAAGGCCCTAAAATATTTGGGAGTAAGACTTCTTGGGGAACGTAGGAAGAAACTTGCTCCAGCTTGATGCGATACAACATGCGGGGAAAAAAGTGGATAACGCTGCCTGTCAAATCATTCGAGAAAGTGTCTGTGCGGAATCAGTGAACGAAAAGAACCAGGTTGTCAGGTACTCAGTGGCTACTACGGAATTCGAAGTGAAAGAGTTTCTGCCGTACAGCTTGGACGCCCATCGTCTGCGTAATTTATTTGACGTTCAGCGCCGGTACATATAGCCCTTATGAATTCGCTGCCAAATCAACAGACTGTCGAAGCACGATCAAAATTAAAAACTCACCATGATAATCGGTGGCTTTATACCTAGCAACTGTTCTAATATATTCGACGGGTCACCATCACTGCTGAGAAGATTAGCTAGCATACTCGTCTCCCATGGGATAAACCTCTTCGTCGACCGGCGTTATAAACAAACAGTGGCTCAGTCCACAGACCACATGGGTAATGACTTGGTAATGACTCATTGAGACTCATCTGCCTAAATATTACGACTGTTGCCCAGGATGCACTCATGTTCTTCACTACAATTGGGCCAATTATTGTCAAGACTCGCTTTGCACAACCGACGTTCCTGGAGACTGTCAATGTCGAAACAACAATTAGTCGCGAATTCTTTCAGAGGCTCACCATGAAAGCGTTGATCGCATAGTTTACTACGACAGTCAGCGCCATTTCGTCTTGGCCCTTTAGCGCTCAAACTTCGGGCCACCACCGAGCCCACGAGCGCCATCGTCCACGGACATACCACTAGAATGGAGTTAAACACAATTTCTCGTCGACCAGGGCTCCGGTCGTATCGTACATCCAAGGCGCCATCACCATATGCGAAGCCTGCACACTGAGTTAGTCAGATAAGGTATTAGAACCTCTCCTCCTTCCAAGATCCGTCCTCTGCGCCGCTGACGAATCAGAACTTACGAAGTCGATGGCCCGGCCAGAGGAAGGAGGGTACCTGACGATCTAGCGAACCTTTCGCGGGTAGCTTCAATACATTCTCGACCCTCCATTAGGTGTACCTCAAATCATAGCTCGCCAGCAAAACAAAAAACAAGCAACGGCGATCAAACAAGTCAACCTGGGGTACAATTCTAGTGCGCCGAAGAGCTGGGGCGACGCGTCACGAGCCATATTTTGTCACTACCGCCATTGTCGCGAGACAAAGAATACAAAGTTAATGCTCCAGTCTTTCATAACGAATCCGGAACCCGGACATGGCGGAGGAAGGCTCAGACATGGCAGCGATGATGGCGCTTCCTATGTCACCATGCCTGCTGCGCCTGATCCACGACTTCGACCCGTCGAGAGCAAGCGGGGCTCTAGGGAATAAATAGAGATAGAGCCAGAGTATGGCGAGTGATCGATCCCGGTCCAGAATGATGGATGACCTTTGCGATGACGATTGGCAGAAGCAAAAACGCCATCATAATTGATACAAGCGTAGGTCGCTAACCATATGTTCACCATTTTTTCACAAGAGGATCAAAGTCCTGTCACTGATCGTCCCGCGCAACGGCCTTCTCGAACATCTACTGCATCGACTATACAGCGATTATCTCGGAATTCCTCGGGGAACCCCGCTTTCAGGCCGCCCCCAAAGTTGATTAACAATGAGGACCTATCGGGAACAGCTTTTTCAGGCTAGGTGTTTCTGAAGAAGGGTCGGAACGAGGTCCTTGCTTTTCGGTTGGTCGTGGTCGAAAAGAAAGTGATCATTTCGATCGAGAGCGTCGTGGCGATGATCGCGCCACGATCAGTTCGACTGGATTATTCTCCCACGAGGGTAAACGACACTCTACCGTCCTAAGAGCTATCCGAATCGCCACGCTCGTTGGAGTAGGCTGTCATTTTTGAGGTCTTTTGTGTTTCCGTCGTCAATGAATTCCAATCTTCTATCGAGTTCCGAGGATCATTTAAAATTTCTTCTTGAATGTGCGCCTCATTCCGATTCATGGGTTCTCGGTATGCCTGCCTTATCTCAATCACTTCAGGTTTATTGACTTGAGATCAAGACTGGCATGTCTAGAGGAAAGATGAGCTCGTGTACGTAGCTCTTGTATGATAATCGCCGAATGCCACGGCAAATCGATGGTATGCGGCCTTGTCCTCAGAAGCTAGTTTCCATGTCAACCTTGTGTTCTATAACTCTTCAACTTCGAAGTTGCTCAGTAGTGACGTACTTCAAGAGCGAAACCAGACTTGACCGCGTACCACTATAGGCGGTGTTCCGACGGGTTTCGGCAACAACAATAGAATCATAACAATATGCCAAGTTCGCGGTAGCTAAGAGAGGCAGAGGAAAAGATAGGTGCAGAATACAAATGGTATCTTTTCCTGATGGTGCCCAATACAAAAAAAAAATAGCCCCTCATGTAGGATTGTGCTGAAGGAGACGTCAACGCCTTTGCGCAGCGTTGTACACGCCGATCAACACCATGAATAGAGACAAAAGAACCTGGCTTCCATTCTATGTCGTGATTCAACGCAGTACAAGGGCTGTGTTTTTTCTGTGTTTCCGGTTGGTTTCCGGAATTATATTGGGTCAAGCTGTCAGTATATCAAACCTGTAACGAAAATTACGGCGTCTATCCGTCCAAAGCAGGGAACAGATGTTTTACGTCCATGAAAATCATCTGACATGTTTCAAGAATCCTCGTGAAGTCCTTCTCAGAAGCACCCAACAAATGAGAATATCTGAATGCCGAGTGGGTCCCAGGCACGCTATGACAGCAGACAGGTATGTCGCCTCTAGCAAGACCATCTACACCTATATAGGGCAGGCGCAGATAGTTGTGTTGAGAGCCAAGTCTGGAAACACAGAGAATACGATCAAAATGTCCCATTTACCATTGAACGTTGAACGATAAAAACCTCCTGACTCTGTGCAATGCCTCAAACTTTGCAGCTCGGAAGTCCTCCGGTCTGACTGAAAAATCCGCCCGAACCGTACTAAGTAGTTCAAGCTTGAAGTTTGAAGACTCTTAATCGGGAATGCGGGGATGTGGATGCGAACAAACAGTGAACGCGTGATTCCGGCATCTTACTTAGTTACCGTAACTGTGTTGCCCTCGTTCAATGAACTTCACTCCGGAAAAAGCGCGCTTGCCTCCATCAGATCAGCTCTCCGTCTCTAGTCACCGTTCTTATGTACAAGAGGAATTGTAAGAAGTACCACTCCAGAGCCCGGATAGGGTCAGGTGCGTACTAGTTTCGACCTCGATTTCTACCGTCTAGATTTTGAAAAAAATGATAGATTACGCAGTTTATTAGCCCTGAATTCGGCGAAATCTCGAGTTTGTATTCCTGGTAAAGTCTCCTCATCATGATGTACGCGTCTGGTCCAAGACATCAAGCAAAATGTCGCAGCAGACCCTACGAAGAAAATCAAATATGAATGCATGTCTGGAAAAACGTCTCTCTTTTCGTGTTCTGCTTGAAACCCTTGAACCAGTTTATTAGGGACAGCCATCGAAGCGTATAGTCTCCGCGTCCCTCAATAGCAGGGAAGGGAGTTGAGCGCCAAGGTTTCTTTGCCGCGCGTTTAACGCGATTTCCCCCACAACCCCTTCAGGAGTGTACATCGGTTAATAGCAGGCTTCAATGCGCGGACGGGTCTCATTTGCATTGGATCCATCCGTAAAATGTCGCGCTTTTTTGGCCCTACGGTCCAGGTCGTGCCTCCAATCTTCAATTCAAGTCAGTTCCCACTGGCCTTTACGTTTGCATTGCTTCTGGCCAATGTCTTTGTTTTTCCTGATTGCTATTGATGGACTATGCGCAGGATATTTCTGCCTGTCAATTCAATCCTTGCCGCGAGGAAGAACGAGAGATATTAAAAAAAATTGCGGTTACGTCGCCGCAGTCGGCATAATATATTCATCTAAGCGGGCAGTCTCCGTGTCCCTCGATAATGGGGAAGGGAGATGAGCGACAAGGTTTCTTTGCGGCGTGTCTAACACAATTTCTCCCGTCGTTCCGCCCCATATATCATCCCACACTTGATAACATAAGGCGTCAATCTACAGATGGATCTCCTTTGCATCAGCTTTATCGCTATTCAGAGAAACAAAAAATGTGAACGTCCAGGGAAAGTGAAAGAGGCCTAGCTACATCTATAATGTGTCGCGCTTCTTTTCCATGTGATCGAAGTCACAGGTACAGTTCCACTCTGGCGTCTATCTTTCATCCACATGTTTCTTAGTTGGCTTAATATCACACTTGGCACCGTATCGGACCTGCTATGGTATCTCATATCGTCAGTAGCTTTCCAATTCTTCTGACGATTCCTATTGAAACTCTGCTTTTTGACAGGTCCCCACCTCCTCCAACTTAAGAGATCATTACGTAAACGATAACGCTCGAATCTTGCTAACTTGCGGACGTCCCACCAGAAAAAAAGCCTTCATCCCCTCCATCGTACATCGATCCTAACCATGCGAAGAAATCGAATGATGCTGTACATCACAGTCCTCCCCAGTCGATTACTGTTGAACGGTTGGTGTCTATGGTCAGGTCCTGGGAATGGCACTGATCAAACGATGGTTAGGCCTGCCCCATCCCTATTTGCACTCGCTATCGGCATTGGCGAGTACCTTTCTAACGGGATAAGAAATCTGAGCGGTGCCGTTGCCGATGCTGACGCCGTCAACAAATTTTTACAAAAGACCCTCCGCGTTCCAAAGGGTCAAACCAAGAATCTTCGCAACGAGGAAGCCACGAGAGTTACCATCGAGATGGAGATTAACAACCTGGGGAACAGTACGGCGATCAAGAAGAGCGACCCGATTCTCATCTTCGCAGAGCATGGAGCTGAGACGAATGCACCAGCACCAACGGAAAAGATACAAATGCTGGTTCCACATGACTTTATCCCCAGCGGGTCGGACGACTCCAAGCAAGGTCAAGGTGTACTTGACGTGAGGCTCACTCATCTTCTCGCAGACCTCGCAGCGAAAAAGTCAGACAACATCGTAGGGTTCCGCTCATTTCTATCACGCATAGTAGCTGATCAGGCGCATTGAGACAGACCATCATCCTCGATTGTTGTCACTCTGGCTCGACGGACGACGACGATCCTACTCTCGCTGTTCGCACGATCAATCTCCCTGAAGCTTATACTGTCCCTTTGCATGACATTGAGCCAGATGCTCGGGCGAGTGTCGTTGCGAAGGGATTCGAGAAGACAGGTATGTTATCACATGTGCTTCTTTCAGCATGCTAAGCGAAGCAAATAGTATGGAGAAACATGGACGTGGTGTCTTTACTTCGGCATTGTTGTGCTTGCTACGGGAAAAGGGCGTCGACAAGCTTCTTACGAGGATGTGACAACCAACCTGCCTAATCTGCACGCGTAAGCCCGATTCCATGTCCTAGTCCGCTGAACCCTATCTGTTCGTTACAGACAAGACCCGCAATGTGAGAGTGTCCACCAATACCGATGCCTGTTCAATTCCAAAGTAGCCCGCCCACAACGCGAATGGTACCACATCCGCGCATCCTCTGACACGCCGAGCCAGTACACTTTGGAAGCCATCGAGGCCCATGGGATCACAAGAAAGGCGCAGTTCGTTGTCTTTGCTGGCATCTGCTCTGGGAACCGTCGTTGCTATAAATACCACCGCTTTCACTGCTACATGCGAATTCTCCTCGCATGGCAATGGAACGCCATTCCCTCTTACTGCTCCCGGATATGCTTTGCAGACTCGAGTTGGTGAGGACCAAGATGTCTGTCTTTTCGTCGAGTCGGACAAAAAGTTACGCGGTGTCTTCAAACGGACAGCCAACAAGACACAAGGGGGAAAGAGGGGATTTCGTTTGGTGGAGAGTCATGACGATAAGCTGGATCTGGTCTTTGCCGCGGATGGTGATGTGGTCCATTTCAAGATCATGAACAAGCTCTGTCGGCAACATGGGCTGACACGCATTGCCATTTGAAGTCAAAACCGATGATGAGGACGCTATCCGCCGCATTCTTCCAAGTTCTTCTGACTTTTACTGGCACCTTCACCGTTCTAACAAACGGAATCCCCTCACCGGAAAGGTCACGCTCGAGTGCATGAAACTCAAAGAGACTGGGAAGTACACGAATGACTTACGAGAGGTCTAGAAACCCGACTCCAATGGTGAAAATATGAACGTCGGAGGTGTGATTATGGTTGATGTCGACGAGGCCGCGATCTATGGATTCGAAATTACCAATACGACGTCGGTACCTCTTGATGTTTCGATGTTCTATTTTGATTTCAGTAACTTGAGCATCGGTACGCTATCTTTCTCATCCTCACATTCCGCTCTCTTGACTCAGTACCTTTGCAGGTTCGTACTACCAACCAGGACGTGTGAAGAAAGACATTGATGTCTCTCTTCCTCCTGGAGACTCGTTGACCATCAGGTACGGCGCAAGCCGGACGGTTCCGCACATGTACACACTCAGGAAGGGACGGCATGTTGATGTCGGCTTCTTGAAGCGTTTTTTCTCGACGGAGTATATGGACTTGTCGGGCGTTGTCCAGAATTCTCCTTTTCATGACGCCCGTCAGAGCGGGCAACCTCCGGTGAGGAAGAGGCACCAATGGCATACGATGTGTGTTGCTGTTGTTCAGACGAAGGGAGGGCGTGCGGCCTGGTAATCCGGGGATGGTGGTACAGTTTCCGTTTCTTTGCCATCGGCGCCTTGACACTGTACCCGTTTCAGTACTGTCCATGGGTAAGCAATTCGTAGCCTTCTATCATTATAAACTTGATTTAAGCATGGACACATCTCTCGGTTCCTTTGACGTCGGAATTCACACCGTCAACGAAGTCTGGTCACAATAGATTTTTATTAGTCTCTCGTAGATAGACGACGATACAGACCTTTTGATCGGAGGGAGGGACAGAACGTAGAAAAAACTCGAAACTCTCGTTCGGAATGAACCAGTCAGCTAGCGAGATTTACATTCCCATACTGAAAAAAAGGGTCCTCTATGAGAATTCGTTAAGACTGTGTCTATGGTTTGTTCCAGCGAATCTATGATACCGAGCAGGCACCATTGCAGATCCGGGCGACCTTTATGGCGCGTTATCCAACGTCTGTCGTGGAAACGGTCTCGGACACTGCGCGCATAGCGCTCGACACAAGTGAGGCAGATCATCATGGTGCGGCATGAACTGCAGACGGAGAAGATAAGGTCATCAAGGCTGATGTGTCCGGACCAGAACCTTGGAATTCCCTTCATAAAGCGAAGAAATCTTTCCATCATATCCAAGCCAGATAGGTGGGAATCGAGACGCAGTGCCAGGTCCGCTAGATTATTTTCCATGGCGGGAACAAGGTTCTGTCTTGCCTTTCGGCAGTGAGCTGCCACCGAATTGAAATATTCGTCGTATGTCTTGCTATGGACAATTGTGCAACGGCCAGATGTGGATTCGCACCCAATCTCGAGGAGTATGCAAAAGTCTCTTATCGTACAATAGATGGAATCGTTGAGCTTGACAGCGAGGCAGAGGATAGGGGCAACTGTGGATGGCGGCGCGCCGGCGGTGTCGACATGATCAGCCAAGTAGCAGACGCTGTCTGAAAATAAAGCATGGGATTTAGCGAGAGTTGATAGGAGGCAATTGATGGATGGTAGCTCGGTCATCGACGTGTAAAGCAAACTTTTAAGTGCATAGCCACACTATTTTAGACATGATATGCACCGCTTCTTTGCGGCGACGGGAACTGACCTGAACTTTGATGCTGGTCTTGTGAACTACTACTACTCAACGATACTAAGCGTGACATCGCAAAATCAACATTCAAAAAAGGAATATTAATCTTTACTTAAAAGACAACATTACGAATTACATTTTCAGATGCAAAACATATGGATCCCAGGCAACTCCGATGCGAGAAAGAACAGGAGCAGACCATACAGGACCAAATACCCCAATATCTCAGTGTCGAGATTATTGTCTAGGTAAGGGGATGAGAATCGAGGACAATATTACAACAGGAATCGTAACGCACGTAATGCACCGTCCGGCCTCCTCCTCCTCCTTCTTTTTCTTCTTTTTCTTCTTTTTCTTCTTCTTCTTCAGCTTTTCAGCAACGGGGTTTAGAATTGAAGCGCTAGGGGTGTGGTGTCAATTTTGGGTGGTAGGAACAGAGGCTACAACAACTCACCCTAGACAGCGGTTTCGGGAACACATATCAGGTGAAAGTTCTTTTTTCTTGAGGAACAGTGGTCCCTCATCACCGTCGACATCACTGAAATACTGCAAGTTCATTAGTATAAGCAGAATGTCATCGAACAGGCCACCTGATATAACGAACTGATTTTTTGAATTTGGATAAGAAATTTAAGGCTTTAGCATCGAGTTCCTGCTCCACCTGGGAGATGAGACCTTGCACCTCCTTCCATGCCCAAAAGAACAAAGCAACATCTTGGTATAGATGTTCTTTCGCGAGTTTTGCCTCCTTAACAACAGGTACGAAAGCTAGAAGACTCCCGTTAATTATGCACAGAGGTATAGCTCGAAATGATGTCTCACTCGCAACATATTTTGACATGGCAGATAGCACTGCTAGGATTGCTGCTGTTATTCTTGCCATAGTCGTCGCCTCTTGAATGTAAAAGCTCGCCACGGCTAACGCAACACTCGTGGTGAGCATTATAATAGCCGCCGCTTCAGCGTAGGCAAGACTAAAATGGTTATCGAAAGTGTACTCGTCGAACCCCTGGCAAAATATTCTATTCAGAACGCACGTATGACAAACCAAAAACCTTACCATGACAGTCAGGCGATCCCTGAACTCCTTCATCGTCTGCTTGATGAGGTGTTGAAAGTTTCCATACTGCTCACGAAGCACAGTGATCGGTGTCTCGTCATCATCTTCGTTGCGACCGATGGTTCCCTCCGCTATGGCTGCCTTCACAGGCTCCCGGGTGGCTTGCCCCAAAAATTCCTCGAAAGGACCATCAAGAGCCTGACATGCCGCCACCAAATGGACTACAACACCCAATGACTTCTTCAGATGTTGATGCATATATCAGAATCTGCATTGATGGTGTCGTTGAATTACAGCAGAAAAACGACAGAGTACTCACATTACTCTGCCTGAGAGTTCCTTTGTTACAATTTTCACGTCTTCCAGGCGTTTCGCTAGCGTGACATGGGCATCATACTTGATTTTGGCCTTTGTATGAAGCAGATCAACCAAGAAACCTTGGTTCGACGTATTGAGATCGAAGGTGTGAAACCGTTGCTGAGAAAGGGCATTGTAATGATAGGTAATTTGGCTGGGAGATTTATTTTCGATGGATGTGGATTGGCCCTCCTCGGCATCAATCGCAGCGTCCTCCGAAGAGGACATTTGGAATACAGCGAGAGGGAGAGGAGAAAACGGGTTTTCGCAAGCACGCCCTGGGGTTGACAGACACCGCAAGCAAACAGAACCAAAGTGAAAAGGTTTCTTCGTTGCTTCGGCCGGTGATCACTGATCTGCTAGCAGCTAAACTACCCCATGGTAGAGAAATATGAAAGTCTCGCCACAAATCTACCAGTTTCTTTGTATTTGGTTCAAAGACGATGCCAATTGCTAGTCCAGCCGATGCGTTAATCAGATTTGAGGACTTGGAAAAGCAGCGTCATGAGGAAGGCTCGCAGAGTGAATGATACAGACACCAAGCATACAGATGTCAAAGAGTTGGCATATTTCTCGGATCTTCCAGAGAAGTTAAGCTGAAGTTTGAAACATCGAATAGGGCATAGATCCGGCATTGTTTACATACTAGACAGCGTAGATTTGGAGGGGGTACTTCTCAGTTCAGTCACTCCAGTGAGGGCTGATGCGCCACAGATGTGCATAGCATAGATAATTAAGGCCAGCTTGCTCCAGTGTAGAGTAAGGCAAAGGGGTATCATGTACACCGGAACGTCGAGGGCAACACGATAACCCGACGACCCGACGACCCGATGAGAGAACAGACATCGAAGTTGCTACGTTGGAAGACGATCGCGTGGCTGTGCTGGGCAAAACACCGCCGTGATCGGCTGTTGGATCGGGCTACCGGCCTTCTTTCTCATACCCACGCCAGAACATCGATGCCGACGAAGTGTAGAAGGACCCAACCGCCGTCAAATACCAGCACTCGTAGTCTAGTGAAGTCGCTGAGGGACGATGGTTATGGAGAGGAGAGGAGACTATATGCAAGGAAGGACGCACCGTGGTATGTTCGTTGATCCCATCCCATTACTCATTCATTAAATCGTTCAGTACGCAGCAGCTCCATCCTGTTGGTTAATAGAAGGCTTCAATGTACAAATGGGTCTCCTTTGCAGCGAGCTGTCCAGGTTGTTGCCATTGTAAGTTTAGCCTCGTCTCTTCAAGCTAGCAGTCTCTGATGTTTCTCTGCACAGTTTAGTACGCTGTTCCCGACTGGTGATGTTCTCGTTTGGATTCCAGCAAGCATTTCATAGAGGTATACAAGCCGGTGATGATCTGCTCTTCAACAAGGTTCGTAGTCATCAGTTTCTTTCGAAAATAATGCTCACAGATAATGTTGTAGTGTCTTTCAACTGTCAAGACGGCGATCAGATGCATGGATGAAGAACTTGCGCCAAGTGGGATCATGCGGATGGTCATTTCATCTTCGCGACCTTTGCATCTGCGTTCCTGCTTAAGGTATCTGTTATATTCGGTCTTCGTCCTTCTGTGGTACTGATACGAGAACAGTTACTTCGACCCGAATTTACTGCTCTTCTCAGCAAACCCGATGAAGAAGAAATCTTCGATCTCATTGGAACTCTGATTCAGAAGCTCAGCCCATCTAGCATTGCCATCGACGACCATCATATACCCAAGTTGGACACTAGGTTTTTGGCCACGTTACTGGGCAAGTACCGACGTGATGGCTAGGGAGCGACTGTCGGGCGCTTGTAGACTATTCCTCCGAGTAACATGAGCGGACCTGGTAACGGGGGTGGCGGGATGGACGGAGGCGGTGGTAAATACCAGCAGTTCTCGGCGGCCCAAGAACAAAGTGGACACCGTCCTGCAGGTTATCAGCCCACTCCGCAGCAACAACTACAGATCCCGATTTATAAGCCAGAGGCGATGTATGCAGCTGCCGCTGAACCGATTCAGTTTCGAATATGGGAACGGGAATGTCAATAGAAACGGGGTTATTGGGAGTCCTGGCGGTGCAAACGTGGACATACTCGTGTCGATCCAGGCACTCAAGAATCCTGAATGGTGGCAGGGAATGTTGATGCCTGGGTACGTTTTATGTCTGTTTTATAGATCTGACATTGATGATTCTTCGTAGTTTTACATGGCCGCAGGCAAATTCTCCTGGAAGTGGAGGATCTGTGAGTTCGACTTCACCGGCGACATATAGTCGTGTTCACCACCAGAATACGTATGGGGCGTACCAACCACAGCAGGTGATGGTCCCCATACACTAACGGTAAATGTTTTGGTATTACAGCGAATTGCTTGCGTAGATTTACATTCTAGTGCATTATGAGTGTGCTTTCTTGCTTCGTTGTATGATATGCTCCGTCACATATCGTTGTTGTAATCTGATCTTTAATTAAAACGTCTTGCTTTACAAGACACGATGAGACGGAGCAGAAAATTAGTACCAGCTCCATAGATTTGCGGTCTGCTGCGAAATATTCGGCTCGGTAAATGACATATCTAATCTCCGTTGTATGCATGATTTACGCCGCTTGTGCATTTCACTCAGTAAAGACATTACGAGCGGATAAGAATCATTGAGTTATATAATTATACAATCGTAAGTATTGGTTTAGAAAGGAATTCCTTCGACAACCGATGAACAACAGCATCAACAACCAATCTAGCGAGGATGAGATTCCCAATGATGGCCCGTGGATGTGTGTAAGAAATTTTGCGTACGTTGTCTCGGCTTGTCGATATCCGTCGCAATGAACAATTTCAAAAAAGCAAATGCTGAAAGCGCCACGGATCCGTTCCCTGCTCTTCGAGGTAGCCGGTCCATGACATCAAGGCTGCGAACCTTGTCACACAGTGGCGAGCGAGCGACTTGATGCCAATCTTGACATTGTCCACTTTGTCCTGATGCTGATGCGCAGTCTCGTATGTGATCGTTCACCCAAGTTATGCATCCGTGAGGGCGCGGTAGGGAATTTCGCCGTCAGGGTCGGCGGTTCGAGGAGGACGTAGAAAAAGACTCGAAACTCTCGTTCAGATTGAACCATTCAGCAAGCGAGGTTTACATCCCTATACTGCAAAAAAAAGGTCCTTGATGAGAATTCGTCAAGACTTTGTATATGGTTTGCTCCAGCGAATGTATGATACCGAGCAGGCACCATTGCAGATCCGGGCGACCTTTATGGCGGATTACCCAACATCTGTCGCGGAAACGGTCTCTGGTACTGCGCGCATAGCGCTTGACACAATCGAAGCAAATCATCATGGTGCGGCATGAACTGCGGACGGAGAAGATAAGATCATCGAGGCTGGTACGTCCGGACCACAAGCTTGAAATTCCCTTCATAAAGCGAAGAAATCTTTCCATCATATACAAGCCAGATAGGTGGGAAACGAGACGCGACTCAAGGACCATGAGATTGTTTTCCATGGCGGGAACAAGGTTCTGTCTTGCCTTTCGGCAGTGAGCTGTCACCGAATTGAAATATTCGTCGTATGTCTTGCTATGGGCACTTGTGCAACGGCCAGATGTGGATTTGCACCCAATCTCGAGGAGTATGCAAAAGTCTCTTATCGTACAATAGGTGGCATCGTTGAGCTTGACAGCGAGGTAGAGGATAGGGGCAACTGTGGATGGCGGCGCGCCAGCGGTGTCGACATGAGCAACCAAGCGGCAGACGCTGTCTGAAAATAAAGCATAGCGAGAGTTGATAGGAGGCAGTTGATGGATGGTAGCTCGGTCATCGACGTGTAAGCAAACTCGTGAGTCTGAAACCGAAACCAGAATGGACGTGAGTCCTATTTATAAAACCTGAATATGTCTCGGCGAAAACCGAAACCCATACAAAGCACGTCTTCCCCTATTCCCCTATCCACTCCCCTTCTGGTACGGCACTACTCATCTGTACCTTCAAGTGCTTATATTTCTATAGCTCCTTGAGTCTTTCAGTGGGCGATATTTTTGAAATTTTCCCGAGAGTTGTCGATGTCATCGCAAAACAAGAGGAAAATCACAGGAGTAGATGATGAATATACTGATACCCCCAAGCGGGCGAAGACTGCAAAGAGTGGACCCTCAAAGCGGCGAGCCAAGGAGGCTGTCGAAGAGGAGACAGAAGAAGAGAAAAAAGCGAGGTTGGCTAAAGACAGGAAAAAGGCTTGGAAGGAAGAGGTTAAGAAGATGGTACCTTGGGAGTACAATTCTTCGTTTGTAATACCACAGGGAACGGAGGTGAGTTGTCTACCTTGACATATTAAGCCGCAACTCTTACCATTGGACAGACGATCACTAAGAGCAAGGGTAAGCACTGTATCGTTTATCTACGAGACTGATCATATGATTCATCTTGCTTAGCAAAAGAGACGTACAAACTTAACGATAGGGATCTGGATTCCCTTCCTTATGAACGGCAGTTGGCAGCGAGCGGCTTCAAGATGAAGCTTTATTCTCTTCGAGATGTCAAAGACATCTGTCGAAGAAAGAACGGCCCCGAGCTAAATAGATGAAGCGGAGAATCTCGTTGAGTAGTGCGTATTTATTAGCCATAGACATTTACCTCCTTTGATGTTTTTTCCCATAGCCTTACCAAAAGCCACGACGAAACTGGTGCGCCTATTGCTCGAATCACTCGACTTACCAAGACTGGACGAGACATTTTGGGCGAGAGGGAAGAAAACGAAGCAAGGGAGAACAGAAAAGTCCTCACGGACTGCCTGACGCTTTGGGTTCCAGACTATGCTGAAACGCCTGCGTCGTATGAGCCTCCAACATTCGAATGCACGAAACCCTCCCTACCGAATAACTTTGCTATGAGGCCTGGGTCCAGGCTTATCACAGAGTTAGAGGCCATGAACCTGTTCCTGGTACGCAATGATTGCTATATATGTTGCCGGAGTTAATCGGTTCGTTAGCTGCGTCGATATGAACTTGAAGGACTCGAGAGGAAGAGTATTAACACTGGGTCTGCCCTTGAATCATCGGAAGGGCTCGACTACAACGAAGTTCAACAGCGCGCCATGGATTGTCATGTTGGGTTCGATGGGCACAACCGAAAGTACGTTTCCTATGGAAGCTTTCTTTGGCGGACATCTAAAGCTGCCATCTGTAGGGTTCTTGATCTTTCAAATGATGCTGTGTCGAAGAATTATTGGGACTGGGGAACTTATCCGGAGGACTTGATGATCGAATTTGCCCTTAGCCCAATTGCGTTGAAGAGGTCTAGAAAGACCTCGGGGCTGGATGACAGAGCCCTTCTTGAGGTTTGGTGGCCTCCGTATGACCCCATAGGCGACAAATTTATGCGCAAAATCTGCGCTCCAGGACACTGTGATGGCTGTAGGATGGAGTCTGCCCCAGATCTTAGTGTGGTCTACTAGAACTTTGATACTTCTTTGCTCCCACCATGTAATACTATCGTTTTGAATGAGATATCACCGGGTAATTTTACCGGTCGACTCACCGTCGTCGTCATACGAGTCCAAGATGACCTGGAATCTGAGAAATGACTTGGAAATGACTGAAAATACACAAGGACCATAAGTTTGGTGTAGGTTCAAAAGGTGATCTTGTACGTAATAATGATGCCGTTAACGTTGCCCCTTGTCGTATACGACCATCATCAACGATATCAAAACTACCTTACTTATCGCGCAGTATTTGACGAACAGGAGGCCTGCGTCTGTTTCTCAAATGTCCTCCAACGAAAGCACCCCCACCTCTGTCTCAGACCTGCCACAGGAAATTATCGACGCCATCGTCGATGAATTTTTTGTAGACACCATCACACTTAGACTATGCAGTATCCTTTGTCGGTCCTTTTCCTCTCGTGCTCGTGCCAACCTCTTCCAGACTATCCATCTGACTCCCAATAAATGTTCCAAATTCGAAGCCATCTGCCTTTGTTCCCCCGAAATCCCATCACTCGTGAAACATATCTCTTTCAGCGACTTTGGCACCAATCCCTGCCGCGCACGTAATAGCTGCTGTCAATTTGGAGCAAGTATCATTGACGCGATGCGATCTTTTACCCTTCGCACGAATTTTACGGGAACTTGAGCCGGCCCGCCGTACTTCCGTAACTCATGTCTCCATCCAATCATGGGGGCTGCGATTCAAAGAGATCTGTCTCTTACTAGAGCAGTTTCCTTCCACGGATATTCTGGACCTGGAAGGCCAAACTCTCAAGGCCCTTGAATCCAAGGCGTTCGTGGAGACTTTCACCGGAGGACCGGGGCTTCCGATTCGTAGATTGGATCTTCGCATTTCGCAGGAGTTGAATCCGTTCATCGACTGTTTCCGTTCGGTGGGCAAGTTGGCTATCCCCTTCTCCGTCAGTCGGCTCCGGTACTTGTCCGTTGATTTCGTGCGTTGTTGGGATTTACCCCAGCTGGATGCTCTCTTGAAAGAAACGTCCCATACGCTGGAGGAGCTGCAATTTACCTGTTGTGATTATCCTTGTAAGCGTTTGACGTCTTTACTGGAACTGATATCTCATGCACGCAACAGATCATTGGAAGACTGCCACGTCACTGACGAACATATCTCATCTGCAACGTCTCTCCTTCAATTTGAGATACGGAGTGACCGGGCTCAATGTAACCGATTCTTCCGAGTGTCCCATCGCGCACTGGTGGCAGCTCAATCTTGCTACTATCGGCGGTGTCTCTCGTATCGAACACATCGTGATTTCGATCGTACTCTCCGAATACAATACGGAGTATTTGAACACGGCGATGTGGTCAAAGTTTGATGCTGTTCTTAGCGCTCCTTCGATGACATCACTGAGATTGGTGACCATTGATATCAGTTACCGGTTCGCGCGTCTTGTGTCTCATTTGCCTCGTATCCAAAGAGACGTAAACGAAGCATTCGTAGTCCTTCGGGAGCGACGGTTGCTCAATTTTCAATCGTCGCGTATATATTCATGGCAAGCGAACACCTTATCTATGACAGCGATACTAACGTCGACCAGATAGATACACTACATATTCAAATGCGACTATTCTTGTGCTGCTTCTGCACAATACTACGCGTTGTCACATCTGCCACCCCTCACTTCCACAAGCTTGTGGTCCGTGCATATGTCTCTGTATGTTTCACCCTACTTCACTCGCACATGTTTTGTTGGATCCCTTAGGCTTTCTCCTTGGATGTACCCCATGAGGAGTCTGGACTCCGTTGTACTATGAGCCTCCGTGGCCAGCAGATTGGTTCGCCATGTCAGGGCTATGGAGTCGGCTGTCCCTTATCTAACCTTCCGCCGGTACAAACACGAACACCAACTTTCGTTTTTGTTACACCGAATTGTGGTTTCTTCCATCACTAGTGACAAGTTTTCACCAGTGCCAACTTTTAAATCTTCTGCCTATGCGTGATTTCGATGGTGTGGTGACGTTTCTGGAGTTTGATTTAAGCTTGCTCGCTGTCTTTAACTCGCGGAAATCATCAATGCTCAGAGCGCTCAGCGCTCATGTTTCCACCACCACTCCTCGTCATTGTACTGATGCTTTTGTTAGCCTGACTTGAATCGACCTCAAGATGACCTCGGACGGACGTATTGTCAACTATACTGTGAAGAAATGACAGGTGAGACCTTCCTTCGCCGTAACGCTGTAACTTTTCGACCGAACATGGAGACAGATTGTTATCACTCCTTTGCCGTAGCGCGTGGTTCGAGCGAGGTAGTCTTGCGACGGACTGACACTTAATATGGATAGCAGCACTTCGTTGTCATCCGCATTGCGAGCGCGCAATATACTGACTCGTCCTTTTGAATCAATGATGGAGAAAATAAATCATCTGAAACATACCGATTGTCGGGATTTTCGCAACTTTCGATGAGTTCGAGGGCCGGTCCAGAGCTCTGAAAGAATATCAGCCGCTCAATGACATTCTAACCCACCTGGATGGACAACCTGATACCCTGTTCCACTTGACCGCCGATTACATTCCTCGGGCATACACGAAAATATTAGGCCTCACTAGCACTGCTTGCTCCACAATTGCAAAGGACTGCTCATCACTTGCCTTGCCTCTACCGACCTTTTCTTTTGATCGCCATCGATGTGTAATCTTAAGAGAGTCAAATTACTTCCTAATGTCTGAGAGTTCATATTCTACTCAGTATGACAGTCAAAGCATGAAGAACTCGCTTTCAGGTCACAGCAGCGGACCATTCCGCGGGTCTTGATTATTCAGCGAATCAAAATGCGGACAGTGGATGGCACATGCCATCAGAGGCTGTTACATATAAACTGTTGAGCTTCTTTGCCCTGCGGTCCAGCTCGCACGTACGGTTCCACTCGTTGGCATCCCTCTCGCATCTCTGTCTTCCATCCGCATGTTTTTCTAACTACTTCAACTTCACATCATGTCGGACATTCTGCGGTGGTGAAGGGTATTTTAATTCTGTCGACGGTTCCTATTGAATCTCTGCTGTTTACTTTACAGCTCCTCTCCTCCAGCAATGTAAGGAATCATTGGGTGAACGAAGATCTATTCACTTACTCAAGCTTTGCAGGGTTGTAGATCGTCCAGCAGAGCCGTCTTCTCCGCCGTCGTTAACCCCAGAGTCCATGCAGGGAGATGGCAATAAGCCAGAACTTTCCAGTCCTCCCCAGTCGAATACCATTGGATGGTTGGTTTCTGTTTTCATGTCCTAGGGTATGACATTGATTTTGCAAGGGTTAACCCTCCTCCGTCCTTATTTGCGCTGGTTATCGGCATCGACAAGTACCTTTCGAACGGGATCCCAAACCTGAGTGGTGCTGTTGCCGATGCCGACGCCATCAGCACATTTTTACAAGAGATTCTCCGCGTTCCAACGGGACAAATCAAGAATCTTCGCAACGAGGAAGGCACGAGGTTGACTATCGAGGCGGCAATTAAAGACCTTGGGAACAATCCAGCGATCAAGAAGGATGACCCAATGCTCATCTTCTATGCAGGGCATGGAGCTGAGGCGAATGCACCGTCGGGATGGTCCAGCGCCAATGGGAAGATACAAATGCTGCTTCCACACGACTTTATCACGAGCGGGTCGGACGATTCCAAGCGAGGTCAAGGTGTGCTAGATATGAGGCTCTCTCATCTTCTCGCAGATCTTGCAGCGAAAAAATCAGACAACATCGTAAGGTTCCCTTGTTTCTATCACGCATGGTATCTAATCAGGTGTACCAACAGACCATCATTCTCGATTGTTGTCACTCTGGATCGGGCACGCGAACGGACGACGATGATCCTACTTTTACTGTTCGTGGGATCGATCTCCCAGAGACTTATACCATCGCTCAAAACCTCTTGCATGATATTGAGTCAGATGCTCGGGCGAGTGACGTTGGAAAGGGATTCGAAAAGACAGGTCTGTTATCACACGTGCTCCTTGCAGCCTGTAAGCACGGGCAGGAAGCCGGAGAAAAAGATGGGCGTGGCGTATTTACTTCAGCGTTGTTGAGCTTGCTACGGGAAAAGGGCGTCGACAAGCTTACTTACAAGGACGTGATAACCAGTCTGCCTGATCTTCATCCGTAAGCCCGCCTTCGTGTCCTAGTCTGCTAACACTGATCTGTCCGTTACAGACAAGACCCACAGTGTGAAGGTGACCACCAATCTCGATACCTATTCAATTCCAAAGTAGTCAACCCACACAGCGAATTGTACCTCATCCGCGCACCCTCAGACACTCCTGGCCAGTACGTTTTGGAAGCCGGTGAAGCCCATGGGATCACAAAGAACGCCGAGTTCGCTGTCTTTGCTGATAGAGATATGAAATCTTCTCTGGGAGCCGTCGTTGTTTCAAATACAGCCGCTTTCAGCTCCTCATGTAGATTTCTCTCCGCGGAGGGCAATGAAGCGCCATTCCGCCTTGCTGATCCCGGATATGCCTTACAGACTCGAGCCGGTGAGGACCAAGATGTCCGCCTTTTCATCGAGCCGGATGAAAGGTTACTCGGCATCTTCAACCGGATAGCGAACGAGACGCGAGCAGGAAGGAGGAGGTTCCATTTGGTGAAGAGCCACGATGATGAACCAGATCTGGTCGTTGTCGCGGAGGGCGATGTGATCCATTTCGAGATCATGGATACGGTCTGTCGGCAAAATAGGTTGACACGCATGCCATTCACAGTTGACATCGATGATCCGGGCGCTCTCCACCGCATGCTCCAGAGTTCGGCTCATTTTTACTGGTACCTTCGCCATTCGAACAAAGGGCCGAGTCCCCTCGCCGGAAGTACACTCGAGTGTATGAAGCTTAAAGAGACAGGGGAGTACACGGATGACTTGCTGGAGATTTTGATACCTGATCCCAATGGCCATGATCTGAACACTGGAGGTGTGATCATGGTCGATGTTGATGAGGATGCGATCTATGGATTCAAGATAACCAATACGGCGCCGTTACCTCTTTATGTGTCGATGTTCTATTTTGATGTCAGCGACTTGAGTATCAGTACGCCATCTTTTTAATCCTCAGTTTCCGCTCTCATGACTCCCTTTGCAGGTTCGTACTATCAACCGGGAAGCGCGAAGAAGAGCGTTGATGTTTCTCTTCCTCCGAGAGAATCGTTGGCCATTGGGTACGGTGCGAGTGGGACGGTTCCGCACATGTACACGCTAAGAGATGGACAGGATGTCGATGTTGGGTTCTTGAAGCTTTTCTACTCAACGGAGTATCTGGACTTGTCGGGTATCGTCCAGGAGTCGCCTTTCAATATAATCCGCAGTGCAAAGCGAGCCGCGCCGGATAGCAGGTACTTGTGGGACTCGATGTGTGTTGCCGTTGTTCAGAAAAGGGGACTCAAGGGCGCATCGTCAGGCTAGGACTGTGACCGTCACCAGGGCGCCCTGTGCAGCTTTCAAGGTGCCACTGTCTATGACAGACATTATTTCCGTTAATATTGATGTCTTTCAACTGCTAATACCTGCTACCGTTGGGTGTTATCCCCCTACCGTCTATCTTTAATATTCGATATGTAGTCATACTATTCTTACGATCACTGTTATGCCATATAAGAACACATTTCGCATTCTTGGTTTTTTACTATTAAAGCGGAGGATCATATCGTTCTGCGTAGTCACTATTCAACTGGGGCAGTTGATTAACCTGCTCAATTCTAAGTCGTCGCGTATATGTTCATGGCAAGCGAACACCTCTTATCCATGACAGTGATACTAACGACCACATAGATATACTACATATTCAACTGCGGCTATTCTTGTGCTTGCTTTTTTATAACATTTCGGGCTGTCGCAGATGTTGAAAACCACCAGGATTCAAAATATCCTTGTTGCTGCATTCATTATCCACAGGTTACCTCTATTTCACCCTCCCTCTGCCATGTAACCCAGTTCTGGATGCCGGTATGCCCTCAAGAAATCAGAATGGTGAAAGACAAGGGCAGAGCAATGGCAAGGTAGATATTGATGCCGATTCTTCGGAGTCGGGAAAAAGGATTTTTGCATTGGAACATCGTTGCTGGCATCGGAATTGCTTTGCAGACTCATGAACTTGAAGAAATATTTCCATAGTGACATACATAGAGATACCGACTTCCAAGGACCTGGGGAGGGAAATCAATCGTGATTGGGACATCTGAAGGAAGGCGTAAGCACTATTTTTAGCACACCGAGCGGGCCTCGGCATATGCCGAATTCCAGTTTCCCCGAACCACCATCTCGTTCACCCGTTCGTGCAGTTATACATTTCCCCGTATGCGATTCTTCCTGCTGTCGCTTTAGATAGTGTGTAAGCCAAACATTTCGAATCTCGAGTCATTGCCTTACACATTACAGCACAATTTATTTTCCAAGAGCCTACACGGATGTCATCCTCAAGGAAGAGGAAAGGCAAGGCCGATGCAGATGAAGAGTATGCTGTTGTACCTGCGACTCCCAAACGTGTGAAGGCCACAAAGAGCGGCACCCCGAAACGTGGCATGAAAGTCAAGGAAGAGACGGAAGAAGCGCGAAAGGCGAGGATTACCAGGGAGAAGAAAAAGGCTTGGAAGGAGGAGCTGAAGAACACCCTTGCTTGGAAAGTTGATTCTACGTTCAAATTCAATCAGGGCATGATGCATGAGGGTTCGTTGTTCGTGCACATTTTACGGTGACGAAGTTCATCATTTCTACAGACAATCACCAAGGGCGAAGGTGAATAATCTGTTAACCCTACATATATGCTGCCAATATTCGCCCTTCTTTTAGCGAAGAAGCAGTACAAACTCAGCGACGAAGATATCAAGGCCTTGACCTACGAGCAGCAAGTGAGCAGCTCTGGGTATCTGATGAAACTCTACTCCATTCCACAAGTCCAAGATGTATGTCGCAGGAAGCATGGGGAATTGCCGGACACAGTGAAGAGCGTACATGAATAGTGAGTACCCAATCGCGTGAGTAAATTGCATCCATTTTCTAATATTCTTCTAGTTTGGACAAAGACTTCGACGGAACGGGCGTAACAGTCACTCGACTGACCAAGGCCGCCCGGGCCGCGTGGATAAAGGAGGACGAAGCCAAATCAAGGAAATATGCAGTCCACCTCCTGAGATGTCTACAGCGCTGGGTTCCCAACTATGCCAAGAGACCTCCCTCATATGAGCCTCCGAAGCTTGGGTCTACGAAAGACACTCTGCCGGAGAATTTTGCCTTTAGGACTAGTTTCAGGCGCATCACCGAGTTCGAAGCTATGAATCTGTTCCTTGTACGCGTGTCTCGTCCACTTTCATGGCTAGGGCTAACAGATACGACAGCTGAAGCAACATGAGCTCGATGGTCTCGAAAGGAAAACCGCCGATAGTCCTGCGCTGGGCCTTGATCCACTCCAAATACTGAACTACGAAGAAGTTCAACAACGTGCCATGGATTGTCATGGTGGCTTTGAAGGGCATAACCAGAGGTACGCTGTCCTTGTGTAAGATGCCCGGACCAAGACTGATTCTATCACCTACAGAGTTCTTGCTTTGGCAGACAAGGCCATTTCAAACACGCGCTGGGACTGGGAAGAATTCCCGTTGGAATTGATGACTGGATTCGCATTGAGTCCAACATCGGTAAAACAGTTGCGTGGGTCCAAGTTGAAGGACAAGGCTTTGCTTGAAGTTTGGTGGCCCCCATACGGTCCCCTTGGGGACGAATTCGTACACGAAACATGCGCACCAGGGCATTGTGACGGTTGCAGAATGTATGATCCCGACGACTGGATGTATGCGTCAATTCGCTGATGTTTATTCTGCATGTTGTATTGACGACTGACTTTCAATGTTAAGAAAACTTGCTTTGCTTATGATTGATCCAAACCGCAAGGATATTTCGATACGCTCTGAACAAACGGGATAGCGTCTCCTTCTAGGACCAATTGGTAGTCGCCATGATCGAGGTTACGACTACCTTGGCATCTTGTTGGTGGGACCGTTTCCAAATACATATAGGAGACGTCTCTTAGGCCACTGCTGTTACGCTTGGCAACGAAACGGCTGAAGCTCTGTAATGCACGTTATACTCTATACATCATGCTACGGGAGATGGCATACAACAATCCTCTTACGCCCTTTCCTCACTCCCGGGTGCATACGTAAGAACGTGTCAGATCATTCCATCCCAGCGGAAGGAGACTCGGTATCTCTTCGGTAACAGGGAGAGAATTTCCTTTGCATCCCACCGCCCTGTCATCGGTTCAGGTTGAGTTCCAAACTTTAATATGACGCAGTACTTACGAATAAAGCATGCAGGTCATCCCGATATCCGGGCGCACTGACGAAATATTATCGATCCACGCATCACCCGGCGCAAAGGTGATGCATACTCCACTCGCGGTAGTGGAATATGTACACGTGTTCTCAAAGTTTGCGTCTTTGCAGAAATAGAATCCGGGGTTGCCTGCATTCTGTACGACGTGAGCGGGGGATTGACGCTTAAGGAGGCGAGACTTACGGGAGCACGGGAGGCTATGTCAATTGCATCTGTGGGCCCGGAGCCCATGGGAGCACCGGCCACGACAGCCACGACAGAGAGGACGGATGCGAGGAATTTCATGGGAAACCGTTTTCAACCTGGGATGTTATTGAAGCTACCTGAGCTTTATATGCGGATTCTGCTCAAGAAAAGGAGTCTTGCTTTGTGCGAGATCACAGTTCAGGCTTTCCGACAAGAATTTTTTTCTACTGATGGATTCAATTCATCAATATGAAGGAATTCTGGATAGCAAAAAAGTTTGTTTCATCTTACTCGTGAGTGCTCGCTCGAGAAAAACTCCGATTGACATAGAATCTTGCAAGGCTAGTGTAAGGGACTACGCCCTAACCATCTACTCATCTAAAATCATATCTACTGTTTGGCATCGGCTTCGCTGACGCCCTTATATACCATGCACAGCATTAGTAATCAGTAGTCTTTATCTTGTACACAACACGTAGTTGATCAATATACATTGGTCTAAGTTACGTCGCGTACCGCAAGATTAAGTACCCCTTACACTTTTTTAACTTTTCCAACTATATTCAACAACTACCTTCTCCTTCCATACTCAATTTCCCGGAAATTTCGTCTTTCCACACTTGACACGTCACCAGCAAACGATGCCAAAACCACGAAAGAACAAGAAAGGAACGGGCAACGTCAAGACGACAGCGCCACGAGATAGAGGAGAAGACGAGGCCCCGAGGATTGACCTCGCCGCGAGGCAAGGGAAGGAGTCCTCAGAAGCGAAGAAGCCTGGACTTACGTTCAAGCTCAATCCGGCCACCGACTCCGACCGCATATGGAACGGCGAAGTGGTGGAAGATGGCGAGGCGGATGGCGACTACTCAGTGGAAGATCCACTAGAGGACACCATACCGTACGACCTCGATGCGATTCTCAACTCTAGACAGCCGTCTATTGACTGACGAGATGAAGAGGCGCCGACCTCAGCGCCGATCTCTCCCAAATCACTGTACGAAGGAGGTTACGTACCGATGTCATTGGACAACTTTCGCCCCAATCCAGCATTTGACAGTGTGAACCGGAAGACACCCGTTCCCTCGGACAGCCACAACTGGAGGAAACCAGTTCCAGTACCAAAGCCTACCACAGTGGCAGACGCCGACGACTCTGACGAATCGGAAGAGGAGACGGATGGCGATGACCCCATGGAGACAGCGACGCACCCGCAGGAGGCGACCGTCACTACGACATCACGATCGGGGTCCCCAGTTGTTGATCAGCCAATGGCCGCGAGGAGTCCCGAGAACAAGGGGACTGGACGTGAAAATTCAGAGGACGACACGAAACCCAGTAACGGGGTGACCGACTTTGACAAAATCATGGCCGATGCAGACGCAGCAGAGGCGAAAGCGGCGGTGGAGGAATTCATCAAGGACCCAGTCAGGGTACAAGAGGCGATGAAGGAGCAACTGGCGGCGATGGCATACGCACAGAGGGTTGTACTGAGACAAGTGGCACATGCCCAGGCCACACGGGTATTTGAATGTCTTGGGTTCGTCAATATCGATAAGAGATCGAATGAGTATATTAGTCAATACAATAACGAAATGCTGACAGCACTACTGGGACGTGATATACGTTTAACCGAGGAAGCAGTGAGGAAGGACAGGGCAGCACTAGGGGACCAAAAACCAATGGTGCTATCATTCGAGGAACAGCGTGCGAAGATAGAAGCGCGACTGGCCAAAGGGAAGTCACCAGTGACGGAGACGCCGGTGGATGAGGACCAGCCATCACCGATGCCCAAATGTGAACAAAAGAAACCCAAACCGCGACCGGTGGAATCTAAGCCCGCCAAAGACGAAGGGGAAGGCACGGCGATTTCTAGGAAGGAGCGACCGTCTGGATGTAAAACACCGGACAATATCCGTGAACTAAAAAACAGAGTTGCGCTCCAAAGGATACGCATTAGCCAGATTAGGGACGGAATAGAGCCCACGGTCCAAGACCAAGGAATCGTTTTTGACGATAATAATAATGCCTGGATCCGCCCGGATGGTGATCAAAATAAGGAGAACCCTGACAAGAGGCGAAACGACAGAGATAAGAACCAACGGCGGGACCACGCTGACAGAAACCAGGACTACCGAGAAAGAGGTCGCGAGGATGGTGATCCAAGCGATCACAACAGCTCGGGAGATGAGAGCGGCGATGATCGCCGTCGTAGAGACCCGTTTACGCCACGCCCACCCTCTCGAGGGGTGTCTGCGGCCCCATCGGCACGGTACACTGAAGCGAAGGTACGACATACCGAACGGAAATACCAACAAATCGTGGAGTTCGTACGGAAGAACCTGGGTAGCGTCATATCAATACTGGATGGGGTCAAGGGAACACGGTTCAACCCAAAAATGATAAAGAAATATGATGGCACGGCATCTCGGGAGATATTCTGGGAGTGGCTCAGAAGCGTGGTCTATGGCTACAGGATCGCCCAGCTTGAAGGCCAGGAGAGGGACGAGGAGAGATTGTTTATCCTGGACTCACTCCTGGATGGCAAAGCGAAACAATGGTTCCAGTATAGGCTGGATCGGCACGATAAGAGCACACCGACATTCCTCGAGATGATAATTGACATATACAACCGTTTCATACACGACTCCGCGTTGTAGGATGCCAGACAGGCATTCAAAGATGCGAAGTGGGAGGACGCCGATGAATCAGTTGAGGGGTGGAAGGACCTTATCAAACAATTGGTGGACGATATGGACATCCAACCAGATGAATACTCAATCAAGAGCAAATTCATGGAGGGGCTTCCGAGACATATCCAGACACGGATATTCGCAGACAAGATGTCAGTTGAGTACAACGATTTAGAGGAACTCTACCAGGCCGGTTTAGACGTGGAATACGCCCTACGAGCAGAACGGAGGTTTGCAAAATCTGCAAAAGCCTACAAGAGCTCGGATGACCGTACACCACAAAAAATCTTGGAAATCAAGGTACAGAAGACAAACAACTTTGGAATCAGGAGACGGTTCCAGCCATCACAGCCCCACCAAGTCACGCCAAATCAGGCAAAGGCACAGGACAGACCGCCACTGGCAGAGAAAAAGGTGACGCCAGCGCCTAGAACTACGAAGCCCAGAATGCCAGACACGAGAGGAGCTGGGGGTAATGACAAGAGGATTCGTGAGCGCGTGACCATATGCTTCAGATGCGGCAACGAGGGACACATTGTCTTGAGCCAGGAATGCCCGGATAATGGGAAGAAGCCATCCTACGTGCAAATTCGAGCTGCCCACAGCATCATACTGGACACAATATCCGAATCAGTAGGAGCAGACGAACACCCAGACGTAGATTCGGAGAGCGCGGGCGAAGAAGCCGAGTTCGACAACGTAGATCTTGAAGTTTATGAGGATGAATACGGTGACAGCGACGACTCCGGAGATAACGGGGAACGGATGAACGTTATGGCGGATACTGAAGGATACGTGAACGATCAGGCAGGATTGTCAGGCGAGGATGAATCGGGGGATGAGATAGTATATGGCCATCTGAGCGAGGATACCATGCAGACTATACCACTGTCAGAGTTCGGGGGACCAATACCTGACAGTGCAACCAGCCCTGTCTTAAGAATAAGGGTCAACCCGAGTGAGGTTGAACGCCCGGGAGAACCAGCGATGAACACCATGACAGAGGCGGGTGACACTGTACCGCAATGGGGAAAAGTACAGCTACGCGTACAAAAGGAGCTCACCGACCGTCCCCTACCTAAGGACAAGAGATGTCTAGTTACAGAACTGGATGTCAATGGTCTCGAGGCAGTGACATTATGGGATAGTGGGAGCACGGCAACGGCGATGTCACCTGCATTCACCGACATATCGAAAGCAACAGTGTCCCAATTACGGACACCAGTGGTACTACAGCTTGGTATGGTAGGCAGCCGTGCAAAGATAAACTTCGGAACCTATTCCCAAGTCGAATCCGACGGATTCAAGGGTTTGGAATATTTCGATGTAGTTAACATCGATAAATATGACATCATCATGGGAACCCCGTTCATGCATTGGAACAAGGTCATCCTGGACTTTGAAAGGAAGTGTGTCATCGTGAATGGCAAGAGAATCAAGGGAACAGTTCTAGATGGAGAGGAAGCGGACAAAGTCACCAGGAGGTACAGGTTGAAGAAACCTGACCCGCCGAACCAATGACTACAAGGAAGAGTCACCATGGAGGAAGTGGCGGATGAGGAGACAGGAACCACCTGTGGAACAGAAGTCAGAGGAGATAACAACCACGACCGACAGTCAGCACGACTACCGGACAACTATTGCCAGCCTACCTCGTCCAAGGTTAAGGTCGAGGATATGGTCACTAATGAGATGGATGACGAACACTTCGAGGAACATCACACAGAAGTAGTGATGTTCAGGTCAGGCTTAAAGCCCATGACCCAGCCCAACCCAGCCCAACCCGACCCTGAAAAGCCCGACCCTCGTGTTGGGCTTTGGTGGGCTCAAGGCTCGGGTGTCGACTCAGGAAAGCCCAAGCCCTGGGCTTCCGGCCCGGTGATCGGTGCCGGCATTGGACGGCATTTGATATCATGTGATCCACTGCTGTACCAACTGATCACGGCTTTCTTCTTGACTCTCACGTCCACGTCGCCTCAGTTTTCTATCCCTCGCTCAGCAAAATTATCAATATTCTATACCAAAACTATACCACTTACCTATACACGTTGTTCTACCATAGTAATCCTTGTTTTTGAACCCCTCTTTCCATAGATGCTCAATTATGACATACTTTGACCTCCAGAAAACGAAAAATTGGAGGTCAAAGCATGTCATAAGTGGCCATCCATGTCTAGAAAGGTTGGAAATATGATTAAAAGCAATATCAGGTACGTCCTATCAATCGGGACTATCTACCTGTCATGGCTTCGTCTGTGTCAAGCGAGAAGATATTTTCTTCAAGTGGTATTACAATCTCAAAACGGCGCAATCGCCTTCATGGTGACGTTGTAGAAGCACTTCAGATTCTCAAGTCAGCATTCCGACACAGTAACATATCCTATTTCAAGGATCTACCCACACTAAAGACGGAGGAGGATATTCTCGATGAGGAAATGGAAGATGATGAGCTGATGTCCTCAGTTCATCGGAAGGTCAAGGGTAGGCTAGCTATTGATCTCGACGATGATTGTTATGAAGCAGAATAGATATTCATGTACTTCTTTGATGTGCTATATATATATCAAGCCTAGGCCTACTACCCAAGCCTGACCCGACCCGACCTGGGTCAGGGCTTAAGGCTCGGGCTTGTAAAAACGTCGACCCAAGCCCTCAACTACCCAGCCCAAGCCCTCAAAACCCTGCCTGACCCGACCCGAACATCACTACACAGAAGAAGCGGAGATCGCAGAGACAACGCATAAGCACTTCTGGGACAGACCGATCCCACCACAGAACATGGCATGGCCAGGCAATGCCCGGATGCCAGTAGAATGGAACATGGTTATCAATGACATGAGAGGGATCGAGGACAACCCCCAAGGATACCGAGGAAAGGTAGCAGGAAACAGGAGTACCAACATGTACGAAGCATCGCAGATGGCTGAATCCGTGGGACCATACAAGTTCACGCGATCCAGATACCCAGATAAGGGGGAGCACGATTGAATTATGCGGCTGAACAGGATAACACCAGAAATCAGTGTCGACGCGGTGACCGAAAGGATCACGAAGATGCGTGAAGAAAACGAGAGACGGAACACCTGCAAGAGGGACACCCCAGAACAGAAACCCCGCCCTCAAGCTGGAAAGGAGCGTGCAGAGCTCCAGGAAGAGGACATACCGGAGTTGCGACAAGGGTGGCATGACGAATTCGTGGATTTGCTTCAGGGTGTACCAGAGGAGATGCCCCCGTTCAGGGTGGTGAATCATGAAATTCCATTAATCGACACGATGAGAAAGTACCGATACCACCTACCCAGATGCCCAAACTCTCTGAAAGCAGAGTTCAACGAGAAGGTAGAGAAGTATACTCGAGCTGGATGGTGGTCATTGGTGGCAGCTAGTCAAGCTGCACCGATGTTATGCCTATCAAAAAAGGATTGACACCTGTGTACGGTGGTGGATTGTCGACAACGTAACGAGAACACTGTAAAAGACGTCACACCGATGCCAGATCAAGACAGCATACGTGAGGACATAGCGAAGGCTCGGTACAGATCAAAAATTGATCTCTCAGACGCATATGAGCAGGTACATATAGTGCCAAACGACGTGTGGAAGATGACATTCGCAACCATACAGGGAACCTTCACCAGTTCAGTCATGCAACAAGGTGACTGTAATGCCCCGGCGACATTCCAGCGACTCATGACATCGATATTCCAAGATGTGATTGGAGTCTTCATGCACGTGTATATTGATGACATATTCGTGTTCTCTGATACAATAGAAGAACATCAGGAACACCTTAGGATCATATTCGAGTGATTATGGAAAGAAACACTATACCTGAAGTGGAAGAAATGTGAACTCTACACGAAACACATAGACTGCCTGGGGTATATCATCGACGATGATGGCCTCCACACCAATGAGGATAAACTGTTGAGGATAATAGAGTGGTGCACGCCACGTTCGTACCATGATATCCAAAGATTTGTAGGATTGGTACAATATCTCTTGTCATTTCTACCAGACATCACAGCGTACACAGGGCCACTACTCGCCATAACCCAGAATGGGAATGCATTCAGTTGGCACCCCATACACCAGAGGTGCTTCGAAATGATCAAGGCAATATGCAGCAAGACTCCGATTCTCCGACCCATCGACCCTAGAACGAGCGAACCGATATGGATTATCTGTGACGCGTCAAAGTCTAGGGTGGGAGCGATGTACGGACAAGGGCCGATGTGGCAGGAGTGTCGCCCAGCCGGCTTCATGTCAAAGAAGTTCACTTCAGCCCAGCATAATTATCGTGTCCATGAGTTAGAGACGCTCGCGATCCTGGAAGCACTGCTTAAGTGGGAGGACAAACTGATAGGATACAAGATCCATGTTATTACAGACCACAAAGCACTCGAGTTCTTCAAGACACAGTCGAACCTTACGGGACATCAGATGCGATGGACAGATTACTTATCCAGATTCAATTTCGATATCACATACATTAAGGGAGAAAACAATAAAGTGGCAGACTGCCTCTCCCGATATTACGAGAATGATACACACGAGGACGTCCATGAGGCACAGATATACGTGTGAGCGGACGTGAGGATCGACCCAAACGGAGAGAATTTGCTGGCTGACAGGTTCGCAGAAGTGACAGAGAATGTGATAGAGGTGTGGGCAATGCAAGAGGAGTCGCACCGCAGGTCGCGACGGCTATAGGAAAAACTGGAACTACGGGACATCGAAGCCATAGAACTGGCTGAGGCTGAGGAAGTGTCAGACAATGTTCTGTCTGAGTTGGGCTCGCGAATGGCACGAGAGAGAGACCTCACAGTTGAGGACATGCTGGGAGCAGGGCCTGAATTGAACATTAACATAACTGGAGACGACGGGTTTGTCAAGAGCATACAGGATGGGTACGCCAGTGATCCACTTTTCAGGCTCATGAAAGATGAGCCTGACAACTATAAGCAATTCAAATTTATGGATGGATTGATTTGGACCACGAGTCGGAACGGTACGAAAGTAGTGTGCATACCTCGTACCAACTATGGGGAGCAGTCGCTAACCGGTATCATCCTGGACCAAGCTCATCGGTCCCTGGGTCACTACAGTTTTCAGAGAACGTCCGAATATACACGAAGATGGTTTTGGTGGCCTCGGATGGTGGCAGACACAAAGGAGTTTTGCAAAACGTGCGGCGAGTGCCAACAATGCAAGGGCGACACGAGAAAGCTGAGCGGAAAACTCCACACCTTACCAATACCCACGAAGCCATGGGACTCCATCGGAATGGATTTTGTAGGCCCCTTCCCGGAAGTGAAGGCAGATGACGGGAGGAGGTTCAACTACCTATGGGTAATTGTATGCCAGATGACCAGCATGACACACCTCATACCCACTCATGCCACAATGACGGCAAAACAACTATCGGGGACGTACATGAGAGAAATAGCCTGACTACATGGGTTTCCCAGTTCGATTGTTAGCGATAGGGATCCAAAATTCACGTCGAAATGGTGGCGAGAACTGCACCGTGTCCTTGGTGCTCGACTTCTGATGTCTACATCATTCCACCCACAGACGGACGGACTGACGGAGAGGATGAATAGGACCATAGGCCAAATTTTCCGAGCGGGACTTCGCCCCAACCAGAAAGACTGGTACGTGAAGATCGACACAACTGAATTTGCGATCAATGCCAGTATCAGCGACACAACTAGGTACGCACCATTTGAACTGAATGGTGGGTACATGCCTTCAATGTTACGGGAAATTCGAAGCGAAGGGGGGATCACCCCAGGAATAAAGAAATTTGCAGAGACGGCACTATGCAACCTTGCCAAGGCGCACGATGCGATAATCGAGAATCGCGTATTCCAGACTTTCCACGCGAATAGGAAGAGGGGACAGGAACCGAAGATCTCTGAGGAGACTTGGTGTACCTCTCGACAAAGAACCTGAACTTGCCTAAGGGACGTGCAAGGAAGTTATGCCCGAAGTATGTCGGACCGTACAGGGTGAAGGAAGCCCAGCCTGAATCATCTAATTATGTGTTGGAACTACCAGCAGCGCTGGTAGCGAGGCATATTCATCCCAGATTCCACGTTAGCCTACTCCGACCTTACCACGCTAATAATGATATGCTCTTCCCGAATCGCGCCCAGCCTGAGCCATACGACTTTGGCGCCCCCGACACGGCTGAATGGTTTGTTGATGAGATCGTTGCACACCAATGGACAGATAGGTCCAAACTCGAATTTCACATGCGATGGAGTCTCGGCGACATGACATGGGAGCCTCTTGAGCATTGCAAGGATCTCGTCGCGCTTGATAGATACCTGGAGGTGATGGGCGCAGAGTCGCCCCGGAAGTTGCCAAAGAAACCGGGAATCGGTAACAAGGAACCCGGGCCGGCACATGCAACCCGTGGGTGACCCAAACGGAGCCATTGACTAGCTGAGAAGAGCAAGACCATCAACAACATTGGGGATGGAGCTAAAATTATTTTCACAACCGATGATCCTTGCCTATGTTGCGCTCTTACCACGACGATGGGGGATGACCCAGGGCAGAACGGGAATTGGCCTGCGAGGCCCTACTGGTTCAACGGCGCAGGAGGAACCCCAGTGAATAACAACAACCAGAATGTGAACCCCAACATACCTACCCCGTTCCAGTTCGGAACATTCTCTAACAACACTGCCCCGAATGCGCAGAACGGCGCCATGGGCTGGCCCAACGCATTTGCATACAGTCAATACGGACCACCACCACCTTTTGGTTTCATGCAGGGCTCCCCTCCGATGTTTTATGGAGGATTCCCCCTCGCTGCTCAACCCAGACCAAGTAATGGACCGGCGACCACACCAAGCATTGGTGAGGATGTCATAATGACAGTCAACAGCACAGCTGACGAAGGCGTCGTAGAACGTGCAGATGCGAACGAGAGGGCGAACTCGGACAGACCCGCGGGGCGACCACGCTGGCGCAGCCCATCACCGAGGTGAGAGGAGCGACGTCGGGACATGGCTGAGGAATCAGATGGGTCTGACGACTACCCGAGATCGAAGGGTAAACGGAGAGCGACCGAGCAGGAGATTGAGAATAGGAGACACGCCGAGGACAGGCGTAGGCAGCGCGCGGAGCGACTCGAAGAGGAATGCCAGACAGAGAGTGCGCAACAATGCATAGAACGCACACCGATCCCACAGCACGTACTGGCACTGCACGAGAGGGAGATGCGATATGGTAGGAGCCCCAGTGATCCATGGCACAAGATGGAAGCAGAACGGACACAACCACGGGTAGATCGTGCACCCATTCCCCAGCGCGTCATCGACAGGCAGGAACAAGAGGTGCGGGGCAATCGGGGATCAAGTGATGACTCCACTGCCACTGCGCTGCACCACCAACTTTCATTGAACCTCGAATTGATGAGGAAGTGCAATGAACTCGAAAAAATGGTCAACAAGCGACAATTGTCCCTCTCCGGACAGGGAGGGAATCCAGTCAAACGGCAGTGTGAGTCACGTAACCATCAGGCCGACCAACACCGTCGAATCGACGACGACTACGACGCGTTCTTGCAGGATGACCGGGGGAACATGACCCCAAGACAGCCGAGCTGGAACGAGAGAGAACATGGGCGGGGAGGATCCTCGAAAGGACGTGCACTCACCCAGAGCACCCAGGCGAGTAAGGTGCCCAACGTGCAGACTAACCGCACCAGACCGGTGGTTGAGTCATCGGCACCAGTACCGAGACGGGTACAACACCTACCACACGAGGACCGAAACGACGAGGACCTCGACTGTTACGACCAGCGACATTTTGGGGGTATCATTCCTGATGAGAGAGTATCATTAGAGGAACGGATAGCCGACTTATCCACTGACCTCCCAGCGATGCCACTGGCAAACGGGTTGTACCCGATATGCGCGCCGGATGACTGTCCTGTTGCAGACATCCTCGATGGAGTGGGTCCCAGTAGGGAGGACCCCATGAATGGGATGAGGTCACTGAACTCCGTGCAGACTGCGCAATTGTTTGTCGAGTGCTGTGCAAAGAGACTTCAACACCCGGGGAGACTCCCAGCTTGGCTGAACATCTTCAAGAATATGGAGAGGGATAACTCGTTCCGCGGTATGTATGGACCAGGATTCACATACGACCCCCATACGAACATCATCTACACGGACCGCGAAGCAGTTGAGGCAGCACAAGCCATGGCAGCAGGTCTAGACTACCCCACTCCTAGCGACATTTCACGTCGACCGAACCCGAGAGGGTTCCCTATGAATGTGTGCGAGGTGCAAGAGGCAGTGACATATGTGCATATGCGCCAAGTCGGGTGGCAGAGTACCTTGCGACTACTGTGCGAGTTCCACCGTATCTCTGAATCGGTAATACTACGATACCGGGACCTGTCTATGCACAAGATCGTCGAGCAGTTCGAACACGACAATAGACTACACGACCTTCGACGCGAAATGCGGCGCCCGTACTTCATCGTCCTGGATCCCAGATACAGGATCACAGGGAGCAATTCAGCGAGCCACGGGGCTGGGTTAACGGTACCAGCGAACGGCACGCTGGATGATTGGTGCCAGTATGCGGCGCACCACTTTCGACCAGGAGGGCTCAACCCTGCAGGGGGCTTGATTATGGATACCTCACACCGCGTCAGTTACGCTAGCGCATGGGGAATGGTCCTCCTACGGCTGCTTCATCCGAACGATGGAAAGAATTACTACAGCAGGTATCTCGCCGGTATAGCGTTCAGGCCGCAGTTTTACTATGACTATATCAGGAGGTGGAACCGTGATCATCCAGAAGAACTACCGATAGTGGTGGCTGCGGGCGAACCAGTCCTCCGACGAATGGTGTTCAATGGGGCGGCAGAAAATATATCAGAGATCGACATCATATGACACCTCGCCGCATGTGGAATCACCCAGGGCATGATAGACAACGCGTACCCGTGGGCGCTGGCGTGGATCGACCAGCATACGAATGTACACTTCGGGGCACACTACCAGGACCTCGAGCTTGAACGACAGGATCGCATCTGACGGTATGGAGAACCACATATCGCTGAGGAATTCAGCGGATGGTGGTCACCGAGTGTGGAAGATACTCACCGCATTAGGGCAATAATATACCACGAACGGTATGAATGCCAGCCCAGTACCCACACCCAGGAACACCAGTACACCCTTCTCAGAGGCGAGAGTAGTCTCTTTACGTGGCTGAATAGCTTCCCGCCCACCGACCCCGGTAATGTTCATCCTCAGGATGACGTGTCAGGACTCAGTGCTCCGGCCGACATTGACGAGGATACGGACATGACGCCACACGATGACAACGGTATGGGGAACACTAGCATGGAGACAGCGCCTAACGGCGCCGTCAATGATGCAGTAGTGGCCGACGAGTACACAGGGAGCGACACCAACACGTCGGACCTGGTGGATGAGCTTGACAGAATCAATATCGCTCCGAGAGCCAGGAGTGAATGAGGGCAACGAGAAGACATTTAGACCGATAACTCGGTCTGATTGGGGGGGGTGTAAGGGACTACGCCCTAACCATCTACTCATCTAAAATCATATCTACTGTTTGGCATCGGCTTCGCTGACGCCCTTATATACCATGCACAGCATTAGTAATCAGTAGTCTTTATCTTGTACACAACACGTAGTTGATCAATATACATTGGTCTAAGTTACGTCGCGTACCGCAAGATTAAGTACCCCTTACAGCTAGGATTATTGTGATCTCATCAAATGCTATGGAAGACCTCGAGACTAGACATCAGATGGTGGCGTCCAAACCCTATCTAATTTAGGGTGGTCCACTCTGTTTGCTGACTGCCAATTCAGTGCGTTACCGTGGTTCTTCACTTCACTTGTGGTTAAGAACCGGCCAATGTGTCCGTACAGCGGCGAGAACCGCAGGTGGTGTTGTAACTCTACAGCAATTGCGCGTACTGGCCGCCTGAGTTCCTCAAAAACAGATTGTATTCTCTTCAATTTTTACCGAAGGGGCTACGTGGAATCTGTTCATCCATAGCTCCTTACCGACTGTCCGCCCTCATCGCTGGACGAATTTTAATTTGACTGACGGGTTACTTGCAGCTAGAATCTCATCAAATGTAATATCGAGGACTATGACGGGCGCCTAATGCCAGTGAGTTTCGATTCTTGACTTGAACTCACGGCTAATACTATTACCTCCAACATAGCATTCGTGTTATCCGAGCCATAAATTGTTGTGGCTATATGACACAGCCACTGACAGCAAAGTTGATACCGAAGACCATTCTTTTTTGACAATTTCACTATAGCTTACTTCACACAGGAGCGTTCTTCGATACAAATGATAGCAATTATGAAAATACGTGTTGGTGACAATAGGTTCTTTGGGACGAAATAGAAGAAAGATTCGAAACGTCTCAGGGCATTCCAGTCGACTTAAACACAATAACAGTGAGCGTCTATCATACATCGAAGGTCACCCAGGCTTTACTTACCGTATAGCCTAAGTGCAACTATAGGAACTGGCCACTTTATTGGGCCAATTAATCGTACCGAGCGAAGCCTTGACAGGAAAAGTAGTTCCCGTGCAGTTACCCGCACTTTATACAATCACTGTCAATGCATATTCCAAACACAAGTTAGCAAACACCTACTTGTACAAGGTGCATGCTACGTCAGTGTCCGGACGCATACTCTTGACGGCGTTGTTCCAAAACCCCCCACTGGCAGCGGAGAAAGTAATGCAGGTCCCAGACTCAGCGGAGGTGTAAGCGCATGGGCCCGTGAAATTTGCTTGGGTGCAATAGTATGTTCCAACGATCTGTGGTTCGTTAGTAGATGTAGGGAGCTGATTCGTGGGTAGTACTACTTACAGCTGCATGCGCACTGACAATGGCTGACGCGAGAATGGCGAGTTTCAACTGCATGATCAGAATGGGCGAGCAATCGTAGCTCACATCTTTTAATAAGAGACTTCAATTCCGGCTTCCTTGTCTTGAAGCGTTTCCGTATCACCTGTCATATAATACAGGAAATATGCTTCAATTCGACAAGCACACCACTGGCCTAAGCTCATGAGGATGCTTAGCGCCTTCGGTGTTCTGATCCTCCTGTCAAGAACAAGCGTAGGAGTAGTGATCAAGAAGCTCTCAACAATGGTCGATCACACCGGATGGTATGATTCGGTGATGGAGACTTGAAGGTTTAACTTTGACATTTCGGATGGTTCTTGACGCACGGACCATGGGAAGCGATCACGTAGTAGTGTTTTTCGAATGGTTTCGGGACCACAATGTTTCATGGCTCCAAGCAAATTCAGATTTCTTAGAGTCTATAATTTACAAATTGATTGCTTCTAGCCGGGCCACGCACTGTTCCAACCTCTCGTTGATGCGCACGCAAAACAGAAGAGGTGTAATTCGCAAAGACAAGAGCTAGTAGTAATGTCAACGATATATCACATTACAGATTAAGCTAGAGCCAAGGTACGGCTCTTCAACGGCCTGTGGAGAACACCGTTAAGAGCGCCTGATCATACCGTGACACCACGACTTGCTTAACCGAAGTTCCTGTCGCAGATGTAGGACACTACAGTGTTGTCCCAACCAGCTGTAGTCAAGTCGCTGTACTCCTGATTGATGTCCAGAGAGGTACCAGTGCATTTAAGTCCGCTGTAGAACAATCAGCACCCCTCCAACGGACATCGACTCAGATACAACTCACGAATAAACGGTGCAAACGTTCTCGGGGTCGTTCCGCACAGACGAGATGGTCTGGTAAAAGGTATCACCCAGAGCAAATGTAACACAGGTTCCTGCACCAATAGTAGCATGGGTACAGATGCCAGCGAAGTTCGCTTCAGTGCAGTAGAGCATCCCGATGTTGCTCCATTGCTGTAAGGCAACAGTTCTTGATCAAGTGTGAGCGCCAAGATTGAAGTCGGGCTTACAGTTGCACGGGAGGAGATACTAGCTGCGGCAGCGAGAGAGGCGGAGGTGAGAGCGAGGGCAAGTAACTTCAACATGAACCACAAGTCAACTAAGCAGACTCGATAGACCATCTTAAATAAAGGAGGATTCGTACTGAAGCATCAAGACAGGCAAAATAGAAGGTGCTTAAGATTCTTGCATTGATTGTCTAACCCAAAGACCGATCTTCAAGGATCTCACTGAACAGTGATAGGAGAAATGGGTCAGAAAGCGAAAAATGACGGAACGAATGGAACAAGGCCTACACGGAGAGAAAAGGTCCCTCTAGGATAACAGCGGGCGTGAAGTGTCATGTGCGACTTCTTATACTGCTAGGCTACGTGGAAGTGCCTGCCTCCGGCCTGAGCGCGTGTTACCTGGTCTCGAGGGGGCGGAGAATGTCCGAGATAATCTCGAAGATGACCTGCACCCATTTGTCAGTCTCTAGGACATAAAGTTGCATGACGAAAAGCTTTACTGCGCCAATTATCGTTACTAGTACTACGTCAGGCAAAGGGGAATAATTTTGACGTGTACTACATGTTTAACTAGCGAATGCAAAGTTGATTTTGGACGGTTAAGGTTCAACAAATGTGTCGGCCCGATGTGTCCGACTCCCCCTTTGAAGTTTGCGTCCGTCATTGAATCTCAGAGTCTCGCCTTTGTTCGTGAAACTCACTTTCTTTTCAAGGGGGCGATGGATAGCCGATGAGCCCTTGAATTTATGAAGGCATGAAAAGGATTTTATTATCGACGGAAGATATTTTCCTTGCCAGAGCGAATTCTGTACGGACCCCCAACTTTACCTGCAGCACCCGTTCCTGCCATGCTTGTCAAAGAGTAACTGATAGAAAAGATCTACAGTCGCATACCATCTCAGTCTTGCCGTAGCCGCTGGGGTCAAATGTTCAGCGTGTACCGTCTCCTTAAATCCTTTGAAAGTGAAACGTATACACGAATTCTTCACTGAATTGCTTTGTATTGCTCCCTTGTAATTGAGATAAAATTTGAAAACAATAGATTACATCTTATCGCCTCGGCAAGATGTGACGCATCAAGGGCAGGCAGATGTGTCATGCTTCTTGTGCTACTACTTCCATCGTGCTCACCACGAGAGACAGCGAGCAGCAAGTGAACATGTCGGATCCCTGCGCCTCCTCTTCATCGTCGTCAAAGTATGTCCGTTTCCCGGTGTTTTAGGCAGGCTTTGTCTCACTGGCGCCAGTGCAAAGATCGTGGACCCAGACACAGGCGCCGAGCTGTACCGGCACACCGATTTGTGGTTCGATGACGGCAGCGTCGTCTGTCGCGCAGAGGATACGCTGTTCCGGGTGCACATGTCGCAGCTCGCTCGCCACTCAGTATGCTTCCGGGACATGTTCTCCCTGGCCTCGGCGACTCGACATCCACAGCCGGGGCGCCTAGACGAGATAGAGGGCTGCCCAGTCGTCTTTCTGCACGACAAGGCCGAGGACCTGGCCAACCTCCTCGTCGCGCTGTACGACGGCCCGTACGTTTGCATCCAGTATATCATCCTTGCCACTCGCTTCACCGCCTTTCAGGAACTTTGGCGATAACGGCCATGTCGACTTTCAAAGAGTATCGGGCATTCTACGACTTTCGACAAAGTATATTATCGATTCCTTGCGGGAGAAGGCGCTGGCGCATCTGAGGATCGCCTGGCCTTCGAATTTGAAGGGCTGGGATTGTCGAGAAGACCTGGCGCGGTTGTACGAAATGCAGACGACAGATGGCTCTCATCTTTACCCATCACCAATAGTGCGTAATCATCTGTTTCTCGTCGTCGTCCTAACAACAATCAAGGTTGTGATAAACCTCGCGCGCGAAGTAGATGCCCCCGCCCTTCTCCCTCCAGCTTTCTACGACCTCTGCCGGTATCCGTTTTGCCAAATCTTTTCCCCTAGTTCTTCCCATCCCTCGACCCTCTCTCTCTCCGACACCCAGCGCCTCTGTCTCGGTAAAGAGATTGCCCAGAACACTATCACCACCCTCATCCAAGCCATGGGCACGAGCCAATACATCCGTACCCACATCCGCAAGCCCTCTTCTGTCTGCGTGTCTGCTGCAGCGTGCCGGAAGGATTTCTCTGAGCTCGTTGACCTCGCAACACAGCATTACCTCTTTGATCGGGAGCGCGGCTTCTGTGACCCGCTGTATGTCGCGGAGGAGCTGGGGCAGCTGAAGAGCGCCGAGTTCTCGGAATGTAAGCCGTGTGCGAGGTCACTAGAAGCGTGGGCAGCGAGAGAGAGGCAGAAGATGTGGAAGATGATTCCTTTGTGGTTTCGTTTGCAGGAGTTTAACCCGTCGCCCGCTGTCTCCGAGTCATGATTGAGTTATTTGCTATGTTCACTGTGTAATAATATGTACTGACTATCTATACCTGTATCTGCATACCACTGCTATGGGTGGTCAACCAGGGCCAAGAAATACGTGGCTGACTTTGGAATATCATTGGTTTGAAGAATATCAAGGGGGGCGATGATAGGAAAGCTGTTCGCACATCGGGGCTCTCGGGAACACCGTTGATGGATATTGCCTATGGCCGTCCATCGTCCATCTCAAATTGATATCCTGATGATTTCGCTCACGTCCGGGTCATCTGGAGATACCCAGTTCAAAATCCAGCTGAATGTTACGTAGAATCACAAGCGTGTATTTGTCAAGCCGATAACCAAGTACTACGAAACATCGCACTTCAAGATGAACCAGGGCCGACTTTGACTGAGAGGTACATTGAACAAACACCCTCAACAGCCTGTGGAGAAAGCCATTAAGAGCGCCCGGGTCACACACTGACAACACACACGACTTACTTAACCGAAGTTCCTATCGCAAATGTAGGCCGCTACCGTGTTGTCCCAACCAGCTGTAGTCAGATCGCTGTACCCCTCATCGATGGCCAGAGAGGTCCCAGTGCATTGAACGCCGCTGTATGGTGATAAGCAGTGAGCACCCCTTCAAAGGGCAGCGACTCACGAAAAAATGGTGCAAACGTTCTCGGGGTCGTTCCGTACAGACGAGATGGTCTGGTAGAAGGTATCACCCGGAGCGAAGGTAACACAAGTCCCTGCACCAATGGTAGCATGGGTACAGATGCCGGTGTAGTCTGTTTCGGTGCAGTAGGTCATCCCGATGTTGCTCCATTGCTGGTTGGTGGGAGTGTGAGTTCGGGTGGGTGAAGATAATATTTTCACGTACGGCTGCACGAGAGGAGATGCTGGCTGCGGCTGCGCTGGAGACAGAAGCGAGAGCGAGAGCAAGCCACTTCATTGTGAATCGCAGGGTGTGTCAACAAAGTAGCGGGTGACCTTATAACAAGGAGCATTGACAGAGGGAATAGAACATGTTTAGGTTTAACGGGGTGCAGTTTCTTTGGACACAGACGCCGGTGCTGAAGTGAGCAATGGAACGCATACAGATCGGAAACATCAGCGAAAGCGCAACAGAATACGTCGCGGGCCTTGTCCAAGCGCGAAGGGGGTAAGAAAACTTGGGAACATCGAAGATGCACAAGAAATCAGTGCCTTTTTGTCATATTCCGTGAGCCTAGGCAGGCTGCCAGTCAACTCGCAAGCGCCGAGCTTGAACGCGAGGGGAATAAAGCTTTAGATGGTAAAGTCAATGAGAGAGTCGCGACAGAAATTATACATACTTCTTGAAAGAGATACAGGTTGAGCAGCAGAAAGGACCGCTCTTGACCCCGATGGGGGTTCGAAACCATGAACGCACGCTCCGGACCGGTGTGACGGATCCTGCTTTCTCTCAATTATTTATTCTCCACCTCACTGTGTCATTTTCCCAGGCATCCGACGGCAGTAAATAGCAATTCTTGTCGCCACGACCACGGGAAGGTTGGGGCTGCGACTATGCCGCTGCCCTCAAAATACAATGCCCTATGAAGGCGAGCACCCAATCTTCAAGTTCATTACTTCGGGACGTGCTTCTTGACCAATCTCGGCTGCTCATTGGAGATTATCATTTACCCTTCAACACGTCTGGATGGCGCCTAAACTCATGTCAGTCTTTCTCAAAATTTCGCATTCCCGACGTGATCGATATATGCTGCATCAGTTCCTGAGGATTGATTCTCCAGATTCCTGTTGTTTATCCTTGACAGACAGACAGCTTAGTCCAACTGAAGCGCTTAAGTACTTCTCATCAAGAATTTCGTGCCCGAGGCAAGGTATAGCCTAGACTGGTGTTTTTGGTGACCCGCTCAATTCGTGTTCTGCATGACAGACGACACGAAAAAAATGGTTCAAGGCAGAGTTTAAGGGATCATGAGAATGGCGGTATAAGAAGAAGCGAGTTTGGATAACTCGCTCCGTCTTGTCTACTTTCTGACATGCAGTTGAAACTTACCACTCTCGCGTCAGTTCTTGCCCTCGCGGCTAGTGCCCATGCCACTGTAAGTACTACAAATCTGTTTCTTGCATCTCATCTTAAGCGTATTTAACATAGACCGTTGGGACGTACTATTGCACTCAAGCCACTTTCGCAGGCCCATGCGCGTACATGTCAGCTGAGTCTGGGACTTGCGTCACCTTCTCAGCTGGAGGTTATTGGAACAAGGCCATCGCATGTATGCGTCCGGACACTGGCGTAGTTTGCACCCTGTACAGGTGGGTGTTTCGACGGTATTTTATGGATTGAGTGTTCACGCTTCTTTGAAGTGGGGTGAACTGCACAGGAGCAAATCTTGCGATCAAGGCTCAGACCAATTCTATCACCTGGGCGAATAAAGCCAGTTCCTATAGCTGTACTTAGGCTGCATATAGTACACGGTAAACAAAATCTGATTGACTTTCGGTTGTATAACGGCTCACTATTACTGTGTTTTAGTCAGATATCTGTGCTGGATGGTGTAAAGATACTTGATGTGCCTTGTAGTGTAGGTGAAGGAGCCTATCGTTACTAATACATGTTTTCTTGCCGTTGACATCGAGGAGCAGTCCTAAGCGAACTATAGTGAAGATGTTAAATAAGAATGATGGTTTTGTGAATTGTCTCCTTGGCCGAATCGCTAAGTCAATTACTAGATTAAGAATTTGAGTCCGCGGCGAGTAGCACCACACCGTGGTCGTGAACATAGACCCCGTCATAGGCCTCAACATCATGTTTGATGGATGGTTGCAGGTGACGCGTCAGTCAGAATCCTTCCAGCGAAGAGGTCGGAAACTTGGTAAAGAAATTATAGATGAATGTGTTCTGTATAGCTATCAAAAATCTTGAATCAGGCAGTATGTTCTTGAAGCAACAATACCTGCGCCGGAATGCTCCGGCCAGTTCTATCGACACTCCTTGGTCGGTGAATGGAATCTGGGTTATCCACCGAGTCGCACAATCGAATGGACCACATTATTTGGATCTGAGTTAGTGTCGGACGCCACCATCTGATCTCGACTCTGAGGGTATTCCGTAACTTCAAAAACTGGCGCCTACTAGTATTAGGTGTCCTGTTTTACCGCTAAGGAACGTTTGATGGAGTCGGCATAACTCTAGCTTGCGAGCAATACGTCAATCGGAAATTTTCTCGAAGAAAGGGACGAACACTCACAGGTACGAGGATTATGGATGAAAGAATACAATAGCTATGCAGAATTACCCTGTATTACAGATTTTTGTCGGACAACCTGAACCGCATGAGATCTCGCACGAAGGAAAGTACCGCTTCTTGTGCAAAATATCCACATATAAAGCGTAAGCAGTTTCGAGGACCAACCCAGGTTAAAATCAGCTTCCCATGAAACTCCTCATATTCGTTCTTTCAGCCTTGTCTGTCGTGTCTGGAGCTCCCTTAGGCTCTGGACCTGCCAGTGCAGTTGACATCGCCTCCCGTGCTCCCGTAAGTGTCGCCTGGTCGAGTGCCGATTGACGCTGCCATCTCACGCGGTCCCCGTACAGAATGCGGGAACCCCGGGATTCTATTACTGCAGAGACGACAACTTCGAGGGAACGTGCACATATTCCACTACAGGGGGCGGAGTATGCATCACCTTCGCACCAGGTGATGCGTGGTTTGATAACATTTCGTCGGTGCGCCCAGATATCGGGATGACCTGCACGCTTCATTCGTAAGTGTTGCCTCACATTCAAGTTTGAAATTGTACTCACCTAGACCGATGATAGTTCGGTGGGATGCGGAGGAACTGCTTTCTCCGTTAACGACGAGATACCGAGTCTCCTTGCAGTAGGATGGAATGATATAACGCGTTCATACTCCTGCGCCAGGAGGTGACAGAGAGGCGTAGAAATATCATTGCCAGACGAGTCTGCTTGGCTTTCTCTATAGCATAGTTTCTGTATGCATGCAGTACGCAAAACAGACCATTATCTGTTCCGTCTTCAAGGAAAGTAGTGTTCATTCAACCTAATGCCATTTGCTCGATATCAGAGAGAAAAAAACTGAAAGAATTGATAAGCAAGGTACTTCGCGACATCGAGGTTAGCTATTCTGGTTACTGTGGACAAAGCAAAAGGAGCCGACGCCGAGGGGTGTGGGAAAGAAATTCGGCCGGCATTGGTACCGGCCCGGCGTGACGCCGTTCACTTCTCTCCTCATCACCACCACCACTACCACGACGTCGGCGACGTATTGCTCGCCATGGCTGCATTGCGACGAGCAGCGTCGCGCGTACTGTCGTCGCCTGCGCGTATTCGACCTGTTACTCCCAGCCGTAGCCTGTTCACCAAATCTTCCTCTGTCCCGCAATCGCCCGTTCGTACGGGCCTGTATGCAACCGTCTTCGCCATTTCAGCAAGTCTCTTCGCGGTATATTACTTCGACTCGCGCTCTGCAATACATCGCTACGTCGTGACACCGCTTTTGAGGTACTCCCTTGACCCGGAGACAGGCCACAAGTTTGCTGTGCAAGTATTGAGGAGTGGGCTAGGGCCCAAGGATGTAGTCGCAGATGACGAGAGGCTAAAATTCGAGGTCTGTCAGGCTCTGCGATCCTTTTGCACAATGATACGAGAAATCCATAGCTTTGGGGAAAACCGATATCCAATCCGGTCGGTCTGGCAGCTGGTTTCGACAAGGATGGAGAGGCAATAGATGGTATGCTACCGCCTATTCCGGGCGTTTTCATTCCTAACGAGTTGTAAGGTCTCTTTGATCTTGGATTCAGCTGGGTGGAGATTGGGAGCGTAACACCAAGTCCACAGGTTTGTTGGCAGTTCATTGTTTCTTACTGTCTTCTAATACTGAGCTAGCCAGGGAATCCCCGGCCGCGTTTCTTCCATCTCCCTGAAGATTCTGCAGTCATCAACCGCTACGGATTTCCTTCGCAAGGTCATATGTCTGTCTTGAACCGGATACGAGCGCGTATACCGACATTCTTGCAAGAGGACAACGACACCGCGTCTTTCCGTAGTGGATCCGTCCTAGCTGTCAACCTCGGCAAAAACAAATCCTCACCAGCAGATTCAATACAGGACTTTGTTGATGGCGTCCGCATGTTCGGTCCTTATTCCGATGTGCTGGTGGTCAATGTGTCGAGCCCCAACACTCCTGGTTTACGGTAAGCTTGCTCAAATTTGACAATGGCACGTTCATTGATCGTGTCTCCAGTGGTCTTCAGGGTCGCGATACCTTACAAACTCTCCTCGAAGGTGTGACAAGAGCCCGAGACGACCTGCCTCCATCTGCCGTGACTTCCGCTCCCAAACCCAAACTAGTCTTGAAGATAGCTCCAGACCTGAACGAATCACAGCTCGTCGAAATGGCCGAGGTGATACGGAATAGTCGCATCGACGGTGTCATTGTGAGCAACACGACCATTTCACGGCCGTCGTCACTCCACCACCGTCAGTAATATATTTCCCGTTCTATTCATACATGCATCTTACATCTCTTACAGCTAGCAAAGTCGAAGCTGGGGGACTATCTGGGACTCCTTTGAAAGAACTGTCTTTGTCTGCACTCAAGACACTACGGCAGAATCTTCCGGAGAGCATACCCCTCATTGGATGTGGAGGTATATCTTCTGGTGAGGACGCACTAGACTATGCCAGGGCCGGGGCATCCCTGGTCCAGGTATATACTGGGTTTGGGTATGATGGTGCTGGCGCGTGTAGACGGATCAAAGACCAGATTGTCGAGACGCTGGCAAAGGATGGGGTCACTTGGACAGATGTTGTCAGTAAAGCGGTGAAAGATCTAAGCTGGAAAGAGAAGGAGAAAGAGAGCGAGGTGTCACTGCTAACGAAGGAGGCGGAGGAGCTGAAGAGGCTCTTGGACGCGCTGGGAGATAAAATGGCATCTGGAGAGGTCGGCGTGTAAGTAGAAACGATGTTTCATTGAATCTTTGCGACGCGCTATCTCTTGAATTCATTCAAGCACCCAGGTATGCTTTCCTGGGATAACTTACGCTCCTATGTTCACAAATGAAACTTGCTGCTTACATCGTCAAACAGAATCGCAACTGTTTTCGGGTGACCACTTTCGACGCCGTTCTGCGACTCGGAAGTCCTTTTCCAGAGGACCGAGTTAAATTCAAAATCATCATAGCAATGATAATCTAGATTGTGGCGCAATCATTTGTTGAAGATTCCCATACTTCCCCATCCAGTTTATTGAGGATCGCGAAGAGATAAATTCGATCGTCGGCGACTACAAGTATGTAGGTGGGGCAACAATCTACATACACCCAGAGATCTTTTCTCTTTTATAGCACTTGACTGCGAGGGTCGAAGGAGGTCTCAACCCGATATGGCCAGTGGTAGATTACCGACTCAGATAACTATCAGCGTCCTGATCCCGGACCGCAATTAGTCGACGGCACCGAGTCGGGTGGCAGTGCACGATAGCGATCGACAATGAGCTGCAGGAAGAAAGACAGGCCAAAGCAGAAACCCAGCTCAAAGAGAATCTGAAAGCGGAGAACGTTGTACGGCCAAAACGGGAAACGCGTCGTTGGAAAAGTAACAGAAACAAGTCAGAAAGTCCTTTTCCTGAACTTCCATCATTTTCTCATGTTACTCTCCTAGAGATCATCGATCGTAGCTGGCTAGTTTGCGTAAGTGGCGCCTGGAGCTTTCTTTGCTTGGAATCTTAGTATGCATGTAACATGGCTGGCCGCGAACAGGTTAATCTGGACCTTATTCTATACAAGTTCGCCGCTACTCTCGAGTCTTCGCCCTTGACACAAAACGTCCTTGAAAGCCGCAGGGGACTGATAATATTCTCTTTGTGTCCGCAAGGCGCATTTGGCTTCATGCGCCGTGCGGCGAGGGATTTTCCTATGACGAGACGGTTCCCCATTTGGGTATCACCGCTTGTGTGCGAGTCGGACAGGGTCGCTTTAGCGGGCGTAACCGCATGAGGACGAGATCGACCAATGATATTCCAGCGATCACAGGCGTTGGCTATCAATCTGAAATTTAGGCGGTCCTCGATCGAATTTCATTGACGAGCAGCCGTTGCCTTCCCTGCTTTCGTTATTGGAGTTTCGGTCAATGGCATGAAGCGCCTGCCAGGCGTCTGACTGGTATATAGGGACGGACGTGAAGATGAGAGGAGACCAGGTTCTCTGCATCCTACAGCCTTCTACCTTTACTACCACTTCTTACAATGGCTCTCCCCACTGCGATCTATCCACCATCCTCCGCCTACTTGGCTTCCAAGAAGGGTCCGAAGGAGACGATCACTTCGAATTTTGCCTCGATTTTCTCAAACGCCAATACCCTCCTCGCACCACCGACTCGGACTGAGATCCGTGCTTGCTGGGAGCTCTGCCGTCTCCAAAACGGGATGGGATGCGCGACAGTGTTTCTGCCAGTGGGTGAGTGTGGATTGTTATGTACTTCTGTTTCTGTTCGCTAACCGGGAATCTTAGCGTGGTCTTTAGCGATGGTTTACCACGCTTACCCTGAGCTTACGGGAATGGAATGCCTTACCCGGGCAGCCGTCTATTTTTTCCTATGCATTGGTATCAAATGTTTGGTGAGTCTATTCTATCTATTTTCGTACAAGCCATCTTATCTGTCATCTCAGATCATGACAATTGATGATATCCTTGACTATGATATTGACGCGAACGTCGAGCGTACCAAAAACCGCGCGCTCCCCAGAGGTGCTATCAGCATAGAGCGTGCCTGGCTGTTCTTCGCTCTCCAAGTCCTGATTGGTGTCTCTTTGGCATACAAGGTTTTGAGCCCTGACGCGTAAGTACTTTTCGTTCCACGATAGTTCGTTTATGCTCACCATATTCATCTATTCAGTCTGCGCATCTCCATGTATGTATGGCCGTTGTACGTGCTATACCCTACTTGCAAACGCTGGATGTCCTTCGCCCCCATTCCTTTGGTGAGATCCTTTACAATCCTCGCGAAGTTTCCAAATCTAACCTCTCCTTTCAGGGCTTGATGTTCAACATCGGTGTCTACATGGGTTGGGCCGATCTCGCACCCAACGGTCAAATTCCCTATCGTGCCCTCACGGCTGCATATGTCGGTGCGACGATGTGGACAATCACATACGAAACCGTGTATCAGCACCAGGACAAGGTGGACGATGTCAAAATTGGCATGAAGTCACTTGCCATCCTGTGCGGCAAATTCACCATCCCCATCTGTTCTGCTACCACCCTTGGTTTCGCCGCTTTGATGTCATGGGCTGGTTATCTTAACGGCCAAGGAATTGCCTATTATATCGCTGTCGCTCTCTCTGCCTTCATCCTGCTGAAGGAACTCCTTGTGACAGACATTGACAGTCCCAGGCAGTGCATGAAGTTTTTCCTGCAAACACCAACCATTGGAAATCATATTCTTTGTGGATTGGTCGTTGATGCTGTACTCCAGCGTGTCCTTGCAGGAATCCCTCTCTGATACTTATGCTACGAGCTGTACTATTAACTTGATAATATTTATCCATCTGCTTGCACGTCCATCGTTTGCGGTCTATCCTTGTCTAAGCGGCGCAGATCCTCTTTCCAAAAGGAGGTGTCAATCTCGCTTACCGACTCGGATATTTCATGCCGTACTTGCAGCAACATCACGGACCGCAAATCTTGGACGGCCCCGAGTCGGGATCGCGATTGCATAGTAATGGGGATAATGATAGAAGCTTCCCTTTCGCAAATAATGGAATGGCAGATCGTACACAGTGTGTACGAAAGGACACTTATCGCTTATGAATAATTCTGTCCAGTTACAGCCAGCCCAGGTATCTCTTGAAGTTACCTGCTGATTGTATTATTCTTTAGTATGCGGGGACCACCAAGAACTAGCTCCAGTAATACGATGGTTCTCTTCCAGCCCTGAAACCCCGAAGCCCACTCCCCACTCTTTCGGGGTCTTCGTGTTGGGGCTTCGGGCTCATTATCTAGCATTGGAGAGAAATTCGGGTCATACAAGCCCCAACGAACCGTTCGCAGAGCAGAAGTCAAAGGTTGCAATTCAAGTTCCGGCCTCGTAGGATTTAATATTATTGACATGGAACTTCACCAGAGAAACACCGTCGAACGTTTGATTGGCGAGTCCCCTTACTTACTGGGGACCTGGATTGGCTGCTGAATAGTGAGTTTCCAGCTCACAAGTCTGAGCAGTTTCAGAACAATGAAGGGCTTGAGAATCGACATGATACTCGTTCGGCGGATGGCGGACAAGTGCTAAAAATAGTGCTTACGCTCGGCCTAAAAGTTGATCGTTGTCTCCGTGGAACCAGTCAGGGACGTGCCGAATATGACCCGGCAAACCGCTACCTTAGTGACGAATTGAATCTCCACTTGACAACGGCGGTGGGTTTTTATTTATATTAGCATAAGTATTCGCATTTCTCTGTTTCCTAGCGTATTCATAATACATATACAGGCTAGGACGGACACTGGTGTATACCGACAATGTATAGTATACTAAGCAGCACATAGCGTTACAACAACACGTTACATGCGCGACTTCTATCAGCGAGAATGTCTTTTCCCTGATCGCAGAATGATGAAATGCATTGTGCGCCACAAAGGATGATCTACTTACGATGTTCGACGAGTTCCAATTGGGCGTGTACAAAGGTCGTATGACTCTTGTTGAACGTCCGGCCTCTCTTGTTGAGAGTATTGTCCGGCCACCCGATAAAGTAGACCCAGTCTCCGTCCTGGCTGATAGTTGAGAGAAGAGCCCAAAGAAATCAGACTGTACAGGAAACTCACGATCAATCTTGTCAAGCTACTGTCGACCGTTAAGACTGCACCGTACATCTGGTGATTCATATCAATGACACGAACTTGGCCCTGGAATAGAAGATGAGGTGTGAGCAGAGCGAAGAGATGTGGAAAAGCAAATGACCTGATGCGCGGCGACGCAAGGCTGAGGGTAGAAATTTGGTAGGTTGCGGTAAGCCATGGTAGCGAGGATTTTGGTGGGTTAGCAAAGAAGAGATGGAAGCCTATTTATACCCATACTGATAGACAGAAAAAGAAACAGTGGTTATCGAGTTTCCATTTTGTGTGATTAAATAAGTCAGATGTCCAGGTGTTGATAACGAACAAGCGCTAGGGCACTACAGTTTTGTATTTCGCTCTCAGCGCGCGCGAATAGTAATCAGGGACCACACGAGTCCCACAATTCGCAGCACCTAGATGTTAGAGCAAGAAAAGGCCTATCAAGACAGATGATACAACTAGGTACCGAACGAAAGCAAAACAACAAATTCCAATTCATCCTGGAATGGAATCACACAGCGAGAGAAGATGAGCGCCAAATCGGTATCTCATGATTAAGGCAAGTCTGGTCAGAATTGGGTCAGAACTTCCACCCATGCTCCTGGCAATCGAAGAGCGCGGGGGGAAATACGTTTCGAAGGTTTCTAGTCCAAGACATATTCATCGATACCCATTGTACGCACAGATGGTTGATTTGGTCGGGAATACTGAGAGTAGGGTAAGCTTGAAAGAAGAAAAGGTGGCCGATGCCAAGGGGCCAATGCTACACGATGGGCGGTCCGGAACGTCCCGGGGAACTTGCAATACGGAGTTTGCCGTCGCTCTTTGATTGAACATTTTGCGCTTTCTCTTTCTACCTTGTCATCGTACCTCCCTCTCGCTGGTTCTCTACTCTAAAAAGCGCGCAAGGCCGCCCTCGAATGAACTCAGTCGCGTTGCCCGAAACTGAGCCCATGTCGTCAGTGGCCGTTTACATGCCCTCAGGAGATGCCGCCAACTCGCACCAGTTGTAATGACATTCCAAGGTTTTTTATGCTGTGAAATGGACTATTGGTTGTCGTCAGGTATCGTGAAGCCTTTTAGAAGGCGGCTCTGTGGGGGCACAGTGACGAGACGAGGAGGTACAGAACCTTTTTCAGGAGGGAGAGCCTTACTTGAGGATGTCAATAGGTAGTGTGGTGCTGTTGCTAAGGTTTCCATTGTTACTATGCTCCCAAAGTGTTCCGTCCTCTTGTTATTGCCAGATGATATCATACTGACCATCCTTGCAACTCCTCACCCGCTTGTTACACCGTAGACCCGTCCCTATCAGCTTGAACGCTCTCGCTGCCGCCGGGTAGCTGCACAAAAATATTTTGTGGAACGTTTGGTATATCTTCGTACACACCCGCACAGCAGGAGCCTTCTGACTAGCAGAGTGGTACGCCTTAGACGATGTACTTGGCCCGTTAATGGATCGAGGTCTGCAACCTCGTGAGCGTGATTGGAATTCCTTGGTATGCAGTGAATTTTCGGAAAGTGAAGGCACCGCATGATGAACTGACCACACGAGGTAAATGCGTTTATGCACTGACTTTCGTGCTTCGTCGAGCAAGTCTCATGTGGGGCTCCAGCACGCAGACTCTGGCCCGATCCCAGTTGTTATCAAGCCTTCATCGTCTACGTGATAATATCCACTAACACCCCGTTTTCTCTTGTAGTGTTTCCATAGCTGTTGTGCAAGGACCCATACCTCGTTCTGGCCTGGAGCATCGCATTTGGTGAGGATATGGTCCATGTTTTCCTCAGTGTTGCATGCTCGGCACTCAATTCTATCTTCACAGCTGCTAATGTGTCTCCAATGTCGCCCTACTGTGTACCCATCGTGGAGCAGCATCCACAAGAAGAAACGAGCTGATGTGTTGAAGTCCCTCCGTCTAACAGAGGTCCACAGTTGTTACCTCGTGATTTCTACCTGGCACCGTTCTCCTGACGCGGCTAGGGCTAGTGTTACGTTGTCACCGGTGTCTCTCTGATCGAGTTTGTTCTGGTACCGATTGCTTCCATCTTAATTTTCCTGATGGTTTTATAGGCCGTGGCTTGTGTCATGGCTTTTAGTTTTGCTTCTTGTGTCCTCAGTTCTGGGGGTACAGTCAGGTCTATCAAGTCTGGGTCCTTCTTTTCACTCGCGAATCTGGCTAGTTGGTCGGCTCCTTAGCTTCTCTCATTGCTGGTGTCTTATCCACCAATCTAGGCTTGGACTCCACGAAAGTAATACCAGGATCAATAAACTCGTACATCGCTTCTATTCTTCGCCAGAGGTACTCACCTGCCCAGACTTTATTGAACTGTTATCGTCTGTCACTTGCTGTTTCCACCGCCTGTAAGTTTCTTTCTCATACGCAGCATCGCAATGCTCAAAGCATACCCATCTAGCGACCCTTACCACATATGTCGCAGTTCGGCGAACAGAGTTAGTCAGATGGCAGAAAAGAGTGCCGACGACACTAGGAAACTTAATTCTAAAGTTTTGATTTGATGCGCGATGAAAACCAGAATCTTATTCACGATGCCAAGTTAGCAAGTGAACCCCGAGTGACACACCAAAATCACTTGCTCATCTGAGGTGACAGCAGTGTTGTTAGCGCGCCTGCCAGGTCCTAGTCATTCCTCATCATTCCAGAACATCATTCAGCGCTAAAATTTTCGGTCCCGCAGCGGAGTTTTAACTTGCGTTTATAAGGGTTGGGTGTTACGCTGTGTTACGCAAGCCTTTCTGATTCTTATCGACGACGACGACGACGACGCCGTCAATAGCGCTGACAACGACGTCTTCGTCTCCGCCGATATCAGTTTCATTATCTTGCTGCTTACCTCCATAATCATACGATCTTCTACCTTTTCAAATCTCTTTCATCACTGTTTCGAGCGCCCGTTACCCCAGTTCTATACAGACTCTACAGCTCCCTCAGTAACCACATCACTATGAGCCGATCTTTCAGAGGTGGTCCCGACAGAGGTCGGGGTAGTCCCAACAGAGGTCGAGATAGTCCCGGTCTCAACAGAGGTCGAGATAGTCCCGGTTTCAACAGAGGTCGAGGTAGTCCCGGTCCCAACAGAGGTCGAGGTAGTCCCGGTCCTGACAGAGGTCGTGGTGGCCCTGGCAGAGGCGGAGGCGGTCGTGGTGGTAGCGACAACTTTGGACCGCGAGGCGGAAGAGGTGGGAGTCGAGGAGGATTCAGTGGCCCAGTCATCTTCAAGGAAAATGTCCCAGCACGGATCCCCGATCATTTAACGCCAGAAAAGCAGACGAAACTCCTCGATGCTCTTCGCAAGGTCCCACCCAAGCCGGAGCGTCCAACCCGTCCTGGCTTCGGTACCCTGGGCAAACCCATCACTTTACGCGCCAATTTCTTTGCAGTCAAACTGCCGAAGGGCCCGTTGTACGAGTACGAGATAAAGATCGAGCCAGCGACCTTTTTAAACAAGCGCAAAGACCGTATCTTCCAGTTACTTGAGGCCAGCCCTCAGGTCCGTCCCCAGTTGGGTCACATTGCTCATGATAGAAGCTCGCGTCTTGTGTCGTCTGTGAAGCTGCCAGATTTGACCGTAGGGATACCGTTCTTCGAAGAGGGTCAGAATGGCCCCCCGCACGACGCCATCACGTACCACATTTCTGTCATATTCAAGGGCGAGCTGAATGTCAATGAGCTCTCCAAGTACGTTACTTGCAATTCTTATTTCATTGGTTTTTGAATATTTGCTCTAGGTACCTCAACGCTGACAAGGCATCCCGGGATTACGATCCATTGCCTATTATTTCTGCCCTCAATCTGGTACTGCAGCAGAAGCCTCTGAGCACAGGCGTGCGTATTGGGCAGAACAAGTACTACTTCGAGCCTCCGCCCAATGAACACAAGTTCCTAGGGCCCCGCATTGAGGCGTGGAGAGGGTTTTCTACGTCTATTCGGCCGGCTTACCAGAACTTGATGGTCAATATGTGAGTGCTGCATAACGAGGATATGAACATGTATTAATCTCTCCCGACCAGCAATGTCTGTATGGCCCCATTCGTCCAGCCAGGTAACCTTGCAGATGTTCTGGCTGAATTCAGTCGGAATTCTTCGGGGGGGATGCCAACTCTTCCCAAGGAGCTTGCTAGAAGCATCAAAGTCACCACTACCCATCTTGGCCATAAACGTCGCTACAAGCTCTGGGAGATTGGCCGCAAATCTGCCCGCCTTACTACCTTCCCTTGCGAAGAATTTGGAAAGAAGAACATGACCGTCGAAGAATTCTTCAAGAGAAGTACGTATCACTGCCATTAGACTCCATGTATGAAGCTCATACTTTTGTACAGAGCATAACATTACTTTGCGTCGTGGAGCTGACCTTCCAGTGGTCAATGTTGGGAGTATCAAGAGACCGGTATGGCTCCCTGCCGAAATTTGCACTATTGAACCTGGAAATCCGTACCGAGGACGGCTAGGCGATCAAGAGGTGGCACAGATGATTCGAGTTGCGTGTAACCCCCCGCGTGTCAACGCAGATTTCATCGTTGGTGAAGGGTTCCAAAGACTATCCCTCTCTCCTCCTCAGCCGCCTGTTACCGGTTTTGGCCTCTCCATCGACCTAGAAATGACTGTGATCCCCGCTCGCGAGTTCATCCCTCCGTCGTTGTCCTATCGCTCAGGAACACAAAGGGTGGCTAATGGTTCGTGGAATATCCTCAACGTCAAATTCCACCGCGGCGCGACTGTCAACGGATACTGGGTGCTCCCTATACGAGAGCGAACGCAGAATCGGTATCCGACCCCGGATGACATGAAGCCTCTGATAATGAATTTTTCGAAGAAGCTACAGTCGGCTGGGATGAACGTTCAAGGGGGGATGCCGCGATTGTTGAAGGAATTGCCGGCGTTGGCTCCTGTGCACGAGGACCCGGGGAGGGTCAATTCTCTGAACACCATTAAATCGTATCTACAGCATGCGTTGTCAACGGGTCCCAGGCCGAGTTTTATACTGGTACTATTGATGCATAGGGACAATTTCATCTATCCGGGTGTCAAGGTGGGTACTTATTTTATATTTGAAAGTGGTGATGCTGACAGGTGGTATTAGCGAATTGGAGACTCTGAGCTAGGGTTGCAGACGGTTACGATGCAGCTCGAAAAGGCTATGAGAGACGGGGATAAACAAGACCAATACCTCTCGAACGTTGCCTTGAAGGTGAATACGAAGCTTGGGGGAATCAATCACAAGGTACCTATTTTTTTAATAACTTTTTCTGGATGCGACGTACTGACGGGGTGTATTCAGTTGGATGATCAAGCCATGAAGTGGCTGCGCAAGAAGAAGACGATGATGGTGGGGATCGATGTTACCCACCCTACTCCGGGGACAAGATTTGGCACCCCGTCCATCGCGGCAGTCGTAGCGAGCGTGGATGACGATTTTGTCCAGTTCCCGGCGAGCATGAGGATCCAGAGGCCTGATGCTAATAGGCATTCGAAAGAGGTCGGTTTCGCTTCTGTTGGTTTCTCTGCGGCTGCTTATGATCCCATTTAGGTCGTTGAGGAACTGCGGGAAATGATGCTCGAGCGTCTGTTGGCCTACGAGAAGAAGAACAAGGCATTGCCGGAGAGGATTTTCGTGTTCCGGGATGGTGTCTCTGAGGTGAGTGATGACGACAATTCATTATGATGCTCTGAGTGACATCGCTGTCTTAGGGTCAATATGATATTGTTATCCGAGAGGAGCTTCCACAGATCAAGGAGGCCGCGCAGAGACTGAATACCAAGGACAGGAAGGCGTACAAACCGCTTGTATCCGTTATCATATGTGGGAAACGCCATCATGCTAGGTAAGTTGCGCTACCGTCTTCTGTTGATTCTTTGCTCAACTACTTTCAGGTTCTACCCTACAGATAGTCAGAATGCGGATAGGAATGGCAACACGAAACCCGGAACGGTTGTTGACAAGGGCATTACCGGAGTGTGAGTCACCTCTTTTCTGAGGCGTTATCCCTGCTTATGCTTTGTCTATAGGTTCGACTACGATTTCTATCTCCAAGCGCACGCTGGTCTCCAGGGCACAGTCCGGCCGACTCATTACGTTGTCATTTACGATGAGAACAGCCTTAACGTCGATGAAATTCAGAAGGGAACGAATGACACGAGTTATCTATATGCGCGGGCCACGAAGGCTGTGAGCCTCATTCCGGCGGCGTATTATGCGGATCTGGCGTGCGAGAGGGGGAGGTGCTACATCAATGATTTCTTGTTGGATGATGCCTCGACTGTTACGGGGTCACTCAGTCGGGATGAGGAGGCGGCGAAAGTATTTGAAGCTGCCCGGAAGGCTTGGGGCCAAGGAGTGAGTGCGTTTTTTTCATGTGGGTTATAGCGACTGACTTTGTGTGTTTGCAGCTCCATGACAACATCAAGGACAGCATGTTCTATATCTAGAAGGAAGAATTTAAGAGGTTTGGTGTATATGTCGGTGTGCTTTTGTGCTATTCATCTTGATCTGCTTTTGTACTTTCTATCTGTTGTCTACAGTTGTTTTCATGATGTCGTGTTACGCTTTAATGAACGAATGTGCTTTGTATTTTATCGCTGCTGATCATCAAGAAGCCGAAACCAGGAAGCGACGAGATTTGGAATAGCCTGACGGTCCCAGAAAGCAGGTGGATTAAGGTTCTCTGGTCATTGAATTTCTCTGGCATGTAATGCCAGCACGATGAAAGCTGTGACACAGACACGCGAGTCCGTATAGCCATTGCGCTATAGTGGTTTCTCGAAACCTTGTTGTACGAGGTGCATATGTGCTTTCCGACGCCTCTCAAATCGAATAGTATCAGAGTTCGTTATACAGAAACTAAACCAGCATCTAGATCTCGCTCGCGTTTAACCGCACTCTTAAAGACGGGGATATTGTCAATACCGATCACGGTATACCTGGACGGCTATCATGGCGACACCTCAGAAACTTTTCTTGTCGGAGATCGGGTTCTACTATTGGATCCAATGCTAAGAACTTATCCAGGACGCACAAGGCCGGATTCTCCGCGCAATCACCTCCGACTCCCTCAAAGAAGGCATAGCAACTTGCGGACCGGGCAAATCTATTGGTCAAACCATCCTTCATTATGTAGCCGACTGTAGATCTCAGCTGTTTTGCAGATCAAAGCATTTCACTGGTCATGCGATTGGAACGACCTTCCATACTAAACCCTGGATATTACACGCCTGTAAGTTCGAGTCACCGGACTTTCTGCTGCAATTGAATGACGCTTAGACAATGAAGCGCCTGGAATCATGATGCCAGCACATTACGTTGTCATGGAGGCGTGCTGCCCGTGCCTTTAGGTGCTCAGAACCGTACTGATCCATTTATTGTAGCCTTCGATTATTCAAGATACGAGTCCTGAGGGATAGAGCATTCCTGATGGTTGGATGACGAGTACCAAAGTCAGAGGTTTCTTGATTTACTCAAATTAATCAGGCTGATCTGTTCTAAAACTGCGCACGTAGCGAGCAAGCTGAACACATGATACTAAACCGGTGCAGAGATTCTCACTCGGTAGTATAAGCGGAGTAGTCTGACTGGCGGTAAAGCGTCGGCAAGTGGGCTCCTAGATTCATCCATCATTTTGGACGCCCGGGCTTCCGCTGACGGTCTCCAGACTCCGCAATCACTTTCATCGGTAGTATGTTGCTGCTCACGCGTCATAGAATGGGCAACAACGGAAGTAGCGTCGAAGTGCCGTTAAGGATGTCCCTGCCCGTAGAACCTCGAGATTGAAGACCAGGACTAGACATGCGAAGATATGCGAAGAAGGAACACTGATATTTGGTATCTGTTGTCGTGGTGATCAACGCTTCAGAATCCGAGCTGAAAATCGGCTAAGATACAAACGAAAGATCTTTAGCGTGTTTTTGCCACCACAAAACTTGGAGCAGAGCAATGCATCCATTAATCCTTGATAAATACGGTTGAACACGATTGAACATTGTGTATTTATTATTTATTTAGTTAATTCTCATAGACTATTTGGTTAAGCTTGGTGTTCCTTCATCTTACCCACTTACTTGCATCTGGCTATCCTGGCATTCGGAATGTGCCAACTCTACGCGTCTATACACGGTCCGTGAGTACCGACATGGAAAGACGGATCTATACCCGCTATACTGAGTATATTTACCCTCATGAGGCTCTCCTCCAACCATAAGGTGAGAAACCTTGTTCAGGGAAGCCAGACCGTGGCGATGACTGATATTGCCCTTCTCGGAGTCGAAATAACATTCATCGAACACTGTATTTCTCGGTAAATTGTCGACGGATGCGCTGTCGAATGTTGATGTAAATCAAGCTGTTGGACAGTATGCGTTCCGTGCTGCTGGCTGTGCTTAATGCCATATGAGTCCACTAATATTGATTCGGAACATCCTCGACGACGACTACTGTCTAGTGTCGTCACCTTTACCTGCATGTGATGCAAATCAGGAAACTATTCGGGGAATTAACGGGTAGATGACGAGCTCAGTTGGTCAGGTTACAGTGAGCTGGGTCAATATAAAAGTCGAGGGGCAAATTCGTTGTTCTCTACATCTCTGAAAGATGAAATCGATTTCCACTCTCGTGTCTCTGGCTATTGTCGCTGCTCTCTCCAGTCCGGTGCTTTCTCAGTCAGCAACATGGGGGCAATGTGGAGTACATATGGTCTACATCCTTTGAAAACTCGGTTTCTGAAGCTGCGTCTTTTAGGGAATCGGATGGACTGGAGCAACTACTTGCGTTGCTGGTACAAGCTGTGTGGTATTAAACGCCTGTAAGTGCTTGCAACGAGGAGGCGACCATGATGTTTGCTGAACATCTCGTCATCTTAAGACTACTCCCAATGCCAACCTGGAGCCGCTACCACCAGCATTCCCGCCGGTCCTCCAACCTCTCCTACTTCTGGATCCGGACCCGCTCCCACAGGATCCCTTCCCCCAGCTGGCGTCCTAACACAGGTGACCAACTTCGGGCCTAACCCGAACAACGTCGGCATGTTCGTCTACAGACCCGCCACCCTACCAAGCAACCCTCCCCTCATCGTCGCCATCCACGAATGCACAGCCTCTGCTCAAATCTACTTCTCAAGCACTCAATACGCCACTCTCGCGAACACACATGGATTCATTGTCATCTACCCAGACGCCCCGAGAAGCGGAAAGTGCTTCGACGTCAACACACCTCAAACGTTGTCGCACAACGGTGGTGGAGACTCACAGGGTATTGCGTCAATGGTTACCTATGCCATCGCTAACTACGGCGTTGATGCATCTCGGGTTTTCGTCACTGGGACGTCCTCTGGAGGTCTGTCATCTCATAATCCTGTTATACCCATGCATTTATTGATGGCCCATCCGTTTAGCGATGATGACGAACGTCATGGCCGGCTCATACCCTGAACTCTTCGCGGCAGCCTCTGCATATTCCGGTGTACCATTCGGCTGCTTCGCTGGTCCCAATGCTTGGAACTCCCAATGTTCCACAGGAATGCTCATTAAGACCGCGCAACAATGGGTCTGTTCTCATCGCATTTTTGTCAATGTTACATTTTTGAAACCCAGTACAGGGCGACGAAGTCCGCGCGGCCTACCCAGGATATACGGGTTCACGTCCGAAGATGATGTTGTGGCACGGTACCGCGTATGAATCTCCATCCAGCTTTGATATTTTGCGCGGGTGAGCTGACGCCATCGTTTTCGCAGTGATACGACTCTCGACTACCCCAACTTTGGAGAAGAGATCAAAGAGTGGACCAATGTCCTCGGCGTTTCGCAGACACCGACGACGACGGCACTGAACAACCCACAGTCGGCATACACGAAGACCACATACGGCAATGTAGTCGTCGGATATTCAGCTGCAGGCGTCGGACATACAGTGCCTGTCCATGAAACTATGGATTTGGCGTGGTTCGGCATTGCATGATAGGTTCTCTTGTCTTGTGGTTGGAACTCGTGTCAAGTAGTCGATGCAGAGTCCCTCGATGTAAATCGAAAATATCTTGGATTTATATTCCTTGCGATAATGATTCACCCGAAGCGCGTTTACCAATGACACCTTCCAGTAAATCTATTGATGCGCACAGAGATGCTTATACCTCCATATTTTCAAGCTCTGTCAACGAGACAACTCTGCAACCAGATACCTTGCTTACTACAGTCAGAACGCGCAGCAAGTGTCCTCATGAACGGAACGATATAGTGGGGACCTGGTTCCGGCTAAGCTTGCATCTGGTTCCCGATTGGATGGCGGTCAGGATGATTTGTACGAAAGAACATCTGACTGTGGCGTTACCTTTAGTACAATGGTCTGCCAGAAGATTTTCTTGTCTCGGTTAACTTCTACGCCGACACATTCAATTGTTTGGTTCTTGAAAGTCACTATAGATTCAAATGTGCTGTGACCTCGGACATTGGACGACTCAGTCAATATCAAGTTAATATCCTACTATTGTATATATTTCTTAACGATGTCTTCTTTGTTTTTCTCTCTTGCTGGGGTATACGCACAGATGTCAAAGCGGACATATAGCAAGGCCCTGAGTGTATAGTTCGCCGTCGGCAGTTCGACGCCCGTCGGTCCAGTCTCTCGAGATTGTAGATAGGGTTGATTGTTGACTTCTGAGGGGAATGGTGAAAGTGAGCCGAGCGGCCAGCACCTCGAGGTCTGCAATTCTAGAAGGGGTTGGGTTGGCGATGATGTTGGAGGTACCGGTGACAGGTGATGCAAGTGCTATGACTTGAAAAAGCCCCAGTGCTTGGTGTGGAATGGTCAATCTATGGAAAGGCACTTTCGCTATGTCACATGCCCAGACGCGTGCGATTGGCTTGGGAAAGTTTGCTCTTCCGAAGCCAATTGCTTTCCGAAGCAGAGAGTTAGTAGCTCACATTCCATGATTGTGGGGTAGGTATTCTTAGACTTACGGAGCTTGCATGGGGAGCGTAGTTGACGTATTTCATCGCCAATTCACATATGGGAAGCCGATACCGGTAGTCCTCCGCTCTGTTACACCTTCACCTTCTAAGCGCCTGGAAGTCGATCACATATAATGTCGACAAAACCTGGAGATTGGAGGTAGTAGGCTGTAATTGAGAGTGACGAGAACCACAGCGTTTACATCCAGTCCCTCTGGGGAAGGCCGCACAGATTCCATCTTGCAAACGCAGCGAATCAATGGGAAGAAATCACGTGTGGTATGGCCCTGGCCACTAGTAAGCAAAAGCGTTGCAGGCAGAAAGTAATTATGATATGTAGGTCCAGCTCTGGAAGGATCGAACCAATACAATGCGCCCATCCTGAGGAATAGGTGATACGAAGGATATCAAGGACAGAATAAGCCAACGGTGTGCGAAGGGTATTCACTCTTCAACAAATGACCGCTTGGGAAGCCTGGAGCGCTCACATAAAGCGGAGAATCTAGATTGCCAATAGACCTGGAAACGGAGGAATCTGATGGAAGACATTCTCAGCAAGCTGAATGATTTAATGCCGTCTGCTAAAGCGCGATCGCGTTCAGTTCTGCCGGGGCCTGGACGGTGGAAAAAGAGGGACAAAGGTGGGGTTTACATCGTTAACGTAGATCTGGCAAACCGAAGGAATGTTTAGAATAGATCTTCTGCTCCGATTCGCCAGGTCCAGCTCCGTATCGCAGTCGAATGCATTGAGCATTGGGTTCGGTTACAAAGCAATTGTAGTGACAAGAACCAATAACAAAAAGAGAATGAAAAATAACAAGGGAGTGGGGTAGGTCACGTGAGTCTGATGGCCTCGAACGGGGACAGACCGGAGACCAACTGCAGACCAACGAAGAATCTCTCAATCGTATTCGCTCGAGGGTTCTGCAAGTCTATTGGCTGGGGAGTCTGGCCAACAGAAAGTATTCATTTTCTGCTTGTGATGTAATCTAGACATCAGAATGATGTCTTCACAGATCTGTGGCACACATTGAAACTGCTCTCGAGAATTGTCTGGACCCTCTTCAAGTCACCGACCGACTTCCGTGATGCAAGTCCAGACGCGCGCCAGGCAATCCCGCACTTCTTTGCGTTCGATGGGGCTAGTCAATGCCGTGACGTATGTTCGACGTCTAGTTCCACACACTACAACTTGCTATGCTTTATATAATGCTCTCCATCTTGTCCACAAATCACAATGGTTGTCTATCTGTGCTCTCCCGGAATGAACGAAGTAATTCCTGTCTTTCGCTCTTCTCTTACAAACCTCGACTCTCTCGTCACTTTCTATCAGCAGGAGCGTACTTGGGCCCGTCGGATACGAGCTGAGCTGCGGGAGGAATCTCAGGAGGACGTCGACAAAAGCCCACTACCGTCCCCCCTTCCCTCGCCGGCATCCTCTCCTCTGCTCTTTTCGCCAGAGCTACCGCAGTCTCCCCAGCTATCGGTAACATTGCCGAAGCCGCTGCGTTCGCCGTCCCACCACATCAGGCGGAAGAAGGAATCGCAAGTCAAGACAGCACCCTGGCACGCATCACCGTGTAGCTTGCTTGTGCTGAATATGTATGAGTACATCACGCAGTCCAGGATGGAGAGCTGTCAGCGCATGGACCGGCTGATTAAGAATGCCAGCCGCGCTCATCTTTCGCGTATCAACAAGTGGGCTTTCTTCAGCACTGCCTCGATCCTTTTTCCTGATGTTCGTCTTTAGGCGCTATTCACACCCAAACCGCAATGACGCTTCTGGCAACGAGGAATCCGCATAACACGAGCAATATGATCCACATATCTTCTATATTTCCTCCGGCTCTCCTGCGTTACTTTCGCCTCTGGCGTTCCCATGCTTCGTTAGTCCAACTTCAGTATAGCCTCACATGGCTCAAGAGCGCAACGGGGGACATGTCGCCGGCTACTGGACGCTATGACTTTTTTAAGTGTTGCGTCTCGGTGTAGTAACACTACCAAAGCGCCTAGTTCCGGAGTCACTCTTGGAATGTAGATTTGGGTGGTCTTTACGCAGTTTCGGGAGTCACTGGATCAGCGATCTGAATGGTTTAGAGAAGCGGAGGCAGCGATGTGTTCTCCACTGGTAAAGTTTATTCTAGGTTCTTAGAGTCAACTGCGCACAGTTTTCTTTGAAGGACCATTTTTTGGGTGTACAAGTTCGCATGTTGTACTAATAATCATTTGTACTAAGGTATTTACTACGAATCAGTGTAAACGGAAGCATCTTGACTCATCCGACCAAAGCCTAGTTCTGCTTGAGCTGTGTTATTCTCGGGGTGAAATCATTTCTGAACAAAACTGGGACACAAGACGATTCTTTCGTAAACTTGACACCCCCGATACAGCGCTCTGTCGTGTCATGGTGGTCTTCTCACTCGTTCGGACTCGGCCAATCCAGAGGCAGGAAGATTTCTGGACTCGTCCAGATTTTTGATAGGCTCAAGCAATTCAAGACGGAATTCTTGACCAGTCACAAAGCAGATATAATTAGCACGTATACCGATTCTAAGCGGGAAGCACTACAGCACTCGAGAGTGCATTAGGGACAACCGAAAATAGCATGGTAAGCGTAGTGGAATTAGTCTCTCGTAGATAGACGACGATATCAACCTAATGCCGGATATGGTGGACAGTTGATAGTATGAGATACTTATACCTCCGAAATTTCAAGCCCTGTCAGCGAGATAATTTGTGCAACTAGATACCTCACTACAATGGGAACGTGCACATCTTCCTTTCAAGCCATGACCGGGTCATTCTAGAGCGAATCGAAAGATCCTCACCCACGTCCGTACAGGGGATTGACGACGGGTCTCCAAGAGCATCTCACACTGTCTGTAGAGCAACTGAAGGCCAGTAGGTAGCAGGATGGGCCAAAAACATGCCTCGGAAAGTACCTGGCAATTCGGGAAACCAGATGAAAGCTGTGAGAGAGACAAGTACAGATGCCTCACAAGTACTGACGCCTGTCTGAGTAGTCTCTGAGTCGATGCCAGGGTAGCCGAACTGCATTCATTCCTAATGCGAGCATGCGGGCAGTGGAACACGTGTGTTTTTGACCAAATCATTGCCCATGCACGCTGAGACTAGTTGCTCACAACTAACTGCGGATGCCTGGTAGGTCGTTGAGCAGGTCGGACCAAGATCCGGGGATCTGCTTCATGCCCTTCCGGAGAAATCATTCTCCGTACGATCCACGTCCCTCGGAAATGATTAATGAGGTGCGGCTCGATGTTCAAATTTCTTTCGATGAAGGGTTTCAGGTTCGTTTCTTGCCTACCAGCGATTGTACTGTTTACGAGTAAGCTCTGTGAAAATATCCACTGGCACCTAACCTGTGTTGAAAACTTGAGCAACAGTGAAGTCGTGTGACGACTCGGTACTCTGTGGGTTCCACTGCGGAATGTAATGATGAGATGAGATGAGATAAGATGGGGTGCGGTAGCGAGTAAGGAGGGGTGAGTGTAGGAAAGGTTCTCAATGGCACGGCAGCTTCGATTTGTTGAACCAGGTGCATACTAAGTACGATAGAACGTCCGAAGACGTCTTCCGGGATGTATATATGGCAGGCAGCATGTAGACATATGTGGCCATTCTCTCGTAAGTACTAGTGATGGTGTCGGCAAACATTTTTTGCGATTTCAAGAGGGACGAAAAGCGACGCTAAACAAAGGCGTCACAAGCGTAGTAGACCCGGGTAAGCCCTGACGCTCGTGACTTAATCATTTCCATTTTGGTGTGCATCGCCGTTAATCCGAGACCCTAATTCTATCTTTCATAACCACCACCTCCTCCCATTTCAGGCTCAATTCCTGTCGCCCTCCTCCATATCCTGCCCTCAACAATGTCAGAAGAACGAGAAGATACTAAGCCGAAGATCAACATCACTATCAAATACGGAGGCGATGGCGAAAAACGTACGTCTACCTTTGTATCTATGTCCCAGTGGCGTTCGTGTCTAATTCCACCATGCAGAGATAACGGTTGCCGTGAAGCGGACGACGAAATTTTCTAAAGTATTTACAGCTGCGGAGGTGGGCTTTTGACGCGTCCTGGCGCGTTCTGTTAGCTGACCCAGAGCGTTTAGAAAAAGTTTGAGAAAGACCCCGGTTAGAATCTTGCAGGCCTTTGACGTTGTTATGTTACTCAACTGGATGCAGGCACCTTGAAATTTGTTCTGAACGGGGATAGACTGCGGCCTGAAGAGACTCCGGGAGACGTATGCAGCCGTGACTTTCTGTGGTGGCATTAAGATCTAACTAACGTCGGTCTACAGCATGATATTGAGGATGATGATATAATATATGCATTTCTGGAGCAGGTAGGGGTTCCCTCCTTTTTTTCGCATTCTTTCTGCCAACACATCTTACAGCAAGGAGGCACCCGGTTTATTGTTCTTGCTTAGTGGTTTCACTCTACTACCGCGATATCATTATAATCTTCGGTCATGCGTTTACTTTAATCTACAAGACTTCCGTCAATGATGTGAGGGCTACTAATCATGTACATTCCACCAGATGGTATGAAAGAATCTGTCCTTCGAAGTGAGATAGTAACACCTCTCCGTAGGAGTCCGCAGGGTCTTGTACTATAAGCCTAGCCGCATGATATCCAGCCATATTTGTCTTCATGTTCCTGATTGGCGATCTTACTGGTGGAGTTCGAAATTGTGGAAATGAAAAAGTCAAATTGCGAGAAGACATAAATAGTGGTATCGTATCAAAATAAGTACGGTATCATGGCAGAGTCACAAATCCAAATCAGAGGAACTCGTCAACTGTCCAGTCACTACCCTCCCTTCAAATAAGCTAATGCCTGATTGGCCGCTGCATCCTTAGCGACATGCTTTTGCGACCCAGTACCGATCCCGCGAGCTTCACCATCGACTGTTTAAAGTTCGTCAGAAAAAATTGTAGGCAATCATTGGGAAGCTCACTCTTGCAGGTCATTGTCCAAGTAGGGTCGTTTGGAGGACCGGAACGTGACTCGACCCAGCTGACAGCGTCCAGTCGGTTCTTTCCTTGAAGATCTACAGGGTTATTAGGAACGGGCTGCAATCAAATTTAGAAAGTACTACAGTTGTTAAGGCCGCTGGTTCCAACTGTAAACCAGTTAGAAATAAGCATCCAAAGCTCTACAGAGTGACTAGCCGTCGTTAGCAGGCATTGTTGTTCAGTCAAGTTCGTGTTTCTGAAGAACTCATCCTTCGAACAAAGTGCTTTATAGACACTTAGCGAGAACGGCGACCTCCACGATTTCATTTCGCCTTCGTGTCTCATCATCCGTTGAAGAATCCCAGCAAATGTCCGCCCGAGAATGAAAACGCGCCACAGCGAGGTGGAAGTCTTTCTAAAGTCGAAATATATGAACGCCGCGGCACGATCACGAAAACAAAGGCACCGTCGACGAGATATTGGCTCCTCCTGGAGAATTCGTGGGAATGTATCGGGAAGATCAGAACAAACTTGGCCATATCTCGACTTCGCATTTCGTTGTCTGGCCAATGAATTACAACATGAGGCGCAATGTGCGAGGGAGCTCAGCCGGAATTGCCGAGCAAGGCTGTCGGCATTGAGCTGTTCGAAGTGACTACAATGTTAGTTATGTTACAAGCTAGACTCCTTTCGTTTTGTGGAGACGAAGGAGGGTATGACGCGGCCATGATGTCAGCTGAAACTGATAGTTTTCAAGCGACGGGATGAAATCGTGCGCGAACCAATGGGATTTGGTTTTCTAAAGATCTTTAGTAAAAAGAAGATCTTCTAAGGCGTGCCCATTGGTTGGATCTAAAATCAGCAGCGCGCCAGACAACGACTAACGCATGAGTCAGTGCCTGTTTAGCATGCTGAGGTCACTCACGGGAAAAGACATGAGAACTTCATAAGAAGAGAAGACAGTCGGTAAAAAAGGTCCTGAAAAGGTGCGTCAATATCCAATACCCACATGGATGTCGGCAAAAGACGACAGCTTCAGTTCCGCAGGTTCACCACCGGCAGGGACTAGGAGCCCGCGACATGGACATGGCTGTATTTTCGCACGGTAGCAAGTAAAGTTTCATAAGGCATCTCGGCGCTCCTCACCGATTGCAGCCAAGCCACGCAGAGAGGACATGAAACGAGGACCAATGTTACAACCAGGAATTCAATCGTCTGTCAGAGATATGTCGGGCACATCGTGGATACGACGAGCCTTTTAGTCGGATGACAAAGACTTAATATCATACACGTTCATTGAATGGAATAAAAAATACATCTGTACAAATAACATGTCAGATTCCCAAGTTAAAAGAAGAGAACAAAAGCGCACGGCATGTGTAGAGTAAGAAGATACAACTCCAGCCGAAGTCTAATCATGCCTTGGTGTCTTCCTCGGCATCGCCAAGTGAAAGTTTTTCGATAGCATCGTGGAAGTTCTCGTCATCGCTGCTCCCGCTCTCTTCCTCGTCATTCTCGTCCTCCTCTTCCTCTTCATCATCTTCGTAATCTAGCTGTGTCCCTTCGGATAAGCCAAAGAATTAACTGACAAAATGTCAACTAACAGGATCATAGATGACACGAATGATAAGACTGCAGCTGGGGCAGGTAGCAATGTCTTCATAATTGGCCAGCTGCTGTCGTGAAATTTCGAAGCGGTCTCCGCAAGGACATGGGTAGTGATAGAGACGCTTCTCAGCATCCCACACCATGTCTTCGATTTCAATCTCGTCGTAGTAGGCGCCCATGTTACTGAATATCCGGGCAGAGGCTAGCCAGGCGATACGGACATGAAGTGATAGTAAGAAAGCAAGAGAGAGGAAGAGAAAACTGCGGCTTCTGGTGCCGAGATTCTGTATTTGGCAGACACGGTGATCCCAAACAAGCCGCTCCAGCGGCCCGACATTGCCCGCCGGATCTTGACCATTGCACAAAAGCTAGGATTTTATACCGGGTGGGCATTTCTTCTACAGCGCCGCTTTATACTATGTTAATGCCAAGTCATAAGGACTATGATATTGGAGTTTTTATACCCGTTGCTACCGGACGGCCCGACCACAGGCTCCCGAACAAAAACCGCCAGCATTCAGCTGACCTCCGGGAATCACATATATATGAGCAAAAGAAAACTGAGATCTTCAAGACCACATATTTCTGAGAATATTCGCAATGCCGTGCATCTTCTCCTTACTGGGGATCGCCTTTGGAATCGGAATCGGTATGCCACGGCATTCTATCACAAGAACACCGTGCTCATTTCTCGCAGCGTTGGTTCACGCGTTGATAAATCCAATACTCCCAGGATTTAATCCAGATCCTTCTATACTGAGCGTAGGATCGAATTACTTTATTGCCACATCCACCTTCGAGTACTTTCCTGGGGTTCCCATTTATCACAGCACGAATCTCGTAGATTGGGAGCTCATTGGGCATGGGTTGACCAGACCATTGCAGCTGTCGCTTCTTGGAACTCCATCAGATGCAGGTCAGTACCGTCCTTCTATCTGCTTGTTGCCTGGGCGCTAAGTGTGATGAACCTGAAGGCGTTTGGGCACCAACTCTGAGATTCCACGAGGGGGTATATTATCTCGTGTGCACGACTAGATATGTCTATACTCGTGCGTCTACTGCGATACTACGCGTCGTTACACCTTACTCATGTCCGTAAAGCGGAATTCAGGCTCTTCCCTCGAAGCTTCTACGTTTCCACAGAAGACATATTTGCAGGCGAATGGAGTGATCCGGTTTACTTCGGTGCGTGTTCTGTATTTCTTACGTTATGTTCATTCCATCAAACTTAATGTTTCACCCAGACTTTCTTGGATATGACGCAGATCTTTTCTGGGATGCCAATGGCGATGTAAGAGCATATTATGCCCTATCAGATAAGCTGAAAATTATTTCTCAGGTATACGCTACATGGACTGGAATAAACAACTCTGTGGACAAAATCTACGGCATATACCAGAGTAAAATTGATCTCGTTACAGGAGATTCTCTCACTTGTGATAAACTCATATTCAATGGCACTCTTCCCAACGATTCGACGTCTAGACCTGAAGGTCCACATGTATATTTGGTCAATGGTACCTACTACTTAATGATCGCAGAAGGTAAACATCGCAGCCAATTATAGTCTAATACATGCGCCACTCACATTCAACCCCACAGGGGGCACCGGTATCCATCATCAAGCTACCATCCAGCGTGGTCCATCCCCGTCAGGACCTTGGGAAAACAACCCCAGTAACCCGATCGTTTACAATGGCGCAAACCTTTCGCTACCTGTGCAATCTACTGGCCATGCCGATTTCATGCAAGCATCGGATGGAAGCTGGTGGGGTACCTGCCTGGGAACTGTACCGCAGAACGGGAACTTTAGCTACCAGCAACTAGGTAAGCAATGTTTATGCTTTCCCTCGCACGAGCGCTAACCTCTCGTCCTTCTCGTCAGGACGCCAGACCTTCTTGTTCCCCGTGACATGGGAAGATGGTTGGCCTGTAATCAACGGAGGCCGGCCCCTGAGCTTGCATATGGACGGTGTTCTCGAAGACAAGTCCCCGCTCTCTTCATACACCAACGGTTTCACCTCGGCTCTCGATAATTCATTCTATTTCGTCCGGAATCCATACAAGGCGTTTCACTCCCTCACTGACCGACCAGGATATCTGAGGCTGAAAGCGAATGGCTATGCACTTGGAGACAGAGACAGCGCAGCCATCATAACACGGAAGCAAACCGCATATGAGGAGATATTTGAGACGATCCTCGAGTTTTCCCCCGCTACTAATTTGATGGAGGCTGGACTAAGCGTCTTCTATGGAGACATGATGCACAATGATATTGGGGTCACTGGGGAGTCTGGGAAGCGGTACATTGTTACACGGACGCTTGTTCCTGCGGAACAAGTAGGGCCATGGGGATTAACATTCTCCAATAATACGATGACCACGACGAATTACTACGAGCTTGAGTCAGCTGATCAGCCAGTGCGGTTGAGGGTTATAGCGAAGCCAACGGAGTATACGTTGGGTTATGCGGAAGGGCGACGGGGACCTTTCAACGATCTCGCGACGTTCAGTAGTGTGTACATGACGGTCCCGCCGACAGGGTACGTATGTTCACAAATCTTGGAGGTCGTTAGACTCAAATTGTGTCGCAGCGGTTTCTTCTTTAAAGGTGCATCCTTCGCACTTTATAACACAGGACATGGGAGGTCTAGTTCAACACCCGCAGATTTTGGGTACTGGAAACAAATACCTTCGAATTAAAGTAGTAAGCAGTCGCACCGAAAGGCTATCCCTGTCAACAACATCAAATATTTTCCCCGTTGTTTGCCGTAACATTACATACTATCAAGGCGAGTCGTAGCCATTGTTGGGACTCTCCTCACTATCAAGCGTACCCATAGTAAGTGGAAAGACTCCGAAGCTCGTTTGCCGGGCGTTAAGTATCATGTACAATACCACAATACTTGACATCTAATACGTGGAAGTGCTTTCCTCCCTCTTTGGAATGCCTTCCTGTCCGTTTGGAGTACCTTCCTGCCCGTTGGAAGTGCCGTCCCGCCTCTTCCCTGAGCGCATTTTGCTTCGTCTCGAGCCGCAGTAGCGACAGCAGACAATGTCCGAGAGAACATCATAGATAGAGATGATCACCTGCACCCATTTGGTCAGCCTCGACGTAAGATTAAACGATAATGAAAGGCTATACGGCCGTGAAAGCTTGGACTATCGTCACAAAAACATGCACAATCGAAGTAACGATGCGGCCGATACCGCGTCCGAGTGTAGCGAAGATGGTGCCGATACCGCGTCCCAATGCAGAAATGACAGATCCCTGGCGGTAAAAGTCAGTATAAAAGCAGGGCAGAGTTACTCCGATGCATACCATACTTAACAGTCGACACAAGTGTGATTTTTAGTTCAGTTGGATAGTTTAGTGAGACGTACTGAGACTCTCTTTTCATACTCACTATGTCGGAGGCGAATAGCATTCCCGACGCGAATGCTTGGCGATACTGAAACATCCAAGAAACATCCGTCGTGATGAATAACGGAATATCCAGTTGAATTAAGTAACCTTGATGTTGCTGCGTAGTAGAAGGGAAACAGCTGATCAATAAAATCACCTTCCTTCCTTCCTAGATGTTGTGATTATCGGTTCAATAAAACGCACATCTCAGTTGAAAATTGATACATATGAAAAAATCCGTGTTTTGCTTATCTGCTAAAGGAGAAAGAGTAGAGGAAAGTAGTAAGGTATGAAAAAGGTATATCGGTACGTTCACGCGGGTCGTCTACAGCGTCTCATCCGCGTCTAATAATTAGCGCCTCTTCGTCTCCGGCCTGTGCGCATGCTGCTTCGTCTCGAGCCGCAGCAGCGACAGCAGAGAATGTCTGCGATAACATCAAAGATAGTGACAATCACCTTTAGCGATTTTTGTCAGTCTCGACATAAAGTGTGACAATAATAAAAGATTTTACCGAAGTGATAGCACCAATTATGGTCATTATAACACTGGCAATCGCGGAGATGATCGCGTTTATACCACGGCCGATTGCAGAGACAACAGATCCCTGGAAAAAACGCGTGGAATTCAGTACGAAACAAGTAGAGTTGAGTTACTATTCGACGCGTACCATGTTTGACAGTGATTCAAGGCGGGAGTATGAAATTGAGTATTTGGTTTAGTTGGATATGTGATAGAGTGAGACTTTCTGGGGGGTCAAAGTGAGACTGTATTCTCTTTATACCCGCCGCCATGGCCTATGGAGGCAGATGACGTCGATGTGGGTTGCCCTTATGACGCGGATACCTCATTTGCTTGGCGACAATTAAAATGACGTCACATAAGAACGTGCCTGGCGATCATTGACGAATGAAAAAAATATCACATTGAAATTTGAAAAAGTGGAGGTTATTTGGAGTTACGCAAGGCTTTTTGGAATTTTCTCCTGCTTTCTGGTCACTACAGGGGATCGCAGTGCTCCACGGGGCCGCCGGCGCCTGTGGATGAAGAGTACGCAAATAAATGATGACGATGGATCAGGAAGATTGGAGCGAAAGATAGTAAAAAAAAAAAGTGGCAGTGAAGTGATGTCAAATTTGACCCAGAGGTACAATGACAGATAAGAAGAGAAGGAGATAAACGTGGTATAACGGAGCGAAAGATGATCATACAAAAAACCATTACTTGTTGGTTCACAATACTATAAAACTAAGAGCAGACGGAGTGTACGGCATACGGGGGGAGATCGGCAGCGACAAAAATATAACGCGCTGCTTATGAAAATTTCCATCTGGTAAAGGCTGGATTAATTGAAGGATTATGGGAGGGAACGGGTAAACACACCTATTTCCACAGTTGGTACATCTAATAAAAAGGAAAAGGTCAGTATGGCGCAGCATAGTGAAGGGAGTGACCAAGTGAACGTACGTTACGAAGGTCTAAGAAGTGATCATCAGCTACTAGAATACGTACAAATGCAAAGGACGATACGTACAGTCATCGGTTCATCGGCACTCCGCGTCTGGGCTTGACGATAGCGACATTTTCGCTGATAGGTTGATGGGATCAATAAAACGTGCTATTGATTGTTTGCTGGACGCACCTGTTTGCATCTTCCGCATTGAAACGCTTCCGTCTCCGCCTGCTGTTCTTCGGCGCTAAGAGATTGGAACAAGTTTTGATCTCGGATTTTGCTGTCAGCGGCTTTTCTTTCTTCGGAGGCCATTTCCTAGACGTGGTGAGCATGCGTCACCAAACGCGGGTGGACGAATCTTTACCTCACTAGTCATGGTAGCCAGCTTCTCAGCAGGTACGTCGCCACTGATAACACCTTCTCTCAGTGACGGATTGCCCTTATCCCTCAGATTGACGAACAGGGAACGTATTTTCCCCTTGTATTCGGCGTCAGCAGTTCCACGGAGATCGTAGACTCCTTTTTCAACTGCCTGAGCTCGTTTGAGGATTAGGTCGGTGGCTAAATGAGATATCAGGTAGGTAACTGGTGATTTCGATGCAGTACTCACGAGCGTTTGAGTCGAACGCAAGGGAGTCATACATGAGTCCGAGGCATGTGTTCCTTGTTTCTTCCCCAAACAGCTTGATTGCTAAGCCGTCGCTTTTGTACGACCTCGTGGTCGCCTTGTTCGCTGTCTGCGTCGTCGGCTTGCTATCCGAAGCCACTGAGGCCTTCCTGGCTGTAGACAACGACCGTCAGGACCTTTCATAGTCGACGAAGAAATCAGGACGCACTTGGGGCTGGTTTTCCATTCTGCACCGGCTTGCTCGACCCCCACTGTGATGGCCCTGCTTCGCCTTCTCCACGTCGTTCTTCCACTTCTTCACGATATCCTTCGCCAGGTCGGAGACAATCTTTGACGCATGCGTTCGTAGTTTGCCTACAGCCAGACCTACTCTGCTCTCCTATTGAATCCCGATTAGTACATGCCCACACGACCGAAAAAAAATTGACGTGAAATACCCACCCTTAGGACTGCTTCATTTACTTGGTAATCTTTCTTCAGTATTTGTAGCACAGTTGTCAATTCCTACAGAGGTAAAATCAGTAAATCGGAGGTGCAACATAGAGGTACAACATACCTTTTCAGAAGCGCCACTGCTTTGAAGCTGTTTTGCGTGTTTCTTTAACTCTAACACTTGCGACATCGTGTATGCCTCTCCTACTATAGTTGTACGACGTACACCCGAATACACTGCTACACGACGGATACAGACTCTCTCCAGGAAGTTTGCAGCAATTTCCTTATCGCTGCACAATCGAAAGAGACAGAACTTTTGTGGCGCATGGCTGAGGTCTGGAAATAAAACAGGCACAAGCAGATTATGTAACATTCTCACGGCCCCGATATACGCCGACTGCGAGCAGTCGCCGCTTGGAAAGAGCGAACTTCGAAGGATATTTTGGGCACTCAAGTGGTCAGAATGAATAACGTTAGCCGATACGCGTTATTAGAGGTGATGATTTTTGAGTTTTTTCTCTCGGTTTTGTCCTTTGTCCATTTTTGGAGTCTTACTAAGCCTAGCCGATCAATCACACTGGGGTTAGGGTTACACTGCTCAACGCCGACGACCACGACGACGATCTCTTTCCTTCTCTTTCCTCTTCCACCATGTCGACCGCTGCTTTGCCGCCTCTAGAACCGCTTTTCAACTTAAATGGAAAACGAACACGCAGCGTATTTGCCTCATGTCCTGACGCAGGCTTCAAAGACGAAGAGAACAGGTAAATCACCTATTTTCCTCGCAGAACACAGTCCCATGTTACATCAACAGTGCACGACTACGACTGGCGGCGAAGATATACGACGAGTATCGTGATTTCAAAGAACTCCCGTCTGCCCTTCTCTCTCAGCAGGGTCATGTGGGCCCGTCACGTCCAAAGGAACAACGGAAATTAATAACTGCAGGAGGTGTGCCCCTTTGATTGCCTTGCAAGCGTTGTCCTAACTCGGTGCAGCCTCGGCAGATGCAGAAACATCACGTATGATTGCCAAAATAGACAACACGCCGGTCTCGCAGCCATCAACATTCGCGTCGGCGAGTAGACTCTCGCAGGCTCTCACTCTACATAAAACGACACGGACGGTTAAGCCTACGTATCACCCGCCATGGAAGCTTGTTCGTGTTATTTCTGGGCATCTGGGATGGGTCCGAAGTGTTGCAGTTGAACCAGGCAACCAGTGGTTTGCCACAGGTGCCGGTGACCGTGTGATAAAAATCTGGGATCTTGCGTCGGGAGAGCTGAAGCTGTCGCTAACGGGGCACATATCCACCGTGAGGGGTCTGGCCGTATCGTCACGGCATCCGTACCTCTTCTCGTGTGGTGAGGATAAAGTGCGTCCATTCAATCAATAACAACGCGATACTGATGGGTTTTTTCGCAGATGGTAAAATGCTGGGACTTGGAAGCTAACAAGGTCATTCGGCATTACCACGGGCATCTGTCTGGCGTATATTCCCTGTCCCTCCATCCAACTCTCGATGTATTAGTCACTGCCGGACGTGACGCGTCTGCTCGTGTTTGGGACATGCGGACAAAGGCCCAGATTCATGTTCTCTCTGGTCACACTGGTACGGTCGCAGATGTGAAGTGCCAAGAATCAGACCCACAAGTCATCACCGGAAGCATGGATTCGACAGTCAGGTGCATTTCAATACAATGAGTTCCCCGTCTTCTCCAGATGCTAACCGTGAACCCTTAGATTATGGGACCTCGCGGCCGGAAAAACTATGGTGACGCTTACGCACCACAAAAAGTCAATTCGGTCTTTAGCTATACATCCTACCGAATATTCGTTTGCGTCTGGATCGGCAGGTGGTAACAACATAAAGAAATGGAAGTGTCCTGAAGGCACATTCGTGTTCAACTTCAGTGGGCATAACGCAATCATCAACACGCTGTCGGTCAACGCCGAGGGTGTCTTCTTCTCTGGGGGTGAGGCGCCTCGGATTCTTTTTCATTACCGCAGCTGCTTATTAACGTACATATTATCTTCAGGCGACAATGGTACTCTCACGTTCTGGGACTATAACACGGGTACTCCTTTCCAGAACATGGACGACGTTCCTCAACCTGGGTCTCTGGAAGCAGAAGCTGGTGTTTTCTGTTCGACCTTTGATATGACCGGGACACGGTTAATTACTGGTGGTGCTGATAAAACAATCAAGGTAAGTCTTCGTTTTGAAGCTACCTTCTGTTGTTGACCTGTTCCTCGTCTAGGTTTATGCCGAGCAGTCCCAATGACGATATCATTATAGTACACATGTATTTTTGTAATCTATATCTTCATTGGAGTCCATGTTAACGTTCCTGGAGGTCTTTTGTCACTGTCTGTCTATGTTACGGGACTCTTAAAAGGAAATGAAATGAAAGCGGCGGCATCCATACAGGTGCAATGCGCGGTCACGTTTCATTGTCTTGTGCTTCGCGATTGTAACTCTTTCAGTTCAAACCTTCCTGTTCTTGACATTCTTGGTCACAGGGCGCTATGTACTTTTTCCAATTTACGGCGACTTCCGTGAGACAGCCTGAGACACGCATCTTGGTAAAGGAGTGGTTCTCTCTGTTGAACGTTGACTACTAACGGCTAAACATTGACACAATCATGTCTCCGCCTGGACTTAATCCTCGATTCAAAGTGCGTCAAGTTATTGCTGTGTGAAGACATTCATTTGTCATGACCGGTGGCAGGGTATCCAGGGCGACGACTTTTTGGCCATAATGAAACATGCCCCAAAGGTATCCTTTCCGATCTATACCTCATCTACGATATTGCGTTGACACAACTTATCTAGGACCAAAACGAGATAACAACCCTAGCTAATGCCATAAACACCCTCCTCAACGACGTGGAGTCGTTCCAGTCAAACCTCATGTGCTTGATCACACAAACGTCCCTCGCATCTATCTTTCGACGCTCAGCCGTCTACAGCATTCTTACTCCTATCCGGGATATTGCTGTAGAATTCTACAGGGCCATCTCCGCCATGTGGAAGGAGGTCTATCTGTTTCTCCAGCAAGGATTGTATATCTTGCGCTCAAAATCGGAGTCTTCGCACGATATAAATATCGCAAACGCCGAGCATCACATACGCGCAGCTCAGGTGGACTATCTGAGAGCCTGTCAAATCATTGAATCCCGTTTTGAAGACCTTTTGTGGGACAGCGAGGAGCTTTTAGTCACAGAGCTCCGAGGCTCCTGTGGGTTCGAGATTCTGCTTCACCTCACCAAGCGATTTTGCGTGTTATCCTCGTACCGGCTCATCATCATGGAATGTATTCCTCGACGTCTTTCGATGCTCTGGGACGACGCGCGAGAAATTTTGGCTTGCCTGAATCACTTGGGAGAGGTGATGAGTAGGATTCAGATACGGTTTCGGAGTCCTGAATGGAGAGCGTATTATACAGATCGAGGGGACGTTATCAACCTGTTGGGCGAAACTTTTCATTACACGTCAAGTTGGCATGATTCGATCGATCTTCGTATTCGGTGTTTATATGTGCACTTGAACCCTCAGGAACTTCCCATCAGGCGCGAGTATGTGGGGCCTAATGAGTCCGTGTGGGGCTGGTATTCAGATCTATAGGTTCTGATAGGAGCTGAATTGCAGTCGTGAAAGGTAATGTAGCGTGCAAAGCAGGCGACGAAAGCACGATATTGTTCAAATACAGATACTACATTGATTGTACATGAGTCTACAGACGAATAAATTACAATCGGTAGGATTAATTAGAAGTGATGTATGTTAGGGAATATAATGGATTCCGGCAAGGTTTCGTGAGGAGACCTGAGTGGTCGGTTTGCGAGATAAATGGAGGTAGCAAGCCCGAAGCAATTGCTAGAGAGAAGTAACCGGTAAGCGCGGAGCTATTACCGAAGGGGAAAGCCGATACAGAACGCCTGTAAGCGCGAAGCTATTACAGCCTACGGGGCAGAGGTGAAGGCAAGCACTAGGCATACTATCCAACGGTTTGTTCAGCAAGCGCTAAGCGTAACTGAGGGTTCACGCAATGAAAGTGTCCTGAAAGTGGTAGATTGATTAAGATTCTTTCTAATACAAGATATGTACGAGTTTATATACACAAGAGTTCAATTCATTATTATTCTACTATGTTCTAGCGTATTCTAGTATCTGTAAGAAAAGCAGAGAAAGTAAAAGAAGATACAAGAAAGTGCGAGCAAGTCAGTACTAAGACCTGTTGTGATATTCCGGTGATACGGCATGTCTCGGCATGCTTAGTAAGGCAGAATCCGGAGGAAATGGGTAGAAAGAGAATATATTAGGAAGTAAATAGTATAAATACAGTGCACAGGCAGGGAAAGCTCCTCGTGAGTTTGTCTACCTAGTGACTAACAGCCTAACAGCTGGAGTGCATTGCATTCAAATCACAATAAGACCGAGAAGGCCGAGTACGGGCATGTGTTGGCTCATGCACCAAAATAACAGATACCCAATATCCATAACAACCGTCTTGTCTCGCAGCTTCGAAGTTAGCAGCATCGGTCATACACCAAAAGGAAAAGCAGCCCAAGCATGATATTTCTGTCTGCGTTTTCTTCACTTTCAGAGCGTCTTTTTTCTTTCATCGTGTTTTGCAAGGAAACAAGTTCAAGTCGGCAAAGTCCGTGATGGACTCTGATAACTGGAATATTTCTCACGGTAAGCTCAACTGTCAGCTTGAGACTCGTTAGGAAGCCCGATGGGAAGATTCGCGCGCTTTGCGACGGTTTGACAAGAGTGAACGATACTGTTGAGGTTTGTGGTTTCACGGCCACTGGGCCGATGGCTACGCCATCTTTTGTTTTACATTATTTTGATTTTCGCATCGATCACTACTGTTTCTTGGCTTCGTACCACCATCACCTACGTATCTGTCCACGAATATACGTTCGTTCGAGCCATATCCGTCACGTCCTTTGTGCCTTCCGACGTCTGTTCCCAACAGATACGAACGAATTGATGGACGACCTGGCTCGAAGTCTTCTGGGCGCGATCTTCCTTCTGTGACAATGACACGAAGCGCGCGACGATCATTGACCTCTGTTTGGTCCAAATTTTGGTCAATTTACCCCAATTTATGTCCGAATCGCGACTTGGGGTCCTTCCTGCATTTCTTTCTCAAACATCGATGAACTCGCCCTCACCCTACCGGAATGTTCTCCAACTGCGCTGTAGCAGAAATCCCCTTTCTTCTCCTCGCACGCGAGCCGAGACGATTACTCTACGAACACTATGGCACCTCATTTATGTCGAGGATTCCCCAGAGTACCGCTCCTTGTCACTGTTGAACACGGCGTGGGAAAAATATCCGCCTTTCTTCTTTTTAAAGGTACAGAGCACTCTTTGACTCATATACGACCGCACATGAACACGTGTGGTTGTATGTCATTTCTATCTTCCTCTACGTGTCCTGTTGGCTAATTTCTCTCAGTATGAGAAAAACCAAAGACGCCGGTCGGTTGGTCTCTACGATCGACTACGTTATAAATCTTGCGGTGAAGCACCAAGGCCTCGTTCAGAAGATCTCCTTGTCCTTGGGGGAGCTCGTGGAAGACGAAACTGCGATATTCAGCGACAGCTTAGCGAAAGAGCGCTCAGCATTCGCTGAAACTATGGACGCAGACGTTATTAGACTTCTAACAGAGGTCCGGAAGATGTTTGAGGCAAGTTCTTTTGAAAGATTGCCGCACCTGCTTACCACTTCCTTAGGACTTTGAGCGCCGTGGTTTGCTAGACCAGATGGCTAGCCATAGCGCATACATTTTGATTGTCGGCGTTTTAGGTACATACCTCCTCTCCCAGGTCCACAGTGAACCCTGGAATCTTTGGCTGGTCCTGACGGCCCTTGCATACATTTGTACGTATCAGTCTACTTCATTTGGTGCATATTCTTACCTATGCTACAGTATTGATGTCTTTCAGGCTTCTTGGTCGTCTCAAAAGAGAGGCTGCCACAGTTTCCCGAGCATTGTACATGTTCGTCGCTGCTAGGATGGAGTTGGCGGGATGGATAGGGTCCCTAGCTGAATTGCGCGGCACAGCTGACTGTCGCTCAAAAATCTCAGTCGCTACCAACAACATCGACAAATTTCGTGTCATTGTATGTTACGCTCGTTTGATTTTGCTTGACTCATCCATAATCTGCGCTTCTAGTTCGATTCCGGACTTGAAGACCTGTTCGACGCTCGCGGCGTTTTTAGCGACAACTACAGAGTATGGAACGAATTACCTTCCCATCCTCTGCCTGCTGCCGGAACGCCGCCTCACCAGATCGCGCACACCCACAATTCTGCGGGTTTACCAACAGGCCGTCACTCTCCTTCCATCGCAACCTACTCTGGAAGTGTCAAGGATGACCGCACCATGAGAGCTAAGGATAGAGCTGGACTGACCGCTGAGCATTACGTTTAGCTGCGGCAAGGGAAGGGCTTGCATATAGGTTTCAAGGGCTTTGTATTCTGTTTGCATTCGAACAATACCACGGTCAAGTTACCAGAGCGCCTCTGCGGGCTCTCCTTCCCTCGCAACCTACCCTGAACATTATGAGTCGAACCGTGAGCGTCGGTCGACCTCAGTGGATAGAACGTGACCGGAAACTTTGGTTTTTGAGATACTGAGACTTGAAATGAGAGAACGGAACGTGTAAAGGAGGAGAGCAACAACATACCACCAGGCATGATATCCGTCCTTTGGGGACTCAAACGATCCGCACGAAGCAACTCATTGAAATGTCGAAATCTTACCTTCTCGACCCACCTTCTCCTTACGACGTTAGACGGTCTAAACCTGCGCCCTTGTCGTCCTCTGCATCACTTCCGAGTGGTCAAGGATCCCCTGCGAAACGCAAAAAATACCCTCCGGCTCCCATATCACACTTACCTGGGACAGGGCGCTATGCGCTTGATTCCTATCGCATATTTTGTACGACGTATAAGAAACCCTCGTCACAGGAATGGAAGGCTGTCGTACCAACCGACAAAAAGCTGGTTCAATATCTTGTAGGGCCATCTTTTTTTACAGATGTCGGTACAATTTACTGAACTGCTATCCGCAGAAGTGGAAATGGGCCGTTGAAGAGTGCAAAGAGTGGACATGTGGGATCACCTCTGCTGCCACCCTGACTTATTTGAGATCGCTCATTTCAGAGAGTAACACTTTATCTCGTATCTCAGCAATTGATGCTGAATAAAATACATGTAGGAGTGCGACGGAAATCCTGCTAGAGTCTTGAGCGAACAAGGGGCTGCCATTCAACCCTCTCGACCTATCCTTCATTGAATAATCATATGGTTTCACAAAACGAGATACTCACCAAGTCAGGCGTTAGATCTTTGACACTGGCTGCACCAACAAGCTTCATCGCGGTCACGATCTCTTTCTCTAGAATCTTTAGGATCTTTAAGACACCAATCTCACCATAGGCCTGGAATGCATCAAATTAGCGCAAAGCCAGAGGACGTCGAACAGTCACTTACGCTTTGCGCATAGAGAAAGGGTCGTCCCAATCCCACGGCCTTCGCACCAAGGCAGAGGGCCTTGACCACGTCTGGAAGAATATTTAATATTTGTCAAACGTCTCAAAAAAAGATCCGTACCGGTACCACGTCGAATGCCACCTTGATCAATTCCGTGTCAGAGTACTTGCAATATTGGTCAGACAACATTCACCATCGATATAAACTAAATAAGATGGCCAGGGTTAATCTTCGAACAATATATAATCGAGAGACTTCTCGCCTTCCAACTTGTCGAAAACATCAGGTCGACGTTGCCGAAGTCTGTACAAAATTTCTAGCGGCGGCATCGAGCTAGCGAGCAATTAGTTATTTGAGCATGCTAGTAGTGATAGCAGTACTAGTCCAGCTGTCTACCTAACCCATAAGACGATTGAGATGTAGGACGGGAGGAAGAAGGTTATTCATACCACCATGATTCGATAAAAGAATGCCGTCCACACCAGCATCAGCCGCTAATACGGCGTCCTATTACTGATGGTCAGATACGCTTTGGAGAGGGAAAAGGCTAGAGCTACCTCAACGCATTGTATACCTAGGAAATTTCATATGAGTGAAGAAGGAAGGACATTCTAGGAAGTACTTGCCTTTGATGACAATCGGTAAGTTTGTCAGGCTTCGTAGCCAAGGGATTGTCTGGTGTTATATTGTCAAAGTCATCCGAGTACAACTTGATAAGGATAATGACCTTTTCCCATGTCATATTTTGATCATCTTTGCTAACCAGAGCGCCAGCAGTACCGGTTTCATCGATGTGCTCCAGACTATCAAGGTCAGAGTGGTATGTGGGCTTGCCGTTCTCTATGGTTTCCAACTCCCAAGGACTCTTAATATCTATCTCTCTCTTTCCAGCGACAATGGCGTCTACGGTCAGCCAAATGGCTTTATAACCAAGTCTTTCAACTTCGCGAACCCGTTTTTCCGCTGTGGTGTCATCCCTGGATTTATATAACTGAAAGAATAATGGCTGCGAAGGGCTTGCAGCGGCAGCGATCTCTGCGTAGGAAAGTGATGCGTTCGAAGACACCATCTGTATGATAGATGCTTTATGTGCGGCTCTCGTTATATTTACTTCGCCTAAGAAACAGATCAATACTTATCAGCCGTATTCGGATATCCACTCTTACCGAGGGGATGTCCAAGCTTGGCCAGACCGGCCCCAGATACGAAAACAGGAATGGATGACTTGTAGCCTAAGATGGTAGTGGATGGGTCGCAATGAAGCACAGGACGCATAACCCGAGCATTGAAGAAGAACCTTCTGAATGCGATAGCGTTTTCTTCATAAGCTACAAATATGGATGTTATCAGCGTCATTCTGACATGTAAAGACATACATATGTTGTCATCGGAAGCTGAAGAATAGTATGACACTACTTTGAATGATAAAATGTGTCGTGCGACATCCTGTAAAATCTCAGCTAATCCTAACTCATAATTGAAGAGCAGACATTATGTTCACCTCCATATCGGACAAGCTTAATATACGGTTGAGGGGAGGTCGTTCCCTAAGAGCTTGTTCTACTCTCAGGTCGTCTTTCGTCTTCTTCCTATTGGCGCGCAGTTCCTCCATATGAAGAGCTACATCAGTATTCAGAGACCCCAGATGCTTGGACGATGGGAGATTCCTTTCCAATGCGTCGGGTGGGTGGATCGGCTCGTAGGCTAACGTAGCATCCTTTCCGGCATACTTTAGTATGATTTGGGCACCTCCCGGATGTTCCTGAAAGCTATGTCGGCATCAATTCGAGGAACAAAATAGGACTTATCTGACCGAAAGGAAATCTGTAACATCGTAGATGCTGTCTTTTATTATGACCCAACAAGAACTAGGGAAACAATCAGCAAGGTTACATTGGATGAAATCCGAAGGAGAAACCTAGCTGTGCTGTGTTCTGCAACTTGTTGGAGGGTAAACCCCATGATGAGTGTTGAGGAACAATGGATACCCGCATCAAAGCTCAAAGGTACTTTATTAGTTCGACCATCGGGCCGAGCATCTGAGTGGTATCACGTGTAGTGATGCGTGATGTTGCTTTTCCTGGTCGCACCCGCCCGGGCCGCCTTGCCCTTGCCTCAGGTTTTGACATGGCATCCCTAGCTCAAGCGCTGCCTGGTCGACCCTCATTGTTGTAAGCTTCCTCGACGCCACCAAGTTCAACGGTCTTATCCTATGGACAGTGATTTCCGTGACAAGCACTCACTTTTCTTAATTTCTGACTCTAACTGTCACTGCGATGACAGCGTCAAGCTCACTGGCATCTACGGTGAGCTCATCATTTTCTTGTCCTATTGCTTTTGTTTCCGATTCTGTTTAGGGTTGGTTCAAGGTTCTCCATGTTACTGTTCAACAAACAACTTGAAGCATGAGAGTCGGCATTGAAGCAGTGAGTGAATAGTTCTGGCTTCACTAGTCAGTGCCTAACGAGCACCTTTACCAGGTTTTAATAGAACCCTTCATTGATGTATATTCAAGGTAAGCCTTGCGCTTTATTCCCTTGGTCCAAGCCAACACCTCACTTGCCATCCCAGATCATGATATCTATAATAGTAGGATGGTGTAAGTCTCCTCTGAGTTATTGACTACATCGCTGCAGGGATGACAGCAGCTATAGAAATTGATTTCAGGTTGGTAGCTCCGTTTCTTATCTCTTTTCCTGTTCACTCCCCATCCAAAACACTAGAATTTTGCTCGAGACTGTAACTGTCGATGGATACTTGCTGAAACGCTGCTCAGTGGGGATTATTGGCAAGGGTTTGCTGGAATTCCAGAGAGATTTGAAGGTGGTGGTACGGTGATGGTAGGTGTTCACTGTTCTATTACTGGTTCTTTTGACTGAATTGCCTTGTTGAACAGTCCATTACCCGTTCATGACGACGGCCATCTCCATCACCACATGACGAAACCTCGGCATCCAGTAAAGGTACCGACACCAAATACGCAGTGCCACTTGCTCACTTTTATTTGCTAATAAGCCACTTCTCACTCTAGCATTCCCATTTACCTCGACTGGCACAGTCGCTTCTCATGCTGGAGATAACTTTGTTGGATGTAACCAATATCTGTCACTTGTTCTGCATGGTACCTTCTGTGTGCATCAATACGCACCTCAATTTTTTATTGGGATAAATGTAGGAACCATGGTAAGACAAACTCAGTATTGATATCTTAGCCGAGTAACATGCCACGTATTTCCTGTTTCAATTGCCAACATACAATGATGTCTTTCAAGCCGAATCACGGCACGTGGTGGTGCTCTTTAGCCAATGCCAGCCTTCAATGGACTGCCTCATTGTTAATGCATTAGAATTCACCGCCTTGCTTTATATCCACAAACATTGTCCCATCCACAGACAACAATATCCAGCAAGGTCTACTTGGCCTAAACTTGACCCAGCACGCAGCGAGTATGTCGAGCCATGGTCAATGATAGGATTTTCCCATGGGGTGTCGCTCTTCCGATACTCGATGACCGTATGTCGGGCTGTGGGATCCCATTGTGTGGAACTGGCATCATTTCTGGCGTTAGGTCAGTCAGCCGTGAAAGACAACATAGCACATCCCAGTCCTTGCCACCTGCCTGCTCCTACTATCTGTGCCATGTCCCTGCCTCCTCTTGAGTCCCTCCATTGACTGCCTCCCTCCTGCCATTCCTGCTCGTCTCTCTCAAAACCCTCCACTCCTGCCCACAGCCACATGGCACCTCCCTCCATGACTGTTCCCTTGTACAGCACAGATGCGCATACACCCACACCCTCTGACAACGATCTTTCCCTTGTACAGCCACATAGCACCTCCCTCCTTGACTCTTCCCTTGTGCAGCCACAGACAACCTCCCATCCTCGCTGTCACCTGCATACACCCACATCCGATGACGATGTCCCTCACAGCCACAAGACAACCTTCGTCACAACCACAGGATGCCTCCTCCCTGCAAGATGCCCGACCTCCTATCCCTGTGACGTCCCTCCTCCCATGCACATCCCTCCATCCATGCATACCATCCCACGCACATCTTCCTCTGTACATCCTGCCTGCACACATGCGTGCCGCATCTACACTTCCGCACCCTGTGACATGTCCACGCTAATGACGGCTCATAGCTACTGAGTACTGTACATCTAGTCCATATATCCAATCACATCTCAATTTCGTGCTTGAACTCAGTGCGACATCTAAGAGATTAATCTGTCAAATTTCACTTTAGTATACTGCCACTATAAGTAATTCATACCCTCACCTTTATCAACTTTTTATTTCTCTAGCTGCAAGGAGATATTAGCACTTGAACTGCCATATGAACAGGGTTGTACCCACCTACAACATAACAAGTCTCTGTGCTCGCTACATTTCCCCACAACTACGACATCCATCAGTCCTTCCTTTTGCGACAGAAAACTGTGGACCTCACTCACCCATACGGCTCTTCCCACTCAATTTTGGCCCGGTGCTCACACTCTGCCGGGCTACATCTTGACTGACCAAACCGACACCACATCCAGTGGAACCAAGTCCAACATCTGTTAATACATTCAAGACTGGCCACAGTATCTGAATGAATTGGCGAGCTCACCTTGACCATACATTGGCATGTGTACTCCCAACAGTCACTCCCCTCCATTTTTCCTCCTGTTGACATCGCTCTCTCATAGACCTGACCAAGTCCAACTTGACTTGGACATCTTGAGGATGCACAACCTTGGGAGATTATGTTAAAAAGAATGAAACTGTCTATAAAAAATGAGCCAACTTACTGCCACCGCTGCTACCATCCACCAATACCACTTCTCAGAGTCCTCTTCTACCCAGTGATCGTGTAAGCAGGCTGCAACAAAACCTCCTCGTAGCATCTTCCCTGGCTCACCAGAATGCGATACATTGTGTTGGCCCAAAGACTCGGACACAATCGTCCCAAGGTCAGGTTACAGAAGGCAGTTGTCCATACACACTTTGTCTCGGTGGATGGATGACCGGATATCGTGTTCAAACCTGGTGACGGTCTTCCATTGCTGTGCAAGCCAGATACTGGGGGCTGGATCCAGGATGTTGCATGCACGCCATGTCCAACCAAACCTTGAAGCTGTCAGAAACAAAAACAAAAGGAAATGAACAGACTCACTATCACCGTCAGTACCTTGCATATCCTGAAGACTGACAAATTCCCCGAGTTCTGTGATACCTGACGGTGCGTTAGCCAGTGAAAATGATGGCAAAAAAAGCAACATACCTTGGAGCAAGTGACTAGAACCCTAACAGTCGAACCAAGTTATCGCAAACTTCTTCCATCTTCCTGGACCACCTCACATCCATCCTCCAGCATGCTCAGCGTGTATTTTTGCAATGGCTACAGTCAAGGTCAGTGCCCGTCTTTCTCCAATAGACTTATCCTGACCTTTACAGTCCGTCTGAAGACAAATGGCACGTCTCCCAAGATCTACGGGAGCCCCCGAGATCAGCCATTGTCATGGCCGGTCAAAGAGAATGACTGCAGCAGAGTTGAAGCAATCAGAAAGTAAATCAAAAGGTAGCATGTGTACCTTTTTAACCAAGTACTACCCTCTTCTGAGTCCTATCTCTGCCGAATCCAAGCAGTGAGTCATACCTATGTGATTACCATGGATAATGTTCCCGACGAGTACCAGAATACTAGAGTCCTGTAACAATGCATAAGCGAGTGCAAAGGCAATGAAGCAAAAGCGACGTACATGGAATCAAGAGCAAACATTTGCGCAGAGTTGTGATGATCACCGTTGCGTGCCTTCAGTACCCTCTTACCGAGTGAACGACACCGTTAGCTGGTAGAATAGCAGCATACTGAGGACCCTGTACCTGGTGCTGTATCGATTCTGCTGACAGCGAGTGCGTGTACCACCAGATACAAAATTGAGGAGGCCTACAAAAGATCAAAAAAGAGAGGTAATCAAGAGAAATAATGCAATGCACCATCGTGGACAGTGACCTTGCCATCATCTTTGTGGTCACTGTCAGAGCCACGAAATCAACAAAGAAAACCCCGGTCCAAATCCGATGATTCCAGTCACGAGACCAAAATGCATCGTACCCCGACCAAGTCGACGATGAGACGGCTAGCTCCAATGAGCAGTCGAAAGCATCTGCAACGATGAGAAGATGACTAGTGGATGCAAGGTATAAGAGGGGGGAGAGAAGAAAGGCTAGAGGAGGGGGAAAGTAGGAAAGAATGGGATGATGAGGACAATGGGTGAACATACCTCATATTTAAACCTTTCATGTAGGCCTAGACTACATGAAAAGCACGGAGAAATGAACCCTTCTGATAAGTAACCATGTGAATGGCGGACATTTAAATCTGCGTCACCCGAAAATTGGAAGATCTGCAAAAAACAGATCAAAGACTGAACAAGGTCCCTGCATCGTATTGCATTTAGTATGTATGTTGTTGCGTGTGAGCCGAGTTTCTGGCATGCCCACCCCTGCTCTCAGCCGATCCTCTCGTAGCCTGGTGTAATGTTTGATGTTCAGCAAATGTAAGGAAATAGAATGTACGCACTGGGAAACCTTCCAAACTTCGCGTTGCTTTTGGGGCAGGCACGGGTCGGAGAAACGTTGGAGATGTGACCCTGAGTACGCCGCAGGGATGTCTTGGAGCTGAATGAATTTGTGAACTTTGAAATGAGGAGATACACAACTTACGTGCTGTTGGTATTCTCGCTTCAATATCCAGCCGGATGGGCCTTGAGTGTGAGGGCTAGCCACTGTCATTCAAGTAATATCGTCATGGGAATATATTACTACCTTTCTGAATGTATTCAAAGTCCCACACCGTGTGTTACAGAGGTTGAAGAACGTACCAGGCTGTTGTTAATAGGTATTCCCATATGTCATCACCCTCAGGGATCCTCACAGCATATCACATAGGCTTTATGTAACTGTAAAATAAAATCTCAGACTATTTTTGAAGCCTCAAATTGCGTGAAGAAAGAAAACTGACCAGTAAATGTAGGGCTCCTATTCGAGCTCAGAGTTGCAGCTCGACATCATGATTTATGACGCATCGGTCTCTCAGTCCAAAGTCTTCATTAATGACTGACACGTTGTGCAGGATCCAGCAAGTTGTCGAATCTCTATAGAGGTCGTCCCGAGGTCAAAATCGATGCAAAAAGTGCATCATCATGCGTATTTCATTGGACACAGGTTGTTTCTAGCAAAAGTAGACAATCCCCTCATGTAGAGCGAATATTAAAATGAATTTACAAAGAAGAGACATACCTTGTGGAATGCAAGACAGTCATATGAGCGGTGGTTGCTGAAATCAAGTCAAATACCACTTTGGGAGTCATTGGATCTGTGATCGGATGCCGACTTCCTCTTTCGCTTGTACCAAAACTGTGCTGCTCATTCGACTCTATCTGTTGGCTACATTGGATGTCAAGATTTATGGAGCAAGATCCTCGGCTATTTCTTGAATAGGACGAATAGTGAAACGTGAACTCATAGGTACGCGATGTTCCTATTCTTGTTCAATTCAGTACTACTATCTCTATTGTAGGTCTCGTTCATGAATATTCAGTTCCAATGTCGTTGGAAATCCAGGCGTCTACTTGGAAATTCCGGTAGGGGTTTCTTGTAGAGCAGAATGGAGCTCAGTTATTCTACTAGTACAACTGGAAGAACGCGCAATCTGTATAGAGGTGCACTATATATGGATACAAAGTGTGTCTTTTGTACATTTTCATGCATTCTTGGTACTGATAATCTCTGTACCACAAGATTCTTTGATGAAATTCTGCCATGCCGGGTCCACGCACTCAAAGCCAAAGCATAGTACCTGCTGAGTATTAATCTGTCATTTGCAAAATATCTCTTAAGCTTTGCAAACACTGTGCTGCTCCAAGGGAGTGATCAATGTCTTCAAACATCTGCATAGCCTTTTCTAGCTTCATAGTGGCTGCTGAGTATTGATCTGTCATTTGCAAAATATCTCCCAAGCTTTGCCAACACTGTGCTACTCCAAGGGAGTGATCAATGTCTTCAAACATCTGCATAGCCTTCTCTAGCTTGATAGTGGCTGCTGAGTATTGATCTGTCATTCGCAAAATATCTCCTAAGCTTTGCAAACACTGTGCTGCTCCAAGGGAGTCATCAATGTCTTCAAACATTTGCATAGCCTTCTCTAGCTTCATAGTGGCTGCTAAGTATTGATCTGTCATTTGCAAAATATCTCCCAACCTTTGCAAACACTGTGCTGCTCCAAGAAAGTCATCAATGTCTTCAAACATTTGCATAGCCTTCTCTAGCTTCATAGTGGCTGCTAAGTATTGATCTGTCATTCGCAAAATATCTCCCAAGCTTTGCAAACACTGTGCTACTCCAAGGGAGTCATCAATGTCTTCAAATATCTGCATAGCCTTCTCTAGCTTGGTAGTGGCTGCTGAGTACTGATTTGTCATTCGCACAATATCTCCCAACCTTTGCAAACACTGTGCTACTCCAAGGGAGTCATCAATGTCTTCAAATATCTGCATAGCCTTCTCTAGCTTGATAGTGGCTGCTGAGTACTGATTTGTCATTCGCACAATATCTCCCAACCTTTGCAAACACTGTGCTGCTCCAAGAGAGTCATCAATATCTTCAAACATCTGCATAGCCTTCTCTAGCTTGATAGTGGCTGCTGAGTACTGATTTGTCATTCGCAAAATATCTCCTAACCTTTGCAAACACTGTGCTGCTCCAAGAGAGTCATCAATGTCTTCAAAAGTCTGCATAGCTTTATATACATATTCCTGTGCTAACTTGTGCTGATTAATTAACAAATATCTTTTGCTTAACAAGAGCAATGCAAATGCATATAAATTTTGCATATTCTTTTGCTTTATTACAAGTATCATTTTTCTCAATAGTCTATCTGAATCCCAGATTAAATATTGAAAATAACAAAAGTCATAAATTGTTGTCAAATGCTTTTCACTAATGTCATTATCCAGAAGCTTATATAATATCCATTCAATATTCTTAGAATGTAAAACACCAAATTTTGTCTTATCTCCTGAACTTGAATATCTGAGACTGTTATTATTTATTTCATCCACATAGAAGAGGCAAATTTGACTTTCTATATTTATATCTGGCTCCAGAAAGTATGTTTTAAGATATTCCTGAATAGGTGATAATAGTTTCAACCCTTCCTTGTCATCTTGATATATAATTCCAGATTGTAATAATTCCGATATAATTAAAGTTTGTTCAGGAACTTTTGGTAGCATTTTGTATATTAAACTGTTCCATGTTGGAATACCATTAGGCAAGTGACATATTACACTCAACAGCTTCAATGTATTTGGCTTTGATGAAAGTAATGGTGATTGAAGAGTTATTTGAATTGAAATTTCAACACTTGATAACCGATCAGGTTGAGCTCTTGGTTTTTTCAATAATAAAGTTTTTTCCTGATGCCAGCTTTCAAGAAGTATCTTTGGAGAAAGAATTTTAGCCTGATAAGCCATTAATGTAATAGCTAATGGCCATCCTTCCAGCTCCTTTACCAATTCTCTAACTGCTTTTTCATCCATACTGTGTCTTGAAATAGTACTAAAGATATCTAATGATATAAACTCATCTACTGGTGATAGACCATTGTGTGGTAGTATTAACCAATTAACATCTTCAATTGGAGTAACACTTCCTCTCATAGTAATCATCAAGGTAATCTGTATCACAGAATTCAACTGTGCTAAAAGCATTTGGATACTACGTTGATCACTGCTTTGGTCCCAAAGAGTCTCAAAGTTATCAAAAACCAAAATTGTTGGTTTAAGTATAGTATGCAGCAGTTTTACTGCATCACCAGTCAAGCTCAAGTTCATCTGCTTCATCACAGTCTGCAGTAGAACTTCCACAGTACAATCAACACTGCAGACTATATCACAGGGAATGAAATATCTATGAGCCTCATATTTAGCCAGTATAGCAGCATCATTTAATATCCTCAAGGCTAGAGATGTTTTGCCCATGCCTCCAAATCCCATGATGATAATGGAATGAGGAGAGTCAGCAAGAAGATTGGCTATACCCTCTTGGACTAAATCATCTCTACCTATGAAAACAGTTGGAGATGGTGGTGGAATAGCAGAAACCATAATGCTACTAATCAGTGAACTATCATGAGAACTAATATGCTTTAAAGAATATATAGAAACATACTTGACAGGTTGAATCTTAGAAGGACTCATCTATAAAATTATCAGTATACATTGATGGAACAATAATAAGAATATTTACCAGATGATCATGAATGTCAGTAACCTTTGCACCAACATCTACAATCTGCCTGGCTGTAGACAACACAGCACTTGCCTTGAGAAGAATCAATATCCCTCTCAAGAGTTACAGTAGGACAAACATACAACAAACTTGTCCCGAGCATCCTTGACATACACCTTGTGCTGATTAATACGGTCCAGAATAGTCTTGCTTTGAAATAGTTTCTTCATCTTTGCCCGGTACCCTCTCTTCCCATAGATCTTGTTCAAATCATCCTTCAGATCCTTGAGGTGACTAACACAAAGACAGATATCAATTGTACATCTAACCAGATCAAATGGAAAGACAGACCGGACAAATTCATCGCCCATTTGTTGTAGACGTGCCAATGGGTGAGTTGAAGCATCCATCAAGGATTGGCCTTCCTGAAGGAGCTTGATCTCCTCGGAGACATAGCTGAGCATGTCATCGAGGTACTTGATGGTATCCTTGAGATCATCACATGCCTGCTTATTATTCTGAATAATACAAGCCTTTTGGTATGTAATATTGTCATAAAGTAGCATAAATTCACACCTTAGCCAGATCCAGGATCGGGAGAGCAAGGTTCGCAATTGTCTTCGCGATGCCCGTGCGATCGAGTTCGCCTGCGCCAGCAAGCACTTTGAAAGTGAGACTGGCAGTCGAAATCCAATCTGTATCATCAGGAGCCAGATTCGGAGGCGCAAGGATCGCAGATGGAACAGGCGCCGCCGTACTTGGAGACTGAGTGAGAGGTTGAGATGGTGCTTGCATTGTTGTTACTACGGTGTACGGTCAATGGTGAGTGTATGAGTGGAAGAAACGCGAGGTTGTGATATGAATCTGATGGGGGCGAGGCAAGTTTCCCCACGCCCCATCACTTGACCACTTTCGTCCACCATTTGAATCAAACCGATATTTGTGTCGCGTCCTCCCCCTTTCTTTCTCTGACGAAGCAGCCACCTCTGAAATCGTAGACTAAAATGTACAAGATTTTGCAGGAATCCGAGGCGAGGGCGAGGGTGGTTGAACGCGAGTCTATGCTGGGCGAATCAGAACTGTGTAGGAATCGTGCGTCCTTTCTGATTTCCCTTCTTTGTGTTCTCATTATGCGAAAGAATTGTTACTGCAATGATGACGGCCACTTTGTTCTTCGAAGCCTTGAAGCATTCCCCTACTCCTTCCATCGGCAACAACCAATGTATGCCAACGACTATGCTGGGCCCTCGACGACGGCGAAGGATCTAGGAGGTCATCAGCAGCAGGGATAGATAGCACCTTCGAACGCCCTGTGCTCTCTCCCCATCAGCCTCTCCCAGTCCTATCGTCACCAGCCACCTAGTTTCCTGCATTAACGACTATCAATTCCACCTTACATCATCAGCCTCGGAGAAAACAATCAGCAGAGCCTCGCCAGCCTGGACAATCACATTTTAGGGCCAACGTTTCTTCTCCGACAACAACCCATACACCTGTTTTGGATGCCGTGCAACGTTAGATGACTGAGACGACTACTTCTCCGCACTGTGATGTTGTAAGCTTTCTCTTCTTTCCTCGTCGATTTCTTACTGAAAACCTAAAGACCTATTCCCGTTCACACATCCAGACCGCTGCCCTACAAGGACGGACTCTGTCCTCCGCCAATCCATGCTGTCGTCAGCCGCTGGACTCATTGGCTCCGATTATCGACGTCGGAGATGCTCCCGGTGCTCGAATGGCACGGTGCCAGCGGGACTTGAGCTCGCATGTTTACCGGTCACCTCCTACGAGATACTATGCGCGTACGAACCCCCGAATGTTTGCCATCCCATCTTCACATACCCGCTGTTTTGAAGAGACGTCGTCCAAGGATACGCCGCAGAGACGATGGCGAAGTGGTTTTTTTCTGTGAAAAGACTTGCAGTGCGTATCTTGTTTGCCTCCGTTTCAAGACCTGACGTGTCGTTCTGCCAGACTCGGGGGTAACCATGTCGAAGGATCTTACCTCTCCAAGATTACCATCCATATCCAACCCACAAACCCTGAGACGCGCTTTCATAATCAAGCCAGGACTCTGTTCGCCGGCGTCACCTTTGCAACGTCTTGCTATCACATCCCCTCAGATGCGCGGACACCGTCGTCGTTATCGCTAGGACGTGTGCTCTTCCCACCGTAGTCGTTGGGGTGTGAAGGATCCCAAGCGTTTCTCAAACTGGCCAGAGGAACGGAAAGGGACACGGGCTGGGGTTCGGCGGATACGAAATCCGAGGTTGGTTCTACGTGGTTCAATCGACAGGCAGGCACCCGTTCTTTCGATGGTGTACTGTCGTCGCGAGGTACCTGCTTCGTATGGCTGGGGGAGACGATTCTCTCATTAAGGCTGCAAGCCGGAGTTGTTCTCCTCTCCCTACACAGAGCAGTCAAGGCTTCATGTGCAACTGGAATGGAGCTCGGTGAATGCGGAGGCAGCATCAATCGTTAAGAAAGCATCGAGCAACATTGGTGAAGGCTTCGTCTTATCTTGCTGACAGGATATCCACCGTACGTAGCGTTGCTTGATTGATTGACTACAACTAATGCTTCGTTCCGATAAGCATTTACAGTGTCTTTTTAAACGAACTAACGATAAGAATTGCCTTCATTCTAAACAAAGCCCTCCGAGACGAGCATCGATAGTCGCGAGCAAAAGCACCATGTCATGGCATCCCTACAAAGAGCGCAAGGCTCTGAAAATACGATATCTACATGTGTACCAGTGCCCACTATGATCCCCTTGTGCACCCGCACTCTGTGTTCGCTACTACGAAGTACTTTGATGGGCATGGATCAATTTTGCGGCGAAGAAACCAGAGCTTACCGCACTTGGGACTGTTTTTGTCCTGTACACCGTTCGCAACAGCTTTACGACATGGTGACCTGGCTCGCCAATCACGCTTGCGCTTCCTCCCTCCATCCCCACTGCGTCAGCCCAGCCTGATGTTGATGCGTGCCATCCCAATCCAGCACGGCATCGTGGTCCACCGGACGAAACCTGGTTTTTTGACCGACTGTTGGCAGTGGGAGAAGACTGGCGCGGCGGAGAGTGTTTTGTGTAATAGGGAATAGGTATGGCTTGGCTCGATGGAACATCAGACGGGGGTGAAAGGGGTGCAGACGTCGAGAATAACGCTGATGGGTGTGTTGTTCTTATTCAGTGTTGCATGCTAGAGTAACTGCACCTTCCACAAACCATCAGATTCTCATCGGATTGCTAGTTTGAGGACTCGTGTCATTGTCTGGCTTTGGTTCAACATGTATCCCCAGCTAGGCAACGAGAAATAAAAAGAAAAATCAATATTTTTACCTCATAGGACGTAAGGCAGAAGAATACCTTGTACATTCTCACGCCATGCTTCTTTCTCTTCCCCGACCTTCATGCGAGAGCTTACACGTCCTATCCTGGGCGATTATCTGTTGGGAAGAACGACGTAGGAATCGTGCGTTGTTATTTTTTTTTTTGATTTTCTTCTTTGTGTTCTCATTATGCGACAGAATCACTACTGCAACGATGACGGCCACTTTGTTCATCCAACGGCGACAAGCAACACCTGCCGACGACCATGCTGGGCTCTCGACGGCAGCAGAGGATTCAGACGATCACCAGTAGCAGAGGCGGATGGTGGCTCTTTACTCTCGTCGAACGCCCTGTACTCTCATTGTCATCATCGTACTCGGCCAGTCTCTTTCCTGCATTAACGACTATAAGATAAGCTCGTTCACCCCAGCCACATCGTCAGCCTGAGAGAAAGGAGCTCCGCTGAAGGAAATAGGTACCACGGCATGGACAATCGACCCTCAGGGCAAGCTTTTCTTCCTTGACCCCAGTCAATACCCCCATTTTGGATGCCGCGCAACGGTGGATGACTGAGGCGACTGCGGCGATATCCCTTTCTGCGTTGTGGTGTTGTAAGCCTTCTCTTCTTACCTCGTCGATTTCTTACTGAGAACCCAAAAAGACCTGTTCCCAATAAGGACTCCCAGGTCTGTATTCCACAAATCCACGGCATCGTCAACTCACCGGCTCAAAACTATCGATGTCGGAGATGCTCCCGGAGCTTGTAGTATACAGGACACCATGTTCCGAGCTCCCATTTTTACCTCGTCCGTGATACGATGTACAAACCTGCAAATACTTATGACGCTCGCACCAGCCCACGCTCGCATCTCCCCCATTTCGAAGAGATATCGTCCATTTGTCTCCGGCCAAGGATATGGCGCCGAGGTGATTCGTGAAGATGATGACTTTCTTGCTGGAGAAAAACACAGTGCGTAGTATCCTTATTGTTTCGACTCTTGTATCTAGGTCTGACGTGTTGTTCTGCCAGGCTCGGCGATAATTAGAAGGGACGGATAGCGTCTTAGCTTCCTACATCCACACCATTCCACACACCACCATATCTTCAGCCTACGAACTTTGAGGCGCGGTTTTACAGCCAAGGACCTGATTCTGTTCACCTGCCTCACTTTTCTAATATCCTCTGATCACGCATCTCTCTGCACGATTGCCGACTACATCGAATTCGAGGGTCGTGGCTCCGATATGGTCAGAAGAAGGGAAAGGTTTATGACCGGGGCTAGGAAATACGTGTATGGTTAGCATGCGTGGCTCAATCGAGAGTCAATCGGCCCTCCTTTCGATGGTATCCCGTCGTCGCGAAGTGCATGCTTTAGAGAGACAGTCCTCTCGTCAATTTGCTACGATGGTGAAGCCCTCCGTCATCGCCTGCGAACCGGGGTTGTATTCTTCTCCCCCTTTTACAAAGCATTGAAGACTATGTGCAGCTTGGTGGATGCAGGGGCAGCGTCAATCGATGAGAGGTCCTGTTTTTGACGGGCCGGATCTGTATGTGAACTTGATATGAAGGTTATGGCTTTGAGTTGGCTCTGCGCCACCATCGACGAGTCGATAGATATCTAAACCTCCATCAACTCGGAGCAAAGGATACTTCCAACGAACCGTTTTACCGTGCCGACGTTTCGAAGACATCAATCAGCATTGATGAAGAAGACTTTGTCTTATTGTGCCGAAGAGATAACCACGGTACGTTTCGTGTCTGCTTGTCTTCTTGGCTCGAGCTGACACTTTGCTCCAATAGGTATTTTCTGTCTAGAAAATGGGAGCGAAGCTCGCCTTTATTCTAAACTAAGCCCTCTTCCAAAGACCTCGACGATAGACCCGGTCGTGAGGAAAGCGCGGCTCCGAATACAGTGTCTATGCACTTTCATTCCCTCAATGCACCAATGCTCCGCCCCCTCAGACCGTGTTTGCTGCGAAGCCTTTTGATGAGCGTGTATTATAATTTTGTGGCAAGGAAAAGCAGAACTCACGAAGCCTGGTACCGCTCTCCTCATCTGACATCGCAATCCACCTTGTCAACGACCACGCTCACGCTTCCCTGCTCCACTCCGTTATTGATCTTCACCACGTTAGTCCACAACGGAATCGCGCCTTGCTCACCATATCGTTACTTCTCTGAACCGTTCATGGGGAGTCGGCAATGGAGAATGGAACTAGAAGATGCGGGTTCTTAAGTGACTTGCGGTCGAAGACTAGTGCTTCCCAAGGCCAAACGTATTCTGTGCAAGAGCGGAAAGGGATAGCCTTGCTCGAGGGAGGAGCAGACGGAGGTGAAGAAGGTGCAGACATCCAGCAGAACACTGATGGTTTGTGTTGCGCCTTTCCAGTATTTCGAATTCCGAATCAGTGCATACTGGCGTAAATATACCTTCTTTCACAAAGCATCAGACTAAATTCAAGATTCTCATCAGATTAGTTCGAGAATGCGTGTCATTGTCTGGCGTCGGTTCGACATGCTCGAGCGTAGACTGCGTTCCGTGACCACTGTATCACTCGCTAAGAAAGATGATAACGAGGAGGAAACAAAAAGAAAAGATAGTTATTCTTACGTCAGGACGTAAAGCGAGAGAACATTTTATGCATTCCCACGCTATGCTTCTTTCTCTTCATGCGATACTGACTCCATTTTTGAACCTTCTGAACCGTCACCAGCACTCGATACGATGAAGGTGCCTGCAGACCCCGAACTATTCTCCCTTTTTCAGGCGCGCTAGCAAGAACAATCGATTATGGTTCGCGCAATACACGACTCGAACAATACCACATTTCTCGAATTGTGTTGCCGGTGACCTTGACGCTACCATGGTGCTACCACGGTGTCTACATGCTTATTCGCGTGTGCTCCACTTCCTCGCACCATGACACCGTGTCCACGAACACGCTGGGAACCTCGGCGACCGTGCTGAACCTTCGATGTTTCCGAGGTCGATTTTGATTGGTGCACATCCAGCGCCGGCCATATCCATTGTTGATACTCCACCAACGCCCTGACCTGCTCCGTCTGTAATTCAGCCCCAAACAACATCGTCTGCGGACTCGCCATTGGCAGCTCCTTCACCCACGCGCTTCTCTCCATCTTCACCTCTTCCAGAGTCCCAGTCCACGATAATCGACACCTTCTTTCCACTTTTGCTTTGTATCGCGCAAACTAAAGGTGAGTACGAGGCCGTGTCCGGCTTTGTCCAGGGCGTGTATGCGGGTGAGGGAGCAGAGACGATTATCAATGTGTGGGCCGAGCCAGAAGTGTTCATGCGAGGAACGTGGAAGGTGCTTGCAGATGGGAAATGAGAGGGCGTCCAGTCACTGGAGGTTGAAGAAGACGCGGAAAAAACATCACGAAGGAGTTCGTCCACCGAGTACGTCTACCTTGACCGTCTACCCTCGTTCCAAGCTAACGTTTGTCTCCAGGTCAACGTACACTGTTTTACCAATGCCGCCTCCACCTCATTAAATGGTACAGGCTTAGAGAGTGCAGTTTGCAAAGCCCAGCGGAAGGAGAAAAATAAATTTGAGAGATGATACGATGTGGCCTTCACTTTCTTGATAAGACATATCCCTGTAAGTCTTCCCTTTTCATCTCGTCGATGTCTTTCATCTCATGTCGTTCCCCTCCAGCCGTCGAGCGCGCGCACCATGCATCCAAGGGCATCGTGGGCAAGGGCATCGTGGGCGGTTGCGAGCCTCGAGTACCGACTTTCAGCTCGCAGGCCCAAATGATCGACGGAGGTGTTTTACAGAGCAGATGGAGTTCGTGCCGGCAGAAGTCGCAGGGATCATAAAGACATGCATTGAGCTCGCTCCTCACTCCGTTCCCTCTTATGTGATGCGATGCCTGTACGATTCTGCAAGATCTGGGACGTAGATGCCACGATCGCAACAAACATCTCGTCGCTCACACGACCGTCGTTCTCAGGAGATGTCGTCGATTTATGCAGCTAAGGATGCCGCGGAGATGAAGAAGATGCTGCCATTGCTGTGAAGAGACGTGGTGGCCACCTCGTTGTTTTAGCTTCGTATCTAGTCGACGATCGATCGCTCGGAGGGGACGGATAGCATCTTAGTGCCCTCCTTCTCAGTTCTGGCCACATCCATCTCCCGTCAATTTAGCACGCCACCATCCTCGGAGACCTAGTGTCTTCAACCTGCGACAAGACATGATTTCATTGGCTCCCCTCTCCCTTCTTGTCACATACCCCTTCGAATGTACGGACATCGCTACTAGAGTATGTCCTAGCTACGTCACCATCATCGAGATACAGGAAAGTTGAGGCCAGTGGTGGTTACACGTACGAGGTGTCGTTGTCATGCGCGGTATACACTTCGCCGCAAGATGCATGCTTAGTATGGATAGTGAGCAATAGGGGAAACAGCCTTCTCGTCATCTTCCGACTTAGGCGCTCAGATCTGTGTTCGCCTCCGATGACTACCTCCGAGTGCGTGAAGCGACCGATGGGATGATAGCCGGTCCTCCGAAAACTGCTTCCACGTTCTGATAATCGTATGGGGAAGCTCTACAAGAGAGACGAGTGGTACGGTCCTTGCAAGCAGACCTCGTCACCCGAGGCCAGCATGTCGACGACTGACTGTTCAGAGGAGTCGTCTTCTGCCTCTGTTTCTTCTGTCCGCTGAGCTGATACACTCAGCCAGCTCGGATGGACATGTTAAGCGACTATAGCTCTGCCTATTGGCGGTTCGAGGGAATGGCTATCGATCGACTGAAATTGGGATCGGTGAAGAATATTTCGCCGCGTTTTTCTTTCTACCATGAGACCAAGGGTATGAATCACATTCATTTGACTATTTGTCCATGCCTGATGCGTCGGTCCAATAGGTATTAACTCTGTTTCCTTACGAAGGAAATATCAGCAAAGATTGCGTTTATTCTAAAACAAGTCTTGTTTTTTGCGGACATCGACTGTATATCTTATCGCGAGAGGTCCGCCTCCTCGACCATTTCCCAAATCTCCACATCAGCGTGACGGGCGTCGTCTGCGTACCTCAATACTGCGGAGCTGTCACTACAGAGTTCCTCAAGCAGATGGTGGCGACCAGATCCTCCTGGGCCAGGCTGTACGTGGTCCCAGAAAACATGTATGGCGCGCTATTGTCCAAGCAATCGAGGATCCCGTTCTCGCATTCGCTGATGATACCCTGGATGGCAGAGAAGGTGCTGGGTATAGCGAGAGATGGTTCTAGAAAGGCTTATGATATTCAACTAGCGACAAGATGGCCTTCTCGTGATGCTGCGTTTTCCTGTTGATGAACGCTAGCGAACCTTTTGTCACAGAAGAAGCGGTGGGTCGTGGTCAAAGGATGGTATGAATTTCCGCTATTCTGCTCCCTCGCTTCTTCTGACCTCATTTCACAGAGTTCGCCTAGCAATGGAGTATGCCATTAGTGAACATTGTATATTAAATCCACCTAGGGGAATGGACATGAATCTCATTACAATTGAAGACCCTGTGTTGCAGTGTCTGAAAGCTGTGCCTCCAGGATACATGCCCAAGACTAAATCAGAGCTCCGCTACGAACTCATGTATGGTGTTGGCTCTGCAAGGGTTAGTTTTCGAGCTTCGTGCGGATTCCAAACCTGCCAAAATGCTTCTTCATCCACAGCCAAAAATTTACTATTAAAAAAAATGTTCTCGTACCTAGTGACATGACATCCGCGACATTGGAGTCTCCGACATCTCTGGTATCACTTCAAGTCAAAATGGGTCTAGCTATACATCCTACCGAATATTCGTTTGCGTCTGGATCGGCAGGCGGTAACAACATAAAGAAATGGAAGTGCCCTGAAGGCACATTCGTGTTCAACTTCAGTGGGCATAACGCAATCATCAACACGCTGTCGGTCAACACCGAGGGTGTCTTCTTCTCTGGGGTGAGGCGCCTCGGATTCTTTTTCATTACCGCAGTTGCTTATTAAGGTACATATTTCCTCAGGCGACAATGGTACTCTCACGTTCTGGGATTATAACACGGGCACTCCTTTCCAGAACATGGACGACGTTCCTCAACCTGGGTCCCTGGAAGCAGAAGCTGGTGTTTTCTGTTCGACCTTTGATATGACCGGGACACGGTTAATTACTGATGGTGCTGATAAAACAATCAAGGTAAGTCTTCGTTTTGAAGCTACCTTCTGTTGTTGACATGTTCCTCGTCTAGGTTTATGCCGAGCAATCCCAATGACGATATCATTATAGTACACGTGTATTTTTGTAATCTATGTCTTCATTGGAGTCCGTGTTAACGTTCCTGGAGATGTTTTGTCATTTAGACCTTCCCGTGTATGCTACTGGATCCCTAAAAGGGTATGAAACAAAAGCGACGGCATCCACAAGGGTGTAAATCTCTACCTGCTTGGAATCCTGGACCTACACCTCGGCCAAACGAGTCGAAGATGATCACTCAAGATGAAAGAGATCAAAAGCGGCTCTAACAGTGAAGAAAGACAAATTGACTTCTTTGGGGTTTCTTTGAACTAGTCGCAGTCACGTTTTGCTTGTTTTTCATTTCAGTTCCCTCCTTCCTTTGAAATCCTTTCAGCGACCTCTGTTACTGAACTTCCGTGAGACAACGTGAGACCTGCTTCTTGGAAAAGGAGTAGAGCTCTCTCTGTTGACTACTAACGACTAGATATCAAAGCAACCATGTCTGCATCCGGACTTAATCCTCGATTCCAAGTACAGTTGTTGTTCCATGAAATAGTCATTCGTGATTGACATGACCGTGTGTCAGGCTATCCAGGGCGAAGACTTTTTGGCCATAATGAGGCATGCCTCGGAGGTATCCTTTCGCATCTATACCTCGGTGACATTGCGTTGACATAGCTCATCCAGGACCAGAACGAGATAACAACCTTAGTCGGTGCCCTAAACATCCTCCTCAATGACCTGGAATCATTCCGCTCGAACCTCATGTCCTTGATCACACAAACGTCCCTGGCAGCTGTCTTTCGACGCTCGGCCACGTCCACTATTCTTACCCCTATTCGAAATACTGCTGTAGAATTTCACGAGGCCATCTCTGCCATGTGGAAGGAGGTGTATCTGTTTCTCCGGCAAGGGTTGCGTATCTTGCGCTCACAGCCGAAGTCTTCGCACGATGAAAATATCGCAAACGCCGAGCATCACATACGCGCCGCTCAAGTGAACTATCTGAGAGCATGTCAAATCATTGAATCCCATTTTGAAGACCTTTTGTGGGATAGTGAGGAACTTCTAGTCGCGGAGCTTCGAGGTTCCTGTGGGTTCGAGATTCTGCTTCACCTCACCAAGCGGTTTTGCACATTGTCTTCATACCGGCTCATCATCATGGAAGGTATCCCTCGGCGTCTTTCGATGATCTGGGACGACGCGCGCGAAATTTTGGCTTGCTGCAATCACTTGGGAGAGGTGATGAGCAGGATTCAGATACGATTTCGGAGTCCTGAATGGCGAGCGTATTATATAGGTCGAAAGGACGTCATCAAACTGCTCACCCAGACTTACTATTACACATCAATGTGGCATAATTGGGTTCATGGCTCCTTCTTGTATTTGTACAAGTACGGGGTGAAGCACGACTCTCAAGAGCTTTGCATCAACGTCGAGTATGTGGGGCCGTGGGATCCTGGTCACATCGTGAGGGACTGGTATTGGTGGTGCGGTTAGAATAGCCATACTTATATCGCAGTCACGAATATACGCGAAAGACATTATTAGTGTGTTTCTCGACAGAGCTGGGGCTTTGTAGTCCGAGCACCATGCATGCCTTCGACCTTGTAAAAGAGTTCTGTGAGACAAACGTGAGACACGCATCTTTGTGGCTTTCTGTCAGCTAACAGCAACCATGTCTGTATCTGGACTTAATCCTCGGTTCAAGGTATTGCTCCGTGAAATACTCATTAACTTGAATGCGGTCGTGATTGACGCCATGTTGGTTCATCAGGGTATCCAGGGCAAGAACTTTCTGGACATAATGAAGCATGCCTCAAGGGTATTCTTTCGCAGCCCTATCTGTGATTCTATGTTGACATAGCTCATAAAGGACCAGAACGATATAACAGTCCTAGCTAATGCCGTATGCACACTCCTCAATGACCTTCCATTTGAACCTCGTGTGCTTGATCACACAAACGTCCCTCGCAGCTGTATTCCGACACCCGGCCATCTCCAGCATTCTTACTCCTATCCGAGATATTGCTGTCGAATTCTACGAGGCCACCTCCGCTATGTGGAATGAGGTGTATCTGTATCTCCAGGAAGGGTCGGACATTCTGTGCTCAAAGTCAGAGTCTTCGTAGTCTCTCGTAGACAGACAACGATACAGACCTATTGATGGAAGGGAGGGACGGTCTGCTGCGAAACACAAAAAATACCCTCCGACTCCCAAATCACACTTACCTGGGACAGGGCGCCATGCACTTGATTCCTATCGCATATTTTGTACGACGTATAAGAATCCCTCGTCACAGGAATGGAAGGCTGTCGTACCAACCGACAAAAAGCTGGTTCAATATCTTGTAGGGCTATCTTATTTACAGATGTCGGTACGATTTACTGAACTGCTCTCCGCAGAAGTGGAAATGGGTCATTGAAGAGTGCAAAGAGTGGACATGTGGGATCACCTCTGCTGCCACCCTGACTTATTTGAGATCGCTCATTTCAGAGTTAGTAAGTAACACTCTATTTCGTATCTCAGCAATTGATGCTGAATAAAATACATGTAGGAGTGCGACGGAAATCCTGCTAGAGTCTTGAGCGAACAAGGGGCTGCCAGTCAACCCTCTCGACCTATCCTTCATTGAATAATCATATGGTTTCACAAAACGAGATACTCACCAAGTCAGGCGTTAGATCTTTGACACTGGCTGCACCAACAAGCTTCATCGCGGTCACGATCTCTTTCTCTAGAATCTTTAGGATCTTTAAGACACCAATCTCACCATAGGCCTGGAATGCATCAAATTAGCGCAAAGCCAGAGGACGTCGAACAGTCACTTACGCTTTGCGCATAGAGAAAGGGTCGTCCCAATCCCACAGCCTTCGCACCAAGGCAGAGGGCCTTGACCACGTCTGGAAGAATATTTGATATTTGCCAAACGTCTCAAAAAAAGATCCGTACCGGTACCACGTCGAATACCACCTTGATCAATTCCGTGTCAGAGTACTTGCAATATTGGACAGACAACATTCACCATCGATATAAACTGAATAAGATGGCCAGAGTTAATCTTCGAACAATATATAATCGAGACTTCTCACCTTCCAACTTGTCGAAAACATCAGGCCGACGTTGCCGAAGTCTGTACAAAATTTCTAGCGGCGGCATCGAGCTAGCGAGCAGTTAGCTATTTGAGCATGCTAGTAGTGATAGCCGTACTAGTCCAGCTGTCTACCTAACCCATAAGACGATTGAGATGTAGGACGGGAGGAAGAAGGTTATTCATACCACCATGATTCGATAAAAGAATGCCGTCCACACCAGCATCCGCCGCTAATACAGCATCCTATTACTGATGGTCAGATACGTTTTGGAGAGGGAAAAGGCTAGAACTACCTCAACGCATTGTATACCTAGGAAATTTCAAACGAGTGAAGAAGGAAGGACATTCTAGGAGGTACTTGCCTTTGATGACAATCGGTAAGTTTGTCAGGCTTCGTAGCCAAGGGATTGTCTGGTGTTATATTGTCAAAGTCATCCGAGTACAGCTTGATAAGGATAACGACCTTTTCCCATGTCATATTTTGATCATCTTTGCTAACCAGAGCGCCAGCAGTACCGGTTTCATCGACGGGCTCCAGACTATCAAGGTCAGAGTGGTATGTGGGTTTGCCGTTCTCTATGGTTTCCAACTCCCAAGGACTCTTAATATCTATCTCTCTCTTTCCAGCGACAATGGCGTCTACGGTCAGCCAAATGGCTTTATAACCTAGTTTTTCAACTTCGCGAACCCGTTTTTCCGCTGTGGTGTCATCCCTGGATTTATATAACTGAAAGAACAATGGCTGCGAAGGGCTTGCTGCGGCAGCGATCTCTGCGTAGGAAAGTGATGCGTTTGAAGACACCATCTGTATGATAGAAGTTTTATGTGCGGCTCTCGTTATATTTACTTCGCCTAAGAAACAAATCAATGCTTATCAGCCGTATTCGGATATCCACTCTTACCGAGGGGATGTCCAAGCTTAGCCAGACCGGCCCCAGATACGAAAACAGGAATAGATGACTTGTAGCCTAAGATGGTAGTGGACGGGTCGCAATGAAGCACAGGACGCATAACCCGAGCATTGAAGAAGAACCTTCTGAATGCGATAGCGTTTTCTTCATAAGCTACAAATATGGATGTTATCAGCGTCATTCTGACATGTAAAGGCATACATATGTTGTCATCGGAAGCTGAAGAATAGTATGACACTGTTTTGAACGATAAAATGTGTCGTGCGACATCCTGTAAAAGCTCAGCTAATCCAAACTCATAATTGAAGGGCAGACGTTATGTTCACCTCCATATCGGACAAGCTTAATATACGGTTGAGGGGAGGTCGTTCCCTAAGAGCTTGTTCTACTCTCAGCTCGTCTTTCGTCTTCTTCCTATTGACGCGCAGTTCCTCCATATGAAGAGCTACATCAGTATTCAGAGACCCCAAATGCTTGGACGATGGGAGATTCCTTTCCAATGCGTCGGGTGGGTGGATCGGCTCGTAGGCTAACGTAGCATCCTTTCCGGCATACTTTAGTATGATTTGGGCACCTCCCGGATGTTCCTGAAAGCTATGTCGGCATCAATTCGAGGAACAAAATAGGACTTATCTGACCGAAAGGAAATCTGTAACATCGTAGATGCTGTCTTTTATTATGACCCAACAAGAACTAGGGAAAAAATCAGCAAGGTTACATTGGATGAAATCAGAAGGAGAAACCTAGCTGTGCTGTGTTCTGCGACTTGTTGGAGGGTAAACCCCATGATGAGTGTTGAGGAACAAGGGATACCCGCATCAAAGCTCAAAGGTGCTTTATTGGTTCGACCATCGGGCCGAGCATCTGAGTGGCATCACGTGTAGTGACGCGTGATGTTGCTTTTCCAACAACCACTTGGTGGCCGCACCTGCCTCGCCCTTGCCTCAGGTTCTGACATGGCATCCCTAGCGCAAGCGCTGCCCGATCTTCTGTATGAGTGAACAGACAATACTCGCGTTTTGGAACAAAGCTTGTACTTGAAAACTCGACTCTTGAAGCTTGAAGTCTCAAGGCTGAACTGTGCATCCTAATCACTGACGTGAAACGCGGCGAGACTCCGAGTATGAAAATATATCGTCTGTAAAGTCACAATGGAAACGGCGACTGGAATTGGCTAATAACTGAACTGACTTGGAACAAATCTACATTGTACAATTAGAATGTCATGGCAAAACTTCTTTTTGTGCCCAGTCCCAGATGCGGCCTCGGTGCTCCTCTCCTAGGTCGTTGACGACGCGTACGACCTTCTCCGCAGCGTCTTCCGGCTCAAACAGCTGGTCTTCACGCACACCTCCCCAAAACTCCTTACTCAAGTCCGTCTTCACCGTCCCCGGGTGCATCCCAACACATATCGCAGGAATATTCTTCTGCGCGAGATGCAAGTCGAACGTCTTAACGACTTGGTTCAACGCCGCCTTCGAGGCGCGGTAAGAGTACCATCCTCCCAGGCGGTTGTCGGAAATCGATCCAACGCGTGCGGAGACGTGTACCCATTTGGCGGGCCCGTGTTCCATCGATTTTTTCATCTGCGACGAAGGGAGGAAGCGCGAGAAGTGCTTGATGAGGAGGAGGTGGGAGATAACGTTGATATCGAAGATGGATTTGATATCGCCTAGGTCGAGATCCTGGGGCTGCTTCTCGGCGTGCAGAATGCCTCCAGTGAGGAAGGCGGTGTGGATGAACGGCTCGTTGTGCGATTTGAGCGATGCTGCAAGGCTATCCGCTGCATGCGAGATGCTACTTTCGGAAGACAGGTCGAGAGGCAAGAGGTTTAGCCGCGCTGGATCTACATCGAGCTGTGAAATGAGTTTCTGCTTGAGTGTTTCCGGCTCGCCAGAGCGATGGGTCGCGTAGACAGGCAACGTAGTTGTCTTCAGCAGGTGACGTGTCAAAGCGAACGACAAGCCTCGCGATGAAGGGCAGACAAGAATGAAAGGTGAAGGCATTGTGATGAAGGGCGAGAATACTTACGGCTTCTAGTTCAACTTGCCTTTTATAAGACTCTGGGGCTTATGACATATTATGACGCATGATTTACAGGATCGGATCGCGTCTTCACGTGGAGTAGAGGGTGCATTGCAGTAACTGTAAGCTAGGGACGAGATGAATACGAGATAACAGATGTGATAAAGTAGATGGTCATGAGCGGAGGAAGCATTCGGACGACCTTTCTTTATGACATTCCCCTGGCGAGAGGGCTAAGCTGCGCCGCCATGTCTGGATAATTTTTCAAGAATTCCAATTGCGATGATGTCGCCTGTGGTCGGATGCCAGTATTAACACGCGGAAAACGAGCATGGCGCGAACACTCACATATTGGTATGTCAAGGCGTTGATCAGCTCCGGCTCCGTCCTCGCAAGTTCGGCTTGTCTGATGAAGTATTCCACAGCCTTGTCGAGCTGTCCCTGCTGTAAGCTGAGTTGAGCGAGCGTGGCGACGGCAGCATCGCAGTCCGGGTCAATCCGGAGAGCCTCGTTGCAACAGCGCTCTGCTGGCCCGATATCTTGCTTCCACTGGTATAACGCCAGACCCTTATTCACCAGAGATAGGACATTTGGCGGGGAAGTGGTTCTAGGTTCATGTTAGCGGCAGACACAGGCTTTTAGTGCTTAAAGCCTACTTTTTCAGTTTCTCCAACTCGATCGCCCGCTCAAATTTCTCTACGGCGTCCGGGTACCGTTGTTGGTCGAGCAACAGCTCACCGCTGGGAGAACATTAGCCAAGAAGAGAAAAACACAGACGACTAACTAGTAATTTTGGGGCTCGCTTCGTTGAGGGAAGGCAACCATCGTCCGGCGGAACTGTCCCATGCTCTTCGCGAGATTGTCTTGCTTATATTCTGCAACAGCCAATTGTATATGGCTGAATACGAACTTGTCATCCAATTCAGTAGACTTTGTATAGTTATCCGCGGCCTCCTTGAATTTGTTGAGGATAAACAAAACTGCAAAGTTACGTCAAGCCATGGAGCATACAGGGGGACAATAACTCACCTTGACCGCGATGGTAATAAATGTCGGGATCATTAGGGTTGTGTTTGATTGCATCCTCGAAACACTCGAAAGCTTTCTGAGGGTCTCCCTGCTCCATATACACGCTAGCAATCTTCACCAAGCTCTGCGTGAACGATGGGTCGATATCTATTGACTGTTGAAGGTCAGACTTTGCGTCTTCGATCTCGCCCATGAGGAATCTGCACGTTCAATGAATTTCGACACATAAAATAAGCTCGTCCGCACACGTACTTGAAGGTACCACGAAGATTGAGAGCCTCCGCTTTTCCGACGGGCCAAGTAATACCCTGCTCGAGAGCTTCGTTCACCAAGGACACCGAGTGAGCGTAATCTGACGCGTCGAGGGCCTGCAGCGCGAGCAGAAGCGTGTTATCGCCCTGCGACGGGTTCTCCGGAAGTGTAGGGTGCGCTCTGGACCTGAACGCCGCAAAATAAGCTGAGATGAAGGTGAAGGAAGGCAAGCGAGGTTGCCGGTGCGCGAGAATGTCGGCCGCCTTTTTCGAAGCCAGGGAGCGTAATGCTCGCTCTACAGACTCCCCGGAAGACTTGTTGGTGAACTTGTCGAGTATCGTAGAGGCTGTGAAGTCGCGAAGGGCATCCTCGTATCGCTGAAGTGCTTCAAAAGCGGTGGCCCTGCGGTTCATTGCCTTGATGTATTTTGGGTCCAGCTTGAGTGCCTCGTTGCAGTCTTCGATAACGAGTTCGTATTTTGGAGGTGAGCTGTTCATGTAGCCTATAAAAATCACTGAGATGTATTCTGTTTAGTGGTTACAAAGACATACACGCAGCGCGGTTGCTGTAAAATACAGGCTCAGCTTTTGGCGAGACTTGGATCGCACGAGTATACAGTTCGGCGGCCGTGGTGAACTGGCGCTGTTGATAAGATGCATTGCCCTTCGCTTTGTAGGAAGTCGCAAGTGCTGTCCGTTCCTACAGCTCGCATATAAGACACACTCGTCAGTTGGACGCGAAATGACACTGACCTCAGTTGACAGGGCAGAAATTTGCTCGTCGTTCAGCACGGCATCGTCTGGAGGATATCACGACGTGCAATGTTCAGATGAATAAGGTGCTCACCGCCGGCTTCCTCCTGGACTTTTGGCTTCCGCTCCTCGAGGATAGGACCGTCCTTATCCTTGACAGACTTCTTTTTCTTCGTTCCTTTCGACGACTTCTTCCTGTCCTTTTTGTCACCCTTTTCCAAGTCCGTCCCGTCTGCGGGTCTGGATGTCGAGGCGTAGTAGACAGCGCCGCTGACAGCGATAGCAGCGGCTGCTGTTCCAATGAGAACGGCCTTCTTGTTCTCGGCAACAAAGTCGTGTACGCGCTCGACGAACCCGGTATTGGAGGCCATGATAGTTAGGCGGTGGACGGAAGAAAAGTGCAGCGCCTAGAAGCCGGAATTTTGCAGAGGGTCACAGCTGACATAAAACAGCTGACATCATGCAATGAGTTCTTGATTGTCTTCATTTGGCAAACGCGTTGGCTATGTCTCAGTAGTATGACCAGGAATTGAGATTCTGTACTTTATCTTTTTACGACGTGGGCCATCCTTTGACATCCTTTCTACCCTGTACGTTTCGTTTCTATGACACACAGCTACTACTCATTTTTTGGAGATACATTTGTTCACCTCACACTTCAGTAACAATCAGGCAGGTAGTCACTGAGCGGATGGGCCGCTTTCACGGCACGGGAACGAGTCCGAGTAAGTCCGGACTCCGGATGATGCAAGGATGACGTCGTGGCAGTAACAAATCGATATACGTTATACCGCTTGAAGAAAGTACACGGTAGGTACAATAGGTATAAACGTTGTGAATGCAGATAGATATGTTCGGAACTGTGCACAGTTTTTATTCATCTATCCACGCTTAGAATTTTCACGTTAAGAAGCATGCGCTACGGGTAATTCCGAGGCTCGTGAGAACATGATGTAAATATGCATTCGGACTTTCAATTGTCTTTTTTTCTTTCTTTCCGTTTACGCTGTTGCATCGATTATGAACATGCTGGACTATAGATTACATGGACGGCAGACGTGAGTCGGGAACATGATGTATGATATGCCTGTAAAATATATCATAGTATCAGCGCGTCTCCAGCAGGTCCCCATCATCATGTCCCAAAGGTCGAAAATTCGGCGTTATTTGCGGTGTTGCACATCGCGTCAACCTTGGACTGACGTCGTTCGTTAAGTTAAATTCGGATACCTGTCACCGCATCGTTTTTGCCATTGCGAGGCTCAAGTCTGAAATCGCTGTTCGCACCGATGATATTATCTGTGACGGCGATCGCTGATACGTGAATATTGATTTACATTCGAGGGATTGGAATCTGACGCCGAAGACAGATATGGCACTGCCAAAATTTCAATACGGCGATCCTCGCACGTCTGAAAGTAAGTTCGAATATCTTTGTGAATGGACGAGAATGAATCCGATATACTATATTCGTTACACGAAGCTAGATCATTAGCTAAACTATAGTGCGACAGTTCTTTACCACAAGTCTACGCCTCGTTCACGAATCGAACTCACTTTCAGACATTACAATGACATTGCTCACCTGTCTCTCCTCTCACGGCCCCGAATCATAGCCCTAAGGTCCTGATAACGCGTAATTAAGCTACGGAAGCCAGCGTTCAAGACATCGACGCTGCCTTACTCCAACTGGCGCTATGCTACAGCTTAAACTTCGCATACGAGCACAAGATCAAATCTAGATACAAGAATCGTTGCAATACTTTCTGCGACCGTGACGATTTTACTCTGTGGCGTCTGCGCGCAGTACCCGAAACCCGAAACCCGAAACGAGCCTCCACCTCGGAAACGGCGGCCTGTGCTGCAGTCCTGAACGAGTACTACTTGCTTTATCAACTCGTCGGATTACCCGAATCTCTCATAGCTGATTCAGAATGGATTGAAAACTCAGGTATGTGACCAAGTAGCGAACTGTCCTAGAGTTTACTGTTAGAACTTACCTGTAGTGTAGAACGGCTCTACATTCCCGAGGTGGAGAACATGGTATGAGCCCGCCGTATGACATTCCAAGTGGCGCTTCACGACCATGTTGGTGCGTCGATCAGGACATGATGCCATAGCAGACTGTGGAGAAGTCAGGTAAGTTATCGTGCCAGTTTTGCATCGAATGTCCAAGAATTTACCGACATTCATTTAGAGTAGCTAAAAAAAGATCTGCGTATGATTTTGATTTACCCTTGTAAATTGACCGAATCCCGCCGGCTGAGTCGTTCGGTCAGTCGGGCAGCGGGTAATGTTTGAGATGATCCGGCTGCAGCTTGTTGCGCGTCTTCGGCGGAAAAGGTCTTGCCACCGAAACGTGCCTTGAAATCGATTCACAACAGGACGTGTGCAACTGTGTCGAAATTCCAGTAAGTTCATGAAAGTGGGATCTTGGATTCTTTTCTGTACGGCTCACCCTTTTTGAACAGAATTCCTGGTCTCAAGACACCGTAAGTCGTTTCCTTACACACGCGGTCCCAGGATCGAGCGCCGAGAACACGGTATAGCTGAAGGCTTTGTGCCTACAATGTTGGAGCTGGGGATGACACTTGTTGAAAGCAAAGGGGAGGTAAACCGTTGGTATGCTTGTGCGACTTCACTCAGGCTAATGATTCGGACCCAGTTACCTTGACGTTCAATCAATACGTTGCCAATCTGGAATCTCAATGTTCACCATCCTACGGGTTTAAGGGAGTAATTGTATAGTACAACAAGATATGAGTAAACTAGAGAAAATATGGATACAAGTGAGACATGGCCAGACCCACGATGCAAGAAATGAGTGAAGGTCATACGAGATACATACAATACGCGGTGAGTGAATTCGGAAAATAATTACCAGCGGAGATACGAGGAAACGAGCTACCGTAGTATCAATGCCTCCTAACCTTGCGGCTGCGGCGACCCAAGCTAAAGACCACCCTGTGAACCCATGCAAACATTACCAGGCACGCGCCCACCACCGCTAGGCATGAACATGATTTTTCCTTGCCGTTGGACGGAACACTACTGTTGGCATCGGTGGCGTCGAGAGAGGATCCGGAGTGTCCGGTGTGCGCGTATATCGCAAAAACTTCGAGACTCTTGTCAGCGCGCGAGCGAGGGGACCCAGTGGTCGGGTTTCTGGGCGTATCAGTCGGATCTCTCGACACAGCGACTATTTTTCATATACGTACCTAGACATCACGTCTGAGCTTTCAGATGATGCCGCGGGAGGGTAGGGCAACGTACACACGCCCGTAGTATTGGCATCGGAGCCCTCGTCTTTGCGTAGGCGATGGTTGATGAGCAGGTTGCTGGACGTCTTGTTTGGAACTGTCGACGAAGATCGACTACGTTTCGCAGACGTACCTAGGTGTCGTTTCGGCACTTCCAGAAGATGCCGCGGGAGGGCGGGACAATGGACGAAGGAATCGATGCGAGCAACCCCGGCTACAGGGCCCGTAATTCGACCCATAGGGACCAACAGATGAACGAGTAACCAAAGAAGAGTGAGAAAGCGACGAAATAGAGAGATCAAAAGAAATGAGAGTGGTGGTAAGAGGAAGCTGTGTGTAGTTGGGTCAAATGAATAAGGTTGATGGCACTGATACGCACATACAAATGAAACAAAATGAATGTACTTGGTCTCAACCTTGGAATAATTACAGTGACACGCATACACAAACGAAAATTAGCAGGGTAGGCTGCTGCAACCACCACAGCGGGGTAATTTATTGTTATTAACAGAATGCAGTCAACAAAGTTCCGCTCATATTAGACAAGCATTTAACTACATCTAACGAAAATTGTAGCTTCCCTCGTTCATGGAGGCTCTTTGATTCACTCGAACCTATGACATCAGCAAATCAGGAAAAAAGTTTCCAGGGGATGCGGCAACCTCGGTCCGGAACAACTATTACCTATGAGGCTATACCGTCCATATTATGCAGAGTTGCCCTGTAGTTACAGTGCAGCCCGGTATGCAGAGTTTCCTGTAACTACAGGCGAGTTATGGAGTATGCAGAGCGTCGTGCGCAGCTCCTTCCGACTCTGCATACTCAGGGTCCTGTAATTTTCCCACGTCCTAGTTACATCACAATATTCGTAGTAATTGATCCTCTGGTAACTTCATGGTGGTCTCGTAGCAATAGAACAATATTCTCATTTTACTCTCTCGATCTCCCGACGATATTCAGTCTCATTGCCTATCTCTAATGACACGTCCTGCAAATGGAGTTCAACGGTATGACTGTCTAAGGCCATTACATTACGAAAATGCGCTCTGCATAGCGCAGTAAACTAGAGTATGCATACCCATGCGCGCCCAATCGCCGTAGAAAACGTCATTCATACAGGATGCATACTCATATGCACTGGGAAACCTCTATATCAAGCGCTCCTCTCCTTGTTATGTGTTATCGCTCCCTTCTTCGACGCCATGCCCTTCGATATGGACTTGTTCCAGGCCATGCTGTAGGGTTTGACCCTTTTCTATGCAGCATTCGAACTCAGGATGCCACCTGTACCGCTCATTAGCAGCACAGCCATCACCACGCCTTTTCCCTTGGGATTGGGCCAGTAGCCCAGCCATTTTGGGTCGCGTTTTTGGGCTGGAAAATCTTTTCGTACTGGTGTTGAATTTTAGCCAATTTTTGGGTCCATAGGCCCTCCTTCCGAGATTTTGGATGTCACTTATTTTTTTCTCTCAAACTATTTTAGTCATATGAAAATTGAAACCAATGTAATTTATTTGGAAGTACATTGATTTGAATACACCAAATAATAAAAATGAAACATTGTACAAACGGGAGAACAGAGGCTACAAAAGAACGAAAAAACAATGGATTTAATATTTTGAAATAGGTATCGGTGATGATAGCAGCGTCGCAGAGAGAAACAATTACTGCCATCGTCTCCGACACCCTTGAAAACTGGGGTGGCAAGATGGCAGCGCCGGTCGGGAGAATCGTTGAGTGAGGGTAGGGCCGTCTTGGTGGGTAGTTGGTTAGCTTTGTTGGGGGGACGTCGACAGTATTTGGAGAAGAAACGGACAGCACCATCGTCTCCGGCACCCTCAAAAACGGGGGTGTGAAGTTGACGGTACTGGCCAAGGCATGCATCGAGCGGGAGAGGGTGTTTTTCTTGTAGAAGTGGGTAGCGTGAAGGATGATGGACGCGTCGTTAGCAATAAGGGCAGCATTGAGGGAGGGAAGTGGTTGACGTCATCGTCTAGTCGGGGTCGTTGTCGAGTGAGAATGGTCTGTCTTTTTGTGGGGGGGCGGTGGCTCTAAGATCAGGGCGTCGTTGACGTTGATGATGGCAGCGGGGCTGCGGGAACAAATGGCACCATTATCTTCAGCACCATAAAAAATGGAGCTGTAGAGATGATGGTGCCAGTTGCAACTCGCGCCGTGAATATTTGAATCGGTGAGAGGGTATTGTAAGCACGAATGCACAGCAAAGGCTATTCGGTATACCGGTCCGACTAGCCGGCCTTGTGTCCTGTATGCCTGTACGTCCTCTGTATACTGGCCACTGGTCATTTATTCCTTTCGATAGTAATGCAACAGCTTCATTATACGTTAAATAAGTATCTCAATTTTTTTTGGGCGGGATACCTCGAGGCATTAAGCTATCAATATGGATTCATTGATGTTTAGTCCGACCAATACTCATCTAACAGCATATATACCATCTCAATGGGTCTCCTCTACAGAAAAAAATCGGAATAAATGCAAAATAGACTTCATACAAGTATAGGTATAATATCCGAAGCATCCGAAACCTCGTAATGCGACTTCAATGTTTCGGTCAGACGATATGAGCACAAGTAGAACTGTCTTTCATTAACGTGAAATGGCAAACAGTGAAAGCATACCCTTTAGTGAATGTCGACAGCTCGGGAACTAATTTATACAGCTTGCAGTGAGAGTATGCTTTATCTTCCATCATAAATAAAGCATTCTATACATTTCAACACGATATACAAAACAAGACGCACCATGTATGTTGAAAGAAACCAACCGGACGCAAGATATCAGAAAAGTGGAACCTCTGGATGCTTTGATAGTACTGAATGATCCAAAAATGAATCAAGTTCGTACAATGGTGGCACAACGACATATTACGACGTCTTCCGGACCTTCAGAGAAAATGTATCGAAAGCGATGTTCATGCTAAGTGGATATTTGCTCACTTGTTCAGCTTCCGGAACGGGCCTCCGGGCTTCGATCAGTGGCTGTGTGGCCAGGCACACGTCGATTTTCTCTTCATCACCGTCCACTGGGTTCATCATCTCCATACCCCCATTTTCGAGGGTGCTGGAGACAATGGCGTCTCGAGCAATGTACCATTATCTCTTCAAGAGTCGCAAATTTCCAGCCCGCCTGCCGTCAATCCATCGAGTGTGGTCTTCTAAAGCGACGTTCTACTTCGAAATATCTTTTACAACGATCTACCTGAACATAAAAATGCCTTTCATACCTCGAAAATCATGCATTCTGATCGCAATGACTTGGAATTATTCTCGCCCTTCCAACGTCTCTTCCGCGACTACCCGAAAGCCGACTAACTTACGAAAGAATCGGGGACGACACTTGCCGTCGCTACAAGGATAATGCTATCAGAGCATCACACGAACCTTACGATCCAGGTATAGGAGAACGTGTCCCGGCGAGTCGCGACAAGAAGATGATTGTAATGTCTGTGATGAAACATAGTAATGTACAAACATTACACTTTTTTGCTCTTACGGGTGTTGCTGTTGGTTGTCCACACAGCGTTCGGCCCGACTATTACAGCATGTAAACGGTAAACGGCAAGGCCTCGTTTGTATCCACCCAAGGCAGAGGGCCTTGACCACGTCTGGAAGAATATTTGATATTTGCCAAACGTCTCAAAAAAGATCCGTACCGGTACCACGTCGAATACCACCTTGATCAATTCCGTGTCAGAGTACTTGCAATATTGGACAGACAACATTCACCATCGATATAAACTGAATAAGATGGCCAGAGTTAATCTTCGAACAATATATAATCGAGACTTCTCACCTTCCAACTTGTCGAAAACATCAGGCCGACGTTGCCGAAGTCTGTACAAAATTTCTAGCGGCGGCATCGAGCTAGCGAGCAGTTAGCTATTTGAGCATGCTAGTAGTGATAGCCGTACTAGTCCAGCTGTCTACCTAACCCATAAGACGATTGAGATGTAGGACGGGAGGAAGAAGGTTATTCATACCACCATGATTCGATAAAAGAATGCCGTCCACACCAGCATCCGCCGCTAATACAGCATCCTATTACTGATGGTCAGATACGTTTTGGAGAGGGAAAAGGCTAGAACTACCTCAACGCATTGTATACCTAGGAAATTTCAAACGAGTGAAGAAGGAAGGACATTCTAGGAGGTACTTGCCTTTGATGACAATCGGTAAGTTTGTCAGGCTTCGTAGCCAAGGGATTGTCTGGTGTTATATTGTCAAAGTCATCCGAGTACAGCTTGATAAGGATAACGACCTTTTCCCATGTCATATTTTGATCATCTTTGCTAACCAGAGCGCCAGCAGTACCGGTTTCATCGACGGGCTCCAGACTATCAAGGTCAGAGTGGTATGTGGGTTTGCCGTTCTCTATGGTTTCCAACTCCCAAGGACTCTTAATATCTATCTCTCTCTTTCCAGCGACAATGGCGTCTACGGTCAGCCAAATGGCTTTATAACCTAGTTTTTCAACTTCGCGAACCCGTTTTTCCGCTGTGGTGTCATCCCTGGATTTATATAACTGAAAGAACAATGGCTGCGAAGGGCTTGCTGCGGCAGCGATCTCTGCGTAGGAAAGTGATGCGTTTGAAGACACCATCTGTATGATAGAAGTTTTATGTGCGGCTCTCGTTATATTTACTTCGCCTAAGAAACAAATCAATGCTTATCAGCCGTATTCGGATATCCACTCTTACCGAGGGGATGTCCAAGCTTAGCCAGACCGGCCCCAGATACGAAAACAGGAATAGATGACTTGTAGCCTAAGATGGTAGTGGACGGGTCGCAATGAAGCACAGGACGCATAACCCGAGCATTGAAGAAGAACCTTCTGAATGCGATAGCGTTTTCTTCATAAGCTACAAATATGGATGTTATCAGCGTCATTCTGACATGTAAAGGCATACATATGTTGTCATCGGAAGCTGAAGAATAGTATGACACTGTTTTGAACGATAAAATGTGTCGTGCGACATCCTGTAAAAGCTCAGCTAATCCAAACTCATAATTGAAGGGCAGACGTTATGTTCACCTCCATATCGGACAAGCTTAATATACGGTTGAGGGGAGGTCGTTCCCTAAGAGCTTGTTCTACTCTCAGCTCGTCTTTCGTCTTCTTCCTATTGACGCGCAGTTCCTCCATATGAAGAGCTACATCAGTATTCAGAGACCCCAAATGCTTGGACGATGGGAGATTCCTTTCCAATGCGTCGGGTGGGTGGATCGGCTCGTAGGCTAACGTAGCATCCTTTCCGGCATACTTTAGTATGATTTGGGCACCTCCCGGATGTTCCTGAAAGCTATGTCGGCATCAATTCGAGGAACAAAATAGGACTTATCTGACCGAAAGGAAATCTGTAACATCGTAGATGCTGTCTTTTATTATGACCCAACAAGAACTAGGGAAAAAATCAGCAAGGTTACATTGGATGAAATCAGAAGGAGAAACCTAGCTGTGCTGTGTTCTGCGACTTGTTGGAGGGTAAACCCCATGATGAGTGTTGAGGAACAAGGGATACCCGCATCAAAGCTCAAAGGTGCTTTATTGGTTCGACCATCGGGCCGAGCATCTGAGTGGCATCACGTGTAGTGACGCGTGATGTTGCTTTTCCAACAACCACTTGGTGGCCGCACCTGCCTCGCCCTTGCCTCAGGTTCTGACATGGCATCCCTAGCTCAAGCGCTGCCCGATCTTCTGTATGAGTGAACAGACAATACTCGCGTTTTGGAACAAAGCTTGTACTTGAAAACTCGACTCTTGAAGCTTGAAGTCTCAAGGCTGAACTGTGCATCCTAATCACTGACGTGAAACGCGGCGAGACTCCGAGTATGAAAATATATCGTCTGTAAAGTCACAATGGAAACGGCGACTGGAATTGGCTAATAACTGAACTGACTTGGAACAAATCTACATTGTACAATTAGAATGTCATGGCAAAACTTCTTTTTGTGCCCAGTCCCAGATGCGGCCTCGGTGCTCCTCTCCTAGGTCGTTGACGACGCGTACGACCTTCTCCGCAGCGTCTTCCGGCTCAAACAGCTGGTCTTCACGCACACCTCCCCAAAACTCCTTACTCAAGTCCGTCTTCACCGTCCCCGGGTGCATCCCAACACATATCGCAGGAATATTCTTCTGCGCGAGATGCAAGTCGAACGTCTTAACGACTTGGTTCAACGCCGCCTTCGAGGCGCGGTAAGAGTACCATCCTCCCAGGCGGTTGTCGGAAATCGATCCAACGCGTGCGGAGACGTGTACCCATTTGGCGGGCCCGTGTTCCATCGATTTTTTCATCTGCGACGAAGGGATGAGGAAGCGCGAGAAGTGCTTGATGAGGAGGAGGTGGGAGATAACGTTGATATCGAAGATGGATTTGATATCGCCTAGGTCGAGATCCTGGGGCTGCTTCTCGGCGTGCAGAATGCCTCCAGTGAGGAAGGCGGTGTGGATGAACGGCTCGTTGTGCGATTTGAGCGATGCTGCAAGGCTATCCGCTGCATGCGAGATGCTACTTTCGGAAGACAGGTCGAGAGGCAAGAGGTTTAGCCGCGCTGGATCTACATCGAGCTGTGAAATGAGTTTCTGCTTGAGTGTTTCCGGCTCGCCAGAGCGATGGGTCGCGTAGACAGGCAACGTAGTTGTCTTCAGCAGGTGACGTGTCAAAGCGAACGACAAGCCTCGCGATGAAGGGCAGACAAGAATGAAAGGTGAAGGCATTGTGATGAAGGGCGAGAATACTTACGGCTTCTAGTTCAACTTGCCTTTTATAAGACTCTGGGGCTTATGACATATTATGACGCATGATTTACAGGATCGGATCGCGTCTTCACGTGGAGTAGAGGGTGCATTGCAGTAACTGTAAGCTAGGGACGAGATGAATACGAGATAACAGATGTGATAAAGTAGATGGTCATGAGCGGAGGAAGCATTCGGACGACCTTTCTTTATGACATTCCCCTGGCGAGAGGGCTAAGCTGCGCCGCCATGTCTGGATAATTTTTCAAGAATTCCAATTGCGATGATGTCGCCTGTGGTCGGATGCCAGTATTAACACGCGGAAAACGAGCATGGCGCGAACACTCACATATTGGTATGTCAAGGCGTTGATCAGCTCCGGCTCCGTCCTCGCAAGTTCGGCTTGTCTGATGAAGTATTCCACAGCCTTGTCGAGCTGTCCCTGCTGTAAGCTGAGTTGAGCGAGCGTGGCGACGGCAGCATCGCAGTCCGGGTCAATCCGGAGAGCCTCGTTGCAACAGCGCTCTGCTGGCCCGATATCTTGCTTCCACTGGTATAACGCCAGACCCTTATTCACCAGAGATAGGACATTTGGCGGGGAAGTGGTTCTAGGTTCATGTTAGCGGCAGACACAGGCTTTTAGTGCTTAAAGCCTACTTTTTCAGTTTCTCCAACTCGATCGCCCGCTCAAATTTCTCTACGGCGTCCGGGTACCGTTGTTGGTCGAGCAACAGCTCACCGCTGGGAGAACATTAGCCAAGAAGAGAAAAACACAGACGACTAACTAGTAATTTTGGGGCTCGCTTCGTTGAGGGAAGGCAACCATCGTCCGGCGGAACTGTCCCATGCTCTTCGCGAGATTGTCTTGCTTATATTCTGCAACAGCCAATTGTATATGGCTGAATACGAACTTGTCATCCAATTCAGTAGACTTTGTATAGTTATCCGCGGCCTCCTTGAATTTGTTGAGGATAAACAAAACTGCAAAGTTACGTCAAGCCATGGAGCATACAGGGGGACAATAACTCACCTTGACCGCGATGGTAATAAATGTCGGGATCATTAGGGTTGTGTTTGATTGCATCCTCGAAACACTCGAAAGCTTTCTGAGGGTCTCCTGCTCCATATACACGCTAGCAATCTTCACCAAGCTCTGCGTGAACGATGGGTCGATATCTATTGACTGTTGAAGGTCAGACTTTGCGTCTTCGATCTCGCCCATGAGGAATCTGCACGTTCAATGAATTTCGACACATAAAATAAGCTCGTCCGCACACGTACTTGAAGGTACCACGAAGATTGAGAGCCTCCGCTTTTCCGACGGGCCAAGTAATACCCTGCTCGAGAGCTTCGTTCACCAAGGACACCGAGTGAGCGTAATCTGACGCGTCGAGGGCCTGCAGCGCGAGCAGAAGCGTGTTATCGCCCTGCGACGGGTTCTCCGGAAGTGTAGGGTGCGCTCTGGACCTGAACGCCGCAAAATAAGCTGAGATGAAGGTGAAGGAAGGCAAGCGAGGTTGCCGGTGCGCGAGAATGTCGGCCGCCTTTTTCGAAGCCAGGGAGCGTAATGCTCGCTCTACAGACTCCCCGGAAGACTTGTTGGTGAACTTGTCGAGTATCGTAGAGGCTGTGAAGTCGCGAAGGGCATCCTCGTATCGCTGAAGTGCTTCAAAAGCGGTGGCCCTGCGGTTCATTGCCTTGATGTATTTTGGGTCCAGCTTGAGTGCCTCGTTGCAGTCTTCGATAACGAGTTCGTATTTTGGAGGTGAGCTGTTCATGTAGCCTATAAAAATCACTGAGATGTATTCTGTTTAGTGGTTACAAAGACATACACGCAGCGCGGTTGCTGTAAAATACAGGCTCAGCTTTTGGCGAGACTTGGATCGCACGAGTATACAGTTCGGCGGCCGTGGTGAACTGGCGCTGTTGATAAGATGCATTGCCCTTCGCTTTGTAGGAAGTCGCAAGTGCTGTCCGTTCCTACAGCTCGCATATAAGACACACTCGTCAGTTGGACGCGAAATGACACTGACCTCAGTTGACAGGGCAGAAATTTGCTCGTCGTTCAGCACGGCATCGTCTGGAGGATATCACGACGTGCAATGTTCAGATGAATAAGGTGCTCACCGCCGGCTTCCTCCTGGACTTTTGGCTTCCGCTCCTCGAGGATAGGACCGTCCTTATCCTTGACAGACTTCTTTTTCTTCGTTCCTTTCGACGACTTCTTCCTGTCCTTTTTGTCACCCTTTTCCAAGTCCGTCCCGTCTGCGGGTCTGGATGTCGAGGCGTAGTAGACAGCGCCGCTGACAGCGATAGCAGCGGCTGCTGTTCCAATGAGAACGGCCTTCTTGTTCTCGGCAACAAAGTCGTGTACGCGCTCGACGAACCCGGTATTGGAGGCCATGATAGTTAGGCGGTGGACGGAAGAAAAGTGCAGCGCCTAGAAGCCGGAATTTTGCAGAGGGTCACAGCTGACATAAAACAGCTGACATCATGCAATGAGTTCTTGATTGTCTTCATTTGGCAAACGCGTTGGCTATGTCTCAGTAGTATGACCAGGAATTGAGATTCTGTACTTTATCTTTTTACGACGTGGGCCATCCTTTGACATCCTTTCTACCCTGTACGTTTCGTTTCTATGACACACAGCTACTACTCATTTTTTGGAGATACATTTGTTCACCTCACACTTCAGTAACAATCAGGCAGGTAGTCACTGAGCGGATGGGCCGCTTTCACGGCACGGGAACGAGTCCGAGTAAGTCCGGACTCCGGATGATGCAAGGATGACGTCGTGGCAGTAACAAATCGATATACGTTATACCACTTGAAGAAAGTACACGGTAGGTACAATAGGTATAAACGTTGTGAATGCAGATAGATATGTTCGGAACTGTGCACAGTTTTTATTCATCTATCCACGCTTAGAATTTTCACGTTAAGAAGCATGCGCTACGGGTAATTCCGAGGCTCGTGAGAACATGATGTAAATATGCATTCGGACTTTCAATTGTCTTTTTTCTTTCTTTCCGTTTACGCTGTTGCATCGATTATGAACATGCTGGACTATAGATTACATGGACGGCAGACGTGAGTCGGGAACATGATGTATGATATGCCTGTAAAATATATCATAGTATCAGTGCATCTCCAGCAGGTCCCCATCATCATGTCCCAAAGGTCGAAAATTTGGCATTATTTGCGGTGTTGCACATCGCGTCAACCTTGGACTGACGTCGTTCGTTAAGTTAAATTCGGATACCTGTCACCGCATCGTTTTTGCCATTGCGAGGCTCAAGTCTGAAATCGCTGTTCGCACCGATGATATTATCTGTGACGGCGATCGCTGATACGTGAATATTGATTTACATTCGAGGGATTGGAATCTGACGCCGAAGACAGATATGGCACTGCCAAAATTTCAATACAGCGATCCTCGCACGTCTGAAAGTAAGTTCGAATATCTTTGTGAATGGACGAGAATGAATCCGATATACTATATTCGTTACACGAAGCTAGATCATTAGCTAAACTATAGTGCGACAGTTCTTTACCACAAGTCTACGCCTCGTTCACGAATCGAACTCACTTTCAGACATTACAATGACATTGCTCACCTGTCTCTCCTCTCACGGCCCCGAATCATAGCCCTAAGGTCCTGATAACGCGTAATTAAGCTACGGAAGCCAGTGTTCAAGACATCGACGCTGCCTTACTCCAACTGGCGCTATGCTACAGCTTAAACTTCGCATACGAGCACAAGATCAAATCTAGATACAAGAATCGTTGCAATACTTTCTGCGACCGTGACGATTTTACTCTGTGGCGTCTGCACGCAGTACCCGAAACCCGAAACCCGAAACGAGCCTCCACCTCGGAAACGGCGGCCTGTGCTGCAGTCCTGAATGAGTACTACTTGCTTTATCAACTCGTCGGATTACCCGAATCTCTCATAGCTGATTCAGAATGGATTGAAAACTCAGGTATGTGACCAAGTAGCGAACTGTCCTAGAGTTTACTGTTAGAACTTACCTGTAGTGTAGAATGGCTCTACATTCCCGAGGTGGAGAACATGGTATGAGCCCGCCGTATGACATTCCAAGTGGCGCTTCACGACCACGTTGGTGCGTCGATCAGGACATGATGCCATAGCAGACTGTGGAGAAGTCAGGTAAGTTATCGTGCCAGTTTTGCATCGAATGTCCAAGAATTTACCGATGTTCATTTAGAGTAGCTAAAAAAAGATCTGCGTATGATTTTGATTTACCCTTGTAAATTGACCGAATCCCGCTGGCTGAGTTGTTCGGTCAGTCGGGCAGCGGGTAATGTTTGAGATGATCCGGCTGCAGCTTGTTGCGTGTCTTTGGCGGAAAAGGTCTTGCCACCGAAACGTGCCTTGAAATCGATTCACAACAGGACGTGTGCAACTGTGTCAAAATTCCAGTAAGTTCATGAAAGTGGGATCTTGGATTCTTTTCTGTACGGCTCACCCTTTTTGAACAGAATTCCTGGTCTCAAGACACCGTAAGTCGTTTCCTTACACATGCGGTCCCAGGATCGAGCACCGAGAACACGGTATAGCTGAAGGCTTTGTGCCTACAATGTTGGAGCTGGGGATGACACTTGTTGAAAGCAAAGGGGAGGTAAACCGTTGGTATGCTTGTGCGACTTCACTCAGGCTAATGATTCGGACCCAGTTACCTTGATGTTCAATCAATACGTTGCCAATCTGGAATCTCAATGTTCACCATCCTACGGGTTTAAGGGAGTAATTGTATAGTACAACAAGATATGAGTAAACTAGAGAAAATATGGATACAAGTGAGACATGGCCAGACCCACGATGCAAGAAATGAGTGAAGGTCATACGAGATACATACAATACGCGGTGAGTGAATTCGGAAAATAATTACCAGCGGAGATATGAGGAAACGAGCTACCGTAGTATCAATGCCTCCTAACCTTGCGGCTGCGGCGACCCAAGCTAAAGACCACCCTGTGAACCCATGCAAACATTACCAGGCACGCGCCCACCACCGCTAGGCATGAACATGATTTTTCCTTGCCGTTGGACGGAACACTACTGTTGGCATCGGTGGCGTCGAGAGAGGATCCGGAGTGTCCGGTGCGCGCGTATATCGCAAAAACTTCGAGACTCTTGTCAGCGCGCGAGCGAGGGGACCCAGTGGTCGGGTTTCTGGGCGTATCAGTCGGATCTCTCGACACAGCGACTATTTTTCATATACGTACCTAGACATCACGTCTGAGCTTTCAGATGATGCCGCGGGAGGGTAGGGCAACGTACACACGCCCGTAGTATTGGCATCGGAGCCCTCGTCTTTGCGTAGGCGATGGTTGATGAGCAGGTTGCTGGACGTCTTGTTTGGAACTGTCGACGAAGATCGACTACGTTTCGCAGACGTACCTAGGTGTCGTTTCGGCACTTCCAGAAGATGCCGCGGGAGGGCGGGACAATGGACGAAGGAATCGATGCGAGCAACCCCCGGCTACAGGGCCCGTAATTCGACCCATAGGGACCAACAGATGAACGAGTAACCAAAGAAGAGTGAGAAAGCGACGAAATAGAGAGATCAAAAGAAATGAGAGTGGTGGTAAGAGGAAGCTGTGTGTAGTTGGGTCAAATGAATAAGGTTGATGGCACTGATACGCACATACAAATGAAACAAAATGAATGTACTTGGTCTCAACCTTGGAATAATTACAGTGACACGCATACACAAACGAAAATTAGCAGGGTAGGCTGCTGCAACCACCACAGCGGGGTAATTTATTGTTATTAACAGAATGCAGTCAACAAAGTTCCGCTCATATTAGACAAGCGTTTAACTACATCTAACGAAAATTGTAGCTTCCCTCGTTCATGGAGGCTCTTTGATTCACTCGAACCTATGACATCAGCAAATCAGGAAAAAAGTTTCCAGGGGATGCGGCAACCTCGGTCCGGAACAACTATTACCTATGAGGCTATACCGTCCATATTATGCAGAGTTGCCCTGTAGTTACAGTGCAGCCCGGTATGCAGAGTTTCCTGTAACTACAGGCGAGTTATGGAGTATGCAGAGCGTCGTGCGCAGCTCCTTCCGACTCTGCATACTCAGGGTCCTGTAATTTTCCCACGTCCTAGTTACATCACAATATTCGTAGTAATTGATCCTCTGGTAACTTCATGGTGGTCTCGTAGCAATAGAACAATATTCTCATTTTACTCTCTCGATCTCCCGACGATATTCAGTCTCATTGCCTATCTCTAATGACACGTCCTGCAAATGGAGTTCAACGGTATGACTGTCTAAGGCCATTACATTACGAAAATGCGCTCTGCATAGCGCAGTAAACTAGAGTATGCATACCCATGCGCGCCCAATCGCCGTAGAAAACGTCATTCATACAGGATGCATACTCATATGCACTGGGAAACCTCTATATCAAGCGCTCCTCTCCTTGTTATGTGTTATCGCTCCCTTCTTCGACGCCATGCCCTTCGATATGGACTTGTTCCAGGCCATGCTGTAGGGTTTGACCCTTTTCTATGCAGCATTCGAACTCAGGATGCCACCTGTACCGCTCATTAGCAGCACAGCCATCACCACGCCTTTTCCCTTGGGATTGGGCCAGTAGCCCAGCCATTTTGGGTCGCGTTTTTGGGCTGGAAAATCTTTTCGTACTGGTGTTGAATTTTAGCCAATTTTTGGGTCCATAGGCCCTCCTTCCGAGATTTTGGATGTCACTTATTTTTTTCTCTCAAACTATTTTAGTCATATGAAAATTGAAACCAATGTAATTTATTTGGAAGTACATTGATTTGAATACACCGAATAATAAAAATGAAACATTGTACAAACGGGAGAACAGAGGCTACAAAAGAACGAAGAAACAATGGATTTAATATTTTGAAATAGGTATCGGTGATGATAGCGCGTCGCAGAGAGAAACAATTACTGCCATCGTCTCCGACACCCTTGAAAACTGGGGTGGCGAGATGGCAGCGCCGGTCGGGAGAATCGTCGAGTGAGGGTAGGGCCGTCTTGGTGGGTAGTTGGTTAGCTTTGTTGGGGGACGTCGACAGTATTTGGAGAAGAAACGGACAGCACCATCGTCTCCGGCACCCTCAAAAACGGGGGTGTGAAGTTGACGGTACTGGCCAAGGCATGCATCGAGCGGGAGAGGGTGTTTTTCTTGTAGAAGTGGGTAGCGTGAAGGATGATGGACGCGTCGTTAGCAATAAGGGCAGCATTGAGGGAGGGAAGTGGTTGACGTCATCGTCTAGTCGGGGTCGTTGTCGAGTGAGAATGGTCTGTCTTTTTGTGGGGGGCGGTGGCTCTAAGATCAGGGCGTCGTTGACGTTGATGATGGCAGCGGGGCTGCGGGAACAAATGGCACCATTATCTTCAGCACCATAAAAAATGGAGCTGTAGAGATGATGGTGCCAGTTGCAACTCGCGCCGTGAATATTTGAATCGGTGAGAGGGTATTGTAAGCACGAATGCACAGCAAAGGCTATTCGGTATACCGGTCCGACTAGCCGGCCTTGTGTCCTGTATGCCTGTACGTCCTCTGTATACTGGCCACTGGTCGTTTATTCCTTTCGATAGTAATGCAACAGCTTCATTATACGTTAAATAAGTATCTCAATTTTTTTTGGGCGGGATACCTCGAGGCATTAAGCTATCAATATGGATTCATTGATGTTTAGTCCGACCAATACTCATCTAACAGCATATATACCATCTCAATGGGTCTCCTCTACAGAAAAAAAATCGGAATAAATGCAAAATAGACTTCATACAAGTATAGGTATAATATCCGAAGCATCCGAAACCTCGTAATGCGACTTCAATGTTTCGGTCAGACGATATGAGCACAAGTAGAACTGTCTTTCATTAACGCGAAATGGCAAACAGTGAAAGCATACCCTTTAGTGAATGTCGACAGCTCGGGAACTAATTTATACAGCTTGCAGTGAGAGTATGCTTTATCTTCCATCATAAATAAAGCATTCTATACATTTCAACACGATATACAAAACAAGACGCACCATGTATGTTGAAAGAAACCAACCGGACGCAAGATATCAGAAAAGTGGAACCTCTGGATGCTTTGATAGTACTGAATGATCCAAAAATGAATCAAGTTCGTACAATGGTGGCACAACGACATATTACGACGTCTTCCGGACCTTCAGAGAAAATGTATCGAAAGCGATGTTCATGCTAAGTGGATATTTGCTCACTTGTTCAGCTTCCGGAACGGGCCTCCGGGCTTCGATCAGTGGCTGTGTGGCCAGGCACACGTCGATTTTCTCTTCATCACCGTCCACTGGGTTCATCATCTCCATACCCCCATTTTCGAGGGTGCTGGAGACAATGGCGTCTCGAGCAATGTACCATTATCTCTTCAAGAGTCGCAAATTTCCAGCCCGCCTGCCGTCAATCCATCGAGTGTGGTCTTCTAAAGCGACGTTCTACTTCGAAATATCTTTTACAACGATCTACCTGAACATAAAAATGCCTTTCATACCTCGAAAATCATGCATTCTGATCGCAATGACTTGGAATTATTCTCGCCCTTCCAACGTCTCTTCCGCGACTACCCGAAAGCCGACTAACTTACGAAAGAATCGGGGATGACACTTGCCGTCGCTACAAGGATAATGCTATCAGAGCATCACACGAACCTTACGATCCAGGTATAGGAGAACGTGTCCCGGCGAGTCGCGACAAGAAGATGATTGTAATGTCTGTGATGAAACATAGTAATGTACAAACATTACACTTTTTTGCTCTTACGGGTGTTGCTGTTGGTTGTCCACACAGCGTTCGGCCCGACTATTACAGCATGTAAACGGTAAACGGCAAGGCCTCGTTTGTATCCACAATCGTCACCATTCGTTGATATTTTATGACAGCAAAGTATACACAGCCGTTATTAAAATTTGGCCTCTGCATTTAGTCATATCTGCTCTTGCATTTCGAGTATCGGGTATCAGCTCTTTACCTGTTGTCATGCCATCGTGGAACCAATATTCGCGATCGACAATCACCCTTGCAGTAAAGTGACCTTGGCCGTGATATATCGCGCCTGCTAGCGTATAAGTCTTTTGAACCCCTTCGACCGTGACGACAAGATATTCGTCAATAATTTTCAATCGACTGTTCATTGACGTGAAAGCCAGCATCTCCGGTGCTTTGAGCCATATGTGTCGACGTCTCAGATTGTTGTTGCATGTCCTACATCTTCTCCGCCTGATGTCTCTAGCATCCCATTGTTCGCGTAGCCACTCCGAAATGCTGATATATTGATCAGACTGAGATCCTGTGAGCACCGCGCTGTTATTGTTTAACCCGGTGTTCACTATGTTATGCCCTTCAGGGCACTCTAAAACGGTTGTTCGTACAGTATCTTCCATGGTAAACAGACAATCAAGCAGATCGCTCATGTATGTGAATTCCCCGAACCGAAGCCTCGCTGGATATCGTCTAGCTAAACTTCGGCGAAGCTTGTCTCTTGCCTCTTCTAGTGATATCTCACCGTCTTGACGTCGTGAAAATAGGTCACTTAAAGGCTTTAACCATTCGCCATTGAATCTCTCGAAGCCTGCAGTCCAAAATGCGACGTCTTGATTCCACGTGTTGTATAGGATACTCAGCAGTGCGTCGTATGCGCAGCTATTGTTACTCCATATCAATCCTTCAGGGCATTGTGAGCTACGCCACCCTGTATCGTTATCCTCGCCGCGTATTTTCTTGCATACGCTCTCAACTTTCGACTGGGACAGATGTCTTTTCCGACGAAGTGTGCTATTCCGCGCATCTTCATCCTCGCTGCGTAATTTCTTGTGTACATTCTCGACTTCTAGCTGGGACAAACGTCTTTTCCGACGAAGTGCGGTTTTTTGCATATGAAGTTCGAACTTTGTTACGTTTGCCGCGGAATCCCGATGTTGGAGCCGTGCTATATTCGACTTGGTGTTCATGTCTTCCTTGCTTGCTTCGTGGGATGGCGTACCGACTGTAGGAACGCGAGTATTATTGTCATATGTACGTAACTTAACAGATCCTTGTGCGGGGATGAACTTGGTATCCTTCAGGGTCACGCTTTCCTTTGTGATAATATGCCACTTGATGTCAGGAAGCTCGTTTTCGATAAAAGGATCGTGAACTGACCATCGGATAGACGAATGGACATAGGACGGTACGTACCGGGCACCCATCACTTTTCGGTATGCCCTGATCTGATCCGTCCGCGTAAGCCCTATTACTTTAGGATCGAGTTTCGAGTGATAGCGAAGTTTCGTGATTTCGTCCAGAAGTTCGAGCTCTCGAAATTCTTGTCTAAGTGCACTACTTGCACGACCTTGTACTTTGTCTGTTATGTCTTGCGTCCATCTCTGCAATATCAGCGTTCCTTCTGCTGTAGCGCTTCGTGACAGACAGGTATACAGAGCTTGATGTGATCTACATCTTGCGACGTCTACTACATTATACAGCCTAGTCTTTCCTTGAGACGCGTAATCGGTCATTGCGAAGTTTGGGAGTACTTGTACCTGTTCTCTCGTGATGTTGATGCTTTGTCTCGAAGGTAGGTCGACTTTGATGCCCACCATAGAAGGGGTCAGTGGAACTACATTCAGAGGTAATCCATCCATCTGTACATCTGCCGGTGGATTGACCAGTTTTACAAACAGGGTGTCTAACGCTCGTTGACCTTTATTACCGACCGTGGATTGCCAAGCATATACGGTTGCTTCCTGTCCCTTGGTTATACAAAGTTCCGTTGCGTTGTTATATCTAATCATTACCGGTAGTCCTATGCACAATCTTAATTTTCCTGGCAAATGTTGCGACGTCGACGAAGGCGGTTGGTTCCATAGTACGGATTGTAATTCGTCAGTGATGCGTTGTAATCCAACGAGTTTATTTTTGGATCGGAACTTTGTTGTATCATCGCTGTTGTCATTTTTCGTCGTGCGTTTCAGCGAGTCGTTAGAATAGAAATCGATAAGTTCTTGTCCAGTTTCGATTGCGAAACGTTCAGAGCCTAGCCTATTGATTTCATCTTTATGTATGTTCCATGCTGTGATTATGGATACATCACGGAATAAAGGGTCCTTGACAGTGGAACCGTTTATTCTTGCGTTACTCACTCTAGACTTTAAAAACGTGATATCGTCATCCGTACAGTCTTTGTATCTCATGTTCTCTAAGGCTGTCCTTAATCTCACGTCGTCCGCAGACTGTGATCTTTGACGCATATTTTGTCTCAATATGATCACAGTAGTTACTTGGTGCCATAGAGATCTCCCTATAGCCTTCTTTTGTCCTTGTGGATTGTTTGCCATATATGTTGCTTTGCGTCCGTACAAAGACCAGTCTTCACCCATAATAGGCGGAAGCTGGGCAAAATCACCAGCGAAGATCATATTCATTCCCCCGAACGGCACGTCTTGCAATCCGCTCGCGTTGCATAACTGTACACTTATCTGGTACATATCTTTAGTAGACAGCATAGACACCTCGTCGAAGAAAACATAGTCTACACCTTCCAATCTACTGCGCACCTGGGCCAAATCTACATTGGTAGATTGCCGCTCATTGATGCCGAATACCGAATGATAGGTCGACCCACCTAGCAAAGCGGCAGCTGACCCAGTGGGTGCTACTATAATTATCCTGTGCTCCTCCTTTCGTAGTTGGAAAAATTTGATGAGTGCCTTTAACACCTGAGATTTACCAGTGCCGCCCATGCCGGCTATATACATTTTCAGTTGATTGTTATACGGGCTTGTGGAATGATTTGCCACAAGCCTGAACGCGCGCTCCTGTTCTTCGTTCAACGAAAAAGATTCCGCCACTTTGTCCAGGAGGAGCTTGTGGTCCTTGTCGTGAAACCGTCGTTCTAGCCATTTTTTATCCACAACTTTTACCCTTTCAATGCTGTTCCTTCTACTTGTCTTTTTATTGGTTTTGCCTGTATTAGGGACGTTCCGTGTCCTGTCGTCGATGATTTCCTGTCGCTTTCTTTTAACTACGGAATTCCATTCACCTCGACTTCGTACTACGCCTATAGGTTCTGTATCCACTGGCATATCGGCTCGACGTTCTGTCGTCCACCCAGCTAAATCCAATACCTTTCGGATATCGGCCATTTTACGTTCTAGTACCCCATCGATCGACATATCTTCTTCACCGAAGGAAAGTTGCTCTAGATATTCCTCAATCCCGTCATGAGCCGTCGGCAAGTGATCGGATTTATCAAATTCTGCGCTTGTCGCGACATTTTCGTTCCAACTGGGCACTAGAACCATGCCATCTCTTAATTGAGCGTGATAATCATCACGCTCATCTAAACATTTGTATTTCAAATTGAAGTTCTTCATTAATCGAAGCTGATCGTCGGTAAATTCGTGCTTTTGAAACGCGTCTTCCCAACTTTCACCTTGTTGTTTGAGATCTAAGCCGGACCTCCATGGTCGGAATAGTGTCAACATCGTCGCACAATAATCTTCTTTGTCTCCCTTGTCTTTGCGAGGAAGAGTTTCACCGACGAGATTTGGAACAACATACTCGTCTATACTGTCCACTACTAAATAATGAGTATCTTTAAGTGGATGTCCGTCCACGAACGATAATCCTTTTTTCGGTATGTGTCGCTTGCCCTCTCCTGTATCGTCGTCTTCTGATTCGACGTCGTCGTTGTTTGATCTTTTAGATTTTGGTATCCTAACGCGACGTGCGACTGTGGCCCATTCGTATACATTCATGTATTGTAATTCATGAGGTCTGTACATGTAATCTATGACAGGGGACACCCCCACAACCCTGCCGTTATGATGCATTAATGTTACCTTGTGCCCTGTTTCTTTTTCGTCGTCGTCTAGCCAAGGCTGCCTTGCCTCCGTAACATAGCTCCTCCAATACAACGTTTTAAACTTGTGATCTGTGTAGTGATCTGGTTGATCCATAAGGTACATGGCAAGCATAGGTGCTCCTATCTCAAGTTTAACAGCAAGCAAGTTGACTATCCGGCCTATTAGTTTCCGGGCTTTCTCTTGATTAGAAATAGGACTTGCTAGCATTTCCGTGCTTTTGTCAAACATGTCTCGGATAACCTCAAAGATTACATGCGTTTTCAACGGCGTTTTGGTGATGTAGTTCGACACGTATAACACCACTGCTTTGATAGCTGTTCCTGACGAGAGATTGGTAACATCAGTGTTACAGCGCATGATATAGGTTAACGCTGCTGTAAATGTGTTTATCCATGGCTCTCCTTTCTTCAGTCGTATGGCTCCGGTTTCAGGGTCGACCTGCGTTTCCATAAAAGTTTGTCTCGGAAATCTAGCCTTGCACTTGTTGTACTTGTTTTCTTTACATCCAGTATAAGTTTTCTTTCTACTCACAGTACCGTCTTTGTTCATGTATCTCTCACAGTCATGAACATTGGATCTAATGATCAGATCGTCTACTGTTTCTCGATATCTTGTATCCCATGACCGGATGTTGTTGCATGTGGGGCAATCTTCATGTACGGTCTTTACGATGCATTCTTTGGGCAGAACTTCAGGTAACGACCGTGTCGGATCGACGTATCCAGTCTTCGCTTCGTTTTGTTCCACTTTAGACTGTACCTTGGACTGAGTGCCATTAAACAGTTCACCCATATGACAGCCTTCTAACCATTCAACCATTTTTTTTTGAAACTTGGAATCTGGATTTAGTATGCTATCACGCATGTCTTGAGGACTCATGACACCTTTTATCCATATTAGCATGTGAAGATGTAGAGTCAATCTACCTTGCTGCTCGACTGTACCATAGTATGCATTCGTATCACCATATATACCTTTACGTTGATTCGCGGACGAACACCCAAGAACCTCTTCTATGAATAGTTTGCACATGAATTCAAAAAACCGCGCTGCACCTGCGGGATTGTTAATGATGGCCCGTTGACAGTCGCTGCTTGACAACAAATTGATACCCTTAAACGCTTTATCATTTGACGTGTAGTAAAGACTTAATGGGTGTGCTATATCCAGTGGGGAAATCGTTATATACCATGACGGCGGTCCCTTAGCTGCTATCAGAGACCATATTTCGTTGTTCATGTGTTTCTTCGTCGTTGCAGACCCTTTAATCTTTGCAGACACACTGTCTAAATCATCTATTATTCTCAGGCATGCTTTCTCGGCTTCGGTCGTGGGTCTAATCCGCTCGCCGTCTGCCATTCTTTTTGCCATGGATTTCAAAACTTCGGGGTCTACGTTCAATATACGGTCAGTTACATCGTTAAACTTCGACCTCTCCGCTAAGAGAAATGTACCTGTTGTAGATGCTTTGATCTGAGCATGACTGAATGCCACGAATGCGAATGTAGGGTCCCTCTGAAATCGTTTATCATGATACATCATCAGAAATGATTTATGCTTTTCGTCCGACATTCTAATAGACCCTATCCCCCCTTTCCCGTATGGAAACAACCAGGGAAACATTTTAGGGTAAAGCTGGACGTTGTTCCAAATCGATTCCGGTCTGTCTTCCTGACCCACGGCCAGCACTTTACCGTTATTTTCCAGATGCATCATGCCTCTACCCTTTATCTGGGTAGTGGTCATGGATTCTAATTTTTCACCCGTTAAACCGTGTACTATAAAAGGACAATCTCCCTCCTCCGTACCGTCTTCTTCTTCGTTGTCGTGCACACTTAGACCTTCCGGGGTTTTATTCGTTACGGAGGCTTTATATTCCACACCCACGAATGGTACGTCTTCCGGGTATTCGTTCATGTTTTCCCGTGATATTTCAATATCATGGTAATCGCTGTGGTTCAATTTTAGCCACTCCAAAGCTTCGATAACTTTGTTTCTTCGTACCAGCACCGGGGCACGTTTAAAATCATCTTTTGTCGGTTTGTTGGGTCCTGTGAACATTATGGCCAGTACATCGTCCATATCTTTCCTTGGGGGGGGTAGATGATCGTATACGAGTGGCATCGGATTTTCAAAAGCGATTACATTGGCCTTCATTTTTTTCATACCATTTGATATGCGCACGTACGTACACGTGTGTCTGACACGAGCGATGAGCATGCGTTCCATGAATCGTAATTCACTCAATTGTTTGGGTACATTGCCTATCCAGGTACCTCGCGCAAGTGCGTCTGCTGGTATGCGACGTTTCCTTATGTCAGCTCGGCAGGTGTCACATATACATGAGCAAGTACGATCGAGCACGGGTTCGGCATCATGCGAAGATGCGTCCTTCGGTGACTTTCGTTCCTTTCTCATCACCCCAGGAACGACTAGGACGTCTAATAGTTTTGCTACATGCCTTAGATTACTTAATTTTGTCTTAGGTACCAGTCGCCCGCACACCGCACATCCGTCTTCTTCTATATTATTCGCGTCCATCTTTTGGCAGCATCTTCCTATCATATCGCGTATAAATTGATCGGTAGGAGGGGTTGGCGGAAAGGTAATCTTCGAGTGTGCAGATCCTGTCTGCAAAGTCGATCGGTAATTGATTCGTCTTCTTCTGTTGATGGCCTCTTTATTTGCTTTTGCTTTCTCTTTCTTTTTGGCTAATCTTGCCGTCTCCTTACTGGGAACTAATTTAAATACAGTATACAGAAGGTTGCATTTGTAGCACGAGTGCACACTCGCCCTTGCCTTAAGTTCCGGGAGCCGTATTCGTCTAACATTCGTGATGCCGTGTTTACCAGCCAACGTACGACCCATAGATACGGAGGTGAGTGACAGCACTTTATACAAAGGCATCATGGTATATACATGATTATCAGCATCATAGGAGGCTAACGTGTCGGCGTCGGTATGCGCCACATACTCAAAATCGTATGCTTCTAATTGACCTTCAGGAGCTGCAACCATATAAGCTTCCACATCTTTGAACCTAATTGATCGTAATTTATACCCTCCATCTACATCATACTCACTTCTACCAGGTGTGCAGATGTCGTCGCTTTCTTTTGTGTCGTATTTATACTCAAATCCGTCGTTCGACTTAGGGGGGGTTACAGGTGTTCGAGGATATGGAAACATGTAGACCGGCGACGCTTGACCGATTCGAACATTGAGAATGAACGATGTCATAATCACGTGACTATTCGTCAGTAACACGTATGCTTGTCCACGTAGGCAATTTGCAGATTGTCTGGTCGCAAAGTGTCTCCAGATGGATATGAAAGCGTTTCGGACCAATCTCGCAGGAACAAGATGGACTGTAAACCAAGCGTTAAGATACTTGATCATATGCAGATACACGTAAACATAATCGTTCACGGGGAGTTTCATAAACACAGTTATTACACGGTGGCAGGATAACTGAACGGCACGATGAACATCCCGTCGATATTGGCAGACGGTATTTGTATACAGCAGAGAACGATGAACATCAGTTTCTGCGCATGACATCCCAATAATAGGAAACACGGCGTATCTGGCACAGCTTGAGCATAGTTCACATATATAGCGAGATGGACCCACTTGGAATAAATAAACGGTGTGTACTCGATACCACTCTGATCTATCGATTCAAACGGAAAGGTTATTGGCTGTGTGGAGTTTCGACGACCTGACGCGATTTGTTATATCCGAAATCGACTGACATGTAATAAATTTACCTTGCGGCAGATGCAATCCAGGCTGAAGTATACTGTCACTGTCGAAGGCTTCATACGTACAAGGAGCGATAGCCAACAAGTAGCAGATCGCGAAGGAGAAGAGTAACCCTACTCTACTTAGAAGGACCATGGTGGATCTGAATAACCCGTTTGTCGAACCGCTGCCACCCGCTCAACCTCGCGTAATATCGGCGAGCCGCAATTACTACTTTTCTGGGATTAACATCGGCGGACAAGCTACCGGCTCATCGGCGGCTGGTGCAGACCCGTTCCTCACGCACCCGGTTTTGACGTACCCGATTATGTTAATGAGACATCGGACGCACGAAAGTAATATGTTGTCTGTCCGCGGCAAGTCCGTGGTACGCATTATTAGATTTCGACCGAGCGTCAACTTTCAAGGATATTGCAGGTAATGAAGTACATTATCTTCGTTGCTCGGAGTATATTCCGAGTCCTATGTATATAGGATACTTGGTTATTATGCTGTCTGAACTGACCGTGGGAAAAAAATCTATTCGTGGTATCAAACCTCAACGGACATTGCTGGAGTCGCTACCTGAGGACACCGTGTGAATTCTTTCTATTCGTCCCCGTCACTTTTCGTTATTCTTTCCCGTTCTTTTCTGTCTCGCTTTCTGCCCGTCCTCCCTCTGACCCGATGGTGCGATGATCACTTGCTGTCATCGCTTTGGCTCCTGTCCCACTGACACCGGTCCCGATCTTCACCTTTGTTGATTTCTAGTTTTATTGCATATTGACATCAATCCACAGGTAGACTCGTATGCCTTTGATGATCCACGTGAATAAATAAGTATGGTATGCGAATGGCAATTCCCGTTTGATGTGTTACGTGAAAAAAATCGGATTGTTCCTTACGGTTTTCTAAATTCTAAACTCTAAACTCTTACACAACACTCATCCTAACGCTCTCATAACGCCCTCTACGCTTCTAGACGGATATGCCGGCGGATAGCACGGTGGTTATAGATGACGACCCTCCTACTCGCTCCCACTCTGCCAACCTACGAAGGAAAAGGAGCACGGATGGAGACATAATCGAGATCTCTTCTGATGAAGAAGACGTTGCCACGAGAAGGAAAAACAGGAAAATATCCAGTTTGGAAGGCGTGGTAACCCGCCTGAAGCAGGTCGGTGGTCTCACGTAGATGGTCTTTTGTTCTGACGCGTATTCAGGAAATGACCACGGCAAGGCAGGATCAGCGAAGCACGGTAAAAAAACTGAAGCAGGTCGGGGTCTCGTCTAACTGTATGTTTTGATCTGACACGCCTTTAGGAGCTTAATAAGACGAAGCAAGCACAACATGCAGCCGAAGAGCTGGTCGCGACATTCGAGGAACGGTTGGGAGAAATCAGGGAGGATACAGCCCGTCAAATTGTATGTATTATTATCTTTATTTGCTCCCGTCCGCTCTTACAGTAAACCTTTAAAATGCACAGGATCAGGTTGGGTGTAGTCCTGTTTGGGTACGTTGTTCTGACATGTATTTAGGCACAAGACAAAGCCCGAAATCTCGTCGCGACCTACGAGGCCCGATTGGAGGAAATTAGGGGGGAGTCCGAATGTCAAGTCGTACGTACCATACTTCCTTCCGCTCGCCCTGACCTTCAATCGCTGAAAACGGGCAGGATACTGCTAAACTTAACCCCCATGTTATGTGCGAAATCTGCATGGAGCCGATGTGGCAACCTTTCCTGTTCGTATTTCTACTTAATCTGTCAAGAGAGATGTATGGCTAACCGCTTCATCAGCCTTCCGGACTGCGGCCACAGTTTCTGTCAGGATTGCATTCGAAACTGGTTCGCAACTGAGGACCAGAATTACTGAGCTCAGCACCCCGAATACCGTCGATACCAGCCTATCCCGATTCCTGACCCTGTCCGATTGGCCATGGTGAAGGCGTACATTGAACGCGAACATCTCACCTCTTTGACTAAGTATATCATTAACACATCGGGTGGTCCCTTCTTTTCCTGTCCCGGGTGTCGTGGGGTGGTCAGGAGCCGTCCAGTTCTTGTGTACGTGATGAAGTCAGTTGTCCGAACAGTAGCAGCCGCCCAAGGTGAAAGTAGTCCGAGAAAAGGCGCAGACAGTTCTAGAGGCGACGATCCGTGGGATCCGTTCTTCCCACTGGTATAGTGTCGTTGAAGACAGGTGTTATGAAACTCAAATAAATTGTAGTAATTTTTACAGTAGTCGCTATCCTAACAGCCGTTATGTTGTACAATAATAGTACTTTCGGTCCGGTAAATCCGTTTGACCCACGTGATACGTTGAACTTTCTGAATCTGAGTCCTTCTGCCTATCTCTGATTGCCTGGGTGCCTCTGTCTATTTTCTTTCACAGAGGCAAGTCTATTCGCGCCACTGTTCCGTTATGCACTGATCTCATGGTGGCCACAGGGACAATCATCAAAATGTATCTGGAGGCTATATTAAACACCGACCTTCATCAAGATTCTATTCTGGCCACCATACCATCGCATCCTTCATCGGATGTTACTGATTTGTTCACTTGCAATCTCCCTCCCTCCGACGCTACCAGGTCCGCAGTCCTCGCGAAAATACAACAATACGAGCATTTTATCTTCTTGGTCAACAGTTATGGCCACCATATGGACGTGAAACGACAATCATCTATAATCTTGGAGCGAGCAAAGGCGAAGAATCTTATCGTCAGTCTGAGATCGATAGTACATCCAATCCGCTTTGTACCGGACGACGTTTTGCTGGGAATCTTCGCCGTGGTCGTTGACACCACATGCGCTTCTTCGGTTGCGACCGACACGGATATTTGGGCGTGCTCCCGCGTATGTCAACGGTGGCGCACCCTTGTCCTGTGTGCGCCCTCGCTGTGGGCGGATGTGCGTCTTGATTTTGACGACGACGTATACTTGAGATATCGCCTATCTCGTGCTGAACGTATCCTCACCGAACGTCTTGAAAGGAGTGGCAATAACCTTCTCGACGTTTACGTCCGTGATCCTCGTGCCGATCCAGATACCAATACGGTTCTTTCCCGCCTTCTCACGTCGGCTACCAGGTGGCGATCCTTGACTGTCGATGCAGGACCAGAGGTTTACGAGCTGTTCGAAAATTGTCCCGGAGGATCTCTGTCGGAGCTGCGTACCCTTTCAATCACAGATTCCGTTTTTATGGATGGGGACATCGATGAAGAAGATCGATACGTCGGCGTCGTCCTTGAGGCATTCAATTTCACTCCTAATCTACGCCGATTGTTCATATCCCCTCTACCTCTTACGTCTCTATCGCTGTCCGCTAAAACCCTGTATAACGGTATCGAGGAATTTTCCGTCAACCTGTTTGATCAGGCTGTCGATGTGTCGCGCCTCCTACCAACAATGCAGGCATTGACGTCTTTGGATATTCTCTGCGATGCGGTTTGGGAAGGCCACAGTGGTATGGTCTGCCTGCCTCTGATTTCTCGTATAACCTTGAGGGATTACAACGACACGCGTCATATTCTTGATGTGTGGGATAGATTGTACCTTCCTAACATCACGTCTCTTCGTCTGTCGTACGAAGGACTTGTTTTACACCCAAGATTCCCTCCGTTCGATAGGCCCAATCTACGTGTCACCGAGTTCGCCTGTAACATCAATTCATTTGCGGATTTCGAGATCCCAGACTTTGAAAGTGATCTCATCGCGATGTTGCGATCCTTGCCGAACATCACCAATCTCCAGTTGTCATCTTGTCGTACCACCCCCATTTTACTTGAAGCAATGCGCTCCGATACTCGATTTATGTCTGCGCTCACAGACTTGACCCTTATTTCGAATGTCCCTACTTCCGGGTTTCCTGATGCCTACCTCTTTCTGCTGATCGACACCTTGTATACACGTGCAACGTCTGTCGCTTGCGTGACTGTGAAATACCTTGCTTTCGCTGATGAGGTAATTCTGTACGAAGGGCCGACACCTTATACAGCTATGTGGGATGAATTGATTAATGGTGGATTGGAGGCCGTAGAAACCTGCGACGCCTTGTTTTGAACGAGGCGTTATCGGTCTTCACACGTTTCGTATGTGATAACTTCGTGCATATTTCTGCTGTTGTTCTAATACCCTGTTTAGGTTGTGTATTGGGTTTGGATCCGTCCCATTCACTGTAACCGCAGCCCCCGTTTCTTTGATTATACTTTCATGTTGAAAAAGTTTACTATATTTTTGTTGATTAATTCCACTCGTACCTTGTTTGCCATGTACACTATTCTACATACAATATCTGTTGTCGATATCTCGTATCTACGTTGCGCCGTTGTGTATGACGAAAATGTTATCTCTGACCTGCTTTTGTGCTTTGCAATGTTCTGCTTTATATGCCACGTGTGTTCTGTGTGATTTGCTCTTTCTTTCTCTGTCATTCGACGTTGAGCAGAATAGGAAACCTTATTGAACGTCGTGCATGGATCTCATCCATCTCAGTAACATAGCATTGTACCACCGGGCGTGCCAGATTTTATCATAGTATGGTCAACCATCGACGGCAATAGATGGACCTGTGCAATGACAGCACACATCTAAGTCATTTAGGTTTTCCATAAAATATATTTCTTAGTCGTTAGTGCTTGGGAACAAATATGTGAGAATATTCGTACTACATGTAGCTGTCTACGACATGTATGAACCGATGTAAGTGATAGTATGCTACGAAGAAAACCGACTGACTACCATGAAACTGTCCTACCAAATGCACTGTCGCTTCTGATCAAACTTATCTTCCCGCTGTGACCTTGATAACGTGATAGTGGCCTTTGAGCAATTTCAGGTCGCTGAAGAACACGCATGATACTCTTCAATTAACGACGGGTAACGAGTAATAGACAAACAACACGAAACCAATTAACCTACGTACATATTAGGAAGGAGAAAGCTTTTAAAAGGTCGACATGTTGAAGACAACCTGTCGGGTAATGCCGACGATCGAAAGAAGACAACCTGTTGAGAGGTAAGCGTGTCAGAGTTGAATCTGACATAGCGAATGCAGAGTAAAAGCGATAATGCAAGTTTATACTAGAAAAAAATTAATTTAAAAAAGCACTGAGAGGAGTACGAGAAGAAAGAGGGGAGGCAATGATAAAGGAGCGTTACAGGTCAATGCAATCGAATAGAACAGCGCGTCAAATTTGTCAATGGCTACTTTTTAGCCTTTCCTTTGCCTTTAGGTTTGGTGTAGTGTCTTACTGTCCGAATGTTAGCAACGACACATGATTTTCAGGTATGCCACGACTAACTTTTGGCTGGAGAACGCTCTTCGACCTGTTCCTCCTCGGTGCTGCCTTTGGCGAGAAGAACGACAAACAAGACATTAAAAATGACCAGGTCTTCGGTACCTCCTGCCCCGCCTTTGAAGGTGGATGCTGTATATCCAACAGTAGCGACAGCACCGTTGGGAATATCTCGGCGACCGCCCTTGTATAGCGGATAGGCGGTCAGTCTGTCGAGATGATGCAGGTCGAACGAGAATGAATCGTCCCTGGTCACGTCATATATGGGGACTATACACGTCCGCCGTCATATAGTCAGCGTGGGCCCAATTGAACACGGCAATCGTAAATACCTGGGTCCGAAAACAAAAGCGTGTCTTTTTCGACTACGTACTTTCCACCAGTTCTGGATGAAGATTTCGCGGACCTAGATGGACTAGATGAATTCGTGTAAGGATTATGCCTCCTTTTCGATCCGCTTCCCATATAGGTGTTTTTGCGAGTGGCATATACGAGATGGGAAGGAAGGTCCGTTCGTGCCTCGAAGTTAACGAGACGTGTTGCGAAGTCCTTGCCTAAACCGAACATTCCACCAATGAAACCAGCGGAGAGCTCGAATTCGCCGCTTATGACTTCCAGTCCCACTTGCTTGATCGAAGTATCACGATCGTTGTGCGGGACAACCAGATTGCAATGTCCAACGATACCAGTGGTCAACAGACAAACCTGTTCCCTGTTTTTCCATAGGCCCTTTTTGAACGATCTCCAATTGGCGCGGCCAGGGTTTACGAAAGGATAATGCTTAACAAAATTTAAGCCTTTCTTAAGGAGCCTACGAAAACATCAGAGGTATACGATCGGTTATAGCCATACGTTACGTACTTCCAAGCAGGTCTCGATATGATCTGATGTATGTCACTTAATGATGCAGCAATATGACAATAGTAGTTCTTGTTCGCCATAGGCTCTACAAAGCGGTAACTGTAGCAATAGGAACGACAGTAAACCTAGTCAGATCGAGATAACCTTGAAGCGCGTGAGAGCTTACTAAGTCACCGGCAAATCATCATAAGAGCTTCTCATGATACTGTCGAACGGCACTTCGCTTTGGACGGTAACCAGTCCGTCAGGATTATCGTCCACGCCGTTGTCCTCGCTTCCATCCGATTCGTCGTCGCTGCATAATGCAAATGGTTCAACTAGCGCCGATATATGAATTATATCCAATTACCTTGAGTTTTCATCTGCAGAGCGGACGATAAAGCCGTCCAGACTAGTGTCCTCGTCGGAAGAACTGTGAAAGAAAGCAGGGGTTCAGCCCCATTTGCAGGATTCATACACTGATAACACATACTCTGACACCTTTTGTTTGGCCTTTCCTTTATCTCGATAAGAAATCCGTTTATCCTGTTCTTCCGAACTTTCATCATCGGACCTACAAATTTATGATTAATACGTTTGATCCTCTGTCATACGACGATGTACTCTGGGGATTTCATACGGGCGTGCTTACGCGTCCTCGCTTTCGATTTATCTTCGACGTCCTCGTCACTACTGTGTAGTGCAGCGTCAGAACTCGGACGGAATGATAGCATGGAATGATTTGAAAGCAAACCTGTCGTCCTGTCGCTGCCGTTTCCGGTGGTGTTGAGTAGAGTACGATGCTTTGGCCTTTCCTTTATCTCGGGAAGTAACTCGTTTGGTTTGACCGTCTGAACTATCGTCGGTCAGGCTGCATGTCCGCAATTAAAATTAATCAGGTATTCCATCATACAACTACGCACTCTGCGTGTTTGTGGCGGGCATGCTTCCTCGATTTTATCTTCAGTTTTTCCTCGTCGTCCTCATCGCTGCTGCATAAATTGAGATCAGAAATCGAACAAAACGGTGTATAGCCTAGCACGAGAACAAACATAACATCCTGTCGTTGTCGTTTCCGGTGGTGCTGAGTAGAACGCGGGGTTTCCATCTCAGACCTATACGACGATAAGGTTCAATAAGTGCAGTCCAATGCTATTGTATGAGAAGATGCATACACTGAGTCTTGACGCCTACAAGATCGAAGTCAGCTTTAAACAATTGCTTTGTTTAATATGCGACGCTGCTTACTGTCTATATCCCTTTCGACGTACGAACTTGCCTCGAGAAGAAAACGTCGAGTCATCGTCCGATCTGAACGGCAATCATGAGTGTCTCGCCTAAAGCGTATTGTATAAAGTACATACTCCTCTCGAACATTGCGAGCTTTCTTGTGTAATTGATTACTGTTCATCGTAACATCCATCAGTGTCGTACACAAGTGCAGTAACTCATAATAATAATAAATACCTCTGTTCGCCTCTCGCGACCACGCCCGACTTTGAACTACGGGTCAATACCGATTTGCGACGATTAGCGTGCGCGATAACAGAAGACGCTGGGACCCACCTAACAGCTACCTTGCTATGCCGGGATTTCTCCTTCTTTATAGTATTCGGTTTGACAGATCTAAATAAACGTTAGAGGGCCCTCTGGTGACACACAGTAGAAAACAAACTGGTCCGAGTCACTCGTACTACTTTCCGAAAAAGGAACAGTTCTTTTTTTCGGAGAAAAGGTGGTACCAGGCCTATATGGCACGCGTAAAAAAAGTTGATAACAGCCAAGCACGTCAAAAGCACATACTTATAGAAGACTTTTACGCTACGAGTGCTTTCCTTGTACTCCTCGTCTTGGACCGCTCTGCAGTACGTCAAGGAGACGGCGACGACAGGTGAAACACAAACGCACGTTAGATCCGATTTTCGATCCGTATGGTTTTTCTTGTTTGTAGCGGTGGTGTTTTCCTCACTCGAACTGACAGAATGCCCGTTAACGTAGGACGTGATTGTAGCTCGATAGACACTCACGTAACTTCTATCACTTCATCACCTTTCTGTTTCCTTTGCACTACCTTGTCGTTACAGTCGATGACTGCTTCCTTTCTGATATAAAAGTTTAGATCAATCCATCGTTGCATCAAAATAAAGTCAACTCACGACTCGATTGTGTTGCTGTCTTCTGGTTTAATTCCCGTCACGTCGCCGCTGGTGTGAGCGCTGGCAGATGTCGTGCTGCAACAGGTAGGTATAGTCCGTCACTTTCGAATATTACGCAAATGGCTTACGCACATAGGAGATTCCTGATGCTGAAGACAGACATTATCATCTCCGATTGTGCCGGCACTTAATTGCTGTGAGTGACATATGTGTTGTAAGCGGGCATGAACGCGTACTCGACGAGAGAATCTGCGGTCTGACTCCCGGTGCCAACGCAAGATGTCTCAATGGATGTGCTTAAAACATATCAGCTACAGCCAAATCGCAATTGTCGAAAACCATACAGGTCATCCGGCACGTCATTCGCCTGGCGAGACCTCTTCTTAGCAGATGGATGGTCCGCAGTCTTGTCGTCCTCATTACCAGTAGCACGACGCTTTGCACTGTAGAACAGATATCATATAACATCATCTAAGTGTAAAACAATAATGGACCTCTTACCGGTTACCGCCAACGCTCTTTGTGGCGTCATCAGGAAGGTCGGTCAGTTCGGACCTGTATGGTAGTGTAACCATGACGAAATCCCATGAACCGTATATAAAAACGCACCCTGACTCCGACACCGTAGCAGGTGTTATCGGGTGTTTGGTCTTGCGAAGCCTGATACTGTCGGTCAGCAAAGGTCTACAAAGGAGACGAGCATAACGACTTTGGAGGCATTGAAATGAATCAACGATACAATTACGAGAACGAGTTCGAATTGTGTGTGTCTGGCTTGAGAAAATGTGGACGCTGGTAGATATGAAGACCTTGGCTTTTTAAAGAGGACGTCAACAACGATGACCAGTGATATGCCACGTAGTTTGCCCTCGGTTTCCACCCTCAGTTTTCCCTTGAATTCCATGCGTCACAGATATTGATTATTGTTGAAAGCCGATTCTGCACCGATCATCGATCATTGAATCAGTTTCACCTTTGTCTCTTTGTACATCAAACATGACGTGTCCGATCTTTCGATTGATCGTACCGCATATGGACGGAGATTGTCATCCAAGATTCATTCTTTGGGGAAAAAGAGGGGCTGTGAATCGTGAGCATTGACCTGCCGAAGGGATAAAGATTCGCTTGACATACCGACGACGCGTACTTGCTCATATCTACTTGTGGATCGGTGACTCCGAAGTAGCCCTAGTATATTGTTTACTGCGGTTTTTTTCTTTCTCTCTTTCTTTTCTATCTGTGTAATGATAGCGTGTGATGCAAGTCGATAGCCGTTGGCGGTCGAATCGATCGGGTTCGAGCTTACCGGTATCAATAGGTGATTTCGCAGTACAACACTTTTTCGATAGCAGGTAATGTTCACTTTGTTTTCCTCATCGCGACTTATATGGTTGTATATTGCGACTTCAAATCATACTACTCGTAACATTATTGTTCGTCTTGAATCTTTGTACTACGATTACTGCATATTTATTCGTACCTGTGATATCGTCAATTTCCGAGTTCGAGTTGAGGTACGGGCGGCATGTTTGTAAATCACCGGTACATAGTTCTGTCTATAGCATCTATCTACAATATGTTATTTTCTTCATTATGCTTGCTTGATTCTGCCTTTGTTCTTCTGATATTCAGCATTTACGCTGCTCATGTACCATACTCTCTCCTTGAATCATTTCGTCGTACGCGATATGGCATTTATGACACATTCATACATGGAGCCGAATCAATCAAATGCAATAGCGACCGAAAGCGGCGAAGCGGTGAACACTCAACCGACGGCTGCTGGCGATGCTTATTATGTCGACATTCTAGAGCTGTAGAAATCGGAAGCTGCATATGATGCGATCTAACATACAATTGTTACGTCCGGTGGGATCACGCATGCCGTGTGATAATGACGACAATGACGACCCGATCAAAAACCGGTTGTGAGCGCGGACCTTGGTTATCTTTTTACACTCGGTGGATCTGACGATCTGGTTATGGATTCGAAGCGGAAGTATTCATCCAAACTAAGACGTGCGTACATCTGCTTACAATTTGTATTTACATAATACGCAAAGGTATAGAATGTTTATCTTGACAAAGGAAAGAGGTTAAGATCGAAGGGGCAAAATGTACTAACAAACAGAAATATTGTATAGGGCCTGTTTATATGCATTTAGCTATATCCGAACCACATACAATACTGAAACCGGCCATTTGAACCTGTTTAACATGGTTTACTTGGCATACCATTGCAGCTTATTAGCGCTATATCTGATCGCATCTTTCAGTGAAGAACAATGTCGTGTTGGACAATGACCTACAATAGAACACCGTTCTTTCCGGTTAAGCGAAACTCAATACCGTCCATTTTCTCGCGTCGTTCTTACAACGCGGTCTATAAATCCACGCGTAATCCGCCATGCGCCCTGACGCGGACGAACGCGCGTATCGAGATAACGCTGTACCTGTATGTGAGGAGGAAACCGTCACGCATCACGGCGATCCGGTTTCGTTTTCTAATTCCTGTTACATCACCCATCACGGAGGGCCAGTTTACCAACTTTGGGCATGACGGCATCAAATATGGATCGAAATGCTTTAGATCTTATACATTTTTGTGTCCAAAGTTTCCAAAATTTGCCTCCGTCACGTATCGACGGAGGCCATTTTCCTAACGGAACAAAATCCAGACCGTCATGCTCGTGCAGCGGTCTTCTCCCTACATACAGGTACAGTAACAGGACCATAAGTTTCGATTATTACATCCAGCTTTTAGGTAATGAAACAAAAAATGACCTACTACACGATCGAGACATACAACACTATCACTATGTTCAATTTTCTTGGTTCTTAACGGTAAACGTTAAACAGATATACATTCTTTCTGGAGTTTATCCGGAAGCATACCCCGTTTATCTCCTTTCCTATCGAGATTTGCTTTGTCGTATGATTACACGCACGCATTCTATTGAGCCTAGTCTTCTTTTTTTTTTTTTTTTCCCCTTTTGTTGTCTGTCTTTTCTCCTTCCGTCACGACGACAATAATAGCGTGGTACATGCAAGCGTGTTTTCTTCCGAACTTTTGGCGCATTTATCAACGGCGGGCTGTTGTCGTGTCTCAAAGATACGTCGATTTTCCGTCTTTTCAGCACGATCGACTCTCAGCATGGACAGGTTTTACGATACTTCAGCAGCCAGTGAACATGTTCATTCATTCGTGAGCTTCTACCTCCATACTAACTGAACGCTATGAAGGCCATGCGTTGTCGCGCATAACAAAACAAATACGAGAACAAGGCAACGGTCTTTTCCTGACTGACTTCGAAAAGGCACGTACCTATAACACAGAGGAATCGTATCGTTTAACCTTGCACGCAGATGGTGGACAATACATCTGTACGCGTTGTCAAAAACGACAGTCCCCGCGAGTGGAGACTATACAACATCGAAGACGACGCTGAATGCATGTTCGCGCTGCAAGGAGTTGTATGTATGTCGGACCTTCCGCCTTTCAAAAAGAGAACGAAGTACGTGTATGTCATCTAGCCGTCCAAATGTCCTAATGCGATTCGTAGGGACAATCAGATACCGTATCTGAGGCAATCGATCGCAATCACGGGCCTAGGTATCGACACATTTACGTCTTCGATCGAAGCTATGGCTCGAATTGTCGCCTATTTCTCTCGTGATGTAGGTCAGAACAAGCTAAAAGACATCGAGTTTATATCGACCTATCAAAATTTCCCGGTTGTGCACTTGTCCAACCGATACTTCTCCCGCCGCGACCAAGTGTCGTCGGGAGATGAGGTGGAATTTGATAGAAACGTCGATCCCCTCGGGATTCTAACGAAACTGAAAGGACAACAATACTGTCACGCAATGGATAACGTGGTATATTACTGCGAACGTCTGAACGAAGGAGACGACCCCGAAAGGTGAATGTGATGTACTTATTTCAGGCGTTGTGCTGTTCCACTGATCCCATCCGGTATAGCTACCCCAGCATCAAACCAGATAAGATCCACATTGGCGATATAGTCGAAGTCGCGTTAAGTTTCGTCGTCTATCCGCTGGCTAAAGGTCGTGCAAAATGTACCGCGGTGTTGAAGACCATTACGCTAATCGACGGCAAGTACACCAGGGTATGTGGACCAACGCGTACGGAATATTGTAAACAACTTTGACATGGCATAACAGGAAAGTGCGGCCAGTAGAGCGCTCTCAAACATGATCCCTAAGATGGTCGCTTACCCAAAGAGGAAAAATGCCTATAATGATGGGGCTATAAATCGTACGAGAGAACGATTGGACGAATGAGCGTAGACTCGGAAAAGAATCCCGTGGAAGATGCCTAAGCAATAAGCGTGATATATTTATTCATACTGAATACGATATAAAGTCACATAATCCAGACAATTAGATTAAACCTGACCGTAGACGCCGTGGTAAATTCGGTAAGTTCTACGTTATTATAGAGGTCTGGCAATCCGCCAGTCCTGTCGAGAATTATAACTGGATCGACGTAATCAGATGACTAAAATCAGATAAACCATCTGCATGCTTACGAGCCAAGATTGATCGCGATACATTATCTTTCCCGCACCTAAAGATTCCAGTGTACTCTAGTTTTGCAGTCCAACTATATGTGTCGGCTACAGAGTTTTTGTATTGTCCTCTTGTATGATGATGAAACAAAATGAGACATAAATATGGATCCATACAGTGATCATCGATCGGATACGATGAATGAAACTACGTATCAACAACGGGGATTGCTATGGGACAATGACGGTCATAGCATAGTCGCTGATGTAATATCATATAATCCGTCTGGCTCGCTTCGTACACTCGCGTTTACCGGATTGCGATTTGAACACTATATTCAGATATATCTCGGGGTTAAATACGTTTAGATCAACAAAGACGAGCATTGACACCCACATCGCAGTCAGCAATTGAAGCGGGTTTACAACCCACAGACGCTCTAACTAAAAGGGCACATATCTTAGCACTTGTCGGCGGATAAGTCTACGCTAAGGCTCTTGAATACATCGACTCGAAACGCAATAGCAACCTCAACCGTACTCTGCCGCTACAGTGAAGCCTCGGCAAGAGTACCCTCTCACGGCCTCAGCGATGGAGAAGTAAACAGAGTGATCATAAAGGCCTGAAAGCCTTTTGACAGAACGTGAACAGAATAACACATGCGAGGGAGCTAGAGCGCGAAAGCTTTGTGGCCATCCTCCTTTGTCATAGCATAGTGGCCTTGACGACATAACGTCACTAATCAGGTCAAACGTCGCAACTCCTGTTTTCTGCTCAAGATAATTTGGGCGTCATCCCTCGAAATCTGTCCGTCTAGATTAACTGGCGACATCGCGGGATGCACTCAGAGGTCATCCGAGCAAGGGTGGCCAAGATACCGCAAAGTCCTTAGTGAGAACTGTTGCAATCCCTAATTTTTTCACTTGCTTTTTTAGACACTGTATGTTGGGAACCGTGCTCCTTCAGCAACATACCACTCTATGCAATACCATACTCGGTCATTAGAGCGTGGAGGTATGAGGTCGGGCAGCACGATTGACTGCAAGTACCAATTGTCGCCGTCGCCCCTATGTTGCACTTCGAGGTGATCCATATGACGTACTCACAATCCATCGAAGCAAGGTCTCCTTGAGCAATCTGCGGCTCGCAAGTTATGCTCAGCGGCTATACGAGGGGGAGGGGAAGTCAAGAAACGGGACCCTGAGTATATCAACGATAGTGGTGGTCGGGAAATAGAAAACATCCCACACCTTCTCCATGGGTAGCTGACCGCTAAGAGACAACCTAGGTGACGCGAGCAGTTGACGAAAGAAATAGCGACCAACGTTATTGTGTGTTTGAGCTCATATGGTATGCATAATATGCCTTCGCTTGTAAAGAAACTGTATGACGCACAAACCTGGCATGGTGGACGCTGCTCAGGCACTGTACAGTGGAGCGTCGCATTTAAATGTTCTCCAGTATTGATATGTCTTCAGCCATTCTTTGATTACTCTGCGACTACTCACATAGACAAGGTTATAAGCGTACCTATTAGAACTTCCTTGCATACATTCGAATTCGCGTTTATAGTATACTATACGGTGCTCACTTTACTGCGAGAGGGTCTTTTTTGCCCGATGGTCATACGTATTCTTACGATGGCTGGCTGGTGAAGGGACGGCTTCAATTCTCTGCTACGAAATCTGTCAGTTTGAATGCTTTAAGTGATGCTTCTGCTCACCTCGTATTTTATGTCAGATGCCGAACTATTAAATGATAATCGTTCAATAAATATCGTTCCCAGCTGACTCTGAACGATGGGTCGAGTCTCTTCTTCGGGTCTGACGGATACATATCACAGACACACACCTGATTCCTCGGCAATGTTCCCTTCTCCAATCCAACCTGGCTACGTCCATTCAAAAGCAGTCCTATCGAATCTGGCTCTCGACGTCCATCACTGCCATACATACATCAATCTCACCCTTCTGGTTCTCCTGAACACCACAAATCTCCAACACCAGGTAGAGAGCTGCCCGGTCCTCGGCGTCCTCGCTCCGCCGGCACTTTCTTTGGGTGAAAGTTAAACCTTTTGTAGCTGATCGAAGGACTTACGGTGAAAGGGACTTTTGATATGAACGACGTCGGTACACCGTTCTCCTTTCTGTTCTCGATTCCAAGTCCTTGAAGATCAAGAGACAGACAAACATACAAAGAACATCTTGGAGAGGAGGCCGGGCAATGGTGCCAAGGAGCCTGACCCTGCTATATCTCCTGCGTCGTATACGGAGTCCAACCTGAAGCCACGGACTGAAATGGCATCAAGATCGAGGTCTCTTCCTGCTAATCCTCTCGCCGCATTCCACCAGAGTCGTTAGGTATGTTCCAAAAATAATGAAGATCTTGGAGTTTGCGCACGGTAGAACGCTGCCCGGAAGGCGGCCGAGAAAGCGGCCAAGACCACCACTGGGATGGCAGTGCTTTCGAGTGGAAGAAGTGGAGAGAAAGTCAGCGGTGGACAGGTAATGGCGCAGGTAGATGCAGGACTTTGGGCGGTAGATCGAAGGATTATGGGGAACAGAGGTTATGTTTCGTCTGACTTTGGCCCGTAACGACGGCGAACATGTATGGAGGCGCACGCGCGGGGGGTTCTGCGCTGACGTATTACTTGTTAGGCACTCTGATCCACGTCTAGCCGATGTCGGCGTATGAACCCAGGATTTGTGACGTCGTATTCGCTACACGTGTAGTCCCGATTAATTCTCGGGACGACAAATTTAATTAGTGAATACGATTGTCCCCTCAGACCTAGTAGAACAAGAGCCCGTTGTATACGAAGACGTTGGGGACCAGACGAGGTCGCCCTGCGCAGTTCATCTTCGGAGGTAGGTGCTGCCACAGCGATCAGTTCATCCAGATCCTTCGTGAGTAGCATACTCGAATACTCCTTCTGTACGTGCTCATGCCCATGCTCTTTCGTCCGTTGAGCCCTCATACGTTGGGGTGTCGAAGCTCAGACAGTTTTTAAACAGGACTTGGAAATGTTCCTACGTAACGATTGGGAGGTTTATTGTGAGTACAGCACGAAGATATCCTGGTAGATGTGCTATCGACAGTGACGGGACGGATGGCTTTACACTTTGCTCCTGCATATAACAGAGTGTCGAGGTTAAAATAAGGGGTGAGGATAATGTCTAGTATGCAACTCAGTATTATTTTACTAGGCAAAATGAAATCTACTAACTCACCAAATCAATTTCAACAGGGAGTGACGGCTTTGTCAGCCTCAGATATGAGTGCATTTCGTTGTTCCATGATGAGCGTCTTCACACAACGAACGGTTGGGGAGGGCACCATGACGGAAGGTGGGAGTTACGCGCAGGCAACGACGCAACCTTTTCTTGCTCGCTTGTAGGCTTGTTCAATATCTCCGTGGGTATCGCCTTCTATTCGTTTCCAGGATAATATCATGCAAATCATACACCTCTGCTGGATCACTCGTCGTCGCATTATACGGCGGGATCCGACGGCTCATATCCGTCACTTCTTTGGCTTCGTATGGCGAAGCATATTGCATTGGCGACTTACATAGCTCCAGCCAGAGTAATTGAAACATACGCAGCGTGGCAGTCCCACCGCATCCACATCAATGGTATCTTGGACATACCCCATGCACACGCGTCAACCTTGTTACGCTCCTGCACACGGATAGCCGCCTGCAACTTTTTCGACCCAAATAACTCCCCAAGCGCACTCCTTGCCTCACGGTAAGCTAACTGTGCTGGTGTTAAACTTGCAGGAACGGATATGAGTACCTTGACGGCGCGTGCCGACGAATGCAAGGGTGCAGGTGTAGGCAGGAGTGTCAGTGAGGATGATCGCAGGTTATGCACCGCCAAGAGATACCTAATGTTCATTGTTAATACATTCAGTTAGCATGGAGTGAGTACCTGGCAACTCACCGACAGCCAGAATCCGCAATATGCTTATTCTCTTCTTCATCGGAAACAAACTCGACACTGGGCATCTCTCCAATGATGATCATCGCGTCTGTGCTAGATGTTGCGTCGGTTTTCCCCTTTTCCTTGGTCTTTGACTTGGATTTTTTTACTTCACGCATAACACTTAAACGGCACTGATGTTGCAAACATATCTCTGGTCTGACATCCGTACGAGGGAATCGTCCGAGGAGATATGACCAAACATAGTCCGCCTGTCGGCAATATGATAAGAAAGAGCAAATGAAGGAAGAAAAGCGGCGTACCTCCTGGTGACAATGTGTCGTTATGGTGACACTCTCTGCTGAGTCTACTCTCTATTGCCTGTCGACGGCTTCATGTTGTCGTAAGTACGCCGCTACTTAGGCAGGACCTTGGTATTCTCAGTGCTTGCGACTCGTGAACCCCAGAGAGTTAAGAAAGACGCTGTCAGGAAGCCGGGGGATGTATGCTGGCCCGAGACGCTGTGTTCTATCATTTCTCCACGGATCCTACGAACGAATAGAACAATTTCGTAGTGCGACGTTAATCTCTGTCTCTCCATCTAGCCCATCGCACACACGTGTGTGCTACCCGGGATCCTGTAGGAGGTGAAAGGAAGCACTGACGGAGCTATGAGCATCCTGAGTACGCACTGTAAAGTTGTCGTCCTTCCACAGATACAGCTCAAAGCTTGAACTGACCATGAACGCAATATCACAAAAATCGGTGGTGAACGTTGCCTTGTAAGTTTTTAAGAGGCACAGTCAGACAAAAGGTGAAGTAGCAAGCGTAAGTCCAACCGGGCTGATCTGAAAAGAACAAATTGAGACGCTCGGTTAATAGGCCCGAATTCTCCGATGGTACGGACTTTAGGGCAAGCTTCCACCTATTTCTTCAGTGTTAGTAACGTCGTTCTCTATCTGTTGCTTCGTCACTCTTGTTGTCTCTCTGATAACATTCTAAAAGTCTAAAGAATATCTTAAAAAGTAACCGTCTATATCAGTACGCGAGTCAAGAACGCGAACGTCGCACTTCACGTGATTCTGCGACGACGCGTTCGTTTTGCATCGTTCTTGTGTTCTTTCCACTCTATTCAAACATCCGACGGGATTTGCCAACAAAGGGCAAGTCATAGTCATAATGTTGTATAAACATTTATTGATACGGGTTTTCTAGGAATCAACCATACGACATGGAGCCCTACAATACATCATTTACCAATGAACTCTTTCTCGAAGGAATATCGATACCCTCCTCCCCCTCTTTGGATGTCACTACGATGTTAACTCATAACTTTCCGCCTTCCGACCACATCAGAGTCGTTATCCTCAGAAGAATACAAGAATACGAACGTTTCCTCCTTTCACTCAATTACGAATATTCATTGAAAGGGAATAAAGAATCATTCCTCTCTATAGAGAAGACGAAAGCACAGAGTCATCTCATTGACTTGAAATCGATCTTGCACCCCATCCGTTACGTACCTGACGACGTCGTGTTAGAGGTGTTCACCACTGTCGTTGTTTCTGGGAAGGAATCCTCCGTTTCGACGGACACAGCTTTGTGGGCATGTTCCCGAGTTTGCCGAAGATGGAGAGCACTCATATTGACGACACCATCACTGTGGTCCGATATAAACCTCAACTTCGACGAGGACATATGTTTAAAGCGGCATTTACAACGCGGTCAACGTTTACTTGCCGAACGTCTAAACAGGAGCGGAGATCATCTTCTCGACGTTTTCATTCGTGGTCCTCGTATACGTCCACAGTCAAACCGTGTGCTCTCCTGTGTTCTCTCATCGGTGACCAGATGGCGGTCACTACACGTTGATGCTGGTCCCGGCGTGTTCAAGGTTTTGGAAACATGCCCGAAAAGGTCTCTAAAAAACCTGCAGAGACTTACCATAACAGATTCTCCATATGCAGATTCTCTATATGCAGATACGGATCTGGAGGATGAGGAGGATCCGTACGGCGATGTTGTCTTCGAGACATTCCGTTACACCCCAAACTTACGCCAGCTCTCTATTTCACCTCTTCCGCTTGCAAGTTTTGTGCTTTCCGCCAACGCTTTGTATAACAAAGTCAAAAAATTTTCAGTGAATCTGTTAGGTCAGCGGCTAGAAATCTCTGACCTTCTTCCGATGATGCTGGCCTTGAAATCTGTGGAAATTCTTTGCGATGAAGAATGGGAAGATGACGACGATATAATACACCTTCCTTCGATTTCTTGCCTAACTTTATCGGATTACCATGAATTGGGTTTGATACCTGAAACATACGACAAATTGGATGTTCCCAATGTGACAATCTTACGATTGGCATACAGAGGATATTTTTCATTTCCCCCGAAATTCCCTCGACTCCGACAACCCAATACACGTATCACGGAATTCGCCTGTATTATCGATGATCTCGTGTCTATCAATTTCCCAGAGTGTCAGCGCGAGCTGATCCTGATGCTGAAAGCCTTGCCGAATATCAAAACCCTACGTCTGTCCTCTTATAATTTCACCCCGATTTTACTTGAAGAGATGCGCTCCAATTTGCATCTTTGCCCATCCCTCACGGATATTACCTTTATTTGGATGTGTTCACTCACAGACAACAATCTATGTTTGCTTGCTGACATGGTGTATGCACGCGCAGTGTGTACTACTCGCGCGACTATAAAACGCATTGTATTAGAAGATGAAGTCATTATTTACGGCCTATCGCCATGCAAAGCCAGGTGGCAAGATTTATGCAATGATGGATTGGAAGTCCTGGAAGATGCGAGTTGTTTATTCTAAACACTTTGTTCTCTATTACACTTATCACTATGACGTCCATGTTACGTTATCTTGAATTATCTTCAGACCTGTATCATCTTCTGAGTGATTTATTTTTTGAGTATTATAATTCAAGTTAAATAATATCCTAATCCACGGTCACAGCACATGGTTCGCATTGTCAGGGCTGTAGGTCCGGCCGTTCCTTACTGGGACCTTGTGCCGGTAACAACACCAACACACCGCGAATGCCACGAATATAAATCTACAAACTACCAGAGGGTTCTACAGTCAGACGATGTCCTCAATGAAATATCCAAGAGAAGAAAACATATTCCGGCTGGAACGAATGTTGACAAGCGCATACGTATCCATTTTCTTTCTACGTGACGATAGACGGGTTCTATTTATACATTAGCTGCTGCACGTTCAGCAAACGGAGACAATAGAATTAACGATGACATTAACCGACATTGTCCATTGTAAACGAAAGGAATACGGCCTAAGCAAGTGTAAACTGCCTATTACGTACACTTTTCGAAACCTTCTACCCGCGGTCGTATACGGGACACACAATTAAAGCCTACAGTCAAGGGCATACATATTCACTGCGACGACTGCGCCATAGGCAATTCAAACACTTGGAACCCATACGCCAGGTATAAGTGAATTTTACCTCGTCGATGGCTTTTTGAGGTCGCTGGGTTATATCATGGTCCTTCTCTAAAATATCAATGACTGCCACGCCTCTGAGTCCTCGCAGGGTTCTTACCCTGCTAAGACACCCCATACCACAGTTAAGTCCGGGCCCGGCCGAATCGCATATAGCAGTAAACCCAAGTTGCTTGACAGAGCTAGTCAACAAACCAGCGGTGCTGGAATGCCTGTCTCGGGATATTAAAGCCTGACGTCGAAAAGTTTGTCTCGGATAAAGTGAATAGATGGTAGACATAGTCATAAAATTAAGCGTCATAGTCGTCCGAGCGGTGAACATAGGACTAAGAGCCATGCCATCCGCAGACTCTACGAGACGGATTGATTCCTGTAAACAAAATTGGTCAAATCAAACTCGTACGTAAAACCTAAAGAATACAGCGTACGTAGTCACCGCGAGACCTCCATGTAGCAGTCACCGAACGCTCGTTGCCGTACGAATCGACACGATCAACAACATGTTCGCGAACGAACCCGGCCTCCGTAAAAAACTCGCTCCACGCTGCGCTGTAACACGCACGGATGTGAACATAAACCGTACACTCAAAGCAGCTAACACGTACCGAGCGGTAGATGGAATCAACAAATCCAATTGCGATGGATCCCAAGAACGCTCCCAGATCATAACAGCAACGACGAACACGCCGGCTAATATGGATTCAGTACGGTTGAGGGTATTCTTAAACTCCTCCAGGTGACCGTAAGGAATGAACAAACTCAGAAGTTTGCACAGCCGACCATAAAAAATCCTATTTACCAGGTGTCGCAACCTCCCGGATGTGCACCGCAGCGTAAGAAGAGACATAGTGTCAAGCTCGTTGATGACGTTGGCCATGAGTTCAGGAGTGGAATAGACCTGAAGTACAGATGAACTCGTAGATCGTTCACTATCAGCAGGACCGATCGCACGTGTCGACGGAGGCATATAAATACCAGGTGCGAAAGAACCATGCTGTGGAGGACTGGCAGGAATGAATAAATCATCGTGGCCTCGCGCGTAAGCACGAGCAAATCTGAAAAGGATTAAATGCTCGACCGTCATGACAATAAAAGGGACACCCACGTCGATAAACACTGCCTGGCCTCATCGAGATTGATTGGCATGGGGATGCCCGTGGTGTACCGGTGCTTGACACCCCATACAGTTCCGCGCCAGTCGACCTCGGGAAGCATTCTCCTAATAATTTTATTCGGCGGCTGGTACCCCTCGACCACGTCTCCCGACATATAGAAGTCGTGCGAGCCTTCAAAGTAGAACGTGTACACGACGTCGTCACCGGCGCGTATCGTGCGCCTGTGAATCGAGATGTTTCGAAACCATGAATCATACTTGAAGGAATTTGGGATACGGAGGTCGTCGATTGTCCGGAATCCACTGGCTCCGGACACAAGCGGTATTTCTCTAATTATGATGTCATCACCCTCCCAGATCACCGTCTCGAACGAAGTGTTAGGAGCCTGAAAAAAAAAAACAAGACAGGATAAGACAACAAACAGCGAGGCCACGTCGAGCGCACCACATCAACAAGCGGATTGAAAGAGGGGAGCGTCTCCTCAACATCCGTCTAACAGACAATACATCAATAAACAGTCAGCGATATATGTGAAGAACACACATCCTGCCCCAACGGATATCTCGTGTAGAAGGCACCCCACGAGTACGAGTAATATGACATGATCAAAAACAAAGGTAAGGGGGACGCATTATTCGATTTTGCTCCTTTTCAATGCTGAGCCTTTGTTTAGCCGTATAAACCTCGACCGGACGGGAAGTCGGATAGCCGTCGGTTTACGAATTCTTTATGTAAGGATCCATACAATCGGTACTGTCGCATTCTGCAGTATAAACACCGACTCAACAGGCCCGTCTATTGTCCTTCTTGACCAACCCTTACCCGGTACGATATGATCTAGATTCGAGTTTATCTGCCCTTAAAACTGTTTGCGGTTAATAGAGTGAAGATCGACATGAAAATTTAGACCCCATCTCGTCCACGCGGAGGTTTTATATGTTGAGTCATTATTCACAGGAACAAACAGTCCATCGACCTGACGCACAGCACTATGGTACTCAATTATATAACGCACTCGCATAATACAAATATTCCTAATCAGGATAAATAAGTGTCAACTAATCTCGGATTTGTTCGTTGGGGTACCATGTCCTCGATATTATGTCTTATATGATAGAGTAAACAATATAGTATCTTCTAACGTCAAAAGTCTAGCGGAAGCACTCGAAAATCCGGTAACCCAGCTATCATTCTAATATCTTAAACCGAGCTGCAAATTCACGGTTCTGCTCGATGATCGTGTGAATATACGTGGCCCAGAACAAAACAAAGAACAATGCAAAAGGAAAAACGAAAGAAGAGATTAACGAAAGAAGGATATTCCAGAAAAAAAAACTATAGCACGTCAGACTGATCGCTTAACATTTGGGAGCGTTGGATCCAGTCTGGTCTCTCCGTCACCACATGTATTTGAAGACAGGCGGTTTCATCAAGATATCCCATTGTTCGCAGCACGATCGCATCCATTCGTCTAGCGAGCCCCGCTAAAATTTCCGGCATACACAGCACGTAGTAAATATATATGCATCTCGCACAATAACCGTAATGAGCGAGTTGTATCAATTCTATATACATCAATAATTCGTATATCTTTTGACGTCAACCCCTGCCGAGATGATAGACAATACGTAGCACTGCGACCTAAGAGAAACGTACGAATCGATAACTCTGTCAGCACACCGGATCAAAGACGTGCTATGAACCTCGGGCGGGTCGAAAGGCAGCAACGCCACCATGAATACCACTCGGAACCCACCGCTGAACGCAGGAATCCTCGCGGTCATGTCGTCCCTCGTCAAGCAAACACGTTTCATACAGCCGATGATAGCATCCCACCAGCGTGTCCGATGCTCAAACTCATCCGGCTCGCAAGGACTCCACGGGTCATCATTGTAGACAAACAGCGTTAGAGTGTCCCGCTGAGCCACACGCCAAGACAAGATAACGTCGAAGACCCATCTATGGTCTAAAGGATAGCTGATTTCAAAGGATAAAGACTGAAGACACTCGAAACGTGAGATCGATAACGTGGTCATACTTGATCCTATTCGATCGTCAGCGCGACATAACCGCCGGAGAGACTCAGGACACGCACCACCGAGTGTTAAATCAGTTACAGATTCGCTCCAACGCTCCCATATACCTGACCTGATAGCGAACCCTCCTTCTAAATAAAGTTGAAGCTTTCGTACGAATCTACCGTCAATCTGACGCGAAAAGGATTCTCCCTCTTTCAACACAGATCCTCTCATCTGACTTTCGATATCCCCTGCGAGCCAATTGATCATTCCGTCAAATCCGATTCCATGCCCGGTGTGTGAAGAATACCGGATGGAAAGGTCACGAAGCGGGACAAGATGGGAAGTCTGAATGGGCAAAGGAGTGTCCGGCAAGCCATACACACATCGCCAACTACGAACGGCACACGGCTCTCCAATCATAGGAACAATCTTTAAAAGCATAGGTTATACATATATAATCAGAGTAGGATACCACTTACTAGGTTCTCAACCGTAGCAGAATCGAGATCCAGATGGATCAAACTAGAAGAACCGGAAAACAACCTTTGGAAACCTCCCACCACTCGAATACGTGTATCACGAACAATAAGATGAGTGACGGTTGAAGGTAGACAGTACAACCAATTCCATTCGCCGCATCGGATAATTTGAACGTGTGTTAATCGGGTTAACTCATGCAAAAACCAGCATCGATTGTCTAGCACCCAATCTCGCATGACAATGTTGGTTATCGCATGAGAAAGACCATGGAACCGGACGAACTGGAACCCCTCGCGTTCCAGGGATTGCCGGCTCTCGCTTGTATCACGTTCGACCTGCGATGTGAACAGTATACGGTGAAATAGCGTAGATTTTCCTATGATTATATCGTTCCATGAACGACACACTAGGCGTAAGGCTTTGAGGGCCGACACAGGCGAAACGAAACGTAAAACATTGAACTGAACGTCCCTTGGTAGCCGTGGCACTAAAGCCGGCATCGCTGGATACAGCGACCTAGATCGAGCCTGCCTCGCTACAAAAAAAAAACATCAAAAAAAATATACACATCGCACACAAACATAAGATCAAACCTGTAATATATCTCAGAAACAAAAAATGATTCTTTATCCTCTGCTGACGATAAAATGGGTCGGTTCCATCCTGTACTTCACGTAGATGGTTCAAAAATGAATAAAGATCCCGTAGATGACTGCATATCAGATGAGATGGTTGAGACGAACGCTCAGCGGCAGAAGCTTGTTCGACGGACATGTCAAGCATCAGGGGAAAAAGGAAGAGGAAAAAAAAAAAAAACCCGAGGCCGACGACGCAAAGGATGTAGCCTTTTTCTACTTCCATGTTAGACCCTTTCTTTCTCTTTATGCCAATCTTCTCGCTGCCCTAACCTGAATCCGTTGACCTTTATCTCTTCCTGCAGTCTTATTCTATATTTTCCTTCTATTCGGCGACTCGCTTCCATTATCTCTTGAACCCTACAACCAGGGATTGGACATGCGGTATGGATATACATCTTATCAATAAAGATATATGAAACAGGTAAGACGTAAGTCACGTGATGTTCTTATTTAAATTGATACATGTGAAGATCAAGTCAGAAGACCGACCTGTCACTATGTGGACCGACATGGACCCACATGTTCGAACAACACAGTTACACGCATGTCATCCGTCTTCGACCGTTGTCATGCTGGCGACACCAGGCGACAGCGACACAACTACACCCGATAAGTCTTCTACATGAAAAGGTCTAAATTTCGGCCATAAACAGACACCCTCGAGTCATATATCGTCGTAGTAGGACATTTATATTAAGTTTCCGACACACCTCCGACATTTACGTTACGCGAATTACGAATCACTCCACAACATCAGTAGACTCCGTGTGGAATTTACCGTTATTCCTCGATCGAACTCAACGGAAAGACCCCCCGGGCAATGCCACCAAGGCGTGCAGTTTGCGTGGTCGGATTCAACTGAAGACTACACATCGAACGGAGGTTAATAATACAGAGCGCATCGGCTAAGGTCTAATCCGAGCTATAACCGGGTATTCCATCCAGGTGACACGCAATAAACTATGTATTGAATCTATTGATATCCAAACGGAGTAAAAGATACAAAGGTCACTCATCAACCATGTATCACGGTGTATACCTCAACGGTATGGAAGTCGAGATCCACGTCCATGAACAAAAGACAGCGGAGGCCTGTGCATTTTAGCTGGTAAAAAAGGAAACCTTTTAAGGTTCTGATTTAGCGACGCCTTTCTCGGTCCTGAAAACGCCATCAATAAAACGGTATGAAACATTTTTCCCCCTATGGAACAATGCACTTAAGGTACTTTTTCGTTTTATAGTGCGCAAAATAATGGCGTAAAAACTGAAGCTGAAATCGAAACCATTTAAGGTCCCGTTTTAGGCGATCAAAAATGCCCTAACCTCTGCAGTGAAACAAGCGGTGACGCTTACCACTTTTTCTCACGTCTGTTTCCGCTCTGATAGATCAAACCATTCACAGTACCGAAAAAGTGTAACAATGCGACGTACAGACAATGTCTCGACATCGTGCTAGCCGTCGCTGAACGCAAACGCAATGACTTGGAAATTCTAAAGACGGATAAGTGTCTAAGCGAGTCACAGCTTGATTGTCTTACAGTATTCCGCATACTGATCATGGCCTTTCAGATTCGATTTTGGAGGCTGGTGGTGAGCATCTATACCCACTTTCAATCCACATGCTAATGGCTCCCCCCCCCCCTTTTTTTTTTTTCTTTTCTTCCCCCCTTACAGATACCCATGAGTCGGATAGGTGTCATATCACACATTCAACGGACAATTGTCTTCTTCCCGTCAATGCGGTAATGGGTTTAAACTACGACACTATGAATGCCGTAACGCGTATGCATACGTTGCAAGAAGCGAGCACCAACCACGTCAAAACGTATCCTCCTCCTAGTGCTGGGCAGCTCAATCTAATGCCAATCTTGACAGAGTGTTCTTCGCATGCTCTCTATGGTGAGCAATAATATAGTCTTGCAAACCACTTATATACATTGCCAGGTCTAACAGACTTGGATCCCGCGGACCATAAATTGAACCTGTCAAGCATAATTATTGGAACGATATACATGTCTTAATTACTTGATACTGAAAGGCTCTACATTGATCATACAATGGTCAATGTGAAATGGAAAAATGCAGGATTTCACCGTTTGAAGTTACTATTATACTGTCGTTACGTATAACTATACACCGAACCTAACGCACACAGTTGCAGCAATGTAAATACGGGAAAGATAAAATAAAATAAAAACTGTCAGAAACTCGGTCATTACAGCGGAAGGTCAACCTTTTTTGAAGTAGTCGGCCCTGCTGAATTCCCACATTTTATATGCCTCCGACTGATTCGCAGCCTTTTCATCCGCGGGCTCAATCACCACAGTAAGATCGGTAGAAGGCACCACAAGATCTCTATCTAGGTAAACCCACTTGCCGCCTCTCCTCCGTTCGGTGACCCGCACATCCCACCAAGTTACATGATTGCGGAGAAAATGACGCAAGCCCCGAACAAGTACACCGCAGTGTTCTCCTTGTATAATCACCCACAATGAGCCATGCTGGTTTCTCGGCGTGGGATGTCGAGGCAGTATCCTGTGCGGCTCGATAAACCCGCCTCTCAATAAGCGCAATTGCATTCGGTTTCCCAGACGAACTAATGATCCTCGACACTCCCGACCATCCACTACGACGCGTACTTTTAGATCTCCTATTGCTGTCATTCGTATGTCTTGAGTCCAATGGCAAGAAACAGAAAAGTCTTCAGTCAACGGGCCACCCTCCGTGGATAAGACAACATCGTCTGTTGTCGGGCGATTCGAATTACATGGGAGACTGGAACTCGGATTCCAGGCTGGAGATAGAGAGCCTTCTTCTGCTGTTGGAACCGGAGTTGTGGAACGAGTTTCATTGTGGGGAGTTGTCTGATTCGTGCTGATAGGGGTAGAAAACGCGGTTCGTTTACCGTTCCTTGCACGGCCACCAAAGGGAGTTGTGTCCTGAAGCGTAGTGTTGAGTAGTCGATCAGAGGAACTGCAGATGCGCAATGAGATGATGATACACACTTTACGTCTACCACGTCCTTGTACGGAACCCATAATTCTGAGAAACCTCCACCTGATCCGGGAGCGTAACTCAAACGCTGAACTAACAACGTCATTCGTTCATCAGTGCCGCGTGCCGTTGTCGTATCAATAGCTGTCGAAGGATCTATACCCGAAGAAAAAACGAAGGGATTGTCCGTATCATTACCATATTTTCTCGTAGTCGGGTTTGAAGAACGTCTGTCCGTCCGTTCAACCCTAACATCCTTGACGACCACCATCAGGCCTCGGAATGGATTACGTCGTTTAAGAACAACACCGCACATTCCAACCAAAGGACTCGTGTGATTCAAGGAAAAATTGTGTGCAGGACGGTCGGATAAATTTGAGCTTGAACTTCGTGGATGGTAGGATGAACGAGCGTCTGAGAATCGCACACTGTTGGGATGAACAACGGACCGCTATGAGAAAAATTCATCAGTAATTTGAATCACACAATCGAGTCGAACACAGCTCCAGCAATACAGTAACAAAGGTCTCTCCCTTAATGGTATACCACGAACATACGTGAATATATGAGGACAGAAAAAAGAAAAAAAAAAAAAAAAACACAGGGGAACGTAGACTTACGTCGACAACTTGCTCCCTTTCCTGACCTCCATCCAACATGACCAAATGAAGAGCGTTCACTTCGACCGCATCCACAAAACCACATACACCATTTCCAACCACGAATTGACCTACTGTGAACACCTTTTCGATCGTATGCCATTCCTTCACAATAAATTGTCCTGATCCTTCGATATCGTCGACCTCGATATACGTGTCTTGAACGTCGACTATAATGCAAGCACGGCTTTTCCCATCCGTGAACAATCGAGAAGAATCCCGATCCGTCCAGTGATGTATCATAACTGGTTCTCCCGAGTAGAATGCCCAGCTCCTTGGGCGCGGAGCTAGATTTATATTCTGGACGATCTGAGGATGCTCGCTTTTGATAAATATGCGCAATAGCTTGTCGTCAATGCAATCGATCGGCCGTAAACAGTCAAACGGAACCGTTTCTCGCAACAGACCGTATTCGTATTCTTGACCCCTAAAGTTGAAAAGTGTATCTTCCACTATCTCTCGTAGCAATTCCTCACCATGGATGATCGCCATGGTTGTAGCATCAAATAGCATAGGTTCCAGCGACTGTACGGGATAGGTGTCGTATGCACCGCCCTTCAAAGAAAGCATCGGCACCATAAGTACATCATATCCAGGTTGCTGAGTATCATCTGACGGCCCAATGACGAAAACAGGTCGACCCATAGATGTTCCGTATCCAATGGTACGCCATTGATCACCAACAAACAAATTCGGTTCTCGGTATTTAGGCATATATGTCATAACTTTGTGCCAGTCGCTATAGTCCACTGCAGTCAGGTCGACGCTGTCGTTGAAGACAACTACACCAGGCACAGTCTTCAGCCAGGTTTTGAGGGCTTTAGTCATATGTGCCTCAAGATAGACACAGTACGGATCGGACGGTACGTAAATCACGGATCGCACGAGCACTTGAACGACTGGAACATATTCGGAACACGCAAGTATGTTGGCCACGATATAACGACCGCGATGGCGCTGCAAAACGAAAATTAAGTTCAATGTGTCGTCACAATCTAAAAGTATAAGAGCTGTATACCCGGCATTTCATTTTCCATATATACGATTCGTCGATGGAAGTGGCGCGTCCTATTAGCGGACCGGCCGCGAGACCGGACTGAGGCAAAACACATCAACGATAGGTCTAGGGTCACTAATATCGATGAAACGCACTGCTTCGTAGTCTCGCGTTACGAATGGGGGGGAGTTCTCGAACTACACACATAAACAAGGGCGCCCGAATGAAAACAATGTCTACGCACTGAACCATGCTCTGTGGTGCAACCATCGGATTCAAGATCCCATCATCGAATAACATCGGTCAAATACGTCGATTTGGCGTGTTCACGCATAACAGCGGGTGAACGAACACGTCGTGAGCATTCCGTACCATCGACTTCATCATCTCGTGCGATGAATTGATACATTTCAGCGTCGTCAGATACTTCTTCGTCGTTGTCGTCATCTATTGCCTCTATGTCGAGGAAGGGATTATGATACTGCTGAAAACAATACATCAAATGCGTTCATGAAACATCAAACCGTCCTAATTGTAGTTACCGTCTGCTTAAAGCTGGCGTTGATCACCTTCGCTAAAATATCATGAGATTGTCCCCTCCGTTCAGTAACATCCGTCTCGTCAATTCGCCTTGGATATAATGTCAACGAAGTTTCATCCTTCACGAGAGAGGATAAATCAGCGATGTAATTGATAACCCTAAACAACTAGGCTCACTTGATGTACCGGCGAAACAGTGCACCTATTGTCAGACGTGTCATCTGATCTATCACGGCCGGTGGAGGCATGGCCATCATTTGTATTTGTTGCTTGACGCGCAGCTCTTGCAAGACCTTCCTCGTACATTTGTCTCCACTGTCGACGATGGCTTCACGTCATAACAATAAACTAAACGCGAAAACCCACTCACCGCTATCATCTCAGTCTCTTTAGTTCTTGCCATGTTATACAATAGACCTCCACGAAACAGAAGTACCTATCCGCGAAAATTTTGATAAGCAAAGTCAGTAAACGGAAGAAAAGGTGCAAACACGTGCAATTCACGTGACAAGACCGAAACAGGGTCGCCGCTGCCGCTGATTGAGTACAGCACCGCCCGCCGGTTTCACTGGGTTTCCACGGCCTGCCCGCGACGCGCTGCGACGACACTTATGCTTGCATGTCCTCCTTACATGTAAATTCTGCTGGATGCTGTGAGTATATTTAGAAGTACTTTCCTCCTCTGCACATCCATTTACTTAAATTTGAAGCCAACAAGCTCGAAACGAAGCTTATGAACAGGATTGCATACAGCAAGCATGCAGGAGAAATGATCGGAAAAGATGTTTACACCCCAGCAAATTCATCGTTTATCATACCAGGTCCATCCTTCGGGTGTGGATGCTCGTCGCTATTACAATTCATCCTCATGATTGTAACAGTAGGAAAGCCTTGTAACATATACCTGTTTCAATGCACATTAAGCTTGCCTGAGCCGAAAAATATGAAATGGCAAGCTCAAAGAGCGCTCGTTTGCACTCCCTCGGCCATTTTTGAACTTAAAAGTTGACGAAAATCGATGTCGGGACAGCTGCTTTTGGGTCTCTGATGATCTCCCCATGTTTTTTTTTTTTTTTTGCTCCTTTTGGAGTGTGCGACACCCAGTGAAATGAACGGAAAACCGTTAAACGTTAGTTTGATCAGTAGACAGAACATCGATTTACCTAGTGCAAGCCTTTATACATATACAATGTCCTTGTAAACACCGTATGTCGCTGTTGATACTAAGGATACGTGTGTTCACACTCAATGCCATGGCTTCGAAACCGATGAGAGCCCCGAAACAAACGTCACGAGTTAACGTATCCCCACGGAATGAGAATGTTTAAATCTTTGGTGGAAGGCATTGCTTTTAAGGGCAAGCAAGGTGACCCAGCCGACGGCAATGCTTATTGCACCACAGAACTCTGAGTTTCAAGGTGGGACAGGATATCGGATCCGAACCTTCGAGTGTCCAGCGAAGGTATTAACTTTCATAAACCATGCAGCCCGTTGTATTATCCAGAAATTGAACATCATCTGTAGGGCTATCGACCCTGCAGTGGGCAGTGAGGAGGGTTCCAGAACTCCTAACGTTCGAAAGAAGAGATGCCACCGCAGATTTGTTGTCAATTAGTATGGAATCTCGGAGAATGGTTTCGTAATGGACACTGTACATTTTTCTCGTCGCAGGTCAGACGTTTAATAGCGAAAATGTTGGAATCAAACTACCTGGCTTTTAGATGTGAACAGATAAAGATGCACGTTACACAGCATTAAATTTGCGCCGATTTCAATGGATCATGTAGTTACCGTCGATATACTTTTGGCATCCTCGCTTATAATATGGTCTCTTCCGGTCACGATCATTTCCCAATGACCGGAAGGGACAATCGCTTTACTCATTTCAATCAGTTTTGCGCTGAAAATCTGGTCAGCATTGTCTTTCTATGCATTCTCATGAAGGAAGACAAACCTGTTGAGGCGGTATTTACTCTGATACTTGTCCATCACGTCCTTCTTTTTACCATAGAAACAAAAGCCGCCTTCAAGAAAGGAGCTCAGTTTGGCGATTCTAAATGAAAATGTCTTGTCTTTGGCAAATGGTGTAACCAACCTCCAAGTATGCATGAAGACGGGGTCAGATGTCAGAGGTTTGGGAGGTGGGGAATGGTATCGTAATGGTAAAACATAGGAAAAACCGATCACCAACTCTGCGAGTGCTGTTAAACTCTGCGCGCTGCATTGCCTTCTTGCATGTGAGCATACAAGCCACCATTTTCGCTCCGCGAAGGAGCAATATACACCACACGGTCAACGAATGTTGCTTGAGGGTAAAGGGAATGGCATGGGCACAAGTTATCATGTTAAGCATACAACCTGCTCGCGTCTCGTAAGATTTCATGCCAAATCAAACATATGACATGGACTGGAACCAACCTTCAAGAGCGCTTGCACCGGATTGAAGGCGGTCGACGTGAGAATAATAGTACGACCACTGTCCTCGTCTTCGTAGGTCAACGTGACGATGGTACCTGGATATTGAGTATACAGTGGGAGAGGAATGCCATTGTCAAAGCACCGAGTGAAGTAGAAACTCTCGCACTTGTATGACCAATCACAAGCGGCCCAACAATCGTAGCCACATTTCAGTACGAAATTGTGAAGCTCTCACAAATGTTGACGGTTGACAAAGATGTTGAGATTACAGTCTGGGAAAACGCTCCGATCCAGAAACCGCAAAGGAATATAATCCACGATCAACACGTCTGTTCTGGCTTGAAAGTCCCTCAGGATTTCATACCGATTTTCAGTGAAGAAAGAAAGGAGAAATAGTTCAATACTATAGATTCTCCGACCGAAATCGTTGACCATCCGGTTTCCTATAGAACCGGTTTCAGCCATCAATCTGGACTTTTGAGGACCCAGATCCCGCAGTAAAAAATCGTTCAATGGACTGAGACTGAAGACAATCAGAACTTTTATTTCGGCGACTGAGTGCCACTTACAGGGGAATTCTGGACTGTCATGATGAGAAAAGAGGAGATGGGTGCACGGACACGTGCTGGAGCTTGTGACTTATATCTTTCAGTTCGAGTCGTGTCGGTTTGTATCAGCGTGACTCATCGTAATCTGATATATTTTAGGCAACCTGCAGCCAATTTTACATCGACTAAGAGCGAGTCACGGAAACCCAGTCATTTCCATTGATCGATGTAAACGTTCCTGTATGATTAACCTATATGACGGTCAGCACGGCAGTTTATGTGAACAAATTTTCGTCACCTAAGAAGAAAACCTTCAAGGAGATCAATGTCGGAAAACCCGACATTGCTGATGTTGGGTTGCTTGTTGCTATGTTTGATGATCAACACATCGCCTTGCATTAAACTTTCCGAGCAAAGCTCATACAAAGGGGTAGACACACAAACATATGATAGTCATTGTGGCCTGCTAATCACCTCGAGTCATATAGGTCATACACTGTATCGAAGTGAGTCACAGTAATCGCCGTTTCCAAGGATAATATAATCCTGACCCCGCATGGACATCACCTTTTGATGTTAATCGATACGGACCACATGGCTGGAGGTGTAGGCGTTCGAGCACAGACTCTTGCATCTAGTTACAGCTACGCACCGCGAAAATCTTTATACACAACAATCATGCATATATCAGCTGGAAATATTCAAAAGGAAACACATCGTTGTAAGCAAAGTTCATCTGCATGGTATTGATTTGATAGTGAACACCCGTATCGTTCTGCAATCGTTCACATCGTCGAAAACGATGGATTTTTAAAACCATCATCAACCATATGTGAAGGAAGGAAGGAAGGAGGGAAGGATGTTTTATTACCCGACGGTGCTCTCCAACAGAAGTGTGCCGGTGTCCGTACTACAGTCCCCCTGATGTACATCAGAACTAGCTACTTGTGTGGCTACTGTATCTGGTGAGAAGCACGTCTGCTACAGTACCGAACCATACCTACGATCTACCGCTATGGTCAAGCCCCCTCATGAGTACTTCTTCACGGCCTCGGTGGTTGGCAGGTGATAGAATAATAAAGGAACAGAGTCCCAAAGTGTAGAGATCTCATGGACAAAACGGCATATGATAGCCACGAGATCATCCGTCCACACAAGAGGAAGGAGGGGGTGCGACGGGGACCGCGCCCTTGCCTTCATACTGGGACATTGATCCCACACAGACAATAGGAATGATCTGCGTATCACGTCTGCAGGGGGGTACGGGCATGCGAATAGAACACGTGGGACGTCTTCAGTGTCGCTTGCACACATCCTATATAGACCCATTCCCTACTGATACCATGCCACTTGCCACGCTCAACAGCCAGCTGATAGGGGACCGTCAGAGCCCGCATCAACACGATCCGATGGACAAGCATACGAATATCCAAGTAGAGGGGGAGAAAGCAGAAACGGTGCCGTTGCATTCCTAGTAACGGACAACCAGCAGGTAAGCGACGAGAGAACCAACGATCGTCCACGATCTCGGTCTTCCATATAAACACGTTATCGGATCAAAAAAACGGCAATGACGCATCATCTATCGACGAAATCAAAATTACCTCTATGTCATTACGCTGCTTGTCAGTGATACTGGAATTTCTTCTTTCCCTCGTAACCGTTGACTTCAATATTCGATATAACAAGTACAAGTGTCATCCTCTAGGTGCCACTTGAACTGCATTGCGCATGTATAATTTGTTCTAATAAAATAAAAACAGGCACGATGGCAATGACACGTGGACTGTCACACACAGCGGAGGCCCGTGCATTTTAGCTGGTAAAAAACGAAACCTTAAAAGTTTTTGATTTAGCGATGCCTTTCTCGGCCCTGAAAATGCCATCAATAAAACGGTATGAAAAACTTTTCCCCCTATGGAACAATGCACTTAAGGTACCTTTTCGTTTTACAGCGTGCAAAACAATGGTGTAAAAACTTAAGCTGAAATCGAAACCATTTAAGGTCCTGTTTTAGGCGATTGAAAATGCACTAACCTCTGCAGTGACACAATTAGAAAAGCTCGGAAAAAAAGGACGTATAATACGCGCCTGACATCGAATAAATAAGCCGGATACGCAAACACGTGTCGACAAACTCTTCATAGCAGCCTTCAAGCACTATGGATTTCGGCTACGACCCCGTATACGTTCGCTACATGCTCCGTAATGACTTCGCCATTCAGCGCAAAATTACTGAAAAGGATGATGAGCTATCAACATATAATGATCAGTGCATGCACGAGTTCTGGGACGGCGAACGGATGGAGGAGGTATGCGACAGATGGGATGAAATGGAGGATGTCAGAGATGGAACTGATATTTTTTACGAAGAGCAAAGGAAGGCGCTGAAACGTGATGCTAAACTGAAGAACAGACGTAAGATTTTTTTTTTTTTTCCCAACAACATCGGGTCATGACACTGAGTACCACATTCGCAGAACAGAAAACGCATGCTGTGAAAGCCCCCCTAAATGCCGAAAACAACAACAGTGCTTCAGAAAATCCGCACCTCCCTGCCAAGCTTCAGTGCCACGTCATATCCCTATACTCGAAGATGGCAGATCTAAAGACGTACCGTCTTGTAAACTGAGAATGGAATCGCGAGGTCATATTCCACACCCCGCTATTTTCGTTTCTCAACTTCTCTGATCCCCATAACATTAATCCCAGTCAATCTCGTCACATAGAATATTCTGCGTCTTTGTTCCTAGTCTCACATGGCATCAAACACAACGTAACCACTATAACCTTACACAATTGGCAGCTGGATACGCACTGCTGGTATCTTCATCTACTCCAACAAGTGCACACAGTTCGAATTGTCGATTGTCAGCCTTTGGAATGGCTTTATTGCATCCCAGCAAGCGTCACAAAACTAGTGATAAGGAGGACCGATATCCAGGTGTTTCCAGGCCTGTACCAACTGGCAGCACATAATTCGCGTCTCACAAGTCTTACGTTGGACAACTCGAATATTTCCTGCACTGTACGTGTCGCATTCAATACAAATATGCCCTTTAGTTGATACGGATGCAGATAAGCACAGATCTCGACGAAGGCAATGAAACCCGTCAACTGTGGAACGCTGAACATGGACTTTGGTTCGACGAACTTGAGTACGATGAGCGGCTTGAGTCCGACAGGTCGAAATTGTCCCTTGCATCATACAAGCCAATCATACTCAAGGAACTTTCGATCTACCACGATTCAGATGAAATAACTCGAAAAGACAGATACAGATCTATTGAGGAGTTGTTGTACATGCTAGTAGGAAACGGGATTACCGAACTTTCTGACAATCAACTGGGCACGTCGTCTCTTCGAATCAACGGCACCACGCTTACGACACTACGCTGCGGATTTGGGGGGAATACGATTCCTTATATCCGAACGGACATGGGAGAGTCTGAACGAATCCCTGTCCGACCTGACAATAAAAGGTGTGTTGATCAATGTCAGATCCTATGTTTAAAGCTGAACGACCTGATTTCACTAGGAGAAGACTATCCCGACGCACACCTGAACATCCGAAATCTCTCTATGTTATCCACACTTTGCATCGAAATAAACTTGGATAGCGATGAAGGCATATCATGGCCGCTAACCATTGCACGTCAATGGACCTGTCATCGCAAAACCAATTTCTATATATACGTATATGAAGAACATCCATGGTCTTCGATGGACATGCGTTTCTGCAATCTGCGCATCTATGATGTGCAGGTAGACGAATGGATAGCTTGCAGCAGCTGGCATGTTTGGTGGTTGTTCTTGTTTGACTGGCTAACGTCAGAATGTTTCACAGCAAGTCCTCTTAATGGTGGAACCAAATTTCAAGGGAACCTTCACATTATATTTATAATGATGAATTTGACAGAACCGCCTTGTATTATAGATAAAGCTTCACCGGTTGAATATGCTAATGGGCTTGTTACAGCATTTGCGAAATGTTATAAACTTGTCGCTGACCTTTTCACTGAAGTAGATGTCATATCTTACGATTGTCACAGAGGTTGAAATCTATAGATATAGCATTAGACATATACATGTAACAAAAACATAGAGAGACACATACACGCGCACATATATATGTATGGTACGGATTTCAGCAAGAATGTACATAACCTCGCTATTGGGAACTGTAGAATAGCCCATAACTGGATATGGCGAACAAGCGCGTAGGCAGGCCGGTTAGAAGTTATGGCTGTATCAGCTACATTTTGACGACGTCGGTGTTGGTGCCATTGTCGTCGGTTAAGGTCGCAATTCTTCGGACTCGTAACCGGGAACGACCGTGAATAAGTTGTTCGATTGATAACCGATCCACGACAAAAATTTATCTTAAAGGTCTAGAGTGGTGGTACAAGTATTACATGCAGTCTTTTGGACACGGTTATGGCCAAGAGTAAACCATAGTATCGAACCTACAGTTCTCGACCGTAATAACGACGCAGACCAAAATGGTATTGATAAATAGACCTCGACGTCCCGATAAGCACATATTACCACTATGAGCGCAGAAAACGAAAGGAAGGAAGATGCAGTTCACCCCTAAGTACACAAATGTATCCAGCAATGATACGTCCACTACTCACTAAGTGGAACGTCCAAGACTACCGAGAAGTCACCCGGTATAATGTTCGTCATATAGACGCCATCTACAAAACCAGATAGTCGAATGTCATGTCCCATAACCTGACAAATCGCCAACGTCGCGATGACTTCATCGGTCAAACAAGAGAATTGAAGAAACGGAGTACTGGCATTGATTGATACCGCGATCCGATCCAATATGTTTGAAGGCGGAAAATGTCGATGTTTCACCATGTCTGCAAGATGAGCACAAACAAAGTTTATCTCTTGCCAATCAAAGTGAAGGAGGGAATGGGCGATAGACACATTGAATTGAGCTAAAGCGGGGGCAACACAGTAGATATGCGAGCCCCTAATCTTGACGACGGATAAAGCAATGACAATATCATGCAATATGTCATCACATGCCTGAAACCATCAAGTGAATGTGAAGGAAAGCGTCGTTAACATCGGCAACTCTGATAGGATGTCGAAGATAGAATTGTTTATGTGAGTGTCGATCACTGACAGTTCAGTCAAATGTAGATGACATTGTGATCGAAGAATCAGGTCATGCACGGCAGGAAAGCAATCACCGTCTGTAAGAAGGACCAAGCCGTTGGGAGGAAAACTCTCGATGACAATAGTCTCGACTGCAGGCAATGTGACGCTTCTAAACATGGCCCCCTGCGACGCGACGAAAACATGAATGTCATGACATTCAACGACTGGCTGTAAGGGCTCGAATTGGATCGATATATCGCATTGATACACCCCTCGAAAACTCTGTAAAACCGGCGAAGCATGCAGATTGCAAACAATGATATTGTGGACGTCTTGAGTGGCGTAGCAATCGCATGCGTCATCATACGAGGTTATGTTTGCACTGGGAATATCAAAAGTGGTCCTTGCGTCAAATCCTGCAAAAGCGATCGACTCGAGAAGCGGCGCCACAGCAAATGCGCTAACATGACGAGGGGATGAAATGATGCCAATCGCCTGGACCACACATCGACGAAGGATTGGTAATCGATCTGTAAAGACAGAAAGCAAAGGTACGAACGGTGAAGGGATATGTAAATCGATGTACTGAAGACGTCGCGACTCGGCTAGCATAAGCAATGCCTCGGAGAGTGACGATACCGCGACTTCATCATCCGAAGCCATAAACATCACCGTGAGGGGTTTTTGCTTGGATCGATGCAATGCCATGGCGGTCAAGTCACCCCAGCATCTAGTGACGCCTCGACCAGTGCTCGGAGACACCGTGATTGCCATATGAGACCAAAATAGAGGGCACATGTCGATAGCGATATATCGCCACTGGCGACACACATGAGAAATGACAAAAGCAGGTGCCTTCTTCTTCCCAAGTGGAAGACAGTAACTGACGTCGTGATAAATCTGGGCAAATATGACGAGCCAAACCTCTGGCGGCGTACGACGGCCAGCCGGCTTCAAAGGCAGGAAGGCAGTTACGGGTTGTCCTATAGATTGTTCTCGACCAAAAAAATACATGGATGGTACACGGATGGCCATGTCAGCAGGTCCAAGTTGCGTCAGGCTTTCGGAAGGTTCTGATATGACGACTTCTCGCTCTACGGACGCTTCTCGATCAGGAAGATCTGTGGATAGTGCACGAACTGCTGTTATGGTAGACCTGAATTGCGTCGAGCTTTCAGAAGGCCCAGACGCATCAATATTTCCGAGTACATCAACAGATGCATCAGCACACTCGACGCACTAGAATGAGACAGGAACTCAGTTCGATGCTGACAAAACGTGAGCAGGATGAACCTGGACACTCACCTCGAGCACAGATGCATCCGACGGATCTGCCGTTGCATTCACCGGTTGGTCTCCATGCTACACAGGGATTAATAGGTTATCAACAGGATGTAAAAATGCTCACTTCTTGAGCCGTTGTCACGTAAACAACTGTTTTCTCAGCAAGTAAACGGTCAGGTGTACCGACCTCCAGTTCATTCATAACCTGAACGACGATAATCAGAATCGAAAAGTATCGCGACTCATAAATAGGCGGCACTTGCAGAATCAACAGCTCGAATATAAGGTCGACTCGACGAAAGTTGATTGACCGTATTATTAGAGTCCTGCAGAGTATCACAGTCACTCCTGATGTAAGAAAGGTCAACACATCAATACGTACCCGAGATACCATATTAGCCAATATATTCAGGATCCTTGGATTTGAGGGGTTCTTCGCGACGCTGCGACCGTAAAGGGTGGACTGCCTATACTCTTACGGTTCGTTCACAGCTGCATTTATACTTAATCAACACATGTCGTATAAAACGATGCCATCGCGTATTCGCTGTATGGGAATGGACGAGACAGCAGCATTTACACCAATAACAATAGGTTCCCTAGTACGATCATCACGCTTTTTCGGAATCTTCTGTCATTACCTCTGCCCTACTTGAATGGGTATTCACCCCTATTACATAGGAAGAAGCAGGGAAAGAACAAAAGAAAAAAAAAAAGGGGGGGGGGAGGTGCAGGGGGCGGGGAGAAGAAAATATTACCCTCTATTTCCGGTTTTCGGTATAATGGGGGTAGAAACCAAAAATGCGAGCATGCACACCAAATGACGAAGTTTTCACTCGATCTTAAAGATCTGACATCCGATCGGTTCCTTACGAATGTTCTGTTCACCTTATTAATTTGCCGAGTCTCGACCAAACAACTGACCAGAACTACTCTTACAAGCGAGCTGCCAATAACAATAACAGATGCAATCCGAAAATATACAGCCCAGCTTACTGCAAAAATATCGAACCAAGTGGGACGATGGAATGTAAGTAATGTATCTAAGATATTATCTTAAACGGCTACACCGTAACGTTATGTAAGTCCCGATAGCTGGAGAACCGTACCAAAACGATGCCCAACATTACCATTTAGCATTGACTCCATGTCTTGAGTGTACGCACCCTTCGTGTGGCCTCTCCAATCAAAGCGTCACCTATTGTCAGCATTCGGGGACCATCGATCTATTGCGACGCAGCTCACCGCTGCTTACAGTTCCATCCGGTCATCCATAATATATTGAAAGAATAAAGAATATGTGGTACCACATAATGTATCAATGCCATACGCGCGAAGTCCATGATAGACGATATACCATACATGTGTGTGTTATGATGAAGAAGTACAGTGCCATCACATCCTCAGACTGGCTGTTGGACGAATGATCCATCCCAGCGCGCAATATACTGCAGAACCGACGATTTGATTGCATCTGAAATTACGTAGGTAAAAAATACAAAGTCGCCTCAGTAAGGTTTGAAAACGAAGAGATAACGTGCCAAGAAGAAACATCAAACTAAAATGCAAGGAATTCATGAGTAACCTGCAAACATGACAGATCAAACGAACGCGCCGATGCACACAACCAGTCACAGCACGTACCGAAACACAAACGCTCGAATACCCATGGACCTCAGTAATATCCACCAGGACAGGTTCGATGCTTGTCCGATTCTACAACGACTTGACCGCTCTTGCACACTAAATCCCACTTCCATTCGCAGAGGCTTGTAGCATAAGAAAGGGGTGACTGAAGACCGATCTTCTTGACAGGATGGAAAAGAGGATTCGTGGTGCGAACGTACAATGCTTCAATAATATCTGTATCATCATCCACATTGAGACCACCCTCGTATCCAAAGAAAAACTCGTGCAAATTCGGGAGGAAAGACGGTTCCTGCAATGCCTCCCGAAACAAGGGAGTACACGGATGAGGGGTTCGAATACAAAAGGCGGTCAAATTCGGTGTATGGCAAAGGAACTCGATCATCAGGGAGCAGTGATCATTCATGTTAATTAGACAATCGCCGAGGTGAATGTGCAGTTCCATGATTGACGTGACAGGAGCACGAAGGAGAGGATAGGTAACAACGAAATGGGATCCGTCGTAAGACAATATAACTGTGGTGACCTGGAACGCAAAAATCTTGTCCCACACAATCGGAATAGTCTGCCAATTCTCCGGATCATGGAGAACCAGTTGACGCAAAGACGGAATTGTAACTGGATCAGGATCGTCGTCGATATCGTCGATATCACAATTACAGATCAAATCCAGCGTCTCTAGCCTCCCCATCTGCGCCGTTCTCTCGAGAACTGTTGACAACTGAGAATACAGAGATATGGAAAACCGAGTGATGGAATTGAGAGTAGTAGACGCAAAATAAAGGGACCGGAGTGGCAGCTCGTGTATCCATAGACATTCAAGATTTGGCGCGAAGGTGAAAGCATTGAGGGTAAGGTCCTGATACATGTCGTTTGTTTCCAAACTCTCGGAATGGTAGGATGCACCACGTATTGAAAGAGACTGTAAACAAGGAAAAAAACCTTTGCATACAGACAGGAACCGACAAGCTGATGGGCTAGCTTTAATCTTCAACGACCGAATCCGAGGAGAAAATGGAACGAGGACCGGGAAGACACTATTAACCATCGAATCTCCTGGATAACCTTCAATCGTCATGTCGACCTTAAAAGGTGCTGCTCTGAGCAACTGGCTGGATATAAGATATGAGGTTCCAACCGATCCCATAAATGCTTCGTCACGGCCGAGATCCAGCCTTACCCTCATCCACAACCTGCCCATATTCATCGCCAAACTCCTCCAACGGCCACAGACGTGTGACAGAGTCCACGGCATCCCTCTGACGTCGATGCTGTTCCATGAGGACTCCGTTTCTGTGCAGTGCTGAAAAATCATCCCTACAACGTCGTCGTTGACCCGCCGCATCAGATGCATTATCGTCCGGGCGTCTTCAACATTGGTGATGGCAAGTTCCAATTGCCCGTCAAGGTAATCCACGATGGCGCGAGCGCAAATCAGCCTCTGAGATAACTTCTGCATGTCCTCCCGTCCACGTTCAACAACAGACTGGAAATACATATACTGAGCTTCTGAAGGTGCAGCATTGGACACCAAAAGCTTCGCAGTACCAATCGTACAAGGAAACTGCAATGGGGCAGAAAGAAGATCAAGAAGTAGATCATCAAACGACTTGTCTCCCACCCCTATAGACTTCGAGGTTTCTTTTTCCTGGTCCACGAACGATGAATTAGCATATCAGCGAAAATGAAGATAAATGTCGGAAAACTGAGGGGAAAAAAAAAGGATACAAGGAACGAAGAAAGACGGCATACTACTAAACCAGGGCGACACAGACATACATGTACAAGGGACTCACCATATTGACGACGTATGCGACGGAGAACTTGAAAGTATCTTCTTTTTCTTCACAACGAGCCAGATCCTGTTGCCAATCATACATACATAAATACATGTGCGGATCTACAGGTACGTTGATATCAACGTAGTAATTATATATTACAGAGTCTTAAAGAGTCAGCACGTAGGCGATAAATGCTCAAAGTACACCGTAACATCTCTCAAGAACGACTATCACCTCGATGATTTCGATTAACCGGTCGCTGAAAGCTACAATAAATACTATATTTTATGTTCAAACCATAACGAGATACATGTATCCCCATCAAGTAGTTTCCGATTGATCTGCCGAGATCAAAAGATTCATTGTAGGCCATCAGATAGAAGAGAAGAAGGAAGGTGATTCTATTGATCATCGCTACTTATATATCGCACAACAAATATCATACTGACAATGTCCTCAACGTGTTATCGCTTGAGCTAAAGTTCCCATAGAGCTTACAAAAAGTAGCCCCGACTATACGAACATGATACATCGATTTCATTTTCAAATACTACGAAAGGCCAAACACAAAACATTCATGTCAACCCCACAAAGCTTGACATGACGATGATCCGAGTCGTCGCGCGACTTCTAGCCCTTCATTATCGAACATATATGTCTGCACATGCACCTGACACTGTAAATTGCCGTCAGCCATGGATAAAGCTCGATGAAAAATAACAAGCCAAGAACAAAATAAAATGATAATGATAAAAACCCATAAGCGCTGTCAGTAACTAACTGGGTGAATAAAATCGTGATCTAACAGTTGAATCACCTACATACAATGCCATATACCTACTGATTCACATGAAAGCATATAAATGCACTCGTGAGACGAAACAGATCGGCCCTATATTGTATGGCAGTACCTGGTAACAGATACATCTATCGACGTACTCTGATTTTATGCTCTATGCTCTAAAAAGTAACACCGGGATAATACTAGCCGCTGTTTGAACATATCCGAGAACATTAAATTTTAGAAAGCAACCGCTAGTCCCGGTTTGATTTCCTACATTTCAGAGACGGCGGAACCGATTCGAAGTATTGAACTGTCCCTAAATCAGTACAAGTTGGGATGCACAGTAACCGGTATCCTTTCGGCAATGTCGATTCTACATCTTCTGACCTTCGCTAGAGGACGCTGGTCTATCTGAGTGCTAAAGACGGGATCGGCCATCAGGTACAACTCCTGTGTGAAAGGCATCTCCGCGCTTACGCAGACACGGTGTCTGGATCGAATGGTGCACTTGCAGATATTGGTACAACACAGATACCAACGTTGCCACTAACATTCCCCACTGAAGGACATAAAAAGAAACATTCTTGTCGTTGCCATTGACCATGGTCTCAAGACCCACTGGACACAAGTTCAAACAGACCTTTAAGGCCGTTGATACAATGACTAAGCGTCACAACGTGTGATTTCATATTCCCATACCAACACTAGCTCCTTTTAAACAGCAGAATGCATCAGCGATGTACAGTACTTCGCACACAAGCTATTCAAGCATTTACTCCATATCACAATTATGGTTATAAGAGCTCGATTAATACAACCTACAGACCACGATAATCCGTACAATTTCTTACATCAACTCCTACCGCGACAGTCCTAGTGATTTCCAACTCGGTCCTAAAGGATCAGTACGTATCAACAATGGCATTGACGAACCGGATTAGAGACGTACGATCGACCTTGACAGTTCCCGACAGCAGAAACCCCACTACGGAAAAAAGTGGAACCTGCCGCTAAAGACGGGAATTCCAGCGTTCCCATCGCTGCTTACAGAAAACGCTGGCTTCAAACAGGCCGCGAAAGTATCCCACCAAAGCTTGCAACGAACCAGACATACTGTTTTACAAGCACCCCAAGGATCATTATTCTAGGCGAACACAATGGACGAATCACTTTGGGCGACGTACCACTTAGATATGACATCGAATATTCTTTGAAAATCGTCAGAGAAATTAATTTCGAAGACTTACTCAGAACGTAATCATCCAAACTGAACAGCCGTTGCATTAGTCACACACGAACCTAAACGCATACCAGCTTAAGTCGTATCCCGGCAGTGAAAACATACTGCCAAGCGTCAAACATGTAACACTTTGACTCCGGCTTTCTCAAATAGCTGACATAATACTGAAACCATTTCCCAGACGAAGACGAAGTTTTCGCACGAATCTAGCATCCACCTGACGCGAAAAAAAAAAGTATCTGCGTAGCTCAAAATCACCTCTCTCATTTGCAAATCGACATCCTCTGCGAGCCAAAGGGGCATGACATACAATACGGAACTGTGACTGTCAGAAGAGGAATACTGGATAGATAGTTCAAGAAGCGGGACCGAATCGAGACTCTGAACCGGATACAGGGTATTTGGAAGACCATCCATTGAACACCAAGCACGACCGCTACGAGGTGTCCTGTCCACGAGGGCTCTTTCCTGTCGTGTCATATATGATGCAGAATGCTTCGTAGACCTCGATTCACCTTCTCAGACACAATGACATGATACTACTGATAGATACATCAAAAGCGACAACGCAACATAATATTACATTAAATCGTTGCCAGAGAAAGATAAAATCATATAGAGCCAGCGAAAAAGGTACGTTTAAGAATGGAAAGAATACCTATACGACTCATAACTAATTATACTAACATCTGTTGACACCCATGTTGTATAACCATTTTCCCGTCTGAAACTGTGGTATGACGTGATAAATCCATGAGCGCCCTCATACAACGTACGCTCTTCGGCGAAGGGGTCTTCATCAGGAAGTGATTTGGACACAAACACGACATGAAGATCACCCCCGAAACCACCAGTTAACGTGTCGCGCTTGAAATGAGGGAAAAGAGTGATCTCGAACTCTAGCCACCACTCAGGCCAGTCCTGACAGTGATCGGAATCTCCCCATCAATCTTGATTGAGATGTTCCCTCGATAAGACATCCCACGGTGTGTCGTGATGAATGTAAAGCCAGAGACCCCCTTTTAACTGACACGTCCAAGTCGAAACACATTCTGCCAACCACGAAAACAAAGTCGAGAAGTGATAATCCAAGCGGAGTTTACTGAGTCGTGTAAAGCAGTCTAGGTCGATAATCATCACCCATAACACTCCCGATACTTCATCAAACAAAACATGAGAAAAAGATATTAAAAAGAGTGCATGATACAAAGATTACAACTCACCCCCTACGGTCAAATCAGTAACATGCCGCCCAAACTGTTCCCATGTCTGCGGATCCACCAGCATAGTATCCTCGAAATGGACACGCAGTTTGGTGATAAAACGCCCGTCAATTCCTCTGGGAAACGTTTCGCTGGGTCGAATGCGATGAGTGAGCCGTCCCTCGATATCGCCACCCAACCAAAACATAATAAACTGGAATAAAGACTTTCCGTCCATCAAATCCGCAAACACGTCGCTGTCTTGATATACCGCCAATTCTGATAACACGGCTGTTCCAACTTGGATATCGAATACATCTTGTACCACACCCGAAAGCCCGTACCTCGTTCGCCATAGTTCGTTGTCATTATCGTTGGGATCGTCACACATGAACTAACGAAAAATTATTAGTGCATGGTAAAGTAGCTGAAGCGCTCAGAACTCTCACCAGACCTACGACCCGCGCCGAATCCAGCATCAAACAAGTTAAGCAGCTGGGCCGCTGGAGGAGATGCTGGAACCCCCCTACGACCTCGATGGAAGTTCTCACAACCATTAGATGGGTGAGAGAACTGGGGAGACAGTATAACCATCTTAAAGTCCCACATTCGATGATCCTGACGTGAGTCATGGAGGTCAATTGATGAAGGAACTAACAATGGTCATTCAGCATCCATCTGTACGCGGTAATACTAGTGACGCGGTTCTCAATACCATGATGAGACAAAAACATGCCAACATGAAATTCGATTCATTCGCGCACAAGGGATATGTCCATATCGTCCTCAACGGTGAAAAGGAGGTGACGAAACAGACGTGTCCAACGAAGTATCTCGTCGTTCCAAGACTGACAAACCAATCGCATCGATTTAAGAGAAAAAATGGACGATACCATGCAAATTACGTGCCATTGGAGCTCAGTAGAAATTCTAGGACCAATGAGAGGACGCCATGCCAAAGCAGACAGGACAGATTCACGACGGACAAGCTCGTCTACAGTAATAAATCCATAGTCAACACCAAGGAAAAAAATACAAGAAGATCAAATAAAACATGCACACCAGTTCGCGAAACAGTTACCGCATCTGCTGTTTTTCTCTGTCTACCGACGTAGAATCCTTCCCGACCATCGTGAATGTCCTTGAGACACTTTTTGACCACAAGAAACCTTTGTATCTTGGAAGGCTGGGCAAGATACTGTTGGAGATATGTATCGTTGTACTGCCCATCTTCGAATGAATCCGGCATTTCGAGTCACTTGGAGTAAAGGACAGGACAAAAGAACACTCACTGCATCCGCCTTCAAATAATCCACTCAATGTAATAGCCCATTTGACTGTCGATCTCTGCCGAATCGAGATGTGAACAATACTAAATGTATTGTACTACAATATCTATTCGGAAAATAATAATAATAACAAGAAGAAGAAGGCATATATCGACCCCTGAGACGAATGACATCAAGGAGGCAGCCGACAGGACATTGGCGACGTCTTACGACGATCAACAACAACCGACGCACGAAGCGTGCCTTTAACCCATCCGAAATATATACATACATGGAAACGGCGTCACCAATCTGCAACCGGTCTGGCAGAAAAGCACCTAAAATTATCTCAGACATGAAGCTACCATTTGTATGACACGAAGGAATACAACCAACCACAAATTTCTACTCACCGATACAAATCCTTTATTTTCTTTATTTGCTATGCTCGACTTATCAATAACGTAACTAATACGAGGGTACATGTTCTTGAGTAGTGATCACTAACCTTATCTAAAGTGATCGGACATCCTGCCAGGCTCGCCCTTGCCGCGACCAACGCTTGACTTGCTTCCATATGCCAACACTACATCAAGGCGTGCCTCAAACAGACACACAACTGTCATGTGGTTCTCTGTACGGTGTTTACAGGTACACAGGAACAAATGCTCAACGCTGGCTCGCGAGACAACATTCTAAACGTTGGTTAATAGGATGCCCGTCTTCCCAGGAGGAAAAGATCAGACCCCTTCCAACTAAACAGCAAACAATGCCACGGAGTATCTCACAGATGAAACATGCCTGCACGACGACATCTTGTCAAAAGCACGGAAAAAATACCGTTAATCATGCCGCATGTGAACAGTTAAAGAGACCTCACGAGTCACGCATGCTCCAACGCAGAATTGCTATGACAAACATCGAGTACATGAAAAACATAAGACAAGCATGATGCGATACTAACCTCGGATAGTCGCTTACGAGTTCAGATGCTATCCCCCAGATACAGGGTTGCGAATCCGTGCTACTTCGACCTCGACGGCCCTATGTTACTCTGTTACTCGCAGCGATAGTTATACTGAACAAAATACATCCGCCCTTATGAGGATATTCGAACCTGCTACTACCGTCGCAGAAACTCGGTGTAGTTGGCACCGATACAAGATCCAAATAACAAATGGCTAGACCCACAGTCATGGCATAGTCTATCCAGAGAGTGAAAACAAACATTCTACCAGTATGATTGGTCACGACGGATCATCCTCAATATACGAATGAATATAAATGACAGTCTGGAAAAGTTCGGACCGACGAAACACCGGAATCCACGCTCGAAATCTAGAACCCTTCTGATGTTATGCGAACTGGAAATGTCAATCAAAATAGGGACTCGATGACCCGGACTGACAGGAGCAAGAAATGGACTGACGTCGACACACAAATACCAAGACCAAACAATATCCAAAGCATACAAAAATAATAATATCGAGAGATGAATGAAGATGAAGGAAGAACACAAAATAAAAAGAAGGACGTGCCTAATTCAATCGGTACCGATGCAGATTGATGACCATCAGGATATAGAATCAACTTTACGGTCTCAGCGAATAAATATACCAAACGGATATCATTTGTTCCTCATAGCTATGAACATCACCTAGATAACTGATACGACTATTGCACACAACTATAACATCAATGTCTACAGCCCTGAACCACCAAAAACATGGCGTTCAGCCATTAAGACTTGTTACACATGAAAATATGACAGACATACTATGATGATATTAATCCACTACACTTGCACGGGCTTTCAGTTATCCAAGTCAACACTGAAAGAATCGTCGGTGACGATATTTTTCATGTAATCGCCATCAATGCAACCAGCAACATGATAGCATGCCCCATCTGACGACATTTAACCAAACGCATGATAACCTCATCAGACATATGAGGAAAGTCCAGAAAAGGACTGCCCACTTTGACCATAACGCTGAATTTTCCCATGTGACCCATAAGACGGGAACATTGACCTTCCACCATATCCACAAAATGAACGCAAACAAACCCAATACTTCCTCGACTGTCATCCAATGGTTCGGAGGCGGTGACAACAATACGAAGTAACACAGGTGCCACACGATAAGGACCGATCACATCCTCACCAACGATAGCGGACAAAGCAACGATGATATTATGAACGACAGCGTCGCATGCCTCATACCACCGGGTGAAACCAAGTGCCAGAGTTGTCAGATAACGTAGTTCCGTCAAGATATCAAATATGGCATAGTAGGTGATGCAGGTGTCATATATCGACAATTGTTGCAAAGTCATATAGCACTGAGACCTGATGACAAGATTGTACACGGCTGGTAAACAGTCACCGTCCGTAAAATCCAGTATACCATCAGGAGATTTGCTTTCAATTATGATGGAATGGACGGAAGGCAGCATCACGCTTCGAAACAGGGCACCCTGGGATGCAGCAAAAACACGAACACTGGGACATTCCACCGGAGGCTCGACAGCATGAAAACGGCTCATCCAAAGACACTGATAAACGGCCCAAAAAAACCGTACACGAGGAGATGTTTATGGATGATGTACGATGGAGTCGTGAACACCTTCACCGACGCGGCAATCACGAACATCCTCATAGGATATAATAGACGAGCAAGGAATAGAAAACGTAGACCCTGGACCAAAACCGGTGAGAGTAAGCTGTTTGAGTCGAGGCGCTATAGCAAATGCATCAGTTTGGCAATCTGCAAATATGATATCGCCCATAAAATGAACGGTACACCGACGAAGAATGGGTATATGGCCTACGAGCGCTGAAAGGAGAGGAATCAACGATGAAGAGAGATGCAATTCGAGATTCCACAGGAGTTGCGAGCGAGCCATAACCTGACGTAACACTTCAACGAGATGCGGCCACACACATTGACGGTCTGACCCAATGAACACGATGCTGACCTCTGTACCCTTTGAACGGTTCAAAGCCATGGCTGTCAGCTCTGCCCAGCCTTTAGTATGACCTCGACGTTCGCTTGAACCAGCGTCAATGATCAACGTAGACCAAAACCTCACGCACGATTCAATGGCGATGTCTCACCATTGACTACATACGTGAGAAATCACGAACGCCGCACTCTTCTTCTTCCCAACCTCAAAATAATAGGTTGAAACGTTACAAATCTCCGAAAACACTGCCATCCAAATTTCTGGAGGGATCCGATGAACGGGCGATTCCCGAACACCAATGTCGAACATACCCCGCCCTTGCTGCTCGGCGGCACCAAAAGAAAGAGGGACTTGTAACAGTAAAAAATTAGACTTGTCCACGAAATTAGGCTGCACCTAGTGATGTCCAGGTCGGGTCGGGCCGGGTTTTTCAGGCTTGGGCTGGGCTTTGGAGGGTCAGGCTTTGACAAAGTGTGAGCCCGAGCCCTGAGCCCTCCAAAGCCCTCCTCCGGGTCAGGCCTGGGTCGGGTCAGGCTTGGGCTTTTGGCAGGGCTTTTAGCATCTATATGCATGAGATGAGGTATATGTGACATTCTTATGCTAATTTTTGCTGTAAGTTGTCATATTGAGGCTTTGACATGACAAAAGAATCATACTCACCATCTATAAAGCTATTTATAGGATATTACCACAACTGACCAGGGCTCGGGCTTTCCATAGCTTGAGCCCGAGCCCTGAGCCCGCCAAAGCCCTCCACCAGGGCTGGGCTTTTTAGGGTCGGGTCAGGCTGGGTCAGGCTGGGTCGCAGGCTTTAAGCCTGACCTGGACATCACTAGCTGCACTGAACAGATAATATGATCTGAAGTAGCGAACATTCCAGTAGACAGGGTGGCCAACCCAATGCGTCCATGAGCCTAAACAGAAGAAGAAGAAAAACCCCCCCCCCGTTAACCGACCGTCAAAGCAATACAAATGATGCACACCAAGTAGGTGGGTATATTAGACAACACATCCGCCTTATCTGACCCCTGTTGACTGTACTGAGGAACCAATGTTCAACCTCTCAAACCAAATCCCGTTCAACGAATAACACGTACGTCTTGAACAGGCGAGATGCGAGTATATTTCACAATACTATAATAAAATTCTTGATGAAAACGAGGGCCATCCGCGGTCTGTATAAATATCGCCATTAGACAAAATATTGGTAGGCAGATGATACTTACTGCTTCAAATTGTTCAGAATGCAGGTGAGTACAAATCGCGCTGTGTTGATCATAAATCGAATTCGTATACTAGATTATGAGCACAGTTAACACGGATATACAGTATGGCCGCCAAAATACGCACCATAAACGACGATCTAGCGCTCATTTTAGAATACCCAAACTTCCTTGAGTAGGACGGCAGACAAAAGATGTGCGTTTAAAGCCTGGCAGAATGTAACTAAATTGGATTCTATGTTTGTACGTGTAGAACATCTGCCCAAACTCGTTGACTGCCTTAACATACCCGCATCATCAAAATTGTCATTACACTTACAATAGCCATAACAATATCGAAGATCCGAGGCCTAATACATTTGTTCGATTTTTCCATTTTCTTTTACCTCTTTACCCCCCAATCACACCGGTCCTTTTCTATACTCCACAAAGGCACGGTTTCGTTGCCTTCCCTGGATGTCAACAACACTACATCGCTACACGCAAACAGGTTAAGTACACTGACCGCCGACCAGGTTACAATCTTACCGAGGATATGTCAGCAATCTAGGCAACCGTTTACAATCCTTCCGCCTTGCTACTCAAAAAGTCAAGACTCGAATATAAACGTGAGGAACCATCCAATGTCAAACGATCAATGTAAACGCCAGCACCTGTGGAACACTCATGCGTTATACTCAATTGTCGAACATTCTACATACTATACAAGCGCCTTACGAAAATATAAATCACAATCTTTAAACGACTGCATGACGCGTGACTGCTACTGACTGTCTGATTCCAAGGATTCGAGCATCTATCAAGATGTAAACGACAATACGTAGCCCTCCACCGATAGTATCGAATCATCATCCCAATTGTTGAACGTATCAGATCTTAACGTTCAAAATAACAAAAGGGAAAATTGTCCACCTCCACAACAACTTGACTGTTCCTACACAACACATCCCACTTCTGCCTGTAGAGATCTGTAGAGTAAGAAAGAGATGATCGAAGACTGATCTTTTCGACTGTGCGGAAAGCAGGATTCGTGGCACGAATGTACACAGCCTCGATCAACTGAGCGTCACCTTCCGCATCAACGCCGCCCTCGTATCCAAATGATATCTCACGCAAATTGGGGAGGAAATGCGAATCCCGAGATACCTCTCTGAAAAAGAGACTACAATGAAAAAATGTTCGAATGCAAAATGTAGCCACATTCGGCGTATATCGAAGGAAGGAAATCATCTGGGTAGAATGATTATCTGAATTGTCCATGAATTTGCCAACGTGAACATGTAATTCCATGATGGACGCAACCGAAGCGAGAAGACTCGGATACATGACCACGGAGTATTCTCCTTGATAAGATAGAACAACCGTAGTAACCTGAGACACATCGACCTTGTCCCACACCACCGGGATGTTCTGCCAACCGTCAGGATCGCGAAGCGTCAGTTGACGCAAAGACAGAACTATGACGGGACTCGGGTCGTCGTCGATAGCATTGACATCACCATCACAGAGTAGATCCAACGACTCCAACTTGTTCATCTGCGATATTAATCTGAAGACTGTTGTCCATTGGGAATATAATGGCGTCGAAAACTGAATGATGGAGCTAAGAGTAACAGATGCCAAAGCAACGGACTGAAGCGGCAAAGCGTGTACCCGTAGGCACTCGAGCCTTGGCGCAAAGGCGAAGGTGTCAATGGTAAGATTGTGATATGGATCCTCTGTTTCTGAACCCTCGAACAGATAGTAGGATGCATCGCAAATGGAAAGCGACTGTAAATGTTGAAAAAACCCTCTACAGATGGACAAAAGCCGATAGGACGATGCTCCGGCCTCTATCGTCAGCGACCGAACCTGAGGAGAAAACGGTACAAGGGTTTGGAAGATACGGTTGACCGTCGAAGCAACTGGAGATCCTTCAATTGACACGTCGACATCGAATGGTGCTGCTCTGAGCAGCTGGTTGGATAGAAGATACGAAGCCCCAACCGATTCCATAAAGGCTTCGTCACAACCGAAATCAAGGCGCACCCTTGTCCATAATCTTCCGGTATTTATCGCCAAACTCCTCCAGCGACAGCAGACCTGTGACAGGGTCCACGGCATCCCTCTGATATCAATGCTGTTCAGTGTAGACTCCATTTGTATGCAGTGCTGAAAGACTTCCAACAAAACGTCGTCGTTGAACCTCCTCATCGGATGTACTATTGTCCGGGCATCTTCAACATTATTGACAGCAAGTTCCAACTGCCTATTGAGGTGGCCCACAACAGCGCGAGCGTACTTCAGCCTCAAGGATATGTTCTGAATATCCCCCTGTCCATATTCAACGACTTTCTCGTAATGCAAACGATCTATGTCGGAGGGCGGAACATTGGACGCCAAGAGGTTCGCAGTCACAGAAGAACGAGGCCGATGCATTTGGACGAAAAGCAAATTGCGGAAAAGTTCCTCGAGGGGAGTATCTCTCTCCATAAAAGACTCGAATTTTTTTTTGTCCTGACCACGCCAAAACCACCATGGGACACGGCGTAGCAGCAAGTTCAGCCAAAGCGGAAAACGAGAAACGATGCAGTAAAATAAAAATTATTTGATCAGACAACGACGAAAGAAGAATGAAAGAGAACCATACCATCCTCGAGACAAGTGAACAGGTAGCTCACAAGTGTTTTTTAGTTTTTTTTAGTTTTCATAAACAGTTATATCGAATCCATAAAGCGGCCATACTTCAACCAAACACAAACATACAACAGGATGCATCTGAGATCTACACGTGTTTCTACCGCACAGACCACGTAAAAAATCGAGGTATGTACATATGAACGAGTTGCAAACAAAAGCATTCAACGGATAGCCCTATTTTCAAAAAAAAAATGAGTCGAATGTCTGAATACCGCCAAAGCTAAATCGCAATCGGTCAGACCCTACGGGTTGGTCTCTATTAGGTAATTTCGACCCCTTGATCGAGATCCAGGCCTTTACACACCAAAAAGAAGGTGACTATATACAGCTGAATAGAAGGAATCGACGCAGAATATGGACACATTATGGACACGCTTAAACAGTACTACTCCATCCTTCGCTACTCCTCATGATCAAACATATTGACATGCAAAAATATAACCATAAATTCGAGACACATTTCTGGTCGAACACTACTAACCACCGATAACTTAAGGTGACTATACATCATTCTTTCGAAGCCATTAACGAATGTCACAATGAAGACATTCCTGACATTTTTTTCCGAACAGCACATGCCTACGACCCTATGCCATCCACGGCTCAGACGCAGCATCCCCACACATAACAAAAAAAAAAAAGTATATTGTCTCGATAATCGACTCGAATACTCAAAGGGTAAGAAAGGTCCCACCGGCGTATGAAGACCAACCGTACAAAATAATAATAATAATATTGAATATGCTCGCCACCGCCGAAATTCACCATGAAGGCCCAGATCATCGCGCGGTTATCGCATCCTCATCACACTTATATATCTCCCTATAGATGTGCTCTCTTATTATCACGGTCTAGAATTGCTTAATCAATTCTGATGAAACCTTCATTTGGGAAAACCGTTGATATACAATCAATAAGATAACAACCTTGTAAATAAAACAAAAAATAAACCTCGACCCACGCTCCATAATATCGTACAATATCGAAAATGTCCGTAGACAGTACGACGTCATATAAAAACGTTAGAGCAAACCACCTAACATGAATGCGTTGATTTTATGCATAAGATACCATCGCTGTAACTTTTATTACTATAGTAAAAAAACTAGCAAACCCATCGATTCAACATCCGATGAGTACAATGACGACGTCCGTGCCCATGGGCTCTCTGACCCAGCTACGATCTCTTGATAAGACTTCTCGCTTTACAGTGGCGCCTCCACTATACCAGATGGTCCTCTTCATTTTCAACGTCGACTTCGACGAGTTCCGACCTCAGAAAAACCCATAAATAGACATATTTCTGCTCCTCCTCAATGACTTGCCACGTCCCGATGATGCGCCCGTAACCGACACAACAACAAAACAACGACCATACATTCAAGCACTGTCATCATGCCGGTCAGCGACCTCTACAGCCTGTCACTTATTGCCTCACACAATCGACTAGCAATCATGAAGCAAGTGCAGACTCGTGTCAGGTGGGTTTATCGACGTATCCTTCTGAACACACATGAAAACATCTTCAGGGTTACTATACCCGCCCTAGGAATCATTGAAAATTTCAAAAACGTCTCAACATTACCTGTTAAAAAATACCAGCCACAAGAAATATTACAGTGATCATCCCCCCCTCCCCTTCTTCTTCGTTTTCATCCTCTTCGATGACCCAAACCTGCAGGCCGATGTCTCGATATAATCAACGCCTACACCGTCTCAGAAACCAACTCATGGCAGCATCAGGATCCCCAGCATCCACGGACACTTTACGACAGATACAAGAAAACCCTCGATTCAGTCATGCATGCGAGAACATTCATTTGCATTTCCCTTGACTATACGGTAGGTGTGTGTAAGTGTTTTCCGCATTTACCAGGACTCTGAACCCCATATTTATTGGCTGTTTGATATCAATATCAAAATTTTATACGGCTACTGCTCATGAATCGCTCCATATAAAATATGATCTTCGAATGTAGGTACTCCAGCATTCTTACCGGGGATCAGACTGACATCGTGCCTTGCTCATTCCTTGCTTCTTACATCTTCGCAATCAAATCCTTGCCATGCTCGTACCCTCCTTGGTTTCACATTCGTACTAAGACTTTGAACACCCACAGACAGTGTTCTAACCTTCTAGTCCCATTATTTCGCATCTATCACGCTCAACGCCATGATCGAAACTCCTGCGCTGTTGTAGAGGCAATGAACAGCCGTGTCTGGGTGACAAAACCGACGAAAATGAGGTTCTGTCTCGCTTTGTGACACACGCCAAACGCAAATATTTAAGCTGATAACACAAACCAACCAGTGGAGATACTTGTATCAGTATACCATCTGCGATAAACGCGGTGCCAGTACACTTCCGTGTTTATATTTATGAAACGTAATTCTTCACGATCCTGAGAATTGGAATAATATACCGCTCACATGTAACAAGTGAAATAAAATCAACAAACGAACATTCATCATGCTTCCTCTCACTATCCTACGAAGGAAAGCATTCGAACGTAATACATCAGGAGGACTGAGACAAACTCTTATTCGCTGTGAACCGTGGTACCTTGTCTATTTTTGTTTTAATAACCTTCGACTTTCAGATGAGATCACTCATACGAGTGCCGTATTTATAAGTTCGCTATAATCGCCTAACATTCTGACACATTCTTTCAAGTTCTGCCCGTTATGCCTCGACTCATTCACTAACAGAACTCACGTGTGTGAATGAAAATACAAGCCATTATCCTATCTATCAATATCCATAGAAAGTCGGGTCGCGGCTCTGAGCTGACGCAAGACGTGAGTAAACACTGGCCAGCCTGACCCTGATTCACATGTTTCGGTTAGCATAGTATGACGAATGTATACTCTACCTTAACGGAAATGCTGTGCCCTCAATGTGACATATTACAACCCTCGCTCTCGTAGTCAAACATTCTGATTCTGACAGATTAATAATTAAACTTTGATAGCACCCTGAGATGTTGCGATCTTGAACTTGGCACACCATGCCATGCCATCTTACACCAGTATCAGAACTCGCTAGGAATCAAATGCCACATGCCGTGCAGCTAGCACGATCAATGTTTTGAACATGCTCGCCTGATAACACCGTGACTAATGACGTACATCCGTCCTCGGCACCAACCTGATATGACCTCTTCTAATTCGCTCAACAAGATGGATAACAAAAAATCATTTCAGAATTCACTATACACCCCAAGTCCATGTAATTCTTGCACGATGTATCAACGAAAGTTCTCATTGCTTGCTTGATATTGGCACGTTTCCAACACGGAAATACCGACTTTTTTTGATAGCCGAACCCGTATGCAACAGCATGACGGATCTCCGATCACAATTAGACCGACGTTAACCACCGGCAGAAGGCAGCTGGTCATAAGCATCATAATTCCCACACCTACCTAGAGGAACGAAAGAAATGGATAATTTGTTAACGTCAGCGAAGTTTGCCCCTGGTGTATAAATACTTCCGTCAACCTCATGAACACTGCATGATAATCCCTTATATTTTATCGATATCGACCATCACATCCAACCGTACAAATGCAGAACTCGAAAATGACAAACCCAGCGTTCAAGGTACAGTCCACTGGGTGTCGATATCCACTGTCTTCGTCCTCACCTTCAACACGATATAGCACACAGCCATGTCCGGCTACCCCCATCTTACCGTCGACTCTTATGCTCAATCCGCTCAAGCTGTATGCACCACCTATCATTCTGGTTTGCATGATCCTAGTAACCCCACTGTAGAATACGAACGATCCTCAAGACTGTCAGCATCCTTTGACGGATAACTCCAGCTTCATTGACCATGACGTAAGTGATATCCACATGTAGCAAGACACATGGAATAGCTAAACATTGTATAGCACGACGCGACTGTACTAAATAAGACGATTATTACGCCTGCCCTTGCACCCGTGGTAAGTACTAGAGTATGCTTATTCAACAGTCGATTAATCAACGTCCACCCTAATAGACTTTATACGGTCGTTTCAGATTAAATCTCACTGTCCCAAAGGTCCCTTCCGACGTGAATCACATTGTACCTTCGAGACAGCCTGACCCCGTCGTGTCATCCATTACCTTTCCATCGCCTCGCACACTGTCAACTTGTAAATGGACAAAGCCAACAATGCCCAACGACATGCTCGAAGAACCGATCGTCCTTCGTACACCTCCAGAAATACTGATGAAAATATTCTCCGAGTTCTACGAAGAAACCTCCTACGCCTTTAAGGTGGGAGATAAAACAGATATGGCCTTTGTAATATCCCACGTGTCTCGTCAATGGCGTAACACTGCCATCCATCTGTGTACGGGTTTTTGGTCCACGTTGGCCATTGTCTCAAGCCCAGGCTCGATTCGAGGGCGTACCAAAGCCTGGGCAGAACTGACTTCCATGGCCATCCACTGCTCCAAAAACAAAGAACTTAACGTCACGTTCATGGGTTCGGACGAAGAGTCTGTAGCTCCTTCCCTTGCAGAAGCTCTTTGCATGATCATGGCACACTCGCAACATCTGAAAGTCCTCGATTTGCATCTCCTTTCGACCTTCGTTCCTCTACTTTCAATACTCGTAGGGCATGTGCCTAATCTTCACCGATGCGCTGTACACGCTATCGGTAACGACATATCTACGCCGCATGTCATCAATGCTTTCACATTAGCGCCTGCACTCGAACGGCTCACTTTCACCGGTTTCGACTCTCGGTCCACGTTTTCTGTTCCTCATACATCTATCACCTTCTACGAGGACATTCGCAACTGCTATGTAAGCGAAAACACCCACAACCTCACTCTGCATCATCTGCAAGCTTCACCGCATATATGATATTTCCGAGCAGTATACCAACGACCTTGGATGGGCCAATTCCATGCTCGGGCCCATACAATCAATGGTCCCAACATCCGTGTGTTCGCAGCATCTCAAGGCACCTAATGCTGCTACTTTTCCCCTTGAAATAGTGTCAGTTGACAGTGGTAATTAATGTATCAGGACTGTCAGTTGACACACCAGCCTATATAGGGTATTTTTGCAGTACTGCATGGTCTATTAGTCAGCACAGAAACCTGGACCAAATCATGTGATTATCAGAAAATCCAGCAACTCCGGGAATTGAACCCAGGACCTTAAAAAGATTTATAATAATGTCACATGACATGGCCAAAGTGTGCATGCTAACCACTATACCATACTGGCATTATATATTTATGTAATCATCTTCTTATATGGCCTCCTCTCTTAGATTTATAATATCCCAATTGGGCCCTCCCTTTGGTGCGCTTTGGTGCGCTTTTTTTTCCTTATTGGGCTGGTCAAATTGGCCCATCAATTGCACCTAGAATTGGCTGTGCCATGGCATTGATGGCATCAATATCAGGCCATTTTTAGACAAAATTCGCATTTTTGCTCATTTTTGGCTTCCTCAGGCTACTGGGTGGGTCAGGGGATGGTACTAGTATATGCATAAACATAAATAGCATAAAAGCGAACCCTCTGGTGAGGTATGGGGGCCCTGGGGAGGGGGGTAAAAATGGTAAAATAGTGAAAAATAGCGGAAAATCACCGAAAATTCGCGTTTTAGGGGTAATACGTGCATCGGATCGCTTCGAAAACTTGACCAATGAATTCCCTGACCTTGAAAACCCCTAAACGGCCCCTCTACAGTACATGTGGCGCATTTTATGGCTAGGCATAATCGGGAAAATTGGCTTTTTATGGTACTGCGTACATTGGATCACTCCGGGGATGTTACCAATCGATTTCTACACTATGAAAACCTTAGAATACATCTTCATATGCTATATATGACCACCGGAATGCGATGAAAAATAGGGGATTGGGGGGGAAACATGGTCTATTTTGTTTTCTAGGCATCGCATCGGTCTGGGGACATCACCAATCGATTACTCGACCTTGAAAACCCCCAAACGACTCTTGGTTACATTTATGGGGTCTCAGGAACGATGGAAATAATGATGTAACAGTTTAGGAGGAGCATATATGGAAACTCGCATTTCTGAGCTTCGGAAAACTTCGGAGTTGTTGCCAATGGATTTCCTGACCTTGAAAACCCCCAGAACACCACAGGAACACATTTAAAACCTTTGAAATCCATGGTAAAAAAGGTGATAGTGAAAATATGCGAAATACCATATATCTCGCCTTTTTGAGTGTTGGGGATGGTAATTCTGGTATGGAATACACGATATATATTGTATAATAGTGTGTACAAAAGCTTAGGATGATCTGAAATGTATTGACAGAGATATAAGGAGATCTTTCTGAAAAAAAGGAGGAGCACCCCCCAGACTTCGATGTTCTGGTCATCCCATGGCCTGGGGACTATCAGATTCGGATTCCTAGACCCAAAAAATGGTAGGAACACCAATCATCCATGGGGTGTATGTGTCAAAACTCCGAAGTAATGAGTGTGCACTCAGTTATGCACAAAGATATGCTGTGTGCATGGATTATACACTAGTAAAAATGACCCCCACAGATGATAGATGAGTCTTATGTTTTTTGGGTGCAGGAATCCGAATCTGATAGTCCCCAGGCCATGGGATGACCAGAACATCGAAGTCTGGGGGGTGCTCCTCCTTTTTTTCAGAAAGATCTCCTTATATCTCTGTCAATACATTTCAGATCATCCTAAGCTTTTGTACACACTATTATACAATATATATCGTGTATTCCATACCAGAATTACCATCCCCAACACTCAAAAAGGCGAGATATATGGTATTTCGCATATTTTCACTATCACCTTTTTTACCATGGATTTCAAAGGTTTTAAATGTGTTCCTGTGGTGTTCTGGGGGTTTTCAAGGTCAGGAAATCCATTGGCAACAACTCCGAAGTTTTCCGAAGCTCAGAAATGCGAGTTTCCATATATGCTCCTCCTAAACTGTTACATCATTATTTCCATCGTTCCTGAGACCCCATAAATGTAACCAAGAGTCGTTTGGGGGTTTTCAAGGTCGAGTAATCGATTGGTGATGTCCCCAGACCGATGCGATGCCTAGAAAACAAAATAGACCATGTTTCCCCCCCCAATCCCCTATTTTTCATCGCATTCCGGTGGTCATATATAGCATATGAAGATGTATTCTAAGGTTTTCATAGTGTAGAAATCGATTGGTAACATCCCCGGAGTGATCCAATGTACGCAGTACCATAAAAAGCCAATTTTCCCGATTATGCCTAGCCATAAAATGCGCCACATGTACTGTAGAGGGGCCGTTTAGGGGTTTTCAAGGTCAGGGAATTCATTGGTCAAGTTTTCGAAGCGATCCGATGCACGTATTACCCCTAAAACGCGAATTTTCGGTGATTTTCCGCTATTTTTCACTATTTTACCATTTTTACCCCCTCCCCAGGGCCCCCATACCTCACCAGAGGGTTCGCTTTTATGCTATTTATGTTTATGCATATACTAGTACCATCCCCTGACCCACCCAGTAGCCTGAGGAAGCCAAAAATGAGCAAAAATGCGAATTTTGTCTAAAAATGGCCTGATATTGATGCCATCAATGCCATGGCACAGCCAATTCTAGGTGCAATTGATGGGCCAATTTGACCAGCCCAATAAGGAAAAAAAAGCGCACCAAAGCGCACCAAAGGGAGGGCCCAATTGGGATATTATAAATCTAAGAGAGGGAGGCCATATAAGAAGATGATTACATAAATATATAATGCCAGTATGGTATAGTGGTTAGCATGCACACTTTGGCCATGTCATGTGACATTATTATAAATCTTTTTAAGGTCCTGGGTTCAATTCCCGGAGTTGCTGGATTTTCTGATAATCACATGATTTGGTCCAGGTTTCTGTGCTGACTAATAGACCATGCAGTACTGCAAAAATACCCTATATAGGCTGGTGTGTCAACTGACAGTCCTGATACATTAATTACCACTGTCAACTGACACATTTCAAGCAGAAATCTAGCAGCCCAGGCTGCTCAAGGAGCATTGTTTAGAAGTGTGACACTGCCCTTCGTCCGCTCCATTGTCGTTGAAAGCAATCCTCTTCATGGCATATTGGACTTTACAGATGGCGACTGTCTGGGTGATGTGCACGACCTCATAGTTCGGTCTCAATGCTACGCGACTTTGACCCACATAGCAATATACAACACTCTGCTTACCGAGGACATTTTCAACATCTTGTCAGAGCTGCCGCTTCTTATAGACCTGGCTTTCCATTATGATCGATGGTATAAGGAATGCGACTCTGTCATCCACGTCATCGTCAAAGTTTTATCGTCTGTCTCGGAGGACGACACGCCGGGTCTTCGTTACGTGAATCCCGCTTTGACTCGATTCACCGTCACGGCCTCATGTCCATCCGATCACGGACCAGGCAGTATCGAATTCGTCTCTAGCCATTTGGCTGATATGATAGAAAGACACCACCATCCGTTGTCCAAACCCTTAGGCATGCTTTCCGTCACAATTCAAGCAAACAGTCCCCTTCTAAATTTTCCTCACATGACTGACGAGGTCATTGTACGCCTGGCCAACTGTCGTCTAATGGGACACGATATCCGTGTTGCAGGGTTCATGGATGGTGTATACATGAAAAACATCATCCCAAACAATCTTGCAGCCGTCGAATTGGATATCGCGCGATTAATGTAAACGTTACGGATCTACTGTCAATGATATTTTTTGGACGTCACATAGCACTTGTCGTCTTATATATACAGTGAAATATTCTAATACACCATGATGAAAAAATTAGTCCGACTACAACGCCTGTTGCCAGATCATGCAACTGTAACATGCTTGACCAAATGAGCAGCAGTCAACACGAAGAAGAATGAATCAAAACATGTTGGACACTATGTCTGTAGATTTAAAGAAAAAAAGGTGTAAACGGTCAAAAAAACTCACATAGACAATACGCTCCTCTAGAAAATCTATACAACACCGCCGATTACGCCACATCTAAGACAAAAGATCTCTCGATACCAACACTTCCAAACCATCATCCTGTAAACGATACCACCTGACGTGATGAGGTATCAGCCCACCATAAAGAGCGACCTCCGAACGTAATGCAATACGTTTTACGGTCACGCAAGTAGCAGACACCGCACGTGAATGCAGCGTGTCAATGAGCAAAAATAGTCCATTGTCAGTGCCTTCAGGAAACGTCCAATGCAAGGTAATGTCCATAAGAGAAATCAGAAAACGAGAATCGGAGCGCATTTCCTCGAGTAAAATAGGAGTGAAATGACAAGATACCAGATGCAGAATATTGATGTTCGGCAAAGCTTTTAACAGCACGGTCAACTCGCGTTTGAAATCAGGGGAATCGAAACTGTGAAAGCATCGAAATAACAGATGGTTTCGGTGATGCGCGGATTGGGTAGTTTGAACTGAGGGAGTTTTAGACGTAAAAATGTCTCTTCGTATACCAGTCGAAGTGTTGCAACTCAGGAAGAACCAATTCGTTCCATGTTTCAAAAATCAGACCGAGGACACCGTAATCCCATAGAGTGACGCAGGAAACCAAAGGAAGGTTGCTCGCATCATCATTGTCCTCCCATCTCTCACCGCAAAGAATATCCACGTATTTCAAAGCCTCCATCTTCGAAAGAGGCTGCGAGACTTCTAAGAAGATGATCAGACAGGCTCACTGAAAAAGCTTGGACATTATTGTATAAAATGGTGACAGGAAACGATAAGGATTCAAGTAGAAGAGGAGAGACGAAAAACCGGCACAACCTTGGGGGTAACACCAAATGCCTTGAGAACGACAGTCCTGTATAGATCCACCTCCTCAGGTTCCATATCTATATACGCAAAACCCGTTATAGAAAGACTGCGCAACTCTTTCAAAGATCCTCTGGAACATTTTTTCGAAAATCTTGTACACCCTGGGACCTGCATCGACAGTTAAGGAACGCCATCTGGTCACTGACGAGAGAAGACGCAAAAGTACACGATTTCTCTTTTTTTCTGGACGTTTACGAGGGCCGCAAACGAAAGCGTCGAGAATATATTTACCACTTCTTTGCAGACGTTTGTCGAATATGCGCTCGACACGGGATAAACGGTATTTCAGATATATGTCGTTGTCAAATTTGAGACGCAGATCAGACCACCATGACGATGTTATGATAACGAGCGTTCTACACTTTTTATAGACTCAGGGACATGCCCAAAAGTGCCGTGTCTATCAAAACGGAGGGTGCTCTTCCGGAAACGACATCTGTGGAGATAACTCCAATGCAACATCGTCCAGTACATAGAGGAAAGGATGTAGAATCGATTTTAAAGAAACGAAAAGGCTTTCCGCAATTTTTTTTTTTTTTCTCTGTAGAAAAGAATGACTGTTCTTTTATATCCAATTGATGACAACATCGTTAACCATGACAATGAATCGTTCGTATTGTTGTATCTTCGCGAGCACGGCGGACCTGACAGCATCGGATGGCAGGATATTATGAGCGAGCGTTGTCATAACATCTGCCGACGGAGGTAAAGGAATATCCTCCATAAAGAACACTCTGGAAATGTCGGTGAGCAGCATATAGCCAAGGTTCATTTCGATCAACGGTTCCTAGACACTCTAGCTCGTCAGCAAATAATTCAACTAAACCACAAGCACTACTTATCTCCGACCTATAAATAATAATAAAAAGGAGGAACGTAAACTTCAAATGGAACAATAATGCGACGTGCGCTTATGCCATACGTCAACCTCACGTGACCTATGACAGCATCCCATGGAACAATCCGGACTGAACCGACCGTTACCAGATTCGATAGGTGGACCATTATCCACCCTATTGATACGTACCATCCACATATTCATAACATATCGGATGCGCTCACGGTCCATATCCTGTATGCATCACTATCATCACTAAACCTAATAACAATAATGACATCACAGATCGATCAACGGCTACGCGTATGTACGTCATCTCATCAAACACTTTACTTGGTTCATAACTCCCTTAGTCCGCTCCATTCATAGATCCATTGTCTGTTAAGCTTAAATGATTGTCACACAAGACCAGAGCTACGCTACGACAATGCGAATCACATTGCATACTCAACGTACAAGGACCTTTATCGACAAAGGCAGCCACTACGCATCAGTTCCAGGGTCGTACACCCATGAACTCAACCTCAGCAATACGCCACATCACCGAAAAGTTACAAACCGAGATCAGGTGCACAGCGGGACAATCGAGCTTTACATACATCACAGCATCTCGTTATTGACACCGAATGACAGAATAAATGTATACACAAGAACGCGATATGAAGATACGGACGATGCATAATGAGGAGACGACATCAAACTATCAAGCACCAGGATAAAAGAAAGAGTGAAAATAGTATATACAATAAAATCTGACACGGCGGCAACATACAACCCTGAGTAAAATTTAATGGAGGCAACAACATGTACCCCAAAACATGATGAATACCAATCGGAATCAACCCGTTAACTCTTCCGACCATTCAAAACGCCCTATGACAAGACAGATACCTGTCTACCTTTACGACTACAACACCGCTTCTACACAGTCGGTCCCACTTCTGTTCGTGATCCTGCGTGGCGTAAGATATAACCTGTTGAAGACTGATCTTCTCGATAGGGAGGAAGACAGGTTCCATAACACGGGCATACATGGCATCGATGACGTGCGCGTCATCCTCGATATTAGTGCGACCGCTATATCCAAATGACAGCTCGCGTAACTTCGGAAGAAAGTACCGATCCTGTAATCTGTTTTGAAAGAGAGCCACGCACGGATAGTTCGTATGAAGACAGAATATGATCAGATTAGGTGTTTGTCGAAGAAATCGCGTCAGTAGGGAGCAGTGAATGTCGGGATTGATCAATGACTCGCCAATATGAATATGCAGTTTGGTGATAGAAATTGCTGAGGTTAGAAGAAGTGGGTAAGTTACGATGGTGTATTCTCCTTCATAGGACAGAAGAAGCGTAGCGACATTCGGCGCGTCGATTTTATTCCATACGAGTGGCATGTTCTGCCAACTCACGGGATCGCGAAGAACCATTTGACGCAGATACGGAAGCACGATGGAAACAGGGTCCTCGTTGATATCGTCGACGTCGCAGTCACAAATCAGGTCCAAACACTCCAGCCGGTTCATCATCTTCATCAATTTGAATACGGGCGCCCACTGCGAGTAGAGTGGGATGGAAAACCGCGTCACTGCACCAAGGGTGCTAGATGCGAAGGTAAACGCACGAAGCGGCAGCATGTATGCCTGCAGACATTCGAGGTTTGGAGCGAAGATGAAGGCGTCGAGAGAAAGCTCTTCATACGGATCCTGTGCATCATGACCGTCGAATAAATGATAGGACATGTCGCAGACGGATAGCGATTCTAGGCGGTCGAAAGACCCTTTACACTGAGACAAGATCGCATAAGATGACGGGCCGGCATCAATTGTGAAGGATTGAAAGAAAGAGGAGAATGGCATAAGCGCGCGAAACACGCAGTTCGCACTCAGATCTGTAATGGATCCAGCTTTAACGGTCACGTCGAGGGAAAAGTCGTGAGATCGCGCTCAGATGATCTGCTGCACTAAGGCGTGGGTCCCACCGAAGGAAGCCATGAACAATTCATCAACTCCAAAATCAAGCGACACCTTCGTCCACAGTCTACCTGTGTCCAGCGCCACTGCCCTCCAACGATGACAGACTTGTGACAAGGTCCACGGAACTCCTCTGACGTCGTTGCTATTCAACAGTGACTCGATTTCGGTGCACCATCGAAATATCTCCCTGAGAACATCGTCGTTGACCAGCCTGATTGGATGTAGGACAATCTGCGCATTCCCCACGTTGGAAGATGCAACATTCAGCTGTCCTTCAAGATAGGACGCTATGGCACGAGCATGGACCCACCATCGAGTCATCCGCTCAATATTGTTCTTTCCCTGCTCGATTTCAACAAGAAGTCGGGCACAGTCGACATCGGACGGTGGGTTGTTGGATAACAAAAGCGGCGCAATCCCGGGTACCCGAGGCAAATACACCTGGGAAAGAAGACCATGAAACATGTCTTCAAACGTCTTGTCACCCAAGCTGAACGACCCAAAAAAATTCCTGTCCTGTTCAAAAGCCCCAGCCTGAACGGTGAAAACGTCCGTCAGAAAAGGAAAATTCAAGAAGAAATAATAAAAACAATGAGCCATTAACGATAAACGACCAAAAGATACCTCACCATGCTTAAACCGAAAGTGAGTAAGTCATGAATGTTTGCAAGGCGACACAAAGTCGAACCTTCGATTTCAATGACCATTTTTATTTACCACAAAAACACAACAACAAGTGTAAACACGAATCAAGATCTCTTCAGGATAAGTGGACTTCAGGTATGACCCACACGACATTCCCGATTGTATAAACAACAAAGGAACATAACAAACGTCATGAGGAAACCCGGCACAGCATCACACGATGTCAGCCAACACCCATATACATTGAACAGAACACATAAGAAAGCTGCTGCCTTACTGCTTTCGTACGAACGCCGAATATATTCACGATGTTACATTAAGCTAGGACCAAAGGTTTACAGGACCCCCCCCCCCTCCGTCTTTATACCCATCACATTTACTGTCGCTACCGTCGTGCTCGCGTCCAACCTCATGGTTCAAAATACTCAAACCAGACCCTAACATGTAAACTGTTATTCATGACGTTATGGCATACGAAGTCATGTCTGGTGACACGTAAGAACATGCAATGATAAAGTCGGAAATCGAACAGACAATAACACGACCCGGCACATAGAACGAAGCAGGAATTTTTATAAACCGAAACCACAACATATCAAACAAAAGAAAAATAAGAAAAAACTCTCAGGTGAAAATGAATACAAATATGCGACAAGCCAAAACGTCATAAGAATGACACGGCGAACATTAGATTTTGGAATTTATGCGTAAACCACAGGTCTATCTGGTCATGAACAAACACCCGTATATCATCAGAACAGGACACCTTAGAATGCTTCCACCTGATCTAGATGAGTCTACTATGTAAATCGAACTGCAACATGCAAGTAACCTTACAGCATAATTTTGATCATTGAATCTGGCCGATTGAATTCGAACATACGGTAGCCCGGTCACCCCTTGATCAAACCCGACTCGGCAGCGTTGTCAATGCAAGCGACCACATGCCGTACGACGTTGTAAAAGGAACAGATGCTCCAAGATCTAGAACAACTAATTCTTACAATTTTCATTGACTTAACCAGCGGTGCATAGCCTCAATAACATCTCGACCTGCTCACATCCCTCTAACATACTCAAACGTATCAAAACGAATAGTTAAACCAAACCCACGAAGTAGAACTAACCCACAAACAAAATACTATTACCATGCACTGTGCATGTAAAGCGGCAAACTTTAAACTTCGAAAGTTCAAGAGACTAGAAAGCTTGCCTATAGATACTATGGAATACAAGACTGGTATGCTCCGGTTATATGTATAGCCGGTGTGTGTGTATATTTGTTCTTGCTATACATGGTAGTAGGACCTCAGACACATTGATTTTGCTATATTAATACATATATAGAAAGAATATCAGTTGTGACTAAGATGCATGCATCTGTGACCGTGTTTAAATATTAGCATTTATACTGCAGATCTTCATCTTTTCTCTTCTCTTCTCTTCTCAGTTGGCTTGATTTTATTCTATCTTCATGTTTTCCTATTCCTCTGCATAGCTGTTTTGTGCTCACACATTTCAGATGTTGTGCAGCTGATTTCTTCTGTGGAACTTGTAGGGATGTCCACTGTTACTGTTATGTATACCAGAATGACATTTGCAATCATTATTATTTTCCAGTATTCCTCAACTTTGAACTTGCTTCAACTTCTTTGTCCTGACAGCAAAAGCCCATGACTAATATATGCTTATGGCAATTAGACTTGCATAAAATATGTTTTAAATTCAATAACAGATCAAGTTGATAATAATATAATTTAAGATTGGTCAGATAATAAGAGATATAATGTGACAGGTCCATGATAAATAGCAATTAAAGCAAATAAACTGAACTGTGCCACCTCTAGATCTCATTGAAACAGCAAATAATATTGTGACTGTGACTATAGTCACATGTAGATGAAGCTCTTTGTCACATCATGTGACCTGTTGCGCATCGAGCCCGATGACTGCTTAGTCATATATATAAGTCATCGAGCTGGGCTTTATTATTATAAAATATAAACTAAAAATTATTATTCTTTTATTCCACATACATTTAGATAAATCATAAACTAACTTCCTTCCTTCCAGCACCCCCTTGGCCTGACCCAGACATCACTAAGAATTTTAGGCATGTCTAACACCTCCAACTCTAACCTAAGCAACTGACCACTCTTTCCACCATTCAAATGTTGATTATAAGCAACACAATCAATCCTCTTTTATTCCTTACCTTTATTGCTTCCATACATGGAGCTACAGTCACTACTGGGGCATGTCGGTGGGTATGCCTGAAAGATGGCAGGTAAACACCGGCATGCATTTATATAGATTTTTTTGAGCGTAAAAAACTGTACTATAAAAACCTGATAAAATACTATCTGCTTCCTTTCTAATCTTTACCTTGGTGTTTTGGCACATGTTTTTGCTATGAATTATCTTGTTGGAGATATCGTGGGAAGCCACAAGAAGAGTGTAGAAGGTTCAAGTTGGCATGATGCTAGATGACCTTGGGACTGATACTTACTGCTTATGGATGAGTTTAGTAAAACATTCTAGATAGTTTTCGTAGTATAAATACAGGCTCTGTAGGAGCCAGAGAATATTGGAATCGCAAGGCTTGGGACCATGAAATGAGCAAGAGGAAAGGGTGTTGTATATCCGTTGCAAACAAGATGGCATATACTACTCAAGTACAGTCCTTTTATATGACGATTCTAACTAAAAGCTGTGGGTATAAGCAACAAATACCTACAACTAATGAAAGAATAATGGCAAGACATTAACAAGTGGCGACTGGTAAGATGAGCACATCGACAGTTAATGATCAGCACTGTCACTTGGTGATGATGTGAGCTCGAATATCAAACAGAGAATACAAGTTCATTAGTCTGGCTTTACCAGCCACTAGTCTACCCACTACAAACCTAGTGTTTCCAACATATCTAAATAAGTACATGATGCCATTTGTGTTGTGTCTAAGTCTTATTGCCTGTAAATGATATTAGGTGTTTTGTTATGATTTATTCACTTTTTTCCTTTATCTTATCTTATCTCTCACACCAGGCCATCAATCATAGGGGTAACTGTGTGCATTCCCATGTTATCTCTTTGCTCCCATGCTGTCCCTTTGATATTGCATGTTCTCGCTTCAATGTTGCGTGCTCTAGCTCCAACCTCTCATGGACGATCTATGCATAGACCCTCACTCCAAGTATTTAAGTAGTAGCTCTTGTTGTACGTACCCCAGCCTCGAGCTAACATTAATCTATACCGAAATTATCACTTAATTCCTCGCTAAGAACTAAAGACTTAGCCGTACCACCTATCATTTAAGGAACTCATCAGTGACTGCCCAAACGCGAGACAGCCAGTGTTTATCCTTGATAGGAGTTCAGGTCTAATATGTTTATACCCTGTATTTCCAATCGTGTTGTTGTTTTAAAAATACCTGAGCAAAGATGCTGTGTGTTACCGCAGGTATTTCTTGTGGTGTTTATGGCAGGAAACACCTGGTCTTTCCTTTGTTTTATAGGTGTTTCCTTGCATAAACACCTCAAAGAAATACCAATCATCATACATGATATAATTGCTCACAACAAAGAACACAATTGGAATCCCAGGGTATAAACACCTAATATCATTTACAGGCAATAAAACACAGCATAAATGACATCATGTACTTATTTAGATAATTTGTAGCAAAAACATGTGCCAAAACACCAAGGTAAAGATTAGAAAGGAAGCAGATAGTATTTTACCAGGTTTTTATGGTACAGTTTTTTATGCTCAAAAAAATCTATAAATACATGCCAGTGTTTACCTGCCATCTTTCAGGCATAAACACCGACATGCCCCAGCAGTGAATACTAAAAAGGTTTTCCCAAAATAGTTGTATTTATTATATTTATAAAGAACTCATATCTATATTTGGCAATACAGCGGTATCTAGGGTATTAAGGCACAGATGCATTTGAAATAGAGTGTACCAGTCTTGTATGCCATAAGATACCTATCATTGACAGGTGCGTCATGCGACATTCAGGTTCAAACAATCGAAATTTATGATGGAGGAAGAGCATGAACAAGAGACCCTAGACATATATAATACGCCGACGCAACGATAAATAAAAGCGACCGAAAAGAACTTGCAGAAAGGAAAAAGGAAAAATTTCCGGTGACAATCCGACGCCCAAAAACTCGTGTCATACAGCTGCACGGTCCAGACTACTGATTAATGGCCGACCTTAACAATATCTCTGGTTATCCTTTTTTTATTTTATTTTATTTATTACCGCTTGCAGACAGGCACTAACCATGAACCATGCCTGGCATATCTAACCAGGCTACCGGATAGAAGGAATATAAATCAGAAAACTGGACCATCTACTAGTCGTACGAAAATGCAGACTCCCCAGTGAGTACATTTATTGCTGCACCATGACACACTAATTGGCATCGACAAGCAGACGTGGGTACCCCCATCCCAACAAATACGACACTCTTCCGGAAGATCTTACTGAACACGTTGAAGCTTGGTGAATACTTCCTCAACTTACTTTGCGACAACCACTAACGCTCACATCAGCACGATCCAAACTGAGTTCTCCCTCTACCAGCACGACTCTTCCTACACAGACACCGAGCGTCCGACAATTCGTCCTTTGCTCAAGTCTCCTACAGCACAACATCCAGAGCGAAAGTCTCATAATAGCGCTCAAGTCGATATGCTCGCTACAAGCAGACACCATGCCACAAATCGACTCTCACCATCGACTTCGAACAGTACCTCCGGTGTTTCACATCATATTCTACTCGCAAGCATTGACAACACCTACTCCCCAAGGGGTCAACGTCACCGCGCCGGCAATGATCAGCGCGGCACATCATCAACTTGGTACTCTTCGCTCGCCAAGATTCCTGGCAACTCCCTGCTTCATTCCCAGTCCGATACGTTGTCATGAATATCAGGAGCGAATAACAAGCAGAGATATCAGCCCTATAATCGCCCTGTACCACTACAACACTACACACAAAACAGTGACGAGCTGCGGCCGGCGAACTTCAATGACGGTTCGACGTCTCGTCAAATGAATGCATCCCCGGCTCATGTTCCAAAGAAATGTACTCCAGTGGAGATTCACCATCCTAGTCACGATCACAACCCTACTTCGCCATCACACATATTAGTTAAATCCAACCATTACATTCCCAGACTTCACAACTCGTTCGTTGACATCCCCAACCGTAACCGCAAGTTACCCCCTCTCAAACTTGATCGAGAAGATCTTCGTTTACCTTCCCTCCGCCTACCATATAACTATGAAGCTACAACTCCCGACAGTAATGACTATTATCGTTGTCGTCATGATGACCTCCTCATTCGATATCAGTTGCCGACTCTTCCTACCAACAGTTCATTCCGTCCGTCACGACTTGCCCCCAACTTCCGTGGATTCTCTGGTGATCGTCTACCCTGGCAGTCAAGCTCCAATGACTTCACTCGGGAAAATTTGCGAAACAGAGATCATCCAGATACTAGGACAACTTTCCGAGGTCATCCAGATCCCATCAGTGCTTCACCGGTGCACGAGACACCATTGCGGCGTCACGACAGGTTTTCCACTTCTGTCATATCTGACATATCATTAAGAGCGACAGACGACACGCAGGCGTGCGACTGTGACTTCACTCATCACAAGACACTTTGTAATGCATACGAAAATCCTAACCCACCTCTGCATAACAATACATGCAACGACAAGGCTCCCAAACCTTCACCCAGCATGAGACGCACGACAGCATCCAGAAGCTTATCCGGCGGCCCCAACCCCAACAACTCTATTACCATAATGGCTAACGACGCGCCGGCACGCGACGGCCCTCATAACGAAACGCAGCCTAACGGTAGTACATGCGAGCTGTTTGGTCCAGACGGACCACAATCAATCACCAATCTGCCTGTTTCAAGACCTCATATGGTTGGCACATCGTACAGCCCTCCAACGTCTGACGATGAAGATATTGACCAACTGGTCGAAGATAAACCACGGTCAGCCCCAGTCGATGCAGGATATTCTCGATTCCAGTTTATGCCAGGTAACACCACCTCTCGAACCAATAAAACGGTCTTCTATCCCAGTGACAAAGGTCCTCCTAGTTCACCCTGGAATACACGCACTATAATGTACCGACGAAACCTTAGAATTGGGTGAAGATGTAACAATGTATTTAAGCTCAGCTGACCGCTCATGTATGTATATAGGTACTAATGCCAATTCTTCCTTACAGTCTGAGAGGGGGTTTCTCCAGCTTGACCACATCTTCGACCTGTATCAAGGACACCTCCATGGATTCGAATGCTGACCTATACTTTAGGATTGAGAGAAGAGCGCCAAAACGAAGACACTCACAAATCCCACTTGTCGTCATTAAACGTGCCAGGTAACACATGATTGCAACTCGTCTCTTCGCCGTACAAAAATCGGATTAATTCAGGCTTCTCCTCGAACACTGTCTCCCGGCTATAGATCGCAATGCTCTTCAAACTTAAGAGTTCGTGGCATTCCAGCGATCTCCGATCAAAATGGGATTAGCAACATATTCAAACCGAAACACTGTGAAAGACGTTCGATAAGGAGTCACTGCCAATGTGGCAGGCGATGAGATCATCGGCGACCCCGTATGCACGGTCCTTGGATGCTATGCAGGTCATACTCCATGGTTGCAAACTCAGAAGCTTGCCATTTTGGATCGATAGTATGAACACGGTCTTGAGGCAAAAGACCGCTTGATGGGCACCAGCACGTTCTTCCGATAACACTGGTTCAGGCTACACAAAACAATAAATGAGAGGTTCCGGATGAAATGACCTGGCGTGGTTGTTTGATTGGACGACAAGTGCGTGGTCTTTTGGATGGGAGGGAGTTAGAAGCTGAGCATGGAAGAGAGAGGCGTGCTCGGAGCCAGAATCTGGCAATTTCCCTCCGAGGTGAAGAATCCCACGTCATTCTCAAGCTAGGCGGTCGACCTCCACTTGTTCCACATACTTTCACAAGATCGCCTTGCATATTCATTGAAACTGAAATATATTCATGTTAAAATGTATTTACGGTGCATTGGAAAACAATGTACTTCGATCTGTAAGAGGCCAAATTTACTTCACAAAGCTATGCTTTGAGAGAACGTCGATACTTGGCATGGCGTTTACTTCTGCTCCATGTCCTAGGTCCAAGTGTCTATCGGATACTGGTAGGAAAATGAGAAATAATCTTTGACTATAGCGAAAGGAGCTCACTCTTAAAAACGATTCCTTTTCAACTTCTCGGTCTCCAGGTCCTACCGAATTGCATTCGAGAGAGTCAAGAGCAGCATCCGGATACGCTCTACAAAGGCTCATAAGGAATGTGAAGAATAGAAGTGGCAAAACAAAGACTCACGGATACTCCAGAACTTATTGTTTTTGGCGCGATGAGCCACTCATATCCCACGTAAAGGGAAGGATGAGAGCGGCATGATATACACTAGCTTGTTCCTCCGACAACCCCGGTTCAAGCTATGCGAGAGGTTGTACAATCTTTGCAAATGATGACGTTCCGAGCGAGCTTGACCTGGGAGGATTTCTCTTCAGGCAAGAATAGAGAGTCCTTCCGGAGGGTATAGTCAAAAACTCGCTGCTTGGCGGATGGCTCCCACACCTCGGAATGAACGATATTTTCTTCTGTGATTCGATTGCAAAGTGGCTCACGGTGACTGCTGCATTGGATGGCATGCGGACGATATTTCAGATGGGAGGGAGTTCGAAGGAATTGAGCGCATAAGGAAAGAGTGTAGTAGGAGTCGGAGTCTTTCACTGGCATAGGCAATTGGTAGCGACTTCTCCCAGCTTTGAGGCTGCTCGTGGTGCTTTGAAGATAAGCGGGTGATCTTCCTTCCTGACACCTTGTACTGACGATATACTGACTAACTGACAACGTAGGACTCGGTCTTGTCTTGCCACCGGATGAGCTGGCCCTCACCCCACTAGTGGACCAGGAACCCGATACACACGCACTAGCGTCCACAGTGGAGAGAACAAGCCAGTATCTGCAGAACACTTGTGAAAACACATACCTTGATGAAGACCGTCAGAAGATACGCTTCCTGGAACGTAAAGCAGCAACTACTCGAGCAGGAATCAACGGTGTTAGAGTCAACGTGATATCAGTGATCGTCGACTCGGGCACCGATCACTCTTATTTTCCTGACCCTCCAAGCTAATTCCCGCACTACTCTTGACTTTCCACACGCATTCACTCTCTTTCCAACTGTTCATCTCCCATCCTCTGCCTATCACGCTTTTCTCTGCCTCAATGTCGTCCTGGTTTTCTACCAAGGCGAGTACAATGATATATGTACGCGCCGTGACTAAAATCGCGTCTTTGTTCAGGGTCTGAAATCAGTTGTGAATCTCGGGCTTGCCGGGAGCATCAGTACGCACTTACCCGTTCTTCTTTTCGAGCATCTTATCCTTGCTTCTCGTAGATATGTTTGTCCCAAAGCCCGCGTATTATGTACAGCGACAATCAATCGGAAGACAACCGTTATTCAACTGGAACAAAACAAAGCAGACCCTCCACAGCAAGCGAGGTGGAATAATACTCGACGAAGCTGTTCGTCGCTTCGGCGCTCAGATCTGGTGGTCGGGAACATGCACGCTCACCATATCGTAAGTCATCAAATACCCTACAGCGCCATCTTACCAATCGACAGCGCGGGATGGCACACATCCAAGAACTTGAACAGAATCAAGCACTTCACCATATGGGGGTTCAATCCGACGGGGGGGATGGTTTTTACAACCGAACTGGCGAACAGAATAGTAGATAGTCGAGCATGGATATATAAGGCCAACGAAACCACCGTGACCTTCAAAGCCAAAGACTATAGGAAGGTGGTAAGTTGTTCCCGTCTGACTATCCAACGATTATCTGAACCATCCTTCCAGATTTACTAAGTACTTACAAACAGTTCTTGATATGTTCTCGGAACCCTCGGAAACACGTAAATGTACATCTTTATCATTTGAGATCTGATATCTACCGGCTGATATACGAGAAGGATAGGCTGGGCTATATCACGTACTCGTCGCCTGCAGCTGAAGCCTATAGTTTAAACAGTACGTCCGGAAAAATGCATCAAAACAAACCATCTACTGACGTTATATCCATCAGATCCCGCATGACCACATACTCAAAACGAAATCATCGAGTCATTTCACTTCATACTGAGCCATATCTCTTCCTATTTAACTGTCTTCCCACCTTTACTGACATCTTCCTCCTCCGACTAGGCGCTATCTTTTCTTTCCGATCGAGATTTTACTGAGCACGCAACTTGAGCCATAACAGGAAATTACGGTCTTTACTTTTTGTAAGTCATCAAAACATAAATTTCAAGTATATCTATAGACGATGACCATTATTCACCACAGAAAAATAACAACACACATGCTAACAGTCGATAACCTCTAATGCATATATAACAGCAACACATAATTAGGGTACTCTTGGAGAAACACGTTAAAGACACATTTATTTACATGTATTTACTACCGGCATCCTTAAATACGAAACCCACAGACATGTAACCAAGCTGCTCTTCAAAAAACAAAAACGTTCACGTTACTTGTACGATACATTAAAAAACTAAAAACAAAACTCAACGACGAAACGCGTACACAAAAAAGAAAGAAAGGTCTCGAAGCATTTGTTTACACATGTTAGATCCTGAAGCGACAGCTTAAATAGCAGACGAAAATGAAAGAGGAAATGGGCAAAAAGAACGAGTTACCTCATTCTTCGGACTCGTAATTTACCGAAGCCTCCAGAGGGTATATCGGAGCCGGCATGGGTTAGTCTTATATACGAGACGAAGTGCTATGTGCGTTCTGCTCTGCTCTACTAATGTTATTTACTGACGTTGTGCCATAGCACTGCCAGAAATACGTCCGATTTCCAGACTTCAGTCTTCGCATTCGAATATGTCATGCCTGCGCCAAAATGCAGTATGTTCCCTTTATATATTTTGTTATATGCGCATATATCGACCTGTTTATAGCCTGAGAGAAGTCCAAGATATCTACCTTTGCCGTACGCAGGAGGAGGTTACCATTTCTCGTCTGATTGTCTCCATGATACCTCTGGAGTACGTCAGTAAGTGCAGTGTTTTGCGCGTTATTCCTGCCATTCTGACGGTATTTCAGAAATTACGGGAGGGAGGAAGAGCTGGGACGAACTGTACTTCCTACCAAAGGATTTCGATGTGGTTCGTGCAAAGCTCATGAGTCTTAAGCCGGAGGACATGGACACCTATATCGTGGAGAGAAAACAATTTGTTCTCTCGAATGAACGGGTGAGTCTGCTTTTCTCGAGTGATCATAGTATTCATGAATATCCAGGCCGCGGACCACTACCGATTGTGGTATGACCGACGCCCAGCTTCTAATGTCTCCTTTGATGCAAAGGCTGGCCGCATCCAAGCGTGGGTTTTCATTCGCTCTTCAACAAGAATGTAGCTGATGCTTTGCAGTATACGGGAAAAACTTATCACCATGGGCTATGAATACGAACTCAACGATATCAAGTACCCCGACAACTTCTATACCCACCCTCTAGTCAACCAAACCCGCGCTCTTACTGATCGAAGTACGTATACTTTCCTCCGAGGGTTACCATACTGATGCCTCCCGTAGTCTGGACCAATATCAAGGACAAACTCGTAACCTACATGGAGTCAATGAAACTTAAACGCCTCACCCGAGAGCGTATGGATGTTGTTAATTCCCGAAAGATCATTGCTGTCGGCATCCTACGCGAATTCAAGAACGCCTTCTCTCCAAGCCTTGTACTTCCCTCTCTCATTGATTTCCTCAATTCTGCACTCGCCACCTCGGTGCTAGAACTTCCATCCGAAGTCGAGGTTACGGACCAACACTTTGCTCCAGTTAGAACCGGCTTACCGGATTTCTGCGTTGCTTGGAGATACCACGTCCATTGCCGGCTAGCAGAATTTGTTATTGGACCTGACCCGGCCTTGTCTCCAGACGATAAGCTAGTCCGTCTTCAGCTGGGGTCGATCGTCTTACTTTGCAGACGCTGCCATCTCGGTGCTCAAAAGCTCATTCCTCTCATTTACCCTGATACCATCACCCACCAATGCCTGACGATCTCAGCCCTCAAAGACGCGCCGCCTGATCCCACGAGACGCCTCAACTCGAAAACATACATGGTACGTGGTGCATGGAATACCGACTGCCTGATGCGGGACGAGACGCTCAGCCGAGTCACGGAGGGTGTCATTCGCTCCATGGGGTTCAATCCAGATACGGCGTCCATAGCACAGCTAGATGTATCCCCATTGCTTCTTGAGTGCCAGTCTTGTCCCAGGAACGGTAACGCAGATGGAACCTACACAAGTGCGGCTTACGGATGGAGAGCACTGGTACGTGCGCATTACCATTCTCCTTCAGTTTACCCATAGCGTTCTAGGTCCGGCACTTTTACGAGAAACACAGAGCTGGGCCTACATCGAACGTGAATGCAGCTGTTATCAAGGACGGCCGCCTGTTGGAGTCCAACAGCAGCGTCAAGTGCCTCAAGGCCGTGCTATTTGATCAAACATTCTTGAGCATTCACTGCCGTGACCTTCCCTGTGAAGACTATATGCGGTCTTTTGATGGCTTGGTAAAGCATATCACAGACACGTAAGTTCCTCGTGCTTCTTCCTCGTGACATCATTAATCTTTACCACGCTTATTCAGGCATCATATCCAGGCTCCGCAGATGAGTATCGATTGGTACGAGGAGTTCGCGTGGGGTAAAGAGTCGATGCACCCACGTCTGAAAGTGGATATCTGTATTGCCTGAGAAGGGCTGTTTCCTGCTGAGTCTCTATCGCCTGTATCCCTGTAGAACTGAATCACTTTGACTGTAGCATGTACACGCTGTATTGAACCTGTTGTAGAAATAGATCGCCGGGAAGGCAGTGTAATCGCATATGTTATTTTTTTTCAAACCTTGTGCTCACTATACAACGCGGGTCGCTGTTTCTCAGGTACGTACAGCCATGGATTATTTTTCCGAACATGATGATGATGCTCCCAGGAAGTTCGGACTGACTCGTCGCCGATTAACCAGGCCCAGGGTTCAAAGATGAAGCTTAAGCTTGAAGACCAGTTAAACATCTATGCGGAGGAAAGCTAGCTGATGCCGGCAACCGTATTGAAGTCAATTCATCTGTCCATATGCGATGATACTAAACTTCAACACTGTCTGTGAACAGCGTTAAAAAATCAACAACCATTATCATAGCCTCGTGGCTGATTATACAGCGGTATGGCGGGCCGATGACCCCGGTCTCCTTCCCCATTTAGGATGGAGGCTGTACTTGCGCCACAATAAAAATTCCAAGGGAACCAGGTTCCGTCCCGCACTCATGTACGTTCCTTTCATCTCTCAGCGCGCGCGAAAAGTCTACCGTCGCAAGGGCGGCGGTAAAGGCGGGAGCAGCGGCGGAGGTGGAAAGAGCAGTAGTTCAAGTGGCAGCGGCTCATCCGGTGCGTCACGATCACTTCCATTTATCACTGCGCACTGCGCCTTACGAGATGTTCAGGTTCGACGCGTACTCAGTCTATAAGTAGCAGTGGGTCCTCGAAGCAGGCTACGTCGTATGGAAGGGGCGGAGGTGCCGCGTCGACCATACCCTCTGGGCAGCTCTTTGCTGGACGAACGCAAGGTGGAGGGACCAGGGACCAGGTAATGGGAACCAGGTATGCCCACATCCATACTCAGTAGACGCATGTCAGTTAACGCTTCTTGACAGTACCTATGGAAGTGGATATCCAGGTACCGCAAGCCGTGGTGTAGCTGGCCTAGGATTCCCTTTCTATTACTGGCCATTAGCGTGGGGCGGTATTGGACTGGGGTCGGCCGCGTACCTACACAATAGCGAAGTACTGCGTCTGTGCTTTTTCTGCGCTCACCTGCTTATCATACGTGACAGTATGGTCGCCCAGATAACTCGAGTCGACCAGGCGGAGTGATGACCTACGCCACATTCCCTGCAAGTTCGGGCAACGCCACGTTCCATGTCGTAGCTGACAACAATACCGTTGCTTCCCTCATTACGGACCTTACTAGCAACTGCTCTTCGGTGATCAACACTTCCTCTACATCAAGCGCGCCCATAACGTTCAATGACTCGGATTCGAGCAACCCGAAGCCGGAACAGTCTGTTCAGTACTACCGTGCGAGCTCGGTAGCGTTGACGGTAGACGGCTATAACAATACCGGAGCACTACAGGATGATACCGCTAATACGCCGATACCTTCGTGGGTAGATACCAACGCGCTGAATTGTCTGAATTCGACTATTGGCGTCGCTGTTCCTCTTGTGGATGGTGTAGCTCGACAATGGATAGCGCCCAATGTCGGTTTAGTGGCGCTATTATGGGTTTTTTACCATCTCTGTTCGTTTTTCTGATTATTCGTCTAGCACTTAATGTTGTTTTTCGTTCTGTTCTTACGCACGGGGATACCCATACACGATCAGTCATTATATTCGTACTGTATTATGTCTATAACTTCGCGTTCGTTCCGATTACTGTATCACTATGTCTTTCTTCGGATGTATCACCTTTTTTCGCCATAATACACCCAGCACGTTGTTTCTTTGAATGACGAGATGGATGAGCTCTCTCTCATTTTTCCTTCGACCGTCGATGGTGCGCATATCTACACCTATTGGAGCCGGGATATTAAAATCGTTTTTTCCGCAGCATGTTGGGGTACACATGACCGTACATCTGCCTGATCGACCTTCTCTGACTCTTCCTTCACGTTATGAGGCCGTTTCGCGTTGAGGTGAAAGATTCAAACAAACGAGAATTCTTGTGACCTTGACCATGAGTATAGCGCTAGTTATCTCCGCCGATTGCTAGTGCCTGTGAGTTTCTCCCTTGAACTCATACAAATAGCTAGGCCAAGTGCAGAGGGTTGGGTCGATTTAGGTTGGAAGCCCGCTGTGCCGATTCCAAAACTTTATCAACGAACATTAACGTTACCTGCGACCACTACATCTCCTTCTGCCGCTACTGTTGGTCTTAAGTGCCAGACGAAAACCAGGTCAACGTCCAAGTCTGTCTACTCCTATGCCGGTATGATGTTCCCGTTTTCCTAAACCTCGATCGATGGGACTGATCTGGTTCGATAGACACAGAAGCCAGAAAAAATCTCAAACTGGTCATCTTGCTCAAACTCGGAGTGTGCCTGCAGTAATCATCGTTTACCTTCCTATGGTTTCGCTCCCCAAACGCCTGCTTCCCAAGACCCTGCATTCGAGCGCCTTTTGCGTTCGAACGATCCGCCATTGCCTGGTGAAGAGGCCGCGCTTTTAGCGAATATAGCATCCTACAATGAGCCGCTGAGGGGGCTTGAGTTGGAGGAGTCGGGTCTTTGAGCCTTTTTGCTTGATTTGCAGAGTCAGATGGACGAGGTTTCGTACAGGGTAGAGATGCTGCGCCAGGAGCGTGCGCGCATCTCACAGGCCGTCAGAGAAAGACAAATCGTCTTCAGCCCACTTCGGCGTTTCCTAGCGGAGATTCTGTGCCACAGACTCTGTTAGGATTCTGCCGAAATCCGGATATGCGAGCACGAGGCGAGGAGTGATGATCGAAGCGAGGCAAGATTAATTAGAAATGATGTACGTCGTTAGGGAATAGATTGGATTCCGGCAAGGGTTCGTGAGGAGACCTGAGTGGTCCAGTTTGCGAGATAAAGGAAGACAGTAAGCGCGAAGCAATTACTGTAGGGAAGTAGCTGGTAAGCGCGGAGCTATTACCAAGGGGAAAGCCGATACAGAAACCCTGTAAGCGCGAAGCTATTACGGGGCAGAGGTGAAGACAAGCGCTGAGCGTAGTCTTCGGGTTAGTGCTGGAAAGCGCTAGGCGTATCCAAGAAGTTGTTCAGCAAGCGCTAGGCGTAACTGAGGGTTCACGCAATGAAGGTGTCCTGAAAGTGGTAGATTGATTAATTATTTGATACAATGGTAAGCACGGTATTATATACTAGGGATAGTTCGAGTCATTATTGTTCTACAATGTTCTAATGTATTCTAGCATCTGTAAGAAAAATAGAGAAAGTAAAAGAAGATATGAGCGAGTCACCATTAAGACCGAGATGCCCGAGTACAGGCATGTGTTGACTCATGGACCGAATCGGCGGATACCCGATATCCATAACAGACTCCTTCATGCCATCGAATTTCCCGTCCGCCGAATGCTGTTAACAACCGAATCACCTCCGTATTCAAGTAGTTGGGATTTTCCTGATCCGAAAACCGATTTGTGGACCATCGCTGCTGTGTCGGTCAAGTGGAGAAGTGTCGTTGAATCTTTCCCAAAGCTTTGGTCATTGGTCAACATTTCGATCGCCGAGTCCAATTTCAGAAGCTATACATATCGGCGTCTCTGCGCTCAGCTACAGCGCTTTAAAGAACAGCCTTGTCAGTTTCGATCTACAAGCCTGCTTCGAGTGTATATGAGTTTCCTTCGCAGATGACACCTATACTCTTCTCAAGTGCTGCCCGCATTCGAGAGTTCCATCTTTACCTTCCAGCTGCAGTGCTTCTCTCAAAACTTCCTTCGTTTCGATTGTCCTTGCCATCGCTAGAGGTCCTTGTTGTTCTTTGCACAGAAAAGGACATAACGAGATATAACCAAATTCGTCTGTTTTCGTCTGTTCCGAAACTTCAATCGCTCGAAGTCATAGGTATTAAAGAGCCGCAAAAGTGTCTTGATCTTCCTTGGCATCTGCTGAAGAAGTACAGGAGTAATCACTTCCCTGATGTCTGGGAGAACGGCTTCCCTGACCATCGTCCGTTGCACCTTTATAAAACGATCCCGCAGGTAGAAGAGTGTGTTTTGCAACTGGGTGGTTGTTGCGAAAAGGATGATGGGATGGACGGCATTGTCTTAGAATGCCCACAATTACGATCGCTGGACCTGACAACATGGATCATTGCCTACGAGGAAGGCGATGAGATTTCGACCCTCCTAGCTCTCACCAGCAATCTTAAACTACCGGCACTTTCTGTTCTGAAGGTTGCATGCGTTCAAAACGATGACGAAAAAGAAAAGGACGCGGTATTCACTTCCATATGCAGCCTTATTCAGCGTTCCGGCTCCCCAGTCACCGTCCTTCATTTCGACCACGGCGACGTTCTGACCAAAGACTTGTCACAACTCCTTCATTCTACGCCCACCCTTGAAGACATCCGGATCACGCGCACAACCCCTGGACTTGTCACTACGGAGGTCATACAAAAGCTCATTGTAGATTCCACGGCTTCCGAAGACCCCATCGTACCGCGATTGCGTTCGCTCACACTCTCGGGCGTGTGTGGTAAACTCCAGCCTAAACTCGTCGGACGTTTCATTCAATCTCGTTGGAGCACTGATGCGGATGCCTCATTCCGCTCAGCGGAGCGTTTACAGGTCTTGGAACTGAGCGGCTCTTTCAGATCCCCAGATAACTTCCACCACTCGGTGTTCTCGCTTCTTGATGGACGTATTAAAGAAGGAATGTCTTTCGCAGTCTTTTGTGATTGAGGTGGAGGAGCTACGACTATATATACCATTGTATACAGGCAGATAATTTTCTTGTGCCATACAGCTATCGAGTTCAATAATCAATGTAGCTAGTTCAAAGTTGCTCCTCAACTTTCAAGTCGTCCAGATCATCTGCGACGAAGAAATCCGATATGACCGCATGAGATACCGTCTTGGCGTTGCTCTGTAGCAGAGTCTCGTGCTAGGCATTGAGACTGGCTTGCTAGGAGGATGCATGATAGATAGTGTTAGTCGCAGAACGAGGGCTACACTCCAAGCCAATAATGGATATGAATGGCTCCGATAAAGGTCTAATTATCGGTACAGTGTTAGGCTCAGTGGATCACCAAGATCTTCCCTTTCGTCTCATCTGGTTCACTGATCCTTTTCTTCCCTATCCTGTTAGTATGCGTTGTTCATATGTGTTCGAGTTGCTATGCGTCTGTGTTGCGGACTCTATGGTGACTTTTGGCGCTTCCGTTCCCGTGTTCCCGTGACTTGATGTTCTTGCGTTTCCGTATAAGTATTGTGCCTTCTGTCTTGTCGCGTTCAACGGCCCGCCCTAAATGGCATCCTTAATCGGGACATTGAGTGTTGATGCTCGGGCCGCCGGCGACCGTTTCACCTCTCGTCCAACGATCATCACGTCCAGAACTGGTGCCGAGCATTGCGCGCTGAACTTGCCCCGGACGAAGGCGCAACTAGTGTCTCATTTTGAAGGTATTTATTTCTCTTTATACCAGTATCCTCAAATACGACGAGCATTTTTTTCATAGTCGCCAAAAATGTCCAAATTGTCGGACTGGGTACCTTGCAAAGAATGCGCGTGCCCAAATCATCATTTGCCCTCTTATTCATTCAACATGCCTACAAAACTCTGTGATAACCCCGATTGGGCGCGTCTTTCACATTCAAATGACGTGCCTTCACCCGGCGAAGAAAGCGCGCTATTGGCGATGATATCCTCATATGATTCTCAGCTGCAGAGCTTCGAATTGGAGGAATCAGATCTTCAGATACTTTTTCACGATCTTGAAGCCCAAATGAAGGCATTGTCTCATAAAATGGGTACGCTACGCCGGCAGCGTGCGCGGATCTCCGAAGCGATCCGCGAAAGACGGAAGATCTTGGATCCCGTTCGACGCCCCCCATCCGAAATCCTTCATCGTGTGTTCCTCGATACCATCGATTTTCCTGTTCATCACACACAGTCAAGATCCAACGACAACCATTGGGCTTTCAATCCTACAGAGTTCTCTGTGGTCGATTACGGCCGTGTCAAAGAGGTGGAGAGATGTGGCCCTGACATCTCCAAGGCTATGGTCCTTTGTGAATATATCTATCACGGACTCGGCTTTCGACGACCTTACCTACGTTCGACGACTCGGACTACAATTACACCGCGCGATAAAGTATCCATTGTCCGTTTCCATTTGTGACATTGACGTGGAGTCGAAATCCCTCCACAGCTCACAGCCATCCTTTTCTCTTCTGCCAGCTCCATTCGGGAGCTTCACCTCTATCTCCCGTCGGTGCTACTCTCGGACTTCACCAGGCTTCAGCTGTCGTCATCGTCGTTGGAAAGTTTGGTCATTATTTGTACGGATGGGACAAAGCTTGCTAACTATGGAGTGTTGGATATTTTTTCATTCGTTCCCAAATTGCAATCGCTACAGGTCATAGATGTCACCGATACGCAGGCGAGCTTCGAACTTCCTTGGCATCTCGTGAAGGAGTATCGAAGCGACCACGCATTTTGTCCTGAATATCCGTCCAGACATATCGGACCTCGAGCCCATAATCATCTGGCCGTCCTAAGGAGTCTCGAACAGGTGGAAGAGTGCGTCTTGCGATTAGGCAATGCTTCGCAGGATGAATTCTGAGATGCCGTATTCCCCCTCGTGTGCCCACAGCTCAGATCACTAGAACTCTCATCATGGAACATCGATGAGGAAGAGGAACATTCAGTTTTTCAGCAGGTCGCCGATAGACTAACGCTTCCCTCACTGTCGGTTCTGAAGGTCTCATGTGCTGAAAAGGGCAATGAAGAGACAGCGGCGGTTTTCACCTCGATATGTCATCTCCTTCTGCGTTCTCACTCTGCAATCACCGTCTTTCATTTACACCATTGCCGGGTATTATCGGAAGACATATTGCAGCTCTTCTGTTCCACACCCACCCTCGAAGATGTTCGATTAATACGCACGAATCATGGTCTCGTCACTGCAGAAATCATACAAGAGCTCACATTGGATCATTCTTCTTCCAAAGCTCTGGTGTTGCCGCGCTTGCACACCCTCTATATTTCGGGTACCCCCAAGTTTTCATCACAAAACCTCATCCGCATGGTCAAGTCACGTTGGAGTAGTGGGGAACGGACACATGGCGTTGAACGTTTACTAACACTCAAGATGTGCGGCAGATATTTAAAAGCGGATAGCTTTCGGCAGAAAATACTCGCCGAACTCAAGGGTTGCATTGAAAGAGGCTTTTCTTTCGAGATAGGTCCATGTGTGTCGGGATGATAGATAAAATAGAGAGAAGTAATTTTTCTTCACTTCAAATTTGTGTGACCGCCGATTATGAATCTATCTATCCCACACCCGGTGTTCCGGGATGACGTTGCGCCGGTGGTTAGTCGCTGATCGGCTTAACAATCTCCACCAACGTGGTCTTCAAAATGTATCCCTTACCCCCAGGCGTAAGTTCGTATGTTTGATGACCGGCCTTGACACTGATCCGTGGTGTTTCAGCCCTCGCACCTTGTCGATTCTTCTCGATTCTTTGCTGTTGTCATCGGAATTGACTTGTATGGCTCCTATCCGCTGCGTGGTTGCGTATCGGACGCACGATTGATGGAGAAATACTTGACAGAGGACCTCGGTATGCCAAAGGACCACATCCAGCTTCTCCTCGGATCAGAGGAGCATACTTCCCCTGAAGATCCAATGAACCCGTCGCGCGCCAACATTATACACTCTCGCTACCAACGCCGAGATCAAAGACGGCGACATCATCATCATCTACTTCGCCGGACATGGTTCTTCCTATTCGTCCCCAGATGACGTTGCTGTATATGAAGACATAGAGACGTTGTGCCCCATAGATCGCGACATCATTGTCAACGACGAAGCTATTCCTGACATTAGTGACCGTGAACTGAACGCCATCCTATCCCTAATTGCTGAATACAAACGTTCCCGAATCACCGTCATTCTTGACTGTTGCCACGGTGGATCCATAGGTTTACCAGAGCCGGGATCTCGCACTTCTCCTCAAACGACACACGCAACGGTTCAAGATATGCTCATAGCTGGAGAGAAGAATCTGAAGGATTATCCTGGCTATCGCTCCATTTTATCGAATAACTGGTCTCCGGATATGGACTCTCACGTCATTCTGACGGCGTGTGAGGACTACCAGTTTGCAAACGAGAAGAAGGTAGAAGGGAAAGACGGTGGGCACATTGGAGTTTTTACGGACTCGCTTGTGCGTGTTCTGAGGTCCAGCTACATCACAAAAGACACCGCGTACGTTGATCTTATCGTTGCTCTTGGTAGCTCGGTGTACCAGACGCCGGGTGTTTATGGAAAAAGTAGGGGTGCGCGTATCTGGTACCAGGACTGAAAGCAGCATATCCTTTTCTCGTTAATCACGGAGGACCAATCTATTTGGTTGTATCGTACATTGTTGGTTTGATTCTGCGTGCTTTCTATACACGCTACTCTTTGATATAATTACTTGGTTTTTTGTCACAACGAGGTTCTCACTATTAAGTGTATCACCTTTTCTTTTTTGGCTAGTTGCACTATAGGCCATTTGAACGATGTCGGTTCCCCGCTCTCTGATGTTCAGCTTCATGTCTAGAGGTTGACCTTAAGATGCTCATTCGTTCCCAATCTACTATCGCTCCAAGACATACCAGATGACGCTGACCGCAGGTGAGCTTTGAGCGTTCTGACTCTCTTGAGGACCAACGCCTACCACTCACAGTCGCCGGGAAGACCATCAATCCAAAGGACAGCACCAAATATCTAGGGGTATACATTGACAAGAGGCTCACGTTCAAAGAGCACGTCGAGTACGCAGTGGGAAAAGGTGTGAAGGCCGCAGCGGCCCTAACGAGAGTAGCGAACACGACAACGGGGATGCCTCACAAGTTCGTTCGTCGACTCTTCATAGGCCTGGTGGTTCCGAGGATGGAATACGCACTGCCGTTATGGCATAACCCGGTGCGGGAAGGAGAAGGGAGACGTCAAGGAGCAGTAGGAGTGGCTCGGAAGATGAGCAATCCACAGCGCCTGGCATGCAAGGTTATGGCTGGAGGTCTTAGGTCGACATTTACAGATGCCCTAGACTACCATGTCAACGTCCTCCCAACACATCTCTGCATGAACCTGGCAGCTTACAAAGTTGCAGCCCGACTGTGCACGCTCCCATGCTCCCACCCTCCAGAAAGTGGTTACAGGATGTGAACGGGATCCGCGATGCCACAGATCACCAATCCACCACCTAATGCCAGCGTTCAAGGACCTGCATGAAGAATGGGAGACCATCTCAGCCAGCAAAGTCAACACGGCACGTTCAATGGTGACCCTCGTATTTGCGATGGCGGACTCTAAGAAGTCAGCGGAGCAGGATGTAGCGAAACTCCATAGGGGGGGTCGATACATGTACTCAGACGGATCTAGCTTCAAAGCAAATATCGGGATTCGGGGCGGCTGCGTGGATGCACAAAGCGCCCCAAAGGGGGAAGTACTGCAACGTGCCTGAAACAGTCGCACACTTCCTCGCGCGAAGCAGATACACCGACGAACGCCAAAAGCTACGCAAGCGGACGAAAATTACCAACCTTCAGTTCTGCCACCTCATCGCTAACTCTTCTAGGCACATACATGCAGCTATCAGCCTCGTCAACGCTACGGGACGACTTCCCGAATACTTCAAGAAATGAAGACCGCCCTCCCCCGTAGAAAGTAGCTCAAGATGCACGATCCCAGGCAGGACAATGGTGCCTCTCTTGGGCATGCAAGGGGGAGGAACCGTTCGCAGATGTTCCTCCCACCTCCCCTGCGGAGGAAAGTGATCGATTGAACCTCCACACAAACCAAACCAACAGCCTCCCTGAAAGTGTTGTTCTCACAAAGTCCGAACGGACACCAGCGAACCCCAATCCCTCAACACCGCGCGTCCCTCCCTTCTCAAACTCAGAGCCCAAACAGGTCATCCATGGCATGACCGATTCTCCCCCGGAAAAGATTAGACACTGAATCGCCATTACCATACCACGTAGATACAGCCCACCCGTACTTAGCGCAGTAGACACCACTCCACACGTCATGAGAACGACGAACACTCACGCAGACATACCCCATACCGTAGTTTACCTCCTCTAGCAACGTAGTCACAAGATTGTACGCATGGGCCCCGCGGGACCCCAGGTACTTAAAACAAGAGTCATTCATTTATTTGTTCGTTCAATCCGGTGTTAGATTTCCTCCAGAAATTGCATTCCGCCGAAACAAGGTTTGTCGATTTTGTTTGTCGACAATTGTAGCACTCGTATACATTCACCAGCTCAACACATCGCAATTATCAGCTACACCATGTTCTTCCGTGCATTTACCACACTTTTGGCTGCTACTGCCGTCGCCTCTTCTCCCTTAGCAGCTCGCGATGCCGGTCCAAAATGTACCATCGTTGTCACTCCTAAGGACTCGAGCTACGCCGCTGGAGTTGCCAACCAGTTAACCTATGGTTCGTCCTCCAAGTCGACAGAGCATGCTACGACTAACTGAAACCTTGCTTTGTAGGGTTCTTGTACCGTTTTGGAGAATCGACGTATCCCGAAGGAACGAGCGTCACCTATATCTCTGTGAGTCCAGCCCTGCACCGTAGATGCACCGCTGACGCTTTGCATGTAGCTCGCGTACGGTCCATCCATGAGCTCGAACGGCGACGGGACCTACACAGCCGTCACTGCTATCACCGCAACAAGTCTGACTTCAGATCAAATCGCGACGATCATCGAGGAGCAATGGCCAGAGACGTGGGTGTGGGGAGATTCTAACCCAGGATATGATTGGTACATGAACAGCACCGCGTGCTAGGGGATACATGCTGTTACGGGACTTATATTCTTTTTTTTGATCATCGGTGAATGAAAAACGTTCTTGAGCTGGCACTTTCGTAATCAATAGCACTAGAAATCGCTGGACTGAGTATCTGCTCTTCGACTGCATTGGTCCTGGGGATGTCTGACATGGGTGTGGGCAAAGTGAGAATCTCTGTTTCCGTCTTCCACGGCATACCGGCCCGCTCGTAGGACAAATTCGAAATGCGCCAGTACGCGTACGTCAGCCAAACCTCCAACCCCCGCCATCCTTCTCCAAGAATCTCCACATCAACTGATCCTTCCAACCCTTCTCCTTCCACCCATTCACAGTCCGCGGGAATTCCTCCACCACACCAGGCGCAGTCCCATCATGTGCAATGATCATCAACACATCCGGGTCTGCATCAAGCCGCGCCAAACGCCCTAGTGACTGCATCGTCGCTTCATAATCCTTGTACACTGAGGGTGTAGGTGGAGGAGGGATCTTCAATAGGGGCTCCGACGCGATTTCAGCGAAGTGGGATTTGCAGAGGGAGCTTGTCGCGCTCTGAAGGAGTGATGCAGGGCAGGGGTAAAGAGAACGGTGGAGTGGTGTAGGACGGATGTCTCCGACATGGTGGCAACAGTCACCTCCAAGCAGAACGAATGTTGTAGGCGTTACGCGTGCGAGGCCGGATATATGACCTGGCTGATGCTAGGGCGGACCATCAGTACGATCCGAGGGTGAAATGGAGTATAGCGTTTACACCGGGAGTATCGAGTACGTAGAAGCTTCCATCACCAAAGAAGTCCAGAGCTGGAAGATCCGCAATGTGCAGTGTCGCGTTGGAGAACGAAAGTTCGGTCACCTTACGTCCACTAACAGTCGTGAGATTTGGTATAGATATGAGAATCACAAAAAAATAAACTAACGCAGTATCGCTTTCGATGAGGTGCGCGTCCTCGTGTTCAGGATATGTCCGAAGGTCCGTCCCAGGTCCAACCACAAGCTCCGTAGAGGGTGGGAATGTTGATATATCGCCTGTACAAAAAGAATTATCAAATTTTCCTGATATAACTGAAGAAGGGAAGCGTAGGCATACCGATGTGGTCGAAATGGGTATGACTACACACACGATTTCCATTAGCAAGGGCACAGATGGGACCAGGGAAGAGACCTCACCTCCAGATGACGGCATTCACACTGCTCAATTCCACTCCTCCCTTCACCAACTGCTCGCTGACTGTTCCCCCTTCGTCGGCGCCCATATCATAGCCGCCCAGCTCCTTGAACCGGTCGAAGAATCCCTGCACCATAGGCGCGTACTTCTCCTGGTCCTTCCTCATCCCTAAATCAAACATAATGTTTCCCTTCGTCGGATGTTCGATAAGGAACGTGTATACTGGTCCCGATAATCCTTCGTAGCCTGGCAAGACGGGCTCGAAGAACAGAGAGGCAGGCAGGAAGGTGATTTTGCCAGCGTTGATAGCGCGGACGGTGACCGTCGAGGTCGATGGCGGGATCGTGGAAGACATTGTTAATGGAGCAGATGGGAAAAAAACGGCAAGCTTATATCATTGCGGGAGCAGCGGGTATTTGAAAACCACTGCATCTGCTGAGGCCCCTATTCAAGCGATAGAGCCCCACTTACCGCCGCGAACCGCGAGTTATTATTGTGAAAAAAGTCATCTGAGTCCTTTTATCAGCAATACGATTTCGCGATAGAGAAACAGACGCACGGTGTGGGTCAGCTGATCTTGCTTTTCCGACAACGCTGTCCTCGGCCTGTAATATTTGCCGTTGGGTTGCAGTATAATCGGTCGATCCTATGGCATATTGAGGGTGTCTCGCCGAGTAATACCAACAGGGAGGAGACAGATGCCGAAGCCTTCAAAGAGGGTTAGCTGGAATAGTGTTGGTTTAATGCCCACACTCACGCCATAGCATCCTTCTGAGACACATGATCACAGGGGAGGGATGGTAGGTGATGCCGGCGGGATCGTTCACATGGAGGGTAGGCGACGGGCATATCTGGTCCTTCAAGTTTTAGCAGGATAATTTCGTGATTCACTTGACGACCCGAAGTTCGATACCGGGAGAAGAACGTATAATGAGACGTATTATCCATATTCGACATGTCTTATACAGCCTGGCGACTTCGTGATGAAGTGAATAACTTCTCAAAAGAAAATCATCGGCAACGCACCTCATTTTCCATCCTTTACGCGCAATGCAGTGCCCTCGCCCTCTCATGGACTACCACGCGGAACAGTCCACACCGAGCCCAGAATGTAATCGTTACTAGGGCAAAACATCTGAGTGTGAAGACGACTGGCGCACATACTTCAATATCCCAGGTGTCCCAAGAGCATAGTTTCATGATGCGTGGGGAGTTATCCTTCTTGACAAATTCTGGTCTCTTCCACACACATATAACCACCCTTTTTTCTTCCCTGACTAGCATATCAGTGACCCAAAAATATGGCAAAGTCTTAGCTGCGATAAGAGCGTGTTCTCACAGAGAGAATGTCAAAACCGACAGCATATCCAACGTTCACCCACTGGAAACCATGATACTAAAGTTCAAAAAGAGCGTCAGCAAGGTGAACAGGTATGTAGATGACGCCCTACCACCGCGTCGCCGTTCCAAAGCGAGCCTACAAGGAATCCTGAATCGGATATGCGGAAACGACGTGTGAATACGAATTTTCTTTGCTGAGAGGTGACAGCGATACAACAAGTGGTGGACATGGTGGAAGCAAGTGCCTTTAATTCCCACGGTCCTTGCTGATTTCTGCGTTCGGACCGGTCAGCCGTGGAGAGTCGGGAAGGTTTGTGCATATTTGAGGCCCAAAAAGAGCAAAATCTTTATCCGTAGATAGTGGGTACCGGCAACCCCCGCCAAAATTCGCGCTCCGAGCGATCTCGATCACGGCCCGAAATATGGGAGTTTTATGGATGCACCTACTGCAGGTCGAAGGAAGAAGATTCACGGAAACTTTTGCAGGAACATTTTACTCAGGACATTATTTTACATGTATTCTTCGAGGCAAATTATTTTTTAGACCTCGTTTTACCATAGTTTCAGCACGTTTATGGCATTAAAAATGCTTTTTTTCAAAAAGTGCCTCGAAGAATACATGTATTCTATTTTAAAATGATATACTGTAATTTTTTCGAAGTGATACAAGGGCTGTGGAAGCCTGTACAAGGTGCATTTGGATGAGCAGTCCGAAGGCTTTGCAAACATAACCAAACAAACGCGTCACACAGCTATTTGCACCTTTTTGCACCTTTCCACACCTTTCCGCACCTTTCAAGCACACGGAACACATCATGGGGCGTCGTCCTAACTTCCTTAGATACTCTGGTAACACCAAACGTCGGTCTGCACAGCAAAAATCCCAATTTGGAAAGATCAATGCTGCCCATCACACTTGTGATGAAACATCAGCACATGTGGATGGACCCATGCTATCGGGACAGGAGAATCTAGGTCCGTTGGACCTGACAGAACTTTCCCAGGCACGTAAACGTGCCGAGAATTACCAACGGCGCCTATATGGTCTTCAGAAGAAGCTCAAACGCAGTCAGAAAAGGGTGGAGACACAAGCAGAAGATTTGGGCAAGAAGGCTACATACATTGGAGATTTGGAGGATGAGATTGCCCATCTAGTGAAGGAATCTGAGGTCATGATGTCCAAGATGACTCTTCAGGCAGAGGAGAGAGTGGAGGATAGGAAGCAGCTTCACAATCTAAAGGCAAAAATCAAACGGGTTCCGAATCGCATTGTGAATGCTACAAAGACTGCCATTGTTGATGTTCCTTCTCTCCAGTTGAAGAACAAGGGTATTATTCCTGATGACACATGCTCATTAATCAATGATCTCATTGCTGAAGATGGAGTCAATCCTGAGCGCATTCTTAGTGTTCTGAATAGAATGGCCAATCACCTTGGAGTCCCTGTTGAAGGGAGTGTTTCAGATCGGAGTACGAAGTGGATTGTACAGGAGGGAGGGGCTGCAGCAAAGATGCAAGTTGTTCAATGTATAAAAAATGCAAAAGGTATATCATATTAATGGCCTATGCAATAAATAGTTATACTCATCTTTCATCCCAGGGCTAACAATAAGTGGTGATGGTACCACTCACAAAAACAACAATTTGGAATCTCATCATGCAACTGTTATTGATGAGAATAACCACAAGATACAGTTTTTTCTTGGAATTCAAATGGCAGTCAATCATACAAGTGAAACTCAGCTTGAGGGATGGGTAGATCTAGTCGATGATCTGTACAGTATTTATAAGCATAGCCCTCGCTGTCAAAGTGGAGAAGATGCCAGAGATTTCTGGATCACAGTCACTGGAATGCATACAGATCATGCAGAGGACCAGAAGAAGCTGTTTCGGCTTTTGCAAACATGGAAGCAGAGATGCGAACGTGAGAAGCGTGGGGAGGAAACGATTCTAAAGTCAACACCACATGAGCTTCTTGATATTCTATTCAAGGTGTCACAGGAGGCTATTATCAATGCAGGTGGAATAGCAAACTGGGAAAATCTTTCCCAGAATCAAAGGAAAACACACCATGATGAAGCCTTTCGCAGATTTGCCTTTGAACTGGGAGAAGCTGAATTTGCGAAATTAGATGACAGTCAAAAGAAGAATATTGATCTCTTGATCTGGGCTGGATGCTGTATGCATAAAGAAATGAATGCATTCAAAGGAGGATGTACTCATATGTCAAGATGGTGGGAGGAGAATGGCATTTCTGGCCCAATCAAAATGTACAATTGGGACAATGCAGCAGCTGCTGATCTTGGAGCAGGGACTGCAGCTGCAAAACATGCAGAATATCGTACACAGGGTGGGGCAATTAAGGTCTCAAGTCTAGCTGGTGCTGTATTTCACCACAAGGACCGAAAGCGTGGTCAGCAAGATACACTCCGGTATTTTTGGGATCTCGAGATGGGTTTTACACTCTGTTTCCCTGATACAAGCAATACCCGCTTTCAATCTCATGCCGAGGCATGTGCAATAATTATCACATATCTTGATCTTATCCTCCAATTCTTGAGCTATGTTGAACAAAACAAGCAAGCCGAATGTTGAACCATATGGAGCGCAATGTTAAATATGGATGCGAGGATAATGCAACCCAACATGAATTTGCAGTCATCACAATCTACTACCAGGCTATTGGGGTTCCCTATATGCGTGAAATACGTGGTCCTCTTCGAAGTGAAACAAATATGCTTAAATTAGGCCCTCTGCATGAAAAAGTAAAATCCCACCTGCGTAAAATCATTGCTGATCCCGACCTGCTCCTCAGCCCAGACATGTCATATGAAACAGGCTCGCTGGATGGGAAACTATGGGAGATGCCAGAGGCTATATATGCTGTTCTCCAGTGCAAGCCCCAGCTACCTCACCTATCTCCTTTACTGGTTTCATTCTGTACAGGAGCACTAGAAACTTGGGAAAGATTCACTTCTGAATTCTTGGCAGGAGGAGCAATTGACACTGCAACTACTGAGCAAATTGAAAGTGCCTGGATGGAATCAACAAATGACTTAAATGAAGGTGCATTCGGCAACTGGTGGCAGGCAGCTTGTATCTGGCCAAATATGTCCTTAAATTACTTCAATGCTCTTCAAATGTATAAGAAAAATGGAGCTTCCAGTTACATGAAGTCCCTCAAACCTGAGGAGCGTAGTGCATTGCGGAAACTTGTCCATGACCAGGATAGCTCTGGGAACAATCGTGCTATCAAACATACCATGGCTCAGCATATGAAGGATGTTGCTTCCCAGAACGCTGACAAAGATCATACCCGTGCTGCCAGGATTGCACGTGCAGAAGAAGCTGTTGATGGATATGATCCTTATCGGACTTCTCAGGCACTTGAGGAAGCATACAAGATACGGCATGGTGCAAATGTGTTACGATTTATTCGTTTTATCTTATCTTATCTGAGATAAGATAAGATGCTTACTCACCCACGATCTTTAGACCCGCGACTCTCGGAGAGTCTTCATAAATCTTCACATCACTATCACGTCACAACTCGGTTGACGTGTACTCGACACAGGGGTATTCTCGTCCCGTGTGCCCGACACATAGCGATGTGTGCTAAACACGTACTGGATACATGTTATTCTCGGCTACCGTGTATTTGGCTTATTCACTTTCTAACCCGGTAGTCACCTCTTAGTACCATTTACAGACCCTCACTTTAGTATATAAGTAGCTTACTCAAAGCCTGTATTTCCCTAGCTTTGAGCTAAAGTTTATTCATACCGAAACACACTCCTTCTTGCTAAGCGCTAAAAGTTCATCTTGGGCGACAATCATCACAAGGGCTAGACGGTGACTGTACGAACGCGATACAGCCGATCTATTCACCTTTGATTGTAGTTCGGGTCTAACAATTAGCTCAAAGCTTTTTACTCATTACCGCCCCCAGATCCCCATGGAAGACGACGCACGTGTTATAGCCATTGCACTAGGAATACCAAGCACCACCTTTCTCTCGATAGCTCTCATACTTGCGTACAGGTTTCGATACAGACCCACGCAACCAATAGAGAGACACCGTACGACCCCCTCAGTCATTACCGACAATAACAATGGCATCCTGCTTGAGCAGCAGCCACCCCGACTCTTCGCACCCATACCGCACCGACCGATCCCAATCCACAACTTCCCTGGACAGCGAATCAACGAGGAGGAGGTCAACGTTTCTGAGTCGACTTCTACCGCGATCCCGGAGGGAGGCTCTGCTACCCCTCCCAGAAGGAGCCCGGCTGAGGTCGACATCACCTCCGAACATCCTGCTTCCTACTATGCCTCGCTTGTCCCTCGAACTCCCTCACCCAGCACGCACCCCTGAACCAACCGCAGAAGGAGACTCAACGTGGGCTGTGACACCCAACCCATCGCAACCACCAATACTCCAACATCCGCAGCCAGTGTCACTACCAGCGAGTTCTGGGATAATATCGACATCCCCTACAGCGCCTACTTCTCCGCCCAGGACCTTGAGCAGGCATTCGAGCCTGTACAGATCAGTGAACCCGTCGCTGGCCCCTCACGCCTCCAGGTCCCAGAGCGTGCCTCCAGGTCCCCACGAAGGTCGAGTAACTGCCCCCCTCGAGCAGGTACTTGGGAGTGTCTCGTGCAGCGACTCCGACAGCAACAGCAGTCTGAAATCCATGAGGAGCCAAGCGAGATCTCCATTACCATCCAGCCACCTCCCCGGCCCCCGACTCCCTTCCCCGACACATCGCTCCGATCCATTGAGAGCATCGACAGACTTGCCGCCAGATACACGATCAATGAGTGAGGGGAGACAATCGAACTCGAGAGTACCGAGCAGGAACAGTACAACGGGATCTCTGGACCATCCCCCGAACCCCGTTCATTCTCCGAGTCGACCCCCGAGCCGCCGATCTAGGGCACCAACCCCAGTACAAATGACGCTAACCGACGCCATTCACTTTTACGAGGAGACGAATGATGACCCCACAGTCCCTACTCCCGCTATATTAAGGCAAGCAACGTTCCTGAACATTTATAATTATTTCGCCTATGAGTTACCATTTTCCGCGGATTGGGGGAGAACCCAAGCCGGGAACGATTATTTTATGAAGAAGAACAGAAATCTTCCAGCAGATGATATTCTACAGTATGAAGTGGAGCGGAACACTTGCTTCCTGTGGAACAGCCTACACCCGGACAATGCAATCGAGGAATTCCCTCCTTACGAAGAAGCAGCTCCGGAAATTGAGATCCAGGAACCATTACCAGATGAGCCCCCTGTAGCACCTCCCTGAGTCACTAATACGTTTTCCTACGCCACCAGACAGGCGGCACCAGGAACATATCGACCCGGGTACCTACCTTTGCCGGTGGCGGTCATGGAGGCGGTGGAGGCGGTGGAGGTGGCGGACAACCAGCACAGCCACCTCCCGCCCCCGCGGTACGAGTAATGTTACCACGATTTCCGGCGCCTCCTGCAATGCCAGACCCGCCTATACCTTGGGAACTACAAGCTGGAGCGATGGCCCCCTACGACGACTTCAAACTAAAAATCTTGAAGGAAGTCGACGACTTTACAGGGGACTCAGACAACATCGCTTGCTTCTTCCTGAAATGCGAACTACACTTCGACGTCTTTAACTGACACTTCCGTCAACACCCCCATCGAGTCGTCTTCTGTGTCTCCCGACTCGCAGGAGACACCGAAAGGTGGTGGCAGTTGTGTGCTAAAATTATCGGGAAAACGGGCGACGGGGAACAGCAGTACCCGACCTACGATGATTTCCAGTCGGAACTCAATAAAAGGTTCTGGAAGGATGCTGACTCGCAGATCAAGTATACGCAGTGGGAAAAGCTGAAGCAATCGGAGCACAAGGATGGCGACAAGTTCTTCCAGCTCTTTGAAGAACTGGCCTACCACGCTGGGGTATGCAATAACGACCAGGTAATGCTCCACCAGATCAAAAAGGCCGCCCGCCAGTCGAGTAAAAACACCATATACTCGTCAGACGGGGACGTACCAGTCAATTACCCAGCATGGAAGGCTCGCCTCCTCTGGATCGACCTCAATTGGCGCCTCAAACAGGCAGAAGGAACGACAGGGCCACCAGCCTGACCACAGAAGATGACCACACCTGTACAGGGTGGTCAGACTAGAGCCCCCGTGCCGACAACGAGTACGGCTATGGGGACAACATATGGAGGATGCGGACAACTGATGAACATCGACGCGTTTACATGCTATGGATGTGGCAAAAAGGGCCACATCAAGCGCGACTGCCCCACCGCGCCCAAGACCCGAGCAGAGTCTTTACGACGTGTAAATACCTACTGGGACCAGAGAAACCTCTCAACGATTGAGGAGGTAAAAGAGACCGCCGTCTAGATGATGATTCAGTCTATTCGGCGGCCCAGGGATTAGTTTCGGCTGGTACGCCTATTGCATTTCATGATTGTACTTATATATCGCCTGTAGTATCCCCCGCGCATTTGAATATACCCGCAACTTCGCAATCAGACCAGAAACTAACCCCTCAGAATCAACTTACGCCTAACGAAGCGACCCCAAGGAACGCGGTAGTCACAGAGCTATCGGTTCGATCTACGCCTAACGAAGCAACCAACATTCCACCTAACGAAGCGGTCTTATCTATGCCTAATGAAGCAACCAACATTCCGCCTAATGAAGCGGTCTTATCTACGCCTAACGAAGCGACACTTGGAACGGGTGCGGTAGTCACTGAGCTACCGGCTCAGCGTTTGGCGAGTAACCTATTACAGGCAAAAGCGGACGGCAAGGCGACCACCAGATCGCCACCCATCATAATGGCGAAGCACCAGTCGAGGCCTCCCCTGGGGGAGTTTCAAGCCGCAGTGACGAATGTTCAACCGGATGGGGCAGGAGGGCAGACAGCTATGCTCCCGCGTAAACGTCCCCTCACTGAAATTGCAGCTCTACGGAGTCCCTGCTGCACAGGGAGTTTCGAGGAAATAGCTTCGGCGAAACCTCCTCTGGTAAAAGAGCGTGCTCACGGGCTACCAAAGTGTAAATCCCACGACGGGGCTTTGGAGATAGCAACGGAGGCCAGCTCCCACAACACTGGATCATGGGCCCTAACGAAGGCAACATTAGACAAGACGAGGGATGCGGCAAGGGACTATTTGCCCTCCGTCCTGAAGAACCAAGAGGACGAACCAGAGTCGGGTAAGTGCCCCCGATCAGTTGCCAATGCCTATCGAGGCAAAGGGCGACCCAACGATGGGGGAACGCCGAATGAAACGAGGATCCCGGTCATCACAGAGACGGGCCCGAAGGAACCAGGTAAAGGCGACTGTTACTCAACAGTGAGAAGTGTAGGCAATCATTGTGCAACAGTGACAGCCCACCTTGTCACTCCCTCCGGGAGCGATGCCTTCGCAGAAAGCTACTCCTGTTCCATGACCGACCAGAAAGCCGCAGGTTTGGAAGCTGCTAGCGCCCAGGCAGTGCAAAGGGGGCATCAGGTAGCTACTTTGGAAGAAGTACCTGACTTTGAGGACATTACCAGTTTCATAATGAACAAGAGCGCTAATTTAACCCCTTTAGACTTAGAAAATGCAGTGACCTCACCGATGGTAGTCATGCCCGTATGGGGCGACGCGAAGGTTGAAGAGGCCCCGCAACTGTCCCACACCTATACAAAGGGACAGACCTATAGAGAATGGCTTAAACCATTCGGAGCCAAGTGGACTCTACACGGTGTAGTACAAGCGCGAACGGAGTCGGAAGCAAAGGCAATCCTCAGAAACTGGATTCACAAGACACACGCAGAGGAGGTCGTTGACTCGATGATCGAAGCAATGAGGGGGATAGAGCGAATTGACGCACTCTGGTGGCTTCATGAACTACAGGAATCAAAGCGACTTATCAGCGCGTTGAGCGATAAAGGGAAAGACCTGGTGATCCCCGTCATGCTCGGGGCTCCAGGAACAATTCCCAATATCTCTACAACCGCGTTGGTAGACAGCGGATGCACCAGTAGCGCCATCAACAAAAAATTCGTTAAACAAAACAACATCCCGACCCGACCAACGGCCACCCCAATCCCAGTTTATAATGCCGACGGAACCAAGAACTCAGGAGGATCAATCACCAAATACGCTGAGATCACACTCAAAATCGGGGATCATTCTGAACGAATAGATCTAGCCATAACAGATCTCGGTGACAAAGAAATCTTCCTTGGTCACGACTGGTTAATCCGGCATAATCCGATCATCAATTGGAAAACTGGAGGATTAACGTTTGCACGGTGCGAATGCTGTAAAAACCCATTCACATTACCTGATGCGGATCCCGACGACAAATGGGACGAGGAACTGGAAGAAGGGGACACCATCCTTGCAATAGATTTTACGCGGGCTATTCTCATACGTGCGCATCACGCCAATGACTTAGCCGCCGCGGCCAACGCAGACAAAGAGACTAAGACGTTCGAAGAAATGGTCCCAGAATGGTGTCAGGATTTCAACGATCTGTTTGACAAAGACAGCTTTGATGAACTTCCTGACCCAAAGACATGGGACCACACCATCGAACTTACTCCAAATGCGAGCGCCAATCTAGACTGCAAGGTCTACCCTTTGAACTGGAATGAACAAGTGGAACTCGATAAGTTCTTAGACAAGAATCTTTTGAGTGGGCGAATACAACCATCCAAGTCACCCATGGCCTCGCCATTCTTCTTTGTTAAAAAGAAGGATGGCAAGCTGCGACCAGTCCAGGATTATCGGAAGCTCAATGAAATGACGATTAAAAACCGTTATCCGCTCCCGCTAATCTCAGAACTAATGGACAAGTTGCGGGGTGCCAAGTATTTTTCCAAGCTTGATGTTCAATGGGGATACAACAACGTGCGCATCAAAAGCGGTGACGAGTGGAAGGCAGCATTCAGAACTAATCGCGGGTTGTTCGAACCCACGGTTATGTTCTTTGGGCTTACCAATTCGCCTGCCACCTTCCAATGGATGATGAATGATATTTTCAAAAACCTCATTGCATCAGGCACCGTCACCGTTTACCTTGACGACATCCTCATCATGTCCAAGACCAAGGAAGAACATCGCCGTATCACACGCGAGGTTCTAAGACTCCTCCGGAAGAACAAGCTATTCCTTAAAGCGGAGAAATGCGAGTTCGAGACCTTGGAAACCGAATACCTTGGAGTCATCATCAGTGAAGGAAGTATCCGCATGGACCCAGTCAAAATCGCAGGAATCGCAGAATGGCCTGTACCAACCAAGAAAGTACAGCTCCAATCGTTCTTAGGGTTTACCAACTTCTACAGACGTTTCATCCAAGGATACAGCAAGGTCGTCAAACCAATGACCCAGCTGACAGGAAACGATCCATGGAAATGGGGAAAAGCACAACAGGACGCATTCGAAGAATTGAAATGCCTATTAGCCGAAGAGGTGGTACTGGCAATACCCACCGAGGAAGGAAAGTTCCGTGTAGAGGCGGATGCAAGTGAGGGAGCGATAGGTGCAGTATTGATGCAGGAGCAGGATGGGAAATGGTGCCCGGTCACATTTCTATCCAAATCCCTCACCACGACAGAACGAAATTACGAAATTTACGACAAAGAACTGCTCGCGATAATGATCGCGCTCGACGAGTGGAGGCACTACCTAATGGGTGCAGCCCAGGACTTCGAAATATGGACGGATCACCAGAATCTCCAGTATTTCCGAAAACCCCAGAAACTCAATCGGCGACAAGCGCGATGGGTCACTGAGCTGGCCGAATATCACTTTACACTGCACCACAAATCTGGAACCGCAAACAAGAAAGCTGACTTACTTAGTCGCAGAGCAGATCACGAGCAAGGAAAGGAGGACAACGATGAGATTATCGTCCTCAAACCCGAGCACTTCCGGGCCCTAGTCATGCCCACTATCGAGGAAACCCATTCCAAGATAAAGCAAGCCACGCTCGACCACCACCGATGGGACAAGAACATTGCGACCTCCCTGAACCACGACCGAGGACTGAAAATGAATGATGGGTTAATCTATTATGATTCCCGCATTTATGTTCCTTCCGACCACGCGTTACGAGGTGAGATAATCGCACAAGTTCACGACCACATCACGGCGGGACACCCCAGCATAGAAAAGACTAAAGAACTCGTCTTACGAGAATATTGGTGGCCTAGGATGAAAAAAGACATAGAAGATTATGTCCGCGGCTGTGAGACATGCCAACGAACCAAGTCGAGCACTCAAGCAAAAGCAGCACCGCTTCATCCAAACGCCATTCCATCCCGACCCTGGACGCACATCTCTGTCGACATGGTGACTGGTTTACCCAAGAGTAACGGTTTTGACGCAATCTTAATGATCGTCGACCGTTTCTCCAAGGAAATCATACCTGTCGCATGTACCACAGAGATGTCATCAGAAGGGTGGGCCAAGATCCTATGAAACGAAGTCTACACCAAGCACGGAATGCCACAGGTCGTTATCAGCGACCAAGGCACCGTGTTTGTATCCAAGTTCATGAAAGACCTTTATGACTTGCTCCAGATCAAGGCAAACGTATCCACCGCCTACCACCCACAGACTGACGGACAGACTGAGCGAGTGAATCAGGAGGTTGAAAAATACCTCCGGATCTTCATCAATCACCGCCAGAATGACTGGGTAGAATGGCTCCCCCTCGCGGCCTTCTCTCACAATAACCGTGCCCACTCCGCAACGGGTAAAAGTCCCTTCGAGGTTACCCATGGCTATAACGTCGAGGTCCTCCCTGGTGCCGTACGACCCCAAGCACCCTTCAGAACACCGGCCTCAAACACATTCATTTCAGATATACAGAAAATCCATGCCGAGGCCAAGCAAGCACTCGAAAAAGCCGCCGATCAGATGAAAGCCCAATACGACAAAAAGAAAAGACCTGCAGTTGATTACTCGGTGGGAGACAAAGTTTGGCTTGATACAAGCAATCTGGCGCTCCCACATCCGAAGAAAAAACTCGCAGACAAAAAAACGGGCCCCTTCCCGATCATCGCCAAGATTGGAGCTTCGGCATACAAATTAAAACTCCCTCCAGGCTGGCGCATTCACCCAGTATTCAACGAATCACTCCTGACCCCATACATGCCACCCGCATTCCCTAACCAGGAACAGCCGCCTCCACCACCACCCGATCTTATTGACGGGGAGGAGCACTATGAAATCGAGCAAGTACTTGACCATAGAGACCGAAAGGTCCGAGGAAAGGCTGGCGAGCCGTCGCATTGGGTTACCGATTACTTTGTCAAGTGGAAAGGATATGGACCGGAATCCAACAGCTGGGTAAAGGAAGACGACATGGATGCCGATGAACTAGTCGACAAATACCTCGCAGAAAAAGTGAATCGCACCGAACAAGAGACAGGAGATTGGCAGTCCTATACGGATCCATTCACTGGTCGAAAAGTTTGGTACGATCAAGAACTCGACTGGGATTGGTTTGGTGGCAACAACGACCCCTCGACAAGCTCGAAATCGCCATACGAAGCAACAGAAATCCCATAAACAAACACAGTCGAGCCCTATAATGGGGGATAGCCAATGGGCCCTCATTCACGACTTCTAATGACAATATGCCTCCTGTCCTCCTTCATGCTTCCTTTCACTCACGACTTCCAAGATGACCAATATTCCACTAAAATGCACTCAATAATCAGATGGAGTCCAACCGGCGTTTGAAGTCTAGTTTGCCACTCGCATCACCACCATACGAAAAGTCCCCTTCCCTCTGGGCGAACAAGGCCTTTGAGACAAGCTGCAGCGCATATGGCATTTCTCTGAAACACTAGATGTCTCTGGGGACGGCATGACGATGAAGCAGACGGAACTCGGATTTACTAGCAGTTGGGACACCTGCCTTAGGGGGGGGGTAATGTTACGATTTATTCGTTTTATCTTATCTTATCTGAGATAAGATAAGATGCTTACTCACCCACGATCTTTAGACCCGCGACTCTCAGAGAGTCTTCATAAATCTTCACATCACTATCACGTCACAACTCGGTTGACGTGTACTCGACACAGGGGTATTCTCGTCCCGTGTGCCCGACACGTAGCGACATGTGCTAAACACATACTGGATACGTGTTATTCTCGGCTACCATGTATTTGGCTTATTCACTTTCTAACACGGTAGTCACCTCTTAGTACCATTTACAGACCCTCACTTTAGTATATAAGTAGCTTACTCAAAGCCTGTATTTCCCTAGCTTTGAGCTAAAGTTTATTCATACCGAAACACACTCCTTCTTGCTAAGCGCTAAAAGTTCGTCTTGGGCGACAATCATCACAAGGGCTAGACGGTGACTGTACGAACGCGATACAGCCGATCTATTCACCTTTGATTGTAGTTCGGGTCTAACAAAATGGATACCTCACAGTAGCGGCATTGGATTTGCAGTTGGATTGGCATATAAAGAATGGTAAAAATGGCTCAGGATTGGAGATTCCAAAGGCTAAATCGGGTGCCAAAGGCAGAGGTGATCGAGAATCTAGGTACAGACATCTCCAGACAGCTATAGCCAAGTACGAAGCAGCAGAGAATTTGGCAGTAGAGGCTGAACATGAAGGAGCAGAGACCAGGGTTGAAAGCAGCCAAGAAGAGATCATAGATGTTGATATTGAAGGGCAGGATGACAGTGAAGATGAGTTTTATTCCAGGTGAATTAGTACTACTATATACTTGAACTCATATGGAGCTATATGAGTAGGTAGGACAGTCTATCAACGAGAATTGAAGCAATTAACATTGATTTGCCGTCAAAATAGCCAAAAATGGGCTTAGTCAGCTCACGTTGATGTGCTCGGTAACGGCGAGTGGCAAATGGACTAGAGGCTGGCAATGAACACCAACAACACTAAACCAATCACTAACTCTACACTTATCACCAATGTATTGAATTCGGGCGTTTCGAGTACGATAGAAGCACTCTGCAGACTTCAATAATCAAGGAAAGTTGTTTAAAGACGTTTTATTTCGTTACTAGTGAGCTATACAAGCGTACTACTCGCACTAGTGGGGTTTGTAAGACACAATTGGATGAATAGTGACTCGACTTGAGCTACTGCGCTCGCTCTGACTGGGACTGCTTCGAACTAGTGGCTCTCTTGGCCCTGTAATGTCTTACAAGTGAATAAACACTTGACTAGTCGCTTTCTAGGCAGACTAGTGGCGCTCTTGGCCTAAGAATAATACTTTAAACTTCGAGAACTTGCTTGAACTAACTTCGAAACACTCTTGGCCTTTGCAGGACACAAAAGATTACTCTAAGACACTTCTATTCACTCAATGCTATGGGTAACTTAGCGACTAGTAGCCGCTTCGTCGAGGTTAAGCACAAAAGCCTTTAATTGGGGCACTAGATGCTGACTAGTAGGTCACAATTGCGGGGATGGCTTGCCTGAGCCGCACGTGCGCCTATTCTACTACTTATATACTGACAAACAAGGTACGATCGAGATATAAATAACTGACTAGAGGGGTATTATTGATAAGGATTTCTTGGCTAGTCATGAATAATGGTGAATAATCACGCAATAGTCGGTCTAGAAACGGTCGCTTGCTGACTAGTGAGCCTAGGAGCTCCGCTAGCGGTTGTATTCCATGTCCTGGGCCCAGCGATGCTCCACTAGTGCCAAGGATAAATGACTAGCCAGGCGAGCGTGCCTGTAACAGCTGTCGATCGTGATCGAAGGTGCAGCCCGGCTATACTAGTACCGATCGTAATAGATCTGTATCACACTAGTCAGATCTGCTGCAAGGTTAATCCGTTGCTAAATTCATTTCTAAGTCCTGCTTCGAGATTGCCGCGTGACTAGTTAACCTGACTTAGGTGTTTGTGCCCAGAGCGGCTCGCTAGTGACCGAACTTCACGAGATTTGTGTCCTCTGCTTCTTGTTTGGTGCGCTAGTCACATTACTTGTCCACTAGTGGCTGTATTCACTTAGCCCTGTTAGCATTCAAGTCACTAGTACGACCGGCTGGTAGATTTAACCCACTAGTGGTATCGCATCTAAGTCCTGGCTCTACTAGTCGCATACTAGTCTAACTATCAGCTCGAAGCCTCAGCTATAGTCCTCTAAGTATCACTAATGTAAGATAGATATGCAATAGTATTATTATAAAATCGCAAAATCTAGGTGTGAATGCGTAGACGGCGTATCAACGTTCTGGAACCGGGCGTTGCCGGTACCCATAGATAGCATATTTCAGACCAAAAATTTGCACCGCTTGCAATTGGCATATTTTAGGACCACTGAGGGTGATGGGTCCTGGCAGCATCTCGGAAATTTGCAAAGCAATAGAATTTAAGTGAGGACTTATCGATAACATACGCACGAGGGTAAAATGCCCCAGACACTTGTAGACGACCCTTTGAGAAGGACTGATAGTAGCTGGAATTTCAATGGAATTTGGTCAATGGCACCTGCTGGCATTCTCGGGCCAGATTGAGCATTGTCTGGGTAGCACATTTTAGAGCAATTTCAGAACCAAATGTTTGTATATTTGTGTACCAAAATCAGGGGTTTTGCTGGACAAACCTTGGCGGGAGCTACCCGGGGCCTCATGGAACCAACATCTAACCATATCGTCACATTACACGATTTGGATGGTCCGGTATGTCGTAGCGTACAGTATAAATCACTGATGGCTAGGAAATCGATATACAGCAGTACTTGACACTTTCGAAGACTATAGACTGAGCTACATCTGCCTGTGTCCTCAAAGTTCACCTAGCTTACCCATACATAGCTCTCATGCGTAAACAACCCTTGACTTCTATTCGTAGCTGTGCGTCTACAGCCATCTTTTGTGCTGTAGTATTTGACGAAAGGCTGACTAAAGACATACAACTTTCCCTTTCCACCATAAGGTAGACGACATCCATGATCCGCCTAGGTCATGTGATCATTATGACATGACCAAATTGAGCGAACCAGATGCTCGAGGAGTTGTAGAACTCGCTACAGGCCCAATGTTCCAGATATGAAAAATAGAAGTTGTTATGATATTGGGTGGGTAGCTGGAAATGAAACAGATTTACGAATGGATTGGTATGCATGAAGGAATTATCAATTCATTGCAAAGATTCTGCTGCCTATACAATATTATATGTATTATATGTATTTCTTCTCTAGTCTGCCCAGAATGCTTTCTAGTACCAACATATATTATCCATAGTGCTTTGGAAGCCTGGGATACACATCTAGCATTCAACACACATTCATTAGCATCATTATTAAAATTCCTTGAAAATTCTTTGTCCTTTCCTGGTGCTCTACTGTATTACTTGCTTCACTGCTTTGTAAGTATTAGTTTAACTTTGAGAACCCTTTATATTCATGTTTTGAAGTGATTCACCTTTAAAACCCCGAGAGACAGCTGAGATGTGTGATTATAGGCATGGGAGCTCTTAAATCGGTAATTACTTCTTTTGAGCAATGCCTTTGGGGGAATTTCTGCTGGGACCAAGCAAAGTACCTTTTAATGCACAATTTCTATTTTTTACTTTGGACATATCCATACGAGGAAGATGAATAGTTAACTTTTTCTTCGAGCGTCACCCAATTTGGTCATGTCATAATGATCATGTGACCTAGGCAGATCATGGATGTCGTCTACCTTAACATGGGGAACAAAGCAAAAGCAATGATTCGCCTCACCTTGGTGCTCCTCAAGGGCTTGCAAGCTGCAGGAGATATAGCCCTGCTTCCTTATCTCAAGGGCATTGCAGCATTGGCCATAACTATTCTCAAACTTGTCGATATATGAATACAGATTTAATTCAGAGTCAAAGATAATCATGGATTGCTATAGAATGCATTCATGAATAACAGGGACATTCAGGAACTCGTCAATCACATCAGAAATACTGTGACAGCAGTGAACAATGTTGCTGTCACATGTTCGAGGATTGGTAGCAAAGACATGTCATCTATTGAAGAACTCTGTATGGATTTTCACCAGTAAGTTTCCACCCCCTTCCCATATCCTTCCTTTGTAACATACTAGAGACAGATGTCTAGAAGCCATCATTTGTGAAGTGCGGGAGATGGAAAGAAATAATGCTAGTAGAGGCAGAATTGTGCAGTATCTCATGACCCCCAACATTCGTGATGAGATCAACAGATTCATGTGGCAGGTTGACAACCTGCAGAGAAACTTCAACGTATGCTCGCAGCCATCTCATTTTATGAACCGGATCATTCATGGATTTATTCAGACAAAGAATATTCTGAGGATTTGTGCGAACAATGAAGTGTCTGGCAGCTACCTCAGGGCACTTGAACACAGTATGAGAGAGCTTTGCATGGAGCATTCAGACATGAATCATACCTTGACACTCTTATTGACCTCACATAATGAACTCTGTACTCAGGTCTCTAATCAGGATGGGTTACTGGGGGCTGGGAGTCTTATCGCAAAGAGGAATAGGAGCAAGGTATGTCATTTCTATGATTTCCAATATACATAAAAACCTTCCTCAGGGAACTGTGGTAATACACAATACCATTGACCCTCAGTACATGACATATTACCTACTCCTGGCAACCCTCTCTATGACCCTCTTCTGGACCATGTCATGTTTTACCAACTTTCTACTGACACTGTCAAACCTGTAGAGCCAAAAAGCAAAGATACGGCGCTATTTTTTGCCTGGACATATTGTTCAAAGATACAAGCATCATCATGGTCCCCGCAGAAAGGCACTCTGTGTGAGTTTTGTCACCTCATGTTATCAATGCTCAATAAACATGTCTGATAGATTGGGATCAACTATGTCAGACAGTATGATCAACTTAAAGGGTGTATCAACAATGCAAGGAGCATTCAAGAGTTCTTGATATGTCGGTCTCCTTCCCATATTCTGCCCTCATCCTGTATCAACTAATCTTGCCTTATAGATTACTGCAACTACAAGGCATGGGATATTGTGATGCTTACAGATGATAGTCCAGATCCACATCAGTGCCCAACAAGGAAGAACATCATCGACGCTATGAAGTGGTTTGTGAATGATGCTCAGTTGGGGGATACGTTGCTATTTTTCTGTATGCTATTCCGGTATCCAGAGCCCTTTTCATTGACTCAGATGTTATCCCTTTAGACGCTGGAAGTGGCAGACAAGTCTATAGTGAGGGAGGCAACAAGGGTGATGGATATGAAGAAAGTTTTGCTATTCATTGATTCACATCCACAGAGATCCTATTGACTCCCTTACCCTTACAGCCATTTTACCAGTTGATTACAACCAATGTGGTGATATTCTTCATGAAGTCAGCTCCAATACTATGTTTCTTTTCCCATATATCTCATCTTTTTTCGATTTAGGAAATGTACCACATTATGATTAGGCCTCTACCCACGGGTTGCAGGCTTACGGTACGCAACTTTCTGATGGCCTTTTTATTCAAACACATTGATGAAAGCCCATTTACTAGGTTCTGCTTGTAGTGAGGACACAGATCTTCTGTAACATTCTATGTTAACAATCACTTCAACAGTGCTGTCATTCTGTGGGAGCTTTGGGTTTGTACAGTCTGCTAAGAATTCACCAGCACCCTTATATAATGATTGCATTTTTGGATCTACCTTACGTTGTAAGAGCTGCAACTCTTCAGATCTCTTGTCGCCATGACTGAGTGGTACTTGCTCAAGTATAACTCTGACACTCATCTCATGAGTCTGCGCCCATTAACATCGCCCAAGTTAACCACTGCTGATGTTGTGAGTATCCTTTTTGACTGTCCTATTTACTATTTAGCTGGGGTGCTTATAATGTCATAGGTAATTTGGTCTGGTGGAAAGGGCATGTCTGTTCACGAGACGGTCATGGGAGGTGTAGCTGTCAGCACCTTTAACTATGTGAGCACCTATCATGGCTGGCCATGAGTCAAGCTGAAATGAATGATAGGCATTTATATCCTCCCTCAAGATGAATCCGAAACAGTCATGCTGAGAGCTCCTTCATTCACTGAGGTAAATACAGAACACTTGTGAAAAATATCATTCTAACCCTGGAGGTGATTGTGCTACTTATCAGGGACAGTTTGGCAGTCTGGCATCATAGTGAAAAGCCTCAGCTTGTTACTAGCTCTCAACGTATAGTGGGTATCACCTCAAGCTGTCTATCTTTCGATCAATTTTTTAAGACTCTCATTTTCAGGATGCCGATTTGCCTGCTACATTGTGAAGGTAGGATTTTTTTTCAAGGTCTTACCCTGTGTGCCAAAAGAGGACAAGCTATGTCCTATGCAGCCAGAATGATGTATCTTTCACCTCCTGAATTTTTATGCTTCCCATACTAGCGATGCTTGCATAATCCATGTATGATGGCACTGAGAACACCAGGCTTTGTAATGCTGAATTTAAGACACCTGATTCGAACTATTGAGGTAACCCTAAGCAAATTGCTGATCGCAGCTTCTTGAAATCCATCGCAATACACACTGATCAGATTTGAATGCGACTCCCAAGGTCCTTGCTACAGTGCTTTTGGGCACGTTAACTTAAGTTGTATGCAGGCTCGGGCACATGTCTGATTAAGTTAAAATCCAGTCTAATTGAGGCTCTATCATGGCATGAAGAAACCAACATTCCGAGATCCATCGCCTTGGAAGGAGGCTCCATTCCACCCATATTCTGCCTAGACACATTTTTCCTATCATCATCCTCTTCAAGTAGATATGTACTGTGTTCATTCTGGAGTGTATTGCATATGGAGACATTCTTCTCTGCATAAGCCTACAATATCCTGTCACCTTCACGCATTCGCTACATGTCCCTGGCAAAGACTAAGATAGTATGGTTATGGAACTACCTATTGAATACATTGACATCACAAAGGAGAATTTTGTTAAGGGAAGGAGGCTAGTTAATTTCTGGTGGAACTAATTGTATTTGATAAGAACTTCTAGGATATCATTTTAAAAACTACATGAAATCTAAAGGAAGTGGACATTGACATGCTACGTGTAGTCTAAGTGCAGCATCATGTCTTTAATTCTTATAACAGAAACTTGAAACGTCATGGTCGAGCTTACACCCAAAATCATGCTCCTTCTGTCGCAGGCTTGGATCCCTCCAGTGGGCCATCTGGGGTGCCATCTTCAAAACCAAATGTTGTGTTGTGCTGGTCGCTATTCTGGTTGCTAGCTTGCGTTTGTGCATGGTTGCGAGTTCCAAAATGAAGGGAAGAGAGTACACTTCCCTTCCAGGCATCATCAGGATGTGCATGTCCAGAAGCGATGTGACCAACAATAAGAGTCGGGGCGATTCCCTGCATAGTAATGAGAATGAGACCACATAAAAAAGTCTGAGCCTCACTCTGATGTTCCCCACAATTACATCTATATAAATCTCTGCATATGCCCCTTGTGCATAGGTCACCATGTAGATTATCAAGATAATAGAGAGGAGAATCGATGATTCAACAATGATCTCTATGATTGACCAGTAATTGCCAAGAGCTCCATCACGGTTTACCCTTCCAACAGTGACAGTGCGAAATACTGTACTATTACGACCAAAAGTTCACCTAATGCCTAACAGGACCCTATGAACTGAACCAAAATGGTATATCCTAACACCTAACAGGGTGCTCTGAACTGACAATCCAGCAAGATGAGAAGAAGGCTTCAATTAGCATCAGGAAAAAGGCCTTTTGCTACGTAGCTTTGTGCCAGAGCTACATAGTACTACCCGAGCTCTGTACCGGGCATAGCTCACCACTACAGCTATGTAGCTTCCGGTAGCTTCTAGTAGCCTTCCGCTAAAAGTATGGTAACCATACATACCTTACAAAGTCCTTTCAATCAGAAATCTCATTGAAGCTAGCTGTTACTCATGAGTTCGAAAACAAAGAAGCAGTGACTTGTAAGATAAGCGGTGCAATAACTTTGTACAGGTACTCGGCCACCAGATTTCGATATAGGACATGAAAATCGTCATGATATTGGCAACTGGTAAGTGGGAATTGGGGATTCAAGAACAGCTTGAAATCTGGCATGTACTAGGTAGTTGACTGAGACGCTAGCATAGGAATTACTGTAGTCCCATGGTCAGATGGGCTAACAATAAGAATGAGAAGAGCCATCTGAATGTAGCACAGTAGGCATGATAACAGAGAATCTATCCTCGACGTACTGGAATGGCAATAACTTGACGGTGCAAGCCAAAATAAAAATCGATGAAGTCCATTTCAATCCTCGATCAAACTCTGATGGCCCGTGCATATGTCAACAAAACGATCATGCCATCCAAACAAAGATCAACCACCTTTTCTTCCCTTCCACCATCGTCCCCGTCCATCGTGTCCCCTGCGCGTACTTCCCAGGCCCTTCTTTCAGAGATCATGGCTTTTGCTGGCTTTCCTTTACTTCTGCCTCGGCCTTGGTAGTGCTTGGTTTGTGTTTGCAGCAATTGATGACTGCTGGTGAGTAACCATTCTATCATTGTCTCTTCGTATAATTCATACTGGACCAGTCTAGCTCTGATGAAAGAAACCACTCCATGCTCGTAGGTATTTTGGGCAATGAATGTTTGAACGACCGGCCTGGACATCAACACATATGTTATCCGTGTATGGCACTCCAATCCCGCCCATATTGTGTTATCATCTGCATAGTGTTGTTACGGTGGTGCAATGTAACAGTAGACTTTCGTGTCCTCTAGGTGAGTGTCTCGATGTTACTATTAGTGGATGTGCGCTCAACTGTCTTCGTCAGGAGTCAGGAGACTGGATGATTTATCAACAACGATCGACGGTGAAATTACGGGATGCCGTAGATGCCTGGCAAGGATAGCGGAGTGGTTCATCTAGTCAACAGTATGTCCGTCATTGTCATTGTCTCTGCATCAACTAAATGGAATACTCACAGGATCATCAAGACCCTGCAGTCGTTAGCTGAACGGTTGTTGGTGTGGTTCTATTGGTGAGTTTACTTTGTTTTTCATGTCCACGCTATCCTCTTACATCTTTTCTAGTTTAGTTGTCTAGTTTGTATGCAGCTGAGATAATACATGGCACTACTGGTGTGTGCAAGTCAGGTTTTTTATAGTATGAAGCATATATATACGCTTCGGCATGTCTACATCATCACTTGTTGTAGTATAGTCATGAATATACTTGAGTTTGCTGCTTAATTTGCTTGGATTTTGTGCCAGGTATTGAGATATATGAAGCAATGGTATCAGTATTTGGCTGGTACAGGACATTTGGCAGTGAGCTACAGTGCGCTATGTAGCGGTACGTAACATTGACTGAAAGCTACCGGATGGTATGTAAGGGGGTACCTAGCTATGGGGCTATTTGAGCTATATACTCCCTATACTAATACATATCTTGGCGTTTTTTTCCTGATGAGGGTCAGCAAAGCTATCTTTGTACTGTGTTGTACCACTCTCTAATTGTCCTGCTCCCAGAATTTCCTGCTGAGCCAACGGTCCCAAAACGGTTCTCATAATATTTGAGAGGTTTCTTCTTCCTGTGCTCTTGTCCAAGAGGCATCTCTAGTGCATCTGACATCACTGGCTGAATTAAATGAACTTTGGCACAAGTCCTAGTGCCTCACAGGAGCCTATGAACTGACATCCAACTGAACTTCTTCCCTAATGTCTCACATGGTGTGAACTTTTGGTCATAATAGTACAGTACAATGAGAATTGTGCACAGCAAGGTCACTGTCAAGCTCAGGGCAAGATATACCATGACCCAGTCGGCAGAAATTGGTTGAAAGTTTTCAGGGTCAGTGGCATTTAATAGCGATCCTATTTTACCATATTCCATCAACACCTTGGCCACTACAGGAAATCATGAACGGGTTGCTGAAAGAGAACATAAGTCCTACTGATTCCTGCAACCATACAAAGCATCGGGATGATGATGACGGACCAGCAGTAACCCCAGACAGTCCAGCAACACCATATCTAAAAGATTGGTCAGGTCATTACCACAGATGCAGGCTGTAAGATGCATACCATGGCGGTATCGACTAAGATGCTTTGAAGGCCACCAGTAATTGCAGGGGCCACATTCTCAACCATGAGGAAAGTTGAGGCTTGCTGTTTCACTGTTGATACATCATAGAACACTGAATAAATGGTCCAAAAATTTTGCCCATGTGTGATGAAACTGTAGCGTTGATGAACCTAGAGACTCCTGCAGGCAGAAAACACAAGACCTGTAACAGCGATTGTAGTCAAACACAGAATCTGAAGGCAGGTTCTAGCGAGTCTAGTCTTGCACCTCTGTGCAGTGACTGTAGCCTGTAGCCTCCTGGTGGTGTAGCAAAGTGTTGCTATGCTTGTTATGATTCTCTGAAGGCTGTTCAGAGGCTCAAAGTATGTATGCTGAGTGGGGGCAACCTAGATGCGGCATGAACTATGTGGGTGTTGAAATCCTAGCTGCAGATTCAGTTGGGGAACTCTATGTGAGTTAAGTGGTGCTGGTGCTCCAGGTGTGAGCGAGGTTTTGTCCAAGATAAAGTATGTGCAAGCAAGATATAGCTCTAAACAATCCTAATATCAAGCAAGTCAGTACTAATCTTGAGTCGAGTTAAAAGGGCAAGGGTAGCGAACTTTCTCTTCTATGAGAAAAGTAGCTAAGGCCCCAAGGTGTCTAACTCTATAAGAGTTAAGTGGTGTTGTTTCCTAAGTTTGGAAATGGTAGTACTGGGTTGTTAGTGGCTAAAGGGCTTCAATCCTAGCTGCGGATTGCTCTTTAAAGTGCACAGGTATGCAAGCAAACTTAAAACGTCGAGGATGCTTCACAAGGGTAACCAGTAAAGGTTTCCTAGCAAAGTTTTTGGAGCAGAGGTAAGCATGCGAAGTTATAGGTAACTGTATTAGCAAAGGGAAAGTTTGCTAAGTGTTATTTCTCTAATGAACAGTAGAGAAGCAATAACTTCGGGTGTGTGTATTGGATCTGGGAGGTGTGTAAGGTAATGTACTTGTGGGCAAGTACTTTCCTTGTGGTTTGTCTCCTTCTTTCTTTGTACTTTTAGTTAGCTACTTTTATACTACTTTGAGAATTACTTGTATGTAAGCTACATTTGTCCTTGCCCTGTTAATTCGCAACACAAGCAAACTATTTACTGCGCAATAGAGTATTCTTGTCCTTTCCTTACTAATGCTGAGTTGAGATCTGTCAGCAACTTGTGCAACTCCAAGAACTATGCAACTGTGCATAGCTGTGCATAACTGTGCATGTAGCTTCAGTTACTGTGCAATGCTACTGCAACATGAACTTTCTGTGCATTTACTAAGCCATGAACTGCACAAAGTAAACAGCCTTGGTAAGGCTTTAATTGCTGCTGACTGTAGCAAATTATAATAGTTCACTAGCTTGTCATTAGAGTTGCATAACAGGATTCAAGATCAAAGTGCCTGACAATCATGGCTGAGCTTCGATATGGAGGTTCGGAAGGGGTGGAATATCACTAGATCATTATAGATCCGCGAATTTATGAGTGTACAGAGCCTGGAGGCTCATCAGCATGTAAATGCCCAGTTTACAGCAGTTGAGATCATCCCCAGAATGTACAAGGCAATGATGATGGCCAACATGATTTTCCTTCCGATCCTAGTCTGGTCTTTCTGCCAGTGTGAAACTGGGCGATAATATCATTAGACATGTTATAGACATGCTGATAGCTACTAACCACAGACTATCCACACTGTCTGCAAAAAAATACATGTATATATACCTATAGCATGTTTAGTGGGCCACGGATAAACCTTGAACAATCTCTGCTCACCATGCATCATTGCAAGAAGAATGCATTGGTTGAAAGTGAGATCGTTAATTTTGAATATGAGTGTGACCTCATCATTGGGCAGTTTGGGAATCTGTGTCACTGAAGCCATGGTCAAGAACGATTATCCTGGAATGAAATTGGTGAGAAGCGATTTCAATGATTTGAACTTTTGGGGGAAGCCTGAAGTGCAGTTCACAGACTAAGAAGGCATGTTTTTGTCCGATACTCGTCAGACTGATCAGGGTTTCACTGAGAGAAAGAAAGGACAGATCCTTACAAAGGGATGAAACAATCAGGATGTCAGAGTGCTTACCTCCCAAGCTATGTATCTGCTAAAGATGAATAAGAGTTCAGAGAAATGCCCTGGATACAATGAATGTGCATGCCAGGAACGACTGTAAAGGAGTTGCGGATGGACTTAAGTCCGGCACTTGTATGATCTATGCAGTGTTCTGTAGGGTCACCATTGGATAAATTTGTTCGTCCAATACTGAAGCCAATTGCCAGGCATCGACTATCAAACATTTTCAAGATCCCTGTGCATCGTACAGGCTTCGTTAATGGCTAAGAAGGCTGACTGACTTTTCTCGTTAGGACCCTTTTGTGGTGAATAGCTTGACTAGCATCCTGCCCAAATGTTCCACAAAGCTCAACTATGTCAGATTAGTTGGAATAAACTGGCCCTGCATGTTTGAATCCATACCCTTCTTTTCTTTACTGTTTATCAAGATGTTGATGTACTAGATCTAAATGGGTTTCTCTTTTTGTTCTCATCCTGTTCTTGAACTTCGACATCAACTTCATATTCTTGCATCATTGTCAGCCATGGAAGCTCACAGAAAGTCAGGGTACTGTGTTCAATGTGATGAATGCCTTTTTATCTGACTGGTATATTGAAGGTTCAATCAATTGTCAAATCAGCAGATGATGGTGTATATTTGAACCCATCAGATATTCAAGTTTGGTCCAGAAGTTACTCGTGAAGGGCCATGTAACAGGTACGTTTCTGCGCCACATGGTGTCGTCAATGCATGAACTAATGTTGTCGCAGGTATCTTGGTGTATCATTCTCTGTCAAGAGTGACCACATCAACAATGTCATTCACTATGATGTGCTGTATGTCTTCATTCTTGTGGCAAATGCTGTCTAATCTGCATAACATCAAGAGGGTCGGAATCACCAGGAATAGATAAACATCTCGTATTCATACACTGTGGCAATCTTTACCTCATCGATCTCTCTGTCCTATCTTCACTTGCACAGTGTTTCACAAATATAGTTTCCCTTCACGATATCAGGTTGGACAGGAACCTACATCTATGATTCTCACCAACTTAGGCATACATTACCGATTTCTCCACTATCTATAGCACAACACTTATAGATTGAGCACCACCATGCAGCGTCCTTCTACAGGATATGATCGTCCCCATGAGTCACTACCCAAGGCATGCAGGACATGTCAGAAGCAAGAGGGGGTTAATTTATGTATCTGTTTGCAGTGTACGAAAGAGAGGAAGACACGTGTTTGGTAAAGTGAAGAGACGTGCTAGAAGGCAGATCCAGGATTGGCAGAGACCTAAGGTAGAGCATGCGGGGACACAGCCCTGGCGCATCGAGAACAACTCTCCCAGTTTGGCCATTGTTCCGCCACCTTCAGGGAATGTGAGATGAGCTTCGCCATTTGAAGCATCGTTTTCATGTGCAAAGCTGTGGCTAGGTTTAAAATTGCCATAGAGTCATAGCACCTGGCACATTTCCCTAGAGGACACTATAATATTCAGGTCAATGCCAATTGTCTGCCAGAGCAACCATATAGTCAGTGACATGAGTATCTAGAGATAATATCTCCATACCGCCTAATACTGACCTTAATGCGACAATGAGTTAGGTGACAGTTGCTTATTATAGCCCAAGTGATGAAGGTAATGGTGGAGAAGGAAGTGATTTTTAATTGCCAGCCAGCCAGTTAGCTGTTTTCCATGGTCCTTATTCTAGCCGAACCAGTCGTCAGCAGCTTTATACTCTTTCTATTGTTGGCGCTTAATCATACATAACAGTGTTCCCACAGAAATGTGCCAGGTTAGCGGAGCTCTTGGACGCACGCCCTCCAAGAGAATCAAGGTTCAATTGTATTATGCAATGACTGGCTTGTCTCATGGTATTTCTCCAGAAACAAAGCTTGCTGTTCTTCCATTGCAGTGGTTCAAGTGGTATGTTTCTCATGAATCAGAACAATGAAGAATCAGCAACAGTGCAGGAACGGGAGACCATCAAACATCTGCCATCCGGATACATATCTGTGCACTACCATCAATTCCGAGAATTCGTGGAAAGTCAACATAACAGGCCATTACCCTTTGAGAGTCTCATCTCTAACAGTTTTACAGTGCTCGCTGGCAAATTTTAAAAACCACACTTGAAGGATGCTTTCCCATAGACTTTATTCCATGCCAGGATTTTGCCTTCTGCTGCATATCCCGGAACAATGACCTTCCTGCTGTATTTGTTTAGTATGTCATAAGTTAATCAACCATGTATGCATTCAAATACACTGTGATTAGATCCATGCAATCACTTATCTGTACGGCATCATAAAAAATTCAATAGTTCCCCTAATGAAATATTACTGATTATCACTAGTATACTGCTAGCACATATTATATCAATGGCTAGCTGCAACGTGTGAGATTCATTCTCACATCTTACAGTTTTGATTCAATCTCCAATTCAAACCGTCGGATGTCTTTACCTAATGATTTGATGAACTCTTCATTTCTATGTCGTCAGGGTGAATTCATTTAAAAGAGTGTTGTCATACGTTTTTTCCTCTTGAAGAGTAATGTCTTGGCATTATCTGTGAAGACAGAATCAGCAACAGTGCCATGGGCATTATGCTCACATCCTATGGCTTCAATTTCAGCCTTCTGTTCTGGGTAATCATAAGTTGGTAGAAAAGCAGTGGTACTCCTGCATCACTAACAAGTTCTTCTATCAACAAATGTTATTCTCCCTTCGTTGTCATAGCGAATAAGCGCTCATCCTCATTTAAAAACTCGTCAACATACTCATGCTGGCATGCTAACTTGATGCCAACTTTCTACTTTGCCATATCATTAGACGCAAAATTCACAAAGACGTAGTACCATGGGCTGCAACAAAGAGGAATGGGATGATTTACTCCCACCTTCCAGGTCTAATGATGACCTATCATTCCCCTCTACCGCAACTTGGTCAGAAGTAGGACACTCTTCCTCATCTGCCACCCTAGTCGAGCTGCCGCCCATAGCTTGACAGATACGACTAGGAGGTACACCAGGAGTCATAGCCAGACTACTGTTCTGTGCAGCACTTACTGCTGGGCTGCACCATGTTTACCTATTCATCCTCTGAGGACATACTGTGTCCAACCAATTCTGGATAAAGAACTCTTCAAATGCGCTGAGTATGTTGGTACAGTGGCTGTGCATGGGGTCAGTTTCAGTATCACTTACGCAACTTGTGAGTATCCTGTATTCAAATACTGAATCCTCCAGTTCACAGACTCAGTAGATCTGGTGGCTGCTACATTGTCAACCATTCACTATCCTTCAGCTCAACCATTTATTTGGTTTACCACATCCTCTTCAAATTCTGCACCTCACCTCATCCAGAAGACTCTGGAATGCCATTCCTGTTATCATCATTGCAACACTTTTGCAGACATTTGTGCTCCTATCAATACTTGCTCCCAACTCTCTTGAAGTTGGCTCAGCATCGCTCAAAAACACCACTATCTCCATACCCACAGCTCTCTTTAATAAACCCATTGATGCATTTGATTGCAGTCTGACTCCTTCTACAGACTCGGAAAAGGTTCTGGGCCAAGCATTGCAGTCTGACACACTTATGGGCTGGAATGCACCTGCAAGGTGTGGGACTGCATGCAATTACTGTTACGATTTATTCACTTTTTCTTATCTTATCATGGCACCTTGGCATCTCAGCACCTGGCACCACACACAATTACCAGCGCTAAACCGAACGACTTCAACATTCCCATTCATTGAAGCAATGAATGACAGATGGATATGGTATATATATAGAATGGATGAACAGTATATAAGTAGCATAGCTCTCAGCCTGTAACCCTAGCTTTGAGCTAAATCCATAATCCATGGACTTTACTCTTTCGCTAGCCGAGAGTCTAAATGTTAAACATCTTGCCATAGCAAACACCATGGTTTCATCCGCCTGCCCAAAGTGAGAGGCAGTGTCTGTTGGATGCCTTGTTTGTTACTCCTGAGTCCATCCCTAACAATTAGCTCAAAGCTTCTTACTATATTCCCCAATCACTCGCCAAGGGAATCTTTTATGCCAACTGAAGACCGACTTCAAAAGGACATCGAAAGACAAGACACTCCCTTAATCACTGCGCTACTAAAACTCATATATGCCACATACCTAACAAGCGTATGGCCACATGGTCCCCAACAACCATTGCAGCAACTGCCATCTCCGCCACCATTGCAATAGTCGCCCTCCTAGTCCTAACCATTTTTGACTGCATTCTCTTCTTCTGAAACCTTCGTGCCCACCTTTGCCTATGACGACTCAAACAACAAAACTAATCAGTTGGGAAATGACCCTTGGCATTCTCGCCTACATCGCCTTTCGGATCGCCCTCTACCAAGTCATTGCACTTTGGGGAGATCTTGAGAGACTACAACAACAGATTCAACAATGATGCCAATGACCCCTGATCTAACCATGACCCAGACCATTGCTATCAGCACGGCTCTAGTAGGGGCCCTACTTATATCCTTCTTCACCACCTTGATCCTCCTCGCCTTCCGAGAGGAGATCAGAGCCCAACTTCAATGTTGGGGACTCCTAGTCCCCATCAGGAACCAACACAACCTAGACTATGCACCCTTCCCAAGACATTATGTCCTCCTGCGACTCCGAACAGCAAATCCTGGTGACACCCCCCACCCCTATACCCTAAGAAACACAACAACTATGGCAACAATGACTCGCCACCACACCAGGACCACTGCCAACCTCTCCCACAAATCCTCAGCTGAGCTCATCAAGAGTCGGGCAGAGACCCACACCTACGACCAGCCCAGGGTACAGCTAAATGCCACCCCAGGCCCCAGTAATGTTCCACAAACCCCCAGTCCGAACCCCATCCCCGAGACCAGGCTGGTATGGACTACCGTCCTCAACAGACCAGCCAAGGATCCTGACCACCCTGTGGGGACCTGGGAACCAAATAATATCCCAGCCAACCTATGGGTATGGGACCAACCAATGATCCCTTCCGATGCCCCAGGTCTTACCGCTGCAGAGCTGGGAGAGCCAGAGGTCATTACCATATGAGACACCAACTCCGATGACCCTGCTCCTGCATATCCCGGGGGCCCAATACTGATATGGCACCCACAACCCCGAGTGGTTATTCCACACCCCAACCGCCTCGGATTGGGAATACAAATGGTGCCCAGAGGAAGGTTCCCCAGTGAATCTGGGGAATTGGACTCGGACTCCCCTACTGAAGACTTCTTCACCTACCAGCAGCAACTCATCTGTGACCATGAGTTCAACCCCCTCCAGTACGATCATAGGAGGCAGGAACGAGTTGTCGGTGACCCCTTCTATCCCCACAGAACCGACTTCGACTGGCCAGAGTTATCCATCAGAGATCACAAGATCCTTGGCCCGGAGCGAACCACTGCCTGGGATCTATGATAGCAGGATCTCAAATGAAGGTTCACAGGGAGGAACCGAAGGGAACGAGAACCCATGGGCTACTTCCTCACCACTGAACATGGAGACCCCATTCAGGGAACCATCGCCCAACGACATGATACGATCATGGCTCGCATCTTTGAAAACCAGAACAGAGAACAATACCCCTCAGCCAAAGGAAACAGGGTCTGGGACGTATGCTTCCATACCACCAACAAACAAAGGGAGCTGGAGGATGCCCTTCACCCCCTTGCTGCCAGAGAGAATGACAGGCTTCACAACTGCGAGCTGGCTCCCGATGCTACAGGGGAGAACAGGCTTCGGAACCACAAACCAGTTCCCGACGCCTGAAACCTTCTACTACCCATTCCTGGCAGGCTTCATTCCATCCCAGAATCTGAAAGCAATACCAGACTTCAAGGTAGGACCACTCTCTGACTCGCCTCCGAGGGAATGGAATCCACAATGACAAGACTACCAGGGCCCCCTTACCTCTCGGAGGATAGCAGGGGCAAATGAAATGGAGGGAATGGAGGCAGGTGGGTCAGGAGGAGCTGCAGGAACAACAGAGGAAAGAATTATGCAGATGGAAGCCCAGTATACGCAAATGTGGCAGGAAAATGTCACCCTGCAGGAAGAATTGGAGCAGGCAAGGAAGGGCAAGGGGAAGCAACCAGACAGGAGACGAATGCCACAACCAGGCCCAAGGCGAGACAAGTTCTTAATCCCATGACCACCCAGATATACCAGACCACCACCTATTGGACCTATCAGGAATTGGGCAGCCGGCACTCCCCTGGCATACACCAGAGTAAAGCCCATCCTCATGAGGACCCCTCTCCCATTCGCCAACAAGAACGACGACATTGAAAGATTCCTCAGGGACTGCATCACCTATTTTGAGGTGCACTGAGGATACTACCAAGGCATCCTGTCCTTCCATGTCGTCTTCACGACCTCACATCTGGAGGGTGATGCTCAAAACTGGTGGGTCCACCTCCGCTGATGTGCTCGGTAATGGGCAGCGTGCAAATGACACTAGTGTCTAGATCGTCAATCTAGATACTAAATCACACACACACACACACACAATCACCAATATTAAGTTTGAGGGTGAGTACGATAGAAGTACTCATGGTGTACATAGATTTCAATAATCAATTGGGTTTTTGCTTTAAAACAACTTCGATTCAAGTCTAGAAGTGTTTACATGAGATACACTAATCACGATAGCAAGGTATATGAATGTGGGGGGTTTGTAAGGTATAATTTGAGTGGCTTAGACCCAAAACAACTTCATCTAGAAGAGCTGGTAAGGCTTTAACTAGGGAAGCTTTAACAATCGAACAATCAAAGACCTAGAGGTCTACAAAGAGCATAATTGCTCTGGAGTACATGGACTCAATTACAACACAAGCACACACACTTGCAATAAAGAACCAAAGTTCTACAAAGAGTACACAGACTCTACAAAGAACACACAGGTCCTGGCTTCAAGTACTAGACTTGCAAAGAGTATGCAGACTCTAGAGTGCACTGACTCGTTAAATGTTCGAACTTAAAGTGTTCTAGGGCTTATTTCACTTCAATTAGGCAATGTCTTCAGTCTGTGGTCGACTTAGCACGTCTAGATCACTTTAGTCAGTGAGGGAGCATGAGGCCTTTGTATGTGGAGCAGTTCAATTAACTAGCAAGGCGCAAATGCAGGGACAACTCTTCTTCCTACTTAGTTCTTCTAGATTACTTATAGCTGCCCTTTTGGGGTTGACTTGGTAAACTTAATTCACTTCAGTCGAGGATATGCAATTAAAACCAGTGATTGATTAGGTAGCTATAAGGCCACTAGCACAAACATGGGGGAATGCTTTCCTGCCATTATGCGTCTAGTCGCTGCTAATTTATACGATTTCTAGTCTAGGTATAGGAGCTTGTATCTAAAAGTAATTATGGTATGAGCTTTGGGTATCAATACAAATGATGAGTAATTAATTTACAAGGATTGCACCATTTTGAGGTTTCTATTCAGTTGGGCAGAATGTACTTCTCCCTCAATAGGTTCGTCATTCGAACGCGTAAGACGTGCCAAATTCGGGTCATCGAGAGTACGACGAACGGACGGAAAGACGTGAGATGGTGGATAGTGATTGGGGCATGTGCATCCCATGCAAGGCGACCAGTTGAAAGGATACCCCGTCATAATGGTCCTTTTACTTTTGGCAGTGGGCAATCAGAGGGAACGAACCCAACTAACAAACCTAAGAAGGGATTCGAGTCAGTATACCCAACGATATGAAGTCCTGTCGTTTCCTACAAAGACGTAGGGAGTTTTTAGAAAGATTATAGGGTAGCTTCAGTATGCCTTGGGTTGATGAGGAGAAAGTATGATGGCTGGTCCGTAACTGACGTCCAAAAATTTGCAATTTTTATTTTTCTCTAATTATTCGACACATCAATTAATTCTAAATATGTCAAGTTGATATCCAGCGGCCGGATTTCAGGTGACTGAAATAATGAGTTCCGCGAGTTTCTCGTTTACCAGGCTAGTATCAGGTCTACCATTTAGGCCAGTACTCACGGAACCAGCTCATCGTGAATTCGTCGAATACTTTCGGAGCAATAATATGGACCGTGGGAGTACCCACATTTTGCGAGCGCAGACAAGCATAATATGTATACTAGACTTTGGGTTTCGGCGGTATCTCCGGTAATTCCCGATGAACAAGCCAACGGCGGACAATATCGGCAGCAGCAAGGAAACGGAAAGGCGAAAACATACCCATTTTCACCCGTCGAAAAGCGACATAAACACTCTTTATACATGTAAAAAAAATAGCATCGAGTCTCAAAGCGATACGAGAAGAAACGAAAGAGATATGAGCCAGGGATGGCGAAGACGACGCGAAAAAAAGTTATCGAGGAACGTACAGTTTGCAGTTGTTTAACACACCGCACCGGACTGGTATCTCAGCTGCGCTCAAGAGGGGCGCGCGGCTAAAATCCGGCAAAGGGGTAGGGGGAGGGGGGGGGTGCCGACCTTAAACACGAAACTGACTTACCTTATATAGCAGTTTGATACGTCCTCATGAGGCATTAAGTCAATAAATTGATCAAAATGTAACCCTTTGAACGTTCTGTTACACATTCTAGCCTTTTTGCGTTACTGGAACGGTGCTGGAATCAGTTGCCGCGAGGTCCGGCATGTACCCGGCAACTAGCCAGAAGTTGCCGCCAACAAATACTATGACTAAGCGTCCCAAATATAGCTATATTACTACCCTATATGGAAGGAGGGGAGGGGAGGGGGGGTGGGACCAGGCCTTAAACGCGAAAATGTAGGTCACGTCGGCTATTTTACGTCCGCGCCCCTCTTGGCTGCGCTCGCAATAAGTCTTCTAGACCTACGGGTCAGAAGGAAGGAAGTTTTATTACCCGACGGTGCTCCTCAACAGAAGCGTGCCGGCGTCCGTACTACAGTAGATCTGATTTAAATTATTCAAAGATAAATTTTTACTAGTCCTGTTTTAACCGCGCCCCCCTAGTGCTATGACCATCGGCCCCGTTACATCAGCAGCCGCTTTTGGAAGGACTTTCCCACCACCTCAAGGGCTACTACTGCGTGTTGCATCGTCGCACCGCTCATATTTCTACTACTCTCATGTCTTTGCCATACCATAGCCTCAACCTTTTCTTAGAAGTTACGTGAAGGTCTTCAAGCATGGCATCTATTATCAAAAATGAATTTCGCTCTGCATCAGATGGGATAGCAGGCAAATAGCAGGGATGCCGGTGTTTTAAGGAAATACGGCTCAAGACATTCGCTTATGGGGCATTTTTAGAACATAGAATTCGATATCAGTATTTTATGGGTAGTACAGCGCGTCGATAGCAGAGGAATGAGAGCAAATTGAAAATCACGTCAAGACGGAAGAATAAATGAACGTGTTCCTTGAGCACGTGATAGTTTTACGTAACGGAACCGATGGTTATAGCAAGACCCCCTGGGAAAAAAACAGACTACATACATACCGTCCCTCCCTCTGTCATTAGGTATGTATCGTCCGTCTGTCTATGAGAGACTAAATTTTTACTTAATTTACTACCACGTGAATATCACGTGACCAAAATCGCCACCGACGGAAATTCTTCAACCATGATTGTTACAATCGACATCGTCAAGTTGCAGTTTAAGAACGCCGTTGAAGAAATAAAATGTAGGGAATAACAGTATCTCACGTTATGTCATGTTTACTGACGGTTTCTTCAGACTTTCTTGCCTTTGCCCTTTCTGACTGCCGAGAGATACACAGTCTGAAAGCGAGACAATTATCATGATGGAAACCCGTTTCAACTGGTCGCCTTGCCCAGGATGCGCCTGTCCCAATCACAATTTGCCATCCCACGACTTCCCTACTGATCGCCACTCTCTCAATGACCCGAATTTGGCGCGTCTCGCCGGTTCGAATGACCGACCTTTGGATGGCGAGGTGGCTACGCTCCAGGCAATGATCGCCTCATATGAAGCAGATATCCGCGATATCGATGTAGAGGAGTCACGTCTGGTGCAATTCATCGCCGACATGAAAGATTGCATCTCACGTGCTGAGCAAACTGTGGATGCCCTATGTCAAGAGAGGCAGTCCGTATCCGATGCAATCATTGAAAGAAAGCAAATGCTCAATCCCGTTAGGCGCCTCCCCGCGGAGATCCTTCTTCGTATCTTTCGTCTGACAACCACCTTCCCCATACCGCGATCTCATTCCGAAGGGGAAAGAAAAGGATGGGACTTTCATCCTCCTAAAAGCATGCTCTGGACAATTGAAGGAGTGTGTAGGCAGTGGAACACAGTGGTGGTTTCCTTTCCGGAGTTGTGGTCCTCCATCAACATCATTATCACCGATGATAATTTCAGCGACACTGCTCGAGCTACTGCATACGGCCGTTGGCTCGGTATGCAATTGGATCGCTCACGGAACTACCTTCTATCGTTATCTATTTGGAACGATAATGATCGCTCATCCTTCATCAAACTACCGCCAACGATCGCCACTATTCTGTTTTCCTTTTCTACACGTGTGAAGTGTCTGCACTTGTATCTCCCCGCTCAAATAATCTCAAATATTCCTTCGTTGGATCTGACTCTGCCCTCTCTGAGCGAATTGTGCATACTTCCCACCAACATCGGAGATGTCGCACTTCACCAGGGATTGGATTTGTTCCGTTGTCCGAACCTTCGCTTTATGCATTTCGTTGACGTGGTGGCGCCTATGTTTTACTTTCAACTTCCTTGGACACAGATTACTACTTTTACCAGTGACAGTGCATTATACTCAGAACATGCGTCTGGGCCTGATCCACAAACCTCTCTCCTGGTTATGCAAAAGCTCACCCAATTGGAAGAGTGCCATCTGCGCCTTGAACTTGGAAATTTTGAGGGTGATTGGACCGGGGAACCACTTCCGGTGGTCTGTTCTGGCCTTCGCGTACTGGCACTCTCATCGTGGGGTTTCGAAGAACACCTGCCGCTAAAGGAATTCGTTGACGACCTGGTAACTCCCGCCCTCACTCAGCTTCAGGTAGTATGCTGCCGCAATTACCGTCAGCGTGAAAGCGAGGAAACGTTCACTGCTATCCGTGGCCTTCTCGAACGTTCGGGACCACTGCCTATCACCACTCTTCACTTCGACCACGGATGCGTCCTGAAGGAGGATCTCCTTCAAGTACTTAAGACGTGCCCGACACTCGAAAACATTCACATTACGGACATAGACGATAGTGCAATCAGCGACGAGACACTCCTCCAGCTGACGCTGAAGGTTGACGGAACCACGCCTTTAGTCCCCCGCCTGCATACATTGCATATCAGCGGTGCAATGTCGTTTAATGTGCAGGTATTCGTTGATATGCTGGAGTCCCGATGGACGCTGGCCCATGCCCAATCTCCTCCTGTTCAGCGCCTACACGAGGTCAATCTATGCCGATTCCTCGATACGGAACACTCGGATGAGCCAGATGAAGACGAGGTGGAGCGGATCACAGTTCTTTCGGTTCTTGATGTCTACAGGGCGCAAGGAATGGACGTGACTTTGGGTACCAAGGTACAAGAATATTGAGGTAAAATCTACGCTACTCTTTACTACGGTCCCGTTATTTTGCCCTAGTATATTTCCTGGTCTAAATTGCACTCTTGTTGCTGTCGACCTAATCATCGGAAGCGTGTCTTGTTACATTGGTCTTTTCAATATGAGAGTCCGCGAAACCTATGTGCGTGATCTACGGAATTGGGTCGTTTTAAACTTTCATTCCATTTGAGCAAAAGCTGTTGGTGCTATTATGTTCATAGACCGGGATGCTTCCGAAGAACACCACTTACCTGATCGCTAAATTTTTTTTCCCAAAAAAGTGAGGGCCGGGATCATCTTAAGTGAGACGTCGAAGAGATGCCTGGTGCTATTCCCTTTGTCTAAACTGCAACTCTAAAGCGGCGGCTTGACTTCAAATTGTAGTAGATTGACAGGGACTAGCCTCGAAGTACATCAATGGGGCTCATCCAGTAGAATTAATCCTCTGGAAAGGTGCCACAGCTGCAGGTACCGTCCCTGGAATTAATACACTCCCTCTTACACGCAGATGGCGGACGCACGTCAGATTTCTGAGATTACTATACCCGGATACACGCACGTGGGTTTCGCGTGACCAGAATAGCCTTCGGATGCAAACTCCTTCAATTTTTTAACCGACGACTGAGTTGCCCTACATTACGTTGTTGAAGCAATAAAGTAGTGTCATAATCTCGTATTCATACATTTACTGAATCAAATACTTCCTCAGGCCATCTCTCTCGCATTCCCTTCTTGTAACTGCCGAGCGACACACTGGGTCCGGCGAGACAATCATTATGACGGGAACTCATTTGAACTGGTCGCCTTGCACAGGATGCGCATGCCCCAATCACCATCTGCCATCTCATGACTTTCCTCCTGATCGCCATACTCTCAATGACCCGAATTTGGCACGTCTTACGCATTCGAATGACGAGCCTATGGAGGGCGAGATCGCTACACTCCGCGGAATGATATCCACTTACGAGGCAGAGATACAGGATATCAACAAGGAGGAATCCCGTCTGGAGCAGTTCATTTCCGACATGAAAACTCGCATTTCGCTTGCTCAGCAAAAATTGGCCGCTCTGTGCCACGAAAGAAATCACATTTCCGAAGCTATAATCGAAAGGAAGGGGCTCCTTCATCCCATTAGACGCCTTCCTGCGGAAATTCTCCTTCGTATATTCCGTTCAACGATCGACTTTCCCATATCGCGGTCCCATACAAAGGGTGATAATCAATGGGAATTTCATCCCTCTGACAACATGCTCTGGTCCATCGAAAGGGTATGTAAGCGGTGGAGGACAGGATCACTCTCCTTCCCGGAACTTTGGTCGTTCGTCAATGTGGTGATCACCGACTCAAACTTCGGAGAAAATCCTCGTGGAATTGCATACGTTCGGCGGCTGGGCATGCAGCTGGCACGCTCAAAACTGCATCGTTTATCGCTTTCGGTTTGGAATGATTCCAGACACTCATCGTTCAATAGTCTACCCCCAGCCCTGGCAGCCGTTCTATTCTCCATTTCCGGTCGCGTGGAATGTCTCCATCTCTATCTCCATACCATCGTGTTCTCAAAAATCCCATCATTACATCTGTCTATGCCGTCATTGAAAAAGCTGTGTTTGATCGCTACGGACGGAGACACACCCAATGGCATTGAAGAATTGGATTTATTTCATTGTCCACTGCTTCGTGAACTCCATGTCATTGATATGCCAAGTGCTCACTCCTCCTTTGCTCTCCCATGGGCGCAAATCACTACCTTCACCAGTGATCATGCTCTGTATGCAACGCGTGCGCCTGGTACTGAACCCTTGCATCTTCTCCTTACAATACAGAAACTCACGGCACTGGAGATATGCGAGTTGAGACTTGAACTGCAGAGTCCCGAGGTTGACTTTACTGGACCCTATCCAGTATTGTGTTCCAGCCTTCGCGTCCTGAACCTCTCGTCTTGGCATTATAATGGCGAGCTGCCGATAAAGCAGTTCGCGGAGAGGCTGACACTTCCTGCTTTAACAGAACTTCGGGTTTCTTGCTTATCAGGCCACCCTGTCCGCGACTCAAAGGAGACTTTCACATCTATCCGTGGCCTCCTTGAGCGTTCCGGGCCATCTCCTATCACCATTTTCCACTTTGATCATGGCGACATGCAGGAGGATGATTTATTATATATTGTCCGTGAATGCCCAACCCTAGAGGTTATCCATCTCACAGACGTAAACGGAGACGCCATAACGGACCAACTGCACCGTTTATTAACATTGGGGGTCAATGGAACAATGCCTTTGGTACCACGTCTGCATGCCTTGCGTATCAGTGGTACAATCTCGTTTGATATGCAGATATTTGTAGATATGGTGGAGTCCCGATGGACGCTTGCCCATGCCCAATCTCCTCCTGTTCGGCGCTTGAATGAGGTCGATTTATGCCGATTCCTTGATACGGAAAGCTTGGAAGAACCAGATGAAGATGAGGTGGCGCGTATCACAGTTCTTTCGGCTCTTGATGTCTACAGGGCGCAAGGAATGGACGTGACGTTGGGTACAAAGGTGCAGGAATAGCGAAGTATCTTTACGTTCCCGTTGTCTCGCATTTGTATAGGCCTTTAGCGTTCATTTTGATGTCGGTCATCAATCGATTCTACTACATCTTGCTCTTCTATTTCTTTTCATAGATTTCCGCGTCTTTTCTTTCCGCATTCTTGTTCAACGACGTTGACCCAGAGCACGGACTAAGGTGCATCGGCACTCATTTAGGAGAAGTACTGGGAAGTTGTCGCGAGTAACACCTGAGAATGTCTGCTTCAATTTAGATTAGAATTTAACCCCTCTGTTTAGTAGTAAAGTTGATCTAACAGACGACCAAGTTACTCTATAATTACGCTTTTGGAATAGAGTGTAGGGAATGACAATATAGCGTATCATCGCATTCATTAACTTGGATCCTTCCTCAGATTATTTTGCATTTGCCCCTTTGACTTTCAAGCGTCTTACGGTCCGAAAGAGACAGCTCTTATGACGGGAGCTCCTTTGAACTGGTCGCCTTGCACAGGTTGCACATGTCCCAACCACAACTTGCCATCTCCCGACTTTCCTCCTAACCGCCATACTCTCAGCCCGAATTTGGCCGGTCTGACGATTACGAATGATCCTCCTTCTGAGACGGAAGAGGCCACCCTTCGGGAGAGGATCGTTTCATGTGATATGGAAATACGGAAAATTAATATGGACGAGGCGCAACTGACGGACTTCATCGCCGACATGAAAAGCCATATCTCACTTGCTGAGCAGAAAGTCAATGTCCTATGCCAAGAAAGGCAAGCCATTTGCGACGTAATCACGCAAACGAAACGATTCTTCAATCCCGTGAGGCGCCTCCCCGCAGAGATCCTCCTTCGCATATTCAATCTGACGACTGTTTTTCCCATACCACACTCGTGTTCCATTGAAGGAGACGATGAACGATGGAACTTTTATCCCACTGAAAACGCGCTCTGGACAATTGGAGGAGTGTGTAGGCAGTGGAATAAAGTGGTGGTATCCTTCCCCGAGCTGTGGTCGTTCATAAACGTCATTGTTACCGATGATAATTTTGGCGACGATGCTCGCGGCATTGCCTATACTCATCGGCTTGGCCTGCAACTAGATCAGTCGAAGAATCACCTCTTGTCGTTATCAGTTTGGAACGATGTTCGTCGTTCATCGTTTACTAAGCTACCAACTGCGATCGCCACTATCCTGTTTTCGTTTTCTGCGCGCGTGGAGCGTCTAAATCTCTATCTCCCCACAGATATGTTTGCCAACATGCCCTCATACCACTTTTCCCTGCCTTCAATGGTAGATTTGTGTCTATTTCCTACCGATGTAGGGGTTATCGATGATTACCACGGCCTGGATTTGTTTCGTTGTCCAAGCCTTCGTTCACTGGGCATCGTTGATGTACTGTGCCCTCTGTATTCCTTTCGCCTTCCCTGGACCCAGATTCACAGTTTTACAAGTGATAGTGCATTTTATAAGACGAGCCAAGCGGCCCCGTCCCATTATATGCCATCCGTCTTATGCGCAGTCTCGTCAACGTGGAAGAATGTCATTTTCGTCGTTTCGGAAGGGAGAGCTTCGACCCTGACATGACCGGAGAGGCTCTTCCAGTCGTCTGTTCCAGCCTTCGCACATTGTCCCTCTCGTCCTGGGGCCAGGACAATCACGAACCGCTGGCTCAGTTTGCAGAAATGATCAAACTTCCCGCCCTCATGAGCCTTCAGGTAGCATGTTGCAGCAATTACTATTGACGTGAAACCCCTGAAACGTTCACCGCTATTCGTAGCCTTCTTGAATGCTCAGGTCCACCACATATCACTACTCTCCACTTTGACCGAGGTCAAGTCCTAGGGGATGATTTCCTGCACATCCTTCGTACATGCCCATCCCTCGAGGACATTCGCCTCACGGACGTCGACGAGGGTGCCGTTAGCGATCAGACACTTCTGCAGTTGACACTCAGTGCTGACGGAGCTATACCTTTGGTCCCTTGTCTGCATACTTTGCATCTAAGCGGTAATATGGTGGAGTCTCGATGGATACTTGCTCACGCCCAGTCACCTCCAGTGCGGCGTTTGGAAGAGGTCAATCTCTGCCGGTTCCATCGTGCGGAGAATAAGAAAGGTGAAGAGGAGGTGGAGCGTATCACGATTATTTCTACTCTCGATGTCTACAAGGCGCAAGGATTGAATGTGATGTTGACTACAACCGTGTAGAAGGTCGAATGACGAAGTATCCACATTACTCGTTGCGGAGGGCTGGCACTTGTTCAAAGAGTATAGAACTCGAAGCTTTATTAAGAGTAGGAAAGGTGTCCGTACATGAAATGTATACGAATTGTTCTTTAAAGTAAAACAAAATCAAGCGCTAGGTCCGATGACGACTGGTTTGACTTTGGAAAGCTGGCTGATGGTCTCGTTGTCCAAATTCAAATGGGCTTGGACCAACGCAGGAGGAGTCAAAGCCAACCACTGGAGATTTTCGTCAGATTGGGCCAACATCAAAACAATTTTTTCTCACCTGGTTGAGGCTGATGTCCTGGAAACGAGCTGGCCGTAGAGAGTATACATTAGTTCTATCCCTTGGAGCTAAGACGTTCGGAGACACTCACCCGACTTGAAGATCTCCAAGTACTTTAAAGTCGTATTCCCAGTGTTTTCGACGTAGTGACCTGTTCAGCGAAATTGAAGATGAGGAGCAGATGAGCCAGTGCCAGCTACTTACCGTAAGCTGCCGGGACGTAGCCTATCGAAAAGGTTAATCATCGATACTTATAGCGGAAACAGCAGACAAAGAAACTTACCAATGTCGCCAGGCTCGTAATTGAACGTATTAGCAATACCTGACGATGCGAAGAGTGTCATTCTTCCTGTACCTTCGCTGGAAAGACGTCAAATGGAGCTGGAAAGATGCAAAACAACCACATACATGAAGAAACTCCATTCATCCTGAGTCGGATGCCAGTGTAGCTCCCTAGGATTCCCTCAGTCTACGGAAATGTGAGGAAACAATAACCATTTCGTACCGCATCGCGCCGGGATTAACGGTCACCTCAGCCATCGCGATAGTCGTAGATACAGTGAATGTCGTGGAATCCACAATCTTCACAGCCCCGCCAGTATGCTGAGTCGCGTTGATCTGAGATAGTGGGAACGAGAAAGGATTAGGGACTGTTCCTTGAGGATCTTCCGGGGCAGTTGCATCGTCGGGGGGAACAGCTGATCATAGATCAGTATTTACGTGTATTCAGGGTGTACGGAAAAGACCGAACCGCTTGGGAAGATATAGAGCTCATGTCCAGGAATGTGCGCGAACGCGTCCGGGTTACTGACCTGGAAGTTCTTTTGGATAACTGGAGAACAAGAGATTTCGTCAGCGAAGGAAAGGAGTCAGAATCATCGCGTAAGTGCACCTTCATACGGGACGTGGTCCAACCAGTCAGTCAGCTGTATTATTGCATGGTTAACCGTAATAGTGCTCGTGTTTACGATTCGACGTACCATGAACGTGGAGTCTTCAGAGAAAGCTCCATTATCAAATACCTACACCGTTGCTAAGGGAGAACTTCGAGAAGATCACGTATAGAGCTTACTAGAAGAAACTCCGATCCCTCTTTATCATCTCCAGTGGCCTGTAGAGAGTGAGGTACACCTGGAGGAAAGTACCACAGGTCACCAGCATGCTAATACACATCAGACAAATGCATATTATGCTCTAAGAAGACACATACCACAGTGGCAAGGTAGTTTCGCCCATCTTGGTCGACTGCGGTGATTTGAGTGGATCCCTTTGGGAGAAAACGTTGAGGTTAACGGCAGCATCTCAGGCTTAGAACTGAACGTGTTCACCTTTAGCACATACGCCCACTGTCATTAACTATGTCAGACGACCATGTCATGAATAGACTAAAAGCGACATACTTCTGCCGTCGAGTGCCAGTGTAATTCACTATAGGTCCACTAGTATGAGCCACAGGTATACTAAATCCCGAAACACTTACCGAATTGCTCCCGGTTCCAGTCGCATGTCGACGCCAGCCATTTCTGCCGGTACCATTATGTGAACTTGCGACATCGTAAGTTGCCGCCTTACTCACCAGTAGCGATAGGCATAACCTGGACTACAAGAAATTACATCAGTCCCGCGTCATCTGAAGAGAAAAGAATGAGATGTAACTTACTGTTCTCTTGGCGAGCCCACCCCCCCGTTTGTAAACGGTTATGGCTAAGGGCGAAAGGCCATTTGGCATTGGGACTGTTCGACGGGAAAGGCGGGTCAGAAAATTAAAGCGAAAATGAGAAGTTCATTTCACTGACATTAATTCAGAATCAGTGGTCGGTGGTGCAAAAAGGTCGGGATTTTGTAGATCAATTGGTATGTTATCCGGGCCTAAAATGGGGGCGCCGAGTGTCCCGCGTTGAGGGGTGACTACAGAGGGGTCGCTAGTCTCGTTCCACAAGACGTTGTTAGGGTCAGTGGAGATGAAGCCAGCAGTCGTCGTCTCCTCGAAGGATGTATCTGTCGAAGTCGGGACGGCAGTGCTCAACAACGCCTCAGTGAACGACGTGGTGACACTAGCGTCGGTCGAGGAGGAGTTACCGCTTGTAGGAGCACCGTCACCGAATCTAGTGAGGAAAGCAATCAACAGAAGGGAAGAGACTTTGATCATGGTGAGCGTGCTAGAGATGGACTTCTGAGAGATAGATGAACTCAGAAATGCTTGAGGCTTTTAAGACTTTTCTGTGGCTCTGTCTTCAAAATTACAAATCACCGACTCATTCAGTCCTCGGGGACGAACGGGAGATAGCTACGATTCCACGATACATTTCAGATGAATAAGGAAGTTAAGCGAAGGATCACTAACGTTACGTTTTCATTCTTTATCCATTACCGCGGTGAATGACGCTAATTCATGGCTAACATCGGGATAAGATATAGCCAAGAAATGTCGGATCTGATGTCCTAACAGTGCCTCTGATCTACGTTCAGCCATGAGATCCGTCAGGTGCTTGCAAAGTGCCCTTGGGCGCCCTCTAACGGCTGCTCATAATGGTAAAGGTCGAGTTTTAGCGTAGTCAGAAATGGTGACAGACATCGCCCCCGGCTCAAGCAACAACCGCAGGTATGGGCATAATCACCGTCAGCGGGGAACTACCAGCAAAGCACACATTTGTGGCTAGAGGATGTTATTTTTAGTACAAATTATCACGGATAAGAATAGCTCACGTCTAAAAATAGGCCATCCGTCGAATAAAAATCCCAAGTCAAGTACCCGATTTGTTGAAGAAGAAACAGTGGTTCTTGTTGGAGTAGGTCGATACGAAGTTCTGGAGAGGCAACTTAGAAAAATATTGGTACCCCGCCAGCTGCCAAGCGCCCTGCTCTTCGAGCCATTGTATTATTTCTCAGGGACATCTTGGTGTACTAGCCGGTCTGGACCGATATGGATTGTAATGAAGCTGCTTGAGAGCATGAGATCAGAATTCGTTGGATCATTTATTACCCACCAATATACAAAGAAGTCCGCCCTTAGCGGAACGCGCCCACCGCCTAAAGACTTGTTCCTGATTGACCCGACTACATGATGTCCTCGGGCAAGCTATCGGCCATCTTACATCATATAGACAGAAGTACAACGGCGAGCTGTCGTATCAGTTCTCGGATTCTGTACGGTCGAACACCATTAGTAAGACTACAACCCTAAGATACCAAAATCGTCCTCCGTCGGAATTGCTCTAATGGCGATTGAATGGCGATGAAGGGTTCTAAAGTTCTGGGATGAGCAACCTCACCAGAAAGTTCACCAAAAGATGTTACACGGCACGCTAGGCAGGCCGGACAAAGGAGGCCTGCCGCCTGTGTTACTGCGCAGCGAGTAATCCGTAGAGGTACTCAGTTTCCCCTTGATTCTTATTAACGAATCAGCACCTATCCCAAAGCATCGTCGCCATATTACTAGCCACGGAAAGAGAAAATACACTCGCTGCATCCAGAGAAGCTGTGTCAAAATCTATATGAATATGATTCTTCGTTGCACGGTTACAGGCGACATGCTTACGAGTACAGAACTTTGAAGTGGTATTGCACACAAGATCAGTATACAAGTTGCCTGTCATCTATATCATTTTCAATCGTTCACGGAGATGAGAAACTGGGTCAGAAACCAGAACGGTGAGATGAGGAAGATGGTAATGGTTTGTTGAACTTGAAAGTGCAACGGTTTGATCAATCGATGATCACGGAGCGGCACTCGGGCCGATACGCCGAACCTTATCGGCACGGCACATGTCACCGTTCCTGATTGGGACCTTGTGCCGGTGCCAACATCTTCGGAAGTTAAACTTCGGTCCTTCACCACCATCATCGATACTCGCGATTGCCGAATATCGCTCCTCCCCACTCGAATGCCTCTCAAGTGTGTTGTGCAGGGTCGCAGGTTACTCAGGGAGCGCCTTTTTCGATGGATGACGCACAAGCGATCCGAGTGGAAAATAGGGGTCAGGATGTTGAGCGTCCCCTTTGGGATATCTTGGCCACCTTCTCTCGAATAGCCTCTGAGCATATCCCGCGGTGTCGCGGGTTTCTCTAGACGCATTTATCTCGACAGATGGTGCACATATCGTCTGATGCAGGAAACAGGGGTTGCGTCGCTTATGCATGCTTCTCTGTGTTCCCGCTGTCGTATTTCCCTCTGTGTTACCTCTGTGTGTTACTGCTGTGTGTTACATCTGTGTGCTACCACTGTGTCGCATTTTCTGTGTTTCCTTTGTATGTTGCCTTGTTCCATGTTTCGTCGTGTTCGTTGTCCTGGTGTTCCATGACCATGTTCCGTGTTCCGTGGATCCATTTCTTTGTCCTGTCACTTTCGTTGGTGGGGCGTTGTATAACGACCCTGTCACGGTGTGTTTCGTTGTTGGCATTGTTGGGAGTATGCGGTGGGACCTTGTCACTCCGTCTGTTCTGGTTCTTTATGTTTTTTGGTGTTTTTCACTTGTCCCTATGACACTTTAAATCCGTGAGACGTCCTTGGCTGGCAACTGAGGGTATCATAGCGGCATGGAGTGTTGTAGTCTGTGACACGTTTAGTGGCAGCACAGAACCCCGGCGTTCCTTTTTGGGACCTCGTCCGGTTATCTATCTATCTATCTATCTCTGCAGTGGATGCAAAATCAATGCAACATTGTAGCTCTGAGAATGGCATTTTACACATATTCTCTAATGCAAAGTCAAAAGTCATTGAAATATCCTTGTATTACTATCTAGTTGGGACGCCAGATAAGTGCGTGTTTTAAGATAATCCCTATCAAGCGCTTGGTCCAATTATGACCGGCTTGACTTTGGAGAGCTGGCTGATCGTTGCATCATCTATGTTCAAGTGCGCCTTCACAACCGCGGGAGGAGTCAGGGCCAACCACTGGAAGCTGTCGTCAGACGCTGGGGATAAAGCTCGCTCGATTATCTCTCACCTGATTGAGACTAATGTCTTCGAAACGATCTGAAGAGGAGCGCAGTCAGCTTGAAGACCCAGCCATCAAAGGATGGTGCGTACCGGACTTGAAGATTTCCAGGAACTTCAATGTCGTATTACCAGTGTTCTCGACGTAATGTCCTTTATCAAACATAGTAAGAAGCGCCGAGCAGGTCGAATGACATCAGACTCCTTACCGTAGGCTGTAGGAACGTAGCCTATCATCCGTGGGCTCAGTCATAGAATGGAACACTCAGAAAGAAGACTAACCGATATCACCAGGCTGGTAATTGAACGTCCTGGCGGTACCCTGAGATGCGAAGACGGTCACTCTTCCTGTACCCTCACTAACCTAATGTCAGGGCAGAAATGCATCAATATACGAAGCCACACACATAAAGAAGCTCCATTCATCCATAGTTGGATGCCAGTGCAGTTCCCTAACAGACCGTGATTCAGCGAAAAGTGTACTATACCAAAGGTAAGACAGAGATACCTCATCGCGCCGGGCTCGACGGTAACTTCCGCCATGGCGATAGTGGACGAGACTGTGAATGACCTGGAATCCACGATTTTAACCGAACCTCCAGAAGACTGTGTAGCATTGGCCTTGGACAGAGCGAAGGAATAGGGATTTGGGACGGTTCCTTGGGGACTTATCGGGGCTGAGGCGTCGTCCTCCGGGACCGCTGCATCGAATTAGACCGGAGTCGCCTGAAGGAAACATGAAGGAATACGGACTGCTTGGGAAGATGTAGAGTTCCTCCTTAGGAATGTGCGCGAACGCGTCCGAGTTGCTGGCCTGGAAGTTCTTTTGGATGACTGCAATGTAAGGTCATAGGCTGACCAAAATGAGACCAGGACAAAAAGAACGCGTACCTTCATACGGAACGTGGTCTAACCAGTCAGTCAACTGTATTGTGGAGTTAGACATAAGAGTGCGAGAGGTAATGATCGAAGTACCAAGAACGTGGAATCTTCGCTGAAATCTCCGTCATCGAATACCTGTGGAGCAGTTGGAAATGGACAGGGACAACTGGTTCTGAATGGAGATATACCAAAATAAACTCAGAGCCTTGCTCGTCATCCCCGGTCGCTTGTAGCGAGTGAGGAATACCAGGAGGGAAATACCACAAATCGCCAGGTCCCTGAGAGGGTCAATGAGGGTTGGTACCGTGCGTTTATGAGGGATACACACCACAGTGGCGATATAGTTTCGTCCTCCGTGTCGACTGCCGTAATCTGCGTGGATCCCTTGGCAGAAGACGTCAAAAAAGGCCAATGATCGGAGTTATATTTGCGATCACACCTTTAAAACATACGCCCACTATTTTTGACGCTGTCAGATCGCGTGCGAATGTATCCTAATCAGACACCACTCACCTCTGCGGTCTTGTGCCAGTGCAATTCGCTGGCGGCTATTTATCAGTTTATACCTACATATCGATGAGGTTATCATACCGAATTGCGCCTGCTTCGAGTCGCATGTTGACGCTGGCCATTTCTGTGAACTAGTGGGCTCCATGCACGATGTTACGTCTTCGCTCTACTCACGCGTAGCGATGGGCATTACACCGACTATGATATAGCGTGTTAGTGCTACAGAATCGAATGGTGAATTGCGGCTGTGGCTTACTATTCTCTTGACGGGCCCATCCTCCTGTCTGCAAGCGGTTATGACTGAGGGCGAACGGCCATTTAGCGTTGGGGCTGTAATGATGGAGTCAGAGAGTTCGCAGAAATTTCAAATGAAACATTATTGACATAGAGCCGGAATCTGTGGTAGGTGGCGCGAAAAGGTCGGGATTTTGTAGGTCCATTGGCATGTTATCCGGTCCCATGACGGAAGCTCCAAGTTTCCCGCGGTAGGCGGTGACTAGCGAAGGGTTGCTTCCCTCATTCCACAGTACATCATTGGGGTCAGTAGAGATGTACCCGACCGTCGGTGTTGCGTCTGAAGCACTGGCGGTGGAGCTCGTGATGGTCGCACCAGAGGTTGATGCAGTGGCGACGCTGGCATCAGAGACAGACGTGTCGACAGATGCTGGTGCGGATGCAACGATCTTCGCGAGAAGAACGATCCATAGAAGAGAAGCGACTTTAGACATGGTGAACGCGTCTGAGCGAGACTGGGGCTTTGAGCTGAGTATTTACCAGCAAGCTAGAGACCTTTTATATTGTTCAGTCGTCAGCGGTCGCTTTGCGGCGCGTCAAATAGACGCCTTCCAAGTCGCGTTCGGGGATTAGCGGGGGGATTATCGGACTGTTGGGAAGGTTGTTAGAGGCAATCACGTCAAAAGTGCATTCATTACTCGATGATACAATTGGACTGTGCTCATCCATGAAGCGGGAGACAGATGACGATGACTGGACTACTTTAATCAATGAATAAGCTCCACACAGAGTTATGGTCTTACGAAAGATAAGAGTCTAGGCAGCTACGGGCATCTTGTTCATCTATTCAACCGTATAGTGAAAGAAATTTCTCTAGATCATTTGAGAGTCAACGAAGTGACAAGAGCTGTCAGTGAGCAACATTCATCGGTTTCGGCAATCGAGGCATGGGATATTTCTATCCAGGAGTAGCGATGTCTAAAAATGGAACGTGGGAGAAGGAACAAAGCAATCCCTGAGCTACTTAACGAACAAATTTCAGGGTCAACACACCTTCTTATTTTGAAAACCAATGTGTGCGATCAAGCAAGCTCTCGCCAGTCTGAGCGACCAGGAAATTAAGAAGGCAGGCCCTCCTCGCAGAAGTGAAGTACGGACGGACCGCATTTCGTTCTAAGAATAGGGTGCCCATGTTGGGGAGAAATTACGCAGTTGCAAAGGACGCTTGCGATGTATAGCTGCCTGCCGGGAAGTGGGGCCCCATGTGCGTGATTCCAACTGAGACGATCACAGAGCTATCCGGGAGAATCGACCTCTAAGGAATCCACCTGCTTACTGCCGATGACAGAGGGCACATTGCTCTCAGCGAACCATACTCATTCAGAAGCGAACAATCTATTTCTAGGCCTCGGGGTAACCGGTCTAACCTAGGAAACAGGATCAGAAATCGATGAGTTATTTGTGAGTTGTATCGCGTACCCCAATGAATCATATAAGTACATTCATCAAAGATCATTACTCTTTGTGATACACTGGGGTCTTCAAGGAAATGTTGCAGTGGCTGAAAAAACATTGATCGCTCGGATGAGTATCGGCCATGTCAGTACAAGACGAGTAGTAGAAAATAGAACCTCAAACCACACGGTTCAGGGCGCTCGGCAGATAGCTCATCCACAATGAAGAGATCGATTGTTCGTCGTAGAAATGACTGGTCATTTCGTGGGCAACGTCCCTGTTTTTCCCGGCGACGACTGATGGGGTAGCGGAATTCTACTAGTTAGCTTCCAAATGGCGAAACCTCAATGAAAGACAGCTTACAATGTCATTTGTACAACATTGGTACTCCTTCCACGCTGGATCGTTGTCAACCCGCGTCGACGGACCTAAGTTGCCGTCGCAGTTGATACTATCCAGAGTGAGCTGATGGAGGTGACTGGATTAACTGCAAAAGGAGTATCGTAATGCGAAGCCTGTGTATAGCGGTTTCGAAATTCGAATGCATCTGAGCTAACTGAATGAAAAAGAGACGCGTAGTATTTATCCGTGTTTATTCCTTCGTTTGATCCGCGGCCCGAATATTCCGTGCATCCACGGCCCGGGTCGGACGCGACTAAGTTCACGAATCACGATGTGCATTTCTGCCATAACCGACGCGTCAAGTTTCCGCGGATACTACGACGCCCATAGGTATTGCTTAGATCAGTTACGTGATGCTTACTACGTCTTGTAAGTATCAACGTTCTCCTTGACCGCGACGCAGACCTTTCGTACGTCTGGAATCTGGTCCCGATTCTTGTCCTGGTATCTTACTTGTTTTTTTTTTTACATCCGTTTTGTACTATGTCTTACTTGTTTACAGATGCAAGATACCGCTTACAATGACAAAATGTTGAGAAGCGCCGCTGGGAGTATCTTCAGAAAATTATCGTTTCTTCGCCGTTCGTCATTGATATCCTTCTGGGAATAACTACGATCGTACTTTAGAGACAAAAAATAATACATGTCTTTCGCCCAAGGTTCCTTTGATTCGAGGGCTCCTTTCAAACTGATTCAGAACTATGAAACTGTTGCTGCGATTTAGAGTCGTTAAAATTCAAATCGTCAGATGTAACACCGCTCATAATAGTCAGCGGAACGGTGCCAGTCATCTGCAGAAACAATCGAGTTGATGTAGCTCAAAATTCTCAACTTAGAACACGTACGTTTTCGTCGCCTTGGACCCTGGACGTTCGAGATAAGGAAACGGAACCAAGAGTTTCCTGCAGTCTTCGTTCTCGTGCATTAAACCTACGGGAGGTGGTGAGATATATAAGCCATTCGTGCTCCAAAAAATCGTACATAGCTAGTAAAGAATTGATGTATACTGCAGAGAATTTCAGGTGAAGAGAAACTTGTGTGTGAGAAAAGAGGCTGACGTTTGGGCACAACGACGCCGATTGACAGGAAGATGAGAGTTCCGGGAAGGACAAGAAACTATGAACCATATCTGAGTAGCCGTAGAACCATACAATTAGGCTGAGACAGTACCGTGATCAGAGAAGCTATGACCAGCGCACTGGATTGCATGAATTCCCATAATGTGTGCTCCGTCATACGATCGGAGCAATCTTACCTTGTACCGAGACCAGAAATTAGGACCAACCGCATCAGGGCTTCGAGCTTGATGTTTGTACTATAGTATCCTTAGTTCATCCATAGACTTGAGGCATAGTGAATAGACTTACCTGAAGAAATTCGTACTAGCTGTTCGTCCCTTGAGAAGGTAGTAGGACATCGCAAAAGATATAATAATGTCCACAGTTGCTGTTGTGATTAGTCCGGCCTCGATCGTTAGCTAATGGACCAGCGGTAGCTGGCGTTAGTACGCGACTATGTAACTCCACGAAGTGGTATCGCACGTACGGAAATTTCGTCAATTTCAGTGATATACGATATCGCATACCTGGCCGTCAGGGGAAGAAATTCAGGTGATGTCCTTCAATAATTTTCGGCTCCTTACACGTCTCGGCAGAAAACTGACCTTCTTCGTAAGTGCAAGGGCAGGACCAAATCACTGGTATACGCACCGATTGACGCAGCTTATAGAAACAGGAAGTCAGAGCTATTTACCACCGATCAATCCAATTTGAAAACCTACCACAGATCCCAGCTACAATGACTGTCTGTAAAATTTGGATCGTTATAACACTAAATTTTTGAGTGAAACGAAACGTACGATGAACCACGGCACTACGCGATGGAAGTAGCGCCCTACTGAAATTTTGTTTGCTGATCATATCAAAGAAGAGGACAAGAATAGGCATTACTCACGCATCCACAACCGTACGCAGTATACACTGGAGTATGGATTGAGCACAGAAGGTTAATTTTCGGCCTTCGACATACATATGAACGCATAGGACGATCATGTTCTGTGTGTAGTTAGCAAGAAGCCTCGAATACTAACAGGTGATCACTAACGTAGAGAAGCAAGGCCAACTAAGTTGAAATGTAAGTCATAATATTCAAAATGGGTGTTGATACGCCTACTTTGAAGCTCCTAAGCGCAAACCAGAGTAAAAATTTCGACTCAGAGAGAGATAATACCCACCATACAAGTTGTAGGAGTGCGAGATAATCACCGAACGAATTGATTGCATAGAAGTATATGGAGTGCGTGGTGAACGCAATGTGTAAGGTATCGAGCACCCTGGTGAGGCGACTATTAACTCGTGACTGACATCGTTCGAGAGCCTTAGTTACCAGAGCACCGCAATCTAACGAATAAAGACCAGTTCGTTTTATCCGAGTCTGTGGTGAATATGTGTTTCCACGCACTGAAAGGCGATAGAACCACCAGTCCTTCGGATATTCTTTGAAATAGATAGCTGTTTGGAGGTTCGATGTTCCATACAATCTAAAGCTGGTTAGGAAAATTTGTTCAAGAAACGAGCGATGATAAAGGCTCACATTAAAGCTATGGTTTCACCAAGGAACATTGCGCCCATGGTCGGGCCTAGCGATAGTAGGGCTGGGCCTGTATCCGTAGCAAACGAAGACGACATCCTGACACTGTATACAAGGGAATAATGGACGGCCCTGAGATATTTATGGCAGGACTCAAGCGCTTCCCACAGCATGTCAAGAATCAGAGAAGACTACGACCGTAACCAGTCACAGACAAATACGGGCAAGAAGAACCCATATTTCACTTGTCATCAGAAGACAACCGAGCTTAGCTTGCCGAGATCTCTGGATCGAAAAACACGGACGAGACACTGCCCGGGCAAACCATGCGGGACTAGCAGCGTCGTCAAAATACCCTGACTTTATGAGAGACACTACGTTTGTACTCCAATTAGAGTACCGATCTGTGATTCCCGTAAAGGCCCAGACACAATATAGCAGTTGGTGACTAGTATCTTCAAGGCACTCTCTCACAGAAGATAAGCGCGATCATATCACCGACATGGCCGTAATCCGTCGCCAAGTTCACAGGGAGTGTTTCGGCTATCAGCTCTCCTATTATTATGTAGTTTAGAGAGAGAAAGAAGCATTAATAGCTAGTTTCGTCGGGAGTTATTTCCACTGAGAAGGAAGGCAGAGAGGGATTTTAATTAGCGACGGATAGGGCAAAGAAAGAAGAAAGTCATGACACACTTACGAGGTGATAACTCCATTAACGCGCTTCAGGTGAAAGCCTAAGATCTAACGATTTCAGCACTTGTTGGAATTATGTGCGCGTTCCGTCAACCTGGATAGACTCACTCAAGGTTCGGCACTGTATTTCTCTCTCATGCACACACGGAGATTTACTTTCTTATCAGAACTCCTGAAGTGCGTAGAACCGTGGACATATCTTGCCTTGTTACGCCCCGAACAGACGGTAGGTCTGCGCATGAGCACATGTTCACGACTTCGATTGGTCAAAAGTCAAGATTTTGAGTCATGCGTCGATGAAAGTTTCTGATGTAACCTTGAGTATACATTCCATAGGTGCCGCTATGGCCGGAGATGCGTCGCATCGCACTGTTTGCATCAAAGTCGTACAATGTTAATAGTGCTAAAGAGCGCTGTTCCGTTGTATTGCGCTGTATGCATCAAAATACTTATCGTCATCCACGAGACAGTGAGGGAAATGAACATACAACGAGGTCAGAAGAAAGAATACCAGACTGCGAGAATCTGAAATATTTGGCCACAATTTGTGACACTCCTTCCTTGCGACAGTTTTTTTGGTGTATAGATTGATATTCATATACGTCAAGGCAAGACTCGATTCCAACTGCAAGTGATGTCAGAGCAAGTTCGTTGTTTGTTCAATCAACAGCCATACCTAGAAATGCTTGAGATTTTCATGGGGTTCGCTTTGCACAGATCCTTCATCTTCACCACCCGATAACTCACCGTCACTTCCAGGTCCTGATTGCTGTCTATACGAAGAGAATTAGCAGAGCGGCGGATAATAGGCGCCAAACGTTGTTCATCTGCAGCACGGATGAACCGACATAGTTTCACCTCCGCGAGGCGTCGGACCGGAGGCGAACAGATATCAGCAACAGTCCAGCATGACTTCAACATGTCTCTGAAGGTATGCATATGGAGGAGAAGTGCACCGCTGAGGTGTAGCGTGTGTAAGCGTGGCACTAAGGCTAGTTTGTCAGGCTTTAACGTCAAGTCAAAGAAAACCTGGTCAGCGACGGCGCCTTCATCAATATCTGTAAGGCGAATGTCTTCAAGGGTGGGAGCATTATGGAGAACATGGAGGATATCAGCCGTTAAGATACGGCCATGTTCAAAGTACAAGACGGTAATGGGAGCCTTCGACTGTTGAAGAAGTTCGCGGATGGCGGTGAATGTCTGTCTTGGATCGCGTCCGGCGTCTCCGACGGAACATTGGACTTCTAGCTGCATGAGTGCGGGCAGGACGAGTTGGTCTGCCAATTTCGTTATCGGCATGTCGGTGTTGCGGCGCCATGATGAGAGTTTAAAGATGCGAAGTTTGGGGCAAGTGATGGGGAAACTACATTCGTCCCAACTGCTTTCGTTAACTGAATTAACTTCGAGGCGTAGATGACATTCTTCTAGCTCGCTGAGTTCCTTGAGTGCGTAGAGGTAATGACGGGGTAGAGCACCAGAATGGTGAGAGGGGTGCCGAGCATGGTCACTCCTGAAGGTGGTGATCTGGGACCACGGAAGAACAAACGAGTGACATCAACGTTTGACGTCGACGATGTCGAGGGTTCGGAGATTTGGGGTTGAAGAGAATAATTGTAAACTCTGATGGTCATCGATGGCCTCCCCGTCGGTGAGAGTGAGACCCAACGTCTTCAAAGATGGGAGTGAGAGCTGTAATGATGGGATGCCCTCGAACATTCTGAGTGGTAGAGTGAGGTGGAGTTCCTGTATGCGGCCTGCCAAAGAGAATAAGAGGGCCATCAACGTGGGAGGTAACTGCGTAGAGTCGGAGGACGATGATTGACTGCCATCATGCGATGCTGCTAGTGAGAGTAAAGCGCTGCTCCCGCCCGAGCGACTCAACTGCCTGCCCAAACGACGCATGTCCGCATGAGCACTGTCACCAAAATTGCTGTCGTTTATGAGAATTTTGATGTACGACCAGAGCTCTTGGGAAGACAAACATGCCTCCCTCCATCGCTTGCATACGCGTTCAACGGAGCAAAGTGTATTCTCTTCTGGTACGAAGGGCTAACAGTGGACGCTTTGGCTGTTCTGGTACCGAGACATGGGAAACTGAATAGTCCAGCGAAATACCTGGGATAGAATTTCTGGAGAAAGGCGGCGCATGGGACTAAGGAGTCTTTTCCTCTGTTGTATCGCTTCCGAAATACGTTCACGTTCCTGAGGCACTGCGTCCACCATCTTCTGGACAGCAGATGCCTGGCGCTCCATATCTAGAATAAATGCTTTCACATGGGCTTCTTCAGATTGGATGCTCTGCAGCTCGGCCTCATACGACGACGGACGTTATCATCGCTTGGACCGAATCGATTTCTGCATCCAGAGGAGGGCCATTCGAGCGCGTCAGACGCATCAAGTCAGCATTTTTAAGAATGTATCGATCAGGAGAGTAGCCGTAAGATGGTAGACAGTGATTTTTGCAGGGACATTGGGAACGTTGGTCCGGTCCGGTCCCTTCGCGATCACGTGTGCTCTAGGGCAAGTTTCGGATGTTTCGCCGTACGTTCCCACCCATCTGCGTTCTAACATCCTGAGCAAGGAGACCATGGCACGAACGCCATCTGGGTGCTTTCTTCGTGCGAGATCCTGCGACTGTCAAGTCAGTAAAGAAATTTGGTTACATTATTGCTTCTTACAGAGAGCTGGAACTAATATCCGAGTCGCAAGCTGGTCGCACTGGGCTGAAGACGACGGTGCAAGCACAGGTCCCGGGAAGCTCCTGCCAAGGTTTGTCCGGCAAAAACCCCGATTTTGGGCCTCAAATATGCAAACATTTGGCCATAAAATATGCTAACCCGGACAATGCTCACGCCGGCCCGGAAGTGCCGCTGACCAAATTCCGGCCAATTTTGTTTCTCAGTCTACAAGTGTTTAGGGCATTTTACCGTCGTGGGTAGTTTCTCATAGATAGACGACGATACAGACCTTTTGATCGGAGGGAGGGACGGTCTATATGTACCTCGTGGGTACATTGTCGAGCAGTCCTAGTCATCACCTAACGTTCTTTTACTTTTCCAATAACCGAGATGCCGCCAGGAACTATCGCCCTCAGAGCTCCTAAAATATGCTAACTGCGGACAAGGGTTGCAAATTTTGGGTCTTAAATATGCTATCTACGGACAATGATTTCGCTCTTTTTGGGCCTCAAATATGCTAATTTCCGGACAAACCTTGGCGGGAGCTTCCCGGCCTGCAAGCACACCTGGACTGTTGTGCAAAAACCGGATGGAGGACAAATTTACTAGTACACATGTGTAAAGATGCCAAAATTGGAACTTTCGTATCAAATTTATTACATCATTAGTTTTTTTGTATGAATGTCATTTTCCTCCTTTCCACCACGACGTTTCGAGGTCGCTCAGCAATGAATCCTCCGCCGCATCCGTGAGCACCTGCATATGTATCACCCTGGAGAAGAGTTGGTAGATTCAACTCTCATGCGGGGAATTCTGAACTAGAGGTGATTATCGGTACGTGTTGCGCTCATCTCTAGTAGCTTCTCCGGCTCATGAGGTTTGTCAGAAATTTTTAATGTGCGAGGGTGGCGTGGAAGCCCATGCTCGTATGTGAAAGTCATTTCGGCTATTGGTCGTCGCACGGCACCCGTAGGTGTACTGTTCTTCGGTATCCAGTGCGTTTCATTAGAAAAGTATCCAGTTTCCATGTCTAACGTAACAACTCTAGAGCGGTGTGCGGATGTTTTGCTTTTGGTAGTTTTTTCGCCGTTATCTCATGCCGCTATAACTGACATTTGTCTATATAGTTGAGCATATCGTTTGTACTCTTCGATTGCTGCGCATATGCTTGTATTGGTGAGTTCATCAAGAGGCCTCCAGCTTATCACTGACACTAAAATTGCATCATTGAAGTCATCCCGATACTTCGTAAGTATTTGCACAAACCCCGGTCCTAGATGTCCATTCGGGTGCACTGTGTCGCCCACCTATCGCAATGTCGGACCGTAGAGCTCAAACCGTACGTCAGTTCTCACATCGAGACTTCTCAAAGTTTCATCCATTCATGTCAGTCATCTATGACAGGGTGTTGACTATCAATGTGACATTATGTTCTGACTACACGCGGCCACTGTCGCAGTCTCATGAAGCTGCTCATTCGTAAATGTGGCCTTACCCCGATCGATGACTTCTGTCAATGTGGAAGAGTGACAGAAAACAAAATGGCGGGCCTTGACGCCTGGCACCGTCGCCTTGAGAGCGTTGCCAGCATTAGAGTAATATGGTCCTGACCTTGTTGTTTAGCTACTGCGTTGGGATGTAATGGGCCGTAGCAGCCAGCAACCAACGGCTCTGCACGGTGGACGGTGCTTCGCGCCCTGAGGATGCCGATAGTGATGTAGCCGCCACAATGGAACGAAGCTTCCTTTTTCAGGAATTTCCTTTCGGCAATCGTATCTTGCGAACGCCCTTCCCACTGTCTTCATCCTACGGCTACAACGCGTCTGTTCCGATAGTCCATGGTAAGAGAGGCCATTGGCACTACGTGCCAGATGGACGGTTATGTAAGGTTTTCGTGTACTCTCGTGGACATTAAAGTTGACGAGAACTATTAGCAGGTGGCGTATGCTCGAAGAATATTGCTGTAGTTCTAGTAACCACGAGTGCATAGATGCCTGGATTACGTATCCTCTCCTGTGTTGGCAGTTTTCTGCATCGTTGATTGTAGCGTTTTCTCCGGCTTAGCTGTGTCGGGATGGCTTGGATTCTCTTGTCCTTCGGGCTATTTCGGACTCGTTCAGTTGATCCTAGTACGAACTGGATGGCGGGGTCACGGGTTAGTCGATCTACGACCGCGTCGGCGCCAGACAAAGGTTGTGAGACAATGATCACCGGAGGCGGCCATATGGGTTGAAATTTGACAAGACGTCCTCCGGCTGCTCTCCGTTCGGGGCAGTCTTCTGAATTCGATTCCCAGACGTTTCATTGCTTTGTACCTCTACCACCACCATACCTTTTGAGCTTCTGCTCGGTTTCTGACCAAATTCCCTTCGACTGCAACTGCTTATATACCTTCCCTCGTTTCTATCTCAAACTGTGGAGATGATGTGGGATTTCTCTACCGCGAACAGTCCTCCCTGCGACCCACCTTTCACCTACTATCAACAGCTTCCGCCTGTTGGTATGCCATGGACATCGTAAGTACCTGAACAGACATATGTACATATTATCGACTCACCCAACCCGCAGGTTCCCACCAACGTAAGGAATCTTCTAAACTCAATGTTCATTGTCGATGACTCACTCATCGTATGGTCAAAAGTCAAGGCTTTTACGTCGAACCGGAAGCGTTTCCCGGCCCTTCAATAGGTTATGGTTCCGGAATTTCTCCTTATGGCGTACTTCCCTCGTCTGTCGGATCATACCATCAGTGAGTGTTTCAGGCCATCTGCCGATATATAGTGGGCTGATTCCGAGGTCAAGGTCTACACCAGAGTACGTGCCTATATCCGTTCATTGAAGACAGGGGTTCATTTTTGTAGTATGAACATATCTCCAGATGCGCCGAGGGCCTTCTTCATTGAACGGCACCATCACCACCATCACCATTACCACCACAGCAGTAGCGGCGAGACTATACCTCGTTCGCAATCCAAGGCTCCTACGGCGATTCACAGCGGCGGCGGCTCTCAGCCTGGGGTTATCAAACACAGCAAGCATCATAAGCTCCATTCCGCGGTCCAAACGGTACAGCCCGCAGCCTCGGTACAGCATTTCCAGTATTCCAAGTGTACTGGGCGCAAGAAGGCTCTTTGCGTAAGCGTACCTTTCGTGTCGTGTGATCCCTACTCAGACTGAAGGTACCTACCTTAGATTGGTATCAATTACCGCGGGCAACGACACGAATTGCGAGGTTGTATCAATGATGCAAAGCATATTCGGGACTTCTTGATTCGTTGGTATTGTCCATATTCTTCCTTCCGCAAATGTACTAATCGGTGTATGTTGCAGGATATTGGGGCTATAAGGCAGAGGATATCGTGATGCTTACGGACGACAGTAAGAATCCTCGGCAGCGCCCAACAAGAAGAAATATAATTGATGCCATGCTCTGGCTCGTCAAAGACGCGCAGCCCAGTGATTCTCTTTTCTTTCATTGTAGGACTCTCCGCTGTACTCGGGCATTTCTCTCCTAATCGGCTTTCTTTCCAGATTCGGGACATGGCGGCCAGACCCGTGATAAGGATGGCGATGAGGTTGACGGATACGATGAAGGTCTGTCTATACATTGTATTGCTTCCCAGTATGTATTGACTTTCCGTGCTTCTCTAGTCATATTTCCTATTGATTTCAAGCAAACTGGGCATATTGTCGATGACGTGAGTTTCTCTCCGATGCTTCTGTCTCATTTGTTTGATTTTCTTTCGTTCTTCTTTGGCTAGGAGATGCACGCCATTATGGTCAAGTCCCTTCCACCAGGGTGCCGGCTCACGGTACGTCCCTTTCTCCGATCGTCCGATCTTGATCGCGTGCGGCCCTGACTCAGAGCTCGATACTGCTAGGCTCTATTCGATGTGAGTTCTCTTAGGCGCCTTGTTCCGTATTTTGCTAACCCATGATTCGACAGTGCTGCCATTCCGGTACCGCCTTGGGTAAGTCTGTAAGCCAACCGATACTTCAAACCTCTGTTAATCTCTTTATCTTCTTGTTAGATCTACCATTCGTCGTGAGTATTCTATTCCGCAGACCCCTTTCCATCTTACCTGATCAGCCGGCTTTCTAGTATGATTGCAGTGGTAGACTCAAGCGCAGCCACGTAACCAAACAATGGATGGCGTGGAAGTCGTCTTCCGCTGACGTGGTAAGCATCTTTGTTCCGACTTCCTTTCGAGTTTCGGATGGTTGACGAAACACGGAAGATATCATGGTCCGCGAGTAAGGACGGGCAGACAAGTGCCGATACGTTCCAAGGCGGCGTGGCTGTTGGCGCCATGAGCTACGTGAGCGTCAAACTCTTCGCACCTTGGCATGAGCACTAACTACGTATAGGCATTTGTTACGTCCCTCATGAGGAATAAAAATCAGTCATACCAAGGACTTCTTCACTCTATCAGGTGGGCGCATCGGCCAGGCTCCTCTACAGTGGTTCTTATCGTCTTTTCGTCTAGGAAGATCTTGCAGCCTAAGTATAGTCAAACACCACAGATGGGCAGTTCTCATCACTTTGTAAGTTTTCTGTCTTGTCATTTATTAGTCGATAGGCTTAATAGTTCGGGCCGACAGCACACAGATTTACAATTTATCTTATGACTGTATGACTTTATGACTTTCGAATTCTCACATACTTTATGAACCTTGACATGTGCATCGTAGCATTCAATTAATTGTATCAATCGTGTAATTGTAGCATGTACAAACATCACAGATATCTTCTTGAACCATTTTTCTCCTGGCACCGACGCTCGTATCTACTGACCACGCATGATCTTCGAAAGAAGGAGGATTCAGTCTCATAGGTTATGGCATGCCGCCCCACGAGTGCCCTACCTTGAGGAATTCTGAGAAATGCTCGACCGTGAGTCTATACGCAGTGGACCCGAAAAGAAAATAACAAACCCGCATAGTCGATTTCCCCATTCCCGTCGAGATCAGCCTCCTTGATCATATTATCAAGCTCCGCGTCCGTCAACCGCTCCCCTTCTCAATTGTGTCAGTCCTAAAACAATCCACACCACAAAGAATACAAAAGTCCCACCGAGACTAGCCATAACTTGTTTCAAATCTAGGGCGGTAATTGTCCCGTTACCGTCTTTATCCAGGACCTTGAACGCTAGCTTGAGCTCCGCGTCCCAGTCTCCCCCGGCTCGCTGTTGCATGAGGCCCATAAACTCTTGAAAGTCGATTGTCCCGTCCCCATCCCCGTCGACTTGGCTGATTATGGCTTCGAGTTCAGCTTCGGTGGGACTGTGTCCTAGGGAACGCATAACTGTCCCGAGCTCGGTGGAGGTAATGATGCCGTCGCCATCTGTGAGTGGGTGAGGAACTGATAAGTATTATACTTATATGGGAGACTGCCTGGGCATCGCGCCTTTGTCGAACATGGAGAAAGCTCCCTTGAATTCTGTGCATTGGGAGTCAATCCTATGCGTAAGAGGATAAATCTACCGACGAACCATTGATTTGCTCTAATTAACGGAAAGGGTGCGAAGTCTAGTAAGTATCTGAATAAAACTTCTGGGTGTTATAGAGCTTACCAGACGACTTATGATGTTTTTAGTACTTGAGCTCGAAGCTGGACATTGAACGTACCAAATCTTCCATTGTTGCGTGTTGCGTGTTGCAGTGTGAGCCTCTCCCGGGCTCTGGTTCTTCTATGATATGTACTTTGGGCGCCCTTGACACAAACTTCTCCACGCTGCTTTCACGTGCCAAGTTTAGGACTTCGAATTCCTCCACAATGCATTGTTCAAAAGCTCCGGGTCCATTTTTAAAACTGCGCTGGCGGCGGTATGTAGTATCATTCGCTACAGCTGGATAATAGAAGACGCTCCATCTCGGAAAAAGTAGGGAACGAATGCGATAGAACTTCCCCGCAGCGTCCCCGCATCATTATGAATCTGAATGACTCATGACCCTAGATAATCGAAGTTGATTCGTGGCGCCAAGTTGTTCTGGGCACATAATCGCCCTGGCGCTGTTGATCAGCTTGGGCATTCACTTGACTCCGAAATATACCTCGTCGCCTCGGAAGAAGTACTCTGGTACGAGAATCTATGCTTAAGGAATTTGGGACCCTGAAAAAATAAGTAAGAACAAACGGACGATCACTCCGGAAATGAACTTGAGGACCGTGACAAATTGCAACGAGCCGGCGGAGAAGACGTCATGCCTCTTGGGGGAGTACATTAGCCGACGGTAACGAGCATCTTTGTAGATCTCCTCCGGTACCTCAGTCAGATCTCTTCGCATCATCGGCGTGTAGTTACCAGTGTACCAGCTTGGTGTCATTTCGTTTACTGGTTGAAAATTCTTTAAATTCGTCTTAGTGGTGATTATAGGTTGGCATTCTAGTCAATATCATTGGTGCAGCACTTGAAAAGATGCGAACTCTTGGCACAATGAAATATATACACGGGAATGACACGCCAAGATCCAAAAGTAGCGCTTAATCACAAATCGCTAGTAAGCAGATATCAGTCAATATCATACCGATACACGGACACGGGGACACGTACATTCAAGGCAGCAGAAACAGCACATGCCGGCTAGGCAGGCCATGCAGCAATTCGAGTCGCCGCTCTTCTGGGGTTCTTGTTGGCTAGAAACTGTTCGCGTGAGGTCGCACCACCAAAGCTTCACAACGTACACAATGATTGTCTGGGGCTGCTGCTGGGGCATATAACCAGGACCTCCCCCATAAGCCTGTGGAGGTGGCTGCGCGTCCAAAGTTAAGTGTGTACCAACAACTTTCAAAGGAAACTCGTACCTGCGGATAGTAGCCGCCTTGGCCAGGTGCACCTGTATAGGAGAGAAAGGCCTAAATTGGCTGAATTTAGAGGAGAGAAGCACGAACCTTGGGGAGGGTAATAGGACATGAGATGGAACGGGAGCCTGGTGCAAATCCAGCCTTTATTTAATTTTGTGGATCACGTGAGTCTAAGGCCCTTGGCGAAATGATTTACAAATGATGTTCCCACACTTACCTGGACGACCCCCGTTCCTCCGCTCCGAATGAGGGGAAGTGAGTTTCATTAAGTCGTCGAGTTACTATCTCTGGCTATCATCTGCAAGATATGAAGGTGCATATGAGTGAGATAAGGTCCATAAGCAGAGTAAGGGCTTACTAGAGCTTTCAAACATATTCCGCGTAGACAGTTTTTGGAGGAGCAAATGTCTACCACTTTATCATGATATTCAACAACTTGGGGGCATCCTAGGAAAGATTGGCGAGCTGACGAATACATGGCGAAAGGGAAAACACACGAGTTCCCCGCGAGGGGAAATTATAAGCTTATATAGTCAGAGGTCGGAATGGGCCGCCAGAGTTATATTTGAGCCTTCGAGCAGCGACTCCGAATCACTCGGATTCAGTGATCAACACAGGTGCCGGTTCCTTGAGGAGTAGCTTGTCCTCAAACACCGCGGAGTACTACTACTAGGAAATGAGGGCCGATGCCCGACGTTGCACTCGATACCCGACATTCACTTGACAAGGGGTAGCTGCATTTGTTGTATCAGAAAGATACTCCGTCAACATGTCAAGGAAAAGATACGCACGTCGCACAGGTTCTATTCATAGGTTTCTTCTAACAATGCACCCTGGAGCGCCCCGGAGCGCAAATCGAGCCATCTTCGCACATTAAGGTCTTAAGCCTGGAAACCAATATTCCAAGAAGGATAGGTGCCATGATGAAGGATGGTCATTCCGGAAATCACAGAATGAGGTGAAAGGAGGAAGAGGAAAGGGATTAAGTAGTGACGACTAATCTTGGTTTGGAATTTGAATTTGCCACGTTTTTGCGTCAAATCAAGTATCTTACCACCAACTTTCGTTTCCTTTTTCGTTCTTGGCGCGGTCAACTCGGCCTTGACTTGGATAGACTTGGACGACCTCGCATTCTTCCACCAGGATTTGACCAGGATCATATGCCTTTCAACTGTGAAAAGCAAAGATTTTGAATGCGCTGTTTCTACCTAAGAACAATCAAATATTGGAAAGTATACATCTTACCGTTGTATGTAGAAAATAGTATTCTCTGCTAGGTATTGGCGGAAAGCTACCGCAGTCACTATCACCACCTTCATTAAAATCACCATCACAATCTCTACGCCGAACCCGACGAATATATTTTCTTTCTAATCTCAACTGGGATTGTCGACATGATCAGCAGGAGAAAAGCCGCAATCAAAAGACTGGACCGGACAATGATATCTTTGTCCATGAGAGTGCGCAGTCCTTCAACTGAAGGTTATATCCCAGTTGAATGAAACTAATCACGGAAAATATTTCCAACTCATTTGTGTCAAATAGCTTGACGCTCCGAAAAGAAAGGATCCCTTACTACCGCCAGATAGTATCTGATGCCGCGAGCGCTGAAAGAGAGGCCCGAGCTGCCTCAGTTGCTCCACGAGCAACAGTGGTCGTCAAGGTCAAGAATGGCATGAACTCAGGTTCGTAATCAGCGGGTATGCTTTTGGGATGCAACAATAGAAATGAGTGAATGGAACTAGACCGTAATGGATGGAACGAGAACATGGGAATTTTACCCCGTGTAGAACACAAAATGGCTAAAATATGTGGGCGTAAGCCAAGTAGATGCGGTGTCCATCATGATAATGATTCTCTGAGAGCCATCGAGGGAGCTGCTGAATGTAGCCGCCAAGTGACGATCAACAGGGATGTATCGAGTCTCCGAGTCTCGGTGGGAATCAATGGATAAATCGGCGTACTTGGCCCTGGTCCATTGAAGGTCCAAGCCTCGAGGATGCCCGGACCCATTTATAGATCCAGTCAATCTTTTCAGTAAAGCATCACAGAAGACACGGTGATAATGAGCTCACTGATCATAAAGAGACCGCCGTCGTCTTCGAGCCGTAAGGTGCGCATTGAGTTCCAGAATCATTAATACAATGGTATCCGTTGTCATTGCAGTGTGTCGCTAGGTCGCTTAGGCCGTTCTGCCGGGGAGCAGAAGTGGATCCGACAGAAGTGTCTATAGTTTCAAAGCAAGTGGTGCATGCGAATCATCAGAAGGCCAACACGAGGGAAGCCTCAACTTCGGACAGTAATGATCGGATATCCATCCGCGCGCAGGATAAAAGTGTGTCAAAGCCTCGCAGTAATGGCCACTATTGGCACCGGAAAGTCACTCCGCTCTTTGATGGAAAGACCAGAAGGTCGTACAGTATACTTACCCGGATCGTGGTTATGAAGTAGAAAATATCCAGGACGACTAAGACCCCAGACTGTCAGAAAGACCAGAGCCTTTCGGAGAAATATACGAAAGCGCGCAGAGATAGTAACAATGATTGTAAACCACAGATGAATTTGATTCAACTCCGAAGATAGATGGGAGGTCGTACGGTGTACTAGATATTCCCCGGGATCTGCAAAGGTGATATAAGTAGCACCGCCCCTGGAAAGATTAGCGCCCTGCAACCACCGCAAGATGTCCACTATCTCCCTGCCCAGCTTAGAGACCATGTTTCCAGGTATCATCGTTCGATGAAGGTTCGATTTTCATTCCATTGATCATTTGCGTCCCAGAGCACCTCTTCCGTGTACCACCAGAGCTGCGTGTAAAAGGCAGCGAACCGCCCAGGCTCATTCCATCCTTCCCACCTACCAACAGGAAATGCAAATCGTCTTCTTCCTTCCACATTTTACGCTCGGATACCAGTTCGTCATCGGTTTCACTCAAACATGTCCCGCAATCCGGACCCAGTGTCTTACGACGCTATTCGCCACCACACACTAGCGACTCGACTACGGCATCGAGCGAGGGGGAGGGGGACGAAGACTTGGAGAATACTGGTATATCGAGTAGGAGAAGGCACATTTGTGAACTCTGCGGAAAGCGTTTCAACCGGCCAAGTAGTCTGAAGATACATCAGAACACACATACGGGTGCGAAACGTGAGTGACATTCTCAGATAACAGCTATAGACGCCAGCTTATGATGTCAACGCCGTAGCGTTCCCATGTCCATTCCCAGGCTGTGGACGAGTGTTCAATGTGAATTCTAACATGCGGAGGCACTACAAATCTCACATGGATACGGGCAGAGCAGGAGTCGCTTCATCGGCGTCACCTGGCGCGGCTTCAGTGTCAGAGTCCAATACAAGTTCGCATAAACGGCTGAATCTGGCGGAACGACAGAGACCGCTAGAACTCGAGGAGTCGTCAGAGTAGTGACGAGTCACATATGATGAAGAAGTTGAGGGTGAGCCCATAAAATGTTCACTCGGAGTGGCAGACCGTTATTTGTGATGATTGAAGCACCTTTTTAGTTCATTCTCTTTCCGTGTAACATCTATGATTTATCTCGCACTGTATCATGATTTCAGCTTTTAGCCTCACAAGAGAAGGGTTGCAACTTGCTTACTCAAAAACGTGATTCGCAGCTATATTGAGATTGAACGCTGAGACAGCGTTTGTATAGCACCGAGCGCTTTGAGGTATATTGCTGCCAGATTTATGTAAATAGATATCAAGAAGCCAGAGTTTCTTCCGTCATACACAAGATCTCTGAGAGCCAAATTCCGTCCAGTCCTTAGCTCCAATTCGAAGGCCCGGCGTGCACCGAAAAAAAATTGTCGGAATTATAAAACACCCAAGAGAGATCAAGGCATTAGACCTCATCATATGCAACAGATGTGTATATTTTATGGCAGCTGGACACGAATAGCAGGCAGAGTGAAGGCACGCTGAAAGAAGAAAGAGCAAAAGGAACAAGATTCGGCAGTTCGGTCCGGGCACCGACGGAATGGGCGTGGGAGCGAGCGAGTCATCCTCCATTACCGTCAATTTACCCTCTTTATTTCGTTTTCATGATCATGATGTATCACGGTCCTCGGCCCGTCGCGATTTCCGCTAATAGTGAGTTCTTCTCATAAAGCGTCGGTGACACGATTACTTATATTCGTTTTGAGCCTCGGGAGTCCGAGGTGATCATGACCAATCCGAGTCGCTGGGTCCTACATTCTCTGTAGATAATGCAACAGAAGAAAACACGATCAAGACTCGCCTGCGCGTCGCCGGCTTTCTCCGCCCGATTCGGTTCGGCCCTCAGGACTCATAGCTAGTCCTGATTTTTGCTCCCCAGCTGTCCTTCGGCCAGTTGAATGCAAGCACCGAGATAGGACCATGATTTTCGTGTCCTGTCACAAACTTTGCCTTGACGATTATCTGCAGCAATCGTTGCAGTGACCAGGCCTGTGGAGGTCTCTTTGTTTCTTTCTGCTTGCTAAATAGTCATTGCGCATAACAGAAATGAATGAGGTATCTCTGCTCCTATACGTCGAATCTCCATGATAGAATATCGCGTCCAAATACGATCTCTTCTCTATGGCGCAACGTTTTGCCTTGAATATCTTTCTGTCCGAAAGAATAGAGAAGAAGATGCGGAAGATTGACATCCTGGACCCTTTCAACGATCAGACGTCATTTCTGCAGCTCCATTTCCAAGTTACCATGGCAGATCCAACGGCCAAGTTGAACTGCAGCTGCGGGGTGCCAGGTGCATCTTGTCACTATCATCTGCTATTTCCTTACCGATCATGAAGGGACTTTAGCTAGCCGATTAAATGTCCATATTTTGGAGGGTCAGTGTCTTTCTCTATTTCTTCCGGTTGCCAAAGGACATTCGCGTTCAACGACGAAGATAGACATGTGGAATAATCATACGTGGATTTTTCGGAGGTCAGTCGGGACATTATGTTTTGAAATTTCTGCCATCATTTACTTCCGCCAAGCGACGCTCCACTGGCGTCTTTGCTTCCTTACTATCACCATGATGATTGGCATTCTGGCATTATTCTTGCTGGCGACATCTACGACTTCTTTAGCATCCAGCAATGAGTCGGACCTGGCTGTCGATACACCGTGAGCTCGTTTATACCTAGAGGTACACTAAAGCTCACGATTCTCTTCAGTTGCGCCCTCGTTCAATGCAATGAAACTCTCCTCACATGGAGCGGCGGTTCTTGTGCGTATTCCTATTCGTTAGTTACATGTACAATGACAATAGGTTCGATTATTTCAGCACCTTACTACGTCGTAAGTCCTATCGCGCTCTCAGGCCTACCGCTATGACGACTCACTCCTTCCGCAGTTGTATTGCCACCTGCCTTTTGATACTATGACCCAGGACTTACCACTACACAGCATCGTCCCAGGAAGCGACCCAGATGGTCCCCTACTCGAGGACCTGGGTGAGCAGGACGGCACGAACATGACCTGGACTGTCAACCTTTCCGCAGGTACGCCCAATTCCTCTCCTCTCTTGTATCCGTCCGTATTAATCTCAGCTCAGGAACGTCGGTCATCCTAGCAATCCGCGATAGCGAAGCTGTGAGTATCCAAAGTGACGTTGTTCAAATTCGAAATGGCAGTGCGTATCAGTTACGAGTATTTGTCTGAAGATTATTCACGACCCCTTTAGCGAACAACTGCTGCCTGAACGAATGATTCATGATCACATGGATTATATATGCATTAAATGACTAGTCTGTCCGATATTATCAAAGTGCCCATATAAAAAGTGTCCTTTAAAGGTGAAGCAGACCCAAAAGCCCACCCACTAGTCCCACAACAAGCGTCACAACAAGACCCACGACTGGGAGGAGGCTATTGTCATATCGCCGTCAGATCTTCAGCTCTTGATCTCATAAAACTAAGATACGCACATAGGAAGCAACAACAACAAGAGACCACCCACGATCGCGACGAGAACACCGACCAGTCCGGCGAGCACACCACCTATGTCCAGAAGGATCGAGCCCACGTCCAAGGAAGAAGTATCAATGCTGGCGCTTGTCAAGCCGTCCATCGTGCCAGAGACATCCTAGACCACATATGAGGTAGGAAGAGGAGAACTGAACTGAATCAAGCTTACTGTTATGATCCCGGCTACGAGGGTAGCGAGAACCTCATTCGTACCTCCTACAGCAACCGAAGTCTTATCCAAACTCCCCAACTCGGATGTCGCGTTCTTGATTGCCCCGATGAGGTCGTTGATGAGGGGCATAACCAAGTCCTGAGTGAGGGTGTTGTTCTTGATGAGACCCTCTGATAACACAGCATCAACAAAAGTCAATAATATCTTGATTGTTGAATGCGTACCGATTTCTGGTAGGATCTGGTCGGCAATGCCCTTGAGGTCCGTGACGATGTCGAGGACAGTTACATCTGCGCGGGCTACCAGGTCGGTGTCGTATTTGACTAGGTCAGCCTGGAAGGGTGCTGGAGAAGCGAGGCTTGGGCTGACGGCGAGGAAGAATGCCGAGGCTGCAGTGAGTGCGCGGAAGAAGAACATGACTGCTAGAGAAGGACTGCGAGTGAGGGAAGGAGATTACTTTGAAACTCGGTGAGTGAGTAAGGATTCTTTGCGGTAGCCCACGGTCCTTTTATACGAAGAAATATATTTAACAGATTCACACTGCCCGTACTAGCAAGCCAGAGACAGTCATTGCCGGAAACGCGAACAAGAGAAGAAATTGCACTGATGATCCGAATAGAATTGTCACAGGGAGATGCTCGACCTATGGTCATGACAAACAGCGAGCGGTACATCCTCTGAGGGTCCAAAGAGGCGTGAGAGGGATCCGCGTGCCATTTTGATGAATGCACCAAATTCCGGATTTCGGGAAATGCAGAGCCTGGTATTCCGTCATGAACTTGGGCATGGTGTGAATCGTAAATAGAGAGCACCGCGGTGTGATAAATGATATATCAGCCCATGAAGCTACAGCGCCGAGACCACGATCGCCAGGCTAGCGACGACATCACAAATATGGCAGCCGAAACGGCCCGACGAGACCAAGTTTAGAACATGCATCCTGTGCTATTGCACCAGCAAGGCAAAAGTGGACGTTGATGCTTATAAACGACAAATTCGAGATACGAGTCATGATGCATGATGGCAGGTCGAAGTTACTTGGAAACCACGTGGGAGCCTCCTTTTATCCCTCCTCATCCGCCCAGTCTCAAGCTCAGATCCTTGATCTGCGATTTGTTTTCTTGGTTCTCTCCTTCGTTCATTCTAATAGAGCGCTTATAATCTGCTATCGACGGTCGCCGACTCGCAAAATCAGTTCTTCTCTTACTAAGCTTCTAGTAGTTCCCATATAGTTGGACAGTCCTTGACGAAGGGCATCATAATACCAATATGTTTATATCAAACGAAATTACTCCGACAATCGTCACATTGCCCGAAACCCAAACACCAATCCATAGGAGTTAAACTTTGTTGGCGGGTCGCCCTATGTGATAGTTATATCTCGATGAAGCAATTCGGCCTACTTACATCTTGGTCAGATCGCCAGCATATCTGATCCTAGCTATGCCAAGGCAGTTTGGGAAGCACAAAAATATACTTTAACGATTCCGAATGTCTTGATGCATGGTAGGCTTAGCAGTACTGACACGGTGCTCCGTAAAGTACTATGTCAATCATACGCAAAATCGCTGTCAACTAGGAAAGCTCAACGTATGATGCACAATTGCCTCGAGTCCAGCACCCTCCGTTAGTTGTATCGATATATCAGTCCTTGAGAGGCTTTTGCCGAGCTCCCTGGGCAATATCTGTTACGCTTCACAGGATACCAACGAGTCATCGATCATTTTGAGTGACGCCAACCATTCATGAAAGCCTTGAATTTGAATACCGCGGCCTCGAAAATGTATTTCGAATGCCGCCAGTGCCGGCCATTCATTTTGGACTCCGAGACCGAACTCCGAGCCGGCAATTCAACGGCCCGGGAGTTTTTGGTCAATACCTTCCTTGCAAACTATCATGTTACAACCGACTTGACAGCGTATTGTGCTACCACTCAGAACAAAGACACGCAAGCAAACTAGAATCCATGTGACTCCAATCTCTGAGCTTACCACCGTCCAGTAGGAAGAGAAGCTCCTGACCCGAGTTCTTCCACATCGCGAAAACACCTCGTCGGTGAGAAATATGCTATACTTTAAGTTGGGAGATTATTTATAGCTTCTCTCTTACACCGTGAGTTGAAAGTCGCGTAATCTTTAGGAATCATATCTGTGACTGTCAACAGAAAGATTTATAGCCTTCATTGTCACCGAGGGTTCGAAGGACATCAGTGTTGGTGAGAGATACGCATTATCTGCACTCCCGGGCAGGATCTGATGCATACACCCAGGCGAAGTGATGCTCGTTATAGATGCGGTCACATGAGAACATGTCCTAACCATCGAAGAGCAATTCAATAGGAGAAGCACTGCATGTCGTCGCATGCATGAAGCTCTGCCGCAGGCAGAGCCAAAGAGGAGTATAGCATGCTCCTGTTTCTGCATGGCTTACGCGGTGCTTATTTGCGAAATCCAGAGCGAACGTGTGTCTCCTCGTTCCGCTTTCCGCAACAGGTTGGAATATGCCAAGAGACACTGCGCCCATGTTTCATCGACCGCGACCATGCCTTGCTATGTTCCAGATGCATCAGCTTCAACTTTCTCATCGTATTCGGCACGAGACGCCCTTAGAGCGTTAAAATTGTCTCATTGAACTTCCTGCTCATCTTTCGTCGAAGGTTGAACAGAACGTCATTTAGGCTCAATTGTCGACTGCGGCTGATAGAAGTCGCTACTCTTCAGACAACATCCTATCGAACAGCGAGTGGAAGTGCACGCCACGTCTCTCGTCCTCTTCTATCTCGGTTTCCGCCTGTCAGCGTCCATGCTGAACTCCGCTTTAGCGTCTCGTTGTCCAGGGGCCAGGACACTGCCTACCCACTTTTCTAATACAATTGTCCAGAACGTGGATCCGCGGTTATGGTCTAACTCCAAGTGAAGATACTATTCTCAAGGCTACTAGTGGGTCGGCACTTCTGCATGCGACTTGCCATATGAACTTCCTGTTTATCGGGCCCGCACAGGTCACGGATTAGCCTCATTTCACTATCCGGACGTCTTCGTGGCTCATCGGAACCGCGGTGCCAATGACATTTATAAACTAGTTCAAGTGCCACAGTGCCATTAGCTTCTTCCCAGCCATGGTGACCGTCCGTCAATGTTGTGAAGTCGGTGTCCTTACATTAATTTTGCGTATGTTTCTGTCCTCATCTCCCCCCTCATCATCCTAACGCCACATTACGCAGCATTCTATGTTCTTGGTCGACTCGCAATGTCATTCTTCACGTATGAACGCCCGAAAACTTGGCGCACGGTCTGCACGCATGCCTTTTTCCGATTGGCTGCGCAGAGTGTAACCTTCGTGAAGCTCGTTTTGGGCGAAACTCTCGATACATACATCAAGTGGACTAATAGCGCTGGAGTCGTACCTATCGTAGAAGACCTGCCAGATGGCGCGAAGCTCCTATGGATCGGCCCAAAAAGACTGGACAAAGTCCTTTTTTACGTGCACGGTATGCTATCTTTGGCTTGATCGCCTCTAGCTGGGCTGAAGGACGACCAGGTGGCGGGTTCTTATTCGGCTGCAGCCCATCGTTCATTCATTTTTTCCGGCTCCTGCAACTGGAACTTGGTAAACGGGATCTCAACATAGGCATCGCCCTGGTAGCTTACAGTTCGTTAGTCGCTCTTTTCTGAGCCCTCGTTCTGAATTTGTTTGATATATCTAGAACTTGCTCCAGACGCGCCATTCCCAAGCCAAGCTATTGCTGCCAAAAACGCCCTTGAACATCTCTTTCTTGCCGGAGTGCAACCACAGAACCTTATCATTACGGGGGACTCTGCCGGAGGTAACCTTGTCCTTCAAACCCTGCAGCATATAATAGATCCGCGACCGATGATCCCTCCTCTCGCTATCCCATCACCTTCAAGGTTTCTGGGTGTTCTGCTCATCTCCCCTTGGGTATGCCTTGACGGAGCCGAGTCGTTCAAAGTCAATGAAAAGTACGACCTAATCAGTGCTCAGACATGTCGTTACTTGGGCAGTCATATCCTTTGTGATATCCCTGAACGAGATAGAGTTTTCGTTGACCCCGTAGGGTTTGAGGGTCGACCGTTGATGGTCGATAAGCTGGCGCATAAAGTGTTGGTTACATCGGGGGAGAAGGAGTGCATGCATCTGGCTCATAAGCTCTTGGTAGAGACATATTTGAAGGGAGACGTGCATCTTGCCGTTACGAAGGGAGTCAACGGGGTACACGATGATATGCTCTTTGATTTCGTGATTCCGGGGGAGAAGGAAGAACGATTGAGTCCAACGACTTGGGTAATCGTTGATTGGTGTGCGCAGTTATTTGGCGAGAAGCGAGAAGACTAATTTTTTCTTCGATGACGTACCGATACGTACCCGTGTTATATAATAGATTAGTGCTCAGTGGCATGGCAGTAAGATCTCGGGAAATTTTTTACATAGGACACAGGACTATTGACAAACTACCGATGGCCCAATCCATTCCCGAATAGACACACATCATCGATAATGCATCAAACGAAACGGTTTTGATCTGTAAATGATTACTAGCCTCTAAACGATCTCCGTAGACTACCACAGGTCACCGTTTCTAATTGACTTGCTTATCTGAATGAATGCAGACTTTGAACCCGGTAAATAATCTCGGGCTAGACACATGACGCATGCAGTGCGGCAATTAAAAAAGCGGTGATGACCAAATAGGGATAGAGCGAAATGGACTTTTAAGACGTTTGTCCTTCGTTCCTGCCGAGGCCGTGAGGGAGTATTCATGAGGGGGCTTTACCAAAGCGGCAGAGCGTGGGTTAGGTTCGGTCCCGTAGCAGGTTGGACTTACGTAAATAGCACCCTGTGGTACGGACGTCGTTACGTTTCTTTTAAGGAGCCACGACTACTAAAAAAACTTCCTTCCTTCCTTCCTGAGAACCTCTTACGCAAAGACCGGAACAAGACGCGTCTTAAAATGGTTAATCCTCTATTGATATTATACAATTATGCCGTGCCCTATTTTAGGTTTGTTTTTTCGACGCGTAGAAATGCTGTCGCTTTTCTAAATCTATGGAAGAATCTTCAGCAAACAAGCCCCAAATCTCTAAAAAAAAATCAATTACCATGAGCCCACATCGCCGCGCCGACCCTATTTGAAACGGTGAAGACAATGCCAATAATCGGCAGACCCTCGAGTATGGCTGCAGTAAAGCCGAAGGCTACGAAAATAGTGTTATTAGATGTGAGTTTCAGGTAGGGTCTTGGTTCTCACTTCTATAATCCCACTTTCTTTCTTCCATGAAGACAGCAATCTGTGCGGGGGTCATCTTTTTTGCTTCGAAGTACCGCCTATGGAGACTTCGAGCGGTCCCTAGGCCTTTAAACCACGCAGCGACGAACAGCCCGACGAGCGGAACCAGATCAAATGGCAAGAGCATTACTAGAGAAGAGATATAGCAATCATATTTTAGAGAAGCAAACAACAAAAATGTACGCTTGACAGCCATGGCGCCGAGTCGCCCACTGAGCCAACGCTGTAGGAAAGAAGTTTTCTTGACTACTGGAGGATTCGTCCATTCTTCAACATAAGGCTGCCAAAAGTCAGGACCCTTCCCTCGGGAAGCGACGGTTTGTTCCCAAGCACGGTCTCGAGCAATGCGCATGTTACGGGACAGGAAGAAGCGTATGATAAAAGTCACTTGTGAAGCCACTAGGACTCCCGTTGCATCTGGACATGATCATTAGCTTGGTAAATAACAGAATGAGAACACGCACAGGTGTAAAGGCTGAAAGGTATTTGATATCCGAATAGGGTATCCCCCGACAATCCGGTCACACGAGGCGAGCTACGTGTCGATGACTAATCAACGCACGCAGACACATTGCTTCAACATGAAAAAACGTACTTGGCCATGAAATATCCAACGAAATTTCTTTGTATGCTAAAGGTCAAGGCGCTCTTTTAGGGAGTAAGGATTACTGTCGCCCGTTCATGCGAATGAAACTGACCCATATAAGGCTTACAATGACCCCCCGTTGCGTACCATGTTTGCATTTCGCCCATACAGGCTGATAGAGCGCTTTATCCGTGAAAAGACGATAGACACCCACGATCACGTAGGAAGGCGGGAATTCCAGGCGAAGGGTTGCTCGTTCCAGCTCAGCCGGTACACTGGATTTTGCCTCCGAGTCAGAAATGGAAACCAAAGCGTCTTGGGCCTCAGGTCTATCTGCTACAGCAGACATGTCGTTCTCCCGTTGTACCTGTAATATTCGAGAAGATGGTGGTTGGTGGTCAAGGTCAAACGCATGTCGTCATCCAGCATGTTGTCGGATTAAGTAATAATCGGTAGGTAGGGAGCGGATCTGTCGGATAGGCGAGCCGGCGGCTTTCTTTCATCGTTCGGTTAGTGTTTGGTCCTTGCCGTGGACGTCGTACTTGCTATTAACAACATGAAAGCAGACGACACGTGTACCTCAAGGGAAGTCCCTTTAACTAATATAATACCTTTACATAAACTGACAAAACCATCTCTAGATAATGGCCTCTTTTCCTGTTGGTCAGCCCGGTAAAAAAACAATAGCCGACGCACGGGCCTCCATGATGGGGAACTTGTTCCAGTAACTACAGAAATTTGCGTGAGTTTCTTCTTTGTGGATGAATGACCCTCTCTTTCTGCTGATATTGTTGTATATCAACCTAAGGACGCTCAAGTTCTCATCGATCTTTGGTAATTGGAGTTAGTCTATCTACCGCTGTATATACTCCAATCTTGGTGGGTGCCTACCCTTATTTAATCTTTTAACTGACAATGTTACGGGACCTATGAATCATGATCTTCGTGACCCACTCATCAGGCCGCATAGCTTAGAGGCTCTACATACCAAGGCTCTTGGAGCACTGCTCAAGATCCGGGGTACCAATGAATGCCCGATTGTGTGATAACAACGGATGTTTATGGTCCGTTGAAGCGCCCAGGAACCTACTGTTCTTAGCATCCGTCAACAGCGGACCAAACCGTTACTTAAAGACGTCGCTGGCCTTCCAGCCTCTCTTTCCTTCCACCATGTAAACGTTTCTACTATAGTAGTGCAGCACTCTGCAGCGATATCTGTCGAGTGGCTGAAAAAACTACAGAAAGACCTTGGTGAGCGTCCATTATATTGTCTGACAAGCGACCTCGGGTAACGGAAAGATTAGAATGACTCTGGTACACATCTATTCCGCATACACGTATGGAATGCGCTGGCCTACCCTCTCTCCGACGGCCAGGCAGTAAAGACGTCGCCTTATCCATTCTCATATCTGAATATTGAGGAAGGTTCTTGGCACCGATTACGTTTCCCCCGCATAACAATCGACAGGGATCTCAGGAATTCCGTGTCTGGAGCCGTCGCTGCATGGACTCGCATACTTTCCGCAATTACGCACCGGAACTTGAACGCTGACCGACACTCAGAAGCAAACATCGATGCAAGTACCTCATTTCCATATCGACCATCGCATCTAACCTTCTCTCGTCACAGGATCGCTCCAGGACTTATCCATTCTCCATAGGTTACCATCCCGTGATGTCCTGTCACCTTTTAGACGGGGCCAATGGGCTGGCATTCTAGGGTGTGGTACTAGATGTCTGAGGTAATTAAATAGGCATTGACAGTTAATGTCCGGTGCTATAACTCCTCTGTCAGGGTATCCTCTGAGTGGCCTGCACCCGTCCTATCACTGGCACTTTCTCTGTTGCGGGTGAGTTCTATGACTGTAATGTAATGAGTCTCGAAGCTGATGGAGACCTGATTCCAAAACCTTTCTCTACGCTCACCCCCTGGTTCTCGCTACTACCCTGCAGATTGTATGGTCACTTGAGGTCGAATTCCTTCCGAGCACCCTTGCGAGTGTCCACCCTATGTCCTGTCACCCCCGGGGTTTCTGATTGTGCGCGCGCATATCATATAGCCACTGATCGGCGAGCTACAGATAGTTTTCGACAGTCCTTATGCGGCGCCGCCCAAAAACTGATCGTGAATTACTGCACCGCATATTCCTAACCCGGCTGTCCTTGGCTTGGTAGATTTTATTCTGCTGGTATTGGCATTGCGAACATGGATACCTAGAATGGCATCTGTTAAGATTTCCTGACCGAGCATCCTGGAATTAGATGCCATATGGAAGGCGCCTGACGCCGGATACTCATTACTTCTGGGTATATCAGGCAGCGGTTGCTGTATTATTCATGATGGAGATGATAGCGGACTTCCGTGGTACCGTTCGTTTTACATTTCCATACCTCGAGGCTGATAGAATTGCTCTTTGCTCATTGACGCTTGCGGGTCCAGCATTATGGGCGTATCAATGGTAATATGTTACGGCGTTTGACTTGACATGATCGTAGCTCACTCGGTCTTCCGCCAGGGGGCAAATTTGAAGCAGGATATATCCATGCTGGCGACATGCCTATTTCATTACTTTGTGCGGTGCGCGTTTTTAATTAACGTGCGATCGTATGGTGCACTACCACTACTCACTTAATCTCTGAATAGCTTTGCCTTGCTTTGAGCGACCTGCGGCGCCACTTACTGGTAGCGTTCATTCGTGCGGATGCTAAAGATGGACTTGCGGGATGCTGTAACCTTTCCTCAGTATCTTCCCTTCTTTGACAGCTCCCACAGGCGAGTTGCCTAGTCTTCACTCACTTGGGTTTCTTCTCTTTCGTATCAGGGTGCGGGCTTACTTACTGTGGCTATTGACTACGTGCTGCGTTTGGCCAGACCGGTTTCTGGTGTCATTCTGTATGGTGTCTCATGGTATATGGTCTAAGTATATTGAATTACTTGGTTACTCTGATGGTTTAGGAGCTGCCTTCAATCTGTGACTGTAGGTGGACGCGATCACGTGCACGGTAGTGTTCTATAGATGACTTGGTGAAGACTCAGAGGAAGTAGTTGTTTCTTCTGTAAGAGATCTCGGTGGTCTTTAAATGCATAAGCTACTATATATAATCTTCAGGTCCTCAAGCCTTCGCTCTGCGCAATGCTCTTATATCTCTTCTCTGGGCTCTCCTAGAAGTGTGGACTCAGAGGAAACCTTACTTGACAACGACTTGGTGCGTCATACTTTGGTACTTATATAGACTACTGAAAAGATCTGACGTTCCTTGACAAATACATATCTACAGACGATACTCCAGAGCGAAACTCAAGATTAGGTGAGTTTCTGGCCTGACTACCGGAAGCAATACAGATGCTACCTGAGTTCGAAATCTGACTTCCGCTATTACACCCGCTTTGGACCATTCTATTTGACAGATTTCATATCCACAATCATGATCTCGTCTTTTCGTTTTTCCCGAGGTTTCTATTACGAGATGAATGACAACCCAGATGTTCTTTGATTAATGCCGGTGCCAGAGGCGAGAGTATCGATCTTTCTCGCAATAAGTACCTCGAGTAGGAGCCACTTCTTTACATGGGTCTCTTCCCACATATCTGCCTAAACTAGATCGTTGTATCTATCTTTGGGGATGATCGTCCTTGTTGGGAACGCTCACCAGATTATCGATGACTTTTCCGCTTAGAACCTTGGACTGACACGCTCGATACCCTGTATACACAGTTGCAATCAGCTCGGGTCCTCATTGTATAGTGATATAAACGTGTCCCTTTACCACATAATATCATAACCTATATTCTTGTGACTGATGTGTACCCGACGAGAGCTCATCCTTTTGCGGAACGGGCATTTGCGTGAGCAACGGTGGTGCGAAATTCTATTTTTATCTTCTCCCTGAGATTTGATATCTCTCGGGTCTCGATATGCAAGTTTGAAGAAGTTTACCACGCTTGCACCATGCGCCTCCATGCATAGCTCAGATTCATGACGAAGCCGTTGTTTCCTTCGGTACCTGTTAATTGTACGGCTACACTGACATTAATCATGTATCGCACATCGATTTCGACGTAATACTACACGCTTATGAACGCCCCTCAAGTACCACGCACCATCGACTTGGAATCTATCATCTGAATCATCATTTCTTGCCACCGACCTTATAGAATCTGTATTCCGTTTTCTAGAAATCTTGGTATTCACAATGTGCCTGCTGCACTTGTTCCTGGTTTGCACATGCGGAGGTCATGTATAAAATAAGCTGCTGTAGCGGACATGATCTTGGGACGGATCATTGCGCAAGATTCGACATCTAAATGCTGGCTTCTTTGATACCGAGCTCTGTCCAAGTACTTATATCCTCGGCAACTTTCTTTCAAGTATTCGCTGATAAGGTATGATTTTCCATCTTTTCATGGACAATGAAGGACGCAGAACCGGCGGCGTTAGCAAACTTTGTTTTAGGCAGGTAGTTTCGTTAACTACTTCGCGCTTCAACGTTGTCAGCCCTTACCGCCGGCAAACCGATTGGTCTAGAGGTTCACATGTCGATTTGAGTTCTTGGGTTGTCCCGACCGGATTGTTCCTTCAATTCTACAGATCAGAAGCTAAAATACTCGTGGCTCACGAGTCGCTACCATATCCGCAATCGGATTCCCGTCGATCGACCCACACCTAACGTCATGAAGTACTTTCTCGGCAGCAGGGGCGACTCTCTGTTAATGAACCACCCTCTTCTCATATTTGGGCCAGCCGTTGTGAGAATCGTTCGTTCTACGCGCGCTCCAGGGTCGTTACGGCAAAAAACCTTCGCCGTCAATACCCTAGCCACTGTGGTAGGGCTGTCATCATGTGAGTGTGTGTATTCGAGTGCTCGTTCGAATGCCGCGACGCCTCGCACCATCAGATAGGACGGTCACTTTCACCTTATTTATTCATGGCTTCTCTGGAATCGCAAGTAGCATAAATACGACACACCTTTTCTTCACATCTCAATACTCTAATGTCCCTCATCAAGGTCCCTCTCCTATTTGCCGACGCCATTGGCATGCGCATAACAGGGAAACCTCCCAACGAGCCCCTTCCTCTCATCGAGCATGTCGTGCCTGATTGGAGAGAAAAGTTCCTCAAGAGTCTAGCATGGCCCTGCGTACTTCTGAGAGTAAGTCGGCGTCGATGTCCACTTCATCCTCTGTCTCATCAATCTCCCATCAACAGGCAATTTACTGGACCGCCGGCATCATTGAAATGACCGTTATCATCGCCAACCATACGCCGTCATTGGCTGTGTCACAGTTCATCACGTCCACCATCGTATTCAACAGCAGGAATCACGGAATCGCCATAACTCCTTTATTTCTCTTCGGAAACTTCCTCACGATTGTGGGAACGGCGATTCGCTTGCAGTGCTATCGCGCGCTTGGGCGTTTATTTACATTCGAGCTCAGCATTCGTCAGGATCATCGTCTGGTTTCTGAAGGTCCCTACGCCGTGGTCAGACACCCCAGTTACACCGGTATGATCCTGACGATCACTGGCGCCATCTGTAGCCAGTATAGCGGGTCATGGCTGACGGAATGCGGCTTGCTGGACATGTGGTTTGGGAAGGTGTTGGTGATATATTGGCTATTGGTGGCGGGGGCGGTTGTGACCAGTCTTATTCTGAGGATCTCTGTGGAGGACCGATTGCTCCAGAGGAAGTTTGGTAACGAGTGGGTCGAGTGGAGCCGAAAAGTGCCGTACGGGTTGATCCCTTGGGTATACTGAAAAGTGGGAGCAAAGCAAGCGAACATTCCTTCCTATTATCCTTTATGTCGTGTTCATCTCTATTCCTGGGAACGGACTGTTTCATTTGTACCGTAATTAAGAAATTGAGTTAACTGATATTAGCTTATCATGAGATCCCCAAAAGCATGTCAATCTGTACCTTGTCTATGCATGTACCAGAAGACTTCCCCGCAATTTTCTCGATCCCGTATGACCGTTGTTCTAGAGCCGGACGAGTATCAGCTTAAAGGAATTCTCGGTTCCGACCATGAAAGGCCAAGCCCAACGCCACGTCATGAAAAGAACGCATCATTAGTAGGGGCCAGAAACAGGTAGCGCTGCCGACTACGTTTGTCTGTCTTCGAAGTCTGGCCTAGACAAGGATGGAAGCTGTGTCCGTGGACTTTGTTTCCATCGACTCCGCTAGCCCCAAACATATGGCATTCCGCGACATTATTATCGATCTGAATCAGGTCAAGGTCCCCGTATCCAAGTAAATCTATCGCGGAACGAGTGAGGGAAAGTTACGTGAACTGCATTTAAAGCGGCACGTGGACTCAGGTAAACGAGGGGAACATTTTGCTGAACGGGGAGGAGAAACCTGCGAGAACCAACGAACCGGAAGGAATACACGAGGGCCATTTGCTGCCAGGAGTTTCTATGATCCAGGATAGGGTACGATGGTACGAGAAGGTAAAGACGAGTGGTATCGGTATGAACAACAAGAGCAAGTAACCTCTCCGTGAGTGGGAGGATGGGATTTATCAACGAGTAAGAAGAACTCTGTGTATATGCACGACGACCTGTGTTCTCCCTGGCTTCGGCTAGGATTGGCGGTGATTAACCAAGACTTATTGGTCAGAAATTTTGGCGAAGGCCGCACGTATAGCATACGTCTAAGAGGATGGTTTAGGCCGACAGATCGCTTACGCGGTCCGCAGCCTAGAGGATAGATATCGTGCGATTGACTCCACGCTCGAAAGGGCTATATTGAGGTAATACTCAACCACGAATTGGGACGGGAAGCCGGCAATTATGCTTGGCACTCAGGAAGCGGGTGTTTAGCTGACGTGGGCATACACCATGAATTTGCTCTAGTGAAGCAAGACGGGTAAGGTTTGCTATCGGACATCTATCTTTGATATCAGATTTGCTCGACGAGAAGCGAAAGGGGAGCCACTGACGTATAGGAAGGAATCCCGAAGCCCGAACGTTCATGAGCACCCTACATGCTGAAATGTCACGGAGTTTCACGTTCTACAAGGGCAAAATGATGAAGACTAGAGAACGATGTGCACTTCCGCACACTCTTTCGGGAAAGTAGGCGGACTATCAAATATCGAGTTACAAGCAGCATTGAAGCCGTCACATAATGCTGTCTGTAATTCGGCATTTGAGAGTCCGCCTGCGTCTGGTCTGAGGATAAAAAATTCGTAATCCGGAAGGCTAAGCCGATAGAAGAAAACTATTACAACGACTTCAGAAGAGATTAGATAGAGGGGAGCACAGACGCATACTATTTCGTAAGGTTAAGGACACCGCCATGACAACATTGACTGGAGCAGTCTGACATTGTATAGGAGAACCCTGTTCCAGAGAAGGCCTTGCGGTGCGACAACGACATGAAGAGTATGTTCCTAGTTCTTCGACACGGACACCACTGAATCATGGCTAGTTGTATAGCGGAAAGCCACTATGACCGGATCCATAACGGCTCCACAATAGTCATGTGCGGAGGGAGTGATCGAAGTACCGGATATGAAATCAACATGTACTACAGGGTGAGAACGACTGTGTCGTACAAATACAGCTTTCCGTAGTACGCTTGTAGAGAACCCGCCTCTGGGTATATTCGGTCGGTTGCCGCCAATCTCTCTGAGTTCTCGACGGAACTATCATCGCCAGAATTCCTGATGGGAGATACACTTGCTTGCGCCTGCCATACTTGACACTACCATGGTCAAAACGCAATAATTCCTCAACAGAAAGTGGTCAAAGTCCTCAAAAGGTTCCCAGAGCATGTCTCACGATGTCTCCTAAGGTTAACATGCTGGCGGAGTACTCGGTGTTATAGAAAATGCCAGCAGCCGGCCGCTCTTGGTCGGTAATGAGATCGGGCCGTTATGCGTCAGGGAGATTCATATCTGCAATATCCTGCACCTGCTGCACGATGTTAGAGCTTCGTGCCGTAGCGCACACAGTATAACGCCTCTAAGTTTGGTCTTGACGGCGCAGATCGCACGGTCCTAGAATAACGATCAGAAAGCACCTAAAACGGCAAATGTCATAAGATTGCATTATTTCAGGCTCGTATGACGCAACCTACGGATATGCTCTTTAAAAGCACCCGTGGAAGTTAGGCCTTCAGCTTCAGGTCCAAAGCTATTTGGATCCTTCGATGGTGCTGATGGAAACTCCAAATGATGTTTATTGCAATTGGGTGCAAGGGGCCGGACTGGCTCTTTGTTGAAGTCCTCGAGCCATATGGTGGTGATATTTAGCGAACAGGCACTAGAAGAGCTGTAAATGAGCATATACTCTGGCAAGAAATCGGAGAGGATATACCTTTCCATGGCTGTCAACAGCGTCCGAGTCACCAAGGCAAAATACATGCGCAGACATTTAAACTGTCCTATATTTCTTGTAGGCCTACAGTCTACGAGCAGCATGAGATCCACATGTGCAGTTAAATCTATGCTTGAGTGAGGTACCGCTCTGGAAGTTGAACGGAACATAGATTTCACAATACGCACTTTTGGCAGTTGATGGCCTTGAGTCTTAGTAAAAAGCCACTTTTCCGTGTTATCATGTTCGCGTGTGAAAGATGAGTCCGTCCACATAGCCGTCCTACATGGAAGGACCTGGAGAGCCGCCATCGACCAGTCAGAGGACTGTCTGGTACCTTGGTACAGAGTTTTCACAATTAAAGGGACACATGCACACCTGGAGTTCATTTGCACGTTGTCTTGTACCTGCGCCTGTAGCCGTACACGTCGCTGTAGTGACGAAGAAAGAGAAAGACGATGACGACGAAGATGGTGATTGGATGACGGTTAGGCTGACCCGTCTTTTACGTCATCGAAGGATACTGATGCCGAGAACTGCCGGATCCGATGAACACCTTCGATCAGCTTATTCACCGACTCTCATCCCCCCTTTACCATGTTGCAGCCTGCCTTGCCGACTTGCCACGGTGAGTATTTTTGTTAGTCCGGTATAGTGAAAGGAACATCGCCTTGCCCGTGTCCAGATAGAAAGGAATTATGTTCCGTGGCCAACCCGGGGCATCTGTAGAGTGTACTTGACGGAAGGTGATGTCGCTGAGAAGGGCAAGTACTAAAAATATAGGTTGTACAATCCCAATCTTGAATGTTGACTTCCTTGTCCACCACTTGTTTTTCGACCAGGCCTTCGCCGATCCCACCAATTTTTGTTGGACTGGTTTTTGACTTTGTTTCATCTTTCAAGCAAAGGCTGATAGCGTTGAACCAAGTACCTCCGGACCCTGCTTAAAGTGCTTTGGTAAATTTGATGGATTCGCTCGCTTCCTTCCGTTGAGCGATGAGTACGGCCAATTACCTTGTTTCGATGGTTTTGATATTCCACGGTTGTTTGAACCTGAGGATTTTCAAGATCAAATAGAACACTGTTTTGATGATCCATACTGACGATCACTCCAAGGGCGCCCGGCTTGATCGTTTCACCTTGGTTGAAGGGGGCCCGTTTTTTTTATGGAGTATACAAGTTGAAGCCCTGCATTGGTAGTCCGCATATAAAAGATATTTCAATTTTCTTTTCAAGCTGTTGATTCAAGTTCATCCCTGATACACTCTTGCTTCAATGGCTTCAACGGCGCAGGTTCCCAATCTTCCCGACGAAGAGGTCGCAGTCATATTTGACGTCAACGATGCTGAATTCAACCGATGCATCATTCTGGCGATGATGTATGGTAGGCAAAGATTTCCAGATCCATTTACAGCATCTGAAAATGCTACAGGTATATATACATGCGTTTTCATTGCGACAGTGTGGAATATTTGTGGTTAGTGTCCATCAGGGTGTCGAAAGGATGTTTACTGATATTCCTTATCGCACAGGGTCACACCGAGCGAAGAACCAGAATACGACCGGAAGGAAAATCATGCTAGCCATCATCATCGCCTTGTACTTTCTAGGGACGATCTCGGTTGCTGTGAACTGGGCATTCACGCGCTACAGCTTCATCACACATGGGCAAAACTTTTGGACCATTTTTTCGACGTTCAACAATATATCCTCAGTGAAACAAAGAGCGCCGACTCTCTTTCTGGTTGAGAACGTGATCACTGGGATCACTGGTGGCCTTCAAAACATCTTGGCCGATGTCGCAATGGTGTGCATGTTGCAGCTTTGCATCGCCGTAATGGCCTGATTATTCGTTTAGATATGGCGATGTTGGACAGTCTGGGGTTCTCGGTGGTCCGTCGTGGTGGTCCCAATTCTTTGTATGATTGCTGGTATCAGTAAGACTCACTTATCTTCTCTTTCGTAAACTAGTTCATAATTTCCTATAGTCGCCAAGGTGTTCCAGGAATATATTGAAATAAGCGCGCTATTAAACGTCCACGACCCGGAAAACTTCAAACCGTCTTCTGTTGATTGGACCATGGTTTATCTTTCGCTAAGCTTAGCAGTGACCTTGCTGTGCACGATTCTCATTGTATTTCGCATTGTCACTGTCGGAAGGGCAAACCGCGACGCAGCTCTTGGTGGTTACCGATCAATCATAGAGATCATCGTTGAATCGGCAGCTCTCCTCTCTATCATCTTGATAATTTACATGGTGACTTATGCACGAGGAGCATACGCGTCAATTTATGTAGATGCTATCGCGGCGAGCATCAGAGTGAGGCTCAGACTTTCTTATGTGATCTCGTTCTCATCACTATGCAGGGAATCGCCCCGACTCTTCTTGTTGGTCGTGTCGCTTCTGGACATTCACGTCCTGATGATACCTGGAAGGGAAGTGCTCTCTCTTCCCTCCATTTTGGAACTCGCAACCACGCGCAAACACAAGCCACCGACCAGTACAGCGACGAGCACAGCACGGCATTTGGTTTCGAAGACCGCACTCCAGATAGCTCACTGGATGAATCCAAGCGCAGGACGGAAGGAGTGTGATTCTGGGACAAAACCCCAACCATTCTGCTAAAGTATGAAATATACATTCGAGGCTACACGTAGCACATCTATCGTGTTCCCATATCATGTAGTTTATAAAATAATACCATATAATATCCTATCGAGTGAGCAATTAACTCCACAGGATGTTAGCCCGCCTCCGTCCCTTCACAGGCTTCGCTGGAGGCTCAGGGTTCTCTCTCGCAATATCGAGGTACTTCTGAATCGGCATTTCATCCAACGGCACAATCTTAGTCTTGGCCAGGAACTTGTAGCCAAAGAAGAGCGTGAAGATGAGAGGGATGTTGAAGTATGCAGAGAAGAACGTCTCCGTATCCCAATGTCCGTGAATGAAGACTGCGTATCCTCCCGTAAGGAGGATGATGAGAAAGGAAATGAGGCCTATCCAGGCGGCATACGGCTGGAACGGGGCTTTCCAGGGCAGCTCATCGCGTGAGATATGCTGTTTCTTCATGCCATAATAGAACCGCAGATAGACTGTGCATATGATCGTCCCTGGAATGAAATGAGCTAAATGTTTGAGATCACATAAAACACACCGCTCACAATGCACCAGAATAGCTGACGACGACAGGTCCTGATGAACAATGATGAGCTTTTGTACCATCTTTGAAAAAGAAAACAAATACCTGAAACCAGGAAAACACAGTTGATGCATTGTCCGAAAGCGTCATGTACGCTAAGCACAGGAACGCCGACAAGAATAGAACCGCAACGTAAGGAACCCCAAATCGGTTGACCCTGAGGAAAATCTTAGGCGCATGCCTCTCACGGGCCATACCGTAGAGATTCCTCGAGCCGTTGAGCAACCCTGAATTTCCAGCCGACCACGCCGAGGTGAGGACGACACCATTGATGATATGCGGCACTACAGCAATACCTGCATTCGTCGCAGCGATGACGAACGGGGATTGAGAGGCGTTGCCAGAGTGGCGGAGGAGGCTCGCGTCGTTCGATGGGACAATGAGTGTGACGATAAAGATGGCAACGACGTAGAAAATGAGAACACGCCAGAAGATGCGCTTGGCTGCGAGAGGGATATTCCGACGTGGGTTTTGCGTCTCAGCGGCGGTGTTGGCGACACCTTCGACTCCACCATAGGCATAGGCAGCATTGGAGAAGGTCGTCCAGAAACCAAGGAATCTGCCGAGGGAGCCCTCGATACCGAGGTATTGAACGAAGGGACCCTGAGCGAAGCCAATGTTATTATAGATTCGAGAAAAGGGACATGTGGAAACCGTACAGGGTTTCTCCAATATTGGAACCCATATCTATGATGGTCGGGACCTCCACCTTGATAGAAAAGTATGAATAATCAGAGAAAACGCGAAGAGCCCTGACCTACCCAGGTCAATGACTAGGCCCTGAAAAGCGCATTAGTCGACGTTATCATTGCGGTGGCGTTTGTACTGACCATGATAATCAAGCCCACGATAAGCATAATCTTGAGCATGGAAAAACCAAACTCGAGCTCTCCGTATACCCTTACGAACATGAGATTGCACACGACGAGCAGTAAACCCAAAATCGTGATCCACAACCCATTGCTGATGGTAGTCCAATACTGTATAAGGACCGCACCAGCAGTAATCTCCGCTGGCAGACTAACACAGTTTGAATAAACGCTGTTCCAACCTTGGGCGAAGGACAGTGCGGGGTCGAAGAAATATTCGGCATGGCGGACGATGGAGCCGGAGAGAGGGACCAGTGCGGCCAGCTCGGCCTGCGATATTACGACACACGAGACGAGGATGCCAACGAAGGTGTAACCTTAATGCGAAGTCGATAAGTGCATCGCAAGACGAAGAGCCAGGGTATTTACCCATAAGTGCACCGACAGGACCACCATTGGCGATAGCTTGGCCTGAACCGAGGAAGAGACCTGTTCCTATCGTCCCGGCTAGGGCAATCATCCTTTGGGGCGCGCAATAAGGATTCGAAGCTTCAAGGGACAAAAGACTGGCTCACTGGATATGTCTCTGACCTAACCCTCGTCTACGGTGATTTCAGACGTCGAGGATCCGCATGCGAAGAAGAGGATAGCTTACTTGAGGTCCTTCTTCTCCTCAAAATCGATGATGTCAGCTCCTGAGTCGACGACATTGACGGAGACGACTTCAACGTCCTTCTCGTCGAAGAATTTCTCACCGCGCTGTTGGGGATGGGTCGACATAGTTGTGGGGCATACAAACAGTCACGAAAGAATATGATAAGCTTCTTAAAACCCATTGATAAGTGCCATCAATGACATGTGAAAGCATTAGCAATTTGATGCTACCAACAGAAGCTAGGGATCGACTCGGAGATACAGTTATCTTTTTCGGAATGGAACACATCCGGGAGCCATTTTAAAACCACGGTAGATAGACTATCCCAGCGAGGTATGAGCTTGAATCCCGCTACACAAGTGGTACCTGCGCCAAGGTCATTGTTAGTAGTGAATAACACTAAGAACATTGCAGCTGGACGTACCGAAGACTCGATTGCACACTTGCCGTACACCAACAGGAACCAACGAACATCAGATAAGAGCATGTCACTGCGAGATGGCGCTGCTGCGCATCGAAAGGTGCAGGCATGCTGATAGTGAAGCGCCAGAACGGCGAACTGATACCCAATGACTGCGTGATAAACGGAAAAACCGCCGTCCGGCAACTAGTTCGTAGATAGCGGTCAACTTGGACCCTCAAAACCAAACAGCCAACAACCTCATGATAGGAGCACGTGTAAGGAGTGAGCCGCGCACTGTGACTCCGAATGGCGCAATGGACGAAGAAGGCCCAGCGTCAGCTTCACCAAAATGAAGCATCGAGGCCAAACACTCCATCAACGTTTAAAGCCGGTTTATGCCCTCTGGAGCTGGTGGACAGTCCATCTGTAATGACCAGAACGTGAAGGTGAACAAGTATAGTGTATCCCTTAAGGGAAATACGTACTATAACAGGACTTGGTCCCCACGAATCAATACGGATAGGCTGTAGGGGTCCTTATCCACGCGCTTTCGGCTAATGACTCGCTATGAATTGCCGTCTCGAATGCCTGTTAATCTTCATAGATACTTCAGCATATCATGCAATGATAAGGATGCGAAGATTATCGTACCGACGTTGGCAACAGATGGTCATTGTCCCCTGATACCGGCGTCCCTTCGAGTAACCAGGAATAGACATATCACCGCACCGACCACGGACAGAATGCTGGTAATGATGAGGCAGAGACTAGCCCATTCCTTTTCCTTCGAGCGGGTTTCTACATTGTGGCCAGAGATAAAGAGGAAGGGTAGGACGTGTCGGAGCGGATGAATAAGGACGAGGATGCCCAGAAGCCAAAGTGGAGGACAGACTGTAGAAAGGATAATGGGACGAGATTAGATAAGGGACGGAGCGAAAAGAAAGACGGCGAACCAAAGCCATAGAGAAAGAAATAATGTGTCGGAATTTGAATACTTTGATTTTGAGAGGCGACGCGTTTCAGTCTGAGTGATGTATAGGTGGGGGGTAACTGCACCTCGCTGTCGTCACGGTAAGGAGGTAAACTCGGGGTCATCTAGGTAATCCTGTTTCGGCTGGAGTACCCATCGGTAGGTAATGGGACGTACTGTGGTGTGACTACCATTATACGTCGATGGTGGAGGTGATACCTGCAACACTGTTCTGAGAATGCGATTCAAAAGCCTATAAGCATCGACACGTACCACGGCACGCCTCGAAGAAACTCCATCGTGGAACAAACGGTCTTGTCGCTCGACATGGGGTGTGCGGACGTCCCGGATTATTAGTGAGGGAGGATGAGGGATCTACCACCTGATAAGTATACAAGTTTTGCATCACGAGAAAATGAAGTCGCACCGTTTTGCTTTGGCTTCCGTAGCCTTGCCATTGATCTTTGTACCTTCGAGTTTCAGACGTCATTGAGGGAAGTAGGTGGAAGAAGGCCACATTCCATCGTCTTATAAAAGTCCTGTCGTCACAGCATCTGACATGACTACGCGTCCAGGGAAGGAGGTTATTGCATTTGTAATGCTGCGCGATTGACTAATTGCCTCGGGTGGGGTGGAACAGCTTGACGACCGATTGAAGAACACCATCTCATTTTCGGTACAGAGATGTGTGCTCTCCGAAGCTTCAGTTGCGGTCAAAACATACGTTAGGAAGCTGGAGACGATCGCTACTGAGCATGGACCGGGAGAGTCCGCGGTCGCCAAGGGTACGCGCTGACGAAATGACAGAGAGAAACATCCTAAGACCATTTGGAAACACTCCTGCCCTCTCCTGCCGTTGTGGAGCGTCCGTCAGGGCGGATGAAAGATGATGTATCGACGTTGCCAAGTCCTGGCCGGGGTACGTATGAGTGCAACGATGGAATATCGCCATTCAAATTTGACAGGCTGCTGTTGGCCTGTTAGTCGATCAAGAATGACAACGATATTGCCTTAAATATCACAGTTGGCCGAAAGTCAACACAATCGCGCTGAGGATAGTCGTCTGGCAGTCGGTACTATTTTAATGTTCCAGGCGACTGTGCTACCCTGTTTAATAGAGAAAGAGGCACACTTGAGTGGGGAAAAAAGAGCATAAGGGCAAGATACGCACTGCGTAAGGATTGCTCCCTCCGCTCCCTCCATTCTCAGAATTTCAGTACAACTTCACGGCCCATTCTCGGTCGACTTGGGCTTTTCTGGTCTTGCTGGACGCTGACGCTAACCCAAAAACGGAGTACTTGTTAGTGGCGCGATTCGGAAGGACGTGATGGCGCGGTGGTAAGAGGGAAAGTCAGCTTGTCCGTGTTTGTTCATCACCTCTTGCACTCGATCAACATCGATCAAGCTCGACTCGAATTCCGAAATTCACTGTAAGAGCTCATTTCTTCCGAATGAAAGATTTTTTGATTTCTCTATCAGCCTAGTGACATTAGTATCGCATCTAAGCCAGCCGGATTTTGACCTCCTTCTGTCACCACCATAATGACCGGGCCTACTGATCAGGTAATGTGTCCTATTATGATGTGCCGCAACCATCTAATGCCGTTGGAACAGGCTTGTCCTACCTGTACATTGGTCGCGGATCTTGACAATTACAAATGCATTTTATCCACCAATGACTTTTCCATCCCCGATAATCTGAACCCATATGTATACGGCAATCTCTTTCCCACGTCGACCGTCTGTACCGAAATCCAACAGTCTGTTGGTCGGTTAGAAAAACAGCTCTCGTGCTTTGAGCAAGTGCTTGCGCATCAGCAGATGGCGATCTCACAGGTCGCTTCCGTCCTAAAGAATTACGAAGAAGCATATACGAAAACGCGCTCCGAACAGCTCCGCGTACAAGAAATCATGGACCTGCACAAATCCGCGCTTTATTCTCCGATCCGTTCTTTGCCAGTCGATCTCCTGGTATTCATATTCCAACTCACCTCCCCGAACGCTGCGTTCACGGATCAGTTCCCTTGGATTGCGACTAGGGTGTGCAGACATTGGAGGGCTGTTGCCCACTCCAACCGTATTCTATGGTCAGAGATTGTGCTGGATGATATATCTATTTCTCCATCTATTTCTCCACCGCCTCCCAGTGACTTGTCTCTCTTGGAGGGGTTGACTCGTCCGATGACGATTGGTCCAAGACCAAGTGGCCACGGCCTGCCTCGTCTTCAGGTCAGCGGAGAGGTCGGCCCCAGAAACCTTGCTCCAGGTGTGGTTTGTTAGAAGGTCAAGGGGGGAGGAAACACCTCGACTCGGAGCCAGCCCGTCCCGCAATATCTATGAGGGTTGTCAGTCAAGCCCTCGGATATTCCGGCGGTGCACCTCTCACTTTCTCTTTGTATTTCCAAGAAAGGGGTCTACGCCATCATGGGGTTGCATCATGTTATTTGGATATGTTCATTGCTCAAGCAGCGCGATGGCGAAATGTCACACTTCATCTGGAAGACCTTTCCGAAAACCTTCCTCTCATCAAAAACGACTTGCCAATTCTTGAAAGCCTTGACCTCTACCTGGAGACCTATAATGATATACACCCAGTTCCGGCCGATGTCTTTTCCAACGCTCCAAGCTTGCGCAGTCTTACCCTCAGTCTCCATTCTGCAGAGATCATCTTTCCATGGAAGCAGCTGAAGGAATTATCAATATTAAATTGTCGGTTTTCACAGAGCTACTACCTCCAAATCTTATGCAACGGGTCCCTGCTTGAGACGCTCCGTCTTCAAGCGGACTCTTGGCCTTCCGGATGGCACTTTGATGATGCCAGCGAGACCAACTTGCACACGCATCGTGTGGCCACCCTACCGTATCTTCGAGTGCTTGAAATCCGTTCGGGATTGAGCGCACTGCTCAATTCCATACTTCTTCCCAAGCTCTCATCCTTAACTGTTTGCGGTGATGCAGACAGCGTGGAGCTCGACTTGTCCTCCTTGATCGAACGATCACACAGCGTTGTCGAGAAGCTCTCTTTTTCCTCCATCACTGTTGCGGCGACTTTCATTCGGCTTCTCCGCGTGTTTCCTTCTCTGACATCGCTAAGCTTACATTCCCCGATTCTCAAGGACAAAGCCTTCTTCTACGCAATGGCGCAGGAATCGCTACTCCCTTCCCTCGAGGATTTCAGTATCTATAAGGCCAAAATTAGCTATGACTACATGATACCGATTATCCAGATGCTGGCAGCCCGTCAGAATTGTCTGAAGCAATTTCACTTGGCACTGACAGTAACCGATCATCATCCGGTTCGAAGTTTCGCGACGACAAGGAAGTGGCGACTGCGTTCGCCGTTCGTAAATCACCTTCGAGTGACGCAATCTACGACATCAGAGGCCAATCATGATATGTGGCTAGCATCGTCAGAAAAAGTGCGGCTGCGAGCACTGTCAAACGCCGGGATGAAGATTCGGATTGGAAAATACAAGGATGATTATCAGAGTGAGACTGATGTTGCGTATGTCAACTTAGATGCAGAGTAGCAGTAGTCGCACTGGTATAATCTTCGTCCCTTTATCAAAGAATGGCGGGAATTGATGACGTTTTTCATGTATATTCGCATATATATTTGAACAACATACTGTTCAACGGTGTCACTTGTCGCTTCTTTGTGATCCGTCTGGGGGTGCTGTCCATCTTGTATGTGCAAGATATAATAGGTGAGGACATGAAGAAATATCACAAGGGATTGATTAATATGGGCGTAATAGCGTCCAAAAATTCCGATGGCTGCAAGTGGTTGTTCTTTGGGCGCAAGTTGATTATTGGTGCACAAGTTCGCTTGCAGCCTCTCTCAAGTAAGAGGGATTTCACACAACTTGAAGGATATTGTTGCGTATGACTTCGGAATAAGAAATCCATGACTTAGGCGAATCTCGCGGAACTGACGGCCGACACCTGAATAACTAATCCTTGATTCCGTATAGGACTGAGAAAGGGTACAGCCTAGTACCTACGCCTTTCGGCAGGCTTTATCATGAACCCCTGAACCATCCACAATCTCGTTCTCGCTTGGTTCTCGTTGAACTTTCTTTGAGCTCGATTTGTCGGTCGTTGGAAGTGTCTGAACGATATCAAAAGGTACGCCAGTTTGGAAGTAAATCATGGCACAAAAGACATACATATCCTTTAATCCCTTCCAGCAGGATCCGCTACTGAGGAACAAATTGCCGTTGACAATACCTAAGACAAAGAAATATGATATCAGTCTTCATTGCATGAAACGGCGACGAAGAAATATGTAAACCCAATGGATACAAAGCCTAACGAGTTCGGTCCACCACAACAAAGAAGCCAAGGCTCATAGCAGGCTATTAGCAGCCGCCGAAATGATGTCGGTCCGTTCAACCACCTCACCCCTCTCATGACCCGCAGATCTTATCCGGACGTTTATGAGACTAAGTATGATATCAATTGTCGGCTGACGTACATAGTCCGTGTTCATAGAAATCATTATCAGTCACTTAACCTGTGGGAGGATGTAAGCCCGAGTTAACTTGGGCGCTTGATTACTCAACTTGTGTCCGGAATATGTCCACTTGCATCTACCCGATTTTTTAGACGCTATTACGCCCATAGATATAACCTCGTTTTTGGATTCGGAACTTGCCTCCACACGTCGACCTCGTAACCGTTTCTCTGGACCCTGGACGTTGCAAGCAAGAAAGGGTTCATCTCAGTTTCAGTACAGAGAGGTGTGTTCTCCGAAGCTTCAGTTGTAATGAAAGCCATGCGTTAGGAAGCTGAAGACGATCGCTACTGAGCACGGACTGGAAGAGTCCGCGGTCGCCAAGGGTACGCGCTGACGAAATGACAGAGCGAAACATCGTAAGACCATTTGGAAACACTCATGCCGTTGTGGAACGCCCATCAGGGCGGAGGTCGACGTTGCCAATTATCCTGACCAGGGTACGTATGAGTGCGACGACGGAATATCGCCAGTCCCATTTGACAGGCTGCTGTTGGCCTATTCATTAATCAAGAATGACAACGATATCGCCTTGGATATTACAGTTGGCCGAAGATCGACACGAAAAATCGCGCTAAGGACAGTCGTCCGACGATCAGTACCATTTTAATGTTCCAGGCGACTGTGCTACCCTGTTTTATAGATTTGAGTGGGGAAAATAGTGCGTAAGGACGAGACACGTACTGCGTAAGGACCGTTCCCTCCGCTCCCTCCGCTCTCTCCATTCTCAGTTTTTCAGCACAACCAAGCCCTCGCAATGTTCTGACGGCCCATTCTTGGTCGACCTGGGCTTTTCCGGTATTGCTGGGCGCCGACGCTGACCCAAAAACGAGGTACTTGTTGGTGGCCCGACTCGGAGCGAGGAAATGATGACATGGTGGTAAGAAGGAAGGACAGCTTGTCCGTGTTTGTTCATCACCTCTTGCACTCGATCAACATCGATCAATAAGCTCGACTCGAATCCCGAACTTCACTGTAGGTGCTCATTTCTGTAGAGCGAAAGATTTACTGATTTCGCTATCAGCCTGTTGGCATTTTCGTATCTAAGCCAGCCGGATTTTGACTTCCTTCTGTTACCAACATAATGACCGGGTCCACTCAGGTAATGCGTCCTCAGCTGTGATGATGTGCCGCAATCACCTAATGTCGTTTAAACAGGCTTGTCCTGCCTGTATATTGGTCGCGGATCTTGACAATTACAAACGCATTTTATCCACCAACGACGTTTCCATCCCCGATAATCTGAATCCATATATATACAACAATCTCTTTCCCACGTCAGCCATCTCTACCGAAATCAAACAGTCTGTTGGTCGGTTAGAAAAACAGCTCTCGTGCTTTGAGCAAGTGCTTGCGCATCAGCAGATGGCGATCTCACAGGTCGCTTCCGTCCTAAAGAATTACGAAGAAGCATATGCGAAAACGCTCTCCAAACAGCTTCGCGTACAAGAAATCATGGACCTGCACAAATCCACCCTTTCTTCTCCCATTCGTTCTTTACCAGATGATCTTCTGATATTCATATTCCAACTCGCCTCTCCTAACGCTGCGTTCATGGATCAGTTCCCTTGGATTGCGACTAGGGTGTGTCGGCAATGGAGGGCGGTTGCCTACTCCAACCCTATTCTGTGGTCAGAGTTTAACCTGGACTCTGCATCCATTCCTGCACCGCTTTGGGATGACTCTTGGTGGCCAGAGTCTGATGATGATGGTTGGAACTGCGAGCCATCCGCCAGGCGTGCTTCATTAGAAGATGGATGGGGACGGAGGTACCGCCAAATATCTCGTCCTGTAAAATCTCAGAGAGTGGTCCATCAGGCCATCGGACACTCCAGGAGTGTACCTCTTACTTTTTCTTTGGAATTCGCAGACGTTCCTTCGGACCGTCAGAAGATTGCATTGGATTATTTGGATGTGTTCGTTTCTCAAGCAGCTCGATGGCGAAATGTCAAACTCCATCTGGAAGGCTACCTTTTAAAGAGGTTTCATCTCATCAAAAACGGCTTGCCATTGCTTGAAAGCCTTGACCTCTATCTGACGACTGATCGCATACTCCCATATCCGACCGACGTCTTCGTCGACACTCCCAGCTTGCGCAACCTTAAACTCCACCTCTGCTCTCAGGCAGAGTTCATTTTTCCATGGAGGCAGCTGAAAGAATTGACAATCTACTTGCACTTTCCCTTGTCCGAGAGTTACTACCTCCAAATCCTACGCAACGGGGTTCTGCTTGAGACATTCCGTCTTCAAGCGGACCTTTTGAGGGATTTCGAGACCAACTTGCATACGCATCGTGTGACTACACTGCCGTATCTTCGAGTGCTCGAAATCGATTCAGAATTGAGCTCGCTGCTCGATTATATATGTCTTCCCAAGCTCTCCTCCTTAACTGTTCGCGGTGATGCAGACAGCATGGAATTCAGCTTGTCTTCCTTGATCGAAAGATCACATAGCGTTGTCGAAAAACTCTCATATTCTTCCACCTTTGTTACAGATAGTTTCATTCGGCTTCTCCGCGTATTTCCGTCTCTGATATCGCTAAGCTTACATGTTCCAAATTTCGGGGACAAAGATTTCTTCTACACAATGGCGCAGAAATCGCTCCTCCCTTCCCTCGAGGATTTCAGTATCGATATGGCTGACATCAGCTATGACTACATGGTGCCGATTATCGATATGTTGGCAGCCCGTCAGAGTTGTATGAAGCGATTTCACTTAACACTGACACTGACAAACGACGATGAGATTCATTATGCAGAGGATTGGTCGGGCACGTGGGAGTCCTGGGACCAATGGACGCCATCTACGACATCACAAACTAGTCGTGACGGGTGGCTAGCACCGTCAGAAAAAGCGCGCCTGCGGGCGTTGTCAAACGAGGGGATGAAAATTCGGATTGGATTATATGAGTATTATGCCCCGGGTGGCCCTGAGATGTTGTACGTCGATCTAGGCGCAGAGTACTAGTAGTCGCACTGCGGGTATAATGTTCGTCACTTTATCAAAGAGTGGCAAGAATCGGTGGCGTTTTTCATGTATATTCATGTATAAATTTGAACAGCATGCTGTTCAACACAGCCCTTTAGGAAGACTACTTGATAGTCACTTGTCGCTTCTTTGTGATCCGTCTGGGAGCGACGTCCACTATATGACTCTAAGGCAGCAGTGGAGGAGCTGGGAGATATAGCGCGCGCGCAAAGCCTGAGCAGGTGTTGTTTAGCAGCTGTACCAAGGTGGTGACTCTTCACTGAAGATTATCTCAGAAGGCCGGGGATTCCTATGGCCAGCCTAGGCGGACCAGCAGGTTTGGGACATTACTCACGATAACTATGTCTCTTGCTCTTAATGACCAGTCATTGCGTACGGTTCGACATAGATCCGTCGCTCAATCACTACGTAGGATGGCAAACTCATGAAATTAGAAATCTAGTTCCTTTCATGAGAGATAATGAGACCAGAGCAAACATCAAGTTAGCGAAACAGATCCAGCACACTTTTATTGACTTCTTTCCGAAGTGTAACGTTGACTTGTGTACAAAACAGGACGCAACAACGAGGCTGGGAAAGTGTTCCTTTTCGGGACTTGCCTCCACGCCACGACTATCCCAAGGTTTGTTTACTTTACCGTCCTTTGTTCGCGATTTTATGTTCGAGTTAAGGCGGAGTCATTGACATTGTGCACGGAGCTTGTGTCAGAACACATCCAAAACTCGACCACTGTGGCACTACTAGTGACTCAGGATCTTGAAGCATCAGTCACCGCTCGCGGTCAGTATCGACCAAGTTCAACTTGCACCTAGTTTCTTGCTGGTAAAGTAATAAATTTTGCTGCGAGAATATAAATCATGCTGACTTTCATCTAGAAGATCACACACATCCCCTCGCCCAGAAGCCCACCCAGACCGATCAGCGATGGACAAACTCGTTGGATTTGTCTTGTCAGTCAGCAGGGTCACACTTTCGTTGGAGCCATTCCTAGTGCTAGGGATCCTCGCGATTCTATTCCGTCATTTCTTAATTTTCCGACGTCAATGTCCTTCCTGCAAACTGGACAGAAACCTTGACGACTACTATCAGATCTCATATGCAACCGACGTTTCCATCCCCGTTAATCTCAATCCTTTCATAAACGATAACATGTTTCCTGCATCAGCTACCCGTATTGAAATCGAGAAATCTCTCAAAAGGCTGGAAACTAATGCCGCGTGTTTCGAGAAGATTCTCAAGCACCAGCAAAACGCTATCTCGCAGGTTGCTCTGATTCTGAAGCGGTATGGGGAAGCATATGCGAAAACCCGCTCTGAGCAGCACCATATGGAGGAAATCTTAGACCGACACAGATCCGCCCTTTCTTCCCCCATTCGTTCCTTGCCAGATGATCTCCTGGTGGTTATTTTCCAGTTTACCTCTCCGAACGCCGCATACAATGACCAATTTCCCTGGATCGCAACTGGCGTTTGCAGGCAGTGGAGAGCCGTTGCGCACTCCAATAGGATTCTATGGTCTCAATTCAGCATAGACCCATTTGTAGAAGATCCCCCTCATAGGCTACCCCAAACCTCCATCTTCGCTTATTACGGCAATGCGTGGGGCTCCTCACATGTCGCTCCTGAAGTCGAGACCAAACCTAAAGGAGCAGTTGGACGCACGATTACTAAGAGCATCATCAACAAGGCGCTCGAATACTCTAGGGGATCACCCCTTACTCTCTCCTTCAATTCTTTGAAGGCTAAAGGGGATATGAGCAAGGTTGCCGCAGAGTGGTTTGACATATTCATCAATCTTGCGCCACGATGGAAACATATAACCCTCGCTATTGAAAGTCCTTTTATCGAAAAGTTGTTTCTTATCATGGGACGTTTATCCATGCTGGAAACTCTTGATGTATTACTCAGAGATAATGTCGACCTACCCCCGTTTGCATCTGAAATCTTCCGATTGGCGCCACGCTTGCGCAAAGTCGTCTGTCGTTCTTCCTTCACCGGGTTTATCTTTCCATGGAAACAACTACAGGAATTCTCGGTCAACGCTTTCCCCTTGTCATGGGACTATTACCACCAAATTTTGTGCAGCGGGTCAAATCTTGAGATATTGGATCTTCAGGCGTGCTGGGGTAATTTTGATACCCTAGGCAGGAGGGCTGGGGACAACACGGACCCAGCGATAACACTCCCATATCTCCGTGTGCTCAAAATATGTTCGGGGTTGAACACCCTTCTCGACTTCGTTGTCATTCCCAAGCTCACAGCTGTAACTATTAGGGGCGCAGGCGGAGACGACGTCACACCCAGATTATCCTCCCTGATTGAAAGATCTGCTTGTGCTTTAAGAAGCCTTTCATTTGTTTATGTCAACTACAATGCTGATTTCACTCAGCTTCTCCGGGCGTGTTCATCTCTGACGTCGCTCAGCATAGACGATTATGAAGGACAAGCCTTATTTGATGTAATGGCACGGTCGTCGTCGATCCTTCCTTGTCTCGAGAGTTTCATCATTGGTGGTGCCTCCAATACCAATACCAATACCATCACCTACGACTATGTGATATCAATCATCGAGATGTTGGAAGCCCGTCGGAGCTGTCTCAAAGAATTTTCCATCCGTATATACTTTGGAGCAAGTAGATCGGAGGAGATTCAGGAGAATTCAACAACACCGTCGACAGAAAGCGGTGTCGCTGCGTGGTTATCGCCGTCAGATAGATTGCGGCTAGAGACGATGGCAGGTGCTGGCATGAAGATTCACATAGACAGTTACTATCTCAGTCGGGACAGATGGAGCGGCACTGTGATTCCATGCGTGAGTCTGGGCGCAGGTGTTCAGAGCTAATATCTTCATTGGTGTTTTAAATGTTCCCGTACCTGGACAATCTCTACCTATTGTTTATCGATGATATCCAATGTATATGTTTGTTACAGAGTCGCAATGCGCCGAGGCAGCGATTGGTTGAAATGAAAAAAAAAGTTTGATGCGAAGGGAATCTTCCTTTTCGGGACTTACCCTCCACACCTCGACCGCGACCACCACGAGACGACGGCTATTTTTCCTGCACCAGCCTCGTTATCCTTGTCTCATTCCCAGTCTAAGAAGGCATATATAAATTACTCAATCTTCCACGCAAGGATCAATGATGACCACTTTCATAGGGGTATGGTTTTATGTCGACATCCCCTAACATTGCGATAGGCTTCAAGTTGTCCTGCGTGTGCAATGAATAAAAACTTCAATTACTATGATCGAGTTGTATCCACCACTGACTTCTCCTTCCCCGTTAATCTTGTACCTTTTATCAACGGCAACATACTTCCTACACCCGCCATCCGTATCGAAATCGACCAATCCCTCAAAAGGCTGGAAAAAAATGCCGCATGTTTCGAGGAGACTTTAGCGCATCAGCGGACTGCCATCTCACAGATTACGCAGATTCTGAAGCAGCTTATGCGAAAACACGTTCTGAGCAGTTCCGTGTTCAGGAAGTCATGGATCGGCATAGATATGCGCTTTGTTCTCCCATCCGTTCCCTGCCGGATGATCTCCTGGCGGTCATTTTTGGGCTTGCCGATCCCAACGCGGCTTTCATGGGCTCATTTCCTTGGGTTGCAACCAGGGTGTGCAGACAGTGTAGGACCGTCGCACTATTCCACCACGTTCTTTGAGCTACCTTCCGTCTATTCTCAGACTGTCATTTCCCTGGACCTGATGCAAGTTTGGAGCAGGATGGTCTTCGCTGGCGGCCTTCATTTTTCACTACTAAGGAAAAGGAGATCATCGAAGAGAAGAAACTCGGATTTGCGAATACAAAAAAAAATTGATCAACAAAGCACTCGACTTCTCCAAGAATGTACCACGCTCTCCTTCACTGCTCGTCACCCGCATTATCAATCGGAATTTATGTTAGAATGGTTTGATATATTTATTCAGCACGCCCCGCGATGGAAGAAAGTCAAACTTTCTTTGGCGTACCCCCTCAACGAGAGGCTGCCTCTTGTCAAGGGTCGCCTTCCTATCCTCGAAAGTTTACATCTCGAGCTCCTCCGAGACCTCGAGAATGTAGCATCTCCCTCGACGTTTTCACTTCTGCGCCATGTCCGCGCTATGTGGAAACCTCTGTAATCCTGTCACCCTTCCATGGAATCAACTCAGGAAATTTTCGGTCCATTTTTTGACATGGGAGTCTTACAAGGCACTTCTACAGTACGGGTTAAACTTAGAGACACTACGCGTGGTCATTTATGATTCCGATGAAGACGCAGATGAGTCCATCTCTTACCCGGAAGTGACACTCCCACGTCTACGAAGCAAGCGTGTACCAAGCACGTTCCTTGATTCTGCCAATCTTCCTGCGCTCATGTCCATCGCTGGAATATACAGCAGTGCCATACCCAGCTCGTGCTCCGCGATCGGACGATCCAATTGCACCTTGAGTCCTTGACACATCTTTCCCTGTCGTTCGCCAAAGACACCGCTGATCTCATACGACTTCTTCGTTTGTGTTTTTCTCTTACGTCGCTACACATAACAGAACTTCTCGTCGAGGAATCCGAACAAGTCTTCTTTAATGCAATAGCTCAATCCTCATACATTGTACCTTTGCTAAAAGACTTAAATATCTACGTCGCAATCTGTCCATTCGAATGTGTGACCCAAATGATCGAGATGCTGACAGCGCGTCAGACTTATCTCAAAGTCTTCTCTATCAGGTTTGATATGGGAATGGATGGGTATACAGAAGATGAGGAATGGATGGACAGTACAGAGTAAGCGCGACTACAGGAGCTGTACCGATTGGGTATGATGATTCACATCGGGAGATGCTGTCATTCTGCAGACGGTGGAGGTAGCTGGATGATGCCCGTCTATTTAGGCGGGAGGGAAGATGCATTTTCCGCCCAGGGCCCTTTTGGATCCTAGGTAATCCCTTAAATTCGTCTTGCAATTTCAGTGCATGTCATATTATGCAATTGAGCACTAGTATTCCAATCCGTACTCACTAGCAGGACCACGCATTGCCAGTGAGATGATGCTGAACCTAAATTGGAGACGTTAAGAGGCTTCTGTCTTTTTGTGTGATGGTTTTTGCCTCAAGTTTGCCTTGATTGTTGCTTGATTGCGGACTAAATATCAGATTAGTTACCCTCCAGATATTTAGCCTTGTTCAGGCTTGCCGCTTATGACAATCCGTGGTGGCTACCTTGGCTTCAAGGTAGTACAAAAGCGGTGATGATCGAAGTTAAGCGAAAACTGACTGATCACCCAGAAAACTCCGCGGTCACGCGATCGTAGAAGCGGGCTCCCGGGCCGAAGTAACGGGAAGCATAATTTTTTGGTCCTTTTTTCAGTGTTGTTAAGGTCGGGTCACCGACCCTCTGACTTGACCCGGGTCGGATGGGTCAGACGGGTCGGTCAGGTGAAAGGCAGAAATATGGTGGGTCGGTAGGGTCGGTGGCAGTGCAGGTGGCTGCTTGAAAACGAGTCGGAAACGATCATATCCGTAGGCCAAAAATCAACTTTTCCAACGATTTTTTCCAAGTGCTGCTCCAGAGACGAGCACAAAAGCTACTACTGCACCAGATGGCGACGAAAAGGCGTCGACGAAGACACGCATGGCGAACGTGGCTCACACGACCCTCTCAAGTGGCTGTGTCAAAAAGCATAAATAGGCAACTATGACTCGATAGAGTCAGTAGCATGCTTTGAGGGCACCTCAACAAGCTCGTGGAGCCTTGCGAGGTACACTAGTAGTGGGACAATATCATATATTGGCTTGCTATGCTGTCCTATCCATCCGACCCCACCGACCCGGGTCAAGGGTCAGTCACTTCAGCCATTCATCCGACCCATGTGACCCTGACCCAACTGACCCGGGTCAGTAACAACACTGCCTTTTTTTCTTTTTCATCTCGTCTTGCATAGGGACCCGCGGTCCACCTCATCCTTAGAACGACGTCCCTGTGTGCATATATGCATGCAGCTGTATGCCATGCACATGAATTTGCTTTCTCTGCAGCAGATATGTTCGATGGGCTCCAATAACAAGAAATAATGGATATCGTTAGTAGGTTTTGGTGAGCCTACGTCTCAATGCACTCTGGCTTCTGATTCCAAGCCCTGCTTAGTAGCCTATTCTAGTGACTGCGCGATGTGGTGCGAGCAAGAGAGCCTGTTAAGCATTCCAGAAGCCGTCAACGCATCGGTAGCCAAAGATCTCCATGCTATGATTTGACAGTCTTTGCGAAGTCCTCACGACTCAATTCATAGTCACCATGCTTCTCCGGCTCGTTATCACCTCTGCGAGGCGCAAGACCCTGACACACTCGCACGGATGGTACAAAGCCATAAGTCCGCCACGGACTACCGCCCCACACCGAGAATTGGACGTTGACACGGTTATCGACAAGGCGGATGCAGTCGGGGGCACATCACACACATGCCTACTTGAGGAAGGTGGATCACTGGCGGGTGGAAAAATTGGCCTGCGCCCCACGCTGCGAACACCACCAATGTCGCTGTCTTCGATGGGTTCATCGGCAAGAGATACGTAGGCATCCCTGAAATTATGGGAGGTGATACCAACGCGTGCGTCTTGTCCTACCTTCCATTTCTATTCTCTGACTAATATTGTCTCTCAAGCTTCTGGCCACCTAGACATGAAATAAGTTCTGCTGAAGAGGGGAACGGCAACCAGACCCACATGAACATCGCGGACTACAGGTCAATTTTTAACGCGCTCGCTTACTCCGTATACGATACGGAGAAGGCGCTCCTCCCCAAGGGTTTAGAGCCCTTCAATCTCTATCACGCTACAACAATCTAGTTCGACACCGCGCCTAGACCAAGGCTACCCTCTACTTGGTTCGGAAATGAAACCTAGTACAAGGTGGATACGTCGCAGATTGGTCATGCGGTCGTTACGCGAAGAAACGGGCAGAAGCTTAGTAACCAATAGGGCCCGTAAAAGGTATACGAGGTTGTGGGTACAATGGACAACACCAGGCCTATACCAACCGTCGTGGGCTTGGAGAAGCATTACTGGCCTGCTTCGATAGGCCAGAATGAAGACTGAGGTGGAATTCGAGTTTCATCAGGAATATACTGTGGGCATCGGTAAGATCTCTTTCCTTGCGACGACCTCTTTCCTTCTAAACGTGGTACCCCAGCCATTTTTTGACTTCGCAGGTATCATGTATGGCGAGTACAGCGTATATCACTTCCCCAATCCCGCTCTGTCCCCCAAAGACTCCGACGCGGGCGAGACGTGGTTTGAAGGGCTTGCCCGCCGTCCGCGGTCAAGCCAAGTGGTGCATATACGCACCCTCATCAAAGACTTGGCGCGAAAGCATGATTATTTTGGGAGAATCCGCTGACGACGGACGAAGACATGTTGTATAGACGTATTAGTACGACAAGGGATGTGGACGGGATGTGGATCGCCGTGTATGCTCCGACTGGGGAGGCGTTTGGTGCCGATATGAGCGTGCTCGTGGCAGACCGGCGATGCGATAGGGAGTTGGTACGATCATAGGACCGGGACGTACGAGGTGATGGGGCAGGTGGAGATAACACCGAATTTGACGGTTATTCCGCCGACAAATGGTTGGTATTGAGATGGACTGGATGTGGTTGGTCGATGTTAGTTGAACCGACTTGCCGTTTCAGGCGTCCTAAGTGCTGCCGTCTTTCTGATAAAAGTGATGCCTTTAGTCTTCAGTCCATGTTTGTTGACACAGTCAATGAGCGATTCAGCGTTTAGGCATTGATGGCGTGGCTATGTTGGACGAGAAACAACCTATCCTGAAAGGTAAATTTACTTTTCCCAGTAGTTATCGGGCAACCGTAAGTACAATTTCTCCAATAACTATAGTAGGGCTGTCAGCCTGTCTTTCACGTCGCAACCGATGATAGCGTCGTCTCTGATCATGTATACCGTCCCCTTTACCTCCCCGGCCACGTATTAAGATAATCTTGTATCATTAAATAAGTAAATACAGTGGTATTTGAATATATATAATCAACGATTATGTGCCGGTGGGCGGGCACGGCGGGCTGTAGGCGTCGACGGTGGTCATCGCTATCAGGTATGGTCGAAAACGGGGACTGTGAGGACGTGGGGATTATTGGACTGCCGAAAAGGGTGAGACATGCAGGAGAATGTGTGCTTCGGGACAGGGAGTAGGCGTGCAACGGTGATGACGCCAAGCGGTGGGTAGTGGTGGGGGTACCTGTGGTCGCGTAGCCATGAGTTTGGGCACGCTCATCACAACATAATGCCTAAAAAGGCATGCATGTTGTCGGCGTCGCCCGCCGTCCGCATCCCGACCTCGCTTGCACCCATCCGCCCTTCTGCACCTCTCCGGCACACCCTCACCTTCCACTCCATCCCTCGGCTATGACTTTGTAAGACTCTGCTTCATGCCCGAAGCCTCCCCACCCCTCACGCCGTCGCTGTCGCCATCGTGACCGTCGTCGTCGTCGTCATCGGGTGTGCGTCGCTTTCCTGGCTGCAGATAGCGGTCAATGTTGTTTTTCAGGTCGGACCTAGTGTCGTTGGTGCATTTGCAAGCTGGGGTCGACGCAGATTGGCCCCGATTTCGATGCGGGGATGCTGGGGTGGGTCGTAACAGGAATGGGATTGGGCATCATGGCTGCAGTAGGCATTGTTGGGCGTCGTAGTCAATGGCAAATGTGGTTGTAGCGTTCCTCGTCGTCCGGGATGGAGCTAATAATGCTGCCTCGTGTGAGGGCTTACGCGCGGCCAGTATGCATGGTATCTGGCTGTTTGGGAGCCACCGATGTGTCAAAAGTATCTATACAGATTGAATTGGCATGATAAGTAAGTAAAATATACCTTGGGCCCATTGAAATGGATAAGGGAGGCGGATGGGGAACTATGAGATAGGGAAAGAAGCGACACAGCCACTCGATCACTTTGCGGTTTCACGGACCGGAGTGATTGAGCGAGCGGAATACATGCTCGGGACGCATCCTCTGCTCATCTTATCCCTTCTGTGGCCTCGAAAACCATCGGAATACAGTATCATGGCGGTGTAGACTATATGCATGTAGCTGTTTGTGTATGAAATACATCCCAACCTTGATTAATATGTGTTTCATGGTTGATAAACCGCATTTTGGGCCATTTGTTAGAGTATATCCATTTTGTGCAGTTCCATATACCATCACCAAGGTCCGGATGAGGTGCATATGCAATATTATGCTTTATGTTGTCCAAAAATAGTGTCTGATTTACAGAAATCCACTTGTCTAAACTTCGTTATTCACTTCATTGCTTAGAAAATGTACGTTCATATTCTACCTTGGTGCACTTTCGTCTGATTGTCTGACCGAAAAAAAGTTATTGGGTCGGAGGCTCAGGGCAGGTGCCTTTTCATATATATGCCACCCAGAATAAGTGAAATCCATACTTTTACAAACTCTGTATTCTCGTTTGAATGTGTACTGTGGGGTGAAGGATGTGTTGCATTTGTATTTCACAATGTAATTCATATTTATCTTTGAATCAGATACAGAATGGGGACGAAAAAGCTATATATAATATATAAATACTAATAGACACCATCTCTTAAAATCTTGAGGGCTGGTCCGAACAACTTCATTGACTGTACAATTGCGACCCATTGGTCACTGTGAGTGATTTAGGGGCTGTCCGGCAAATTCCGAAAATCTGCTCGAAATGTTCTTCTTTCACTAGTCCTACATGCATGGAGAAAGAAGCTTACAGACTCGTCATAGATTGTACCGACGCACAATATATATCTAAAAGAACAAATTATATTATCCACTATCCCAAATATTTCGTCCCTCGGATTGGGAATGCTATATTCCCACGGTAGGCACATCCAAGCGCACGTCGACGCATTCACACAAAATATGCCAGTGGTGGACGTTTAGCAGTACCAGTGCATGGAACGCTATTTTCGGGCCTGCATTTTTTTTATTGGGACCCAAGCAATGGATGGGAGGGCGGGAAAACACGGCACCAATTAGGTACACTTGCGTGCACTGATAACGTAGCTGAGAGCGGACCGATGGGAATACGGGTACATATGAGGGTCAAGGCGGCATACAATGGGCATACAGCGGCCGAAAATTAATCTAGAATATATTTCACGGAGAACACATCAATATAAATACAATTTTACAGGACTGTATGAATTGTATTTTTGACAGCTTCAGTAGTTACTGGGATAAATTGTATTAAATGGATGGTACAGCCTCATGCCGGATGCAAATCACCTCCGAGCGACGCCTTCTGCGACATCGAAAAACAGCCATGGGTGGCTAGCACCATCAGAAAAAACGCGGCTGCGAGGGCTGTCGAACGCAGGGACGAAGATTCGACTTGGAAAACACTATAGGACCTGGGATGGTTCTGAGATTTCGTATGTCAATCTGGATGTAGAATAGTTGCACTGGTATAAATTTAGTGGCTTTATCAACGAATGGAAGGAACTAATGACATTTCTATGTATATATTTGAACTATTGCATAATGCCAGTACCGCTTACCACCTCTTTGCGTCGTCTGAAAGCGTCGTATGCGCTGTATAGGGCTGCGCACCGTCACCGTATTGTACGGTTTTCGGTAACTGTTATACGGAAGACCAACGGAAGACTGACCGAAGCCGATCGCGTCCTAATGAACATCTATACGGCACGGTATACAGTACGGTTGTTCCGTCACCGTCACGAGCTCTTATAGACGGCCGTACAACGTCGTAAGATGACTTATAATTTTTCTGGCTTTTGATCTTATCTTGAGCCCTCTTTCAGAGCAAGTGTATCACACAAAATAGACATCAGCCAATTACATCGCTTTGCCACATCACCTTCATCGCTTTCAATCCTTCACACTGACCTGACTATTCGTGGCTGTCTTATTAATTTCTCATTCGCGGTCAGGGGCACGCGTGGCTTTCCTTTACTTCAATACCAGTGTGGCCTAGCTCAACATGACCTGGCAGTTGGTTGTATCATAGTATGGTTGTATAGGTGCATTTTACGGTTATTTTGTGGTCTTGAAGGCATCTGACTTGCCATCTCCTCGGCTTTAGATTATCTTCTGCATCTCTCGAGCCATACTACATTTCTATATTTGCCAGATTTACACATCAATAACAGGGGACTCGGCTCTGTAAGTCTATATGAGTAATTCCATTTTACACTCTGGTGCACCGTCGTCAACGACCGTAGACGGCCGTACAGTACCCGTACCGACGCCGACAAGGCTTGAAAATTGGCCATACGGCACGGTATACGAATAATTCCGTAACCGTTTGGGACCATGGCTTTACGGCCGTGTACCGTATACGGTATGGCGTGCAGCCCTACTGTATGACTATCTTGTATGTACAGCTGAAACGAGGACACGGAGGAAACCACGAGGGATTGATATGGACGTGCTTCCTTTTCCAATTCTGGATTTGCCTCCACACCTCGACTGTGACCACAAGGGGACGACGACCGTTTTTTTTGCCCCAGGCAGCCTCTTGGTTTTTGTCTCGTGTCGAGGGTAAGCTAAAAAGGCGCTTGTACATTGCTATCCTCTTCAATCCTCCGCACAGAACCCTGTGACATTTGCGCCACTCTCAGCAGGTCAGGATCGATATCGATCAACTGCGCCTTTGTGAGTACGATGCCCTTGCCTCAGAAAGATCCTTTGTGCTTACATATATGCTGAGGAGAACCCAAATCATTCTACGCCGAATTCCTTTCGAAATACAAGACACATCTACCTTCTATCGATCACGATTTACAATGAGCGCTCTCGGAGACTCGGTATGGTTTCACGAAATTGTATGCCGCCATCCTAACATTACGATAGGCTTGTCCTGCCTGCGCAATGGATACAAACCTCAATCACTATGATCGCGTTGTATTCACCACGGACTTTTCCTTCCCCATTAATCTCGTACCCTTTATCAACGGCAACCTACTTCCCACACCCGCCGTCCGTATCGAAATCGACCAATCTCTCAAAAGTCTGGAAACAAATACGTCATGTTTTGAAGAGATTTTCGCGCATCAGCAGACTGCTATCTCACAGATTATGCAGATTCTGAAGCAGTACGAAGCAGCTTATGCGAAAACACGTTCTGAGCAGCTCCGTGTTCAGGAAATCATGGATCGGCATAGACAGGCACTTTCTTCTCCCATCCGTTCCCTGCCGGATGATCTCTTGGCAGTCATTTTTGAGCTTGCCGATCCCAATGCGGCTTCCATGGACTCATTCCCTTGGGTTGCGACCAGGGTGTGCAGGCAGTGGAGGGTTGTCGCACGATCCCATCAGATTCTTTGGGCTATATTTCACCTACGCTCGGACTATGGGCACCCTGACCTTGAATCTGTTGTCAGGTCCCAATCAGGGGCGGCCGGGTGGACAGCTTGGCAGGACGTGGAAGATATGCGTCATGGTGGAGAAGAGGTGATACTCAACAAGAAGACATTCGGCCCAACCGGTACAACGAAGGTAATCGGCGAGGCCCTCGACTTCTCCAAGAATGTACCCATTACGCTCTTCTTCACCGTGACGGATCGTTCCCCGCAGTACAGATCGGATTTGGGGTTAGAATGGTTTGATATCTTTATCCGCAATGCTCCACGGTGGAAGAATGTCAAGCTTTCTCTGGGACCTTTCTTTGCAAAGAGGCTCCCACTTATACGGGGTCGCTTGTATATGCTTGAAAGTCTGGATCTCGAGCTCTTCACGGTCGACGGGAGTGAATATCCATCCATCCTTGTGGACGTTTTCATGTTTGCGCCATGTTTGCGCTACGTGACAATATCTGCAGAGCTTGTTTTCACCTTTCCATGGAATCAACTCAGGCACTTTCAAGTTAGATATTCCTCTAAATGGAAGGATTATCAGGCGCTTCTACAGAGCGGGCCAAACTTGGAGACACTTAAAACGGATTTTTGGAACTTCGAGGCGAACAGAAGCGAGGGTGACACAGACGTCTCTATCTCGTACCCGGAAGTCATACTCCCGCGTCTACGTTTTTTGGAAAGCTACGGCATACCGAACAGGTTCCTTGACTCCGCCACTCTTCCCGCACTCATGCACATTACCAGAATAGACGGCAGTGCAATACCCAGCTTGTCCTCCATGATCAAGCGATCCAATTGCACCTTGACACATCTCAAGCTTTTGAGAGCCACAGACACCGCCGATCTCATAGCACTTCTTCGTTTGTGCTTGTCTCTCACGTCACTACGCATAAGAGACCTTCTCGTTGAGGAACCAGCCTTCTTTAATGCAATGGCTCAATCCTCATACATTGTACCTTTACTCAGAGACTTGCATATCCACGAGGCGACCTGTCCACTTGAATGTGGGACCCAAATGGTTGAGATGCTGATAGCACGTCAGAATCATCTCAAGGTGTTCCGTATCACTTCAATTGACTTAGGAAAGGATGGTAATGAAGGAGAATACGAATGGATAGGCAGGGCAGACAAAGCCCGACTGCAGGAGCTGTACCGATTGGGTATGGAGATTCGTATTGGGAGGTACCGGTACCACGATTATGGCGACTTCCGTGGTATCAGGAACTCTCACGTCCATTTAAGCGAGGAGGATGATGTCCTTTCCGACTCAGACTACGGCCTTCTTGCGGGCCTTTTTGATCCCAGATGATCCGCGCGCCTTTCATCATTCCCTTGATCCATCTTACAACTTAACTAGTGCATATTGCATACTGTGCGATTGATCACTAGCATTTACATTTGTACTCATTGACAGTGGTTAATAAAACTGAAGTGTTGCTGAGGCGGGCTTTTAGCGCATCAAGGCGTTCTTGGAGTACTTAAGTTAGAGACGTTCGTGTTTGCATTGGTTGTGGACCAAGTATCAAAACACGTACCCTCCGGACATCCAGACATTCAGCCTTCTGTTAAGCGTGCAACAATTCGTAGTGGCTCCGCCCACAAGTTAAAGTAAGCGATGCTGGCGACCGCAGACCGGGCAGAATCCTATCTTAGTAATATAATACACGGCATAGGCAGAGAAAGCTCCGAGTGAGTTTGTCTACCTAGTGACTGAGTAACAGCCTGACAGCTGGAGTGCAACAGCATTCAAATCACAATACAGGGAGATACTGGAAGAGTAAAGGATCGTAACCTTTTTGGGCGAAAATTGTAGTGCCTGCCAAATCTAAACTCAGAAAGCCAGGACCTTCTATCGTCGGCTTGCCACATAGAAGGGACTGTCACAGGACTAAATTTGACACACAACAAAGTTCGAACACTATCATTCTTTTCAACTCAGTTTCATGATTATCATGCTTCTCCCACTCGCTATCACCTCTGTCACAAGACCTTGGCACGCTCGCACAGATGGTGCAAAGACACAGGACCGTCACAGCCCATCGCATCACATTGAAATGGGCCGGCATCTCTTTCTCTATCCATCTCCACATCGAATGTTACTTCGAATATTCTGGACTATTGTCTTCCTCGTCGCCCTAGTATGCGTATCCGCGGGTCAGTGGAGTCACAATCTTCTTCAAGTCGACAAAACTGTTCTCCTAACGGACGTTATGGGAAGGCTTTTTCTCTGACGAGCCGACACCGAAGTTGGGAGATATTTCATCGTTTCTATGAAACGGAGGTTTGTGTTTTGTTCGTCGACTGATGATGGTTCCCTACCTTCCCACATAGGTCATTGCCTTGCGGATCGCGCCAAGAAAGGTTTCAACATTCTATATGGCGTCGGTGTAGTGAAGATTAGTGACATGACCGTGCCCAACGTTTTCAGGGACCTTCCTTTGGTGGGTTATGACATCATGCAGCCGAATGAAAGGTATTGGACGTGGGTCGACACGGTCATCGGCAAGGCGGACGTAGTTGGGGTGCGTGTCGCACTCGTACCTACTTGGGGAAGCTGGATCACTGGGGGTGGCAATATTTACCCGGACCACACGCTGTGAACACCACCAACGCCGCTGTATTTGGCACCTTCATCGACAAGAGGTACTCAGGCATCCCTAAAATTAGGGGAGGCGATAACAACGCGTACGTCCTGTCCTGCCATCCATTTCTATTCTCCAATTGATATTGTCTCTCAAGACTCGGCCATCTAGGCATGAAATAAGTGCTGGCAAAGCCAACCAGACCGGCACGAACATCATAGACTACGGAACAATATTCAACGCCCTCGCCTTCTCTATGTACGATGGGGAGGATGCGGAGAAGGCTCTCCTCCCCACCGGTTTAGAGTCCTTCAATCCCTATCACGCTACAACATTTTGATTCGACACCGCACCTAGACCAAGTCTTCCCTCTACTTCGTTCGGGAATGAAACCTGGTTGAAGGTGGATGGGTTGCAGACTGATCATGCAGTCGTTACGCGAACAAATGGGCAGAAGCCTGGTGACCAGTGGGACTCGTAAACGGTATACGAAGCTGTGCGTTCAATGTACAACACCGTCCGGCCTATACAAAACGATGTGGGCTTGAAGAACCATCACTGGCCTGCTTCGATAGGCCAGAATGAAGATTGAGGTGGAATTCGAGTTTCATCAGGAATGTACTGTGGGCATCGGTAAGATCTCTCTCCTTGCGACGATCTCTTTCTTTCTAAACGTCCATTTTTTGGCTCCGCAGGTATCACCTATGGCGAGTACAGCGTAGTGACATCGCTTCTCCAACCCCACTCTGTCCCCCAAAGACTCCGACACGGTCGAGATGTATTTGAAGGGCTTGCCTGCCGTCCGCGGTCAAGCCAAGTGGTGCATATACGCACCCTCATCAAAGATTTGGCGCGAAAGCGTGGTTAATTTGGAAGAATTCCTGACCAGAGTGTGTTGACGACGGACAAAGACGTGTTGTATACACGTGTTAGTGCGACAGGGGATGTGGACGGGATGCGGATCGCCGTGTATGCTCCGACTGCCAACTGGGGAGGGGTTTGGTGCCGATATGAGCGTGCTCATGGCAGACGGCGGTGCGAAACGATCCTATGACTGGGACCTATAGGCTATGAGGTGTTTGGGCAGGTGGGGGTATCATCGAATTCCGCCGGCAAGTGGAAAGTGGTGGTATTGCTCGAGGTTAGTTGAAGCAGCTTGCTGTTTCGACTCTCCTACCGTCTCTCTGCCTGATAAAAGTGGTGCTTTTAGTCTTCAGTCCGTGTATGTTGACGCATTCAATGGGCGATTTGGCGTTTACGCATCGTGGTTTCTGTTCGGATATCGATGGTGTGGCTTCGTTGGACGAGAAACGGACCGTCAGAAGCGAACAGCAGAGCTGAAATGCCTCTTTTTGGCTTGGGGTGGACCGTCTTGATGATCTAAAGGCTAATGGATACCCACCAGTAGTCCTCCTAAGTTTGAAAAGCGGATCGGGAAATCACCGAACCTGATAGCATCCCTGCCAATTCTTCGGAGGACCCGCGCATTCGGAGATATAAGACAGAGGACTGGGATACGATACAGAGTCGAGTTCGCATTTTATCAGTCAAACCTAAGTAGGGTGAGGTAATGACACTGCGATTGCGGTAAGGTCCTATTCACTTTCCTGCGACTTTCCGCTACAGTGAGCTAAATAGCTCGATGGATTCCTTACATTACCAGGCCTTACGCCTCCTATGAAGCCAGAACGCTCGGGGTCGGACTGTGGTTGCACGACAAGGAAATTATGAACGATCTTAACATCAGACGCTTTCTTGCTTTTTAAATTGAGCTCGAGCATCACGGTTAGTGATAGCAAGCTGCGAAGGCAAAGACAAGAGAACGATATCATGCACTGAATTTTACGTTACCTAAGAGGTATATGCTAGTAAACCATATCATCTGCTAGCAGTACGCTACAGATTTCAAAAGAGAATCTTTCTCTATTGCACCCCTTAAGGTTGTCTAACACAACTTCTCTGAGTGCTTCAGCAGACTGTCTTTGACCGCAGTTCAACTTTAGAGTTCGTAGACGCTCAACTCGGCTAGATCGGCCGATATTCCAACGTGATTGAATCATCCTCACGAATTGATCCCTCCTTAACCTTCCGCCCCCCATAACGAGATGGCGTAGTCTTGGTAAAACCACGTCGTTGAGACTCGAAGGCGTATGGTCCACTGTGAGTTCTTCCAAGACTTCCTGAGTGAAGACGTTGTGCATCACAAGTCGAACGTCTTCGAGGGTAGGTGTAGCGCGAAAGAGGTTCAGAAGGTCTTCGGTGAGAATCAGACCATTATCGAATTGTAGTACGGTGATCGGCGGTTTTGAACGATTGAGAAGATGATATATCGAAGTAAAAGCACACGTCGGCTCATCACCCTTCTGAGGACACGAAACCTTCAGAGTGGTAAGTGCAGGCAGTGTAAGTCTATCGGCAACCTGTTGGAAAACTGAAACAACTTCGCCCTCACAGGTGATCTGCGATGAGAGATCCAGTATACGTAGTTGTGCGCAAACAAGGGGGAACATGTTTCCTTCAAAATCCAACTCTTCGGAGGCGTCACCGAGTCGGAGAATGCACTCCTCCACCTGTTGGAACTCTCTCAAGACACTCAAATGATGATGTGGCTGAGAGATATCGCCGTGGAAAGAGTCATCGCAGTGGACACTTTTATACTGCTTTATCTGACGCCACGGGAGCTCAAAGCACTGCTGAGGTTCCCTGACTTCGACGACTTCCAGAGATATGAGGCTCGGAGTAGATGCGAATAGGCGTATGGCATCACCATAATCGTCAAGATCGTCCTCTATTGTGCAATGGAGAACCAGGGTCTCTAGCAATGGTAAGGACAATTGCAGGGTGGAAATCTCGAAGAAGAGGTCCGCAGGAAGGTGAAGAGAAAGCTCTCGGATGCGGGCGGAGGATGAAGATAGGACGGTGATCAAGTATGCAGGCAATTCGTCCGCCGTAATCATGGGAAGGCCGTAGATGGAAATGGATAGTGGGTATCTTTGGGAGCGGTCCAAATGCAGGTGGAGCCGTTTCAAATTAAGATCATCCCTGAAACCGTTGTCATTCACGGGCAGCATATTAATGGAAGACCACAACTTTGGGAAGGATAGAGCGATACTTCTCCACTTGACCGAGACACTCGAAATAGACGACGGTGAATATGCCACGGAATTAACATCACGCAACAGAGTACCCGCGTCCGCAGTAGCCTGTGCACGCTCGATAGTTCCAAGAAATATTTTGCAAAGCAACTCGGCCGGAAATCTCCGAATCGGACTGATTATGCCTTGGCATTCATTGATCGCCTCTGAGATGCGCGCCCTCTCCTGGTCCAATATGTCCATCTTTTCCCTCAACTGCTTCTCCAACACGAGTGAAAAAGTGTGAAGACTGGATTTCTCCAAGTCGAGACGGTGGAGATGCTGTTTGTAAGAGGATATCATCGCCGATAATGTGTTCTCTTGGGAGGGCAAAGGCAGGTCGTTCGTACGCGTTAGACGCGTCCAGTCTGGGTTATCGGAGAGCCGTATAACGGGGGCAAAGTTGTAAGAAGGAAGATGATGGTTGGGACATGTACATCCCGTGCACGGTGCCCAGCCAGAAATTTTTGTCATGATTTCGCGATGATTTGGTCACTTGGTGCCGCTGGAAGAAATGAGTACGTTGCGCCGTGGAAAAAAGAGAAGTAATTATACCAAAATTCAATATAAGCGCGGCTTCTTGAGCTCTGTAGGGTGGGCGATTCGAGCGTACTGTCACTGTGCAGTTTCAAGCGCAGCAACGACTTGGGTAATAGACGTAGGAACCGTATGGCTAGGTCTACAAAGCAGAATGGGATGGTTGCGGATGTAAACACGAACAAGTTCGACGACTGTGCACGTGATCACGGACGGACCGGACCGTGCCCCACGCTCCGCGACTATGAATGCACAATCCTGGCTCGCTTCAAGCATCCTGGGCCCTAGAAATCAAAATATTTACCTGAAGTCAGAGGGGACTGGGTATACTACTCGATCCGGAAATGAGAGGCGAGCCCGTGAATTACCTGGGAAATAACTTATAACTTATGTATAAGTAGCCGAGGGACTGCTTGCATCAATCACTGAGCGACGTCGTTGGTCGTTTGTTGATGAAACAGGTCACTGGCGACGCAACTACACGCCTATAAAATTTTTGATCCGAAGGGCCGTTGGAACGGAACAGAAGGCGACGGGACCGCTTGCACAGAAAATGTTTCCTTTCATTTTGCTATATGAAAAATCCTGAGAGAGATAAATGACAAAGTGTAAACCAAAAAATGCCAATCCTCTATGTGTGCGTCGTGGGGCGTAATATTTCGACGAGAGAGCTGCTTTTGACGATATGATTGTCAGTCAGAGCCGAGGCAACGAAGGCAAAGGTGATCTTAATGACAGCAAAGACGAAATTCGGTTCTAGTCCAAAGCGGCCATCGTCCTGATAAGCGGCGCGAATATACGCTGAAAAGTACGATAGCTGAGCACATATATCATCTCGGACACGAAAAGTGTCCGGTTACGAGAAGCTTCCGTGGCGGTATCGACTACCTAGACTGTCGGGTGTAAAATAAAGGTCTGACCCCCATCTTTGATACTTCAACACCAAGAATACCACTTTTAGTTACGTAGGCTAAGAACTGGAAGCGAATCGTCTAGGCTTTCTGGCAGAGTGCTCGTCGAAGATGATTTCCCCGGATTCATCTATCCGTGCAGTAAGCATCTGAATGATTGGAGGTAAACAGTTCATCAGACCGGTAGATGTTACCAAGTACTGTGAAATCAGCACCCTAAATCCAGACAAGAAGTACATCCGTGGCGGTTGTTGTCTCTTTTCTCTCCGACGAAGGTACGACCGAGCTTTCCCAAACCAGACATTTGAGGGATTCCGGGCAGGCGCTCATCCAGCTAAATCAGCATTATGGTTAATACTAAGAATACGCTCCAAATGTTGAAATGAAGAGCGACGAACAGAGAAAAAGACTGTGAACCTTGACAGAAAAATCAGTAAGGCTCCTATTGAATATGGCTATCATGTATAACACAAAAAAACTCACAAGTAAGGTAGATAGAAACTGTAAAGCTGAATATGCCCAAAGGCTCGACGCGACTGAGTAATTGGGCGGAAAACAAGCAAGCCACGTGGGCGTTCATCTTCCATTGCAAATTCGATGCCCCCTTCTCTTCTGACCACCACCATCAAGCGCCCTTATCGGTATCCTTCCTGTATCGCAGGTGCCCGTCGCCGAAGCCCCCCACTGTTCATTCAAGAATGAATATCAGGTTAGGGTATCTTCGACCCACAAGGCTCTCGGGTATCTCCTTCAGGCCCTTCGTGCTCTACTGGCAACATATGGTACTAGGTTTCGGTAAAGGGAAGGAAAATATTCGTGGGACAGAAGATTGTAAATCTCCAGATATGTAACCGTCTCAGCGTTCGTTGAAGAATCCGACTCGAGAGGCATTTTCGTGCAGGTTGTTGTGCATTATCTGGGTTCTCTTCGCTGGCTGGCACGCTGTAAAAGGGCGGGCCCGTTGCTTAGTAAGTAACCTTGTGCGCCCAGTGAAATCTTTCTTATCAATATACAAGGTATTGGAGGAAGAGTTGCCGCCACTATCACTCATCACTGGAAAGGCGAAGATTTTTCATTGCTGTGCCACAGTCCGGGCCACCTTGCCACCGAAGACAATATCAGACTTGTTTCTAGCATTGTCCTAGCTGCTGTAGCTTCGCTCGGTCTACAGTATAAATTCCTTTCTCGACAACCACTGCGCTTTGATATTCCTACTCCGACCCGTCCGTTTGCACATAATGGATATCAGCACGAATCCATCATTTTCGCGCCCAGCTTTCAGTGATGGGTGGTTCGCCGGAAAGCAGTGGAATGCGCCCACGTGCTGCTGTGTTACTTGGGAGATCGATGTGTATGGTGGGAGAAAGAGAATGCATACTTGGAGATGCTTAACAACTCGTACATCCCCTTTCTCATCGGAATATTGATAATCACTGACTCCTTTTTCTAATAGATGTCAGCACAAATAGAACAGTCGTGAGTGTGCCACGTACACGGTTTCTTTTTCACCAATAAAAAAATTTCTTTACAGCCTTATGTGGGTTCGCGTTATTGGCATCTCATAGATACGTCCCAATGGACTGCCTACGATCCATACCCAGTATCCCGGTCGGCACGTCGGGTGAGTTCGACTTTCGATTTCTTGTAGCTGACTTGTGTGCTGATGCAGGTCCTATCATCAGTATTGCTGATACGTTCCTGGCACCGCCGCCGTCAATAGGCGTCTCTTTCTTCGGTTTAGATGAGATACATATGAGGGTTTTTTAATTTTACAATGACTCATTCCACAGCAATATGTATTCCGTTGTTCCGATGGCAACCACTTCCCGTTGCCCAAATTTTATTTTCCGTGCGTGTGTCCATTGCATACAGCAGCTTTTCTCTTGAGTACTGCTGTTTAATGCGCAGCTTTCCGCTACAAAAATATACCTCGACTCGTCCGACCATGTTGCTCCGGCATTGGCCCCCAGCCAACTACAGCGGTAGAAACAGCAAGAATGCTGTTTATCTGATATCGTGACGATGAACATGGTTGGTCATTGTGGTTCGGCGTCAATTCTCCTCTGAGCGCCTTACTCGGAACTCGGATCGCCCCGTACTGACACTACCCATTCACGTCGCCGTATGACAGCAGCCTAATCGTGGGTATTCCCGAGCCCCTTACCGATGGCCATTCCGATGAACTATATGAGTGGCCACTGCGGTAACAACTTTCCCTTGACTCGGGCCTGCTGTAAAGTACGGGTGACGGACATGTTCCCTGCCACATCGACTACATAAGTAGCCTAAGGAATGGCGGAGAAATCGTCACCGACTCGTCCCTCGTTACTCACTCATCAATATTCGCTTCTTCATCGTCCAAGGAATGCCTGTTAACGGAGGAAACATTCCCGAAAGACAATGGTCCCCACAAACGTCATGGGCGGTTGGTGACACTTGCTGGTACATATTATCTCAGAACGAAATCTCACGCTACGAATGCCTCATCGCACGTACGCATCTCCCTCACCATGTCCTGCTAATCGCTGACTCGGTACCACAGATGTCAGCACCTCCAACAGTCAGGTAAGTCCGCACTCCCGACCGCCAGATTAATACCCCGCTCATCAGTCTCACAGCCGTGGAACAACCCGCACCTATGGTGTTCAATTTAGAGTGGTTTACCACCAGCTCGAGTGTATGCGTGCACGCCTTGTCCCTACGTTGAACAGCTATTCACCGCGTCTACTTATAACTCGCGGCGTGGTTGAGCCAATCCCTTATCCTCGATCACATTTTGACCGTTCTACACATATAATGATTTGATTTTTTTAATGTTGGATGTTTTCGATTATCTTCTTTCGCTATTTTGTTTTCGCAATGCTTTCGATGTTATTCATATCCGGACATTTACCATATTGACTTGTTAATATCTCTCACCACAGACCCTACATCACGCCTTGTAGCATAGATATACGTGTAACATATAGCATATGACATTGTCATTATTATGCCCCATTACAATGATGAGCCTCGATTTAAAACTTCCAGAAGGTCAACCACGGGAGACTGCGCGCCACATACCTTCTTCAAACGAAACAGATGGAGGAGCCGGGGTCTACTAGCAGATTCTCCCATCGTGTATTACAGCATGTCTTACAGCAGACGGACCAGAGAGAAGCTTTTCTCCTCATACACTCGGATGGTTTGAATATCAAGTATTCCGGGATAAGATAACTTTAATATTTATGCTGATTCGCGAAGTTTAAAGTTCAAGTCTAACGTTCTTTTGGATATTCCTGCAGCTGAGGTCAGCCAAACGAGCGAGATGCAGCATATCCTGAGCCCTTCTTTCACGCTCAATAACAGCAACTTCCGGTATTTGCCGCGTCGGCATTTCCTTGCCCGAATCCCCCGAGCCCTGTGACTTCAACTGCACCAATTCTCGACTCTAGTCCAAATCTTCTCCCAGTGTTCTATCTTCGCTCTCTATCATGCAGCATCGCGACAAGGGGAAGAAATGTAGATATATGACGTTGTGCGACTCTCGAGATAATGAAGATGTCAAGAGTAAGACTCAGACGGCTGTGGACGACAAGAGCAGGCCCCTTGGATTGCCACTACGCCCAGCACTGACGCGGGAGAAACTCGATGCTGTTTAATACCAGTCACTGAGTCAGGCGGAATGTGCTTCATTACATAATAGAACGCACTGACCAATCTCCCGCCGGCGCTAAGCTGTTCACCAGCGACCGACGTAATTGAAAGGATTCCTAGGTCTGTCAGTGGCCTTCCTTCATGATTTTTATCAAGTCATTTAACCAAACACAGATACACTCAGTTCAGATGAAGTTTTGACCTACGGGGAGCTCTACTTGATAGTCAATTGCGGGGTTGTCGAAAAAAGTGTGGAAAACCCCTACTCTGCTCCCTTCGAACCTCACTTCTTGCGATCAAATTCCGGGATTCGTTCCATGCTGTACTTCTATCTTCATCCTGCTACTTGTATCGGAACGTTTCCGTGGATCCCTACATACACGGCGGTAATACTCCTTGACAGGACCTGGCCTTCTCATTCCCTGTCGCGACGCGTGTTTATCACGCAGCACCTTCATACATCTAAGGTGTTAAGACAGCTGTTGTTCTAGGTCGACCAAAAAATCTTGCTCACTTCGCGCTAGGCGACGCCCTTTATTTCCAAGTTAGTGATAAGGCATCGATCGATCGCCCGAACCGATCGCTGTGACTCCGCGCCAGCTTCGCATTCCAGCGTCTACTTAGTACGGAACACGGACCGCGCTTTGAGCAGCACCGCCATTTCGCCTTCTCATGATATCACCCTAATCTAGATACATTCCGAACAATGCGCCGTTGGTTCAACTTTCCGATGAGCGAGATGAGAGGGCGACGCGGTAACAGCTTTCCGCTTGACTCAAGCCTGCTGTGAAGGACGAGTCACGGTTGTGTGAGGACTATTTAAGCTGCCTTGAGGAATGGTGAAAAACCATTACCACCAGCCCAGCTCCGAGTCGTGTTTTATTTCTTCATAGTCTACCTACCTCTGCTGATAAATGCCTGTTCCTGGATTCGGAGGACGTCACGGAAGAATGTGGGCTCCGCAATCTTCTTGGGCACTCGGCGAAATATGCTGCTATACGTTCGTTCAGAACGGACAACAAATGCTCATGCGCTACCAATGTCTCGTTCCCCGTGCGTATGATTCCCTTGAAGTTTTGGTGCAACGACTGAATCGACCCCACAGACATCAGCACTAATAACAGTCCGGTAAGTCTGCACTCTCGACCGCGGGGCTGATGAACCGCTCATTAGTCCCACAGCCGTGGAGCAGCCCGCATCTCTGGCGCGCAATTTAATGTGGCCACGACTAATCAGAGTGTATGTACGTACATTGTCCCACAGTAAACAGCTGCTGACGGCGGGGTGGATAGGCCGTTCCGTAATTCGCGGCCTTGACCCGACTTCAATTCACAAACCTACGATAATTTCATCGCTCTAATATCGCATGGGACCGGATCTATCTTACTGCTTTCCTTCGCATCTGCTTTAAATTTTGCTTTCATATTGCTCGAAATTAGAAATAGGACGCTTACTATACTGGCATTGCTTTATATCGAACAAGGAACCTGTAATCATATCTTGTAGCGTAGATTTTCGTGTAGCTGAACAATGTCATCATCATGCACACCGTAACATCTGATGAGCTGCTTTTCAAAGCATTGAGTGGACGGACCACACATAATCGCGCTGCGCTTTTTACAAGCGCAGTCTACATGATATTGTACAATGCATTATCGTTTATGCGTACAACAACAGACCGTAAACAGCTACTATACCGCTGCGCAAGAGAGGCAAATGATGAGAATAATGCACGGCAGCGGAATGGAAACCTTAGACTTACGCATCATCATCATACATTGGAGGATGCTATAACAACTACACCGAACTCATGAGCCTGCAATTCAAAGCATAGGGAGAGAAATGACTCACGCATACCACTTCCAGATCTCTTTATATTATACTCAAAATCATCCCCGGACAAGATGAGCACGTCTCCGTGCACCATATGAATTGAAAGGTCACCCGCATCTGCGACCTTCTTTTTCCGAGGTGCACTTAGTTTAGCGATCGGTGGCTCAGCATCTACCGTAACCTGCTCTGTCCCATCCTCGGCCTTGAACGTCAGCGCGCCTTCCATCGAAGGAAGCTCCGCCACGGCACGACACTTGTGCAAAAAAACCTCCACCTCGCACCCAAGAGAGAGGATACCCACCAAACTCTGTTTTGCGCGTAAAACCTGACTAACGGCTCCAGTTTCGTGGGCCTATAACAACGCATCTTAACGCATGCTATAAGTACCTGAGCAAAGAGCCTACCTTGAACTTTGCTGATCCCTTAATGAACCAGGCAAGCACCTCGACTCGTTGTATAACCATCCCGGACGGGAACTCCCCATAGCCGATGGCAGAGTCACTTACGACCTCGATAGCTTCCTTGACGCTCTCTGGCCAGTCCTCCCTATTTCCCACAAACGCGCAAGTGTAATAAGGACCTGTCTAATCGTCAGCACAACACCGGATATCCAAGAGAGCAGATCGACCCACCATCACGATCACGGATGAGCTCCACCCCCTTGCCTTGCAATCCCACCCATAGCTTGCTCGCATCCTCTTGTAGCGGGGGATAGTTGCCTGTGAATATGTGCTTCACCAAGCGAGATGCCGAGAGTGGATACATATAGGTCACTGTCCCATCTTCCCATGTCGTCGTCACGATCCCAGGAACAGACGCCATTTCATGCGGCCGCGCCATCGGCATCCGGTCATTACGCCCACGAACCTCGTCCAAGGATAAAGCTTTGAGAAACTCTGGTTGTTTATCCTATTCCTCACGGCCATCAATGTCGTGAAAAAAAAAAGATATAAGAACAGCTTTCACACACCTTACACTTCTCACTCAAACACCTTCGCCACTTCCAACCATCCTCCCGATTAACCCGACCACAACCCCGGCACCACCATCGCTCTACGGCTCTCATGCCTATGCCAAGGCCCGGACACTGATCTCTCACAAATTTATCCTCGAAGCATTCGACAACTTTCTGCTCCGACCACCAACACCCCTTAACCACAGTCTCGTCCTCGATCTCGCCATATTCTTCGTCGGCCACCCACCGCAATCGTGCGCGCCACATGGTTCCCTTTCCTTCGTCTGTACTTGTCTTCGAAACAATGCCTAGGTTTCGGAAATACCCCAACGACGCGTAGCCGTATCCTGGCAACGGCACGAACAACAGCACTGGAAAATCGGTGTTGGCAAATTGCTGTACTTCTGGTAGATCATCGATAACGATCTCTTCAATTTCGGCCGTCGGTGCTGCATTATCGGGTAGATCTGCCTGCTCGGGAAGCGCAATATTATTGTTGGTCAGCTGTTGAATGTCCGGACTGATGGCATGCAGATGCTCGTGAATACCGGGATTCGATTCGGACGCATCGCTGATTTCTTGTGGAGCAGAATGCAAACCGTTCGGCTCGTGACGCGCCAGATCAGTGTCGACGATTTGCTCGGCCTGTAGTTGCTGTCGAAGGCTGCCGTGCTGTCCAGCTTCGCGGGTAATGGAGGCGCAACCGGCTCCCCCTTGACAAGGAATGTCGGATTGCGACGTATTAGGCAAGTTCCGCTCTTCCTCCGACCGAGAAGACAGAGAACGCGGTAGAGGTGCCGTATTTGCGTTATGTTCTCCCTGGATAGACATGGCCAGAGGCGGCGACTTCATCGTTGAAGGAGGAGAGGGGTCTACCTTTGCAGTGGATGTCACAATTGTCGGTGGAGGCGGGGGCGGAGAAAATTGCTCTTCGTCCAGCATATATGTATCCTCGCAAGGGACATTCAACGGGTGGATGTCATCTATCGTTGACGAGGGAGCGTACAGGTACAGGGAATCCGGGCTTGATGGACGCGATATCTTAAACAGATTATTGGGGGGTGGAGTTGTAGAAGGAACGTATAACGGAGGTGAAGAAGACCTCTTCGAAACAACGGGCATTGGTCCTCCAGCAGGTTGCGATCTGAAAGGGTACATCAAGTCCGCTTCTTCCTTGATGATGGGAGCAGTCGCAACAGTTGAAAATCCAGGTAGTGGTGGAGGGCCAGAAGGACGGCCAAAACTTGGATAACTTTTGGAAGGGTTGAGTTGAGATTCCTTTCCTTGGGAAAGCACTTCCATCATATAGTAAGTCAAAGAGCTCTTTTTAGAAGAATATAGTTCCAAGCGCTCGCTATACATGTTTGACGAAGATTCCGTCTTTCGATAAGGATGATCCCCTTGATTGTAGAAGTGGCGACGTGCAGAGGTTGATGGAAATGACGACGAAGAGTGGTTATAATCGCCGCCAGCTGAAAAGCCCTGGTGTGATCGTCCATGTACCTGTGCATCAGGGCGAGTTGGCCAGGAGGCTTCTACAGAGCGAGGTTCATGTATGTGCAGACCCGGTAGGCGAGGGCTTGACGTAGCTGCAGTTGATAAAGGAGGAAGTGTGGTGCCACCTGGTGCGCTGCGAATCTTCTTGAAAGAGGGTAATCCGCTCTTCGATGAACGCGACATTGAGACCTGGGGACGCTCCGGGACCTGGGACTGATAATCTGACACAGGAGCGGGAGAAAATGCTTGCTGGCTTCTACGCGCCGGCGAACGTTGTCTAGGGTCCTTCGTTTTACCAGGGCCATCTGAACGGCCGGACAGGGGGTCACGACGCGGATCCTTTGCCATAAATGACAATGAAGAATGCCCTTCAGGTGAACGGTAAGTCGGCGGTCTGCTGCCCGTCTCTCGCGGATAATTATCCCACTTGTTATCCCAGTGCTTGTGATGACGTATAGGGGATCCCGACCGTTGGCTGAACCTCTCTTCCGGGTAATTATCCCACTTGCTATCCCAGTACCTAGACTGATGCAGAGGAGGTCCCGATCGTTGACTCAACGTCTCTCGCGGGTAATCATCCCACTTTTGGTTCCATTGCCTTGTGCGAGGCGGAGGTATCAATGACCTTGAGGACGGAAGAGGAACATGATTGCTACCAAATAGGAATGGGGCTTGCCGCACGTCGAGGATCGTTTGATCCCTTGATACAACGGATGGTGAAGGCCTAATCGCTACATCAGGTTTACCTAAGCCCGGTGGGGATGTCGAGGTTCTCAAAACTGGCGGGAACGACGGAGTAGATAGGATATTAGTATCCCTACGAGCAAGATCTTCGCAAAACGCGGGCTGCGAGACTCGACCGGAGCCCTGTAGATTACACGTCTTCAGTGACTCATGGATGAACAGGCCGGGTGAAGAACTGTCCGAAGTCGGCGTCTCTGTAACTTGCGTTGATGAAGGATGAGCGACGGTATCTTCGCCACCAGGAAAATCGTCGTCGTCGGATAATATGGGGTTCGATGCATGAGTCGTCGGAATTTCGGATTCTAGCAACGGAGTAGAGGGATGGGGATCTACCAAGTTGATGGGAGAGGTAACTGGCATGCCTTTAGGTGGCGGTTCGGGCGCCTCTGGTACATCCAGAGGGATCAAAGAATCGATTAGTGCAGACTGATGACTGCAGTCTCTTGTGCTGCAATACTACATCAGATATTCGGTGTTGAAGATACGAAAAAGGCGGTACAAACATGGATAGTTCCACTTCTCCGTCATCCTGTATCGCAATACCGATGGCACTCTCTTGATCTACGAAAATCGTGGTCACCATATTCAGCTTTGACGTCAATATCATCAAGTCGGCCTTGTTCTGAAAGAAATCAGCCTCGGAAAACCAGTGCTAAAACGAACACTGGACGTACACAAGCCCACAGGCTGGGCGTATTACCTGAAGGAAATTCCAGGAGAGGCAGAGACGCGGAAGCTAGCGACAAGGAATCCACTATACCAGTATTAGAGCTAAAGTGAGGGATGCAGAGCAAAGCAGGGTGCTGACCTTGTTCGGACTTCACAGGTCCGCTCCGCCTTTTCTTCGATGGGCTACCGTCAACGGAGGCGCGGCGCTTCCTCTTTGCTGGAGAGTTTGACGATACTGGGCCTGTTGCATGACCATTTCGTGGAGTGGCCGTAGCGCCTGGACTAGGTTTTGTCTCCGCGTCGACGACAGGGATTTGATCATCCACCACTGTTTCTGATCCCTTGGCGACATCGTTCGCGGCCGTACACCGCTGTACGGGGGGGTTCGTTCTGGAAGAGGCAGGTGTCGATGTGCCCACCGTATCTTTATTCACCCTCGCAAGTCCGCGTTTTCTTGGAGTTTTGGGAGAATTGGACTGGGATGCCGCCTTCGCCAGGAAATCGTCTTCTTCGACTTTTACAACTGTGAAACAAGTAAAACCAGTGATACAAGCAGTAATCAGACCCAGACTCACGCGTTGACCGGTCCGATTTTCGTCTCCTTGCGGTTTGTGACGAATCGGCTTGGGATACAACCTTCACCAGGGCTTCTTCTACTGCTGCTGCTTTCACCGCTACGAAAGAAATAGAACCAACATTTTACATGGCAGATAATTGCAGACTCACGCGTCTGTGCGTCTGCTTTCCGCTTTCTCGATGTTCTGGGTAAATCGACCTGGGACATTGCTTTCGGTGAGGCATTGCCTTCGACTTTTACGGCTACAAAGTTGGTGAATCCATCGAAATGTCTGGCAGCTAACAACAGGCTCACGCGTCGGTGCGTCCACTTTCCGTCTCTTCGCTGGGCTCGTCGGACCGGAGGGGGGTCGCTTCTTCTTTGTTGATACAGGCGCCGGTTCTGCTTTTGATATGGGTATGCCCTGAACCGTGATGCATGAATAACAAGGACGAACCTTTAGTTGGTTCGATGTCGTGTTTCTTCGACGACGTCGTCCTCGAAGAGCGACGTCGACTCGCGCTTGTGGGCTGCGTTTGACCGACTCCAGTCAGAGTCGGCGGCTCTGCTATCTAGGATCAAGTACAGCCGAGACGCAGATATGAAGATGCTCACCTTCCTCAGCGGCTATTTCCTCCACAGCTTTATCTGCTCCTACCGAGCGAGCAGTGTCTTCTGTGGCACCAGCAGTCAGGCTCGCTTTTGCCGCTACATCTCCTGCTCGAGTGCTACGCGTACGACCATTGGATGAAGTTCCCGGAACAGCAGAAATTATGGACGTTGTCGTGGCAGACGCTCTTCTTCCCATTTCGATGTCGCTGGAGGGAGCTCTTCCGTATTGCAGAGAGTCTCAGGATGTAAAAAGATGAAGCATGGGGTATAATAAGAAGATTATTGCCGACGAACGTGATGGAGGTTGCTGTCATGATGGATGAGTGGGGGTTAGGGTTGAGACCTGATCACAACGGAGCAGCGGGCCGCTGGTCTCGTTTCTTGAATGCGCTAACTTTCGGTCCGAAGTCCGGCTCTGTTGACTCCTGAATGCACCGTGAGTCTGTTTCTCTCTGGGAGGGCTTCATTGATACCTCGTGCTAATGCAAACTCCTCTAGAGTACGGAGCGTGAGCCAGGTCTCCCAGCTTATACTCGACTCTTTTCGAGAAGATATCTTCGCTTGCAATCTTGGTATGTCTCATTTGTACGATAAACGATGGACTCATCATGTCGTCCATCTTGTCGCACAGGTCAAATAATCATGCTTGCCAGCTCAATATGGGTGCCTTGCTCTGGATGCCCCTGTCCAAACCATCACTTACTACCAGCTTGCACTTTCGCTGCCGAACTTTCTCTCTCCGATGATCCTGAGTGGATGCATCTCACATGTTCAAACAACCCGCCTTCACAGTACGAAGAGATGGTACTATCTACCATGATATCATCATACGACGAGCAGATTCAAGGCATCGACTTGGAGAAATCCAATCTTGAGGCCTTTTCCCTCGCCCTGAAGGCCCAGATCGTCGTTGTTTCACAAAAGATCGAAGCGCTGCGCGAGGACCACGCGAGAGTCACTGAGGCAGCCCGCGAAAGGCGGGGTCTCCTCAGTCTTGTCCGGTGTCTCCCTCCGGAGGTACTCAACCATATTTTCCTCAATACCATCGATTTTCCAGTGCCTAGAACGCCGATCATACATAACGCGGTGAAGGACCGAGAGGCTAGGGTGATTTCCCGCAATTGGAAGTTCAATGCCACAGAGAGCTCGTTATGGTCGATTACAGGGGTTTCTACCAAGTGGAGGAGCGTGTGCCTTTCATCTCCAAGACTCTGGTCTTACGTCAATGTCTTCATCACAGACTCAAATGTCGCAGACTATTCCTATATTCGACGACTCGGACTACAGTTGGACCGTTCAGCAAAATACCCCTTGTCAATGTCGATATGCCATATTGCGGAGGAATCTACTGCAGAGAATCTTCCTCCGCAGTTGGTAGCTATCCTGTTCTCGTTTTCCACTTGTATTCGAGAGCTCCACCTTTTCCTTCCCTGGACCCTGTTCTGTCAAATGGCCCTCTTGCATCTATCGCTGCCATCCCTAGAGAACTTGATTATCCTTTGCACGGATGGGATATATCCCGTTGAATATCGTAACCTACGTCTGCTTTCCTTCGCACCAAAACTCCAATCACTGGAGGTCGTAGATCTTGTTGATCCGCGGAAAAGATTTAAGCTTCCCTGGCGCCAGTTGAAGAAGTATCGCAGCGACCACTCGTATCAGCCTGTCTACCCTTTCAGACATATTGGCCCTCGGGCGCGTCATCATTTGAGTGTTCTCAGAAAGCTTCAGCAAGTGGAGGAGTGTGTTCTGAGATTCGGCGATAGTTCTGAAGAGGATGAATTTGGAAAGAAGGTGTATCCTCTGATCTTCCCACAGCTGCATATGCTGGATATCTCGTCTTGGAACATTGATTATGCCGAACAAGATTCTGTCATCCAACAAGTTGCCGACAGACTTGTCTTGCCTAGACTATCCGTTCTGAAGGTCGCATGCTCCCAAAGAGACAACTACGAAACGCCAGACGTTTTTTCCTCGATATGCCATCTTCTCCGGCGTTCACAATCCCCGATTACCGTACTACACTTCGACCATGGTCGAACCTTCACCAAAGATTTACTACAACTCTTCCGATCCGCACCCACTCTTGAAGATTTGCGCCTGACACGCCTGGGTAATGGTGTCTTCACTCAGAAGGTCATGGAAAAGCTCACTTTAGACCATGCTTCCTCAGAGGACTTGGTTCTCCCCCACTTGCGCACTCTGTATATGCCTAGTGAAGCTGTCAAAATTGCAGACCTTGTGCGTATGGTCCGGTCTCGTAGAATTAGCGACTATTCCGGCCGGTTTAATCGTTTACAAACTCTTAGATTGTGTGGCAATTTCCCAGAAGGCTCATGTCCTGACCTTGACACTGCAATCTCTGACTTGAAGCAATATCATGCCGAAGGATTCTCCTTCGGTATCTGTCATATTAATCCCCAATGACTACACAGTTTCCCGTACTACTGTACAATTTCGACCTTATCTTCACGGGGTGTGACATGTTATGCTACATCTTCAGCCGTGAAGATCTTCACATATGGATGTGACATGTTATGGTCATCTTCATGTTACACATCTTCATTGTTGTGGTAGTCTTGTGGTTATGTGGTGTGACTGAGTTTCTAGGTTGTGAGTTCAACCCCCCTTGATTGTTCTTTTTTTAAAACTCCCGGTGGTGACATTTTGGATGGCTGGATTTGCCGAAAAGGCCAACTGTTGGCAAGAGAACAGGTCATGGAATCCACCTTTGAGCTCCCAGAGCAGAATCGTCGAGGCCGCATCATAAAACCGAATCGCTGGTATGACAGAAATGTCTGGGAACATGTGTAGACAATAAAGACATGTGTATTTCATCATTTCTTGCTCGAAAAGAGTGCTAATTTGGAATTTTCTTTCATCTCTTCACTGAGTCTTGTGACATGTTATCAGGTATGCTTATCTTCACTTCACAAGCCCGTGTGACATGTTATGTGAAGATAAGGTCGAAATTGTACAGTAGTATATACATTTTTTCAATCTGCAATTAATCTCTTGTCCTCTCGCCATCGTTGTACCACCGGATAATCTATGCTTTAAATGAACAAGATTTAATCAAGAAGACAATGACTATCAGAGGAGAATTTATATTACGGTTTTATCTTCCACCAAGACACCACTGACCTCCAAACGACCCTTCCACACCATAGATAAGGTTAATCCAAAACTGCCATCCGCTGACACCAAAAACAGAAAATGGTGGCGGTCAACTTGACAGTCCCTCTGGGCGCCAGAGGGGTTCTTCCATATTTCACAGAGCCTTCAGGATGTACAAAGATTAACCATGGGTTATAAAAAGTCAAGATTATTAGATTATTGCCGACTGGAAATCCTGAATGTGGGGGTTGCTGGTTAGGGTTGAGGCTCCATACTGGTAGGGGTGGCCGATACCGATACCGATACTGAAATCAAAATCGACCACGTGAACCATGTGGGTCTTGCACATCAGGCAGTGTGTCTACAGTCTTAGTCGTCTTGCCATCTCTCTTTGCTACATTCACACTGCTCCCGTTACTCATTCTCAACCTCGTTTTTTACACTATAATCCCTATAATCTCGTTTACATTTACTACTTGAGTTTTTGTGACTGTTCAAGCATTTTTTGAGCTTAAACTCCGGACCGAGGTCGTGTCAAAACAAAGACCTGAACATCTGTGCACACATCGCACGTCCAGGGTGTCAACACTCTTTCATTGATCAATTAAGAGTTATGACTGTTAACTCCTCTGAAGTATTATTTACACGGTCAGCTCATAGTTTTTTTCAGAGTCCTGCTGGATTGACCACCAAGCGATCTTCCATCAGCCCATTTCACAATAATGCACTCTGACGATGAGTTTCAGAGCGAATGGGATACATTTCTGGAAGATCTTTTTGATCTTTTTGCTGCTGAAAGCACATCAAGATGAAGCGTAGTTTAATATTTCTTTGTTGACCCCTGAGTATGACAACTATCACTGGTTCCAACACCTCGCTAGTGTGACCTTCTACAACTGACATGTCAGTGCTAAAATCGTCGAGGTCAGCAAATCACTGCTACCTACTGTGTCCAAAAGTTAAAACAGTGCTGGATATGCTTTGGGTGAGGAATCAGGAATGTAATGGGCGGCAGAATATCAGCTTATGCATGAACCCATGTAAGGATTGCGGAAAGGTGAGATGTCGGAGACACAATACTAATCCCTGTAGTGGCGGTTTCATGCCGGTCCCCGATTCTTTCCTTTTTCCATCTCCGACCTGCCGGTGCTCAGCGTGACACAGATCAAATATGTGCATTTTTACATTAACAATGTCCAACGAGATACACAACACGCAATATGCTACCATTCGCGAAAATGTCTAAAATTCGGCTTCCAAGTCTCTTCAATTCATGGTCAATCGATTGCGAGAAAAAGTAAAAAGAACACGTACAAGGTTTTGTGGTTCGGGTCGGTAGATCCAAAGTTGGACAAAGTGTACTCTGCGTTACATCACTCGAAAAAATTGGTCTTGCCACACAGTGATATCATCTCCATGAAAGGGAAAGGATTCGAGACATAGTACACTTTGGAGGACCTGAGGGCAATGAGTAATCTATCCATTACAAATTCGATGTATTGATGCATGAGAGTGGCGTTCATGCCCAAGAGATCAGGAGGCATTATTGCTACGAGTTTAGGTCAGGATTCGGTAATTTAGAAAAGGTTGCTATGTACTTGTCCAAAACAGCTTTTCAACAACACAAGCCTGGGTCAGAGTGGAGGCAGGACTGAGGATACACACAATCCAGGGCTCTTGGGGCTGCTGGATGCACAAAAAGTATCTAAAGATATTAGTAAGGATCTAAATAATAAACACATACCTTTTTATGCCCACGAGAGGGCTGTTCAGTGAGCAGACACACAATTCGGCGTGGTAATGGTCGACCTTGAAGACAGAAGTGAAGCTATTGCCATATAAGGCCAATGTTTGTCATTGTTGAATCCTAAGGTATAACTTAAAAATGCTCAGGGTCCTACCTACGAAATCGCTCAGAAAAGGATGAATCCTCGTTGCCTCGGACTCGTAATTGACACAGCATGCGGGAAGCAAACCAGATTCAAGCCTCGTCTCACATTGAGTACACACAGTCAAAAACCTGTCTACCCATCCATGCGGATCCAAAACGTACGAGCCGAGAACCGAATGATCAACTGGAACCATGCCAGCATCTCCATCTCTGATTCGCAACAAGTTGAAATTCAACCTCTCAGACAAGTCCTCGAGGTCTTCTTCCGAGTAACAATGACTCGCTAATGGCTGTCCACAGCGTAAATCATGAGAGCATACTGAGCAAGTCTGGCACCTAGTCCATTTCATGCCATCCCAAAACCTTCTACAGCTATCTAACTTTGTATCAAAGGACACGGGCTGCGGCCAATCCCTGCAAATATTACTGAAATGGTCAGACGATTGGGCAGCAATTTGCATGCACCGATAGATTCGAGGGTCATGTTGTTGTCCTACACATTTGCATATCCTCATCAGAGGGAGAACAGATGCACAGAAATCTCTACTGAACTCATAGTCCATCACATCACAAAGACCCAGATCAGAATCCAGATCAATGTTCGCTTTGTAGCAGTTCAAGATCTCGCCCACGATTTGAAGTGGCATTTCAACGAGTTTCGCCCACCGATCCAGCATCGAACAGCTAAGGGCCTCAATCATTTCAACCATCGGTGCAGATAATAAACACTTTCTTCTTGTAAAGTGCAGCAGCTGGAGAGACTTCTGCAATCTTGGGTATGCAATTTGTCGGAGGCGTGATCCGAATAAATGCGGGTCTAATGCTGACTCAACATCCCTGAAAACTTCAGTGGTTAATTTTACAGTTGAACAATGATAACGATTATCATGCTGAGGATGAACTATCGCAGGAAATAAAATATCACCATACCGAGAAAGGAAAAGGTTAAATATAACGCCATGCTGTCGTCCACGAATGGACTGTACATGGTCAACCCTTTTGAGCAAGACTGGATCCTCTTCAAGCGCGATGTCAGCAGCGAAACACAGAAAGTTAGCCACACCTGTGTCGATAACAGATTTTCGAGAACAGGCCTTCTGTGGAATCAACATACTACTACGAATCGCTTGAACACTAATACCTTCGAATCCATCTTCTAATTCTTCTTGTGAAAGGTACAACCAAGCAGGATTGCACTGAGCAGTACTACAGTTGTACAGTGCAGGGTGAAACTGCTACGATTCAACAGCGCTTACAGTGAGAACCACACGAGCATCTAAAATGGGGTCTTCGATAATGAAAGATCCTTTGATATACACCATGCGACAATGCACCCAATTTGCATAGTGACTGAAACAGCACTCCAACCATAAACATACATCGCACGATGATTTAAACGTGTTTCTGTGGAAGCGAGGATAATACACCGGGTCATAGTACACCGGATAGTCTAAAATACATCAAATTCCACATTGTAATCTGGTGAATCAGCCTCATCCAAGAGACGAGTCTGCCGACATGGTTGCTTATATAAAAACATGTTGCTGGCGCCAAGTGCAAACACCGATAACATGCCGAGCACAAATCTCAATTGAAGCGGATCTGGATACAATTGTTAGCAGCTGTATTCGAAACAGTAGCAAGCATGATGAACTGGCAGGTACACAGGTACATAGGAACCGTTGCCAGTGTCAGAACAATAACAGGTATTCGTGCTCGATAAGCAGCTCCTCACTTTGGCCAACCTTTATAGCAACACATGTGAGACGGCTGAAACACACTTTCAGACGCAAATGTAAGACATCGGGTAGCATCAATGCCAATTGCTCTACATAATGCGGATGAAATGGTGGTACCAACAGGTAAAACATGGAGTAAGACCCACAATGTCAGACATCAGGAAAAACAGGGATCAAATGTTGATCACAGAAGGTGTTGCATGCAAACACAAGCAGGCACCAAATAGCCCCTGCATACACTCTACTAGTGGGTGAGGGCCAACACATTTGCGTGGCAGGTCCGAGTCCTATGTTTTTTTTTTCGTGTTTAATACTATCTAGTTGCTATTTTAATATATATACAAGGTGCCACATTCACGCTCGTCTATAAATAAAATGATCCTGTGTTTTGCCGGATACATCCTGCATGAGGTTTACGTTGACGGTCGTCCCTTCTCTACGCACACCTCTTGCTTGCACTATCCCATCGTTGAACCATACACTGCCATCTAGGTCAATGAATCTAGCGGTGAAATGTCCGTTACCATAGTACACTATGCTGGATAGGCAGTACAACATGGCAGTACCATTGACCTTGATACTTATATTGAGATCAGGTGATACAGTTGTGAAGGCGACTGCGGCATTTAACAAAGGAGGGGCGTACATGTACTTGTGACTTTCCACCACGTCAGACGCACATACACTGCAGGACGCCATGGCTCGGGCAATGGGTCTCGCCTTGCATTTCTCGATAAACTGCTGAAGGGAACGTGTATCGCGTCCCCCAGGCTCCAATACACAACTCATCTTGGAGGACTGCACGATGTTGTGACCATTACTGCAGGTGTAATGTACGGAATCAAACGCAACGGTACCACTGCACCATTTCAACATAACTGCTTCGGCACTCGTCTCCCTCCCAAACATGAAAGAGGTAGGGAATGCTCTGTTAAGACGGCACCTGAAGTAATCCCTTACCTCTTCCAAGGTGTACTGTCTGTTGACATGTCTGGTAAACGATGTCACCAGGATATTCAGCCATGGATTTTTGAAGTCGTGTAATGCGTCCTTATAGCCCTGAGCAGCTGTATGCCACGTGTTGTACAGAATGTAAACAGCTACGTCATAAGCGCAACTGTTGTTCGACCACCGACATCTGATGGGCTGATACGATTGGACTGATTGTCGCAATAACAAAGAAGTGTCTTTGGCGGAACAAGGAGTTGTGGCATTGTTAACAGCTATGCGTTTATTGACCGTGTCCTGCTTCAGATCAAACATATCAGACACTCTCCCTTTCCGCTTTTCGGACGGTTTCATAGGCGTGAAGATACACTTTCCAGATGCTGGAACACTGCTACCGATGATGACCGGTGATGGTACAGGCAATTGGGTGCGTATATTTGGCTTGTGGGTTATAAGGATTTTCGCCCATTCACCCACGCCTAGTGTAGTGTCTGATGACTCAAAAGGGTCCACCTCTGACCATATCAAAGCTCTGTCCATTAGAGGAGGTGAATAATTGTTCCCGACATGTTCGCAGAAGGATTCTATCAGTGCATAACATGTGTTGCCTTGCACCGTCACAGGTACAGACCCATTATATATTTGTGTGGTTATATCGTCGAGTGTTTCAAGCTCTCTAAATTCCTGTCGCAGGTAGCCACTGCATCCTCCTTGAATCTTATGAGCATCGATGGGCGAAGACCTTGTACCATTCAAAGAGGGAAGTATCAGTGTTCCTTCAGCAGTGGTGGTCCTCGACAGTGCAGTATAATATGACTGATGGGACCTGCAGTTATTTAGATCGACTGGATTGAATGGTCTGGTTTTACCTTGTGAACTGTAATCCGTCATGGTAAAATTATGGAGTACCTCTACTTGACTACGACTTATGCGGATATGCGTGTCATCGGGCAGACTGCACGTGATGGTAGATGGCATGTGAAGAAGAGGTACGACATTAATAGGTAGTCCAGGTATATGCACCTCAGTAGGTGGATTAACCAGCGATACGAACAGAACTGATAGCACTCTCTGACCACGGCAACTGATGGTGTCTCGCCAAGAATGTACTGTCGCTTCCTGGCCCTTCGTGATGCACAGTTCGTAGCAGAGTTGACACGAATCATGACAGGCATACCAATGCAAAGGGCGAGTGCAGGGGATATATGCTTGTCATTTTCAGAAGGAGACGCTGCCCATAGAATATCCTGCAAGGACTGCGTGATCTCGGTGCACAAAGATCACATACCCTTACCTGGTACAGTGCAATCTGAAGATTCAGATGAAGACAGTTGATCTTCAGAGTAGAACACGGTCAGAGTCGCCCCAGTCTCTTCTGCAAACCGCGCAGAGGCGAGTCTATTAAATTCATCCTTGTGGACGTTGAGCCCAGTTATAATAGATACATTGTGGAATTGCACATCTGAAATCTTCGGGGCGGTCGATCTACCCGAGACCCGGCTGTTCAGAAACACGATGTTGGATTTAGTGCATGCCTTATACCGCATGTTGGAGAGGACAGTTCTCAACTTTTCGTTGTTGGGAGTCTGCGATGTCTGCCTCATATTTTGACGAAGAATGACAACCGTAGTGACTTGATGCCATATGGCCTTTCCCATGGCCAATTCCTGCGCTTTCTTACTCATGGCGAATAGACCCTCGTTAGGACCATACAAAGAAGCCCATTCAGAACCAATGGCAGGTGGCAGTTGTGCGAAGTCACCAGCAAATATGATGTTCATACCCCTGAAGGGTAATTCAGGGCGATTTGTGCACATGGCGAGATGAGCGCTTATACGATACATATCTACACATGACAACATGGATACCTCATCAAGGAAGATGTAATCCACTCCATCAAGGCGCTCCTTGAACTCTGCCAATGCTTTTTTGGACATAGTCTCGCCATGGCACTCATTTATACCAAACATGAAGTGATAAGTTGAACCTTTGACTAAAGCAGCAGCAGTTCCAGTGGGTGCCACAACAACGAGGTGCCTGCTTTCCCCTTGATGTTTGAAATATGCAGTCAAAGCGTTGAGTACATGTGTCTTCCTGGTACTGCCCATCCCACCTACATACATAGTCAACTGGTCTGCGGCAGGGTTATCGGCATGTTGAGTGACGATCCTAAATGCGCGCTGCTGTTCCTCGTTGAGTACATATTCTTCTTCAACCCATGACACAACCAATTCCTCTGTGTCGTCGTGCTGTGAACACACGAGATGGCGCTTTTGAACAACTTCAACCTGGTCAATATAATGCTGGGAACGCTTTGGCTTACTCTGCTGCACGGCCACATCTTGTGTCCGACGTGACTCCAATAGGTTAGCCTTTGTTCTGTCAACCGCAGCCTTCCAATCGGACAGACTTCTGTTGGCCACTTGTTCTGACAGGGGTTCATTATGTTTGATAGAGGCAATACGTGGGTCCGCAGCAGACCATTTGCACCCGGTAGGTCCCATCAGGTTACGAATGACCACGGCCTGTCATTCTCGCATCTTATGGCGGCGACCATGTTTATTTTTGTTACTCAAAAGATCAGAATCGATCCCATATTCCATCATGTCTTCCAGCACTAGTTGCTGGTCCCCGTCAGCTGTGAGTTCAAGGTAGGTATTGCCATCCATCCACGCTGGAATTTCAGCCTCTGCTTCTTGTATTAATTCAGCCCTGTAGTCATCCCTTGCATCTAGGCACTCGTACCCAAGGTTTAAATTCACTATAATACACAAATGGGTTTCGGAAAAAGAGTATGCTTCGAATGCAGCATCCCATGTAGTATCTTTGTCTGCCTTCAGATCCGCGCCCATTCTCCAAGGACGGAACAGTACAAGCATTGAAGCACAGTAATATTCCCTATCACCCCTGTCCTTTCTGGGCAGCATACCACCAACAAAGTTGGGTACCTTTCTATCCTTATTGGGGCTCACACGTATGTGATGAGAGTTGTGTAAAGGATGTCCCCAGGAGAAGTTGTATCTGTGGTATTTACCTTTTTTCTTCTTTTTCACTTGTTGGCCAGTGATGTCGGTATCGGTATCCGGGTCCGTATCATGAGGGATATACTTCACTCTGCTGCTCCTGTCAGATGTGATGGGATCCAGGTCTGTGTGGTCACCATAGTCAAGAGGCACGTCATTGTTGTGATCGGATGGGACAATGAAACTGTCTAAGGAATCCGTGTCTTCATCACTGACTTGTTGGACAGGCTCGTCATCGCAAGAATCGCCTCAATCTTCTAGGTCATTGTCAAAGTCACTCAATTTGATAGGTTCGTTGCTGTTGTCCTTCTTGGACTTGGTAGACGTTGATTTGTTCGACACACACTCACACAGACTAATCCAGTCATAGAGGCTCAAATCCTCCAGCTGTGTCAGACGATGGATATAGTCTTCAACGGGCGATATTCCAATGACATTGTCCCGACCTTTCTTCAAAGTAATTTTGACATCATCGAGAGACTCTCCATCTACCTTCCAATAGTTGTGCACTTCAGCTACAAAGGACTTCCAATAGAACATTGCAAATACTCTATTTGTATAATGGTCAGGTAGTCCAAGGAGATAGGTACAGATCATAGGTGAGCCCAATTTGGTTTTTGCACCAAGCACGTTAACCATTTGTGTCATAAGTTTTCTGGCGCGATCTTTACGACAGCGTTGAGGGTCGTCGGGCTGATTGCAACTATGCTGGAATATAGATCGAATACAATCGAATATAGTGTGAGTCTTCAGACCTGGTTTGGTGATATAGTCTGTAACGTATATCAATACAGCCTTTATTGCAGTGCCAGAACGGAGAGAGGTGACATCTGTGTTACAGCGGAAGATATAACTGATGAGGGACGTGTATGTATTTATCCATTGCTCAGACTTCTTCAAGTTTATATGACCATTGTCGTCTACATTACTAGTTTCCACGATCTTATGAGGGAACCGGGCTTTGCATCGTTTCCACTTGTTGTCCTTGCATCCTTTTGCATTCGCGTTGCCTTTCAAAGTCCCATCTGGCCAAGTGTTGCTATGGCACGAATGTATGTTGCATTTATTCACTATCATATCAACAATCTTCTTGAAGGAGAACCACCATGAATCGGTAGAGTCGCCTCTCGCACATGCATCACACCTGTCAACATCACAGTGAGGGGGAGGAGAATCTGGCAGCACCTCTGTAAGATCATGGTAGCCAGGTTGTAGCGTCGCAGCATGTCACATATCGGAGACAGAAGCTTGGGGTCCAGTTAAATAGTTGCCCTTATGCACTGACTCCAAGTAAGCAATCAGCTCTTGGTGAAAGATAGAGTCACCAGCGAGGAGCCTATCTTTGACCTGCTGTGGGCTAAGACTGTTGTATAACCATATGATCATATGAATATGCAAGGTTAAACAACCTTGTTGCTCGACCGTGCCGTAATATGCCGCAGTGTCACCAAACAAACCAGACAATGTGACATCTCCAGGCCGGAGGACATGCTGGATAAATAAGTTGACCATGAAGTTGAAGAACCATGCAGCGGCAACAGGGTTGCTGGTTACGGCACACACATGGTCTCATTCTTCCAGCAGAACTGGATCGAATTCAACTGTATTTCCCGCCTAATATACACATATAGGATGACTGTGGTCGGAAGGTGCCATGGTAAAATACCACGAAGGGGCGCCTTCGGCAGCCATTAGAGAGTATGCCTCGTTATGCATATACTTCTTGGAAGTCAATGAACCCTGTACTTTATAAGCGATGTGATCAAGATCATTGATAAGTTGGAAACAGTCCTTCTCCGCAGGTGTTGCAGGCACGACTGTCTCCCCTGCTCTCATTCTATCCGATAATGCTTCCAGTACCTTATCGTCAACCCGCAACAGCCTCTCGGATATGTCAAAAAACTTATCCTTGGAAGCAAAGAGAAACCCACCCATGGTACTAGCCTTTATCTGTTTGTGACTGAATGCCATGAAGGGAAAAGCAACATCTGTCTGAAACCGTTTATCATGATACATGAGCAACCACTTCTTATGTGCCTTATCTGATAGGTCTGTGGTGCCTACACCGCCCAAGCCATACAGAAACAGCCACAGGAACATGGAAGGGTACAAGGTTGGATTATTATAGATAGATTCAGGAGACTCTGCGTGACCAACTGCGAGAACGCCACGATTAGCTTTAAAGTGTCGGGCAGCCATAGTCTTTTGTGTCTTGATAGGAAGGGTGTCGAGACGTTCTCCAACCAACCCGTGCATGACAACAGGACAGGGACCGTGAGTAGTACCATCTGCATCATCACTATCAAACACACTGGTTCCTTTGGGGACTTTATTACTCTGTCGATCCTTATAAACGACAGTGACAGGTGCTTGTCCGTCAGTGTACATCGTGAGATTTTCCATTGACACTTCAACGTCCTGATAGTCACAGTGGTTAAGCCTCAGCCATTCCAAAGATTCTATGATGTTTTTATGCCTCACCAACAACAGAGTACATTTCATGTCGGCTTCCGTAGGGGAGGATGGTCCGGTGAAAATGACTGCCAGAACTTCGTCAAGTTCATCCTTAGGAGGAGGCAATACTGAATATACCTTGGACACGGGAGACTCAAACACGACGACGTGGGATATCATTTTCCAGGAGCCGAGAGTGGGATGGGCAGACAGTGCAACCTGAATGAAGCAACAACTATGGCGGACATGAGACACGAGGAGACGTTCCATGAAAGACAGATGAGAGAGTACCTCAGGCACTTCCCCAACCCATAAATCATGTGCAAGAGCATGTTTAGGGACGATACCTTTATGCACTGATGCTCTGCATGGCAGACAGATGAGATCTGTAGTTTGATCAACAACTGGACCACCCAGTGACACGATAGGGTCTGTGGCCATTAATCTCTCCTTTCACGTGGCACCGTCATTTTCAAGGATAGAAAAGAAACGGGAAACATGACAGGCGTTGCTCAAATGTTGAAGTGGCTTGAGTTGGCCACAGACAGTACATCCTGCTTCTTTAAATATGTTGGGTTGCATAGCATCGACACAGGATTGGACAATAGAAGCCTCTCATGCACTGTCCAACACGGGAGGTGGGAACTGTGCCGGATGGGGGATCGGTGCAGATGAATTGATGGCTAGGATGTCAGGCACAGTAGACTTGCATGTGGCAGGAGCGTCAAATATAGGTATCTGTCTAAACAATGTAACGTGCGTGTTGCATGCTGTACAGTGGTGGGTTACAAGAGTTTCAACCATCAGCTGTTTTGACGCCTGAGTAGTAAGTCCAGTGTCGTGTATCTTGACGAGGGTGCGGAGATCGTTTAGTGGTATACTTGAGGCAATGACACCGATAGGAACATGTACGGCAACAAAAGTGTCATCAGCCAGGAGAGTACTAGTTTTTACTACGTGACTGTGAAATCTGTACTGCATGGAAGGTGCGAGACCGGAAGGAGCAGATTTGCCATCAGCAACACTCATATAAGGGGAGATCACTTCATGCGATGATGAGCCTCCAGGCTCTGTACGCTCAGAATTCACGGGTTTTGTGTTATGGCCGGGCTCAGGAATAACAATACAAGGCGATCGTAGGCTGTCTCGCGTTCGGGCAGTCACCTACGATACCGTTGATTGTCACAGTGGAGCGTGGATAACGTCTTAGACTCTCGGCAAGCGGGGGGAGTAAGGTCCGGGTAGGATTAACTTAGCTTGAAGCTAGGGTATGAAGCTGAGAGCTGTGCTACTTATATATGTTATATGGAATCTAAATATAGTATCGTCTGCGGCTTCGCAAGAAGTTCTGGGGATGAGGGTTGGGGTTTCCAGCCAAGATGCCGTGGTGCCGAGGTGCCATGCAGTGCTGAGGTGCCAGATAAGGAAAAATGTGAAAAATCGTAACATCACCCCCTTGTTAAGGCAGGTGTCCCGACTGCCCGTATGGCTCCCTGTCGTTCTTCAAATTCTGCGATCGCTCCTTGCACGTGTTGCATGTCCTCCTTGCGTACCCAAGAGTTATGCTCTCGAGTCCATCCCTTCCATTTTACGAAATAATCATGCGTTGTTCGTGATTTTTGGCCACGTCGTCCGCATATTTGTCTTGGTTGAATGTTGAGAACCTCCTCGACTTCATATTCCTCTTCGTCCTCAATGAGGTCGGGTGGTGGTGGAGGTGGCTGCTGCTGATTTGGGAATGATGGTGATGTGTATGGCGTTAGGAGTTTTTTGTTGAAGCGTGGGTGTATCTTCCAGTGCGGGGGTAGTTTAAGCTTGAACGCACTGGCCCCTGCCTTTTCAGTGATAAGGAATGGTCCCACTCTTTTATCGTCTAACTTCTTTTTGGGTTGTGGAAGGTGCAAATTGGTTGCGTCAAGCCACACGCGATCGCCGACTTGGTATAGATGGGAGTCGCGCTTCCTTTTGTCATATTGGCTCTTCATCTTCTCCGCGGCCTTGTCAAGGGCGGATTTAGTCTCAGTGTGGATTTGGGCCATTTTCTTTGCGAAGTCTTCTGCTGTGGGATTGGAAAGGGGTATCGTATGCCGGGAGTCGGGGAGTGTATGCGGGTTTCTTCCGTAGAGTACCATAAATGGGCTCTTGTTGGTAGCGCTGTGAATGCGGTTATTATGCGCAAATTTGGCCAATGGGAGCCAATCGCTCCAGTCGTTTTGTCGATGGTTTACGAATATCCGCAGGTATTTAATGATTTCCTGGTTTACTCGCTCCGTTTGGCCATCCGTCTGTGGGTGAAAGGCCGTGGATGCATTTGGCGTGATATCGAGGAGTCGGTACAGTTCCTTCATGAACTTGGAAACAAACTGCGGCCCTCGGTCGGATATTACGACTTGTGGCATTCCGTGGTGCACGTACACGTGATCGCATAATAGCTGTGCCCATCCTTCACGGAGAGCTCTGTGTTGCATGCAATAGGGATGATGGCCTTTGAGAACCTGTCCATGACTACTAGCATAGCGTCGTGGCCATTGGAGTCAGGGAGTCCGGTGACCATGTCGACTGATATGTGTGTCCATGGGCCCACCGGTACTTTGTTAAGATATAGGGGTGCAGCTTTCGTATGAGTGTCGGCCTTCGTCCGTTGGCACATCTCGCAGCCTTTTACATATGCCTCAACGTCCTTCCTTAACTTCGGCCACCAGTAGTCTCGCAGGACTAGCTCTCTTGTTTTCTCTATTCCTGGGTGTCCGGCCATGACATGATCGTGGTATTGAGCGATAATGTCTCCCCATAACGACTTCTTGCGGGGAACGTAGATCCTTCCATCATAATAAAGAAGCGCACCCTGACGGGTGATCCCTCGCTCATGGGCTAGGGATGTCGCAATCCTGTCATCCCACAATTCCTCTCTTCGGGTTGCTTCTTTGACTGTTTGCTGCGTTTCTGTCAAGGTGGGCATGATCAATGCTCGGAAGTGGGTGGTGTCGAGGACGACAACATCATCATTATCCTTGGTCCCTTGATTGTGGTCCGCTCGACGAGAGAGTAGGTCAGCCTTCACGTTTTGTGTGCCGGGTTTGTGGAAGAGCTTGAAATGGTATTCGGCGAGCTCCGTGACCCACCAAGCTTGTCTCCGGTTCAGTTTTTGTGGGAGTCGGAAGTATTGAAGGTTTTGGTGATCTGTCCAGATTTCTATGTCGTGTTTGGCGCCCATGAGATAATGTCGCCATTCAGAAAGGGCCAGCATTATGGCTAGGAGTTCTTTGTCATAGATTTTGTAATTCCGCTCTGCGGCGCTGAGGGATTTGGACATAAAGGCTACTGGGCGCCACACCCCGCCTTGCTTCTGACTGAGCACGGCGCCTACTGCTCCCTTGCTTGAATCCGCCTCTACTCGGAATGGTTCGACATCGTTCGGAATGGTGAGGATGACGTCCTCGGCCATCCGATGTTTCAGCTCTTCGAATGTGGTCTGCTGGGCGGGACCCCATGACCATTCCACATTTCCCGTTAACTGGGTTAGCGGCTTCACCACCTTCGAATACATCTTGATGAATTTTCGGTAGAAGTTGGTAAAACCAAGGAACGACTGAAGCTCCTTTTTCTTTGTGGGCGTAGGCCAGTTGGTGATTCCTGCGATTTTGACTGGGTCCATACGGACGGAGTTTTTGCTGATGATGACGCCGAGGTATTCAGTTTCCAAGACTTCGAATTCGCACTTTTCCGCTTTAAGGAAAAGCTTGTTTTCCCGTAGTCGCTGAAGAACGTGTCGTACAATGCTTCGGTGCTCTCCCAAGTCCCAGGAGAAGATTAGGATGTCGTTGAGGTAGATGGTCACCTTTCCCCCAGCGATCAGGTCCTTAAAGATGTCATTCATCATCCATTGGAAGGTAGCAGGTGAATTGGTGAGTCCAAAAAACATGACGGTGGGCTCGAATAGTCCTCGGTTGGTGCGAAAGGTGGCCTTCTCCTCATCGCCCTCCTTGATCCGGATGTTATTATATCCCCAATGGACGTCGAGTTTTGTGAAGTATTTGGCGCCATGGAGTTTGTCGATCAGTTCTCCGATCAGAGGGAGGGGATACCGGTTCTTGATTGTCATTTTATTGAGTTTCCGGTAGTCCTGGACCGGTTGTAACGTGCCATCCTTCTTTTTAACAAAGAAGAAGGGGGATGTGAAAGGCGACTTGGAGGGACAAATGCGACCCGACTCCAAGTTTTCGTCGAGGAACTTGTCTAATTGTTCCTGTTCATTTCGATTCAGGGGGTACACCTTACAGTCTAAGGTGGACTTGGCATTTGGGATTAGCTCAATAGCGTGATCCCAAGGTTTGCGGTCGGGTAAAACGTCAAAGTTATCTTTTTCGAACAGGTCTCGGAATGATTGATAGTGGTCAGGCACTAGGTCCTCAAACGATCGTTTTGGTTTCTCCTCATGGGCTTTGGCGGCCAGATCGTTGGCGTGATGCATCGCCCAGATGATCAACTCCTCTTCCATTCGTACCGCCAATATGGATTCCCCTTCCTCAAGCTCGTCCCACTGATTGTCGGGGTCTGCGTCCGGGAGGTGGAATGGGTTGGTGACACAGTCACATCTCCTGAAAAGGACGTTCCCCGTCTTCCAGTTGACACTGGGATTGTGCTTCTTGAGCCAATCATGTCCCAGATACACGTCTCTCTTCCCGAGGTTGGTAACGGTGAGGTCAATCTGCTCCCTGTGGTTGCCGATGGTCAGGCAAAGTTCCACAAATTCAGTGACGTCCCCATCCGCATTGCGGGTTCCATCCACATTGTACACAGGGATGGGGACCTGAACCTTTCGGGTATCTAGCCCATGTCTCTCCACGTAGTCACGGTTGATCGTGCTCCCGGTACATTCACTGTCAGTAGAGCCTTCGTGGCAAGGACCTTTCGTCCCGTACAAGGCTCCAAAGTGATGGGTAACATGAGGTCGCTGGTCCCTCCCCGGATGTATCGAATTGGTTCTTGTAGCTCGCGTAGCTGTTCCACGGCATCCTCCCAATCTTCCGTTCATAGTTGTTTCAACAATTCCAGGGTGAGTTCCCCCAAGCGAGGCCCCGGTACCCAAAGTCCTAGCCTTGACCGAGCTCCGTCGTCGGTCTGGGTTTGTCGTACCCACTGGAGGGTCCAGTCGACGCCGAAGGGTTTCAGCCACCCTACGGGTCCTGTCCTCCGAGGGGTGTTAGGGTTAACGGATGGAGCGGGCAAGGAAGGAGTAGGAAGACCAACTGGGCTCCCTCTCGCTTTCCATTGCCAATACGAGGTGTCATCCTCCTCGTCGGGTATTTCTACCAGTGTCACTATGTTAGGCCCCCTCTTTACCGCCTGGGCGCTAGCGGAGTTCCCCTGTTCATCAGCTGCACGGTATTCTCGCGGGTCCCTTCCCCGAGAGTCGCATCTTGATCCTGTGTCGAAGAGGTGGGAGTTATGTACCCCAGAGGTGGTGCATGGTCCTTGAGCACCGGTCCCGACTTTAACTCTTGAATCGGTGTTACCCGCTACCTCTGGCTCGCCCGAGCACTCACTGCCCAGCAGCCCCTCTTTATCTGTAAAATTTCCAGGCAGGTGCCCTGCACAGCCTACACCCTTGGGAGGAGGCGGCATGACGTTGCCAGCTCTCCCCTGGTTTCCGTCCCAGGGGTTTACTCCGGTCAGGTTTCGGGTTGCCTCATCGGGTCGTGGGGATTCCCCTCGCCCTGCCCCATCCGGTCGGGCCTCTTCCCGAGGTCTGGGAAGCTAGCGAATGCCCGCCGTTATGATGGGTGCCACCATGGTGAGCGACTTGTTGTCCGATCCGTTCACTCGTGGTGAGCTACTTGGCGAACGTTTAGCCGGTTGCGCAGTCCTGGGGTCGGCGCCCCGTTCATCTAAAGACTGTAAGAGTTCGTATCGGTTAGCTGATTCTGAAACCGGGTGCGTAGGGAAGTCGGTATGTTGGCGCATTGGCCATGTATTTTGTAAGAAATTTGAAGTCGCGTAAGTAACCAGCCCCGCACATGGGGACCGGGGTATATCCGAATGCTCAGTAAGTAAATTGTCTGCATGTAAATTGGTAGTAAAAGACCGTCCAGCAGAAAGGGAACGTGCACCAGGGGGAGTCTGGGTCGTCGTGGGTGAATCAGAACCTGGACGACCTACTCTTTTACCTCCGTCGTTGTTGCGAGTGGCTCCGGTGCCGCTTCTACAGCGCGCACCTCCCGTTTCTCACCCTTGAGGGGACAATCCTTGCTAAGGTGTCCCCGCTTGTCGCATCTAAAACATCTCCCTTCATGACGCTGTTTGGCTTTCTTAGCGTCGATATCCATGGGCTGTCCCTGCCCCCGAAAGTGGTGGTGGTGACGGGAACCCATCGTCCTGCTCCGTCGCGAGCTTTGCTGTCTGTCAGGGGCTTGGTTGGGGCTGTCGGCGCATCTTTCTTGGGAGTCGTTGGCTTGTTTGCCTCCTTGGCCTTCTTATCCGGGTAGCGCTCCACCCCTTGGGTCTGCTCGAAGACCCGCTGCTTTTGCTTCTCTTCGTACATTAGGGTTATTCAGCATTTCCATTCGACATAGGTGCAAGGAATTCCGAACCCGATACTGGCGATGATGGCCCCGTAAGATGGGGGAATCCCTTTTTGGACCGCATTGACCAAAACCCCCCTTTCGCTTTGGTCCACTAGGCGGTTGGCTAGCTTGGCCTCCCGCTCCATTCGTCGGAAGAAGACATGGGCGGGATCACTGCCCATCTTGATTTTGCCCATTTTCTTTTCATGGACCAGTTCGATGGCGGGGTCACGGAACTCTTCGCGGAAATCGCTAATGAAGTCCTCCCAAGAGGGATAGCGATATCGGGGTCCCGCCTCGTAGTCAGCGGTTTCTTCAGGCGTGGATGGTAGGGGTGGTTCAGGCGGGACGTACCAATAGTCGTCCCGGATGTGGACCCACCATGCTTCGGCTTCTTCTTCGAGAAGCGAGGTAGCGAATCCTACCATAAGGGACGGCATTCCCTGGTAGTGATATCGGAAGGTTTCGAAGTACTGTACGCAGTCCCCTAGGAATCGTTCGATATCGTCGTGTGCGCCTTTGAACGGTGCAGGAAGTTTTCGTAACACGGGTTTGATTCCCGTGATGGGAGGTAAGTTGTCGGCGTCCCAAGTACCGACAGGTCCTTGGGCGATGGGGCTATAATCGGGGGTCGGGGGACAGAAAACTGATCCCGATTCGGGCCAGGGAGAGGGGCTCTCCCTCGTCCGACTGGAGGTGCCTGCCTGGCATTCGTCAGGTCCTCTTGTAGTCATGTATTCTCATCGCGCAAAAGCGCGTACATCTGTTCCATGCGTTCGATCCATTCTTCTGCCGTTTCTCCCCCTCCTGGTTGCGCTCCATCTCTTTCTCCCAAGTCCATTCCGCCATTATCATTGTCGCCCCCTGCTAGAAGATGACTGGTCCCCCTGCCATGATACTCGCCTCGTCATCTCCAGTCCTGGACTGGTTTCCCAGGTGGTGAGTCTGGCAGAGGACCGACCCGAATCAAGTCGGGTGGATCGACGGGGGTCGCCGGGGGTTCGTGGGCTGTCGAGGTCGGGGCGGTCGCCCTGGAGTCTTGCCAGGGGAAGAAGGACTCGCTCCAGTTCAGCCTGTTCGCCGGCTGTTCGGGGCCTAATCTCCTGTACCCAGGACCCGGCAACGGGCAGGTACTCGGTCCTATTCCTGTTGGCAAAGATACGGGTGGCGACAGTCTGGGCTCGTCCCAGTCGAGGAAGCGGATCCCCTCAATTAATGGCGAGGTAGACATCCATCTCCTCGCGAAGGGGGGTATGCCAGCCTCCCCTTCGTTCGAGATCCTGCCACCTGATCTCCCATGCCTCAGCCCTGGCTGGTCCGAGGATCTCAAAGTCGATGGGCGAAAGAGAAGGCCAGTCGTAGTCGGGGCCGTGAGGGTTAAGGGGGTTGTCATCGCTTCTGGGTCGGGGAGGCCCCGCGATCGTGGGTTCTGGGGAATCGGAACATGGATTGCTGGCGGGGTGAAGTACTCCATGCTCATCGATGATGACGAGGGGGATGCTACCGTCGGAGTCATCACTGTCGACCTCGATGGGCCAACGGGTGTTTCCTCTGGGCTCCGCAACGGAGATCGGGACATTGCACGGGGGTCCAGTGTGAGCTCACTGGGGAAGGGCCCGAATAGGTTGTCGGGTGTTTCAGGAGTATGGGGGAGGATCGGAGAGGTCCTCAATCCGTAAGTCCCCTGCCGTGTCGTGAGTCGCGTGGGCGGGTTCAGGGGTACTGGGTAGTTCTGCTGGGGGGGCCGTGGCAGCCTCCCTATTCTCGAAGAATTCCATGTTGGATTCGAAGTAGACTGTGGTGGTCCGGTTGTTCCTCTCCCTAGCCTGGGTGGCACGGAGTCCCGGCCGGACGGTTGTGGGGTTGAGCCGGGGAAGTTCGACATAGTGTCGGGGAATTGGTGGGGGTGCTGGTACCACGAGCACTCCTCTTCGACGGAGGGATGCCCGGATCTGTTCGCTGAATGCGAGTACTAGGGCTGCGGTGAGCAGGCAAAGGAGGGTGGCAGCGACAAGTGTGGTTCCTATTTCGATAGTTTGTTTTTTGGTCAGGTCGGGGGTCATCGATCTCGCTGTTGGGGTCGTTCGATGTCCTGAAGGAGCTGGGAGAGTTGGTAGAGGAGGAATTTGAGGAGGAGGAGGGCGACAAGGTTTAGAATGACGAGTCGCAGGGTGTCAATCGAGGTTGTCGGCGTAGTCGTCGTATCCGCAGTAGTCGTAGGAATGCTTGTCGTCATACTTTGCGGGGCGAGGGTCCTCACTTCATCATCTGCCACCCCTTCTTCTTTTCCTGATCCTTTTGGTCGGTTTGGGGCATCCTCCCTCCTGGTTTTTCTGGTCGGGGTTCTTTTGTCGCTGAGGGAATCTGGCGGGCATGAAAAACCTCCTCGGTGTACGGGGAGAGGTTGTAGTAGAAAGCTTCGAGCTAATTGTTATGGCCAGGCTCAGGAATAACAATACAAGGCGATCGTAGGCTGTCTCGCGTTCGGGCAGTCACCTACGATACCGTTGATTGTCACAGTGGAGCGTGGATAACGTCTTAGACTCTCGGCAAGCAGGGGGAGTAAGGTCCGGGTAGGATTAACTTAGCTCGAAGCTAGGGTACAAAGCTGAGAGCTGTGCTACTTATATATGTTATATGGAATCTAAATATAGTATCGTCTGCGGCTTCGCAAGAAGTTCTGGGGATGAGGGTTGGGGTTTCCAGCTGAGATGCTGTGGTGCCGAGGTGCCGTGCAGTGCCGAGGTGCCGGATAAGGAAAAATGTGAAAAATCATAACATTTTGCCTGCTAATTAACGCTACTGTCCCTTCAACGGACTTTCAGCAAATCAATGATTGCACACACACTGATACCACTTTCATCCTATGGCAACCACTCCTTACGTGCTTTGTTATCCATCCCATCTTGCCACGCATCATAATTGCTGTACTTCATCATGGCAAGGCACCTTCAATCGACAATCATCCCAATACGGAATTGACGCATCACTCAGAAGCACCTAGTTGACACGCTCATTGATCACTTAATGAAAATGACGTGATTGATGCGAGTACCCTCCCAGCTACGACAATAGCAGCTATGGCAACTACAGACCGTGTTTACTAAGGCTGTTACTTCGCCAAGGCTTCAAGAAAACGTTACCCCACGTGTACTCCTCAGCACAACGACTATTGCTCAACTAATCCGCAGCTAAACAGCACCTAACGATCCGTGCATCGCTCAATGACCCCATATGGTTCGCATCCATATGCGGCAACGTCGACGGGTTGCTGTTACTTTAGAAGACCAAGGACTATATGTTTCCTATGACTTTTTACAAAGCCAAGGCCTTACAGCCTTACTAAGTCTCGCATATTTACTCTATTTATAAATTTGTACTTGTAGTATAAAAACTAGCTAGAAAACGTAGTTAGAGAGCAGTTCATCTCCAGTTGGCCCCAGACTACGTCAATTATCGTCATGCTCTAGTCTATCACCAGTAAACCACGTCTATTCACCGTTCTATGGCAATATACCGTTTGCACCAGCATATTCTTGATCGCATGTCGACTCTTGAGCTCACCAGAGTTATTCCACAGTTTTTAACTGTGAAGGGTCCTTTGCTACGCGCTCTTCACTCTTAACACTATTGGTGCACGCTCATACTGTGCCATTATGTGATCGCCATGCCATACCTTGTCCCCATTATCTTTTATAGGCCGTCATCGTTTCACTTTCACACCATTGGAGTTTTTACAGTTTCACTTTTGCCATCGTTATCGTCGCCCACTTGGGTAGTCTCAGAGCAGACTTAGGATCAGTTTCAGCCAGTTTTCATATAGTATCAGTCCCTCGAGTGGACTTGAAGGTTAGTTTGACATAGGATAGGATCATTTCAGTACCAGACAAGTTTCAACATCAACTCAGCACCATCGCATCGTATAGGACCAGTATCGCCACCAGTTTTCGTAGTTCCACGTTTTCTCTTGCCAGCACACCCTCAGCACCTCATTCCACGTTTATTTCACCACTCGCAGTTCTCACACCGTTTTTCATCGCCTCACTCACCCATAGACTATTGCCGACCATTTAGTCTATTCTCCATCGTTCACCCTGGTCCAATTATTGTTGAGCGACATTTTCTAGTCTCGCAGCATGTTTTCTCATATAGATTCGTGGTATTCACGTCATACCTGTTTTCGTTCCCTCTCATTTCGAGAGAACCCTACCAGCTTGAAGCCATAGCATTTAGTACTCGACTACCAAGCAGTACTACTTCGCAGACTTAAAGTCGCAGTGTATCCTTGCATATAGAGGAATTGTTCTACTGCACGGAGGTGCCCCGAACCACTCGCACACATGATTGCCTTGATTGCCGTGCCACTACATTAATTAACCAAGCTCATTCCGAGTTGGTGTTGCCGTTGCCATGGAAGTCTTAGGCCCATCAGCGACACAAAGAGATGGGCACCACGGCCCCCACCAACGTTATAACACGTACGAGACAGTATGGGGTTGCTCCGATCAATATTCTGAACTAGGAGAACACGAGACCACACATACTCAACGAATTCGATTGCAAGAGTGTATGACATTCGCAATAGATCGACGGATACGCAGGAGACAGTGGGAATACCCAACTGATGAAGTAGATTTGGAAAACATATCAAGAGATGTGGATAGAAGCAACACAATATCCACCTGACCCGGCAGCAAGAAGCAGACAACACATGCCAAAAAACCTGATGTGGGCGATCAAGAACATAGAACCCTCATGGGTGGGCAATAGCATCAGCTGTGCCAGTGCGCTTGATGAGCAATGCGATGACTGTAAAGAAGGAAGGAAGAAGTTTAGGTACAATGCAGATGTATGTGAGAACTAACCTATACGCGAATAACAGAGCAAAAGCACACAGCTAAGAGCGATGTGACAGGCCAAGGGGAGTATTAGGGCCACTGATCCAGATGCTACACAATCCCGTCAGTCAGTACATATATCATAAGATATGCAAATTATGAACATACCAATGAACACTGGAATAGGGAAGAAGGCGACAACACATCGAGTGTGTGGTACAAGCAATCAAACAAATATCGATAACTAAGGACCATGAGCATAAATCTGGAGTAGCCGAGAACAAACTTACAGTCGATTCCCAGTAACCTAAGAGAGCATAAAAGAGCGAGACCAGAAACACGACAACCCATGTAGCGGATAGACGCATGGGAGGAGTATGCAGAGTCAGCAATATTCAGATACACCGTAATAGGGAGAGAGGAAGATGGGAAGGCTGACGAAGGCATGATAATTTCAGCAGCGCCCCAATATTTGGCAGGCAAACAAAGCAATATTTATTTTCAATAAAATGAGATAGATATCTAAATTTTATATAAGGGGAAAAGGTAATTAAATTTTTAAAAAATAAAACAAAGAATACACCCCTGACGTAAGGGGCATAAAACCGATTTTGGTATATACAGTGTTTATATATAAACAATATGAAGATTGTCCACCTTTACAAGAGCCAAAGGGCAGGTCTTCAACTTTTCGAGCACATCAACCACAACCACTGCCGACAAATCTTCAGCAAGAAAGTGGCCTGCCAGGGATAATGTGATCTGGAAAACACCACAGAAATTGTGACCTGAATTAGCATCGGTAGCTGCAAGAACCTGCAAAATAGATGTCAAGGAGAAAGCGGCACGCAGGTAAGGCAATCGATTGGTGCGATAGTAAACAACGAGGTCAAATGTTGAGCATGGGTCGGATCTGTGCTCGGACGACCAAGAAGAGCATGTGAGGAGTATGGAATGGAGATCAACAACGTTGACCTCTACTCGGAGACGGGTCAGGTTAGGTAACCTGCTGAGAGAGAATGCGTGCGTGTCATTGGGATGTTTTGCAACAGCTGAGAATACCATCACATCAGCACAAGACGTCTATGGCAAAAGGCAGGAGCAATACTTATGAAAGGATAGTCTCAGTGTTGTCAGATTAGAGCCAGCCCACTGAACGATCGAAGGAAACATGTACGCAACATTAGGACTGAAGCGAGTGTCGAGCTCTTCCAAGTTGTTCATGTGAAGACGATACGGGTAGACCTCTGACAGGAGAAGAAACACCTTTATGCTCAAGCCTTCACTCGACAGAGGGAATAGCTGCAGCAGTAGCGGAGGTGTACCGCATTCGTTGACTATAGATGATAGGATGGGGCCAACCTCATCCGGAAAATCGATAACAAGTCTACGCAGACTGGGAGGAGTGACAGACAGGATCAAACCCTGTAAGATGTTGGTGATACCTCGCTCTGACCTCCAGAACTTAAGTCTGGCATCTGTGAGGGAACGAGGAGGTGTCTAACACGACAGAACGAAATAAAATAGGATAAAATGAAAATAAGCAGACACATTAGGTCAGTCAGAAGGTTGTTCAGAAAGAACAGAGATTATTTACAATATGACCATAATGAATGGAACGCAGAGTCAAGGAATGAATATGTTTGCACAGGGACAGCATGGTCTCAACGCAGTGACCTCGAAGTGAACAGCATTCCAGGTTCACCAACATGACAGCACATGGTGGGATGTATGGATACCAGATCACAGGAAAATGGCGTACAGAGGAATGGGTACAGCTGACTGTGACAGACTGGATGTGGGAGAGGACAAGATAGAATGAAGGGGCCATGAAGCATGGCCAATTGTGGTAGGTGACACCACGCACCCATAACGCAAACCGGCTTCGACGCGCACCATGCAATAATAGCAGCTCGGACATGAATGCATATGCCTCGGCCTCCCAGCGCTTATTGGGAGTATCGAACTTGGCTTGCCAATGTGCTCGCATCTGGAACACAATTTTCGAATGGGTGTACCGACTCGATGCAAAACACCAGTCCTGGCTCACACAACACATGACAAGCAAAGTGTCATGAGATGTCACCGCAAAGACAAGTTCCAGAAGTTCCAGAGGGATGTCACTGGGCTGACAAGGACTAATGACGTCGACATGGAATGATCATGTGCGAGGGATAGTTGAAGAAGTGGTAACGGCCCAAGGGTGACGCAGCTCGAACAGACGGATGAAGTCCAGCATGGAAGAGTAGAGCCACCCACCCTCATCGGTAGACAATAGAGAAAGCAAGGACAACTGGTAACGGAAATAAGGGTGAGATCCTAGCAGAACATCAGATGCAGACAGGTAATTGATACTTTTTAGACATACCATCGTCGTAGGCAGCGACTACATCGGACAGATGTAGGCCGTACTCCGCATATGCAACCAAGTCGAGAATGTCTTGATAAACGGACACATTGAACTGTACAAAATGATCGTTAAGACCGCAATGTAGGGAAAAGGAGTTCAACGTACAGGTTGGGGGGAGGCAAGGATGTACTCATCTTCTGTTATATCCATGACAATCGAAGGAAGATAGCAGCTGCGAAGGGAGGGATGAATGGAAAGACGGAAATAAATGTCGGAGGCAATAACAAAGACGCTATAAGCAATAGTAAAAAGAAGGATGAAGAGAGAGGTTAAAACCTGACAAACAGGGACGGTGTAAGAGGAAGAGATGGGGTAGAGGACAGAGGGATGACACAGTCAGGGCATGCCACTTTAAATGATACAGAATAGTCGAAGCAGCCACATTGAACATAGACCCAAGGAAATGTCAGCTACAAATGGAGTACAAATTAAAGGAAGAAAATAAGATTATAATGTAAAGAGGAGGTTTAACAGCGAAAGCAACCACGGAAAAGGCAACAGAGTCCACAGCCAAAAATTTTAAAAAACACATCAGAAGATGGAGCATGGAGAGCTGTTGAATGGACTTCAGCACATAAGGGGTACATTCAAGTAATACGGTTCAAAAAAAGGCATAACGATGCTCGAAGGAAAGACAAAACGATAGCAACAAGCAGACAGTGATACTCACAGACACCATGGGACATCCAAAGATCGTTGCAAATACAGGCGACAAAAGGAGAGCGACGAAGTATTATATGGGTGCCCGATAACAACGCAGGGGGTACGCGCAAGAAGGCAGCAGTGGCATTACCACAGCAAGGCAAATGAAGAACCATAGGAAAGATAAACAAAGGGGCTGATCAAGATGAGGAGGCGATTGAGAGCAGTCACAATGGACCCACGTGGCATGTCGTTGACTTCAACACCGGCACGAAGGGAGCCATAATGAAAAATTAGAAGTAAAGAAGCGAAGAAATGTCAACTCTATCGTGTATTTATGAAAATTTAGCAGCACAACGTCAGATCCAAAGGGGAATATTTATATATCTTTTTGAACAAAACCTAAAACTGAAGAGAGAACATCCCCGATCTACAATATCAATGTATCGCCATGGTATCTGCGACATTCTGCCCCGGCCAATACTAACTTGGTATCTCCAGAAAGGGATGCGACGACAGACAGTGCATGGTCATAGTCAGGGTCATGGATGAGGTATACAGGGTCTCTGAGAGAAAAAGTAAACCGACCACCAAAGGTGGTACTTCCATTAGCGGCAGATCCAATGAGATGCTCCTTTATGTGGAATGTGGGAACCCAATCCTCCAGGCTGACGCATGTCCAATGAGATACTTCGAGTTCCAATAGGAGGACCACGGATGTGGCTAACTTGCATGGGGAACTCCAAGTAGAAATAGTCTTCAGAGTATTACTGATACCACAGTAATTGGCATAAACATTGAGAGTAGACAACATGTCTAGACTGACCAAGCTGATATAAGGCACGAAACCGCCAGTGTGGTGCTCGGCTACAACGGCGTTAGCAAAGATTCTGAACAGTGACAAGAATGCAGCAACTCATGAATCTGAATAGTCAACGTGGTGAGCGTACTTGCGACCTGGGGCCATATATATGAAACATCCCCATAATACTGAGTGCCCACACAAAGATCTAGCTCCTCTAGGGCACCCACGTTGGTCTGAAAAGGGTAATGCTCCCCGTTGTCCAGGAACAGGTCGGTATCTGCACAAGCCATAGGAGTGGAAAGCAATTGATGCAACAATGCAAATCCGCCGATAAGGTCTGCATGCAAAACATGGTTCTCCTCAAGCACACCATAAGCGTCAGTACATAAGTCAAGCTTAATATATCAAAGAGTTGGCACTGGAGGGGCCAAAAGGAAGGGTCCACAGAAACTGTTGAGCCCGAGAGACTCCTATACACCAGCACGCAACGTAGCGGTCATAGGATCGGGAATATACTGGTGACAATGAATTGAATGAGCATGAAAACAAACACAACAGAAGAAGAAAAAAAAAATGACTGACAAGAGCTCCTTCCTGAATGCACTCAATGTGAAGTCTCCATAGTTGACCGTCTGGAAGCAACATACCCTCCAAGCTGTATCCTTTGAGAGATATCTTCTTCAGGTGCAAATCAACGACCGTAGGAGGGAGGAGATATGGGCAAGGTATCCTGGGAGGAAATGTCTCCCCTTGACATGCTCCTCGGCCTTCAATCACAACGGACTCAATGCGGGTAAGTGTTACGATTTATTCGTTTTTTCCGCATCTTATCTTATCTTTGACAGATAAGATAAGATGACTCACCACCTTAGATCCGTGACTCCCGGGGAGTCTTCATAAATCTTCACATCGCTAACACGTCACACTCGGTCGACATGTACGCAACACGTACTCCACACGTCACACTCGGCCAACGCATACGCGACACGTACTCAATACGACTTAACACGTCTTGAGCACGTCTTATTTCTCGGCTATCGTGTAATTGGCTTATTCACTTTCTAACACGGTAGCCTCCCTTTAGTACCTTTTACGGACCTTGACTTTAGTATATAAGTAGCTTACTCAAAGCCTGTATTTCCCTAGCTTTGAGCTAAAGTTTATTCATACCGAACAACCTCCTCCTCCTCTGCTAAGAGTTCCTAAAGTGAGTCTTGGGCGTCAATCATCACAAGGGCTAGACGGTGACTGTACGAACGCGATACAGCCGATCTAATCACCTTTGATTGAAGTTCGGGTCTTACAATTAGCTCAAAGCTAGCTTTACTGATTCTGCCTCAGAACCCCCATGGAAGACGACGCTCGGATTATTGCCATCGCACTAGGAATACCAAGCGCCACCTTCGTCACCCTTGCCCTCATTCTTGCAGTCAGGTTCCGCCACAGAGCAAGGCAGTTACGTCTACGACGACAAGAAGAGGCGCATCGTACTACCCCCTCAGTCATTACAAATAATTTAAATGGCATCCCGCTCGAGCAGCAGCCACCCCGACTCTTCGCACCCATACCACGCCGATCGATCTCACTCGACGACTTCCCTGGACAGCGAAACAACGAAGAGGCGATCGACGTTTCTGAGTCGACTTCTACCGCGATCCCGGAGGGAAGCTCTATTACCCCTCCCAGAAGGAGCCCGGCTGAGGTCGACATCACCGCCGACCATCCCGCTTCCTATTATGCCTCGCTTGTCCCTCGAACCCCCTCACCTGACGCAATCCCCCGAGCCAACCGTGGCAGGAGACACGGAATGGGCCGCGACACTCGACCCGTCGCAACCACCGATACTCCAACACCCGCAGCCGGTATCACTGCCAGCGAGCTCTGGGATAATCTCGACACCCCCTACAGCGCCTACTTCCCCGCGCCCACCTTCGTCTCGCCCCATCAACCTGTCGAGACCCGAGAGCCGCCACTCGAGCCTGTACAGGTCAGTGAACCCGTCGCCGGTCCCTCAGACCCGACACGCAGAGGCTGGCGAGCACAACCTCGAAGGTCTACCCTCCGACCCCCCCGAGCAAGTGCCTGGGAACAGCTCGCCCAGCGATTCAGGGAGCGACCTCAGCCACCACCCGAGCTCACGCGTCCACCAGAGGAGCATAGCGAGTCGACCTTCGTCGAGAGTCCACCAAACCGTCCTCCCACCCCATACCCTCACCTCACAATCGACGGAATCAGCGAGTCGACCCCCGAGCAGACGCGCGAGCACTCGCCCTACTACCCCAGTGAGGATGACGCTAACTGACGCCATCAACTTCTATAACCAAACAGACGATGACCCCTCAATCCCTATTCCTGTATTACTACAAGAGGCGAACTATGTCGACCTCTATAATTATTTCGCTTACGAGTTACCTATGTCCCTAGTCTGGGGAATTACCCAGGCAGGGAACGATTATTTTATTAGGAAACAGGTGGATCTCCCTGCCGATGAGATCCTACAGTACGAGGCGGAGCGAAATGCTCGCCTCCTGTGGAACAGCGTCCACCCAAATGACAGGATGGAAACCTTTCCCCCTTACGAAGAAGCCGCGCCAGAGATCGAAATCCAGCCTGCATTACCAGATGAGCCCCCAGTAGCACCTCCCCGAGTCACTAACACGTTTGTTTACGCCACCAGACAAGCGGCACCAGGAACGTACCAACCCGGGTACCTACCTTTTGCCGGTGGCGGACATGGAGCTGGCGGAGGTGGCGGACAACCAGCACAGCCACCCGCCATCCCCGCCATACGAGTAGTACTACCGCGATTCCCGGCGCCCCCCGATATGCCAGACCCACCTATACCTTGGGAATTGCAAGCTGGAGCGACAGCCCCCTACGACGACTTCAAGCCAAAAATCTTGAAAGAAGTCGACGACTTTACCGGGGACTCGGACGACATCGCTCGCTTCTTCCTAAAGTGCGAACTGCATTTCGACGTCTTTAACCGACATTTCCGCCAACACCCGCATAAAGTCGTCTTCTGTGTCTCTCGACTCTCGGGAGACGCTGGAAGGTGGTGGCAGTTGTGTGCTAAAGTTATAGGAAAAACCGCGGACGGCGAGCAGAAATATCCAACCTATGACGAGTTCCAGTCGGAACTCAACAAACGATTCTGGAAAGACGCTGACTCGCAGCTAAGGTATGCGCAGTGGGAAAGGCTAAAGCAATCGGAGCACAAGGACGGCGACAAGTTCTTCCAAATCTTTGAAGAACTGGCCTACCACGCTGGGGTACGCGATAACGACCAAATCATGCTCCAACAGATCAAGAAGGCCGCCCGCCAATCGAGTAAAAACACCATATACTCGTCAGACGGGGATGTACCAACCGACTACCCCGCATGGAAGGCTCGCCTCCTCCGGATAGATCTCAATTGGCGCCTCAAGCAGGCAGAAGGAACGATAGGACCGGCACGACCACAGTTCCAGAAAACGACCGCGCCTGTACAGGGCGGTCAAACCAGAGCCCCCATAACTAGACCGGTGACGGGGACAACCTATGGAGGACGTGGACAGCCGATGAACATCGACGCCGCCACGGCAGATACGATATGCTTTGGATGTGGCAAGAAGGGCCACTTCAAGCGAGACTGCCGAGCGCCTCAAACCCGAGCTGAGTCTTTGCGACGTGCAAATACTTACTGGGATAGGAAAGAAGGCCTCTCAACGATTGAGGAGGTAAAAGAGACCGCCGTCTAGATGATGATTCAATCTATTCGGCGGCCCACGGTTTAGTCCCGGCTGGTACGCTTATCGCATCTTCCAATTGTACTCATATATCGCCTGTAGTATCCACCGCGCATTCGAATATACCCGCGACTTCGCAATCAGACCAGGAACTAAACCAACAGAATCAACCAAGGAACGCGGTAGTCGCAGAGCTATCGGTTCGATCCACGCCTAACAAAGCGACAATCGTGATGGTGGGACCATCGACGATACCAGGAACGAGCGCGGTAGTCACAGAGCTATCGGCTTGACGCCCGGCGAGTAATCTATTACAGATGAAAGCTCGAGGCGATAAGTCACCCACCATAGTGACACCCATCATAACGGCGAAGCACCAGTCGAGGCCTTCCCTAGGGGAGTTTCAAGCCGCAGTGACGAATGTTCGACCGGATGGGGCAGGAGAGCAGACAGCTACGCTCCCGCGTAAACGTCCTCTGCCTGAAATTGCAGCTCTACGGAGTCCCTGCCGCGCAGGGAGTTTCGAGGGAATAGCCACGGCGAAACCTCCTCTGGTAAAAGAGACTTGCACACGGGCTGCAAAGTGTAAATCCCACGACGGGGCTCTGATGACAGCAACGGAGACCAGCTCCCGCAACACTGGACACCAGGCCCTAACGAAGGCCATAGATGAGGCCACGGACGACAAAGATCGCGACGCCAAGACTCTAACCCCGGAGACCAGCTCCCGCAACACTGGACAAGCTGAGGACGACCACAAAGGTGACTCAGGATCTATGCCGAACGCGGTAGTCGCAGAGCTATCGGTTCAACGCCCGGCAAATAGTCAATTAGAGACGAAAGCGCGAGGCGATAAAGCTAAGTGCAGCACAGCTGACTTAGGAACCATGGATGAGGCCACAGACGACAAAGATCGCGACGCCAAGACTCCAACCCCGGAGACCAGCTCCCGCAACACTGGACACCAGGCCCTAACGAAGGCCACACAAGGAGAGACGAGGGACGCAAGGGTCTATTTGCTCCCCGTCCTGAAGACGACGACGGACACGATGGGGGTATTGCCCTCAGTCCCGAATATGGACGACCCGGAGTCGGGTAAGTGCCCCCGATCAGTTGCCAATGCCTATCGAGGCGAAGGGCGACCCGACGAAGGGGGAACGCCGAATGAAACGAGGATCCCGGTCATCACAGAGACGGGCCCGAAGGAACCAGGTGAAGGCGACCGTTACACAACGGTGAGAAGCGTAGGCAATCGTTGCGCAACAGTGACAGCCCACCTTGTCACTCCTTCTAGGAGTGGCACCTTCGCGGAAAGCTACTCCCGTTCCACGACCGACCAGAAAGCCGCAGGTTTGGAAGCTGCTAGCGCCCAGGCAGTGCAAAGGGGGCATCAGGTAGCTTTTATTGAAGTACCTGACCACGAGGACATTACCAGTTTCATGATGAACGAAAACGCTAATTTAACCCCTTTGGACTTAGAAAATGCGGTGACCTCACCGACGGTAGTCGCGCCCGTATGGGGCGACGCGAAGGTTGAAGAGGCCCCGCAACTGTCCCGAACCTATACAAAGGGACAGACCTATAGAGAATGGCTCAAACCATTCGGAGCAGAGTGGACTCTACGCGGCGTAGTACAAGCGCGGACGGAGTCAGAAGCAAAGGCAATTCTAAAAAACTGGATTCACAAAACACGCACAGAAGAAGTCGTTGACTCAATGATCAAAGCAATGAGGGGGATGAGGCGAATCGACGCACTCTGGTGGCTTCATGAGCTACAGGAGCCAAAGCGACTTATCAGCGCGTTAAGCGATAAAGGAAAAGACCTGGTGATCCCCGTCATGCTCGGGGCTCCAGGAACAATTTCCAATATCTCTACAACCGCGTTGGTAGACAGCGGATGCACCAGTAGCGCCATCAATCGAAAATTCGTTAAACAACACAGCATCCCGACTCGACCGACAGCCGCTCCAATCCCAGTCTATAATGCCGACGGAACCAAGAACTCAGGAGGATCAATCACCGAATACGCTGAGATCGAACTCAAAATCGGGGATCATTCTGAACGAATAGATCTAGCCGTAACAGATCTCGGTGATAAAGAGATCTTCCTTGGTCACGATTGGTTAGCCCAGCATAATCCCATCATCAATTGGAAGACTGGAGGATTAACGTTTGCACGATGCGAATGCCGTAAAAATCCATTCACATTACCAGATGCGGATCCCGAAGACAGATGGGACGAGGAACTGGAAGAAGGGGACACCATCCTTGCAATAGATTTTACGCGGGCTATTCTCATACGTGCGCATCATGCCAATGACTTAGCTGCCGCGGCCAATGCAGACAAAGAGACCAAGACGTTCGAAGAAATGGTCCCAGAATGGTGTCGGGATTTCAACGATCTGTTCGACAAAGACAGTTTCGATGAACTTCCCGACCCAAAGACGTGGGACCACGCCATCGAACTTACTCCAAACGCAAGCGCCAATCTAGATTGCAAGGTCTACCCTTTGAACAGGAACGAACAAGCGGAACTCGACAAGTTTTTAGATGAAAACCTCTCGAGTGGACGAATACGACCATCCAAGTCACCCATGGCTTCGCCATTCTTCTTCGTTAAAAAGAAGGATGGTAAGCTACGACCAGTCCAAGATTATCGGAAGCTCAATGAGATGACAATTAAAAACCGTTATCCACTTCCGCTAATCTCAGAACTAATGGACAAATTACGGGGTGCCAAGTATTTTTCCAAGCTCGACGTTCGGTGGGGATACAACAATGTGCGCATCAAAAGCGGTGACGAGTGGAAAGCGGCCTTCAGAACTAATCGCGGATTGTTCGAACCCACGGTTATGTTCTTCGGGCTCACCAACTCGCCCGCCACCTTCCAGTGGATGATGAATGATATTTTCAAAAATCTCATTGCGTCAGGCGCAGTTACTGTTTACCTTGATGATATCCTTATCATGTCCAAGACCAAGGAAGAGCATCGCCGCATCACGCGCGAGGTTCTAAGACTCCTCCGAAAGAACAAGCTATTCCTTAAAGCGGAAAAATGCGAGTTCGAAACCTTGGAAACAGAGTACCTGGGAGTCATCATCAGTGAAGGGAGTATCCGCATGGACCCAGTCAAAATCGCAGGAATCGCAGAGTGGCCTGTACCAGCCAAAAAAGTGCAGCTCCAATCGTTCTTAGGCTTTACCAACTTCTACAGACGCTTCATCAAGGGATACAGCAAGGTCGTCAAACCAATGACCCAGCTGACAGGAAACGACCCATGGAAGTGGGGAAAAGCGCAACAGGACGCATTCGAAGAATTGAAACGCCTATTAGCCGAAGAGGTGGTATTGGCGATACCCACCGAGGAAGGAAAGTTCCGTGTAGAAGCGGATGCAAGTGAGGGAGCGATAGGTGCGGTATTGACGCAGGAGCAGGATGGAAAATGGCGCCCGGTCGCATTTTTATCCAAATCCCTCACTACGACAGAACGAAATTACGAAATTTACGACAAGGAACTGCTCGCGATAATGATCGCGCTCGACGAGTGGAGGCACTATCTAATGGGCGCAGCTCAGGACTTCGAAATATGGACGGACCACCAAAACCTCCAGTATTTCCGAAAACCCCAGAAACTCAATCGGCGACAAGCGCGATGGGTTACTGAGCTGGCCGAGTACCACTTTACGCTTCACCACAAATCGGGAACCGCAAACAAGAAAGCCGACTTACTTAGTCGCAGAGCAGACCACGAGCAGGGAAAGGAGGACAACGACGAGGTTATCGTTCTCAAACCCGAGCATTTCCGGGCCCTAGTCATGCCCACTATCGAGGAAACCCATTCCAAGATAAAGCAAGCCACGCTCAACCACCACCGATGGGACAAGAACATTGCGACCTCCCTAAACCACGACCGAGGACTGAAAATGAATGACGGGTTAATCTATTACGATTCCCGCATTTACGTTCCTTCCGACCATTCGTTACGAGGCGAGATTATCTCGCAAGTTCATGACCACATCACGGCGGGACACCCCGGCATAGAAAAGACTAAAGAACTCGTCTTACGAGAATACTGGTGGCCAAGGATGAAGAAAGACATAGAGGACTATGTCCGCGGCTGCGAAACGTGCCAACGAACCAAATCCAGCACACAAGCAAAAGCAGCGCCGCTTCATCCAAACGCAATACCCTCCCGACCATGGACTCATATCTCCGTCGACATGGTGACTGGTTTACCAAAGAGTCAAGGCTTCGACGCGATCCTAATGATCGTCGATCGCTTCTCTAAAGAAATTATACCAGTCGCATGCACTACGGAGATGTCATCAGAAGGGTGGGCCAAAATTCTACGAGACGAAGTCTACGCCAAACATGGGATGCCTCAGGTCGTTATCAGCGACCGAGGCACCGTGTTTGTATCCAAGTTCATGAAAGACCTTTATGACTTGCTTCAGATCAAGGCAAATGCATCCACCGCCTACCACCCACAAACTGACGGGCAGACTGAGCGAGTGAATCAGGAGGTTGAAAAATACCTCCGGATCTTCGTCAATCACCGCCAGAATGACTGGGTGGAATGGCTCTCTCTCGCGGCCTTCGCTCACAATAACCGCACCCACTCCGCAACGGGTAAAAGTCCCTTCGAGGTTACCCATGGCTATATCGTCGAGGTCCTCCCTGGTGCCGTACGACCCCGAGCACCCTTCAGAACACCGGCCTCAAACACCTTCGTTTCAGATATGCAAAAAATTCACGCCGAGGCAAAGCAAGCACTCGAGAAAGCCGCCGACCAGATGAAAGCCCAATACGACAAAAAGAAAAGACCTGCAGTTGATTACTCGGTGGGAGACGAAGTGTGGCTCGACACGAGCAATCTGGCACTCCCACGTCCGAAGAAAAAACTTGCAGACAAAAAAACGGGCCCCTTCCGTATCATCGCCAAGATCGGAGCTTCGGCGTACAAATTAAAACTCCCCATAGGCTGGCGTATCCATCCCGTATTCAACGAATCACTCCTAACACCCTATACGCCACCCGCATTCCCTAACCAGGAACAGCCGCCTCCGCCACCACCCGATCTTATTGACGGGGAGGAGCACTATGAAATCGAGCAGGTTCTCGAGCATAGAGACCGAAAGGTCCGAGGAAAGACTGGCGAACCATGGCGCTGGACTACAGACTACTTCGTTAAATGGAAAGGATATGGACCCGAATCCAACAGCTGGGTAAAGGAAAACGACATGGATGCCGACGAACTAGTCGACAAATACCTCGCAGAAAAAGTGAACCGCACCAGACAAGAGACAGGAGATTGGCAGTCCTATATGGATCCATTCACTGGACAAAAAATCTGGTACGACCAGGCACTCGACTGGGATTGGTTTGGTGGCAACGATGACCCCTCGACAGGCTCGAAATCGTCGTACGAAGCAACAGAAATCCCATAAACAAACAGCAGTCGAAACGTGCCCTATAACGGGGGATAGCAACGGACCCTCACTCACGAACTTTTACGACAAGGATGCATCCTACTCATGACCTTTACGAATACTAACGCGCCACACAAGAAATCCGTCTACCGCGCATATGGATCCCCTTTTAATCCCTCTCATCGCTGTTATACGAAAAGTCCCCCATGCCTGGAAGGCGAACAAGGCCCCCAGGACAAGCTGCAGCGCGTATAACATTGCTCGTTAAACCCGGGAGGTTTAACGAGACTGACGATGATGAAAATTAAAACGGAACGCCGATCCACAGACGGATGCGCATAATCAGGCCTGCTCAACGAGGCATACGGGTCTAGTCTACCACTCGCGTCACCATCATATGGAAAATCCCCTCCTCCTCTGGGCGAACAAGGCCTTTGGAGCAAGCTGCAGCCCATATGACATTTCTTCGAAAACTCTGCTGAAAGGCATGAGATCTCTAGGGACGGCATGACGATGACGCAGACGGAACGCCGATGTACTGGCAGTTGGGACACCTGCCCTAGTGGGGGGGTAATGTTACGATTTATTCGTTTTTTCCGCATCTTATCTTATCTTTGACAGATAAGATAAGATGACTCACCACCTTAGATCCGTGACTCCCGGGGAGTCTTCATAAATCTTCACATCGCTAACACGTCACACTCGGTCGACATGTACGCAACACGTACTCCACACGTCACACTCGGCCAACGCATACGCGACACGTACTCAATACGACTTAACACGTCTTGAGCACGTCTTATTTCTCGGCTATCGTGTAATTGGCTTATTCACTTTCTAACACGGTAGCCTCCCTTTAGTACCTTTTACGGACCTTGACTTTAGTATATAAGTAGCTTACTCAAAGCCTGTATTTCCCTAGCTTTGAGCTAAAGTTTATTCATACCGAACAACCTCCTCCTCCTCTGCTAAGAGTTCCTAAAGTGAGTCTTGGGTGTCAATCATCACAAGGGCTAGACGGTGACTGTACGAACGCGATACAGCCGATCTAATCACCTTTGATTGAAGTTCGGGTCTTACAGTAAGCAAGTGCAAGAAGAAATTGTACATGAAGACAGGCCAGTTGAGGAAGTGGATACCGTGGACGATATGCTGCAAACCCAGCCGGATGATAGCAGCAGAGAGGTCAATCTCACACTCTGTCACATATATACGGAGGAACATTGCATCACCATCGACGGCAGGATCGTCGATGATACGGATCCACCGATCCAGCAGGGACAAAATGAGATAGTGGTGCATATGTGGGGTCAATGAATCGCACCACTGAGTACAGATGAACCTAGCCAGCAGCTGATTAGCATGTGGGAGGCGAATGAATATTTCGTCCCATATATCTTCTGGAATTGATTCGACGAGCGGGACCGGTAGGGAAGAGCATTTTGGGGCAAGGGATGACAAGGAGGCATTGACAACTGGAGTTGTTTCGCAATGAGACTGGACTATACCGTGTTTATATCCAAACGAGGCAGACAAGAGGCCTTTCGGATCACCAGCCAAGCCGACCAGCCGCGCCATGTACTGATAATACACGTGGGTTCCTGCAGACCAAGTTAGCATGCATAGTCACAGGGTCAGATATAAGTGTAGGAAGAGACACACCTAGCCAAAGGCGTGTCAAACGTTCAGACCGGGTGATACTGGCATCGTACGCATCAATGGCTTTCGCCATGGCCCTGTAGTCTAACTGTTAATGGACCGCGCATCAGCATCAATCTGAAATGTCGGGATAGGACATATGGGACCATCCTCTACAACAGAAGGATTGAAAGGTCGCATATAGAGTCACCACAACATGATGACCGGAGTAGACGAGGCAAGAGGATGATGGAGGGGATGCAAGGTAGAGCAGGAGTAAAGAGATGACAGGGGACAACAATAATCATATTATATACAGCAAACAATTGACCACATAACCGAGATGCAAAAAACAAGTGCAAGAATGCACTGAACCATCAATAAAGCAACATAAGGGCAATAAAGACTGGAAACTGCGATGAAGATGGATAGGGACAATATAGTGGAGCACATCACAGTATCTCAGGAAGTGAATACAGCAGATAGAGGCCCAGCTCCAATGAGTGTACGCACTACGTCGCCAAAGAACATTAACCGGACAAATTTCAGAGAACGATAGTGTATACCGGAAAGGTTCCAACATCGATAGATGGAGGGAAACCATGGATCCAAAACAATAGGTTAAGCAGCGACCCAGCGAAGATGAACAGACAATCATTGTACCACTGAACAAGATGATGCCATAAAATCTTTGAGTCAGGTACTGCAAAATCGTAGTGTACGACATGATGAGCCATGTTGACTGAGCACACGGATGCGCGTTCCAGCAGGAAATATTTGAAAGACAGAAGAACATTATGACACAACATGCAATAACCATGGAGGACATGGACATAATGGATAAGAAAATAACATAATGAATAAGGTTCACACTTGTCAATCAGACTGAGTCAAAACTGATGTCACATATCATGTTCATTTCACAACATCAATAACTATACACACATAGATCGATGGGAGATAACGCATACAGATGCTACCTAAGTTGACCTGATACTACAGAACTCACTCTGTGGCATAGCCAGCCTTGGCCAACATGGCAGGTTTAGGAGCCTGGCCCAAGAGAACAATGAATTGGATGTTAAGGTTGACACGGGGCTGACTGCCAGGAGACCATACACCGGGTGTATATCCAACAGCCACCAACGCAAACCGATCAAGGTCGCGGGTGACACGAGGCATGGTAGAGATGTTATCAAAATCCTCTGGATGGAAGAGGAAGTGGCGACCCTTAGAAAACCACCCATCAAATATAGGAACTACACAGTAAGAGATAACATGGAACGTGAGGTTATGATAGGATACACACAATAAGAAAGAACATACCTTCATCCTCGAAACTGAGGCAGTGATAGTACTGACTCTGAGCACGAGAAGCAAGAGTAGGTGGTTTGGCAGGTGATTTAGGCCAACCGGTCTTCGCACGTGCGGAGGTAGCAGGGGCAGACTTCGGGATGGAGGGCTTCTGTACAGCAGGGGAAGGGACTGAAAACAGCGTAATAAGCCTAAACAGCATAAGAACGATGAACAGACGAACGCACATTTATTGCAATTATTAGTGGGGGTGCTCGAAAATGCTCTGGTGGCAAACTCGACACCATCAGACAGCATGCACTCAGACTGAGATTCACTCATGGGAATATCACAGACGGTTGCAATCATCGTAGTCTCCCGCCTCCAAGGTTGACTGAATGGCAGTAAACGGATCGAATGGAGGAGCCTCCCACCCTGGGTAGAAGTCGCGCCGGACCATCCACCCTGTTGGCCATCCTTGAAGATGCTACAGTCAATAATGAGACCAGTGATCATGGCAACACAAGTAGAGGAATTATACAACATCTTCTTTCCATCGAACAAAAAGAGAGGACGAGGCATGGTAGATAAGGAGCAATAACATCCATGGCCAACGAAATAGAGCCAAGCGACAATGGACCTGCTGAGCATATAAAAGCATAAGAGAACACGTACACAATGTGCCGATATGGCAGAAAAGAAGAAGGAGAAACATACTGGAGAGGGTGAGGGGTGAATAAACTCACCATGTCTTCGATGGTGACATAAGGAGGCTGATCAAAATTACTGATGGTCTGCCCTAGAGGAACCATAGCACGAAACACGCTGTGGAACAAATCAGATGAGAAGTGAAGACAACAGGAAAATATAAGAAGAACACACCTGAGGCAAGTAAGAGTGAGATAGAAGGCTCACAGCTGTTCCTCCTGAATCTCGGGCAGCATAACACAGAGACTCGGATCGTCCGGCTCCAAAGGTGAATGTCCACCTGAAGTCTCACTTGGAAATGGTAAAATTAGATACCACAGGTAACCCACCTCCAAAGAAAAAGAAGAGCGACTAACGATGAAGTCACAGCAGCAACATCCGCAGAAGGAGAGTGTTCAACGCCATCATCATCCTCTTCTGGAGAAGACTCATGACCGGTAGAGCTAACATGCACGATGGGTAAACCTTAAATAAATAAGAAAGAATAGAGCGGGCACATGCACCCGATGAAGGTGTTCAAACTATCTAAGAGAGAAACTGTCGAGGATGAACCTAAAGGGACAATGTGAGAGTGTGTTCATGCGATGGAAGACAGGGCAGAAAGTACCAGGTTGTACAGCCGACGATGCAGGAGCAGAGTTCGGATGCATGATGGGAGGTGACATAACCAGTGTCTTGACAGGTAAACGGGAGGTGCCATCAGAAGGCATGCCACCGGCCAAGTCGACGCGAACGGCGAGGATTTCTCCGTTTCTAGACGACTTAGCTTTCTTGGCCTTAGAGCACTTACCAGAAGGCATGGGAGGTCCGTTGAGGTCCTCGAGATAGACAGTAGGCTGCACCATACCAGTTGAAGAGGGCAGCTGTGAAACAGCACTGGTATGGGCAGCAGATGCAGCATGCACACCATCACCAGGTCCAGCTGAGGCCCCAGAAGACAGTAAGCTGTAAGGCATGTCAGACCAAGAAAAATGATAGTGAAGTATGAACAAGCATGCACGATGGTTCCTTACGAGATCGACCAGGATGACGAGAGGTAGACCTGGATCGGCGAGCGATGACAATCAGAAAAGAAGTCAAGAAATAAACAAGAATGACATATAACACGTACAATGCTACAGATGGATCAAGTCGGACATCGTCACTTGGCACGAGATCAGAAGCATGCCCGAGATGCATACTACATGCATAGAAATAAGTCAAGAGCATGACAGCGTGTTCGCAGAGCATGAGAAGGATGACAAATACGCACAGAGTGTCCACATACAGACCGCATTCAGTCTTGGTCCTGGCATGCCTAAAGACAGAAAGTTGGTATGACGATGAGTGGAACAAAACAGACACAACATACAGAGAGGATCGGACAGCACTTGTGATATCGGGAGAGGGCAAAGGCAAGGACGCAGATGGATTGTCATGACCATTTTCGTCTTCCTCCTTGGAGCCAGATGCAGATCTATAAGAGGGAGACGCGTCAGGTAAACAGAACACAGAACAAGGAAATCAACAATGGAATACGCACTCATCCGACCCTTCTTCAGCTATGTCATCAACGTAAGGATTGCCCTCAACAGAACTTAACAGCACGATTAATTCGAAACAAAGGGAAGAAGCATAAAACATACGCAGAACCAGTTTCGCTGCCTGATTCAGAACCAGAGACGGCAGATTCATCTTCGACAACGTCGGTAGCCCAATGCACCGGTCGCAACTGGGGGGTCGCCCTAAGAGGATCGTCAGCGACAGAAAAGATAAACACAATAAAAGGCGTACTCTGAGGGAGTGTGCAATGTGGGTGAGATCACAGCATCAATCTCAGAGGGAGTTAGGTCCCCATAGGAGACACGCTTGCGCAAAGTATGACCATTTGAAGCGGTGGGATGGCTAAAGAAGAGAAGATAGACACAGAGGCACAAAAATAAAAGAAAGGAATATGATGTACGATACCGATACTGCAGGCAACTGCTGATAAACAGCCCCACCAGGGGCGGGCAAACTGTAGGAAGAGAATCAAAAGGAGTAACGGCGAAGAACAAAGTACCACATACGCTGGGACAGTATCACCACTAGCAACACGGGCATGGCGCACGTGCAGGTGTGTTTTTTGGGAGGGAGACTACACATCGAGAGAGGAGGACAAGTTAGACAATAACATGAAAGTGACAAAGAGGGGTGCACGCACGAAGCGGGGTCAATGCCGACACCAAACATAGCAGCAACAGGAGGTACAGCATAAGAAGGAACTGGAGGTGCAGCAACAGGAACATCACCAGACTGAACACGGTGAGACTGCTTGCGTTTTGGGACCACATATCTGCATGGGCAGCATTGTCAGGTAAGCAACAAAATAGGAAAGAGCACACGTACTGTGGCAAAGGAGAAATTTAACTAGAAGGTAGAGACATTTCAACAAAAGTAGACAGTCACAAAGTTTGACAGAATTCAAAATGTGACTGAAGGACAACTGGGACAGAAAATAAACGAAAAGCAGATACGGTAACATTATATAGTGAAAACACGATAGCAGGTCCAAAAAGGATGAAACGCACAAAGGAAAAGAACCAGACGAAATGAAAGCACATGGAGCACCATTGACCGATGCAAAGGAAATCGGAATAAGAAGAAAAGTAGAACAAAAGTACGTCTAACAAAGGGAGAAGGAAAGAGAGGGAAAAAAAGGAAAGAGGACATGAACAGCAGGTGAGAAACAGTGATCGCACAAGGAAGGGAGCACGATGCTCCTGATCTACAAGTACGCTATAAATTCAATTCAAATAAAAAGGTAGTATTGAGACAAGATCAGTAGGCTGAACATGATGCGGACAAGACCTCACAGACAAACTAGAAGCATTGGGCATGGAGCAGCGGCATAAGGGAAGTCATCAAGGAACCGCATAGAATAGGACAGAACGAGGTTAGACGATAGACGAAACTGTCAGTGATGACAGAGCGTACAATATGAACAGCAGAAGGAGAAGCGCAAAGATCAAGAAAGTCATACGATAAAGGGTTGACAAATGAGGATGTCAATAGCAACGGCATCACAGGCACAATCAACACAGCATAATGAGGGGGAAGGGAAAAATAGACAAAAACTAATTAACAAAGACAGTTATTAAAAGGCCCACATGCATGTGATAGTTAGCCAAAATACACCAGTACACGACACAGAATATGTGAAGCATAGGAGCGATAACATGGCCAAGAAAAGCAAAGAGATGAAACAAATTTATATTTATTTAATATCAATAGACAGACGACATTAATTTGCACAGGTAAAAATTTTAAAAAAGGGACGATAAGCATAAGACGATCATGAAAGAACCTGACGATGATCCAGAAGGCCCATCTTCACCCGATGCAACAGGCTTTCACGATGTCATAATTTTGAAAATAGATGAAATGGGACACGTGGGGATGCTTGATCCACAGCCAAACAAAACAATCAGTAGACAAGCGGAGCAACAAGCTACAGGGGGATGAAAGAAGCATCAGATGACAGGCACGTAGGCGTGCAGTAAGCAGAACCGACATGAAAGTAAACCAAGGGGACATGCACAGATGAAAGATATGGCAAAGAAGGCAACACGGACATGCATGATGAAGGACACATGGTGTCGGGGAAAGCACCGCCCAAACTTAACGCCATATACCCCACACCAAGGCAACTCACCTAAAGTCTCGACCTCCCAATATTTGCCACGAAAGTGCGACCACAAAAATATGGACCAATACTATGACGTCAAGTCAGCGAGTGAGCATTCCACACATAATAAAGGTCACTCACATGAACAGCCGATTCAGGGCCAAGCGTGGAAGAGCTGTCGGAGGAGAGGGCAATCAAAGACGTGATGCACCTTTCAAGGTTATACAGGGTGAGCGGACTGCAGCATAATATTTACCGATAAACTGACCACATGCGAAGGACATGGGAGGATTAGATGGCATGTACATTGAGTCGGACAATGGAGAGCAGACTTGGCACTTGGCGAAGAAAGACAAAGAGACCGGTGAAAGCGAGGAGATGGTATTCATGGCAACCGGCACGTTGGCGCACATGAACCTGCCACCAATTACTAGAGAGACAATGTGAGTATCCAAGCACATTGAAACACGCCATGACTCACCATACCATACAGGGGGATGAAAGAGAAATTGAGATTCCTTAGTCAATCTATTACAATAACTGGATTCGGTGGGCATAGCTTCGACCACGCGATAAAAGCGATTAAAGAGATTCAATGTACAGGCGAAAGGGAATTCCATCAAGGACAGCTCCAAGAATGGTTGCCAAGCAAGTTCCAGGGACACGACGCCATCGAGATGTCCAACCGATACTTCAGAGCTCGAAGCAAGAGCGAGCAGGAGATAGGAACACCTATAGGACAAGACGTGGACCCAAGGGGAGTACTAGCGTGGTTGGCAGGCAGCAACCTGATACACATGGAAGAGAACGATGTGAACTACTACAGGGGATTGATTGAGGGGTCGAAGAAAAGGCGAGTGGACTTGATACACGTCGACAGACTAGAGGCTAACAGTTTTGATGATGGCAGATACGTGAGGGCGAAACCACAAATGTTCAGAGTGGGCAACATAGTAGAGGCACAATGCTCCGTCATCTTCGTGAGATGCAAAGGTAACAGTGCAAAGATGAAGTTGATCTTGCGAGGACTGGCAATGGTAAATTGCAACCATGCCATGGTGAATGATACGGAAAGCGTCCTTGGGCACAATGACTGAAGAAATATTAGAACGCAGACCACGAAAGGAGGAAAGGCACCGGATTCGAGATGGGAGCAGTGTCAGGAGGAAGGATGAAGAGGAAAGTAGGCTTTGAGTACGAAGAGGACGGTTTGGAGGAACAGGCGTCAATGAAGAAATGTGCAGGAGAGGCAAGGGAGAGTGAGGAGGTGGAAAGGGAGACGGAGGAGAGAGAGGAGATGATAGAATAAACTCATAGCAAAAAATCGCCGAACAAGCGTCGAACAAGCATCGGAGTAACCAGTGGTGAAACAACTTTTAAAATGTTACAAGAACATGGCAAAAATAACGATAATGTCGTAAACCAAAGGTTCGGGCATCGGTCTGGAAGACAAAAAAAAAACAAGTAGAGAATATCAAGAAAACACCATAAGAGGGAGTGAACCGGTCCAACACGAGAGAAACAAGCAGAGAAGTGAGAGGCCGAAGAAGAAGCCAAGGATGGACCAGAATGCAAACAGACAGCAATTGGAGGTCGACGGAGTGAACGGGAAAAACCGGTGAAGCGAGAAGTGACATCAAATAGAAATTTTCCCATGCAAAGCTCAAGTAGGGAGGTCGGCAATCACCGGGATCAATTGATACCTCGAATAGATTTTCCCATGGGTTGTTCAGGATGGCATAATAACTGAGATACCTATATACATAGGACTCGGAACAGTGGGCAAACGGTCGTTTTCAGGTTGACAAAGCCCTCCCTTCTCCTCACTGCGTTCGGAAAGAATCGGGGATTGACCAAACATGCCTTGTTACCATGTATGGGATTAGCTGTAATACATGAACTTGACACACTCGGACTTCCACCCACGAGATTTCCTTCCTTTTTGGGAATTTTGACTTAATATTCTTTTATTTAATTATTTATATCCACCCCTATCGGTATCGAGCCAGGGTTGATATCAGATCAATACGGAACCGCGGGCCGCTAATCCCGCTTTTTCTCTCTATGGCGCCCCCACTGGTAGGGATGGACAATTATCTTTGACAATTGTCACTGTGACTCACCAGCCAGAACGCATATCAGGCCGCTGGTTTTCTTTCTTTCACGATGAAGCGAATGCAGCGAGTACTGTTCGATTTCGACCGTTAATTCACGTAACGCGTAACGGGACCTTGTGAAGTGAAGCTCCCGGTAATTCGTAACGCGTAACAGGCCCTTCTGAGAGGTAGTATCGGCCCAATTTGGGAAGTTTCGGCAGCCGGCTGGCGCCGGAGACTCTATATATGGTAATTTCTCGTCATATTTCGGTGAATGAAGCTATGGTAATTTGCCCATAAAGCATAACGCGTAACACCCCATGAAGCTACGGTCGAAATCGAACAGTATGTGTGCTGACGTTCGGTCCGAAGCCTTCCGGCTCTGTTGACATGAATGCAGCGTGAGAGTCTGCTTCTCTCTCTGGCAGGACCTCGTTGATACCTCGTGCTGGTGCAGAATCCATAGCACTGAACGTAAATTCGGACGCCCAGCTTTTTACCCTCGACTCTTTTTTTGAAGACATCTTCCCTCTCAATCTTGGTATGGTCTCCCATTTGCATGATGGATGATGGACTCACGATCATCTCATCGCACAGGCCCATATAATCATGTATACCAACTCGATGTGGGCACCCTGCTCTGGATGCCCGTGTCCAAACCATCACTTGCCATCTTGCACCTTCACCGTCGAACCTTCCCTCTCCGATGATCCTCAGTGGATGCACCTCACACGTTCAAATAACCCGCCTTCACAATACGAAGAGATGGTACTATCGACCATGATATCAGCATACAACGAACAGATGCAAGGCATCGAGTTGGAGAAATCTAATCTTGAGGCCTTTTCCCTCGCCCTGAAAGCCCAGATCGTCGTTGTTTCCCAAAAGATTGTAGCGCTGCACGAGGAGCACGCGCGAGTCACTGAGGCAGCCCGCGAAAGGCGGGATCTCCTCAGTCCTGTCCGGCGTCTCCCTCCGGAGGTACTCAACCATATTTTCCTTGATGTCATCGATTTCCCGGTGCAGAGAACACAGATCGTGATGAACGAGGAGGCAGATGACCAGGAAGCGAATGACCAGGAAGCAGATGACCAGGAGGCGGATGACCAGGAGGCGAGGTGGTTACCGGACTATGGGTGGTTAGACCACGAGGAGGACACAGTAGAGTTCAAATGGGAGTTTAAGCCTACAGGTTGTTCCTTGTGGTCGTTTATGGAGATTTCCACCCAGTGGAGGAGCGTGTGCCTTTCATCCCCAAGACTCTGGTCTTACGTCAATGTCTTCATCACCGACTCAAATTTCGCAGACTATTCCTATATCCGACAGCTTGGACTACAGTTAGACCGCTCGGCAAAACACCCCTTGTCGATATCGATATGCCACATTGCGGAGGAATCTACTGCAGAATTTCTTCCTCCGCAGTTGGTAGCTATCCTGTTCTCGTTTTCCACTTGTATTCGAGAGCTCCATCTTTATCTTCCCTGGGTCCTCTTCTGTCAAATGAGCCTCTTGCGTCTATCGCTACCATCCTTAGAGAACTTGATCATCCTTTGCACAGATGGGATATATTCTGTTGAATCTCTTCACTTACGTCTGCTCTCCTTTGCTCCAAAATTGCAATCGCTGGAGGTCGTAGATCTAATTGATCCGCAGGAAAGATTTGAGCTTCCCTGGCGCCAGTTGAAGATGTATCGCAGCGACCACGCATATCAGCCTGTCTACCCTCTCAGACATATTGGCCCTCGGGCGCATCATCATTTGAATGTTCTCAGAAAGCTTCAGCAAGTGGAGGAGTGTGTTCTGAGATTCGGCGATAGTTCTGAAGAGGATGAATTTGGAAGCGAGGTGTACCCTCTGATCTGCCCGCAGCTGCATATGCTGGATATCTCGTCTTGGAACATTGATTACGCCGAACAAGATTCTGTCTTCCAACAAGTCGCCGACAGACTTGTCTTGCCTAGACTATCTGTTCTGAAGGTCGCATGCTCCCAAAGAAGCGACTACGAAACTCAGGACGTTTTTGCCTCGATATATCGTCTTCTCCAGCGTTCACAGTCCCATATTACGGTACTGCACTTCGACCATGGGCTAGTTCTCGCCGAAGATTTACTAGAACTCTTTTCTTCTGCACCTTCTCTCGAAGATTTGCGCCTAACACGCCTAGGCGCTGATGCCTTCACTCAGGAGGTCATGGAAAAGCTCACTTTAGACCATGCTTCTTCGGAGGAGTTAGTTCTACCCCGCTTGTGCACTCTGTATATACCTGGCGGAAAGTTCCGTTTTTCAGACCTTGTGCGTATGGTCCATTCTCGTAGAAGCAGCGACGATTCTCGTCGAGTTGACCGTCTACAGACTCTTAGATTGTGTGGTAATTTTACAGAGCCATCTCCTGGCCTTGACTCTACACACTCCCACTTCAAGCAGTACTATGCTGAAGGATTCTCTTTCGGTATTTATCGCATTGTTGGATGATAGCTACGCAGTTTCTACGCTTTTCTTTGAGAGCGAAAGAGATGTCTTGTCTAGGTTTAACATATATATCGTCCTCTCGTTGTACTAGGAAATACCGAATAACTCATGCTTTCAATTGTCAAATTACAAGGAAGACAGCGACAATCAGAAGAGAATCAATACTTCCACCAGGGCACCACCGGCCGACAAACGAAGTCAAAATGCCCTTCCACCCCATAGACAAGGTGAATCCACAACTGCCACGTGCTCGCTGCTGACACCAAAAACAGAACATGGCGGCGGTCAACTCGACGGTCCCTCTGCCTATTCACTCGGTGGAATCACATCTTCCAATCGGCTGTTGTCAAATATTGAACGACGTCTTTGGGCCACGCACCAACACGCCCTCAGTCTCCGGATGAAGAAACTGGGCTGCAGTAGGCTGTCACAACACAGCGTGTTCAGGTCAGAAGTTAGAGCGCGTCCTTCGGTGACGGTCGCGCGACCCTCACAACACTGCAATCAATCCAGTCTTCCTCTATGGCGCCCCACTAGTGGTAGGGGTGGACAATTTATCTCCATCCATTGTCACTGTAACTGAACAGTCAAAGGGTATATCAGACCGCTGGTCTTTCTTTCGCGATGAAGGGAATGCAGCGAGTAAGTACCAAGTAAGCTGACTTTCTTTCGGTCCGAAGTCCGGCGCGGTTGACTCATGCAGCGTGAGAGTTCTTTCTCTCCGCAGCCGCTACTACTCCTACTACTACCACCACTCTCACACAGCACCTCACACTGGTGTAGACTCCTCTAGAGCACTGAACGTGAATAAAGTTGCCCAGCTTGCACTCTTGACTCTTTTCGAGAAGACATCTTTGCTTTCAATCTTGGTATACTGTCCCATTTGCCAATACGATAAATGATGGACTCATCATCTTGTCGCACAGGTCAACCAACCATGCATACAAACTCGATATGGGTGCCTTGCTCCGAATGCCCGTGTCCAAACCATCACTTACCATCCTGCACTTTTGCCGTCAAACCTTCCCTCTCCGATGATCCTGAGTGGATGCACCTCACCCGTTCGAACAACCCTCCTTCACAGTACGAAGAGACGGTACTGTCGGCCATGACATCAACCTACGATCAGCAAATTCACAGCATCGACATGGAGAAATCCAATCTCGAAGCCTTCTCACTCTCCTTGAAAACCCAAATCGTTGCAGTCACCCAAAGGATGAACGTGCTGCGCCAGGAGCACGCGCGAATCACAGAGGCAGTCCGTGAAAGCCGGAATCTGCTTAGTCCTGTCCGGCGTCTCCCTCTAGAGATACTCAATCACATCTTCCTTGATACCATCGATTTCCCAGTGGCCAGAGTGCAGATCGTACGGGAGGAGGGAGAGGAGCCCACCGAGCAGGACGGTGATTGGGAGTTCATGCCTACAGAGAGCTCCTTGTGGTCGATTACGGCGGTTTCTAAAAAATGGAGGAGCGTCTCTCTTTCATCCCCAAGACTCTGGTCCTACGTCAATATCATAATCACGGAGTCAAATTTCAAGGACCATTCTTATATTCGACAGCTTGGTCGACAGTTAGACCGCTCGGGAAAATATCCTTTATCAATTTCGATATGCCGTATAGTGAGGGAATTTGCTCCACAAGAACTTCCTCCGCAGTTGGTGGCTATTCTGTTCTCATTTTCCAGTTGCATTCAAGAGCTCCATCTCTATCTTACCTCATCCATGTTATCGCAGATGAGTGACATGCGGTTATCCCTACCATCTTTGGAATACTTGACCCTCCTTTGTCAGGATAGGCTTGTTGGAACATCCCAAAACTTGCGCCTGTTCTCATACACTCCGAAACTACAATCGCTCGAGGTTATAGATTGGCGGGATGGCCTCGAGCTTCCTTGGAGTCAATTAAAGAAGTATTACAGTGACCATAGGTATATATCTACCGTTTTTCATGGTCCTCGGACGCATCATCATCTCAACGCTCTGAGAAAGTTCCAACAAGTGGAGGAGTGTGCCCTAAGGTTGAGCGGTGCTTCATTGGCGCAGGGATTTGGGGACGATGTATATCCTCTCATCTGTCCGCAGTTGCGTGTATTGGATCTTGGATCTTGGAGTATGAAGCGTACCTCAACGGAGTCCGTCTTTCGACAAGTCGCTGATAGACTTGTTTTGCCGGTGCTTTCTGTGTTGAGAGTCGCATGCTCTCAAAGGGGCCATTACGAAGTGCAGGAGGCTTTTTCCTCGATATGCCATCTTCTCCAACGTTCACAATCCCCGATTACCGTACTGCACTTCGACCATTGTCGAGTTCTCAGCGAAGATTTACTGCAACTCTTTCGTAATTCACCCACTCTTGAGGATTTGCGGCTAACACGCCTAAAGGGCTTCACTGAGGAGGTCGTAGAAGGGCTAACTGTGGACTATGCTTCTTCGGAAGACCCGGTTCTACCCCGCCTGCGCACTCTGTATATAACTGGTGAAGGACTCACAGTTTTAGGCATTGTGCGTATGGTCCGGTCTCGTAGGAAGGGTGACAATTCTCGCAGAGTTAACCGTTTACAAACCCTCAGAGTGTGTGGTGATTTCCCAGACCCGTGCCCTGGCTTTGACGATACAATCCTCTACCTAGAGAAGTACTTCGCTGAAGGATTCTCTTTCGATATTTATCGCATCGGTTCATGATACCTACGCAGCTCCCAGTATCAGTGTACAATTTATTTTCGTAATCAGCAAAAGAGATCTTTTGTCTAGAATATCCATTACGTCCCGACTGTCTTACTAGCGAACACCGGATAATCCATGTTTTCAGTAACTATATTTGACCTATGTTATAGCGACGTTGTAAAGACATCATGGCATCCAGAGGAGGCCCCGAATGTTACATAAGTATCTGGGTGTAGAAGAGCAGGTTAGGCTGGTTCGAGTAAGCACAGATCGCTACAGCAGAGGCTGATCACAATAGTGAACGGGCTAGTTAAGCTGCCTCACATCGATAACATAATATACACAACGAGTACGTAAATTGGACTATACGTACATGTAACTACTCTAGGATTCAAAGAAAAACACCTTCAACCTCGCATTTCCTCTGCCTATCCGCACGTCATGGAATCGCATCTTCCAACCGGTTGTTGTCAACATTGGTCTTCGGGCCTCGCATCAACACGCCCTTACTCCAAGTCTCCGGATAAAGAAATTGGGCTGCAGGTAGACTGCCTGCTCAGGTTAGCTTGGGCCGCGTCTACGCTCCCATTTTGGGCGAGTGACGTGACGCCCGTCCTTGTAGGTCCTATCAAGGTACCGTGCAATGAGGGCTGAATCAGACACGGCTGCGCTCGTGGAAGCATCGCGAATGAGGGAGGACATAGCGCGGCATTAAAGCTGACGGCGCCAGTACAAGAGGGTTTGGCACCGAAGCCGTAGTAGGAAGACTCAATCTCCGGGAGTTCGTATTGGGTTTGTAGAGAATGTCTTTGCAGTTGAGAACGTATCTGAATGGGGCTGTTTAGTGAACACGAAGAAAAGGAGAAAAGGAGGGACCAACCTTCCTTTCCACATTGGATTATCAAGCGATGCTAGGCAACGCCGAAAGGACATCGGAAAGAATGGACGGTGCCATGCTTGATCAAGACCTCCGTCACTCATGCGCGCAGCTGCCGAGCCGATGATAGGGAACTCGATATTGAGGTCCATTGAATATCGTGGTAGTGAATGTGCGCAGCGTTGAACTGAAGGTTATTTGTGAGAAGTCCTCGAAAACAGAGCGAAAGACGGACAAACCTGGACCGAGAGTCATGCAAATTCCACAGGACAGGCAGGACATTCTATCCTTCACAGTCCGAATTCCAAGCATCGTCCTAGGACAACATTTCAGGTTACACAACCCCATTGTCTGAGGAGTTCCGTTTTGAAACGAGCTGATAGAATCTTCTCGTCAAAGATGTTCTGTCCGGCGGTCCGAGCCATCAGCCTCTTCGAAACCGGTACCTCCGCGTTCTCTCTCCCGTTGTTCTCTTCGTGATAGTCGGAAGGGGATTGCGAATCACCTCTGACTATCTCTTAGCAAGTACGTCAGATGACACGTTGCTCAGAAGAGTGGGAAAGGTCTGCTTTACGGCCAAACCATGCCAATGACAGGGACGCTATAGCCAATAGTGGATGCACGTCCAATCGTGTTATCCTCGAACAGATGTAGGAAGCGGAGGCGGCATCATTGTCGTAGGCAAAGCAAACTCAGGCAAAGGAGGCGACTGCGGAATCATTGTTGTCACTTGGAGGTGGACACGATAGTGTCATTGTCGGCGGCTGGAATCGACAGAAGTACGTGACCTCCTCCTCGCCGGAAATATCCGCGATATGTTACATTGATCATCTGCCTCCTGCATGGCCACGGTGCTCGGGACAAAGTTGCACCCTGAAACAAGCGCATTGCTGTGGCCATTCGACACGATATGCAGTGGTACCATGGGTACCTATTGCGTTATTATTTCCAACCTTGCACCATTTTGGGTAGGATTTTCATTGGAGGATGATGGGAGAGCCGGATATCAACGGGACCGACTAGTTCTTCCCGTTCATTTGGGAGTTACAGGTGTTTGATTTCAAGGATGCTACATTTTGCCGGAACAACACCTTCATCTTCGACCTTTATCACTACCAAACACGTCAAAAAAGCAATGATATTATATGGTATCCAATAGCAGACTCACAGGTTGGTGCACTTATCTTGCCTCTCGCCGAACTCGTCGTACTGCAAGTTCATCGCTACATCCTCTCTTTGCTGGGCTTGTCGGACTAGTGGGGGGTCGCTTCTTCGGTGTCGATACAGACGCCTTTTCTTCGAGTGCCAGTTCTGCTGCTGATATGGGTACACCGCTGAACCGCGATGCATGTATAACGAGTACGAACCTTTAGTTCGTTCAATGTCGACTCGCACCTGTGGGCTGCACTTGAACGACTCCAGTCTGAGTCGGCGGCACTGTTGCTATCAAGCACAGCAGACGGATAAGATGAAGCTACTCACCTTCCTCAGCGGCTATTTACTCCAAAGTTTTATCTGTACCTAGCGAGCGGGCAATATCCTCTGTGGCACTACCAGTCAGGCTCACTCTTGCCGCTACAGCTCCCGCTCGAGTGCGACCATTGAATGAAGCTCCCTGAACAGCAGAGATTGTGGACGTTGTTGTGGCAGACGCTCTTCGTCCCATTTCTATGGTGCCAGAGGGGCTCTTCCATATTTCAGAGAGCCTTCGGGATGTAAAAAGATGAACCATGGGGTATAAAAGTCAAGATTATTGCCGACTGGAAATCTGAACGTGATGGGGGTTGCTGTCATGACGGATGAGCCCCAGTCAAAAGTCTGGAGACGTCAGGAGACGGTCAGGGACGTGTGTCGATTTATTATCTACCTATATATGTCAGTCGATGCCTATTGACGCCGTCATCATGAATACAATGAGAATGAAGCACGCACCTGCGTAGATCATACAAGTGCCGGACTTAAGTCGGTTTGCGACTTCTTTAAAATCGTTCCTGGCATGCACATTCATTGTACCCAAATGTCTGGCTGCTCGTAATGCTATTACCATGATACCAGAGATGCATAATGCCGCTGCGCGTAGATCATGAGCAAGTCCAAGTCAGAATTCCCACGCCCATCCTTTCCCTCTTACCACCACCATCACCACTACTTCGGTTCACGCCGCGTTTCTTTTCCCTGTCTTCCTGCCTTCTGGTCGCCATTTCTGTCGTGCAATGCGCTATATGCGACTTCTATCACCATATGCCACCGATAATGCACTGCTTTCATCGTAACTTTCGTAAATTCGGGGAGAACGGTACATTACACACGCTGTTTCCAACGCTCTGACTATTCTTATTTTCTTGCTCAGAACGATCTCCAGAGCTCGTATAGGCACGAAAATCACTTATTTGCGCCACGGTCGACGCATATATCCAGGTATATGGGTCAGAACAGAAGGGAACGACGTGACGCGTATCAGGCGAGTGCTTTATTCGTTTCTTATCCATTCTCTCACCTTCTTTTTGGGTGTAGCCACGACGGGTCCTGAATTTTCCCTGTTTGCACTTATCACCTTTATTACTGCCTACGCCCTCGCACCAGATTTTGGCTTTCCGGTACCTATATATCGCGGTGTCTGCATAATCTACCATGATATGTATGCTGAAATTCACAATTTTCTATCCCCAGCACTGATTATATCTGCTGTCAGGCTCTACCAGTGCACACTCTACATGGACGGATTGGATGCTATGCCACTATGCGACACCAATGTTGCGGGGATGGAGTCTATTGGCGGAAAGGACCAGGGCGGTGAACTTTGATGTTTACGTACTGTAGCGGAGAAAATATATTCATTATATGGATGCTTATAGATGCGCACAGATGAACGTCAATAAGGGTATATGATCATCAATAGGCATCAATTCAAAAGCCATGAAATGGCCCATTTATCGATGACTGCTGACGCCCATGGATGAATCAATAGATATCTATGACCGTCCACCCACGTCTCCAGACTTTTGACTGGGGATGAGCGGGCAATCAATACGGAACAGCGGGCCGCTAGCCCCGCTTATTTATCTCTATGACGCCCCCATTGGTAGTTGTCACCGTGACTGGCCAGCCAGAAGGTATATCAGGCCGCTGGTTTTCTTTCTTACGCGATGAAGCGAATGCAGCGACTATGTGCTGACGTTCGGTCCGAAGCCTTCCGGCTCTGTTGATATGAATGCAGCGTGAGAGTCTGCTTCTCTCTCTGGCAGAACCTCGTTGATACCTCGTGCTGGTGCAGAATCCATAACACTGAACATAAACTCGGACGCCCTGCTTTGTACCCTTGACTCTTTTTTTGAAGACATCTTTCCTTGGTATGGTCTCCCATTTGTATGATCAAAGATCTACTCACGAGCATCTCATCGCACAGGCCCATATAATCATGTATACTAACTCGATGTGGGCACCATGCTCTGGATGCCCGTGTCCAAACCATCACTTGCCCTCTTGCACCTTCACCACCGAACCCTCTCTCTCCGACGATCCGGAGTGGATGCATCTCACCCGTTCGAACAACCCTCCTTCACAGTACGAAGAGACGGTACTGTCGGCCATGACATCATCATACAATCAGCAAATACAAAGCATTGACATGGAGAAATCCAATCTCGAAGCCTTCTCACTCTCCTTGAAAGCCCAAATCGTTGCAGTCTCCCAGAGGATGAACGCGCTGCGCCAGGAGCGCGTGCGAATCACAGAGGCAGTCCGTGAAAGCCGGAATCTACTTAGTCCTGTCCGGCGCCTCCCTCTAGAGATACTCAATCACATCTTCCTTGATACCATCGATATCCCAGTGTCCAGGGTGCAGATCGTACGGGAGGAGGGAGAGGAGCCCGTCGAGCGGGACGGTGATTGGCAGTTCAAGCCTACAGAGAGCTCCTTGTGGTCGATTGCGGGGGTTTCTAAAAAATGGAGGAGTGCCTCTCTTTCATCCCCAAGACTCTGGTCCTTCATCAATATCATAATCACGGAGACGAATTTCAAGGACCATTCTTATATCCGACAGCTTGGTCGACAGTTAGACTGCTCGGGAATTTATCCGTTGTCAATATCGATATGCCGTATAGTGAAGGAATTTGCTCCGCAAGAACTTCCTCCGCAGTTGGTAGCTATCCTGTTCTCATTTTCCAGTCGTATTCGAGAGCTCCATCTCTATCTTGCCTCATCCATTTTATTGCAAATGAGTGATCTGCGTTTATCCCTACCATCTTTAGAACGCTTGATCCTCCTTTGTCAGGACGGTGTCTTTGGAATGTCCGAAAACTTGCGCCTGTTCTCATCCACTCCCAAACTACGATCGCTCGAAGTTATAGATTGGCGGCCCGATGGCCTCAAGCTCCCTTGGAATCAGTTAAAGGCGTATCGCAGCGACCATAGCTACATGTCTAGCTGCTTTGATCATGATGTTCCTAAGACGCATCATTATCTGAACACTCTGACAAAGCTCCAGCAGGTGGAGAAGTGTACCCTAAGGTTGAATGGTGGTTCATTAGAGCAGGAATTTGGGGACGATGTTTATCCTCTCATCTGTCCGCAGCTGCGTGTGTTGGATCTTTCTTCTTGGAACAGGAAGCGCATCCTAAACCAATCCATCTTTCGACAAGTCACTGATAGACTTGTTGCGCCGGCGCTTTCTGTGCTGAGAGTCTCTTGCTCTCAAAAGGGCTACCACGAAGTGCAGGAGGTTTTTTCCTCGATATGCCATCTTCTCCAACGTTCACAATCCCCGATTACCGTACTACACTTCGACCACGGGCTAGTTCTCACCGCAGATGTACTACAACTCTTTCCTTCTACACCCACTCTTGAAGATTTGAGACTATCTCGCATAGGCTCTAAAGTCGTCACTAAAGAGGTCATAAAAAAGCTCACTGTGGACCATACTTCCTCTTCGGAGGACTTGATTCTCCCCCACTTGTGCACTCTGTATATACCTGGTGGAGGACTCGAAATTTTGGGCCTCGTGCACATGGTCCGGTCTCGCAGAATCAGTGACAATTCCCGCAGATTTGACCGTTTACAAACTCTTAGATTGTATGGCGATTTCCTAGACCCATCCCCTGGCATTGACACTACAATATCTCACTTGAAGCAATATTATGCTGAAGGATTCTCTTTCGGTACTTGTAGCATTGCTTCACTATAACTACGCAGTTTTTGATATTAGTATACACGTTTCTCTTGGGGAGCGAAAGTCTCGTCTCGTCTCGAATTGATCCGTTGTCCTCGGCCTCTGGTCGTCGTAGGAAACAGCGAATAATGCATGCTTTCAATAAACAAGTTACCAGGAAGACAGCGACTATCAGAGGAAATTTTATGCTTCTACCAGAGCACCACCCACTTCCAAGCTAAGTTACAACACCCTTCCACTCCATAGACAAGTTGAATCGACAGCTGCCACGCGCTGACACCGAAAACAGAAAATGGTGGCCGTCGACTTGCCATTCCCTCTGTCCATCGTCATTTGGTGGAATCGCAACTTCCAATCGGCTGTTATCAATATTGAACAACGTCTTCGGGCCTCGCATCAGCACGGCCTCACTCTTCGGATGAAGAAACTAGGCTGTGGTGGGCTGCCCCAACGCAACGCGCTCAGGTTAGCTTGCAGCGCATCTGCGCTCTCATTTCGGGCGAGTGACGTGACGCTCTACCGTGAAGATTCTATCAAAGTGTCTGGCGATGAGGGCTAAATCAGATATGGGGCGCTCGGGGAAGTATTGTGAATGAGAGGGAGGACGTAGCGCAGCGTTAAGTCGCCGGCGTGGATACAGGAGAGTTTGGCACCGGGGCCGTAGTAGAGGGACTCAATGTCCGAGAGCTCGACCTATTTGGCGTGATAAAGAATGTCTTTGCAGTTGAGAACGTATCTGAATGGGGCTAGTTAGTGAACACGAATAAAAGGGGAAAAGGAGGGACAAACCTTCCTTTCCATATTGGATTATCAAACGACGCTAGGTAATGCTGAAAGTACATCATAAAGAATGGGCGATACCATGCTTGATAGAGACCTCCGTCTCTCATGCGTACAGTTTTCGTTGCCGAGCCGATGATAGGGAACGCGACATTGAGGTCCTTTGAATGACATAGTAGTGAATGAGCGCAGCGTTTAACTGAAGGTTATTTGTGAGAAATGCTCGAAAACAGAGCGGGAGACGGACGAACCTGGACCGAGAGTCATACAAATTCCGCAGGACGGGCAGGACAGTCTATCCTTCACAGTCCGAATTCCAAGCATTGTCCTAGGACATCATTTCAGATTACACAACCCCATTGTACGAGGAGTTCCGTTTTGAAACGAGCTGATGAAATCTTCTCGTCAAAGATGTTCTGTCCGGCGGTTCGAGCCATCAGCCTCTTCGAAACCGGCACCTCCACGCTCTCTCTCCCGTTGTTCTCTTTGTGATAGCCGGAAGGGGATTGCGAATCACCTCCGACTATCTCTTCGCAAGTACGTCAGATGACACGTTGCTCAGAAGAGTGGGAAAGCTCTTCTTTACGGCCAAACCATGTAGCCAATGGTGGATGCACGTCGAATCGTGTTATCCTCGAACAGATGTAGGAAGCGGAGGCGGTATCATTGTCGGAGGTAAAGCAAACTTAGGCAAAGGAGGTGACTGCGGAATCACTGTTGTCACTGGGAGGTGGACGCGATAGTGTCATTGTCGGCGGCTGGAATCGACAGAAGTACGTGACCTCCTCGCCGGACATATCGGCGATGTGTTACATCCGCCACGGTGCCCCTGGAATGAGCGCATCGGTGTGGCCATTCATCGCAACGTCCAGTGGTACCATGGGATTGTTGCGTAATAATTTCCGACCTTGCACCGTTTTGAACAATATTTTCTTTGCAGGATGATGGGAGAGCCGGATATCAACGGGCTGAGGAGCTCTTCCCGTTCATTTGACGTTGCAGGCGATTTGATTTCAAGGTGAGATGGCCCGAAAAGCGTCTTCATCTCCGACCTTGACCACTACGAAACATGTCAAAAAAGGGCAACGTATGGTATTCAATGGTAGACTCACCAGGCCGGTGCACTTATCCTGCTTCTCTTTGCCAGACCCATCGTACTGCAAGCCCATCGCCAGTTCTTCGTCATCGACAGGGATCCTTTCGCCGTATGCGAGTCTTGTCCTGTTACCTTGAGTATATATCCAGCATTCAAAGGCCCATAGCGCACCTGCGCATCCGTTATTTCCGCATTTCTTTGCGATAACCCTCCCTGGAGCCTGGCGGGGTTGTGCAGATTCTTGACGGGAAGTGATGGTCTCGAAAAGTGTTGTATCGCCGTCACCTGGAACTGAGGGTAGGCTCTCATTAAGCACAGGAAATCCTTCGTCGTGGTCGCCTACCTTCGGCATATTCAGCAGCCATTCCCGCCTCAGTCTTTTCCACTTCGGGGGAGTAGCTATGGCATCCTGCACTACAGCCCTTCGTCGGATCCACCTATACCGACACTTCTGCTCTAGAGTTGTTTATTTGACAACCAGGTAGTAGCTCATCCCGGGATTAGAAACAGTCGAGTCGTCGTGAGAGCCAGACAAGCTAGTGGCTCCCATCCTGGCGCATGCAGATTTCAGGGTAGCGATATGAGTGATTTAGAGAGCGAAAGGGGAGGCATGGTAAATGTTGGCAGGATGAAAGATTTGGCTGTGAACGTCTGGGGTTAGGGTTATCGCGTCAAATCCGGAAGGACGGATCGATAGAGCCGTACCAACTTCAACTTGAACCAAGTGCCAAGTCCAACCGAGTCGTCAAGGACGTGCTGGATCTTCATATACAGAGGCTTTCAATGAACGATACCCTTGCTCCCCGTCATCCATTCGAAATAGCAGATCTGTATCTATCCTCTTGCACGTCGGCGGTCGTCACTGTCGTCACTTCCTTAGGCTTTCCCAGCTGCCCAAGCAGAATTCTTTTTCTCGTAGAGTATAGATCGACGGTTCACAAAAATTCTCAAACCTTTTGTTTGATTTTTCTCTCCCTGAAACTGATCACAAAAACTCAAAGGACAAATGGGTGTGTAATAAATCAGCTCTACGCAACGTCTACTGACCGCAACCAAGAATAAACTACAACTCTTAAGCTCCAACATTGATGGGAGTACACCCGAGAGCAACAAGACCGTTCTACGCGTTCAGAAGGTGAGCATTTTCTGATAATACCTAATCAACTAATACTCACGTAGTTGTTCTGCTCGCAGCAAACGGGCTGGTTGGCACATTGAGTCGTGCCGAGACCGACGACAGTGATGGGGTCGCAAGTAAGACCACTGCTCTAAGTCAGCCATCACAATGTCTTGTCGAAGGCGAAGATACGTACACTCCGGCAGTAATGGTGCCAATGGGGATGTTCAAGAGACCGAGGGCCTGCTGGACGGCAGACGACTTGGGCTATTGAATAATCAGTATCATCATCACTGACGGAGACAGGATCGAACTCACGTCCTGAACGGACTTGCAGCACTGAGCGGAACCAGTGTTGCACGATCCGCCGGTGACGGTCGTGGTCGTCGCGGGAGACGCGGCGACAAAGAGAGGCAGAGCCAAGACAGCGAGGGCGGTGAGACGAGAGAACATTTTTAACAGTGCTTGTTGAGGATCCATCCCCTCAACGCCTCGTCTCTTTTATACCCAGTCCAAGTTGGCGGGACCGAACATGGCAACAACTTTGGTCACCGTGAAAGAAAACAAAAATGTATGATGGGCGATCGTGACAGATAAGTGATGGACTGCTTGGTCATTTTTTTCCTTGCCGCATTTTGCGATCGAATGCTTCCTTGCGATCGTGACCGTATCGCGTAAGTAATACCAAACATAATATTTTTCCACTATTCTGACACTTTCTATTACAGCTTGAATCCAGACGGTGATCCCAGTGGATGACTTCAACGTCTAGAGCCGCCACCAGAGCCCAAGATAACCGACTAAGTTGACATGGGGTTTGTGGATTCTTCACAAGTTCGTTTGTTGCGGTTCAATATTCTTGAGCGTCTCGCCCAATATTTCTGTGTGTTTTCTGAACCTAGTCCTGCCCTTACACCGTCCCACTGGTGCGTTCAAATGTAGCCCTGCATTCCATCAAAATCATGGGACACCAGCCAATGACAGATTTTCATCATCATGAAGCGCCCAAGCCATATGCGAGAGTAATTTTCTCGATATTGCTTTCCGCGAACCTTTGACAGGGTATACGATCGGCTGTCATATTATCTTATCCCAGACGTGCAGGTAGGATCTTCATTCTGTTATTATCAGCCACAGGGTCCACCGTAATAGACCAAGATTTTCAAGATTGTCTCGAGATCTAGATGGGATTACGTTGTTGTCCGCTCCCCGACACGCGTACTTACTACTTGCCGACTCTGCTTGGTGGTCCTCTAGCCTTGCCGCTTAACTTTCAAAGTGCTTTGTTGAGTGAGCCATTCGACGAGCGATCAGTCAAGTCGGGCTTATTCATTTTCACTTATAGATCCGTTCGGTAGAGTTTCACGAAATAAATCACGTATATGTAGTAAGTGTTATCTAAACAAACACGATCTCATGGTAGTAACGAAATATTTAAATCTACCAAAGATTTTCCGAATCCAAGAAACCAAGACGCCGACCGGCTTAAAGTCCAACATTGATGGGAGTGCAGCCGAGAGCAACGAGACCGTTCTAAAATTTCGCGCCATAAGCAAAATACCAGCGTATGTAGTTTTGAAGCACTCACGAAGTTGTTCTTCTCGCAGCAGACGGGCTGGTTGGCACACTGGGTGGTTCCAAGACCAATGACGGTGATGGGGTCGCAGGTGAGGCCACTTGATATATTATTCAGATCGTGAATATTCTTCATAGAAAAAAAGTACTCACACTCCGGCAGTAACGTCGCCGATGGGAATGTTCAAGAGACCAAGGGCCTGCTGGACGGCGGACGACTTGGGCTATCGAATAATCAGTACATCGCCGTTTGAATAGACGAGCTCGAACTCACGTCCTGGACAGACTTGCAGCACTGGAGGGAACCAGTGTTGCACGATCCGCCGGTGACGGTCGTGTCCGTCGCAGGAGCTGCGACAACGAAGAGAGGCAGAGCCAAAACAGCGAGAGCGATGATACGAGAGAACATGTTTAACAAGGAGAACAGTGCTTGTTGAGGATATTTCCTTCGACTTTCCGTCTCTTTTATACATTCCTCTGGTATGTAATTTTGTTCCGGTACCGAGGTGGAGATAATTGTGTCAAGTATGAAAAATATATCTCCGACAACAGAGTGACTGCACGAACGATTTGGAGTGGCGATGACTAGCATCAGTATATTGTTGTCGATCTTGGCACTGTGGCGGTTACTGCTAGCTTCTAGTAGTCAGCATCAGCTCATCTTTCCCGATCGTCATCTTGTATTAATATTGTTGCCTTCAAATATCCCAATTTTGAGACAGAGATATGAGCTCAAACTGTGAAAGGGTTGTTCATGAAAGTTGGGACGAAGCCTGGTTGCAGCCGCATCGGCTAACTCCGCGGCATCAGGGTGCAGGGCCTCATGGGCCACGACCAATCGACGATTATCCAACGATGACAGGTTGCTTAAGCTCTCTTCCTTTGACGCTCAGAAAGACGGAAAGGATACAAAACTCATATTTATTAAATTTGCATAAGTGCTTCAAACTTTATTTTACAATACTTGTGGGCTCATGACCACTGGCATTTCTCAAACACAGCTTCGATATAGTCAGCCATCAACCGGTGAGTCGCTGCAGAAGGATAGCTATGGGCATATAGCGTCAGTTTGTGTACTTCATCGCGTTGATCGTACTCACCTGGGAATATAGTAGAACGTCTCATCGGGGTTGTCACACTGTCCCTCTGTTGTCGTGTCGTCCACGGTACACGCTCCGGCGCTCACATACCCAAATGCTTCATATCCAGGGTTTGTACCAAGTACTGCAGCCCAGAGGTTCCCAAGATCGACGAAGCCAACGTTTGCTCCCCGGTTGGAGAACAACGTCCCTAGGCCGTCAAAGACGCTCTGCTTGTACTCGTTGCCATAGGAGGTCACGTTTCCTCGGCCGTAGTTATCTACGACCAGGATATTCTTGGCAAATAAGGGGGAGTCGGTCATCAAAAGCAACTCATATATGACGTTATTGGCTGTGTTGGGAAAGGTTGAAGCTAGGCAATGATCATCAGCAGAAGGAAGAACAGAGGATTAAATTCGCAGGCATACCGTCAGCACGGAGAAAGTCCCTGCAAAATATCGGAAAGGTATTCAATATGTTCTCATGCTATACACGGAATTTGACTGACTCCATCCCCACAAAGACGATGTACAAGGTATCGTCGGGAGTAGGCTTATTGCGCCCAGAAATGACGTAGTTGTCTATATCCATACGGTCAGTTTATCGTTTCCAGGAATGAAATACGACGAGCTGACTTTGATATACAAAATCTCTCGTATCTGAGAATATGAACGCGGGATATTGAGTATGATCAACAACGGTTGAGGTAACCTTTGCACCCAGTCAGCAAAAATGGCGCGTCGAAGAACAGACCGGAATATTCACCGCATAATCCTTGAGCGTCGCGTTAATATCGGAAGCCAAGTTCTCCACCCAGAGCGGGCCGTTGGATAAGCGTCCTCCAGCCTTAGGGTCTGGGAGATCTTGGACTGCCGCGGCAAGCGTCGAACCGTCCTCTTTGCCACCGTCGGTGTATCCATCCTATGAGAAGCATCTGGTGAGCTTTTCTCTTTCACTTGGAATATTCGAAAACTTACTCCAAACGCAACGATAGTGCTGTACGAGCTCAACGATCCAAGGCCGGCATTGAGGTCAGAGACAGTACCGAAGAGGGCTCCGCAAGAAGGTTCGATGGCAAGCTGGACACCCCCGGCCAGGGAAGCAAAGGCAGCAAGGATAAGTGAAAGAGAGGAATGCATCGCAGTTTTGGTGCACAGTTTGGCTGTTTACTCTGCTCGCTTTTAAGCTGCGTTAGAAGCTTCCCCCATCCGTTTCAAGGACTCACACGCTACAGTACCAGTAACAGATCTTTTCGGTATCATATGTACCTGTCACGATATGCAACATGTACGTATTTTCCCCATTGATGAGGCACATACGTCCTTCTGATTCAAGATCATGGACCCGGAGTTGTACATACGGTGGTCAACGGCTATTTCTTGGCTATTAAATCAGCTTTGTAAGTTGAAGTTAAAATTATAACATTCGAAGACGGCCTCGACACCTATTGAGTGGCACGGCTTGGCGTAATCGGGACACTTGTTCACTCGCGTCTCTAGTTGTGCTTAATATTCGGGTGTCCGGACTGAACATTTGCAGGTCTAGTGGCATAGGACCGAGGCCCCACGTGAAATCTCCTGCACAACCTAAGGAACAACATGCTTCCGAATATGCGCGGTTTTAGCGAAGGGAAATCTTCACCTCAAAAGGAAATGGTCTTGCTTAACGGCGAATGCAGGTGATATAGGGTAGCGAATGGGAGCGAAGGGAAACATCTGACTTACAGGTGGGGCTTGCCTCTGTGGCCCTTCAACGTCAGGTTACATGTACCGCCCCTCACCTAGACTTTGCTTTGCCAGATGAAAAGAAACCGTCAGGCATCTCGTTGATTGTACTCGTGAAGCGAATGTACCATTTTCATGCTTTGCAATACCACGGTCAGCCGGAGAAAGAAGGGGGTCATCGCTTCTACTGAGGAACACGCCGCGATCGCCAAAATCCGATCGTTATGCCATGTGCCAGAGATTGAAACTTCCCGGGCGGCCGTGATATGAAAACTTGGACCGAAAACGAAAATGCCCTATGACTGTCCAGCATGTTGTTTTAGGGAAAACCATACCTTGTGTAGCATGGAAGCGGTTGCATGGCCGGAACTAGGTGGTCCAGATGCTAACAAGAGGCAGTTCGCCACCACTCTCCTGGGGTAAGTATTGACACCTGTCATCATGCCAGTGGGAGTAGGTGCAACGAGAGTGCTGACAGATTACCGCGAACGAGACCGCAGTGAACAAGCTACAATAAAATTTGACGTCGTCAAGACGGGATTTCGGTAAATCTCAGAGAGTAATCTTCAAAAATTTCGCTAGTGATCAGTGATCGTGTAGAGCCAGTCGGTACCGAGTCAGGAACACCCAGGGATGGCGGTCCCCCGGTTAGCATCCATGGTAACTCACGATGGCTAGTAAATGAGCACCGATGAGAGTCTTCAGTTCAACCAAAAGAATAGGACCACGGGCCTCGGCCAGTTCTATTTATACCAACGTTAAGAACCCAATTGCGAATTGAAGTTCGTCGCTTCTCATACCATTACAGCTGTTTGCATACAGCTTGACAGTCAGGGGGGTTTTCGTGGATGATGAAAAGAAGCTCGGACTTCGTCATAAACCGTGTTTTGGGGACTTCAAAGCGCACGAAATGGCATCCGAGATAGCCGAAATGGCCATAAACCACCCACACATGCGTCATCAAGCCCTTACAGCTGTTTGCATACAGCTTGACAGTCAGGGAGATTTTCGTGGATAATGAAGAAGCTCGGACTTCGTCATAAACCGTGTTTTGGGGACTTCAAGCGCACGAAATAGCCTCCGAGATCGCCGAAATGGCCATAAACCACCCAGAAACGCGTCATCAAGCCCTTAAGCCGCGGTTTATGACCAAGTCCAGATCACTCCCCCCTCTCGCGCAAAACGCTCCCTACTGTCAAGCTGTGTGCAAACAGCTGTAAACCACGGTTTATGACTAAGTCCAGATCACTCTCTTCTCTCGCGCAAAACGCCCGCTACTATCAAGCTGACGGTGTGCAAACAGCTGTAAGTATTCCTGTCGCTACAGTCGACTGGGATATTTCAGGACGAGCAAACACTGCTGATAACTGGGTTTTCAACTAAGACCACAAAGGCCCTCATCATCGGAAGTAACGAACGGGAGGACTTGGCGCCGACCTGGAACATATGTTCCTCAGTTTCGTTTAGAAAATCACACAATGGTGTTGAAGGTTCGATTCAAAGCCAAAGGAAACAGCGGCTTACTAAAACGCGCGATTTCTACCCGATGCTGCCTGCGTCTGTTGGAAACACAGCGCCCTAGTTCAACACGAAGAACCGGATGGACGCCATCGGCGGTGAAGCCCATGGAGGCATAGGGTAGCTGTGTAACCTTTATGCCTTCCAATTCTCACCTAAGCAGACATGGTGGAAAGATATGCAAGGTGTACGACAATGGAGCCGTTGTAAAGTCGGACTACGACGCCGGCTTCCGTACTGAATCCTTGGTTGACGACATTTGGCGTAACCTGTCGTACTGTAGTCGGCATCAGACCAATATGTCTAAGGAACAGGAACACAACACAACAGGGTTTGGAAGACAACGTTTCATTTGCTGCATCTGAGCCGCAGAGCGACTAAGGGCACGATCAAAGGCAAGTTCATTGCTAGCATTGCAGATGATACGCAGTCACCCGATCATCGTTGATTGAAAACTTTCGAGTTCTGGAAAGAAACGCGTCGCATCCAAGATGTTCCTATGGTCCGGGCATCCGCAAAATACAAGACCGAGGGAGAAGTTACTCGTTGGACCCACTGGGCAGGGACATTCATCATGGTCAGATCATAGTAACTCTAGAACCAACCCCTTGAGAGCAATCGAATCAGTGTTATCTAGACCGAGCATGGTACTTTCACCTGACATTATTCCGGGCACATGTCACAGCATATAGTATCTGCGAGAGCCGATACGTCGTGGAAATCGCATCGTATGTATGCCATCGGCAACCTCAGTAAAAGAAACGTTAAAGAAACGTACAATTGCGTGATGCGATTACGTGTTGGTTGGTCGGGGCCCGGGCCGATTGCCAAAGTGACAGTCGATTCTTGATACTCTTCTATTTAACTTCTATTGGCGATAATCGATAATAACTCAAGGTTGGACCATGGCCTCACTTCCTGTGTAGACTGCCTCTTGGTAGTCATCAGATGTATTTGCCGCTTCCATGTTTTTTGACTCCCGAAATAGGTGTCGCTTTTTTATTGCTCAGCCCCACCACTGGCGGTCGTCCTGAACACAGAGCTAGTGTGACTCAGACCGACCTCACTCTGGTAGTGAAGACCGGGATGCTCTTAGAAACCCGCGGATAAAGAGGCGCGTCTCAGAGGCGCCTGCAGTTCTTCGCTCAATGACCTATCTTTTTATGGAGGGTTATCGCATCTTATACACCGGAAATCTCATCCAGCACAGGAATTGAAACCCGCAAGAATGCGTACCTAGAATACAGTCAACTAAACAGAAGGGCAAGGCAGCTGCAGCTTCGGCAAGCACGATACATCACAACTAAGGGAGCTCGTGGTCGTAAATCAAACGCTGGTGGATCCCGATGAGAATACTGAAGGCAAGGCGATACGTCTATTTACACGCTTGAGGGATAACGTACTCCTCCTCCTCTTCGCCCAGCGAATAACTTTCAGTGAACGGTCTCTATAACGAAAAGCTCATTCTTACAGCTGTCGTTATGGTCTCTGACGCTAGCCTCGTCTCTCGGTGAGACATTAACCAAGATTGGACCTGTCGGAGACCTTGTTATAGCTAATGCAGACGTCAGTCCCGATGGTTACACTCGAATGGCGGCTTTGACTGGCGGTACCATCGATGGCGAGCTCACCACAGAACTTGCAATTATTCCGGTGAAGCAAGGCACTCAGTGAGGTTCTAGAAAGATGACATCGCTACTATGTCCTAACAAACCATGGAAAGGTACTGGTGCAAACGACGTGGAACTGAAATTGTCTGTATCTTTCGGTGTTCTTCCTTTGAACGAAACCGATTAGTGGTATGTCGGTTGATGCTAACTTAGAGTTAAGTACGAGCTGCCAATAAATAGAACCAGCCTCTTGAAAATCCCGGCGCAGTGAGTGTCTACGTCAACATGCTTTGAGGTAGCCTTTAATGTCTGTATTAGCCTGGTTTCCCTGGAAGAGGAGGTGTCGACTATTCGTTAAACCTGAACATATTATACGTGGGTGTCTCCTCGACCCACGATCTTCTTTCATTACTCAGTGCGTTCAACTCTCTAGCTAGAAGACGAAGATCCGTTTACCATTAATGGAGCGTCATTTCATCCGCCTCCGATACCTGTGCTGCTACAAATCCTCAGCGGAGCACAGGCCGCTGATAAACTTCTGCCTGTAGCCTTAGTATATACATTACCGCCGAGCTCCACCATTGTGCTTTCTGTGCCAGGAACCAGTGTAGGACATGGGTGAGCAATCTGAGCTCTTCCGTACTGATGGAATTGACGTGAATGTATCTCTTCTATTCAGCCTGCTTTCCATCTTCAGGGAGTATGTAGCTGACATCTTCTTCCGTGGTCGCCTATACTAATTCAATGAAAGCACACATTTGACATAGTCCGGAGCGCGGGCTCGTCCACCTATAACTATGAGAATCCAGTTCGTGCTTACGCCGCTGGTTGCTTGAAATGGCTAAAACAAGTTTTGAAGGTCCGTAGAGATGTTGTTCACATTAGAGACATCGGATCAAACGTTACCGTATGCTTCAAAACTGACAACGCCGGGCCTTGGCTCTTTCATTGGTTAGTGGTCTCTTCCTGCCAGTGCTCTACCATTCTCACAGTCCGACACCCACTGAACTCAGTCACACTAATTAGCACCTCAACAAGTACGCGCACTCCTGCATACATAACTTTGCTCACTCACGGTTCACAAAGGTCTTGCGGTCGTGTTCGCAGAACACAGCGAAGACTGGGCAACTACAAGCCGTCCGCCCTGTATGTACCGCTTCCAATCAGTGACTATCCTTGCACTCACACTGAACGTAGCCGAATGGGAAAATCTTTGTCCCATATTTGACGCTCAGCCTGCCTCGGAGCTGTAAAACGGTTAGTCGGACATTTCGGTAGAATCGACTTCCCTTTCCCTTCCATGTCTTTTTCAAACTCTCACCTTTAGCTCTTGTCGTTGAGCAGTACAAGTCATATTGTTTTGATGCCTTTGAATTACTGTAAGGCTATACGCAGGCCAGGTTGCGCATGAGATGGTGATCCCGTGGATCCTTGCTCCAGCATTGCCGACTACTCCCTGGTGGTGCACACATCAATTAAGAATACTCAACGTGTATTACCACGATAAATACAAAATATCTACACTAGATGATTATCGATCACTATAAATACACCTATTCAACACAGTCCTTCCTCAGAGTCCACTCATCTCCCGCTCTTCTCCAGACCGCTCCTGGCTGCAATCTGACCTCTACGAGTCCCGCTAGCCGTTTCGCGGGACCAATCAACTCGAACCCATCGCCGCTGACATGTCCCTTTATAGACATGTCGTACAGGTGCAACACGCGTAGGTTTCGTAGTCTTGATAAGAACAGAGGCGAGAACGAAACGAGGGTCGTCTGTCACAGCAGTCGATTCAGTACATTGCAAGCAAAAAAAAAAGTTCGAGAGATACCTCATCTATCCCTTCGCCGCCAGCCCACTTGATCCTCAGATCGTTCACATTCGGGAAAGCATACACGGCAGCATGTAGAGCCTCCAGATCCCACTTCCCCAACTTGAGCTCAAACGACTCGAACTGCTCCGCGCCAGTAAACATACCCAGCATCGGAGCAAGCTTCGCCGCATCCAAAGTCGTCGTGAGTATGACATGTTTGACGCCCGACACAATGGGGGCGACTTTCTGTTGGAGCGAGGATGCACCAGACGGGTACGTCTGCGGGGGCCAAAGTGATGCTGCCGACATGTACGACGAGCCCGTAGTGGGTACTGCCCTTCCGCCCATGACGACCGGGAGCATATCAGAAGGGCCACGATAGAGCCTTAGTCCGGATAGGTCCGCTCCACGGAGACTCCGCACCCTCGCATCAGGCATGAACACCAGGCGCCGTACGCCCTTGGCGAGTAGTCGCTGGAAATGCAAGGGTCCGCGAGAATCGTCGAGGCAGCGCAGCTCGAGGGTGTGCAATCGGCTTTGGCTGGTGAGGAAGTCGGTGTGCTGGGATACGTACGCAATATTCTCGGCTGACCAGTCCACACGGAGGATAGTAACGGTTGGAACTGCAAGGAGTTTGAGCGCGCCGAGGCGGTCACCTTGCGGTGGCGGTGGCGGCGGGGGTATGGGTGGGCCGTGGGGTGGGCCGCCGTAGATAAGCATATTCATCATCTGCTGGTGGTTCGGTGGGTGATGGTGCTGTGGTGGATTCAGCGCAGCGAACGGATTTTGGATGTTGAAAGGATTGTGGAATATGTTTCCATGAGTATGTCCATGTATATGTGCTTGCTGTGTCGGCCCTAGTAGGAAATGGTGCCCATGGGGAATTTGCGGATGAGCCGGCTGCTCTTGGTCCCACGTAATAAACAACATGTCTAGCTGCGTAATCGTCAGATGCGAAAAGGTGGCCGTCTGGCACCGCGGTAGGTGACACTTTATGAACGACAGCCTCTGCAGATTGGGGACACCGCTAAAAATGGAATAGACATCGCTGTTGTTGGTGTGTATGAAATCGATGCCCTGGAACAAAAGCTCTCGTAGCTGGGTGAGTCGTGGTACAAGTTCGAGAATCTGAGGGAGTAGCAGAGCACTGTTGGCTGATGCACTGAGTCGGTGGGGAACATTATTCCACGCGGGTTTGTTCCAGATACCGGCCGCAAGAATGACATGAGGGTTGAAGGACCGGAAAATGAGGTTTCTGTACAACTCCTTCTGGGCAAGATCGCGAAAATGGCGACAGGTGCGGACGACGTAGCTCAAATCCTTCGTGGGGAGAAACGAAAAGATGTGCAGAAAAAGTTCGTTTGGAAGGGTGGAAAGAAGCTTGAAAGGCTTGATATCTCGAGGAGGTGGATCCGTGGAATCGACCACGACAGCCCGTGGGTCGGTTTGACTAGATAGATGCTGTGAGCGGCAAAACACAGGAATTTACGAAAAAGGACACACTGCATATCAATGTACTCGTAAAGAGACCTACTAGAATGTTGTAGCAAGCCCTCCTTTTGAAGAGGAAGCGAAAGAAAACATACTCTAGGAAATAATGCTCGCCACCGCGATCCCAGGGTGGATCCATTGTCGTGGTAACCGGTCAAGGACGATTTCGGGATCCCGGTTCGTTCGGACTCCGCCAATAGTAGTTCGGCATTTTCCGGTGTGGAGCACCTTGACTCGAACGTTTGAACTTCAGTGAGCTTTCCAAGAACTGTATGCGTCGGAAAGATCAATATTCGAGAGATGCGGATGAATCATGCATAAGTGGTATGTCGATGAGGTCAGCGAGCTTCATTGGAGCTTCGCGCCTCTACTTCTTGTAAGTATTCTAAATTTTCTCCACACGAAAGTCGACGGATACGTTAGGGAATGGAGGCATTCTGGCAACGAGATTGGCGGAAACAAGCCAGAGAGCCAGGAAGGAGAAAATTTCTAGGAAGTTTATTCACATCCCAAGGATTTCTGTCAAAGACGCTCAGTCACCACTATGCATATACTAGAAGAAATTCAATATTACTTACCATGATATTTTGCGGTGCTATGATATGGCACTAGCATATTGAAAGCAACAGGACCCTCCGTTGAATATCAGCCCACTGCCTGACTGAATTCGAATTGATAGTCTAAGGAAAGGGACTGACGACTAGAAGATAAATTTGGGCCTGACAAGATTTATCCTTAAGAGATTTGAAAGAGGAACAGGCACCAGGAAACAGCACTACGGAAGGCGATTTAAAGGCGAAGTAGAGCACAATCTCAGGCACGTACTACATGGCGAAAAGTTAGAAATTTCACTTTGGGACGTTTTCGAAGGCGCGATGTTCGTGGTTGGAAGGAGACCGGTAACTAAACCCCTGATCCGATTTTGCTGGGCAGCCTTTTTGAGGGCCGGATCAAACTTATCGTCACTCAGTCACCTCCGAAGAAAGGACCACAATAGCGTGTGGCGCGTTCATGGCACGCCTCGACCCTTCGCGCCAAAAGATTATCATTACGTGAACAGTCACTTTCAGCCTGAGTGGCTGAGCCTTTATCGACGCATGGCTGATGGCGCGCCGGCGATTCGCGACCGAGTGCAGCTCAACGTTGAGTAGAATAACGTGTATAACTAATTGACACCTTCAGAAAAGGTACTGGCCCATTCACCCCATACAAGCAGGATCGGACTGTTCGTATTCATTGCCATGGTCAGTGCTCCCTTCGTTTTCCACCGGTAGATTTCCTCGCTCTGTCGACGGGCGAGTAAATATAAAGTGACCAGATGGAAATAGTCGTGCACTTACGTCTGTTTCATCCTTCCCGATGTACCGTGGTGACTCGTATCTGGGTCCGTAGCGCCTATATTGAAAGGTTGGGCGGTACTTGAACTCGATCCTGGTGTCGGTGATCTATCGAGGCGTTAGCATGCTTTAATGGGGGTCGCGAAATTACGTAGCTTACGCAGGGTGAGAAAGGGATGAGTAGGTATTTTCTTGAGGTCGTGATGGCCTTCGACCGCCAGTGGATTTCCTTGCTCTATGTAACGTTGATTAGATGTCTCGGATGGTGTTAGGGTGTCAAGTACACTTACGTTTGAGTGTTACGACCGGGGATTGAAGGTGCGGGAGTCCTTGGAAACGGCCTATCTGGATATTCTGTCTTTGGAGAAAAGTGATATGATGCCGGTCCACTGTTTATAGGAAGTTGGTAAGAACGTGTTTCTCATCGAAAGACAAGCGATGACGGTACGGAGGATTTTCTAGCATATTAAGCGCAGCAACTAATGGATGTTCATTTTCGAATTTAGGTGTTGTAGTTGAAGTTGTAGGAACAGGCGGCTCGTATGCCGTAGTCCTTGATAACACATATATATTAGTATCGCCAAGTGAAATGAAGAAGAACGCTGCTGACAGCCGAGATGATGAGGATGAGCTAGGACGAAAGATTAATCAAATATGCAGTAGCTACTCTGGCAGTCGTACAATTTTTCAATGTCGTCGACATTCAACTTCTTCGCGCTGCGCCCGCCCGTTGATTTCCGGGCCCTTTAGATGTCAGACACGCAAAGAGACAGGAATAACAGAAAAAATCACGTCTGTTTCGTGCGAGATGGAGCCATGAGAGTAGAAAGAGAGGAACTACAGACAAATTCAGTCAGTGTGGCTCAAGTGGCAAAGTCTGAATTTTGAAAGTGAGACTTTTATACCTGGGATAAGTTAGGCAAGGTAAGAAAAAGATCATATACACTTGTAAAGGTGAGAACGGAAACCTGGAGCCACGAGGGTCTCTTGGTCGGAGTCAAGAGCAAAAGTTATGAATGATCGACCTTCGGAGTTGAGATAACACAGCCACCGCGTGGTCTACTTTTGAGGTATCGCGGGAACTATTACGTCACAGTCAAGACTCTTTCCTCCGCCACCACTACGCGTCTACCAACGACACGATTTTCTGTCATCTCCATAAAATTGGGAGGGAGAAAACTAACTTGAAACTTTCTTTTTGACTCGCGTCTTCCACGTATCGTCTCGTCTCTCTACCGGCTCTTGAGACTTTGATTCACAAGAAGGGTAAGATCCTATTTCTCACTTTGTCTTTTTATTTCATGAAAAATCTCGCAGAAATCGCAGTCATGCCCCTTCTCAAACGCAAGCCTAATGGCGAGTTTGAAGACTGGAGGGTTTACACACCCCCAACGAACGCGTCGAGTTCGCCCGATTCTGCAACGCGAAAAAGAAAAGTCAAAGCTGAGGACACTGGTCGCCCTGGTGTACCTTCTACGTCTATTCCAACATCGCTCAATCCGGTTCGTCCGACAAAGCGATCCAGAAAGGTCAAGCCCGAAGACTCCGATGACTGGTTTGGCCCTGCCGGAGACACCAGGAACAGCGTTACTCTGACAGGCCCCCGCGTCCCTTCCATCGCCAATGGAACAGGCTTGCAAGTTAATAATCCAGCTGCCATCGCCGGCTCCTCTAGCGGTCGCGATACAAAACAGGGTGATCCTTCCACTCCCACAGTCGACCCATGGTTCTCTGATCCTACTCATGGCTATTCCATCCCCACACCATCGACGTCCCAGGCGAGGGCACCTCCGAAGGCGGCGGCAATTTCCGATATAAAAATGGCCCCTGGTGCAGCGCCAACACCCCTCAAAGCTCTAGCTAAGACAAAGGCAAAGTCACCTCGTGAACCGAAACCAAAGCCCGAGAAGCGCGGCGCGATCTTCAAAAAGAAGTGTCCTCAAAACATTCTCGATAGGTTGGATAGGGTAATTGAGCAAAGGTGGGAGCGTTGTCCTTCGATGTTGGCTTACACTCATTTGGTGTCAGGTTCTTCATGATTGACAGGGAGCGCTACGGCGATGAGTTGAAGGAGACCTTCAAGGTCTTGGGCTCCACAGGGAATGTGTGTGGTTTACGTGATTTTTTGTTTGTCATGTCTGATGAAGGGTCAGGTGTATACTGTTGTCATCGACCATATACCTCGTTGTGACTGTAGGTGCTATCGATTCACCTGATCAAATCTGACGATCTCCTCAGGTCCCGATGCTTCGAAGGGCAACCATTGCAAGCATATCGTACGTACCTATCCCTTCTTTGTCGGCCTTTGATCTGAGCATCGATTTTAGATCTTCGTGTTTATCAAAGGTACATACCCGTCTCTTTCCATCAACTGACATCCGTCTCACAGCGCCCTAGTCCTCCAGGTCCCCCATGAATCGTCACACTGGTATCAAAAGTACGTGCTCCTTAATCGTATTCTGCACCGGCACTGACTCGTCTTGCCAGAGCTCTTCTGACGACAGAGCTACAAGATATTTTCGCCCAGGCGCCGAGCGCCGTTGCGAACGAGCGGCTTCGTCAGGCTCATTTGCGAGCTACTGGGAAAGCACCTGCCTCGGACTCCACTAAGGCCAGCAATAAGCGCATGCCGACAGAGGAAGACGACTGCCCTGTCTGCTACGACAAGATGCACACTGAGCCAGAAAACAGGCTTACCTGGTGCGAGGTTTGCGGCAATGCTCTGCATGGGGTCTGTTTTGCTCAATGTGGGTCGTCTACTATTTACGGTCCTTTGTCCTTGCACTCATAATCCTCCAAGGGCGAACGACCGCTCAGAACTCGGGGAAGAACGTTACTTGCGTTTGGTGTCGGGCGGAGTGGGTCCTGCCGGATGCGGGTAAGGGCAAGGGCAAGGCTATTGGACAGGAGGGGTATGTCAATCTGGCGGCGGTAGCGGGAGTTAGTCCGCAGAGGGATACTTCATCGTGTAAGTCGTTATAGCTGTCTCCTTGACGTGCCCAGTGACTGATCTATTCGTTAGACTATCATGGAGTGAGGAGAGGGAGCAGATATTATGGTTATCAGAAGTATGGAGCGCGGTGATATCTTTTGTGGTTTATATTGGCTAATCTAAAGTTCTTACGTGTCCCCCACCATCTTGATTCCTGAGGACGGACACAAATCCAGACTTGCAATTGTTTAGCCTGTCGGGCACTAGCGATTGGGCGCATCATGGCCATGGCGGGTTTTAAACTCGGCGGTCCTCTCGGGCTCTCCTTTTGATGAAGTGTAAGCACGACACGCGCATCTCATGGGATTTGGTCAACATCGTCAATGGACGCCTATCGCCCTTGTCCGCGCAATATCACTACCTTTTCTCCTTCTGTTCAATGACAACGACCTGGCAACATATCTGTTATGTACAGAGAAGGAGGATATGCCTAGTCAAACCCCCTTATCTTCAAAACCGCTCTTCTATAGCTCACAAGGGGAGGCAAACCGTCATCCCAGGCCTCCAGCAACACATGTACCAACCCTCCTTCCATCAGGCGCCACAACGACCAGTACCCGTTATTTCGTATCGTATCCTCACTAGGAACCACCACTGTCACGAGCTTACCCCCCTCTCCCTCCTCGATCCTAAGCACCGGAGCCTGATTGTCACCTATGCCAGTCAAACTCGCACCAAAATCCTGCGACCACGTACACATCACCTGATCGCCATCGTCAGGATCGAAGCTTCCCTGCGCATCTAGGACGACGTTCGTCCCGGGGTCCACCTCGATGTACAGGTACTCTGAGCCTCCAGTCCCGTTAATGTATAACCGCGGATTATGATTGACTGCTCCGAAATCCGCAGTCGCCGTCCAGTTCATTCGTCCAGCAAAGTCGTATTGGTAGGCCTTGCGCCATTGCCAGATTGTCGCTTGGTTGGAGGTATAGTTTCGTCCGTCGGTTCCGGGAACTCTCCAGGCAATACTATCAACCCATTGGTTACTCTTGTTCGTGGGACGCCCATATCGTCCGCCCCATCTGAGAAGTGGGATGAGCAGAGTAGAGCAGGCCGAGAATGTTGATACTTACCCGCCCCAGTTGGGATGATCGCGTGCAGACAGGCCGTTTTGAATCAAATTTAGGAAAGATGGCGTGTCTCCTTCCATTATATACGCAAATCTGGGGTAGTTGGTTGCGAATACGCTTCCAGAAGACCTGATGTTGGACTCGAGCCAATCGTTGCTGACTAAACTAGAATCTGGGCCGCCCTTGTATGATGATAAAACACAGCTTGAAGACATGATTGAACAGATTTACCAAGTCGAAATCATAGTACGCCTCGCCAGAAATACCGGACCAGGTAGCCAAACGGTACCTAAGGAACTGTTCAGTGCTCGGAATTGCCGTCCAGAGAAGGACTTACAGACTAAAGGCGTGAATACTTGCGATGTAGAACAGATCCGGGAAATGGGAACGTATCCAAGGACCAGCTACAGTGTGGCAATAAGTATCACGCATCGCATGTACCAGATATTATATCAAACGCACCATCGTCTTGATCTGAGATGGCGTAAACTCGTAGTTTTGCTACGAAATTTGCCGCGGCCACTTGTGACCTTGTTTCTTGAACCTATAGCCATTGCTTAAAGGCAAGAGATGCGGGAAACCCGAATAGACTGACTGTCCATAGCGCTTGTGCAAGCACCGATGCACCACCCCAGATAGGAACCCACAAGGGATCGTCCGCACTTGCCTCGTCGACCGCCGCGACAAGCGCCACACTAGCATTCGAATCCTTCCCCTCTCCAACGCCTTCCAACCCATATACCGGCAGCCCCGAATATACTTTCCCCAACAGTTCTTCCGTCTCCGGCCAGCCCTCAGCATGCTTCGTCAAATTGTCCCGAACCTCGCCCCACTCCAGGACCTTTTCTTGGATCTGCCAAGCGAACGTCTCGTTCCGGAGCCAGGTGGAAGTGGTCGCCGCGATTCCCTGGATGGAGAAGTGGTTTGCGTAGAGGAGGAAACGCGTTAGGGACATTTCATCATCGGGTTCGTTGGCGATGTCGGTGAGTACGAAGACACGCGGTTTGGTTTTGAAGGATTCGAGGACAGATAAGTTGGACACAGATTGGGTACATGCGAGTGCGCTGCATAATATTAGGCATACCGCAAGGGTAGTAATGAACATGGTGACCTAGATGAGGAAGTCGTCCTCCGTTTATTTATACGCGCTATGCGAGAGCGAAGGGGTACTTGGTTTTGACATGATGTAAGAGGACATGAGGTGATATTCTGCCGGTCTGATACTTCCGTGTCGAAGAAGGTATGAACCGAACGGACCGAACCTCGGGGGCAGATGGTCAAGCGAGCATCCAGGTGACCTCCTTCCAACCGTCTTCCACTTGAAATTGAAATTTCGCTGAAAGTGCTGAGAACCGAAGCTAGTCGAAGGCATGAAGGGGCTTTCCGCAAAGACTTGCTGGTATTATAGGCTAATGAAATTGTATCTGTGTGCTTTAATTCCTGGAAAACAGTCTAAGTGCCAGCCAAAGGATGACACAAAGGCATGGGATATACCATCAAATCCGACGAAGATTAGAATGTCAGTGGCGTGTCCTTCCTTTCAAGGACAGTTTTCCATCTCTCATTCGACTTGAATAGTCGCTTAACTTGATTAAGCTGGACGGCAACAGATGCCCGAAAGTGGAAGTGTGAGCGCGAGCGCGAATGCGAATGCGAAGCCGCAGATGATCATGACGGACCGTCACGGCGATACTAGTCAAATGACAAGAGCATAGGTCTAGAAGGAGAGGATTGATATGGTTATAACGAGCTATTCATTAGAAGCACAATAAAAAATGACTATTCAACGTAGCTGGGCCAGCATTGACGGAAGTTGCACTCTGGACCTAATCGAATCCGTGCTAATGTCAAAAAAATCTACGCTGTGTGAGTAAAGAGGTGGGATATATTAAGTGCAAGATTGCCAAAAAGGATACATACACTTCACAGTGTCAAGGATATCGAGTGACTGGGAACCTTTAGGGACCTTGGGAGCAAATCGGTTTCGTTCAGATGAACAACACAAAAGAACCAGATACTCCCGTTGCATTCACCCGCTCCAAGGTCTAGGTTGATGCGTGCTTGATCCATTAAATGCATTATAACTCAGCAGTTCGTAACAACAAGGTCACTGAGAAGACAAAAAAAGAGACAAAAAAGCTTCGAAGGGCCAAGGCTGACTAAGTAATTGACGCGTTGCGATACGGTCATGTGATTCATGTGACAGAAAGCACCGTCACGCGTCTGGCTCGGGCCGCAGCAGGCCGATCTGTCCAGGAACCTTTCCACAGACGATAACGGCAACCTGTCCACTTACCTCTGCCAACTGCCATGAGCCAGTTCGATATAGGTCCTTGTTGAGCATTAACAGTACATAGGTACGTGTTCGAAGGATCGTCGCACATCGGTGACTCATCTTATCATCCGAGACGGCATTTCTGACTTTGCGTTTCTTTTGCACGTAGCCCAGGCTTCAGTATTCAATATTTCTCTTGGTATTCCTCAATCACCGAGTCGCCAAGCCATCTCACCGTCGGCGTCCGTGACCCAGATTTGATCGAGGATGCCGCAGTCGGTACACTTAACTTTTTCTCTTCGACAAATAAGCGGCTCGAGTCTCACAGAATTTGTATGAGCGAGATGACATTGTCGGAACAAATTTCCTTGCTCCTGCACTAATGAAATAAAAGAGGTATGATGCCTTTTGTCTTTCCTGTCACTTTGAAGACGACTACATTTCTAGTAACGACGCCCGATTACTCGGAGATCAGACCTCAGGCGCGACACGAGCTGAGATAGTCAGACGCAAAGAGACCATGCAAGTCTTGAGTTTACCGCCACCCCGTGCCGCACATTACACACACCACCAGGCTAGTTACACCGACATAATACGCTAAGGATATGCGGAGTATCTCTTTAATGAAGATACTTATGCGCATCCCTTTCATGGACAAAACTGGAATGGAGTCGCATGATACGAAGCTTCATAATGGGGCCCAACCTGTGGCTTGGCAAAATTGAGGAGCTACCCCATCATATATCACATGTGGTAGGATCGGTTCCGACCTCACGCATATGTAAGTGAGTATGAAATTCTTTCTACTTCCTGTGATAGATGACGTCTGTTTAGGATCATATTGTCATTATCTCTCTTTCTATTGGCCAGAGTATATGCCAACCATGAGTACAATATACACGCATTTTGCTCGTCGCTCTGATGAGAATACCTCTCGAGCTGCGCAGTTTGTCCAGCCCTTTTGCGACCGAGGTGTTTTTTTCTTTGTTTTTCCGAGGGCTGTAATGCTATAAAATGGTATGCTTGCAGATATCTCCCCATCGCTTGCGAACATGAGGGTTATTTCAGGTTCCTTCGTTGCTCTCTCCGTCTGTGCATTGCTCGTTATTGCGCACGCGCCTCCCAGGCTTTCTTCAGAGGAGATAGCCATTCGCGATATTGCTTCGTCGAAGTGCGCCCGCCATGTTGGCGAAATGCAGCGTAGACGGATCGAGAAACGCGCGAAGGAGTTGACGAAGCGAGACGGCACTTCGACTGTCACAATCACAACCGAATCGCCGTACTACCCTGAGATTCAAAACGAGACCTGCATTCTTACCCCCGAAGTCACCACTGGCCCATACATCTGGCCAAAATCTCAGACGCTGCGCCAGGACATGACGGAGGACCAGGCTGGTATCCCTTTGATCGTTGTAAGCCCCAGCTTGATTGACATTTGTTTCGCGCTGACGTATTTATTCAATAGGATATCGGTGTCATTGACATCAACACCTGCGAGCCTATGCAGAACGTCCTCGTCGACGTCTGGCACTGCAATGCAACCGGTTCTTACTCTTCATTCACCAAGCGCGACCCCAACACACCGTTCGAAGAGCTCCTCGAACAGTTGAACACAACGCTTGTCCCTGGCGTCGAACTCGATCTCCATACCGATGACACAACTTTCCTTCGCGGCATGTGGCCGACTAACGAAGAAGGCGTGATGGAGATGAAGACCATTGTCCCAGGGTACTACGTGGAGCGAGCCATCCATGTGCATGTACAGGTATGCAATGCTATTCGATGTAGGACCAAGACTAATGGCTCATTCTGCATGTTCAGGTTCATCAGGACTGGGTACTCCGGTCCAACGGAACTGTTCTCACTGATACGACGTCTAGCACCGGTCAATTCTTCCTCGGAGAGGAGCTCTCTCAGTACTTGATGTCACTGGAGCCATACTCATGGCATACAGAGATCGAAAGAACTACAAATGATGTGGATGGTATATACCAAGAAGAGGCGCGCAATGGATGGTTCCCGGAGTTGGCTGTGGTCCCGATGGATGGGGAGGACTTTGCTAATGGCGTCGTAGGATACATCACCGTCGGCGTGGACGCGACGCGTGGCGTGTGATGTGAACACGGTAATTATGTTCCTCTAATTTTTGGACGGATTCCCCACAACGTTGATACTTAATACCGCTTCTCTTTATGAATTTCACTTGAGCATGGAAACGGCATCTAGACAAGATCTTATTTGTTACTCAAGGGACCAAGCACGATCTACTCGATCTTGACGCACGTCTGTCACACTAACACTCTGAGGCTCCCATCGTTATCTTCTAAAAACAAATTCCTGTTCAGGGAATGTCAGCATTGAAAGAGTAGGTGGTTAAAGTGATTAGGAACGACGATTATCTCAGAAATAATATTTAGACCTATAATGGATAGGAATAATAAACATGGCTGGGCTTATACCCAATTAACAGCCTATGGTTACACCATCATACGGACCTAGAAAGGAAAAAGGCGTCAGCGGGGCGCTCGGATGGATGAGGTGTGAGCACATACCACTATGATCATCCGTATCGCCCTCTAATAAGTTACCAACTTCTCCGACTGTGCATTGATCATCATCGTTGTCTTGCCCTGTCGGGTGTGTTAGCCCTGGACATGGCCCTCGAAAGGAAAGAGTTCACCTGGACAGTTGACCCATGTATCAGAATCGGTGATATGTTTTTCACCGGAACAATGGTGGAAGCCGAGGAAACGTCCTGCGATTACATCAGAATCCGGTGGTCATATTTCACTGCGATATGTATTACCGGGAAGGATGGGCACAGGGTCCTTCCTATATAGTCCCAAGTTAATCGTGAGATCAAGAACTATAAAGCGGGATGGCGGAACGTACTTGTTATTGATGTGCGAGACGGTGATATGTTCATCAACCCAGTCAGCAAAATCCTGGTTTCCCACCTTCACAGCCCACATCAATCACGGGTAGAGGGACCAGTCGCTTGACACTTACTCGGGGCATACCGTAGGTGATCACAGATACGGATGCAGACGGGAGTTGCAAGGTGAGATAAACGCCATCTAGAAGGGCGATAGCTCCCCCAAGAGAGTGACCAACGACAGTGACAGAGTTAGTCGAGTAAGTCGAGATAGCACTGGTTACTGCCGCAAGAACGTCCGTAGCCGTGCTGTATATTTATGGTCAAACAATTCTCAAAAACAGAGAGAACAAAGCGTACTCAGCTTGAGACTCTTTGAAACCGCTATGAACCTCGATATCGGAATCGATGCCGGGGAACAGATCGTCGTCGAGTTCTGCGAGGCCGTAGTTGACATCAGTAATTACCGGCAACCTAGGAATGCCGTGAAGATCGTCGCTATGCCCAAATGATATATGATGGCCACTGACAATTTCGATGCATCCGTTCCCTGGTGGGCCACTATGACGGTTTCGAGGTCGGGGTCGTAGCCTACATACCAATATTGCACGGAGTCACCATTACCGCCTGACGCGACAGGTTCAAATGCAGAGTTGGCCTCGCAGTTGCCTGATGCCAGGCAGCATGAGTGACATTTGCAAACGAAAGATCAAAAGCCATATAGACGCACTTCCACAATTCCAAGCCAAGGTCGTCGACGGCTCACAATATCCTGCACTGGCGTAGTACGTGTAGGGTTTGAACACCTCGACTTCCGAATCACTCAGAGTTGTTATCGAGTCGCGCCGTCTCAAAGGCGACGGCGATGCATAAACGAGCGCATACGAAAGAGAGAGTAAGATCCAGAGCAGCATGGTGGGATACTCATCTGACATATACACGAGCCACTTTTATATGAACTGGAACACGGGAGAACAATCAGAAAGGAGAGTAGCATGCATGCATGCGAATATGTCGTGCGCATGAGAGACGGAAGACTACGGGTGTGCCTTTAGCATATGCCCCCAACAAAGCATCAAGACGTTTCGCATCAGCAAAATTTCAAGGCTAAATCCAATTTAAACATGAGAACCACAAGACAAGGAGTAAGCACCATTCCAGGCGTAAAGGGTGGACTTTCATCAATTTAAGGCGGGTTATCTTTCCGATGCCAGTCCGGCTAGTACAGTGACGAGGCCTAAACCCTAACCTGAGCATATTTCAAGCAGAAAGAGTCCAACGAAAACAAACAAACCATCTAGATCTCGCGAGATTCAAATTATCCCTTGGTAACCCGCTGCACCATCTGTTTCGCCAGGCGCCTGGCTTCCTCAATATCACGCCGAACAACATTACACCCAGGTGGAGGTACCTCCCCTTCATCAAGTGGCCAAGCCCAACCCTTTTCCTCATAATTCTCCGCGCGCCTAAGATTCTCCATCCTGTGCCTCTCTATAGCCTTCGCAGTATGCGAGAACTTTTCTTTAAACAATTTATGTCCTTCAGTGAACCGTTCAGCAGCAGACGCGGACATTATGCCGACGAACTCGGGGGACATCTTCATCGCATCGAGGTCCGATGCAGGTTCCAAGGGACTAACGACGCCCATGACCGAAACACGCTCCCGAGTGAAGGAACTGTCCTGCACAAAGAACAGATTAGCCATGACGGACAGTGGGAGCGGGGAGCGCTAAACTCACGGCGTGAGCAGTAGCCTCCATTCCGGTAACGCGTCGAGCGAACGATCGGATAGCGTCGTATGCGGCTTTGCCCGGAGTAGTACCTTCAAACTGCGTAGGAAGTGTATGGGCGGCATCTGCACCTTTCGCTGTTACCAAGATGGACGTTGAGATGCGACAAATGGTTCTTACCATCATAGACTTGCAGATGAACCTCCGTTCCTCCGTACCGCGTTTCTATCCCATCAAGCGCGGGATATAGCTTTCGGACTTCCTCCCGAACAGAGTATTTCTCAGGTTCTGCAGCTTTATGGGCGCTAAATAGGCCATCTCGTCGGTGATTGATCATTGTCCGAAAGATAAACTTAGCTTACGTGTAAACAATCTCATCGCAGAGGACTTCCTTCCTGCTGGCAATGATCAACAAAGGAGGCAGACCTCCTAGATACGACATGACAGGGCTAATCAAAGAATGCTTCAGCAGGCTGTTTTGAGCATACGGATGCATCTGCCACTCGATCTTCAAGACTTCGCCGGATTCATTTGGCCTCGAACGGATTGTCTGTAACTCTGGATCCTGGGCAGTGAGAGTATCGGCAGCCGTCCAAGGTACATGCAATGGCGGCGGCCACAAGGGACTCGGTTTTGAGATAGACAGGCCGTACTTTGGTAGAATGTCGGTATCCGTATTGGTTGTGACACTCGGAAAGGAATGGTTAAGACTGCATGGGCTGGATGAGTACAATTGTAATATGCAAAAAGAGCAACTGACGCACTCGCACCACGGGGAGACAAGAACGGCGCCCGCAGGCAAGGGCAGTCCACTATCCCGAAGAACTTGAAGCAAAGCCAGGGAAAGGCCGCCTCCGGCAGAATCTCCGGTGAGTAAGATGTGAGATGGCTTGATGGCCCGATGTTTGGCCTCCGGCGGCGGTTTAATGAGATACAGGTCTGATGGAAGGATAAGAAGATGGTCTGAGTCTGAAGGATTCGACGTACAGGCAGCTAAAGCATCCTGTATAGCACAAGGAAAGGGGTACTGTGGCGCTAAACGATAGTTAATGGCTACGAGAAGATGAGACACCACCCTAAAACGTAACCGACTATCGACTCACCAAACACACGGCCATTTATGAGCCGAGCATGCTGATGAATGCTAGATCTGGCAATCAAAACATTTATAAGGCCTTGAACCATACGGCAAAAAGTGGCATACCGTTCTTGATCTATACTTCCAACGTAATATCCACCTGTGATTACTTTAAAAGTGGATCTAAAACGCAGCGCGGATTGGTAACAAACCACCGTGAAGATACAAAAAGCAGCGCATTTCATCCGTCTCTGGGTCATTGTCCGTGGCATGCGCTCCAATGTGTGCTTTCGATTCCTCCACAGGCGGGGTCACAGGAGCAGCAGCAGCAGCAGCAGTTGTCTTTGCTTTGTCACGATTGTTGGCCTCTCGCAAGTCTTTCTTCGTCGTTATCCACTCAGCATCGACACTTTGGTGATGTTCAGAAACAGTTACGAAGATATCATCAAAATCGTACCCATCGGTGGCCCTCGCCTGCCACCACTTCACACCGCCTGCGACCCGCCGTGCCGCATCTTGACCGCCCAGTGCTTGCACCAGATATTTCGCGGCGTCATCACAAGACGACATGGGTACAACTAAACGCTCGACATGAAATCGTCTAGGAGAGCTTGTCCGGATGTTACTGAAAGCTGAATCAAAACTAAGAACGATCGGCGGTTGCTTATACAATGGACCCCCGCACCTTGAAAATCCTCTATCGTATGGCTGTGGCACGTTTAGACTCACACACAGCTGCAGATCCTGACAAGACTCACTTGGCAGCCAATGTTATGAACATCTAGCACGCCTTTGTTAATCCTGACCTGGCAAAAGCTGTTCATAGTAAACGTACCTTGAGAAGACTGAAGGTTTCGTCGTAAAGAAGTTCATCATGGCGCAACCGAGTTGAGGACTTCCCGGGCTTCTTCTTGACAACACGGTTGAAGTAATGCTTTAATAGTGTCTTGAGGAGAAGGGGTGGGGCTCGAAGTACGGTGCGCGCCGTCAAAGGATTCACAGGCATACCGCGGGAAGGGTTATGGGGCAAAACCATCTACTTCAAGGCACACCATATAAGCACGGCGACCTTGTGGATTGGGGTAGACAGAGTAAATTTTGATGATCCTGTACGACGGGTTCGCCATCCCTGAAATTTTGCTTGGAGTCTCGGTAGTGAAATTTAAAACCGGGCATCCCAACATTGGTCGAAGCCCTTAACTTCTGGGATTATTAATATAAGAGAAGGATATGCAAAACTGCTTAGACACACCAGGAATGTTTACGCGTGTGAAACGAATGCAAACAATGCAAGGCTATTTCCAGCAGCTGAAACATCAAATTTTGATGAACTCCCGCCCGGCAACCAGATTTCCTTCAACAGAATGAATGTAGCCCGAGTGTCATTTCTAGTTAGATGTGTGTCCCTTCAAGATTCCATACGCCAGTCGTGCAACAATCAAGAAACTACGGCTGACAGTCGCCGGAGTTGGCGCTATCTTCGAGATATCCTAGAGGGACAGAAGATAAGATACTAGCACGATAACGGTAAAGCTAGTGACGAACCGACACCGCCGAGTCGGCCCGTCATCCTCGGTTCCAACATCGAGGCGCGACGGTGCGTAAACAAAAGTGCCCATGCTCCATAAAATAAAGCCTCATTGACAGGACATCCGCGCCAGACCCAATAAAATTTGCAGACACATTGAAGCGGGCCACAGTACGAAGGAAGGTTGACTCTAGGTTCACGATTTTGATCATGGAGGTACGAAGAAAAGTGCCGGCAATACGGGCCGCCGGTGTCGGTGCTGAAACTTCGAACTTTTGCTAATTTGTACGGGTACATAATAGGTATAATACGGTTAGGCGCGTGCCGGACGCAGAAAAAAACAAGGATATTTTAGAACTACAGACGAATATTTGCCCCTCATAGAAGCAAAGACAAGACAGCGCGGGTAACACGTTTTTCTTCCTCCGATTCACAAGACGCGACGCGCTTTTCTATCAAAGCGTTAAATGTGTCGTTATCCATGTCCTGCCAACAGAGATAAGCTATTTAAAGCGGAGAGAGAAGAAATGCGCAAGTACTCACAGGAGCTTCCTTTGGTGCCCGGGCGTTCAACGTCTGTAAAAATCCAAAGACATTAGTTGTGGTAAAAGTAGGCTTCGGACAATGCCATACCGCAAGAAAAGTAGTACTGAAAGAAGGTAAGTCACACTCCAGACCGTGGCTGATAGGAACTAAGCTTCGCACCTATACAATCGAGACATGCTGAATTCAAAGAGACCACGCCAGCCAGTCGGAGATACGGCGGTCTAACAAAGGTTATTCATATCTGGATGAGGGAAACCAAGGCAGAGCCAATCACTCACAGCGAAAATGATGTCTCCAATCTAACGGAAACTCAGTTGGCTGCTTAATCATAGCATGAAAGGAAGACGTACACAAAATAGAGCCACTGGAATAGCACATTCAGTGGCGATTCGTAGACACAGATCGAGAGTAATGTCTTTTTCGTCCGTCAGATACCAAAATAGAGATGCGCTATCCAAAAACATAAGCACCTCCAAGGTCAGAAGGAAAAAAGATTTACACTATTCCCAAGTTACAAATCGCGGCAGGCCATTCATATGCCAGAGCGAGCCGTGCTGTTCCGAAAGACATGACGGCTGAGAAGAGCGAAAGGAATCCAAGCAAGCCAGTGAGTACAAGTGATTTGGAGAGTTCGTTCACCCGACGAATCAAGAAGAGTTGAACGGGGAGAGAGAGACTAAGTATATACATGAGCATAGATATATATACATAATCATGGAATTGGGCTTACGACACAGTAATGAGGGGAATAGTGTTGGCGGTCCACGCCAATGCAAAGGTTGTGTTATGCGAAGAAGACAATTGCTCGAACAACAATGAAACGTGCGCCGCAGTCGCTGGTGTCAATGTTAGGAAGACCGGATGGCCATGGGGAAAAATAAGGAAACGCACTGAATAATTCAACTATAGAAATCCATGTGACAAGACAGCTGTGAATCCTTGTCAGCGTGTGAAGGTGCAATTATCAGGAGTTGTTGTACTTACAGAATAGACCAAGAATCTCTGAATCTATATAAGACATAATGGATGAACAGAGAGACGTTGATACCGAACAGCAGAAAACTGGGAGAACATGGTCACAAATCGCCAACGACTGTGGACAGCGACTCCACCCACCTCTGCTGCGCCATCACTGTCATAATACCTGAGCAGGTGTTTTCCGCAGCCTCCAGATAGACTTTCATATTGCACGCATCGCCGGTCCACGACATTGTTGCTGAAAGAGATGAGAAAATGGTATAATCGCTTGCGCCTCGCCTTTATAAGAGCTGAGGTTCAGACACCGAGCCTCGGCACAGATTGACGTCGCCCTCCCTGCAGGAAATTTTAGCAGACGGAGGTAGGACGGAAGGCTGTCGTCGTCTGTCACTGAGAAGTATGTAGGCAGAGAAGAGAAGTGGCGCTGATACAGTGAAAGCTTGAGTAGTATGTCGATATAAAGTCAAGGATCCTCAGGCTCTTGACTACGGAAGGACTCAAACAAAATGAAAGCTGCAGGCACCGTAGCGAATACCTAGAGAACTCGTGGCGCATCTATGACATATACAGATTGTGATATCAACCCACGACGAAGTAAGGACCTTTCGCCGACGAGGAATGACAAATCAAGGTCTTCTTCTCAGCCTGACTTTAATAAGTTAGTAAGTACTCCAAGTCGAGAGTGAGTTCAAAGGCTCACCTCTACATTCACACCCAGAAATCTCATCAATAAAAATGAATCTTCTGCGAGGGCTTCCGATGCGGCGGCCAAGTTTCGGTCCTCGGAACGATGTCGGTTTTTCGAATTTGTCAGTGACCATGGTGTTGCAATGGCCCTGGCAGTGGCAGTGGCCAGCTGGACACGAACGTTTCGAGAACTATATACCGTCATTGTCAAAAGCGACGCTGAGAATACATGTACTGTGGGCGTGTGCTACAACCAAGTTACAACAAGCGAAAGCCATGGTGGCGAGGCAAAAATTCAATCGGCCGGCAACTTCCGGTAACTTGACAAGCAACCACCTTGCAACCACCATATGCATTGCCATGCAACCACGACGGCCAATTTAAATGATAATCGTGTCAATGTATTTCGGGGTAATCCTTTTTGTATGAGCGAACCTTAGCCTGACTGATAACTTTTTTTTTGCCAGGTTGAATATGCTTGGCCAACTTCCAAGATCATTGCATACAACTGATTCTGAACGTACTCTTCAAGATATCGCCGATGCGGAACAGTTGATATTCAAATACCAGCACTTGCGTATCACTGCCAATCAGCCAGTATCCGTGACTTTTAATCAACTTTGTTTGACTTTGACGGGAAGATTTGTCGCCTTCGACGCTTGCCAGGGGTGCGTGGTTGCTGCTTAGTGCGTATCTCTGGAGGCTGAAAGTGGTACTGTGCTTATTCTGCTGTTTCTGGTTCGTCAAGACTATGGAGGGAGTTCTCAGGCTCACCGCTCACGGCCCATCTTCCAACAATGCTTAATCACTGACGTTGAAGAGCATGCATGGGCTATCAAACCTTTGGATAGCCGTCACCCCAAACGGACCGGTTTTCAAGCCTCAGGAATACAGCCGAGCAGGCGCCAACCTCTAAGATCTTGGAGAACGCCGTGGCAAGGAAACAGGTTATAAGGGTGATCTCGTTTCCATGAAGAGGAGACGTCAAGAAACGGTACTAACTTTCACCCTGCCCGTCTGGGTGAAGTGCCATGTTACGTCTATGGTCGCTGTGGTAGGTTGTGTTAAGCCCGCTGTGGCAACCTAGGCTCTGTGAAGTGTACGCGACGAGAACATTCAGGTTACACTCCGTCGTTCAAGGATCCATCGAGATCTCTCATTTCTCCAGTTGCCATGATGTGTCTCGTCCACAAATCTGGCCATCGCCACTCGCACCGCTTGGCGCGCTCAGCGCTGGACGGATTGTGTTACTGTATGCCTGGGGGACAGTGGGTGACTCGGTACTTTCGGGTGGCGGTACGTTCGGCCGATGACGACTGGGCGAACTGGCAAACTCGCCACCCAGACAGACGATCGCGGGCCACACATAACCCAACGTCTGCTCTCTCTCTTATCTCTCAGACAGAGGTAATCCTTGCATCAGTTCATCTCCGTCTTCGACGTTGACACCCGCCAGAGATCTTCTCTTCTCTTTTCGTGAATATAATAGCGGAATGCTGATATGAAGAGACGCCATCCTTGGTCATCTTTCAAAGGCAGTGCTTGTGCCAGGAACACGTCTAACGCCGGGTCTTAGTAATTGCTTTGAGCTGGGTCCAGAAAGTCGAAGAGGCGCGAGGACCTGGACGCGATACAATTGTGGCGGCGGCGTTCCTTGCCTCCGTTGGGTGCCTGTGTGAATGTGACAGTCAAGGCCATGGTGTTTGTGAACGCAAGTAGCCATCTCCCGGATTCCATCCCGTGGCTCGTGATCGGGTGCATATGCGCCCAGTTTACTGCACCGATGGCATAGAATGCGTTCTTTGTGAATCTCCCTGTACAACTTGCCTACCTGCTAGCCGTCCTATGATTCTACATTCACTCTGAAGACCTTCGAGCTCTACATATCTACCCGCCTCGAAGATCCTTTCCCCCTTCCTGATCTTCCAACCTTGACTTGTCAAATTCCACCGAGCATATGAAACGACATCTAACTAGCCTAACTAGGCCATCAATGTTCTAGTTGCTCATCTACTGCGAATGGGCGTGGCGGACTGCCCTTTGTTATACGGCATCACCTTCCTGCAGGGAGATGGTATTGGTATCGGCACCACCGGTCATAGCATGTATACTTCATTCAAAACCATCTCCGATTCTCTCAAACGCCTCGAGGCTGCCTCGCGACTCCGAGTCAGTATCCGTTCTGCCTGGAGAGATCTTCCAAACGAAACAGTCAGTCCTCTGCACTCAAACCCCGCTAGCCTACCTGCAGGACCGTGGCCACCGCGACAACGACGATTCCGACGACTCGGAGGGAGCTTACAAATCGTTAGCGTTACACCAGGGAAACCGACGGACTTGCACCTTGTACGAGATCTCTCCTCAGTGCCATGATCTTGATAGAAATCGGATTCCGTCTGTATGTGTGGCGGGTACCTACTTATAAGTACAAGAAGGCTCAGTTGTCCCGGCAACAATGTGGCACCTATCTGTTACCAACAAATCCTCCAGCCGTCGATGCAAAAACAGAACTTATGAGCTCAGGGCTTATTTCGGATCCGTTGTAGAGAACGACGCCAAGTCCGAGAGCGCATCGGCAGATCGGTCCGATGCTGAATTGCCTTTTCGAAAAGAAAAATATCCTTCGTGGCCCGTTTTCCATGTTCGATTGTTCCTGGATGTTCAAGCGCTGCGTTCAACGCTCAACGACGACACAAGCACGGAACGGAAAGTATGACTTCATAAATTCTGTGGCCTTGTCTTGCCTCTCGAACATATCAAGGAAGTCTGACATTATAAATGCAATGATCGCGCCATCATGCACTCATCGCACAACACCTGACATAGAGACATCTTATAACTGCAATCCTTTATCGCTCAAGTTCCCTCAAGGTTATACTTAAAAATGTCGTCAAGTTCTGCTTCAGGAAACTTCTCCTCGATACCAATTCTCGACTATTCCCTGGCTGCCTCTTCGAGTACCAGACCGCAGCTCATCTCCGAGCTTCGCAACGCCGCTATCAACGTAGGCTTTCTCTACCTATCAAAGACGAACGTGGATCCTATTCTTGTCAAAGAACTCGTCTCATACCTTCCTCAACTATTCGCTCTCCCCCAAGAAGCCAAGGAAGAGATCCGAATGCGCAACTCGCCCCATTTCCTGGGATACTCCCAGTTCGGTGCGGAGTATACCAAGGGAAACGTGGACATGAGGGAACAATTTGATATCGCAACCCCCCATGAGTGTCAATGGAAGTTCGGAGATCCAGATTACAAGCGTTTGTGGGGTCCATCTCAGGTGCGTATCTACTCAGTTGCCATACTCTTCTTCAGCTGAAGCCTTCCTCGCAGTGGCCGGACGAGGACTTGATTCCGGGATTCAAAGTGACCCTGGAGAAATACCTCGAGCAAGTGCAAGAGTTGGCCGACAATTTCGTTAAGGTTCTAGCTGAGGCGCTCGGACTCGGCCCAGATGGCTTGTCGCGGTTTTACGACGCACCTGAGCTTATGCAGCATCGGAGCAAGATGGTGCAGTACCCGGTGGTAAACGAGCGGTCGCCGTCAAACCAGGGCGTAGGGCCGCATTACGACGCAGGCTTTTTGACTATAGTGCGCCAATCCTATTAGTGATATGCAGTTGACAGCTGATCTGCGTTCTAGCTGCTACAAGCGTCGGATCATCCGGGATTACAGGTACAAAATCTGGCAGGAGAGTGGATCGATGCTTCCCCGGTACCGGGAACTTTTGTGGTACGTACAATGTTTTCAATTGTTACGGGAGGCTTACGACAATTCACAGGTCAACTTTGGACGAGGTGAATCTGACATGATCTGCTGCGCCACAAGATCTGGTTTTCTGATGAATTCTAGCGTTGGAGTTCGCCACCCAAGGCATTGCGCGCGCCACATCCCACAGGGTCCTCTCACCTCCTTTAGGATCGACGAGCCCTAGATATTCCATACCTTTCTTCCATAATATTGGGCTAGACGTCAAAGTGACCGATTCTGCATATCTTTTGAAATGTGCGTCACCCGATCCTACTCCGGTGTTTTCGCTCACTTGCATACCTGTAGTCCCAGAGGAGATCCTGGAACTACGCGACGCGAGGGGAAAGCTGCCAGCCACCGATTGTATGTCCCTTATTCCTCAAGCCTCGTGGCTTATGTACTGTTTCTGACTGTGTTCTTCTAGCCGTGAACTTCCCTGAGTTTTCGACGCAGACTTCTGGGCATGTCAACCTTGTGGGCAGAGTGAAGTTCGTACACCTCATTTTAGCCATCATTTTATAGTCGGCTAACCCATATATTAGGAGCCATCCTGACGTAGGAGAACGACATTACCCTGCGCTTTTCAAGCAAATATTTCCCGATGGTTTACCCGCACATGGGGCGACCTATTGAGTTAGAAGACTCAGGCACAGAGGATTGAGGATTGAAGATATACAAAGCCGAGATCCCCTTGGACCAGGCGATGGAAGAAAGCAGCTCCAGATTTGTATATTATTGAACACGAAGAGAACTCCAATGCATCTGACGTGGAACAAGCACTCCGCTAGGATCGCATACACAGGATTCAAATTCAATTGCCGACACGGAGGATGGATTGTGCCCTGCACGGTAAGTCGGTGCGAGGATAATCATATTCGCGCAGATTCGCGCACAATTACGCTTCGACCACGGCTCGATTGCCAGGTGTCCGTGACCCTGCAGTTGCGGAATCATCCGTACCATCCGCTCTGGACTCGCTTTGGAGTACGAAAAGAATCCATGTCCGATACTTGGGAATTGGTATCTCGACTTCACAAGACAAATTTGAACTATCAGGCCCTTCGAGCACATCAATTTCGATTGTATACATCCGGCGACAGGAAGATGGACAGATATTCGTTACGCTTCCTGTCATGACTGACTCTCTTTCGTATTGGTGCCACCGATAACGGTCCAGCTGAACAACACGAGGCCTGATGAACGTCAAGATGTCTTTCTGAGACGTACAGTACCAAATTTGATCACAAGCAAAGAACTTTCGCCGGCGGCAACGGGCCTAGAAGGAATGTAACATTGCGTGTGGCAAGTATTTCTTCAAGGTAGGTGCTCGTGAAAAGTAGTATGAGCTCGAGTTGCCATTAGCTTACGCTTCGACCTACTACTTTCTCAGCTAGGGTTTACATCATATATCTTCCTAGCTGGCCACCACTTCGGTTCACCTCCCTTTAAGGTGAACATAACAAATTCGGCAAAGCGCAATGTAACCGTTATAGCGACTGTCCGTATCTCACCGGCCTGTCGTTGGATACCTGAACTCTAACCGGATAGGCGGTATATAAGAGGGATCACACCACGGACATAGTTATGATTGCAGTCGATTCATGCGCATATCGAATCAGCTGTAGTAAGCAGAGGATCCAATGGATTTGGCAGTAGAAGTGCATATATACAAGGCAATAGCATGACATCGACCCTCAAGTTCAAGGGCGTCCCTGAGGATTGTTAAGAACAGGATGATCATTTCGAGGGTTGCGCACTAACCGAAGGCTTTCTGGTGCGGTACTTCCCATAGAGCTTGGGGTAGACTTCACACCAAATTGCTCCACTCAGAAGCTTAGGATCTCGGGCGGGATCCCGACAATGCGGTTCTGAGTCAGCAGGAGATCGGCGGGGTGCTTGTCAAGTCCGAAACGTGCTTCAATAGATCAAAACTTCAATTTTCACCTCCCTTGTTGTATTATACTGATACAGTTAGCCGTAGATCACGGCGGAATGCAGCGGGATCTGTGAATACAGTATCAGCGGGCTGCAGAGTATTGTTGGCAGCTTTGTGATTGGGACTGAGAGCGAACGGATACTTAGATAACCTCGGCGTTTCAGACTCGTCAGAAATCGGGCCGATCTTCATTTCGGTCAGCATGGCCTTGATCCTTAGCGCAGGAAGTCAATGCTTAGGAATCAGAACGATCCCGTGTCGGTGTTGTTCAATTCAAACGATGGGGGTATGTAGAGATGTCCCGATGGCCTCGTGTCCGAGTCGCACGGTGTATGCACGGAACCGTCAATGTCCGGTATTCAAAACAAGAGAAAAAAGCGATCATGTTAGAGTTATAGGAGGCACCCGCCGGTGTTTTGTATTTAAGATGTAATTTATAGGAGTTCGGTGAGGAGGTTCGCCAAGACGAATTTTAGGTTGACTTCGGCAGTAATCTTTCTCTGGATTACGGAAGCACGTTCGTGTGATTAGGCGTCAAGGTCGGCTGATGGTGTATACGTTCAATGAAACAACCATCAGCTTTGTCTTTTTTGCAGGGGGGGCGCATAGTTTCAAGCAGCGTTCAATACCTGAGGTTTCGTCGGTCATAGTCGCAGGCCGTCGTCGGATCATCATGAAAGCGGGATATACTTGGTACAAACAACGGTGCTTTTAGGATACAGTGAGAATCGCAAAGGTCACAGGTTAATGATGGCAGCAATCCAGATCCCGAAAAGTCAATCAAAGAGAGCATCAAATACTATCAGATCTATCAGAATCGACAGGCATTTCACGCGTGCTCGCAGTCGAGCCAAGAATTCTAATTTGATGCAAAGAGTATGACCGAGAACGTTAAAAATTCATATGGACCTGGTGGAAAAAACCTGTTTCATGGGGAACCGGCCGGCAGAGATAAAGACGGCACCAAAACTGTAGAGAAGTCCTTGTTGGAGACGGCGCAACCTTTCCATGGCAATGAAGGTCAGAATTTCATCGATTGTCTTCTATAGTATGGACGAACAGAGTACGCTATCATAGGAGTTGAACGTGAAAGATAATTTAGCCAATCGCATCAGGGGCGCTCAGCCGAGATAGGATAGCCAAACAAACAACAATAAATGACAAATGTGGCTCCATAGTAAGCCCGAAGGGAGCGATCTCTACTTTTGTTTTTCCCGACGTTGCTTTTTCTTGCTTTGGCCCAGCAGCCGCCTCCATCCATTCTTTCATTTTATCCCTTTAATCCTATTACCGAGCCACAATGGGTTGTGTACAGTCTACTGGCGTCGACGAGGAGGCTAAGGCCCGTGCGTACTGTTTATCTTTCTGGTAGTGGCCGCTGCTGACAGAGTTGTAGGCAACGATGAAATCGAAAACCAGCTCAAGCGGGACAGGATGATGGCGAAGAATGAGATAAAAATGCTATTGCTAGGTGCTGGAGAGTCGGGCAAGGTTCGTATCTGATATGTTTCTTGATACTGGGGCGCTCAATAGGAGGATTCCCGCCGCTGCAGTCGACGGTGCTGAAGCAGATGAAACTTATCCACCACGGCGGTTACAATGACCAAGAACGGGATTCTTACAAAGAAATCATCTTCTCCAATACTATCCAGTCCATGCGGTACGATGCTGTTATGGCCCCTAAAATATTTCGTGAGCACTGATTGGGTATACGGTTCAGTGCTATTCTCGAGGCCATGCCCCAGCTGGATCTCTCTTTATCCCCTCAGAACGATGCCCGTCGCGCCACTATCCTCGCGCTGCCTGGTCAGCTTGAGACTGACGTGCTTCCCCGGGACGTCGTTGATGCTATTCGCTCGTTGTGGAGGGACCCTGGCGTCCGGGAAGCCGTTCGTCGCTCACGCGAATTTCAATTGAACGATTCTGCCGTCTATTACTTCAACTCACTTGACCGCATGGCTTCGGCTGGGTACATGCCAACCGACCAAGACATCCTTCGATCGCGTGTGAAGACGACTGGTATCACGGAGACAACGTTCAAGGTTGGGGAGTTGACGTACAAGTTGTTCGATGTCGGTGGCCAGCGCAGCGAGCGAAAGAAGTGGATCCATTGCTTCGAGAATGTCACCGCATTGGTCTTCTTGGTCAGTCTGAGCGAATACGATCAGATGCTGTATGAAGATGAAAGCGTGGTACGTCTTAATGCTGTCTTCTCTGTCGCTTCCCTCACGATATTTGAAATAGAACCGTATGCAAGAGGCTCTCACGTTGTTCGACTCGATATGCAACTCAAGATGGTTCGTCAAGACGTCTATCGTACGTATATCCATTCTGTTCTCCATTTTTTTCGTCGTTGATGCATTCTTAAGATCTTATTCCTCAACAAAATTGATCTGTTTGCCGACAAACTGCCACGGTCACCGTTGGGCGACTATTTCCCTGACTACACAGGTGTGTGAGCTGTCATTGCTGCTATCCCCGACCGGCTGACCCTGGTTTCCAGGTGGTGATAACTATGATGCGGCTTGTGATTACCTATTGCATCGGTTCGTTAGCCTCAACCAGAGTGCTGCAACCAAGCAGATATATGCGCACTATACTTGTGCTACGGATACACAACAAATTAAATGTACGTTGACTTCACCTTGACTGTGCTACCGTTCTCACTAGCCTGTCCACAGTCGTCCTGAGTGCAATTCAGGATATTCTTCTGCAACTACACCTTCGGGAATGTGGTCTGCTATAGAAGCAAGCATACCGCACCCGTCCTGACGGAAGACGGATACTTCCTGTTTTTGTTTTGTTGTCTTTTTGGTCATACCACAGTATACAGTCACATTATTATCGTCTGCTTATGCAACCCACGACCCACCCATCATCATGCGAGGATCATATTGTTTTGTTTTTGATTGATTATATATTCCGCCCTAGTTACTCTCTGTGCCTCTTCATCGCTACCCAATACCAGCCACATTCATCCTCGTTCGAGTCTCTCGTTTGTTGTTCCTGTTCATCCCTTTACCCTATATGTTACCTTCTTTTTACTTTAAGTATATATAACGTACAGTCTTACGACAGGTGAACGTGGAATTTGTTCAATGTTCATCTACTTAGTGCACGGACGATGGGGTAAGATAGATTTTTGTTATTACTCCCTAATCATCGCTCTGTCAACTGTACCGATGTCGGTGCGCAGTAAAGATTCAGATTCTTCGAAGATGCGGCTCATGGAATGTCAGGTTTGCTGTCACAGTGTGGCAATGTCATATCTTGCGTCCTCTGCATGTTGTACCTCGCACGTGGCTATAGTTTGTCCCTCGATATTTTACCGAATCGGAGTCGGATTCGAACAACTCGGGGTTCACCATTTTCATGTCCTTTGCATACACCTGCATATGCCTGTCCCATCTATCTTCGTTTAGGGTGCTACCGTACCTAACGTACTCTATTGCTTCTCTCGTCTAATTCTGGCTGTCGGATCCAGGGACTCGGAGCGTTCTGAGCTGGGGTTCATATTGACATAAACGTCGATGAATGTTCCCCACAGAACACGCTTAGGAACGGGCATTGCACCCGGCGCGTGTTTCTTTATGTCTTCTGTCATGTCGGTCGATCAGTTTATGCAAACGGTTTCGCGTGTCCCTTTGCTACGGTCGGTCCCGCCCTTACCTCCCCCGCGACCCTTCGAACAAGGCTGTTTCCCGAGGAACATGTCAGGCTTGGAGGAAGGGATGCGCTGACTCTGCGACCCCGGGGGGACAAAAAGTGATTGGACTAATGGAGACTTGGTTCCTTCTTACGAAGAGGCGCTGGGGATTCTAGAACTTCTGACGTTGATTCTGGTATGTACTATTCCTGATCTCGCTAAACTTGGGTGGATGGGATTTGGGCTGATTGTGTGTGCTTTAGCTTCGCTGGATTCCGAGTCGTTCTTGAATCCCTCGACGAGTCTTTGCTATGCATTTTATGACGTATTACTTGGGTTTATGACGCTAGTAGTGGATCGTTGATGCTTGTGATATTTGCTTCCGCTTGGTCCCCGGTTTTAGGCCGATCACATAAATACTCAGGTACGATTTCTCAAGCTTGATATCTCTCTTTTCTCCTCCCACTCATCACTCCACGGCTTCATTCCAGTCTCTAATTTTCTGTACAGTCGATAACGCCCTCGTCTCTGTAAGTCTTCCAATACCTACCGGTCTCGTTTCCACCCGCTAAAGGCTTCGAATTCGAATTTGATGGTTTCATCAGAAATGTTTCCCACTTATTCCCGGTGGTTGAAATACATTTCTGGAAGGCCAGTAAATAGTACGCCGATCGTGTTCCGGTAAGTGTAGTTAGACCGCCCTGCCAAACATAATGCTCAATCGGGTCCATGGCCTTCCGGAAGATTTCACTCGGGGTAACCCTGTGAAGAAGAAGAGTCGAAGGTAGCGCTGACCTTCATAAACGAGGGACTGCAGTCTTGATGAACAGTTTACTTCACGACTCGTCCGTTCCCTCCGTTTTGTAGGTTCGTTGCTCATTCTGTTGTACGACGTGGCGCTTACTGTGACACGCAGTTCCCTCATGCACCCTGTCGATGCCGAATTAATCATGACCACTGCTAGAGCCTTGCACAGTGCCTCTGCTAGTATACGCGATTCTCACCACTCGAAGCCCAGGAGGATGCTCTTCAAGGTGTTGCCGTCTCCAAAACACGCTGCGCCTAGTCCTGGGACCCACTTCGGCGACATAATACCCTGTCCGACTGACGTTCTATCCCCCATTCAACAACTTCCGACAGAAATCCTTACCGACATCTTTTTGCACCTCCAAAATGATCGCCTTCAACTTCCATTCGTCCAGAACGTCGCTGAAGCTCCGAGGCTGCTCACTCACGTATGCCGTCGGTGGCGCGGTATTGCCGACGCCCTCCCCTCCCTCTGGTCGGGCTTCTCTGTTAATTTCGACGCGGACCATGCAGGCCGTATATCTGCCCTTGCCGCGTTCCTCCGCAATTCCCGGGGCACCCCGCTCACATTCGACTGCATTATGCACGACATCACTGAGTACGGAGACAGACTACTCCAGTTGCTTTTCCATGAGAAGCACCGCTGGGAATCAGTCCGAATACTAGGCAAAGGTCAGAACCTCTCGCGGTTCGCTCCTATTGGGGGGAGGCTTCCTATGTTGCGGTACCTCAAGCTGATTGTCATCGGACAGCCGGATCGGTTTGTGTGTGGTGCGTACGAGTTGGCGCCAAAGCTGGATAATGTATTCATCCAGGGCGTGAGACCCGTCGCGCACACTCTCCGGCTCCCGTGGGCCCAATTGACGAGCTACTTTGCGGAAGAGGATCGGCTCGAAGACCACCTCTCTGTCCTGCACCGCACGCCAAGGGTCCAGTACTGTCATTTGAATGTGCGCCACCCTTCCTCTGCGGGCGACATGAACCCGATCAAGAGATTGGAGATGCACCATCTGTCCAAGCTGATTGTGAACAACGCGAACCTGCTGGATCATCTCGTCTTGCCGGCGTTGGAGGATATCACGATCCACCAGTCTCCGCAGAGCAGCCCGACCGAGTCGTTAGGTGCACTTTTGTGTCACTCGAGGTGCAGTTTGAAGGCGTTATCCCTTCGGTTGTTCCCTTCGTCCTTCCCCAGCGCGGGGCTCCTTCCAGTCTTCCAGCTCCCGGCGACGCGGACACTCATGACCCTAGATTTGTATCTCCTTGTGTACCCGTTTGATCTCATTGCCGGGTTGGCAGGGGAGCATATGCTGTTGCCGAGGTTGCAGGAGTTGGTGGTTAAGATCCCGCCGTATCCATTCCATGCGCCCAGGAAGTTCGATAAGGGATGCTTGGAGGTGCTGATGCGGCTGATGAGGAGGCCGGCTTTGAGGAGGGTGTATTTGGAGGTGTATGTTGCGAGGGAAGTCGAGATTCCGAGGGCGATAGCGCCGTGGGTCACTCAGGGGAAGAGAACGGTCGTGGTGAATTGGGAAGCAAGGCGGTGAGTACTTTTGGACTTGCACGAAACGAAATTGGAACGGACACGGATTTATTTATGACTGCATTTTACTTATATCTTCACGAGTCACGGTTTATACCCCCCAACCCGCCAACGTCCATTGTAACAATTTTTATTTTCTTGATCAAACAGTGTAGATACATACATACATGCATGAAGCACACGAAAGGAATTGAATGTATTTTGAAGTTCACATCTTGGTCGGCTGGTTAGATTTTGAGGATGAACGATCAACCAACCCGATCGCGGCCAAGGATCCTGTCATTATTAAAAGACGGTGCCATGGTGATAATCTGCCCATGGGGATGCTGCGTTTAATGTCAGGCAGGATCTGTAGGTGGGGTTCGTTTTCTGATGTAAACGAAATGGGTAGGCTGTATACCTGTGGCGCTGTGTGGCAAGCAGGCGGGTTCCTGGACTGCTACGCCGAAGTAAATGCACCCCAGTGTCGTGACGACCTGAGGGAACAGCTACTCTGCCCTCTGCCATAGTGACTGGTTTCATAGCCGGGTCCAAGCAGTTCACGATGGCTGTCAGATTAGATATCGAAATCGTGAATCTTGATCCTATCAGTTCTAACGTTAATCTCAGTCGGATATGGTAGAATTAAGTATTATGAGAAACTTACGATGTTCCGAGATGGGTTCTCGGCTTTAGTTATTCGCGGGAACCGAGTCTTGTGTGGACCCTGGCGTATACATAGTAAGGTGACGGTTCTGGAGTACGTATATATGTGCTATAAACAGGTACCATATACCTTTAGACCGGATTAGAGCACAGAAGCACGGGTACAAGCGGAATGAAAGTCTCAAGCCGACTTCTCCGCTTAACTTTTGCCGCGAGGTTGGGGAACAGATCACCTTTGGTTACGACACGAGGTAAAGGGTGAAAGGCTTGGAAGTGGGACTGGCAACGTTCCCCGGTTATGTGGTAGGCATAAACTATCCAAAACATGGAAGACATGTATTGGATTGAATATCCAGTTCCGTGTCTGCGTAGTCTTGATTTATTTCTGATCCTACCAGCGCATGAGTCAAATCCTGGCGGATTCGATTACCATGAAGACTTGCCTTCTGTACTTAGCCATCACCTGTCCCGTTTGCAGGTAGGCAAGGCTGTGATGTTATCGAGATGTGTGCATTGAAGCGGTCGAAGTCAAATGATACCTCATGAACTTGACCGTGAACAACGCCACGACTGTGAAGCTTCAGATCCTCAAACTGGAAGATTGGTGTTACTGCGAAAAAGGAACCGCACACACATAGGCATTGATATTGAGACGTGTAGACCGCGAGTCTTACCATCCCCGGTGAGTCAGAGTTTCCAGGCCATCGCGGTGAACTTGATGCACAGGATCCGGCTACGCCGCGAGATAGGACTCGTAATAACCACCCCTCTTTCGCAAACGCCGTGTTCTCGATTATCACATTCACATAGGAAACGCCGCCGCAACAGCTATCAGTCCTTGTTACCCGTTAGCTCTCACTACCCTGCTCCTCCTGCGCTAAAAGGTTTCCCTGAAGATGACGTTTCTGAATGAATCACTGTTCAAAAACGGATAGGAGAAGACTGTAAGCATAGGTATCTGAGAGATGTATAGGCGCGAAGATTGTTTGTGCGATGAAAGAGAGCAGGGTTGTTGGATTACGCAGATTCTCCTCGCCTTCCGGCGATATAAAAACGGAGCTGCTTCTTTCCTTCTTTCTCTCAGCATCTCCGTAGTTGTCGAATGTTAGAGCGGCCTCTGATTGGGGAGTAAAACCGTTTGAACCAGATTCGCGAAACTTCGTTGAGGTGAGTGCAATATATGCGACGAGATGGTCGATAGCCAAGGTCCAAAAACCAGAAATTTCCGGCTGCCGCAACGTTTTTATGACGGGTTCCCCGACCACCATGCGTAGAGCCGCCCTCGCGCACAGGCTTTCCGGAGGATAAAAGGTCGCCTTCCTCCTTCCGTATCCTCTCCATCGTCTGAACACACCCATGGCCGGCCCGCTTGTCGGGTGTCAGGTTGTAGCGCTTCGGAGTCAACGACCGGTCTGCAGAGAACTAGGACTCTATCACAGCTATACGCGCGCAAAGTTACGAGAGGAGCAAGAGGGGAGCGGCGAACAGGTGGTGGCTCGGAAGTTGACATAAAGAATCACGGCAAAGGAACCAGAGAATAGCAAGGATCAGACACCGAAATTGAAGGTCGGCGGTGTTTATGGAGGAACGCGTGGGGCTGAGTGCTGGTGAATGGAAACAAGATGCCAACTAGCGGTGACAGCAATATTAATGTCCGTTTGATCAGTAGCGTCTAGTGTTGTGATGGATTCTGCGCGTCGATGGCAGTAACATGGCTCCGGTTCCTTCCTTCCTTCATGGTGCGGGACACGTAGATGAGGCGAATTAATGGAAGCGCTGACGGTGATCAGGAGCAAATTCAAATTTGATCTAAATCTGAGCTAAAATTGTATTTCACTATTTCTTCGTCTTTTCCGCCGACACTAACCCTCCTTTCTTCTCAGATATCGTGTCATAGGCTGCTATACCCTTTGCTTCAGGACTGCACAGGCGAATGACGTATCTGCTGTCATTGCTTTCGGAACTATGGATGCAACTATCCTTCTGGAGGGGGTTGAGTCGATATTGGGGTGTGGGTTATATGGCGTACGTTCACAACCACGCTCTTGCTAGCTAGTCATTGACTACGCGTCTGCAGCGAAACGTCTGGACCTGTATTCGGATCGGACAATTAGTGTATCTGACACTTGTCTTGGAGGGAGGATGTCTATTCTTAGAATGATGTACTTTGGAGGGTTAATTTCGGGATGAATTTTTGGTACGTGTCGTTGAAATCGTTAAGTACTTCTGCGAAATATGGCCTTTTCACCCTGGGAAGCGATGGCCTTTCGAGGGAGACACGCTGGTCTGCTTCTGATAAAAGACCTATCGTTAAATGTCTATTATTTATTTGCCCGTACTGACGAATTGTTCAATCCAGAAACACTTCGTCGTACACGCTCCCGGAAACTTGCAACCCACCACCGTCACGGCGGTGTCAAGCGGTGACAGTTGCGTGTCTTGCGCATCATTCAACTGGTACCAGAAGAAACTTTACCATCGAGAACAAAGCACACGTTGCCAGTGGCAGCTGTGGTATTGTGTCCAAACATGCCAAACAATGGCCTGACTGCATAAAAGCCCGTCGTGTTTCTTTTTTTTTTCACCCCGACTGCATCCTCGCCTAATGGACGCTCCAAACTTCATCGACCACGACCTCTGGGGCTCCCTCCATCCATGCAACGCCACCAACCTAGTCCGCATCGACTTTTTTACGATCAACACCCTAATCAAAATTGGCCGGAACCCACTCACGAATAGCATCGTTCTTCCCGGACCTAGAGTTAGTGAGTACAACTAAACCTTCGACTGCTAGGGGCTTGTCGTTGATGCCACATAGGTAACCGCCACTGCGAGATCGTGTGGAATCACAAAACGCCGTCGTGACTGATTTTTCCAGTAATGGGACTTGGGTGAGTCGGTTTTCGTATTGCTGGGGTCGCTTCTCTGATGAATGGCCGGACATCAGATTAATGGCGTCAAGCTCGGCATGAACAAATTTTGTATCCTCAAAACGGAGACGAGATCGCGTTTGGTACGGCAATGCCACAGGAAACCGACGATTATCGTACGTCTGCTTCCCTGAGGCTTCTCTCCTGTCTTCCAACTGCGTCCTGTAGGCTTCACTTTTTATACCCACAGGACGAGTCTACAAGAATATGACCTCGGCGAACTGTACAAGCACTACGAGCTTGATCACAAAATCGGCGAAGGCAGCTTTGGTACGGTGAGCAAGGGGATGTCCTTGGAGACCGGAGAGTTCGTCGCCATCAAGATCATAAAATTGCCTAAAGCATTCGGAAAAGCGCGTACCGTGAAGCGTAATATGGCGAGGGAGGTCAATATTATGAGTAACGTTGACCATCCGAATATCTGTGCATTGAAGGATGTGTTCCATCATGACAACGACGGGTCCATGAGTGAGTCTTATTGATATGTGAACGCTGGGCGACAGTTCTTGATGCACGATATCAGATATAGTGATGGAGTTGGTTGATGGGGGGAACCTGCTTGAGGCTATCGATGAAAACCGTACCCGCCATGAAGACATGGCGAGGCATATCACTTGGCAGATCTGCGACGCGGTCGGGGTGAGGCTACCCTTCTACGTCGACGAGTCTCTTGACACTAAACACCTTTCGTACCTGACAGTACCTCCACCAACTCGGTGTCACACACCGTGACCTCAAACCAGAGGTAACTCGGCCTCATCTCAACATGGATTTCTCTGACAAGCGATTTAGAACATTCTCTTGACCAAGCATGATCCCCCGCTTGTTAAGGTCGCGGACTTTGGGCTGGCGAAAGTTGTGGATAACCTTACTATGCTTCGGGTGCGTGAACTGCCGGCGTTCGTCGTTTGCTCATAATTGACTCTATCTGTGCAGACGAACTGTGGTACTTCGTACTACCGGGCCCCGGAGACGTACTCTAGGACGGCGCGGGTTGATGGATATGATTATCTGGCAGACAGTTGGAGCTTGGGAGTTATTGTATTCGTGATGTGGGATCTACCGTTTTCTTTCTTTTGACGTCGCTTATTGACGCCTGCTTGATATGTGTAGGCTTACGAACGAGTTCCCTACGGATGGGAGACTGACTGCTGATCCGAAAATCAAGTGGTCGTTGCTAGATGAAGCGGGTGTCACTCCTGATGGTGCGTTCCTTGTCGTGGTCTTCGTTTTGAACCTCCGGGCTTATGGTTGCAGTGAGGGATTTTATCGAGTGTCTTTTGCAAGCAGACGTGGGTCGAGGATGACGGTGAGATGCGCGCCAGGTCATGTGTGGATGAAGGGCAAGGTAGCGGAGTTTTGCCGGTGGAGGGAGGGGTTGTTAGATATGTTGGAGAAGGAGAGGGATGCGCTTTATGATGAGGCGTATCGGACGTAGATGCCGGCGCTGGTGCAAAGACGATGTTTACCTTTATGATTTAAATTTTAACTACAAAGTAGAGTGAAAGTTATACAAACGAAAATCAAGTTTTGATGTCCTTGAGTCGTCAGATCCGTGCAAGTTTCAATTTGATCCTCGAAAGAACCACCGAGATCATCCTGCTCTCAGCTCTGCCACGGCCGGTATCTCTGCTTTGACTCTTGTCCTGTCTTGATTCACTGTCACCTGGAAACCTGTCCACTAGGGCCAGAAAACACTAAACTCACAGGAGGCAACGAGTAATGTGAGCGACGGGTGTATTGGAGAGAGAGATATAGACGTCTACGCGAAGGAAGGAAAGAAAGAAAGAAAGGAGAGTTCTATGAAGGTGGGTGAGTATTTATACCTAGGCGGGGACGAAAGCGGAAGCAGAATATTAGTCCGGGAGCAGCGTCATAAATCTACGTCATCGTAGGACGGGCGGGACGGCCCGGCTGTCTTGTCTCAAGGCAGCACATGACCCGATCCAGCCACAATTTGAATGCGGCGCTTGCAACTTTCTTTCTTACTTTCCTACCACCACCTCCATTGACACAGAATATGGCTCTCACTAATGAGGCGGAGGGCTCTTACTACTCGGACTCAGGCGATGAAGCTCCCACCGCGTCATCATACAAGCCAGTATCCAAACCAGTGAAGAGGGAATCCGACGAGTACCGGCTGTCCAACGCGCTTAAAGTACCTCGGGCGACGACCTACACTGCACAGGCTCTCTACGAACAGATTATCAGTAACGATATTGACCTTGACCCTGAATATCAACGCGGTACGCCTTCTCTCGACGTTCGACTTACCCACCACTAACGAACTGTCGATATCCTAGGCGAGGTGTGGAGAGAAAACAAACAAACAGGCCTCATAGATTCTATCTTCCGAAATTTCTATATTCCTCCTATTATATTCGGTGCAGTTGCTTTGTTATCTTTCTCGTTCATGCCACTGAGGCTGTAGGGCAGCGGTGAACCTATTTGAGGATGGGACTGAGACGAGGACGTGTATTGACGGAAAGCAGAGGTTGACGTCGATTCATCGGTGTGTATACACATGCTCCTAGCTCTGCTGCGACACTGACATGCTGCCCGTAGGTTCATGGAGGGTCTCGTAAATTTCTTTATCTGGTCGCTCCATTTCTAAGCTTACCGGTATCCGATTAGATACCACGTAAGAACTGCTCAGTACATCTTCTCTTCTATCGCTGACTGGCTTGCTATCAATGCCCTGTAGACCGGGACCAGTGTGTTTGATTTGTGATGTCTTCTCCTACGGCTACTGACATTACCCAGCGACACAGGCCGAAAGTATTGGTACAGGGATCACCCAGGAGTCCCTAGTAGCAAACAGAAGAACACTCTTCCAGAGACGCTCCGGCGCCTCTTCGCGAACAAACAGATCGTCTGCGTAGAATATTCAGACTTGACGGACGATGGCGAGCGTGACATCTTCCAACGCGTCCAGCTAGGCATGGCGCTGACTTCTGCAGGTTCGTTCCTTGACATCCACATCTCGCGAAGCTAACTCTTTTTCCCATGCAGAGAAACTTCAAGCTATCAGCAGTCCGCGCGTTCAGATCATCCGGGAACTACTGGCTACTCATCCACTCGATAACATACCCTTCGACAGATCGCGCGCCACCGACTTCCGCTGCTTTGTCACCTTGGCCCACGCGCTAACGAACTACCCCGGTATGAACAACATCCTCATCCAGCCGGCTCAGCTTACCAAGTGGTTGAAATCCGAGGGAGAGGAAGAGGGATTTCGGACCAAGATGGAGGAGACCCTCGTACGGATGGCGGAAGTGAGCGTACCGGGCAAGGGCAAGGACAAGGTGTCGCCAATTGAGGTAGTGTTCATCGGGGTGCTGGCGAACGCTGTGTCGGACGGACGCGATCTCTCTAATTTGGTGGCGGAAATGAGGAGCGATGCAAGAGCGGCTTTTAAGGGGACAATGCAGTTGAATTCACACGTCGGGAAGCATATGATGGCGTTTGTGAAGCGCGTGGATCCGAGCAGGAAGAGGAGGAGAGAGTTGGAGGATGATGGCGGCGAGGTAAAGCCAAAGAAGAGAAGAGCGATAAAGGATGCCGGCGCCGCTGAAAGCGGGAAGAAGTCGAGGGCACAGCAACAGATGGAGGACTATCAGGAGTCGAAGGAAAGAATCAGGCTGATAAAGGAAGGTGCGACGTCGAATCCGCAGAGACTGCCGTCGCCTATGGTGATATGATCTAGGTATCTATGTATCAACATTTCTCTTGTATGCTTATCTGCAGATATGATTCAAACACGTTTCAGACGCCAGAAATTACGAGACTGAGAGTTCGAGACGAAGCCATGGTCGACGACCACAATCCGCGGAATGGGCCGACTCGGACCATCCGACTGATTTTTCTCTGAGAAAGTTATTCCTTCTGCTTGACATTGGCAGCCATTGTTGTAGAGATGTCTATTCCGGGGTTCACGGCCAAGATATGGGCGTGGGCGCAGCGACATGACAAACACGCTTGTACGTCACCATCCCAGTTGAAGAAGCGACCCTCGCACCCATGAGTATTACAAACGGCGACGACTACCTTGGTGCTTTGACCCTTCCAGTTGCAGAATACCCATAGTTCCATGTCGTCAAACGAAGAAAAGTTGGGCTGCAAATGCGACCTGAAGAAGAGACGGAGAAAACAGAAAGCCTGTGATAGCTGTCGCCATAAGAAAGGTATGTCGCGACTGTCAGACTCTCCTTGAACTCCAAAACTTACCTGATACTCAGTAAAATGTATGATGTTTCATTCGCTCGTGTCATTCGCTGATTCAGGGTTAGGCGATGGGATGCTCATGCCTGAGAAACGATGCTCGAATTGTATCACGTTCAAGTTGGATTGCACCTACATCGATGGAAGCCAGGTCAGAATCACCAGTTTAACCAAAATTGCGATTATTGAAGCGGGCTCGAAGTAGAACGAATATTCTGATGCGTTCGTGATTGTATCTGCCTCGTCAGTTTGGCGCTAAATGCTGGCAAGTAGATATGTGAAAGACTTGGAGAGGAAGGTCCAGAACATGGAGAAGCTTTTACTCCAGGTAAACTCTTTCTTTCGGGCACCATTAGGAATTAATTGGAACCGCAACGAAGCTATTGCCAGACGGCGACCTCGACTCGCGTTACACACGAACAAAGCGACCTGACTCCGACGATATCATAACCGAGATCGAGAACAAGTATCTGCAAGACCCAGATCGCGCTTTCCTGGAACAACTTGTTGAATGGCACAAGGACTTTACTCAAGGTCATCGGTTTTTTGGAAAGTCCAGCAGTGCACAGTTAGCTGGGACAGCGATAAATCTTAAATACGAATACTCTGGAAAGACATATAGCCCTACCCCTTTCATGCGCTGGAAAAGACCGGAATTCTGGGATTCGAAACCCCCAGATCATCAGGACCACTGGCACATCACGTACACCTTCCCAGAGGACGACCTGCTGCGATCCCTGATAAACTTGTATTTCGAGCGGGTCAATATCCTCTTACCACTCCTTCACCGACCGACATTTGAGACTTCCGTCTCAGAGAAACTCCACTTGCAAGATCAGAAATTCGCGGATGTGGTGATATTCGTATGTGCGGTGGCGTCGAGGTACTCGGATGACTCCCGCGTTTTGTTCGAGGGGCAGCAGTCTGCGCAATCGAGCGGGTGGAAGTGGGTTCATCAAGTGGTGTCTACGTATAGATTGTCGATCCACCCATCGACGTTGTATGATCTGCAGTTCGTCTGTGTAGGTGTTTACTTAATCGATAGCAACCCGGCTAAAGTTGTTCTATTAGCTCTTCGCGCAATTCATGCTGGGCTCGTCGGCTCCTTACTTGTGCTGGACGTTGGCCGGTATCGGCCTTCGGGTAGCTCAAGATGCTGGTGTTCATCAGAGGCGAGGAAGGGATTCACCTAATACAGCGGAAGGAGAGTGTGGAAACGTGCATTCTGGTGAGTAGGGAGATAAGGCTTACCTTGACGTACAACTTCTGAACATGTTTGTTGAGGTGTCTTTTGTTCATCGACCGAGTGATCAGTTCCCATATGGGCCGACCATGCGCCCTTCACGAGGAAGAGTACTTATGTGGTCTCTTCGTTCGGTGTTGATGCTTATCTGGAAAGTTTACTAGGATTGATGTCGAACTTCCGGTGGAATGCGATGATCAATATTGGATACATGCCAATCCGGAAGAAGCATTTAAACAGCCCGCGGGCCAGCCGTCTGATATCTCATATTTCAACACCTCGTTACGCCTGAGTCATTTGTTACAATCTTGTCTGCGGACCCTCGTACGTATTCGAATTTCTTTTTTCTTTTTGCCTGAAAACGCTGACAAGCATTGAATAGTATTTGATGGAAAAATCGAAAAAATCTTTCGGGTTCCTTCGCCAGGATTGGGATCGGCAGGTTGCCGCGGAGCTAGACGCGTCGCTTGATAGTTGGTTTGATTCCATACCTGAACATCGTAAGGCTTCGTCTCATTGGTTTGGTCTTGACTATTATTGAGCATATATTCTATCAGTCAGATGGGATCCGAACCAAGAGAACTCGACCCGCTTCAACCAGTCTGCTTCCCTATACATCCTCTATTTTCATCTGAGAATATTGATACATCGGCCTTTCATTGCCTCCTCCAAGAAGTTGACTCCGTTTCACATCTATTCACTGCATATATGCACCAACGCCGCCCGCTCGTGCTCCCGTGTCCTCGATACCCATCGCATTCGCGGACATATGTATCCAATATCCGGCGTAAGAAGGCCGAATCTTCTGCTCTCCTGCTCGCTCTCTGACTGTTTGCTAGTTTGGGGCGTTCACCGTAGGACTCGTTCTCCTTTTCAACATCTGGTACCAGAAACACCTCGATCATTCCTTCGATGCGTCTTACGACATTGACCTTGTGCACAAATGCATGAAGACACTCGAGGACCTCAGTGCCAGGTACGTGCGTCTAGTCCTCCCTGGATATCAGCAAGCACTAATGTACATGGTAGATGGCACTTTGGCGGCTCTAGTTGGTATGGGACCATTCTCGTTCACACGAAGTAGACTGATGAACACATAATAAAGGAGCATCCTCTATGAAATAGCGTCCGTGGAAGATTTACCGGTACCTGATTCTATCCCGCCATCTGTTGACACATGGGATGGAGGCCATGACTTCGGTCTCTTTACTAGTAATTCTACCCCAAGCTTCGGCAGTTTGGCTGACCCTTCTTTGTCCACGGCATGTTTTACAGAAAGCCAGATTCAACCGCCCTCGGATGCCCAGCTTGATAGTGGTATCACAACAGGGTGGTTCGGTCGACAAAGTGACAACTTCGGCTATTTGTATTCCACGGCTATGCCTGATTCTACGTCTCAGTGGACGGACATGATTGATATGTGGAACCGTAATCCATTAGGGTATGCTTGCTCTCGAATATTTTGTTGTTGTTCTTGAAAAACGCCATGTTTAGGCCGGATGATTCTCATCTCCATGACTCCTTAGCTTGGTTGTCGTGATTAGATGAATATCAGGTTTATATGTGTATTATATTCAAGATTCCTACGAAACTAGCTACGCTACTATTCTCACATGAGGGCATAAAAGATCCTCTCGAATCGCAGAAGCACATACGAGAGGCCCCCTGATACTATATCACGAAACCAAGGCCGATGTACGAGCACTGACAGACACTTGAATCCGAGACCTACAACGTCTAAGGACCTATAACATCCACTGCATAGGCGTATTGAAGCGATCCCAGTCAGCGACGGAGTGTCTCAAAGATTGTGGCTGAACCACGGGAGAGTAGGATGGTGATGCATTACTTTCGGCAGTAAAATCTGAAAGACCGGGATTCTGGGATTCGAAACCACCAGGACATCAGGATCTACAAATAAAATTCCTCCTCATCGGGAGCAGGCCCGAAGCAGAACCATCTATGAATCTCCCTGAATGAATATACCCCAAGGTCGAACTTTCGCTTCGAAAGGCGATAGTCAGCGTAGCCGACGGTTACTTTCAGGCGAAGAGCGCCGTCCGTGGGATGGATACAGCGAAATGCTACGACAATCTTTTGAATTGCATCATATTTATCATTGCTCAGTAGACGAGAAATGTCGGGCGTCTGAATGGAAACAAGGTCGAGATAGGTGAGGTGAGGCCATTCATGAAGATCTTCTAGAATCTGAATCTGAAAACTGAAAGTTAGTAGTCAAACATGTAACCGTACGATGGGACCCACTATTATATTACTTCCATCATCCACATCCAGTGTCTCCTGGTCTACTTTGACTCGAAGGATCTCAAGACGCTTGCATTGTCTTATGGCATCGAATGATCTAGTATCAAGACACCATCCGCCGGCATACTGGGGCTGAACATACAGATCCACAAGGGTATCAGCATGTTTGAGAAGAATATTGCGCCAGAACTTGGACGAGCCATTATCGTCTTCCTGGTCCATGATAAGCATCATGGATCTGGCGCCAGAGTACGACTCGAGGTACTCCAAAAGGGCATTATTCACAATGTCCACCGATACGTCCCGTAGATGGATCATCTCAATTCGTAGAGCAGACCAAAATTCTTCGGCAACGTCGGTGATGTGAATCCGGAGGGAAGTCAAATGGCGAAGGTGCGGTACAATTATTGGAACATCATGTGTGGGCAATATGAGAGCACCCTCCAAGGTGAGCTGCTTTACGCAGCTGAGTTTTCCTTTATGAATATCAGAGAAGACACTCGTGGACACTGCAGGTACAGCTCCCGCTTGTCGAGAAGCAATCAGCCGTAACCGCGTTAGATTTGGACTGCGCGCCACGAGGGAAGGGACAACATGCAGCATGTGCTCTCCAACAGTGAAGGTGATGTCATCAAGATCATGGAAGTCCAAGTATGATGTTTGGCTATACTGAAAACTAATATCAAGAAGAGAAAGAAGTGGAAGATTGCTCAGAGCGAGCATTATGGCGTTTACTGAAACTGGACCCAGCTCTCCCGGATGAAATCCAGAGAAACTACATATTCAAATATGAGTACGAGTACGTAGAGTACAGGGGTAACTGTGCTTACTGCAACGATTTCAAAGAAGCGAGAGAGGGTATAGCCCCGAGAAGCCGCTTCTCAATCAAACGAATAGCACGCCGCCTTCTGCTCGTTATTTTATTCCAAAATCCACCTTTTGCGTAAGGTGGGTCGAAAGACCCATGGATACAAAGAGCTTTTATGTTCTGGGACAAGTAAGATGGGGTGCCCAATGCCTCAAGCAATGACATGCATCTGTGGTAATGACGGTCGTCATTGAGGTATAGAGATACCGTTTGAAATACTAGAGGAGTGGCCAGACCGCTGAACCTCTTGGAAGTCAACCGAAGATTCTTTTTTTCTTCAAGGCTGAGCTGGAACGAACAGATGGATGAGTGAGGTCTTTCCGTATTACGTCCCAAGTGCTGTTGCACATACCAGAGAGGCGATTTTGCATAACAATTCGAAAGGGAGGGAGGAAAACATCGTATGGTCAATCAAGCTACACGATGGGTAGAGCAACGCCATGACGATTCCGAGATACTTTATGGAGATGATAGGACTGAGGCTATACTCAGCGTTAGGTGACAACTGCGGCGATGATGAAGCATTGCCGCAGACGCTGCGGACATTGATGGTACCCAAATTGATTCCGGCCCGGATGACACGCTGTCATGGAGGTCACGAGTCTACTACTGTCACACGCTTGGCTTTTTCAACGCAGAAGGAAAGTCCATGTGCTCGTAATGAAATTCGCTCCAACGGTCAACTTCGGAAACAATGTTACCAACCGTATGTATCGGTTATACTCAAAAGGAACGAACGATACTCCCATGCGCAAGTCGAACGAGGCTGCTCGACGAGTTGCGGGTACATCTATGGAGGGGGGTCAGGCCAGGTCATCCACAATGATACGGAGAACATACTTCAACTATACACCTCAAAGACAACCCAAGACCTTCATCTATTCCTCACTCAGTGTCTCGTAAAGACGTTGAACAGTGTAAACATCAGTGAAGATGCTACCAACAAGAACACAGTCAGTAATGAGACAAAAATAGATAGGCAGAACATACACAGGTGGGATACATGGAGGCGCTGGGCTTGAGTGTCTCGCTGACGTTCTTGGTAATGGTCGATTCGTCGTCACTACATCGAAGATGAAGACGTCGGCTCACTGGGCTGGAAAAGTGTTTGTCAGTGGAAAGGGTTGCAGCATACTGCGAAGGAATCATGAATAGATGGCCATGCTCACCAATTATATCCTCCCCATACACCAACCTGACTCCAAAAAATCTGTCAATAAGAACAACGTGTCAACATCGAGTGTCGGAACCTGTGCGTCAAACGGAGGGTTTGCAAAGGCGACCATGAAGGGAATCAGCTGAAGCTGAAGCACTCCCACAGAGCTGCAGATGCTTGAGGCTCGCGAGAAAGCCAACTACCGAGTCCAAGTCGAATGAGGCCTCAAGCTGCTTGACGAGATGTAGCCATCACTAGGAGGTAGTTTAACACGGGACATCTGCAATGCTGACCGAAGGATGACGTACATCTATCAGTGCTATATCTTCCGACGACAACCTGAGAATTTCGTTCTAGTATCCAACCTCGTACCGTTACGATTCAACGTACGAAGCTGGTAGGATACTAGGCTAGACGCCATGATGTTGTTCGATGAGATGGAGGATAATAGCGAGGCAGCGTTCCCACGGCAGGGCTTATCTCGTGCGAAAGGACCTTCGAGAGTCGAGACCACAAGGTTGTAGCATTAATCGTCAGAAAGGCGGCGGGGGAAGAGCAATCGGTGCTCGAAAAAGAACACGTAACAGGTGTGACGCGTGACAAGAACGTGGATGGAGCACGGCATGCACGTCACGACGAATTGTCGGACTATCGCAATTATGCACCGCCACCGAGAGGCATAGACCGAATCCTGTATACACAGGACTCGGAACAGCAAGGTATTTAAGCAGCTAGATTTTGTCGTATACCTCACTTGTTTGCCTTCTAAGGCAAACGTGCCTCGTTCAATGGTGCACGCGTGTCTAACAGTGTTGAATACAGTACCACAGCCTTCTCACGAGCTCAGCACTCAGGTTCTAGGCTGTACAGCAGCCTGATCGCCACTTCTCGTCCACTCCGATGGGAATACATATTCTCGACTGCCATAGTTCTAAGGAATCGGTGGTATTGAATACAGCACCATAACCTTCTCACGCTGGGGTGAAGACTATAAAGCTGATGGACACAAGTCGTGCGTTGACAGCGACTATGACAGAACAATTCCAGACAGAGATATTCTCCGTCCCAGGATGTCGCACAAAACTTGTAACAAACCCCATTCTCATATCCCTCATCTTGAACACCCTCATTATTATCTCCAGCATGGCCCTTCCCGACCATGGTGCCCATACTCTATGGATCAGCATAAGCGCCGCCGTCCTCACATACGCCCATCACTTCGCTGTCCTTTGCCTCAATAGGAAATACCAGCGTACGTCGAAGAAGTTTCCCGTGATGTCCACCTTATGGTGCATCATAACCCTGTTCCTCATCGGTGCATTATGGCTAGTAGCCATCGCATTCGAGTTTTGCCTCGGCTTGGGATATTTTTGGCGGCCGGCGGTGCAGGCGTTCGGATATGTTGTGGAACTGCTGTCGACACTTGTCGAAGCAGGGATCATCTTCTTCCTGGGATATATATGTATTCGGGAGAGAAAGCATACCAAGCGGGCGTATGAAGGAACCTGGAATTCTCTACATTCAATGAATGCTGGTGAGTGACCACACTTTGGTCGGCACTGTCTCAAAGTGAAGAAACTTATTAGATGGAGGTTGACAGTAGTAAAATGAGACTTGCCGGCGGCACTATGAACAGACAAAAAGATCATAATTTCTCTCCGTAACAATTTAAAAGTGATACCGGTTGTCTAAGTCCTCCACACGTACGCGGCTATTCTCACCTGGAGGCATAAAGAATCCTGTCTCTCTAGAAGCACATCCCCATGTCGCGTTTGTAACAGATGTAACCCATTTTGTCACTCACGAGCATCGACAGAAACTTGAATCGGCCTATAAATAAGGTCCAAAGAATACCCAGGGAAGTTGGGAAGCATAGCAGTCAGCAAACCTTTATACACACACCCGACTTGTTTTATCAAAGGACCAGTTATACAAGATTTTCTGTTTATATACAGCACCATTAATTTGAAAACAGTATACGCCAAAGTCTGATATGAGTGGGGGCATTGCGGCGTTCCGCACGATAGGCCCTCATCTCTTCCACTGTAAGCCACGATTTGCGTCCGGACTGCGAATGCTACAATGAGAAAACATATACCCGGGTAACGGCGACACGTACGTCGAGATCGATCTCACTAGCCCGCTTGGGAAGCTGGCGTTTCCACACGTAACCGATGATGTAGAACAGGAGTAAGACTGGAGCAGCTAGATATGCCTCTGAAACGAGGGTGAGAAACGGAACATCGACAATGAGAGTAAGAGGGCGCACGGAAGAAAGCCTGACCAGCGGCAGCGCCATGAAGGTCCTCTCCGACAGGGAAAAGAGCCTGTGAAAGCTATGTGAATGTATGATGGTGCACTGGCAGTGTCACTACTCACGACGTAGAATTGTGCTATTAGGACTAAGATGATCAAAACGACACCGAGCCAAGATCCATATACACCGCCCATGGCCTGATACGGTAGCTCCTCAAGGGAGTGTCCCTGGGTTGTCCATGCATGTCTAAACCGTATGCTATAGGTGTACGTTAGTTTACGATACCTTGACGGATACGACAGTGGATCACATACTGGCAGAGGCATATGGAGAGCCATGTAAAGAGCGCGGAGAGACCCGAAATAGCTTGCAGCCAATCGACTGCGGGTGTGGATCAGTAAGAATGAGAAGGCAGGATAGAGTCGATACATACAGACAATGTCACCGGCAGCGACAACATTGACATATGCAATGGCGGCAAAGATAAGGACACTTAGTGCGGAGACCAAAGGTCGACTCGACTTGTCCACTATACGCAAACTGATCAGAGCTCCAATACGTTCGAAGATAATTGAGTGAAGCCATACCGTAGGCGAAAATACGAGGAGCATATCCGTTTTCAGCCAAGGCTGTCAGAGTACGAGATGCACCGTATACACTTGAGAGGCCAATAGAGAGTACGGAGACACAGATTGTAGCATTGACGAGATCTAGCGGTGTCAAAAACGAGCATGAGGAGAATAGGAACAGGACTAACGATTAAGCCCATGAATATTAGCCCGGTCCAAAGCAATGACGAAAGGCGAAGCTGACGCGCCGCTACCGCCAATAAGCCGATCGTCATTCCATGGAACCATTAAGCCGATGATTGTTAGAGACGTTATGTAGATGATGGTCTGCGAACAGTCGTGAGTTGGGTGCTACTGAGACTACGAAGAACCTACAACACGCCAGAAAGTACCCTTGACGGCACCTGAAAACACGCCTCAATTTCCTCTCTATGAATGGACACATTGAAGAACATACCAGGCATAGTTCCCCTCGGATCGGCGGTCTCCGAAGCAGCGAGCCCAACGAGCTCAGTGCCCGCTATTCAACGAGTCAAAAAATTAATCGGATAAAGGTATCTGTAGACATACAGAAAGAGAAGGCGGCTATAGGAAGTAAGATCTGTAAGCGTATGCCAGAGCTTGGACCTTCAAATCAACGCACCAGTGACGAAAACAGAACATACACCCTTGAAGCCGTTCGCGAATGCTCCTGGGTCATGCCAATACTTGCCGCCCACATAAGAACCAAACTCTCCGCTCTTCGGGCCGCCCCCGGAAACGCAAATTCTGCAAAATTACAATGAGCAAGAGTCAATCTTGACGAAATGAGAAAGTGTAAACCCACATTCCGAGGAATATAAACATAAGAACCACTAAAAGTTTCAAGCATGATGACCAGAATTCCTCTTCTGCGTAACCAAGTGTTCCGAAGATAGAAATGATGACTGCAGGTTGTCGGTACCAAAATGGAAGTGATGTGGAAACCCAGACGCACTGATGACAGCCCAAAATATAGTAATCCAAGCAGCAATGGGAACTTCGTCGGTCCAATATTGTACTGTGGTCCCGGCGACAGTAATTTCGAGGGGCAACGCGGCGAACCATTGGAAGCAATAGTTCCAACCCATGGCGAACGCAAATGAAGGATCAAGAAACCGATCAGCAAGGGTGTAGAAACCGCCGGAGACAGGATACATGATGGCCATTTCACCGAGTGCCTATCATGATGTCATCGATAGAAGTTATTATCAGAAAAGAAGAAACCCACCTGGGTGACGTTGACCAGCATAGCACCGATGATGATGTATGAGATGATGACACCAGCGGGACCACCGTTGTGTAAAGCTGAGCCGGAACCAACGAAAAGACCTGTACCGATGCTACCTCCAACGGCAATCATGTTTAGATGACGCTTTTTCATTTTGGGCTGCAGCATCGGCATGTCAGCTTGGACATTCTCGAGTTCGCCAACATTGTGTTCTCCAGCAACGACCTGGCCACTAGAAGGAGAAAAGCCGTATTGGCACGCGGCACACGACTGGGAGAAGATGAAGGAAAACTCACCCGGTAACACCTGGTGCACGCTTGAAACTCTCAAAGCTGAGACCTAGTCGAGTCCAAATACTCTCCTGGCTAGGATCATAGAAAGCCGGGACGGCTTTAGCGCTCGTCCCGTTTGACTTTTCTTTGGAGGGATCCATCGTGATTTGTGAAGAGAGAAGATGGAGGAAGCTTGTACGATAGGCCCTGTTTATATCCTGTGCGTGGTGTAGTACTGGACCAAGAACTGGACCGGGAGTCTGCCGAGCGCTCGCATGGAAAAACCCAAAACTTTTGTATACGGCAAAATTTGAAATGCCGACGGGAAATGAGTTTAGGGCATCGTTTCAACTCGATCCTACGCATAAGCCATCAGATCTTCAGACTCAATGTGAGAGCGCTCCGACTTTTTTCGACTCGCATGGTTAAGACGTCCGAGACAGTTCCAGCGTATAAAAGGATTAACTGTGAGAACGGATTTCGTGTCGAGCCGGTTTTCCCCCACAGGCTTTGATCGCATGCCCGGGCTCTATTCTTGGTACAGAGCCCCATGCGTTTTTGGAGCTTCTGCTGCGTGAGAGTTGGCCATGGGGTGGGTGAAAGATGAGAACATCGGATCTCGTGAGCTGCAATAAGTGGACAGCTGAAGCCTGTGGCGTAGGCCATCCGCCAGCTCAGGGTCTGCTGTTGCGATGTTAACAGCCAAATAAGATTGAAATTCGAATGGCTCACAACGGCCCGTCACAACGTCCTTTCCTTCAATGTTGCGTGAGGATTTCATTGCGATGGTCCCAGTTTGCTTCACCAGACTGTACCGCAACCCGTAAAGGTGGCACTTGTAAAGGTGTACTCGTGGACACGTTCCCGGCTATACGCTTTGGACCCAAGAGTAGACCGCGGCCAAGACGGCGGGCGTCGAGGGAGTCGCCGGTTACGAAGGACAACTATCTCCTTCACGCAACATCAACTGAAACGACATTCAGACACTAGGAGCGCACATTTCAGCCACAATTCTGGACATGCTTCTAGAAAGCGTACCGTCTATGAGATTGCGTCGTGCCATTCAGTTTTAGCGTTGATATCGACGACATGATGGAAGTAAAAACAGAGTTCCTTGTCTTTAACCCAGATTCGGATCCGCCAAGGTGGCTGCCTAGACAGAAGTGTCATTCTATCGCACTAAATTTGATTTTCTGAGTAAAGCTTAGATGCGTCGCTACTCTATGTTCATGACGAGAGTTGGTCTTGCCACATGGAGGTGATTATCAAGAAATTTATTTGTCTGCTACGGTCCGAAGTCCGAACCGAACCTTGGCAGTAAACTTGAACGAAGTTTGCTCCATCGATCCTTACGCCTCCTACGACTGTTTCAGTGCGATAATTTGTACAACCTGCCTCTCTGTGATCGTGCTATTTTCCGAGGAACTTTCCAGAGTACTACCGGTGAAGAAGGGTAAAAGTTCGGTGAGGTCTGTTGAGCCTATTATCACTGCCCAATTTGCAGAATGGAAATAATTGATGTTCAAAATATTATTTTGGGTAACAAAGAAAGCCAGTAAATGTATGGTACGTGAAGAATTTCGAGTAACGCAGCCCATTAACCGTGCTCCGAAATCTCCCCGAAGCAAGAGAATATACCGAGTGAAGGACCACAAAGCTTGAAAAGCGAGATGCTTAGCCGCTGCAGTAGCCAACAACGTCGGGTTCGCAGCTGTATGGATGTTATGAGATAGAAAATTACGAGATGGAGAAAGACGATGCTCACCCTCCAGCACACCCATCGTAAAGTGTACAAGGGTGCTTTGTGTCGCTGTGTTTGGATCATGAGTTAGGGTGGAAGGTTATATAGACGGTGCAACGTACTAGCAGGAGTCAATGATAGTAGCCGTGTCCTGATAATTAACATCAATAAGCGGTGGATCAGGAAGGCGGTAGAGAAATATGGGCATACACCGTAGTTGGAGTTGATTCCAGCGAGAGTTCCTCCTATTTTAGGCCACCGTGAGTGAGAGAATACTAAGCATATTTTAATGGATTCTTACCATCCTCGGCGTAAACACCGGAAATGTATACGTTACGTTTGCATTGACTCTTGCACTTAACAGGACATCAGCAAATACCAACAAGAAATTGGGGCCAAAACATACGTTGCCGCAAGATCGATACAGCTAATCCAGATAGTTAGTCAATAAGAAAACTAAAATATTACACCAATAATTACCTTTCCGTAGTCTGAAAGAAATGTGAACAACGGATGCTTAACATTCGAAAGAAACTACTCACCACTGACGAAGAAGTTGATGATCTTGAAGACAACAATAAGCTCGAGAAGTAGGAATTATAAATGATGCTCGTACGTTAACGGTACCGCAGCCATTGTGTTGAATAACCTTGTCCTCGGCGTGGTAGGCACCACCACCGATGATGTTGGTGTAATCGCCGGCTTCGTCGTTTTTCTACAGGGCATAGAATGTGTCACTATACATTTATCGAAGTCAAGTGTACATACAATGGTGATAGCATCCTCTGAATGGGTGCGCGTGAATGATGAGTGACTGACGGTGCTAAAAGAAAATACTCGTACCACAGACGTCCTCGAACTGCGTGATTACATTAAAAGAGACCTTCGGAACCATTTAGAATGGTAACTCACCCAAACGAATTTCAAAGTGCAGTCTAAGGAGACTTAGACAAAATCGAAAATTGATATGAGGGAGAAACGCACATCCGGTACAGTCTGGTACAAGAAAGCGGTTGAGAGAAGGCCCAGTGGAAACAAACCAGAAACGACGTACGAACACCTTCGGCCTGGTTGGCGCCAATGATAACATTCTGTAAGGTAGCGCCCTCGTGAAGGTAGAAAACTGTCACGAATATCAGCACAACGCTCTCTGAAAGCGCAAAGAACGAAACATCTACCTGCGTCTTCCCAGTCTGCGTGGCGAAGCCATGAGAACTGGATCAACAGCTAATTGTGAGGTGCGTACCTCCTTCGGATTGTCCGCTGTGATAGCAAGGGTTCGTGACGATGTTCGCGCTCATGTAAAAACACGTACCTGCAAGCACCGCTTCCACGGTCGTACTTCTTCCAGCCACCGTCGAAGACTTCGCCTGCGGCGACCTCGATGACCGCTTTGCTGGAAACCTTACCAGTGGCAGTTGGAAGACCACCAGTATAGGCGTCACAGGCCATAGAAAGGCCTGCCAGAGAGGCAACAGATAAAGCAAGTAGAAGATGCATGAAGTTCAGAGATCCTGGGGTCGACATATCCAAAACACAGGCATTATATAGTCAACTAAGGTGCCGTTGCCATAAATTGTCGGTAAAAATCCGGATTCAAGTTCAACAGACGATGCCCGCTACTACCAGGACCAGCTTCACGGTGAAACCCTCGGCACTCGAAAGCTTTGATCCTGTGTGGATATTCGTCAAGCGGCCAGATAAGCCCGTGTAGGGTTGCATTCCAGGAACTCTGGAACAACGAGAGTTACAACAAGCGGGACGCGCCAAGCCAGTCATCGGCCCCGGTCCTTGAACTTGCTCGGTATGCGGAGGGAGTAGTTTCTATGGACGAATTGTTGATGATAAACAGCGCAAAAAAAAAACTTCCATATTTGAAAAGGTGACCAACGGTGTCGCAGGACCAGACGCGAGTTGGACGCGGATGAGCCTGGGTGAGCGAAGAAAAAAATCAAAATAGTCAAAACGTAATCCGGATAGACATGATCGATCGGGCGCCAAGCTTCTTCCCACGTGGTCCGGCTAGTAACACCCAAGCCAAGCCCAGACGCACTTACGCTAAAGCAATATTTCAGAGATTTTACTGCCGAAGGTAATGCACCATCGCCCCATTCTCCCGTGGTTCAGCCATTATCGTCGAGATACTCCGTCGCTGACTGGATATGCCTATGCAGTGGATGTTCTAGATCTTTGGACGTCTCGGATTCAAGTGTCTAGTGTCCGATGCTGGTGCTCGTACATTGACCTTGATTTCGTATTATAGTATCAGGGGGCCTCTCGTATGTGCTTCTGCGACTCGAGAGAGGATGTTTTATGCTCTCATGTGAGAATGGTCGCGCCACGCGTACGTGCCATGTTAGCCTAGGGCTTAGACAACAAGTTATCATTTGTTCTGAAAACTCGGATAAATTATCATAGTGTGTTTATCTGCTCATAATCAGGGTGCACCCGTGCGTCTCATACTAACTCGTTTCTCCATAATCAACCTCCATCTAATAAATCCTTTCATTTCGGAATAGTACCGACGAAAGTGTGACCACTCACCAGCACTCGTTGTGGGATGTAGACTATCCCAGGACCCTTCATGTGCCCGTTTGGTATGTTTTCTCTCCCAAATGCATGCACATCCCAAGAAAAAGATAATCCCTGCTTCGATGAGCGTTGACAGCAGCTCCACAATGTATCCAAATGCCTGCACCGCCGGCTGCCAAAGATATCCCAAGCCGAAGAAAAACTCGAATGCAATGGCTACTAGCCATAATGCTCCGAGGAGGAACAGAGCCACGATGCACCACAAGGTGGACATCACGGGAAATTTCTTCGACGTACGCTGGGACTTCCTATTGAGATAAAGGACAACGAAGTGATGGGTGTATGTGAGGACGGCGGTGCTTATGCTGATCCATAGAGTATGGGCCCCATGGTCAGGAAGGGCCATACTGGAGATAACGATGAGGGTGTTCAAGATGAGAGATATGAGAATGGGGTTTGTTATAAGTTTTGTGCGATATCCTGGGACGGAGAATATCTCTATATGGAGTTGTTCTGTCATGGTCATTGTCAGGACACGACTTGTGTCCATCAGCTTTATACCATTGAAAGGCCTTCACCCCAGCGAGAGAAGGCTGTGGTCAGTGCTGTATTCAATACTACCTTACAAGTATGGCAGTCGACGAGTGTATGTATCCCTTTCATTCATCGTGATACGAGCTTAAAATAGACGGAGGTAACAATCAGGCTGCTGTACACTCTGCATTCTGGGCTGTTTCTAATCGCCTGACTAGGGCCGAAACAATAATTGGACTGTCGACGAAGCGGTGTGTTTCACTGCCTACTGCTCGCGGTGATGAGGTAGTATCTGATATTAATGGTTCCTTGAGCTACAGTCCCGGTATCTCTCTTCATTCAAGACCCTATAGTGGTGCCGATGTAGCCAGTCATAGCTTATCTAGACGACAAATCGAGCGCCAGTGAAGGATATAGCATCAGGTCACGACCAATGCGGCGCTCTTACACGTCTCTCTGTAAAACACCCTGTGCTGACAGGGTAAAGATCGCAAGAAACTGAATAAGAACCGTAAGTACGAGGCGACCTGTGTGGAGATGTTTATAGAGTAACAGCAACCGGCAGAAGACGCAAGTACATGAAATCTCGAACCTTTAGGCTTAGTAGCAAATCGAAAGGAGAGGAAATGGGGGACAGCATCATGTATGTACCTGCCTGCTGTGAAGAGTCAACATGGTCAATGATGTACTCCAGTGAAGTGAGGTAGGAACGATGTTTCATTGCGACCACATGAACAGCTGATATGAAGTCTCCTCCGGAAAGACCTATGATGGCCAAGAGCACTTCATTGGAGGATAGTTCAGGTATGATACGACATTTCAACGATGCCCTGTAAGATGCCAAGGTCACCGTAGAACTTTTATGAGGAAAGGCTCCACGTACAGTTCTTATTTATTTATTTCTCCTTTCAGTAGACACAAACTTCATTTAACGGAACGACAAACGAGATCAAAAAAAGATACGTAGAATTTCACCTTATAGCTACACAATCCATAGAGTAGAACAGTCAACGAGCATCACAACGAGTAGCGGTATAGACGTACATAGCTGTAGAGTACTATACCCGCGTCTTCGCCCATCACGAGGCGTGTTGCGGGTCACCAATCCAGACCATCATCATCATCATCAACAACAGCTCCATGTACAGTCTCCGGCGGTAGATTGTTCCAAATAAGGTCGCTGAGTAAGAGCAATTAATTACGAGCTAGATCCCACTTGAATTGGTTTGTGAAACAAACACGCATCAAAATACCCGGAAGAGGAAGATGAAAAGGAATCCTTGTTAGGACTGGCGGCTGCGTGCCGGACGAACCGACCGGTAATCAAGCGAAGGGATCGTGTTAAACTCCATCTTATATTTAAATAATAATAACCACAACCAATAATGTTCGCCTCAACATCCAATCAGGACCCCGTCGTATGGACCTAGAGGACAAAGTGAATTCACGATGAAGACTACATGTAAAAGCCATACCGTCATGATCGCCGGCATTGCCTAACAATATGGTAGGAACTTCGCCGACGACACACTGATTGCTCTCATTGTCTTGGCCTGTCGCCGAGTCAGCTCTCTGATGCGAATAGCTTGCACTTTGTTTTACCTGGACAGTTTATCCATACGCTAGAGTCATTTATATGCTTCTCTCCGGAACAATGCGCGAAGCCCAAGAATCGTTCTGAGACATGTAAGTATATTATTTTCGAATTTACGAGTCACTTACCTGGAAGGATTGGAACGAAGTCCTTCCTAGCGTATCATCAACTGAGAGCTCCGCACCAGGACGACCGAGCAGAGTAACGCACTTATTGTTGACGTGAGAGACAGACAGATGCTGATCAACGTAATCCGCAAATTGCGGGTTCCCCACCTGTACATCACCCGTGAACATGCATATCAATAACATAGATAAAAATACCCACTCGCGGCATTCCGTAGCCTTTTACGGACACAGAAGCTGAGGGAAGCTGTAAATTAAGAAAAACACCATCGAGTAAGGCGATTGCTGCTCCGAGGGAGTGTCCGACGACGGTGACAGTAGTCGTCGAGTAAGTCGACATGGCTTTCGTCACAGCCGAGAGGACAAGTGTCGCGGTGCTAGATATTTTTAGTTCTGAAATCGGAACCGAGTTTTGTTAAAGTACTCACTTGGCGTGAGCCTGCTTGAAGCCGCTGTGCACCAGGACACCCGAGCTGACGTTAGGAAAGAGAGTAGCGTCGAGCGGTGACAAAAGGAAGACGACATCGGTGACTACGGGCAAACTGAGGAAAATGCCGTCATTGGGCTTGAGTGACGAACACGTATGTAAATGTGAAAACAATTACTGACAGTTTGGCGATATCAGTTCCCTGGTGGCCCACAATGATGGTGTCGAGATCGGCGTCGTAACCTACATACCAGTATTGCACGGTGGCTCCGTCGCCTCCCGACGCTACAGGGTGGAAGTTAGGGTTTGCCTCGCAATTAGCTGGGGAGGGACAGTCGTCAAGCGCGCGGAGAGCAGACATAGTTGCTACTCACTTCCGCAAGTCCAGTTCAACGTAGTCGATGGGTTGCAATAAGCTGCACCTGCATAATACGTGTAGGGTTTGAAGGCCTCAATTTCTGCAGTGCCCATCGTGCTTATTTGGTCCTGGCTCCGCCGAGGTGATACGATTTCCAGTGGAGAGGCATCGACGAATGAGCAGAGGACAGCGAGAGTTGACCAGAACTTGAAGAGAGAAAACATCGTGAGAAGGCGTCCGGACCACATCAACCGCGAACCTTACACTTTATAGCTACAAGACAAATGGCTACGACAATAGATGCTCTGCGAAAATAGCAATCCACTTTTAGCCAGGGCCGAATAAATGCACCGTATGGACAATAGTGCACTTCTGATGTCCTGCTGTGAAAATATTGATGCAGAATGCCAAGGCAAATTAAGTAAGAAGCCTGAAAGCTTGAACGCAAACACATGCCCAGGATATCAGCGCTCAGCAATGGAACAACTTCTTTTAGAACCCACCTGCTTCCTCTGTCACACGAAAATCTTTGCGGCAAACCACATACGCCATTCAGAGGATGAAAAATCCGGAGGGTATGATATTGATGTTGCTCTTACTCGGTATCAGTCAGTACGCAGCGCCTAAGGAGGAGGACGCCGATGAAGCGTCACCAAATGTGACCCCAAGTCAGAGGACGTCTGCTGTCAAATAATGGCTAAAATGATGCATTTAAGGCGCAGAGAAATATATATGTTTCTGCTTGTCCAGTTCTGATTAGATCGAGACATTTGCCTCAGAGTAGCCAGGAAAGTTGAGTTTGATTTTTGTATCGGTGAGGCATAGCTCTAGTGTAGCCCATTAGAGTAGCAAAGAGTCGACAGCGACTTGAGTGTGATAAGATGAAAGTCACAAGGAAATTAGCGGACCGGGACTGGAAATAACCGGAACGCCGGAGGTTCATAACGCCTGTCACGTTTGTGCGTGACAATTAGCCTTTGCCTTTGCCTATCTTGGGGCGCTCTTTGGTCCCCGACTTTCATATATACGGCCTCGTTATGTAGACATGGCATGCTCTGTTCGGGTATCATCTGCTGCCAAGGACTGTTACTCAGTTCTTTTGTACTATTGAATTCAGTACGTACGGCACGCCGCGCGCGCGCGGTGGTCGTTTTTCACAGAACCAACTGACAACAAATTTCATTCCGCTCAAGGCACAAGGCGACCATTTTACGATTTCGAAGTTTATCGCACCTTCATCGTGGATAATCAACACGTGAAAACGATCTGTGTTGGCCGACCAAATATACAACTCTGAGACAGCCTGCGAGGCAATATGTGTGCAGTAGCCATCGACCAAGGGCATCTTGAATACTGTGGTGGAATAGAGCAAACGGAGACTATATCCTGTTTGTCGTTGCTATATATAGCTCAACCGTTACCTTAGGCTCATCGTCTTTCATAGCAGCATGTGGGATATTATACTGAAGAACTACCTCACGAGATACAATCCGATAATCAGTGCTTCTTATCCGGAATTCCATTACCTCAGAGTCGAATGTCACGTTTGAACATTGCCGAGCGGTGCAATGGTGCAATGGAAGCTTTTGGGCTTCCCGTGGATCATGACATGGCCTTGCGAGCCAAGACTTGAGTAACCCTTGACTCTCTTGCACGCGGCACGGTTTACGCCTTTGGAGATGAGGCGCCACAGACCTGTACTTCTTGACAACTTATATACCTACAGGACTTAATGCAGCTTCGTTTCATTGCCTGTATGTCATGTCAATACCCGACGTAGCGAAGGGTACGCCTCGGAGGACGAGCCATGTCGTCACCACTAGCCATCGCCGAGATCTGATGCTGTCTACATCTGTAAGAAGCATTTCCGAACATGTCTATCCTCGCTCTTATCCCGTGGATTTAGATAAACCTTGCACGTTTAAGTAGACCTTCAAGTTCAAGGCAACAATCCTACATTCGTGTTTGACCTGGTGCACGTCGTACGGCGCCAACGTGATATGAGCATCACAACATGGTGGCAACGCAGTACAATCCTTGTGGTGCTAACCGCCTCTGGATCTTCGCAGACGCTACATTATATATCACTGCTTGTGCACACATAGCAAGTAGGACTGGCTCTCTCCCTCTCCTCCTTGTTCACTTATCTTCTATGGTGTCTCTCATGTGTCACTATCTCTCAATCTCGGTTTACGGAAGGTGCGCACAATGACCGAGGTTAACCGATTCTCAGACTCATCACTCTCATCTCGTAGGCCAGCTTCAGGAAAGACGCGCAAAATTATCTAACCGTCGACCGTTACATTGCTGCCTTGAACGAAGCTGGGACGTTCCAAGGAGCCAGCCTGAGTGGGGTTGCTACTTATGAGAAAACGGTCGAAAAGTGTGTGGATATTGCACTCGATACGCTCATATCATGAGCAAAGGCCCTGGAAAGAACGTGAGTAATACCGCTGGCATGAGAAGGCGCATTCTCACTCGTCGTAGTTCCGTTAATTATCAAGCTATAGTTTCCGTTTGATCCTACGAAGAGGACACGGGCTTCGAACCCACGGAGGCTGTGCTCGATTTCAAACAGATCTCTCGGGATCACGGCACCGAGGCTACGATTACAGTGGGTTGCCTTACTTTTTTTATCATTATATTCAAGACAAAGTTGGCACCGTTCGAGGCTGAATTAAGGGAGGGTACTCAAAAAGCGACTGCGTCAAGCTCTACAGGATCCTCTGATGATGTCCAAGCGAACACAAGCGGGCCTGTGAACTGAACATGGAGAAAGCGGCCTAGTTGTTCGTTTCCTCGCGTTTATTTTTCAAAAGGTTTGACTGACTGGTTTCCTTGTTCAGAGCTACTTGACTCTGCGTAGCGTTATCGTATTATCAATCAATGATAGCAACGATTCTTCCTTTCATTCATATAAAGTGGTTGAGTATCATGACCAACAGGTATCAAACATCGAGAGCCTTGAATGAACCAAATCTAATGTTATGAACGTAACGGATACCGTCTGTATCGATGGTCATTCGTCTACAAAGAATAAACGATCTTTGATTCACCATTCCCAGAGCTGGCTGCGGAAGTAAGGCTAAGGCTCCATCTTTCCTCAAAAAAGGCGATCGCTAGTTGTTCTGGACATAGCTGCCGGTATGTGCCGTTGTTGCTATTCTCCGACTTTTTATTTTGACCTGGTAGCATAAAGACTCACAAACTTCGCTGCATCGTTTTTACGCAATACCGCAAGTGCCGAAAGGCTTTGGCACAAAGATTTATGATCTAACCCTCTTCAGCGCTATGGGTCCTTGCCAGCAGTCTTTCAGGGTCACATGGAGACCGAACTGGATGTCTGTACTCTGTTATTGAAGCTTCGGGATGAGAGTGATATTCTCAGGGCTATGCGTTCATGCGTGATAATAGCATACCCTTTCAGAGGCAATCATGCGGAGCGAACACAGAGGCAATACTCCCTTATGAGAATATAAGGTACGTGGTCGCGCTGCCTTAATTGCTTATTTACCAACGAAATACTTCATAAGGATTCCCAGTATTAGTACTCGTAGCGATGGTCTCAGGATAGGCTCCGTGCAAGTTGGACGTAAGAACTCCAGCACCTACTTCGCATCGCGTCGTAATGTATTATGCACAACTTCTGGCTGTCTTGCAGGGGATACTTTCGTCTAATACTGAGCACAACTGACGCCGCCTATATTTCCTGTACCCGCCGCAGACACACATGGACGCAATTGAAAGACGGCGGTTCTCACGTTAGCAAAAGATATTGGAGGTACTGGTCTTTCTTTCCAAGATGCGACGATAACTCAAACTCATGTAGGATGGTGACCGGAATTTCTTATAGCTAGACCTACCATTGACGGAATGAACTTGTCGTTAGGCAAAGATCACAGGTGCTGAATGGAAGATCAGAGGTCGACTTGTATCTTTGGTCGGCGAGTGGCATTCTGGTCAATGATCTTTGTTTTCTAGCACCACGTGCCATACAAGGAACAGTGGCTACAGGAGGCACTATAAAAGTGGTGGGCCCTTTATTGACCATTCATATTCACTCCCCTCCACTTCCTCGCCGAACATCCCAGTTATGGACGCTCCCAATTTTATCGACCACGACCTCTGGGGTTCTCTTCAACCTCTGGGCGCTGGCATATACCGAATGGATTTCCTCAGGTTCTTCACCCTCATCACGATCGGGCGCCACCCCCAGACGAACCACTTCGTTCTTCCGGGTCAGAGAATCAGTAAATATCTCTACGAGCGTACTTCTTAATTCTATGTTGATCGTGAGCCGGCGTGTTTCTAGGTAATAACCACTGTGAGATTCTGTGGGAGGATAAATCTGTCGTTTTGACGGACATGTCGAGCAATGGGACTTGGGTTAGTCGGTGTCCAGTATTAACATATGGTCTCTCATCAAAATTCATGTTGTATATCAGATCAACGGGGAGCTCGTCGGAAAAGGCAACAAACGGATTCTTCGAGACGGGAACCAGATCGCGTTTGGCTCACCCATTGCACAAGGCTCGGAGGACTATCGTAAGTATACCTGCAACTGTCGCTGTTAGTACCTTCACACTCAACTCTAGGATTCACCTTTCGGACGCACACAACCGACCTACGAGAGTACGACCGCGGTGAACTGTATCTCCACTATGAAATCGCACACGAACTTGGGAGCGGCGGATACGGCACGGTGAGCAAAGGGATGTGTCTCGCTACAGGCGAATGGGTGGCTATCAAGGTTATTTCCCCGAAGTCCTTTACCTCAGGCTTCGTCGGAAGGCGCATCAACATGGCGAGGGAAGTAAGCATCATGAGTAATCTCGATCATCCGAATATATGCGAGTTGAAGGATGCCTTCCATCATGAACACGATGGGTCGTTGAGTGAGTGTTTCGTCTCCTCCGAGTGGTTCACGGTGACCAGAACTGAGAGATGGCATAGATTTGGTTATGGAATTGGTTTGCGGAGGAGACCTGTATTCACATATGCAAGCTGGCATGGTTGACGATGAAAGCTCAGCGAAATTCATAATTTGGCAGATCTGTGATGCCCTTGGTGTACGTTTACGACGCTTCCTTTCCATCTTGATAACTAATGGTGGGATGTCAGTACATGCATAGCTATGGTGTCACGCATCGTGATATCAAGCCTGAGGTGTGTATTAGTAGATGCCGGAGTCTTCCTCAACTAACAATAAACGACATAGAACATTCTTCTCTCTGAAGACTTGCCCCCCATTGTCAAGCTCACTGACTTTGGGTTAGCCAAGGTCGTCGATGAACACACTATGCTCCGGGTAACATCATTCCCCTCTCCCTGTTTTCACAAGGCTGACGATCTCTATCAGACAGGATGCGGCACCCCACTGTACATGCCCCCAGAAGTGCACCAAAACAAGGGTTATGATCACCTCGTAGATAGCTGGGGTGTCGGGTGTATCCTGTTTGACATGTCGGTTTTCTCTTCTTCTCTACGTCTCCCTTTCTTCATCGCGTCATTCAGGCTCACAAGATACAGGCCGATCAACCTACCTTCGAACGACCCGCGGAGAAACGAGGATAATTGGGATCCGTTGATCCCTTGGCAAGTCTTGATCGACGTGGAAGTCACTGAGGAAGGTACCATTCACCCTCATCAGTCGACTGCGTTGTTCATTGACTTGGATTCTTACTTCTGGTAGCTAAAGAGTTCACCTGGCTCCTCCTCCGATCGAAACCTGAGGAGCGTATGACAATGAAGAACGCCGCCAAACACGAATGGATAGATCCATGGCTGAATGCAATGAGAAAGGCGAGAGATGAATTGACCAGTGCCAACGCCGCACGTAGGCATTTGAATTATCGGGAGGATTATCGACATGAGGAGGAAGAACCGGAAACGTGATGGTAATCTACGCCTATAAATTATTTGAATGCATATTTTTGATGGTAACGTTGACGTAGAATCCGACGGGTCTGCGGAGTACTGCGGAGAGTACTTGCGAAGACGTGTTGACAATGTCTGAATCCGTGTAAAGGTCGCTGCTACTTAGTTGTTCAGTAGACACCCTCCTGTAACCGTTTCTCACTTGCACCGGGTGTCCAAGGGCGCTCCTTCCAGATGGCCGCCGTCTGCCGTTCTCGGCTCTCTTCCAATTGACAGACCTACGCACATTGGGAACTGTTCAGCACAGATTCTTCAAGCCCCAAGGCTAGGAACCATCCATCTGCGTTCCGAGACCAGCATGCGTTTATTGCAGAACTCCCATAAAGTGCTTTGAGATTGTGAGTCGCGACCCCCGAAACCACCGTGGGAGGGACATGTCAAAAGTGCTGCTTCAGCCGAGGCGAGGCAGGTACGGCATGGCGCGGCAGGACAGCTGACTCAGCAGAGCATCTCGGACGCCAGAATCCACCGAACGTTAAGGACACTCTGTTAATCTAGCAGGGTCATTAAAAAGAGCAGCCGGTGTCTTGTAACCTGAAGCAGATTCTCATGTGCGCAAAATTCATGGACGGTGTGTGCTGTACAATGGCGGAAGTGCGAGGAAGATACTTGATAAAGGTGTGTTTCTTTTGCCATAGTGCTTCCGCTTCTTCGTGCTGATTCCGTGTTCAAGGTCTTGATTGCCTGGGTCTCAATGTTCACGGGAACGCTTATACGATAGGGTCTGTGCGAAGATCACAGTGGTCGCGATGTAATTCCTGAGTGCCAGGTCGAGGTCACCGCTTCGTGATGTTCCCCTGGCGCGCCAAGCGGTCATTCTCTCCACTTTGTCGCGTCTTGCCTGCTTTGGATCCTGGACCCGAGCCTAAAATATAATACTGGAAGGAGGAACCTGATCTTCCTTTCTTCGCAGTGGTGCCGTACTTCTTGTGGGCACCTCCTCGGCAAGTGGAGTCTCGTAGGAAGGTTAGGTGATGAAGAGGAATTCGAAGTAAGTCCCCCGTTCGTCGCTCGATTGCCAAGTTTACCCTCGGATGCAGCCTATACCCCCCGGAAGGCAAAATTGAGGAGATGCGAAACCTACTACGACGCGAGCGCTGAATATACCTGCACTGTGAATGCCAACGTCTCTGCTGCATCATGATTTCTTTCTGATCCTTCTTTCATAGCTTTTCAATTCGATCGTGGTGGAGCGGCAGGAAAGCACAACCACGGCCCGGATACTTTGCAAGTCTATTCACGTCTAGTACCGGTTTTGTGGATCAAAATTCTACCCCACCCCACCGATTTTATGTCACTGCACTGTTTTCTACGCACACCTTACCAAACCTTCTCACCTACGTGCAAAGTGGCGAACACAGATCGCTGTTCCCTGCTTCCTCGTATTATAACATCTGCTTCGATCTCACTCTCGGTCGAAGGACCACTTCCTCGGTGCCCTTTGTTATACGAAGCTTACCCACATCGACCCTTCCTTTCATTGTTTCCCGCGTCCAGGTTCACGATGACCGGAACTACTGAATTGTGAGATCTTTGGGGGTAGGAGAGAAGATAGGGTGGCCTATCTTACAGCCAAAGATCCGAGCCAGAACGAGAACATACATTCGCGCTCTCTTTTTCCAATCATCGTGTCCGTTCGTCGCTCTCTTCCCTTGCCCCAAAATGTGGTGCTCTTCCTGGGGTTAGATCGCAACTCACGCCGCCTCTTCAACTCTTGTGCAGACCTTCATCTAAGAAGTGGGGGTGTTATATCACTCTCAGTGCTATTTCAGCGCACAGATGTCCATGTGTGATAATAACATACCCTTTCAGAGGCAATCATGCGGAGCGAACAGAGAGGCGATACCCCCTTCTGAAGATACAAGGAATGTTGTCGCGCTGCCTTCATTGCTAGTTTTCCGACGAAATGCTTCATAAGGATTCCGTCTCAGGATAGGCTCCGCGCAGCACCCACTTCGCATCGCGTCGTAATGTATTGTACACAGCTGTCTCAGTACAACGGATACTTCCGTCTAATACCGAGCACAACCGACGCCGCCTATATCTCCTGTACCGCCGCACACACAATTGAAAGACATCGGTTCTCGGCGCTCGCGTTAGCTAACACTGTTAGAGGGTACTAGTCTTTCTTTCCAAGATGCGATGACAATTCAAAATCGTGTAGGATTGTGACAGGAATTCCATACTGTGAGACCTAACATCGACAGCGTGAACTTGTCGTCAGGCAATGATCACAGGTACTGAATAGATGATCAGAGAGCGACTTGGTCGGCGCGCAGTGGCATTCTGGTCAATGATTTTTGTCTTTCTAGCACCACGTGCCATACAGAGAACAGTGGCTACAGGAGGCACTATAAAAGTGGCGGGGCCTCTATTGACCGTTCATCTTCAGGCCCTCCACTTCCTCACCGAACATCCCAGTTATGGACGCTCCCAACTTGATCGACCATGACCTCTGGGGTTCTCTTCAACCTCTAGGCGCTGGCATATACCGAATGGACTTCTTCAGGTTCTTCACCCTTATCACGATCGGGCGTCACCCCCAGACGAATCACTTTGTTCTTCCGGGTCACAGAATCAGTAAATATCTCTGCGAGTGTACCTCCTAGTCCTTTATGTTGATCGTGAGCCGGTGTGTTTCTAGGTAATAACCACTGTGAGATCCTGTGGGAGGATAAATCTGTCGTTTTGACGGACATGTCGAGCAATGGGACTTGGGTTAGTTGTCGTCTAGTCCTAGCATGCAGTCTCTCATCAATAGTTGCGTTGTACATCAGATCAACGGGGAGCTTGTTGGAAAGGGCAACAAAAGGATTCTTCGCGACGGGAACCAGATCGCGTTTGGTTCACCCATTGCACAAGGCTCTGAGGACTACCGTAAGTATACCTGCAACTGTCGCTGTTAGGTGCTTCACACTCAACCCTAGGATTCACCTTCCGCACGCACACAACCGACCTACGGGAGTATGACCGCGGCGAACTATATCTCCACTATGAAATCGCTCACGAACTTGGGAGAGGCGGCTACGGCACGGTGAGCAAAGGGATGTGTCTCGCTACAGGCGAATGGGTGGCTATCAAGGTCATCTCCCCCAAGTCCTTTGGGACAGGGTTTGTCGAGATGCGCGTCAGCATGGCGAGGGAAGTGAGCATCATGAGTAATCTCAGCCATCCGAATATATGCGAGTTGAAGGATGCCTTCCATCATGAACATGATGGGTCTTTGAGTGAGTGTTCTCTCTCCTTATGGTTGATGACGGGACTGAGTGGTGGGATAGATCTGGTCATGGAATTAGCTCTCGGAGGAGACCTGTGTACACATATGTCCGATGGCCTGATCCTCATTGAGGATGAAGCGAAATTTATAATTTGGCAGATCTGTGATGCCCTTGCCGTGCGTCAACTTTTCGAGCCCTTTTTTCCATCTGAAGTAATGGCGGCGCACTAGTACTTGCATAGCTTTGGCATCACGCACCGTGATATTAAGCCCGAGGTGCGTATTAGCAGATATCACCTGCATCTCTCTCAACTGACAAAAAATCCACGAACCATAGAACATCCTTCTCTCTGGCCACCTACCTCCCCTCGTCAAGCTCTCCGACTTCGGGTTAGCAAAGATCGTCGACGAACATACTATGCTCCGGGTACGACTGTCGCCTTTGTTTTCCTTCCCTAGCTAATAACCTCTATTAGTCTGAGTGCGGTACCGCAGAGTACAAACCCCCAGAACAGCGCCAAGGCGATGGTTATGACCACCTTGTAGATAGCTGGGGCGTCGGTGTCATCTTGTTCATCATGTCCGTTTTCCGTTCTTTATCTTCATCTCTCCCTCCCTCATCCCGTCATCCAGGCTCACGGATTCCATGCCAGTCGACCTAGATAGAGGCGACAAACGAAGACAAGCACTTGATTGGGATCCGTTCATCTTGTGGAATCTCTTAATAGATGCGGAGGTTAGTGATGAAGGTATCGTCGTCCCCCATTAGTCGGCGTCATTCACTGATACGAATTTTAACTCTGCTAGTTAAAGATTTTACCTGGCTCCTTCTCCGATCGAATCCCAAGGAGCGCATGACAATGAAAAATGCTGTCAAACATGCATGGATACATCCGTCTCTGAATGTAATGAGAAGGGCGAGAGACGAATTGGTCAAGATCAATACCGCGGAGAGTTATCTGAATTACAGGGAGGACTATCGAATAGAGGATGAGGAGACGGAGACGTGATGTTAAACTATACCTATGAATTATTCTCATGTACATTTGGGATAGTAAGACTGGTGTGGAAAGTAAGACTGACGCGGAATCGGCCGGGTCTGGGTAGACTTGCATGTTGACAATGTCCGGGTGAAGGTCTGATTCAATATGTCGCCTATTAAGTAGACGACAGTTTTGGCATGGCACAGCATTTTCTCGTCTCTTCTTTGGGATCTTGTCTTATTGCGCAAACTTTTACGACTATTCTCTACGGTCGACCAAGTCTCTCATACTGAGAGGTTGTCTTCCTTTAATTGGCAGACCTAAGTAGCAAAATGGTTCGTCGCTGAACTCTTGCACTATGCTCACCACCTTCGAGTGCATCATGGCGACATGTATATATATGTTAGAGCTCGTGGATTTCTTTCGAGATAGCTCGCGATACTAGTATTGGTCCAGGCATGGCGGATTCGGAGTTGTAGTAGGTACGTTACAATTTACAAAGACATTTCACGGCAATCTGACTTGCCGATGGCCGCTGGTTGTAAAAGTTCGATTTGGTGTAGTGCCATCTGTGCCGATCTATGGTCCGAAGGCTTAGTTCCTGGCGTTTGGTGGGATGACTAAGCATCAACAATGAAATCCCAAACATCCAACGTTGGCAGAGGACGATATCTATCTATTCTGGCAGGTCATTGAAAGGAAGGCACGATCGCATGAAAATCTATTCCTGTGGGCACGAAATAGAAGGTCGCGTGTAAACCGATTACCATGGGAAGCTTCCGGGGCAGATACCCATCTTCGAGCCATTTCTCTAGCATCGCAGCCGTCATCCTCTCCACTTTTTCTCACATTGCCTGCTGGATCCCGGGCCTAATATATCATCCTGGAAGGAGGAACCTGAGCTTCCTTTCTTCGCAGTGGAGCCATCTTGAAGGAACCACCTTGGCAAAAGCGGAGTCTCGTATTTAGGAATTCGAAGTCCTTCATTCGTAGTTGGACGGCCAAGCTTACCCCGGAAAGCAGAGGGCGAAACCGACTACGACGAGACCGCCAAATATACCAGCACTGAATGCTAACATTTCTGATTTGTTTCTGATTCTGCTCTCATAGCTCTTCAATTCGATCGTGGTGGAGCGGCAGGAATACACAAAGATGGACCGGATACTTTTCAAGTCTATTCACGTCTACCGGTTTTGTGGATCAAATTCTACCCCACCCTACAGATTTTATGTCACAGCTCTGTTATCTACGCACACCTGACCAAACCTTCTCACCTACGTGGTAGCGAACACAAATCGCTGTTCTCCGTTCCCTCAAATTGTATCGTCTGCTTCGATCCCACTCCCGGTCGAATGACCATTTCCTTGGAGCCCTTCGTTACACGAAGCTTACCCTCATCGACCCTTCATTTTCATTGTTTCCTGCTTCCACGTTCACGATGACCGGAACCAATGAATTGTGAGATCTTTCGGGGTAGGAGAGAAGATAGGGTGGCCTATCTCACAGCCAAAGATCCGAGCCACAATATACATTCGCACTCTCTTTTCCAGCCATTGTATCAACGAAGCCCGTCTATCGCTCTCTTCCTTTACCCCAAAACGTGGTGCTCTTCACGGGAGTAGTAGATCACAACCCACGCCGCCTCTTCAACTTTTGTGCAGAGACCCTTGTCTAAGAAGTGAGGCGCCGCCAAACATTGGACCCTCTTACGTTGCAGCAGAGCGAGCGGCGGCGTCGCGAAACCATGCACCCTTTCCACCATCAGTGAGGCGGAGAAGGCCGAGTTACGAGCATAGGGATTTCAGTATCATAATACAAGACAGGATATCTATCCCTTGGTATGGAAGACGACATATCCGAACCGCAATCTCGGCGAACCCTTGCGATCTCCTCCTATACATCTTGGATCGGTACACCACGATTTGGGTTCTACTGGATCTCAGACTTTCGCTTCATTGCCGGGTAGAAGGTACATATGACAACGTGGGAGAGACGGGATTTCATAATGATCCCCGCCGCGTCCTGCACATGGTTTTGCTCAGTGGCGATCTCTGAAGGACCATATCCTGCGCATGACAAGTTACGTGACGTGAACTTTCGTGGAGCTTCAGGTTCCTCTCCTCCATCAGGACGAGAAGTTACACACCCGGGGTGCAGTGCCGTTCCCTTTCGGCGGTGATTTCACGGTTTCTGGGTGATGGAGTATCATACTTCAGGCACTAGGGCCTTATTTAATAGATCCAGGGGTGAGATACGGGTAATGAATAGTTTTCTTCAAATTTTGAGCGCGACGCGTCTGTCACATGACCAGAACAGTCGGAGTTTCGGAAACGACACTAAACGCGATCATCAACTTCACTTTCTACCCATTCGTTGTGTGACGTTAGCAATGTTCCCCGAAAGCGATACACCTGAACCCAGTCTCATACCTCAAACGCGCCTTCCGAGTCAAGGTGGCTTCGTAAGTTCGGACCATACGGTAGCACATTCTCGTTTGTGGGTGAAGAATGGCGTGCCGAGTTTATGGTCGTTACGCGGAGAGCCGTGTTTAAGAGGGGCTACAAGGGCATGGACCCTCCGACTATTCCCCAATTCAAGGAAGGTGATGAAGAGAAGGTCGTGAGGAGACTACTAGAAGAGGAGGGTGCGCGTTTTCAATCTTGTTTTCATTTCCTAGCGCTGATTTTGTGCCCAAGGCCTCGACCATTTGGCGTTTGCTATTTGCCTAGATTCGCAAGGTTGATGCTAGCCATGTTTTTCGAAAGCAATGCATATTATCTATCTCGTACAAACTTCGCTCGATGCTTGTATTCATATCGCTAGGTCGGTATGTATGGCAGATACCGTTCAACTCGTGTTTTATTTTCCAGACCTGCGTTTATCCCCTTGATCAAGAACGGCTGGAGCTAAAGCCATGTCCCTCCGTGCTTCGTTTCTCTTGTGCTATCGTCCCTACCCATCAAATCATGGGCCCAAGGAAAGGCCGCTAGTGGCGTGTTCAACGCGATTCTCGAAGCTGTACTGGAGCAGTTCTTCTCGTGGACTCTACGTGACGGGAGCATAGACTATCTCCAAGGTAAGCCCTCCGTCTGTATTTCTGGTCACAACCCCTACCGCTGGTCTCAGATGTAAATGCTCAGATTGCGTTCACCACCACCACAGCAGTAACAGCAGGGATGTGACCAATTGTAAATAATGACGCCTCTGCTGTATCGAGATCTCTATTTAAGCGTCTTCTTTCACAGCACCACAGGCGCCTCCCTTTGATCGTCGTCCCTCGTATCCAAGTACTCCAACTCTCGTCACAATTGCCATTGAATCTGCAGGAAAGTACAAAGGTTCCTCGAACACTTTTCTCCGTGTTCGGTCAGACTTGTGCTCGTGCGTCAACGCCACCGTCGACATACTCAATCTGATGGAACGTTTCTCCCGACTCTCATGCCTGTGTACACGACCTTTGATCGTGACAGCTCTCTGCTTCCTCAGATCACAACATCGCAGTCCTACCCTCCTTCCAACGTCCCATTAGGACACAAAGCTTCCGACGTCTTCCCTTATTGCAGTGGCGAGGTCGCCATATTTTGGAAGCAGAGATCTATTGTACGTGGAAGTCGATACGCACGAGAGGAAGACAGATGCGATATAAGAAATGGAACTGAGGGGAATGGTCACGCGGGGAATCTTGCGGTCGCACTGAACACGACTCGGCTTCTGCCATTCGTTGTGGAGCTACCCGTCTCCTTGGAGTAAGTAACAGAGAAGAAGCGGGAACGTACAAAAGATCAAAAGTCCTGCTATCCGTTCTGACTACCAGACTTACCCTTACGTTCTAGGGTCTTTAAAGATCAAAGAAATGGGAAGTAATGGGCGTGACGACTCAAGAGTCAATTGTACTAGCATACTACTAGCATAGTAGACATGGTACTCTCGTGTTCTTTTTCTGATCCTCTCTTTCACGGTCTGCGCTGAGAGCAGATACCATTGACAGCTGTCCGTACGGTGATTCTTGTTACAATTTTACGGAAGTTTACATGATGGGAGAGCTTCAGCGTAGGTTCTCCGTTGGTGTTCGTTTTGAGTGTATATGCACTCATGTTTCTCCATGTAGGATGGTTTATAGTCAGAAGACTTGATCCGCGCATGACCCAAGGTCCCTATCTGTAAAAATCCATTGTCTCTACCCATGCAGAGAATAAGAAAGACACTGCTGGAGAACTCAAGCGGAAGTCATGACTCTTACACAACGTCAATACCACTCATCTCGCTCGAGTGGCTGCTCCCATCCGATTCAGTTGGGGCTATGCGCTTCGGTAGTTTTTCGAGGCTATTCTGTGTGGTGATCGATGCTGTTGCGCTCAAGCTAATCATATGTATGCTTTTTATGGATACACAGCAACTCGAGAGATCCACACGTGATGCTGTGTGTAGTACCGTAAATCTCTCCCTTTGATAGCTGCGTTGACAAGTGTCTTCCCTGCGACTATGGCACCGAAGGTTCAATGGGTCAAAGAAAATGGCCTCGATGTGTCGGTTATGGCTGTCAACCTTGCCAAGGTAGGAGATATTCGTGATCCCAGAATGTCGCTGAAGCAGACTTTCACCGCTAGGTCGTCACCGCTGCTGCTACTTCCACCCCAATCTTGGGCGCAGCTGCCGAAATCCTTTGCGGTATTTTGCGACAGATATCTCAGACCCAGCAGAATGCAGTCTTCGCAAAGAAAATTGTCAATCGTTGTGTTAGGATATTTACTGAAATCCATGAAATGCTGAATGCATCGGGAGTTACATCCAGGTCGATGATATCGAGCCTTATCGAAAAGTTTGAATTGTAAGTCTTCCACGTATCTATTACTCCTTGCTGAACTCGAAGTTACAGGGACCTGTCTGATGTCAAAGCTTTCGTTACAACCGAGGTCCAAAAGAACGTCCTTCGTCGCTTTCTATTTGCCAAGGAGAGTGCCGAACAGTTGAAAGATCTTCAAGAGAGAGTCGACGAGACGATGAAACTCTTCCAGGTTAGACTCTCTTCTTCGCCTATTCTTGGGTTTTAGTTGTTGACTTCAATGTAGACGAAAACTTTGATCTTACTCGGTCTGGCTGCGGAGCGTGGTTTGTCAGCAAAAGATATACAGAGTGTTGTCTCGGTCGTTGAAGAGGACCATGGAATCACTACTTTGGTGCGTTTGGTGCCATAGTCTGCTACATGTATGCGTGCAAGCTTTTGATCATGGAAAAGTCTCACATAGCTCTCGGGGAAGAACTCTTCGCTGGAAATGGTTTCCGATTCCATTCTACTATGGAAAATGGTCGGGTCGCCGCAGTTGTGAAAGTCTTCGAAGGAAGAGATGCTCAACAGGTACGACAACATATTATCCTTCAAAAGTGGCGTCTCTCATACGAAACAGAATTGGAGGAAAACAGTTGAATTTGATCAATCCGTAATGTATGTGCTGTCTTTCTTAGCATCGAAGACGGTCTTTATCTTGTGTATCCTAGGCACTCTCATATCCTTCCTTTAAAGGCCAAGTCAGCCGCCAATGGTCGTACGCCCTTTACAGTATATGGCATCAGTTAAGCGATACGATATCAAGTATCGAGTGTCTATCTCTTAAACAGGCTGCTTAGATGTCCCTAGAAGTCCCGAATTATTTATCGCTACAGCAATTTCCTCTGGCGTTGATCCGACCTTTGTAGCAGGTGCAACTTTGGTATACCGTAGCAACTCTTTAATCTTGTTTCTTGAACTCTGACCAACTTCACAGATCTCTGGTATTTCTGTATGTATCTTCGAGACGAATATTGTTCCTTCGAAATAACGATCCTGCAGTCTGCACTGGATTACTTGAATTGCTCTGTCATTTCTCTTGACTCCATTGATATCGAGGTAAATCTAATCGATACTCGCCCAGGTCTCATACTTAATTCGTGCTCATCAGGATATCAGCATCTTCATGGATGATACCAACAAAGTAGTTTTGTCTGTAAACACTTACCATGGGTTGCCAAACTTGACACCGTCAGACTTCCCACCAACCGAAACAACACTTGACACGTTCAATCAATTGTGTCTCAAGGAAAGCACAGTCTCACGCCTTGAAATAGTGGCGCGCACTGATGGAGCATTGAACCAGACGTTCAACGCCGCTAACCAGTTATTATACCGTAAGCTTTGCCCTTCGCTTGAGTTAGTGGTTTAGATAACCTACCTTAACATGCAGAGGATTACCTAGTCCGCAATGAAAACTCCATGTCTAAACCTTCCGACACCGTTGTTGAATCATCGCTTGGAGTCGGCCCTAAAGACGATAGCCTATACTATACCCATGCTGATTCGGATTCGATGAACGAGGCCAAGGTGTCACAACCTCGCCGAGAGATTATATGGCAGCCACTCGATGAATGCACCGTCACTTTGAAAGACATTTCGCGGCAGTTCAAAAGTGTTCTGGAATCTCGGCTCGTTGCCTCGTTTCATTTGGATCATAGAATACGCGTCACTAGTATCAACCGACCGTTCGGAGACCTATGGCATGGATTCCATAGATGCCAGGGTTATCGACGAGAGGAAATAACATTGACACCGATGGTCAGGAATTGTCGGGTCATCACAGATACGACGCCTAACCTCCATGAACTATGTCCAATTTGCGGAGAGCGGGTTCAAGAGGGTCCATTTAACTGTGTGTGCGGAGCGGGTGCGTTGGCTGTTGGTAGCTTGAATGGATATCCTATTGATCCTGGTTTCCAGCTGATGATGGTGTTTCTCCCACTGTGAGATGCAGCAAGTGCTTAGCGCGAGGGCATATCCGTTGCAACACAGTGAAGAGCTTCCTTTGTAAGGATTGTACGCCTGATAGGAATTTGCCAAGGTATGTCGTGTATAAGGTTTTGAATATACCATAAACTCCGAGTTGAACTCTTCAGGGAAGATACACGCCACTCAGGAACATTGTTGGGTGCGACCACTGCAGATAAACTATTGCTACGACACCGCGTCCAGCCCTGCTTATGCGCCTTAAGCCCGTTCCGCTACCGTGAGTGGGCACCATACTATGCCTGGGCAACAGGCGACATAACCATCGTGTACTACATTGAGCACGGGCGACCTATGATCGCATCATTCCAATGCTCAGTCAACCGCGAGTTCATCTTTAAGTTGCCGACTTGCCGCATACTGACTCATTGCTTCAGACATCAGTAACAACAGCAACAGGGTGAGCCAAGCATCCATTTTCTCATGAATAAACCGCTGACTTCGTTCATTTCACAGCCTCCAAATCCGTTCTTATGGAGGCTACGGATGACCTTTTGTTAGTATGAATTAGATTATTAGTATAAGGACTATCTCTAGTTGAACCATATAATAAAGAACTCCGGGGAAGAGAGAACTTGCTCCCGACTGAGCTGCGATCCAACATTTGACCTTCCACCAGCCAAATATTCTGCAATCATGGACCTTGCAACCTCACATGAGAGTCAGAAACTACATTTCAATAATATAATACATACAAGACGTCGCAACTGGACTCGCACTATTGCTCCTCCGCGGCACACAGATCGTCGGTGAGGGAATCGCCGAAGACTTTAAATACCGGCTGCTTTAGAACGGTCCTCACTCCTTCGGGATAACCGATTTGGTAGGGTAATATTACAAGGTTCTTAGTTATAAGTAACCTTTGATGTTCCTTGAGCGATTGGGTAGGCCGTCTAGCCTTTTCATGCATCGTATTATCTGGTCGTCACACACCGCAGAAATTATTCGTCATCCATGCAATCAGACTTTGTCACAATCACGACGGACACCTTCCCCCTTTGCAAGATCGCTCCTCGACACCAGCCTTACATCACCACAGCACTACGATAAAACATATTTCCAAACTCCCATACTCTCTTGTGTACACAGCGACGATGCAGGTCTTTGTTTATGACTGTTGCACGCACCACGGCCACCACCCACGCGACATCTCCAATGGCGTAGCCGCCATCTGTTGAAATAAAGCCGCCAGGGTCAGATAGACACGGGAGGGAGACATGCTTTGGGCTCACGGCAGATGCCGTATACCACTGGTACTGTCGGATCGTGCGAGGTTCGCGTAGCTGCACGTTCTGGGTCTTCGAGGTAAGCTGTCCGTTTGTATTTTGTTACCTCTAACAAACGCCTAGACTAGTAACCTCCCCGGTACTTTCACCACGGACATCTCTCTTTCCCCCGCATCCATGTACTACTAATCACACCTTCGGACACCTTTCAGTGTTCGACCATCGCCGGCCAACACCAGACCTTTGATCATGGTGCCGCCTAGCGACGGCTTCCCTGCCTCTTACCTACACCCCATCGTCCCGACACCTCCCCTTGTTGCGATGGTCAAATCCATGTAATCAGCAGGACCGGAGATGCATAGTCTGAAGACAGATATGCTTTGGAGGGCGAAGCTCATGACTGGAAGGAGGAACCTGAGCTTCCCTTCTTCGCAGTGGAGTCATACCTCCGCAAGCGGAGCCCCGTACCTAGGAATTCGAAGTAAGTCCTTCATTCGTCACTCGACTGCCAAGCCTACCCCGGAAAGCAGAACTAAGGAGGGCGAAACCGACTACGACAAGATCGCCAAATATACCAGCACTATGAATGCCAACGTTTCTGATCTCTTTTCTGATCCTGCTCTCACAGATCTGCAATTCGATCTTGGTGGAGCGGTAGGAAAGCACATCGACGGCCCGGCTTCAAGTCTATTCACGTCTACTGGTTCTGTGGATCAAAATTCTACCCCACCCCACTGAATTTATATCACAGCACTGTTTCTACTCACACATTACCAAACCTTCTCACTCGTACAAAGTGGCGAACACAAATCGGTGTTCTTCGTTTCCTCGAATTGTATATTCTGCTTCGATCTCACTCCCAGCCACTTGCTCGGCGTCCTTTGTTGTATGAAGCCGACCCTCATCGATCCATCCTTTTCATTGTTTCCTGCTTCCACACTCACGATGACCGGAACTAATGAATTGTGAGATCTTCCGGGGGTAGGAGAGAGAATAGGGTGGCTATCTTACAGCCAAAGATTCGAGCCAGAATAAGAACATCCATTCGCATTCTCTTTCTCAAGCCATCGTCCCCGTTCGTCGCTCTCTTCCCTCACCCCAAAATCGTTACTCTTCACGGGGGTAGATCGTGACCCATGCCGCCTTTTCAACTCTTGTGCAGAGAGACCCTCGTCTAAGAAGTGAGGCGTCGCCAAACATTGGACCCTCTTACGTTGCGGCAGAGCGAGTGGCACCGTCGCGAAATCATGCACCCTTTCCGCCATCAGTGAGGCGAAGAAGGCCGAGTTACGCGCATAGGGACTCCGGATAGGTCCCACCGGACCGATCTCAACCTTGCATAAAGTATGGCAGGTATACGAAATATTTTCTTATAGGACGTCTAGCTCATATAATACCAAACAGCTTATACCAACCATACCAGCCATGACCAGCCAGAGATTTGTGAACTTGTTGATGAAGGCAGGACATCTATCCCTTGGTATAGAAGACGACATATCCGAACCGCACTCTCGACGAACCCTTGTGATCTCCTCCTCCTACACCCTGGATTGGTACGCCACGATTTGGGTTCTACTGGATCTCAGACTTTCGCTTCATTGCCGGGTAGAAGGTACATATGACAACGTGGGAGAGACGGGATTTCATAATGGTCCCCGCCGCGTCCTGCACAGGGTTTTGTTCAGTGGCGATCTCTGAAGGACCTTATCCTGCGCATGACAAGTTACGTGCCATGAACTTTCGTGGAGCTTCAGGTTCCTCTCCTCCATCAGGACGAGAAGTTACGGCCCCGGGATGTAGTGCCGTTCCCTTTCGGCGGTGATTTCACGGTTTCTGGGTGATGGAGTATCATACTTCAGGCACTAGGGCCTTATTTAATAGATCCAGTAGTGAGATATGGGTAATGAAGTTTGAATAGTTTTTTTCAAATTTGGCGCGCGACGCGTCTGTCACATGACCGGAAAAGGCGGAGTTTCGGAAACGACACCAAATGCGAGCATCAACACTTTCTACCTATTCGTTGTGTGACGCCAGCAATGTTTCCCGAAAGCGATACGCCTGAACCCAGTCTCATACCCTGAACGCGCCTTCAAGGTGGCTTTGTCATGGACCGCGACGCCGCCATCGAATGGGTCTTGTATCAACAATGAACAGTTTAACGAAGGACGGCATCTGTTGGGTATGGGAGATCATTGAGGATAAGCTTACGCCCTATGACAGCGCGTTCTCGTTTGTGGGCGAAGAGCTGGACGTGGAATTTATGGTCGTTAAACGGAGAGCCGTGTTTCGGAGGGGTTACAAGGGCATGGACCCCGCGACTATTCCCCAATTCAAGGAAGGCTATGAAGACAAGGTCGTGAAGAGACTGCTAGAAGAGGAGGGTACACGTTTTCAGTCATGTTTTCATTTTTTGGCGCTGATCTTGTGCCTAAGGCCTCGACCATTCCACTCCCAAGGTTGATACTTGCCATGTTTTTCGAAAGCAATGCATATTATCTGTCTCACACAGACTTCGCCTGACGTGCTTGTCTGGGTAGCAACCTTATATCAAAGTGCACCATCGGAGAAGACTCATCTATCGCGGGTGCAAATAGTTGATACGAAGAACTTCATCATATTCAACAGGCTATCTCAAGCATAGATGTTCGCTGCATCAGAGAAAATCGAACTCCATGCAGGGTGGCAAACGCCAAAAAGCACGATAGCCTATTGAAGGGAGAAGATTATCATAAGCTGAACAGCCAGGTCAAACGACAATTGTTGGACTTGCCGAAAATTACGGGGCGCAAGTACAAATGGAAAAATATACCAACATCGAGACTTGACGTTTGTCGCAAAACCGGGCTATTCGGTACCGTAGCATTAATTTGTGTGATACGGACTCTGGTTAGTATTCTTTCCAGCCTGTACATCGACCGGAATTAATATCTTCCTTTTAACTGACGGAATAGGCACTGAGTTCCCATCGTGTTAATTAACCCGTGAAGGTTTTGCTGCTCGGGGTCCTTTAGTGAACTTGACTGGAGTGACATCTGCGACGGTTTTAGGTTCACCCGCGAAAGAACTTAGAAGACGAGGGTTTTCCTTAGCTGCAGAGATCTTGGTCCTCCGATTTGCATGGATTTGTTATCCTTCCTAGTATACAACCCGTGAAGGCTTCGGCATCTGGTAGAATATCAGATTGCTAGGTAGCGAGGCGAGATTATACACATAACATCAGATACCAGCCCTGATAGTGTCGGAAAAAACATAGATGTCCCGTGGTGGACGAGGGTAACCTTCATACCCTCACCGAGAGTTTCTCAACAACCGGTGCCGTTCTGAGGCTGCATCACACCCTTCGTCGATCATCCAAGTTGCTTGTCGGGGTTCAAAATACATAGCGGCGAGATATCAACGAGGTTAGATGTCTGATGAAGGAACGAGTAAAACTTCGTCTTCCGCGCTCTCTCATCCCAATTGTCCGGTTGTCACTAGAACGCGGGTCATCATCGGATCTCGCGTCATTTGAGCGTCACATCCGCGACGGTTATAGGCCAGCTGCCGCGACCATCCTTATCCTGTAATAACGGCTGCAAAGTCGTGTATCTCTCAACGGGAATTCAAACTTATTTCTCATCCTAATAATTAACCCGTGAAGGGTTTTCTGTCGGACCATCACTTCCTCCAGTGAACTTTGACCCGCGACGGTTTTATGTTAGAGAAGACGAAGAACCTTGGCTGCAAGGATCCCGGTGCTGTTCCAATTCGAACGGATTTGTCATCCTTCCTAGAAATTCCAACCCGTGAAGGGTGCATTACTACGTAGGTGGCAAGGCGGGATAAAATAAGACGTCGGGATACGAGCCGGAAGCGTGCCAAGGACAACATTAGCGGATCGTAGGCCTAGCGATTCACCGGTGACGCTTGCTCTGATAGTGTCAGATAAAACATAGACGTGAGACGCCGTCGGACACAGTGCGGGATGAGGAAAAAGGTGTCGCGAATCCAGACATGAGTTTCCTTATCGTGGACAAGTTTTGAAATATCAGCCAGTCCTTGCTTGTCTTGGTGTGCGACCCTTGAATTCGTGGATCACTCAAGAAAAGCATACCTATTGTGGACAAGTCTTGGAATATCAGTTCGTCCTTGGGGTGAATCGAATGCCCGGGAAATTGCTGTCGGATGTTCTTTTAATCGTCGTCATACCGTCACGATGATTCGAACTTCGGAGTGACAGGCGGGGACGTGGCCCTTTCACTGAATAGAGAGTACAGTGAGAACGTCGAACTATGGACATAAAGGAACAGCGCCAACGATAGCCCACTGGAGGCAAAAGAAACTTATAGTAAGCTGAGTGAGTAGACAGGACAATAGCGACGCGCAAAGTCTGATTTGGTGAACTTGCCAACTGGAAATCATAGGACCCGACAGACAAGTGGAAAATGCACCGACAATGTAGCGGGAACCGGCTTTATCGATGCTGACTAAGCGTGAGCCTTTCCTGGAACCATACCGTACCCTGGATATCTTGCACAGGGCTTATTAGCCAACTCTCGAAGCTCATACTCGCATAATGCTCGTACTCATCATGTCTTCTAGCCATCGCACAACCTCCTCTTCCAATCGCTAGACCCCGCATGTCCAGGACTTGATAAAGAACGGCTGGAGCTAAGCCAAGATTTATTCCTTCTGCGCTGTCGGATCCAACGGCTCGCGGTAGTTGCTGTTTGGGGTGAAGTCTGCACGGACTGACTTCGGGTAAGTTGTCCGTTTGTATTTCGTTACCTCTAACAAAGTAACCTCTCCGCTACATGATGGTCCTTTCACCACAGGCATCCCTCGCGCCCATGTACTAGGACCCCCAGATATTTGTACTGCCCGCCGAATCCGTCATCACTACACGGCGGCGCAGACCTTTGATCATGACGCTTCCTAGCGATGGCAGCTTACCTACGCACCATCGTATCCGTCAACGCGACATCCACGTAACCGCCATGTAGTCGGCAGGGCCGGAGACGCATAGGACAAAGACAGATAGGCTTTGGAGGACGAAGCTAACGACAGGAGAGGTTATACATGTTGCTGGTGATCAGCGGTCCAGGTCAAGCGCGCTTGCCGGTTCGGAAGCTTTCTCGTCTGTCTCCGCTTTCCTGGTTTCCATTCTTCGTCGTGGAGCCGATCTCTTATACGTGCCTCCTCGGCGAGTAGGAAGCGGTTTCTACTGGAGATATATGCATCCAGTCACGTCGGAAAGACAGTATCATGACAGCGCTGTGTATGGACACATCTCCACTGCATCAAGGTATTCTTACTATACCCTCCTCAGCAACGATCAGAACACCAACCTACCAAGACTCCTATACGGGACAGCATCGCATGACTCTCCCCGGGCTTGTGATAGTTGCGTCCCTTGGGTCTCTTCTGATCCACCGACACAAACATTTCTCAGTGGACCTTCCCCGTGACCTGCCAAATATGTGAGCCGTATCCTATCTCACAAGAGAGATATCTGTGCCATTGGCTAGCCTATTTTTCAACGAAAGGCCCGAGCCGGAACATGTTATGAGGCATATACGCTCTCTCCATCCTACCCCCGTTCCCTCCCACCCCACAGACAGGGAGTCCCAACTCACGCCACCAAGACCTTCAACGCGTCCAAACCTCGACTTCGCGCCGAGCCGGAACATGTTATGAGGGATATTCGCTCTCTCCATCTTCGTCGCTCTCACCCCACCCCGGAACCTATCCCATACATAGGGATAGATCACTCTTCAAAATCTGCTCGACTGCGGGGAGCCTTTCCGCGTACATCGCCACGAAACTACACAACACGGTCAAGTTACTAGCACCGGACGAGGACAAGTATCCGGGCCGCGCCACCGGTTTCTTTTACGGCGAATCCGTTCCATGTCTACGGTAAAATCACCGCCTGCGTCTTTGACAATGACAGGAGTGTTTGTATTTAGCGGGAGGATTACATAAGTCCCACGTCGCGTCCTACCTTCGGAACCAATAGACGTCACTTACTCTTATTCGAACTTACAAGAGTCATGATCCTACGAGTAAAGGAATAGCCAGCCGCCGTATCTCGCTCGATGCCTGTATCATGTTGCTCGGTTGACATATACCCTCGACTCGAGTTCCAATGACCGGACTCGCATTTTCCCTCTTGCTCAAGAACAGCTAGAGATCAAGCTATGGTAGCGCCTCCTCTCCTTGCTTCGCTTCTCCCCCGCTATCCGCCCTACCACATGGCCACTAGTAACGCGTTCAATACGTCGTACTGGAGCTGTTCTTCTTGTGAATTCGACGTGACTGGAGCGCATGCGTCGACGCTGTGAATGGCACTGTCTTCACTGCTTCCAGGTCTGTCTGTCTCTGATCATCATCCTTCACAGCGCCACAGACATCTCCCTGTGTCACAACCTTTAGTGAAGTTGCAGAAAAGTACAAGGATGCACGGACACTTTGTTCGTGCATCAGCGCCATCTCAAAGATCTCTCATCGAAATCATCCAATCTGTCAACGTTACGCTACATGGAACACCTCGCCAAACCCTCATACCTGTGTATACGGCGACTTTGATCTTGATTGCTGTACTGTGCTTCTTCATCACAATCCTTCCCCAGCGACATTAGGGCACAAATACGTCCGCGCCTTTCACCCATGCACGCAGCACGACGTCTTCCCTTATTGCAATAGTGGGATCGATGTAACCGCCATATCTCGCGAGCCGAGTGTCCAGACGATCTGTTGTACCTGAGGGCCGGATACACACGGGAGGGAGTCAAACACGCTTTGGGTTCACGGGAAGGCGACGAACATCGAGGCCATGCCCATTGATGGCCATGCCGCCGGGTGATCCTCTCGTCAGTGAGGTCCAGGTCGAGTATCTGCGCCTCGAGGCGGTTCCTGTAGCGCGCGCGAGTGCTCCTCCAATTACCGCGGCCCCTCATCGAAATTCAAACACGTGCGATGTCAACTTCCCGCGCGCTGAACACGACTCAGTTTTATTCTTTGTTGTGGAGCTATCCTTCTTGTAAGTGCATGGAGAAGAGTCGGAGGGTGAGTTCTCCTTTTGTAGTTTCTGGCTAGAAACTTGTAGGCAAATGGCTTAATTATATCAGCACAGTGAACGTTGCCGTCTTGTGTTCCTCTTTTTTTCCAGGCCGAGCGCGGACGCCAGTCGTCCCTCGTTTCAAGTACTGTCACAAATTGTAGCGGCATTCGGCGAGGACGTGGTCTGGACACATTGATTTTCTGTATCTAATACGAAACCTCCTAGGCGGAAAAACATCTCACCTCTTCAACCGGGGCTTCAAGTTCTGATGGGCGCGTCCCTCCGAGTCTGGTCGAACAAACTTGATTTCTTGTCGAAGTCTGCATGCCCTCTCTTCTACGCACGGGACATGGGGGTTCTATATCTCGTCACATACGATCTTACGGAGTAGGGAAACGCGGCCGGCATAATTTTTCACCTCTCTGTTTCTTGCCACACAATCTCCCACCTAGAAAGCCCGTTTATCGCTCCCTTTCCTTCCTTCACCCCCAAAACGTGATGCTAACCCACCCCACCCATGACCCCCTACGCAGAGCTCAGACGACCTTCATGAACCTCCGCTATGAATTCTCGTCCTCCACGGAGATGGAGAAGGTCATGTTACGGGCGCCAGGATTCTCGCAGGACTAGGCCTCGCTTTTACTTGTTCGGGTACAAATAAAATATCGAATATCCCAACTGCGATGGTTCCGGCGGGGTATAATCCGCGCTCTATCATCCTGATCTCGCTTGTTTTGACTTAGGCGAGTCGCGCTTTGACCGGAGCCCTGCAGTCTCACATCTGCGACGGTTATAGGCTCGTCCATGAGGGTCATCATACCGGAACCACGACCCTGTCTCGTGGGTTCCAGCTTGTACTTAATTAACCCGTGAAGGTTTTTGGTGGCGGACAAATATCAAATTGCACAGTGCGAGGCGGGATTACATAAAAACGTCGGGATACGAACCCTGATAGTGTCAGAAAACAAAACAAAAATTGGACGTGAGACGCCGTCGGGGACAGTGCGGGACAAAGAAACAAAGGTGCCGCGAGCCCTAGGGAAAAAGTCAATTGTCCGTTATCAACTCGGGACCATCGTGGATGAAGTTTCGGAATATCGTTTGTTCTTGCTTCTTGGGAAATAAGTGAAAGCAAAGCCCATCGTGGACAATATCAGTTCCTCTTTGCTTGTCTTGGTGTGAATAGAATGCCTTTTCGACGCCTTACCTCCGAGTGAGCGTCGCGAGAAAATAAAGTTTTAGTGGTGCCGATGTCCGAAGGGGAGGAGAACATTTGTCCGTCACCGGAGACGCGCCGACCACTGAATTACAGCCCGAGTCCACGGGCAGGCAGGCAGGTGTGGCGCGCATATAGCCGACTGAGCGTAATGAATGAGTAATAAAGACGGCGCGCGACAGAGGGATTCGCAATCCGCTTTAGACGCACATCCGAGAGGTAATTGGGAAGGAAAAAGTGGGTACATCCTGGGTAAATATATCCCGGAGCGAGTGACGTGGCGAAAATCCCGTGGATGCAGGGAGAGAATAATTGAATTGCGCCTGGGCCCGCAGTGGAGGAATGTTGGTACGCGCAAGGGTCATTAAGAGGTAGTAGAAAGTCCCACGGCAATTGAAAAGATAATCCCGACGAGACGGAAAGAGAAGGGTAAGGCATCAAGGGGGGTCAATTGATTAGACCGGCGTTGATACTGAAGCCGGGGAATAGGATATTCAGCAGTCAATGTCACAAATGAATAATTGATGAAGCGTAGCGCGTGAAAACAATCCCGAGGGGCCTGGATGAAGGTGGCGAACCTTATTTTTGTTACCCGGTGGTGGCTAGGCTAGGGCAGGGGAATCCAGCGTCTTAGCGCGCCTCGTGTAAAACGCATGGTTTTAAGGTCCTCTGACCTGAGAACCAGCGGGGGTATTTGACGATGACAGGGATCGACGAGATTTCATTGAACGGTGAGTCATACCTACGATGATCGTCCTCAGCCTTTTGCTTTGTTTGTTGTTTGAAAAAGAGGGTGCTTGGGTTACGAGTAGAAGCGCAATTCCGTTGCTGGCCGAGTATGAGTAGTGGTGGATTTATAATGAGAGATGGCAACGGCAAAGGAGAAGGGGGGAAGGGGGAGAGCAGTGATCCGTGTGGTGGCGGTGATCCGGGGTGGGTTGCTCGTCGTTGAGGTATATTACACTATTCGGGTAACCAAAACGTCTACCTTGGATGGGGAGAGAGAAGGTGTGTGATGTGGCGTATGGGGAGGGAGAGTTGGGTTATCAATCGATGTTGTGGTATATATATAGGATCAGTGCGGGGGAGGCAATAGACGAAGACGGACACGGAGACCGGAGATATCAATATGAACCGGGAGTTGCCGACAGCGACGAGCACCGACAGTCGACCAGGACGACGAGCGAGGAGCGTTACGCTATACGACAACATGCATACGTAGAGCACACGCCGAAGCCAGGCCTGCCAGCCAATGTCCCTCACGTATCACGGGGAGTGACGTGACAAGTCACGCATCACAGATCAATTAAATAAAGAGCGACTGACTTTAATTGAGAACCAACCCTCGAATTTGACGCCCCCCTCTTGGGACTTCCCACCACCACCACCACCATGTCCTCGTCGTCGTCATCTTCATCGTCGTCCTCCCCGTCGAAATCTGAACGCCTCCTCCGCGACGTCCTGACAAACAGTGCACCCCCATCGCCGTCCCGACAGCACCGCCGCCGGCATTCTACGCCCGTCCCCACGAGGAAAGTTGAGGACGAGCTGACGCCCCATGAGCAGGTCCTGCGCGCGAGGCTGGAGAGGGTGCTGTGCGAGGTGCGGTATCATACCTGCGGACATGCAGGGGCTAACCCGCTCAACCCAAAGGGCAACCTCCTCCTCACGCCCCCGCCGACGCCTCCACGGAGCAGCACCCCGCCGCCCCGCCGATCCATGTCCGTGCGCTCATCACCTACCAAACATGCATTTCTACCCCCTCGGATCCCGCCGACACCAACGGACGCAGCACCCTCGACGCAACAAAAATTCAACGCCCGGACCGCCTCCCTCCAGTGTCGCCTTATAGACGGGTATGTCTCCTTTGCTGCCGTCGAAGGCCTCGGCGCGCCCCCGCCTGACCCGCCTGAGGAGATGGACACGCGCGTCGAGGGGGGCGGGTGGCAGAGGATCTTGAAATGGGTCGGCGGCGTCGGCGGCTGATTCAGCCCCCTGCTTACTCTGTCTTCATTTATCATTATACCATTCGCCGCTGCTCTCTCTCTTGCTCTCATACGTACACATTACTTTATTATGGGTTCTTGGATTATGTGTTTTTAGGATCTTACTACCAACTACTAGGCTATAGGGGACGAATCAATAAAGAAAGGATAAAGAAGTTTTTTTCCCGCTCGTGTGAGGAATACTTGTAAAAAAAAATTTGACAGGAGACGCTCAAAGGGGGTTGATTCGGAGCGATTTTCCCCCACAAGCTCCACTTCGTGAGTGTAATCACTGACTCGAACTCTAAGTCTACTATTTTGGTGACGCAGAAATGACGATGATGACGCACACTGGGAATTGACTCGACACGACGACAGGCGGAGGTATATTCGTTGGGCATTGCCGCCGGCCACGTTGTCAAGGAAAGAGACCTCGTAGCAACCTGCTTACCTCTGGACCGTACGCCTTGATGCTCTACTAGCGCCACTCAATGCACGACCCTGTGCGCGACGAACACGGGTCCCGAAACCCTGATCGATGTCCGGGGCTAGCTCGAGACATAAATCATGCATATGAACACGAGATGAACATGCCCAAGTTTCAATGGTGCGCCAACCGTATTCATCGCCTTCTAGCCCACCGTTCGTTCACGATATGTGCGACGGAAGCTTCCTCTTGTCACAAGGATCTCAATATGGCACCAAAGTTTACGAGGCTTCTGTGTCATACATAGCCAGATCTTGTCTCTTCTGAAATCTATATCCACAAAGAAGGAACGACCCGGGAGTGCTTTTATCGATATCGGTGAGGCTTCTTAAGGCGGAATATTTCATTTGCATCCTACTTAATTCTTCCAACCATGCGTTTTGCATTATGCGTGCCCGATGAAACTTGTTGCTACTCGCCGCTGCGCTGCCCGCTCGACTGCTCGCGGCCGGTGTACGTGCAACTCTCGCCCGAGGGTCTATAATTCAGTTCTCCCTCATGACAAGTCTCGCAAGGGACTAGTCAGCCTCATGACTCTGGCCTGGGTTCGAGTAACAGATATGTTTTTTAATTGTACCGCACCCGGAAGGGGCCGGAACGAATCCCCGACGTTTGATTCTGCCGCTAAATCCAAACACCTCAAAGACGCCGCCGCCGAGTTGTTCTCCTCGTACATGGACAGACCCTGCCCGCGAAGTTTCGGCATGAGTTGGAGATGTGTATTACTCCCGCGACTCAGAAGAGGATCAAGTTCTTGGATAACGACCGTGACGGACGGGGGTAAATAGAGAGCTCATAACATGTTCCAGGTCGGTGCCAGTGTGAAGTCGCGCTTTGGAGAAGGTTTTGGAGGCGTGGGTGGGAGATAGAAACGACGAACGGGGGTAGGATGGAGAGAGCGAATATCCCTCATAGCATGTTCCGGCTCGGGTCTTTTGTTGAAAAATAGGCATGTTTGTCTCCAAGCGTACGTGGAAGGAAGCTCCGCTGAGAAATGTCTATTCGTTTCGAGTGTTAGTGGATCTAAAGAAGGGGATTACACCAGTCGTATCTGCTGTTCAGAAGGGGCGGTGTTTTGATCGTCCGAAACTTGGGTCGCAGTAGGGAATGACGACAAAGGAAGCAGTGGAAATGTAGTGCTGTCCTGCTGGGGATGGCGAGCGAGAGAGCGACTCGTAAAATATTCCGACTCGGGTCATTCAGGCCAGCCAATAGCACAGATATCTCTCTTGTTGATACGACGAAGGTCATGCGTCACGGGGAGGGTCCACTGAGAAATGTTTGTGTCGGCGGATCAGAAGGGAGGCGTGTAACCCGGAATGAGTTGTACGATGCTGTTCCTCTCAATAGGTTGGAGTTGGTATTTTCGAATCGAAGCGCTGTTATGATGCTGTGTTGGATGCATATATCGCCAGCACTACTCGCCGAGGAGGTACGATTGGCTCCGCGACGAAGAATGGAAACACGCAGGGAAGTGGAGACAGACGAGGAAGCTTCCGGAGCGTTCGACCTGGACCCTTCGTTCTATGCCCTGCCGACTACATGGATCTCGCCATTGAAACAAGGGGAGATGTCGCGTTGGCGGGGCGGTCGTTACGATCAAAGGTCTGATTCGTCGCTATGTGATGTGGGAGGCGCTGGCCAAAAGTGTTCCCGGAGACCTAGTACATGGATTCCAAGGAAAGGGAGATGTAGGATGGTCGTGTAACGGGGGGTTACTAGTCTAGGCGTTTGTTAGATGTAACGAAATCCAAACGGACAGCTTACCTCGAAGACATCATACAGAGCCTCACACGATCCGATAGTGCAGGTGGACAGAATCTTGGCTTGGCTCCAGCTATTCGCCATCGAGTCTGGCAGTGGGAACACAAGGACAGATGCGGGTCTAGCGATTGGAAGGTTGTGCGATGTCCAGGCAACACGAGTATTGTGCGAGTATGATCTTCAAGCGCTCACGCTTGGTCAGCATTGATTTCATTCGCCGGATCCCGCGTCTGTTGCTTAATCGGGCCATCTGCCTTGCATTTCGGTTATTACCAATCTGATGGGAACCCGGCAGCGCATAACTGATTCATTCATGGTTTGGGACGTGTTTGAAGACTATAGGGGGCTATTTATTTACGAGATAAAGTATCATAACACATAAAATGAATTTATTATAACCCCAAGGGAAAAGGCAGGATATATACGTCATTTTTTCAAGGGCGCTATGACAAAGCCTTACATAATTTGATGGCCTTGCATCGGCAATGCGCCCAATCGATAAGGTTTCGAGATTACCTCCGGCAAGTTTGGCATGCCGGATTCAAGCCGGGTAGAGTGTTTCGACAGAAAATATTTCTTGCTTCGCTTTCCCTTCATAATTATCTTATTTTACATCACCATACACTTTGAATATTAGACACCCTACTTCCTCCAAGTTCACTACCCATCCCAATATCCTCTGATGTGTTCATTGCCCAAATCCAATCAGATTTGTAATAACTGACTTGTACGATTCCGTTTGGCGTAGTGCCGGCTCACGGCAATCATATTATGTCATGTTTTGTAATAACACAGTTGCTGCGAGTCGTGTGTCGTGTCCTAGTTCGCAAATCCAACAAATTAAAGTTTAGACATCGCTTTTGTCCCATTCGCTCACTCAGCTTATTAAGATATCTTTTCACTTGCTTGTGCTTTTCCTCCATGTATGGATCGGTCCATTGTTCGACGTTTCAGTCTCTATTTAATGAAGGGCCCACATCTTTGCCTGCCACTCCAAAGTTCGAATCATCGTGACACTACTGATAAGGGATGATTGTCAGATCTGGGATTCGTGACTTTGACGTCTATGTTTTATCTGACACTATCAGGGTTCGTATCCCGACGTTGTGTATGTAATCCCGCCTCGCCACCTAGCAATTTGATACTTATCCGACGCCAAACCTTCACGGGTAAATTGCTAGGACAACAAATCTTTGCGAATCGGAGCACCAAGATTCTTGCGGCCAAAGTTAAGAAAGGCGGGTGTGGCCCTTCGCGGGTGAACCTGAAACCGCAGATGTCACTCCAGTCAAGTTCACTACAGGAAGCGACAGTCCAATAGCAAAGCCTCGTGCGATTCAGAAAGGCGGAGGTCAGAGCGGGTATGTTCGACAGGAGGCGGCCCAAGTGGGGCATCCAGACGTCAGAAAATGCGATGCTTGTACCGAACTCAATCCCACCGAAAAAATGTGTCAATCCAGGAGAATTAGAAAGCAAGATTCTCACCGAAAAACGCACGCGATATTATCCCACCTTCTCACCGTTTTGGGCGCCCCTCGTCGTAGGCTGGGGCTCCGGCCAACGCGCGGCTCGCCTAAGTCAAAACAAGCGAGATGACAGAGCGCGGATTATACCCCACCGGAACCCTCGCTGTTGCGATATTCGAAATTTGCATTGTACCCGAACAAGAGCGAGGCCTAGTCCTGCGAGAATCCTTGCGCCCGTAACATGACCTTCTCCATCTCCGTGGAGGACGAGAACTCGTAGCCGAAATTCATGAAGGTCGTCTGAGCTCTGCGCAGGGGTCATGGGTGGGGTGGGTTAGCGTCACGTTTTGGGGGTGGGGGAAGGAAAGGAAGCGATAAACGGGCTTTCTGGGTGGGCGATTGTGCGGGCAAGAAATAGAGAGGGTCTTTTCGTTGAAAAAAGTAGGCCGGCCGCGTTTGCCTACTCCGTAAGATCGTATGTGACAAGATGTAGAATTCGCATGTTCCGTGCGTGGAAGAGAGGGCACGCAGACTTCCACAAGAAGTCAAGTTTGTTCGACCAGACTCGGATGAGAGACGCGTCCATCAGAACTTGAAGCCCCAGTTGAGAGGGTAAGATGTTGCTCCGCCTTTCATATTCGATACAAAAAGAAACAAAAAGTGCCCGGACCACTTCCTTGTCGAATACCGCTGTGATTTGTGACGAGAATCGCAGTACTTGGAACGAGGGACGACTATCAATGAAGCCCGCGCTCGGCCTGGAGAAGAGGATCGAGAAAAGCATCGTTCACTGTGTTGATATAGTCGAGCCGTCGCACGCCCGTTGTCTTCCCATTTTCTGGCTACTCCAAGAGTAGGGTAAGTTTTTAGTCAGAACTAACAAATGAAGGATTCGCCTTCTGACTCTTCGTGCAAGGCTCCAAGAAGGGTAGCTCCACAACGAAAATGCAAATTGAGTCGTGTTTAGCGTGCGACCACTAGCTGGGCAAGCACCGATTTGGTATTGCACGTGTTTGAATTCTCGACGAGGGGAGCCTGTGATTCTGGAAATGGAGGCGCGCGCGCGCGCTATAGGAACCACCTCGCAGACCGTCTGGACCATTTTCTGCCCTAGGATCACCATGGCCTCGACGTTTGTCGCCTTCCCGTGTCTATCTTCCTCCCGTGTGCATCGGGCCCACAGGTACAACAGATCGTCTGGGCACTCGGCTTCCGGTTACATCGATCTCGCCATTGCAATAAGGAAGATGTCGTGTTGTGTGCATGGGTGAAAGGTGCACGGACGTATTCGTGTCCTAATGTCACTCGCAATAGGATTGTGAAGAAGGAGCAGTAACAACAATCACGATCAAAGTCGCTGTATACACAGGTATGAGGGTTTGGCGAGGTGTTCCATGCTACTAGAGCGTAAAGTTGGCAGATTGGGTGGTTTCGACGAGAGATCTTTGAGGTGGCATTGACGCGCCAGTCTCGTGTACGTGGGACCCTTCTATTTTTCTGCAACGTCACTAAAGGTTCAGGGTGACGAAAGTTGGATAGAGGGACAACGATCGCAGGGAGAGGTCCGTGGTGCTGTGAAAGAAGATGATTAGGGACGGGCCCGAGGGCAGCGGAGACAGTGCCAATCAGAGTGTCGACGCGTGCGCTCCCGTCACGTCGAATTCACGAGGTCTAGGACGACGTATTGAACGCGCTACTAGTGGCAGTGTGGTAGGCAGAGGAGAAGCGAAGTAAGGAGAGGAAGGCGCCATCATAGCTTCATCCCTAACTGTTCTTGACCAAGAGGAAAGATGCAGGTCCTGTCATTGGAACTCGAGTCGAGGGTATATGTCAGCCGAGCGACATGATACAGGCATCGAGCGTGATGGCTGACTAGTCCCTTACTCGTAGGATCACGAGTCTTATAGGTTCGAGTAATAACTATGCCTTTCAACTGTCTTCGAAGGTAGATCGCGACGTGGGCTTTATGTAATCCTCCCGCCAAATACAAGCACTCCTGCCATTGCAAAAGACGCTGATTTTTTATCGTAGACATGGAACGGATTCGTCGTAAGAAACCGGCGGCGCGGCTCAGATACTTGTCCTCGTCCGGTGCTAGTAACTTGACCAATTGTGTGGTTTCGTGGCGATGTACGCGGAAAGGCTCCGCGCTGACAAGCGATTCTGTATCGATCAATCCCCGGAATGGCTCCTGGGGTAGGGTGGGAGCAGTCGAGCAGATTTCTGAAGAGGTGATCATATCCCGCATTGAATGTTTTGGATGAGTTGTTCTATCCCCATGTGATGGGTGGGGTGAGAGCGACGAAGATGGAGAGAGCGAATATCCCTCATAACATGTTCCGGCTCGGGCCTTTCGTTGAAAAATAAGCTAGCCAATGGCACAGATATCTCTCTTGTTGAGGGAAGATACGATTTACGTATGTGGTAGGTCACGGGGAAGGTCCACTGAGAAATGTTTGTGTCGGCGGATCAGAAGAGACTCAGAGGGACGCAACTATCATAAGTCCGGGGAGAGTCGTGCGATGCCGTTCTGTATAGGAGTCTTGGGAGGTTGGTGTTCTGATCGTTGCCGAGTAAGGGTATAGTAAGAACACCATGATGCAGTGGAGATGTTTCCATGCACAGCGCTGTCATGATGCAGTCTTCCCGACGTGACTGGATGCATATATCTCCAGTAGAAACCGTTTCCTACTCGCCGAGGAGGCACGTATAAGAGACTGGCTCCACGACGAAGCATGGAAACTGCGACCGCGGGGAGCGAAGTCAAACGAGGAAGCTTCCTGGACCTCTCCTGTCATGAGCTTCGCCCTCCAAAGCCTATCTGTCTTTGTCCTGTGCATCTCCGGTCCTGCCGATTACATGGCGGTTAGATCAATCTTGCCATTGCAACTGGGGGAGATGTCGGGACGATGGGGCGTAAGAGGCAGGGAAGCCGTCGCTAGGAAGCGTCAGATTTGTCGCTATGTGATGTTGGTGGTGCCGGTGGGCGGCAGCCAAGCACCGACAAGTGTCTGGGGGTGTGATTCGTAGTACATGGATGCGAGAGATGTCTGCCAAGGACCGTCGTGTAGCGGAGAGGTTACTAATCTAGGCGTTTGTTAGAGGTAAGGAAATACAAACAAACAGCTTACCTCGGAGACGTCACAAAGACGGCTCCAAGACACCGTGAAGCACACGATCCGACAATGCCAGTGCAGGAGCGAATTTTGGTTTAGTTCTTTATCGAGTCCTGAAATCACAAGGATAGATGCGGGTCTAGCGACCTGAAGACCCGGCTGTGCGATGGCCAGGCGACATGATGAGCACGAGCATTGTGCGAGTATGAGATCCGTGAATGAGCCTTGTGCAAGATATCTCTAGCTGTATAGATCCACGACGAAACCGCTTTGGAGAGAAAGGTCCACGCTTAGTCAGCATCGATTTCGTTCACCGGTTCTCGCTTGCAACGTCGGTGTATTTTCCACTTGTCTGTCGGGTCCTGCGATTTCCAGTTGGCAAGTCCACCAAATTGAAGATTGCGCACGTCGCTTTTGTCCCGTCTGCTCACTCAGCTTACTATAATATATTTTCAGTTTCTGGGCAATTGCGCTTCCATGTACGTTCTCACTGTCTTTGTTTAAAATGAAAGGGCCACGTCTTCGCCTGCCACTCCAAAGTTCCCACATGAGGCAAGGGACGACGATTAAAGGAATATCCGAAGCAATTTACCGGGCATCTCAAGGACGAACTGATATTACAGGACTTGTCCACGATAGGTATGCTTTTCTTGAGTGATCCACGAATTCAAGGGTCGCACACCAAGACAAGCAAGGACTGGCTGATATTTCAAAACTTGTCCACGATAAGGAAACTCGTGTCTGGGATTCGCGACACCTTTTTTTCCTCGTACCGCACTGTGTCCGACGGCGTCTCTATGTTTTATCTGACACTATCAGAGCAAGCGTCACCGGTGAATCGCTAGGCCTACTATCCGCTAAAGTCGTCCTTGGCACGCTTCCAGTTCGTATCCCGACGTCTTATTTTATCCTGCCTCGCCCAATCTGATATTTTATCCGTTGCCAAACCCTTCATGGGCTAATATTACTAGGAAGGATGACAAATCCGTTCGAATTGGAACAGCACCGGGATCCTTGCAGCCAAGGTTCTTCGTCTTCTCTAACATAAAACCGTCGCAGGTCAAAGTTCACTGGAGGAAGCGGTGGTCCGACAGAAAAACCTTCGCGTAGGATGAGAAATCAATTCGAATTCCCGTAGAGAGATACACGAGACTGAGATCTTTGCGGCCGTTGTTAAAGGATAAGGATGGTCGCGGCAGCTGGCCTATAACCGTCACGGATGTGAGGCCAGAAGGCGAGACTCGAGGGAATGATTACGCACGTTCCAGTGACATGCGGACGGTTGGGATGAGAGAGCGCGGAAGACGAGGGTTTACTTGTTCCTTCATCACGTTATCGATATCTCGCTGCAATGTCTTTTGAACCCCGACAAGCAACTTGGACAATCGACGAAGGGTCGTGATGTAACCTCAGAATGGCACAGGTTGATGAGAAACTCCCGGTAAAGGTACGAAGGTCATCCTCGTCCACCAAAGATCTTAACACCCCACCACGCGTTAGAACCCGTGTGCAATATAGAAGTGCTCGATGGGCCTACTCCTTCCGGGATCCTTGCGCCCGCAACATGTCCATCTCAACGGAGGAGAACACATAGCGGGTGTTCACAAGGGTCGCGAGACAGTGCGATTCGGATTGGCGGAGCTGAAGGGAGGCACCATCTACCTCCATGAAGAGGGAGCGACTCACGGGCCGGCATAGAAACAGAGAACTCAGGTCGGATGAAAAAATAGGACAGACATCTTCTCTTCTTATGTGAAGGGAAAGAGAGAATACGCGGTCTTCGCATGCGCAGAAGAGAGGTCACAGGGAAAGGCCACTAGTAAGAAAACATCGTCGGTGGACCAGGCTACTTCAAGCCCGGGGAAGAGTCGTAGGTAAAAGGCAGGAGTTTTCGATGAAGGTTCCCGGGAGACGTCTTTGTTATTGTGATGAGAATAACAATGCATGGAGCGAGGGACGACTATCAATGGTGTGTGCGCTCGGCCTGGGCTGTAGAGTAGAGATAGCAAGAGAGAGCGGGACAGCACTATCCACACCACTGTTATAGCATGATTGAGTCGTCGCACTTCTCATTTGCTTGATTTCGAGAGACTCTGGAACGTAGGGTTAAGCTATATATCCAGAATAACGAATGAAGGGAGACTTCACCTCTTGCATGCTCCTCCTCCTCCTCCTCCATCGGATAGAATCTGAGCCTCGACCCCAAGATGTCCCATGGACGTGGGAGGGGCTGAGTGTTTGACGACCCCTGCAATTGGAGGCGCGCGCGCTACAGGAACCACCGCAAGGCGCAGACCGTCTGGACCACTCACCTACGAGAAGATCACCTGGCAGTTTGATATTCTCCTCGTTTCCATTTCCTACACTGTCACTATGGCCTCGATTCTTTTTTCGCCTTCCCGTGAGCCCACATCGTGTCTATCTTCCTTCCGTGTCAGGTACAACAGATCGCCCGGACACAAGATATGACGGCCATCTCGATCTCACCATTAAGACGCCGCGTGCATGGATGAAAGGGAGCTTTGTGTCCTAAGAATAGACGAAGGGTAAGCCGTCGCTCCATTGTAGGTATGATGGGATCGCGATAACGTGATCGGAGGAAGCAGAGATGATCAGAGATGTGTTTCGTCGCCGTGTACACGGGTACGAGAGTTTGGCGGGGTGTTCCATCGCACAGTACTGTAAGGATTGGGTGTGGCGGCGTTAACGCACAAGTCTTATCGAATACCAGGAAAGGTGTATGAAAGATCCTTGTACTTCCCTGCAGCTGCATTGAGTAGTGATTGTGACGAGAGCTGTAGTGCATGGATGCGAGGCACGACGATTAAAGGGAGATGTTTGTGGGGCTATGAAAGAAAATGATCAGATAGAGAACCCGATGCAGCGAAGATATTACCATTCACAGTACTATCATAGATGTGCATGTCCCTAGTCGTGGTCGGAAGGTCACTTGCTATGCAATTTGGGCGATCAGTGGGTCTGATACTAGAGGTAAGATTTACGAGCGAAGAAATAACTGGACAATTTACCTCGGAGACAGATGAGAAGGACAGCTTCATCGAGAGCTGTGTTGAACGTGCCGCTAGCCGTTCCTCAGGCTCATAGCTCGATGGGTACGTTCGGAGAAGCGAAGCAAGGAAGGGCAACAGTTTTGGCTCTAGCAGTTCCAGATTAAAAGGTTCGGACATTGGAACTCGAGCCGAGGGGAACCGGGAGACATGATAGAGGTATCGGGCGGGTTTCATCTATGACAAGAGAACATGTATTCCTTTCGATAAACAGTATTATACATGGCAGGTATCAATCTAGGCGGGTGGCAAATTCCAAATGACCAAGTCCTTGAACACAAAATCAACGCCGAGAAACGAAAAGAGGACTGAAAACGCGTACCTTCTTCCTCCAACAGCTTCCTCACAATCTTTTCTCGTTCACCCTCCTTGAACTGAGATATCAAAGCTGGATTCATACCCAAGTATCCGTTCTTGAACTCGGATGTCTGCGTAACGACCATAAACTCCGCGTCTAGTTCTTCGCCCACAAACGAGAATCTGCTGCCATAGGGCACGACCTTATCTTCAATGAACTCCCATACCCAATAGATGTCGTCCTTCGTTAACCGTTCGCTTCCGATACGAGAGGCCCATTCGATGGCAGCGTCGCGATCCATGACGAAGCCGCCCTGAAGGCGTGTTCGGGGTATTAGCCGAGGTTCAGGTGTATCGGCGTCGCTTCCGGGAAACATTGCAGGCTTGAAGAGCGTGTCACACAAGGAATGGGTAGGAAAGTGATCAAATTAACTTTAAGGTTTACGTTTAACGTTTATCTCTCGAACTTCGCTCAAGTTGACAGTTCGAACTCCGACCTTTGCCGATCATGTGACAGACGCGTTGTGCAGCCTAGCAAAATCTAGTAAGTAGTATCTTCCTTATCTTCCTCCCGCTTCTCATTGTAGTCATCACTTATACCTTCTGAATTACGACGATGAATTCCCCGCCCACGGCAATGTGCACGGGGTCTTCTCAATGACCTGCCAGACTCAATAATATCGTCCTCTGCTAACGTCCAATGCTCGGGATTCGATGGCGGTACTGGGTCCTTGGAGTGGAGATTCGGGATTTGCCACCCTATACCTGAATCTTGCTCTGTGGAAACCCCTCAACATTGTATTCCTGTCTGAAAATGATATAGTACATGACAACTTTCAACGTTATAGTCAGTCTAGACGCGTGAAAAACTCTAAATGGCCAAGACCTTGAGCAACGAATGAGCAGCGAGAAATAAAAACACGACAGAAAACGCGTACCTTCCTCCTCTAGCAGCTTTCTCGCGACCTTCTCTCGTTCACCCTCCTTAAATTGGGGTATCTCCGCTGGGTCCATACCCAAGTATCCCCCTGGGAATGTGGCTCTCCGCGTAACGACCATGAACTCTGCGTATAGTACTGGGCCCACAAACGAGAATCTGCTCCCAAAAACTTTGACCTTGTCTTCGATGACATCCCACACCAGACCGATTTCGTCCATCGTCAATCTGTCGCCTAAAATGCGAGAGGCCCAGTCGATGGCAGTGTCACAGTCCATGACAAAGCAACCTTGGAGACGTGTGCGAGGGGCTGAGATGGTGGACTTTGGCGTAGCGTTCTCAGGCAACATCGTGGGCTAAGTATTGGAACTTGGAAGAGGTCAGCCCGAGAACCGAGGCCTCGAATTCTTATGGTAGGAACAAGTGGAGTCCAGCCATAATAAGGACAATCAACCAGAAATGTCGAACAATGCCGAGGACTCGCGGGCAGACATAACCCACGACTCCGTCCGATAAACAAAGTCAATGTTTCGGCTTCTTACAAGCATGATTTAGTACAACTGTGAATAAAACGGAGAGTTTACCTCGAGGAACTCCCTTGCGCAGGACATCAGTGCGAAATCAGCAAGTCTGAATTCCCTATTGCTGCCACTCAATTCCGACGACAGAGTTTCGTTTCTAGTTGCCCCCAACGAATTTACTACAAGCTCCGTATGTATAGATTCTACCACCATCTAAGAAATGCATTTCTATCAATAAGCAATACAGTACACAGCGCGACATTCAACGCTACGGTCAGTCTAGGCGAGTGGCAAACTTCAAGTGACAAGCCCTGGGACAAGATCAGCACCAAAACAAAAGAACAGCGTGAAGAACGCGTACCTTCTGCCTCTAGCAAGTCCTTGGCGACCTTCTCTCGCTCACCCTCCTCAAATTGAGGAATTTTGGCGGGGTCCATACCCAAGTAGCCCTTCCTGAACACGGCTCTCTGCGTGACGACCATAAACTCGGCGTACAGTTCTTCACACACAAACGAGAACCTGCTGCCGTAAGGTTTGACCTTTCGTTCGATTATCTGCCAGACCTTGTTGATGCGATCCTTTGTGAATTGTTCATGTGCGATGCGAGAGGCCCATGTGATGGCAGACGAAGGTTTACCACCCTGGGTTCCCACGCTAACTTAGCTGCCATGCTGTGCACTTAGCTGCCATTGCCGTTTCGGGATTGATAGCTTATTTCTTTTCTTTTCCTTTCTTGCATTTCTTGATACTCTTTTCGAGCACACAAGCTACTTACATCATATGGCTTTGCCTCACGTCTCAGAAATCTCATACTCTTTGTAGCTTTGTATTTAAGTACTATGAGCTGTACTGAGCTCACCAAAAATATGAAAAATATGAATCTCTCGAATTATGAATGAAACAATGTTATCTATCCATAGTTCAAGGAAGGAGAGCAGGAGGAAGCTGCTGGACGAGGAAGGTACGCGTTCTCTACCATGATCTCGGTTCTTGACGCTCATCTCGTTCTCAAGGTCTTGGCCATTTGGAATTTGCGACGCGTCTGGACTGACTATAGTCCCATTTTGTTCGAAAAGAATGCCTCTCTCGATCACCGTACTGTATGTACTTGTATGAATGAAACGGGGTACCCCCGCGTTACGGATTTGTGGATGAAACGAGACTAAAATCTGGCGTTACGTTTCTTCAATAGTAGGAAACCAAACACGATGCCGGCCGAAAATTTGCCTTGTAACGCTCCTCAGGGATGAAACGCACCGTTTCATTCATACAAGTACATACAGTATATCATGTCCCCCAATTGATATAAGAAACCGGGAATCGCCCGAGTCTTGACTTCCAATTGCTGAACCTGAATCTATCTTCTTGAGGTAAGACGGCTAGAGTTGAGACCCATCACCTTTCCTCACTTTACTTCTCCTGCACTGTCGCTGTCACTCATTAAGGAAAGGACACGGTACGCTTAAGAAAGTGGCAGAACTTAGTTCAGAGATCATGGCGTTCATGTTCCGTGAACTACTGGGTTGTCATACTATCCCAGACGCGTCGGGCGAGTCATGCCATTTGTAGATAGCAACACCGGGGTGCGAAGGTATTAAATGTCGCCCGCTGTACAACTTGCCAAGTAGCAGCTTCCGCAACGTAAACTTGCATGCTGATATCAAGAGTCGCGTCGAACGATTAAGACCAAACAATTCCTTTCAATGACAAAGCTCTCGTTCAATAACAAAAGTATAGGTATCAATTACCGAATCCGAAGCATGCTTACGGGCAAGAAATAATATCACTATTAGGACCGGGTCGAATGATAGGGCACCCGCCGTTATCAACCCACTCCGAAGTCTTCCCGATGATGTCCGCAATCGGAGAGATCGTCTGACCGGTGATCAACGTCGAAGGCTTAGTCCAACGTTCCTCAATAGGCATACGTTCCTCGCGGAAAAATATGTCCACAAATCTACAACAAAGATAAATCAACATCCGCGACCGTGAGCTGGTGATGAGACGTACTTTTTCGGCGCAACGCCCGTCACCGGGTCACCCATGACACTCAGATAGAGTGCAGACTCGAGAGTGCGCACGGCGAACTCCTTGATGGTGTTGATGATGCCGGGGTTGGCGATGGTATCGTCAGCGAGTCGTTTCTTCTGGACTTGCCCCGCGGAAGTGGCGTTGAAGTAGTCGACGCCGGGGTTGGACTGCGTGAGCGTGGTATAGATGGTCTCGTTGAAGTGGACGTTGTCGCCGAGGAGGAAGTCGGAGCGGGAGAGCGAGGCGTCGTGTTCGATAGTTCCGTGTCTACAAAGGAGATACATCAGAAGAGAGGACAGGCGGTGTTGTATGCAAATACCTACAGTTTGAGATCATCGAGTGTGAAGCTATCAGGCGCGTTCGTGGTAAGAAGCCCAACCTTGGCAGCAAGGATGAGGAGAGGCGGGTCGATATTGAAACCTTCTGCTGTGGGCGTAAGAGGATTTTACTAGGCGATCAATGTATCCTGACCTAGCCCAGCATCGAGTACCATCTTGATGGTGATATTCTTGCCATCCCGCGGCAGGAAACCGTGATTCGCAAGGCTACAGAAACGTTGTCAGTTGACGATGTAAAAGAGATCTCGACGACGTACGTATTCAGGCCCGGACATGGGCCACGCAAATCAGAGCCTCTGGGTGCTTGCCATCCATGTAGTTTCAAGTCAACGGTGGCATGTACAGCAGAGAAGAGGGCTGTTACAAAAGTAAGGCTGAGATACATTGCAAGTTTAAGCCATAGTTGCAACCAGCTCACCTTCTTATACTCAGGGAAAAAGCGCTCTCGTGCTGAAAGAAATTTTGGGGGCACTACGAACCTCCGACAGAGGTGGGATATTATCCGACGGCACAAATCCTAAATTGAGAATCCAAGCCAGGATGTAGAAACTGGTCTCACGAGATTACATCGCCGCCGGTCTTGATTGGCTGGGCTGTGCGCATCCACTGAAAATGCCATGCATTTGACGTAAAGAAAGACTCATGGACACTCGCCAAGAGCAACGCAGAAGCGAGAGCAGGCGATGAAAGAACCCTATCCTCCAATGATTTACGATTTTTGACTTGTCACCGTTACGGTAGTTCGGATCTGCTTCCTTGTTATGGGCATCCCTGAGTCGTCCCGCAGTCGCTTTCCATGTAGGACGTCCATCTTCTATAGAGTCCGAGGGCCACAGAATGGCGGCTTTAGTTCAAGCCTCTTCACTCAAATCACCCACTGGATACATGTTCTGGGTCAGTACCAAGCCAAGAAATGGATCGAGGAGGCCCAAGCCCAAGACATGGAACAGCGGGAACGAGATATAGGTCACCTGAACTCGGACGAAACAGTATAGTATGTATACCGGTATGCTTCATGACATCTGATTGATTCCACAGCCCATTAGTGACTTTAAATGCTGTCGCCTCCGTGCTTGCGAGCGGTAAGTCGCTAGTAATAATCTGCGAACATCAAAACCATTAAAAGGAGTGACTTGAAGACGTGGCTAAAACAAGTTACGAGTCCGAGTTTACGAGGATTCGTCCTTATGCGCTGCATTTTGACCCAGGACCCTTACTTTTAAGTTTTACCTTAGAATCTAACATGTGCATACAAACGCCTTTTATGGCAATTCCAAGTATTAGAGCCGCAGCTATGCTAATACTTTTGTGATACATACCTCTCCACACGGTACATCCGCGTCGTTCGCATTCAGCTTGGTATTGATGCACAAAAGATATGTTTCATCGGATCCTGTATTGATTGGTTTATTTCAGATACTTTTGGCTTATTTGGCGGCCCCAAGAGCCCCATTTAACATACCTCTTCAGGAGCTTATTTTATCGAGAAGGAGGCATATATCGCCTCTCCTTTCTGAGATCCCCGGCATATCCTGCATTTCTTGGAGGATAGCTCTGCCTAACCGGCCTGTCATACGTCGCAGGGCAATCTCTTGAATATTCAGGAGCACCGCTCCCCACCGTACTCGCAGAAGTCGGCGGCGCGCGCGACGAGTCGTAATAACTACTCCCTGCGCTCGTAGGAGGCGGCTAAGCTGGCGACACCGGTCTCTCGTACGATGCACGCCCATTATAGTAATCGTAGTCCTCTCTCGTGCGCTTGGGGAGGCTTAAGTCATCCGCGGGAGGTGCCCCCGCCAACCGATTCCTCAGCGGACTCGGACTACGCGGACGTCTAGTACCAGTATACCCCGGACTGGGGGTCGTCACGGTCCCAGTGAACCGTGCATCCCTAGATGGAGGAGGAGAAGGATATGTCCGCTTTCTATCATCCCTGCAGCCACTGGAGCAGTAGTCTAACCTTGTGCTCAGAGATCTAGCTAGATCGTATGACGATCGCACCGGAGAGGGCACCCTAGGAGGAGGAGCAGGAGGATAAGTCGTCGTCCTTCATTCACGCTCTTCTTGTGTTTCCCATGCACTCGCCGTGGTGGTTCGAGGTGCGTCGTATCGGTCTCGATCAGCGCCTCTGTTATTGTACTTCCAATAGTCGTCATCCCAATCGCGGCCCCGACCTTCATAGGGAGCCTGAGGGTAGGAAGAGGGCCAGTCTGGTCTTTCTGCTGGGGGCGGAGGTGGCACATCCCTTTGGTCCCCTTCGTCGTAGGCTTCCCTAGGAGGCAGATCTGGCGCAAACTGTCGCCTCAAGCGGTCTCGATCTCTAGGAGATCAGCAGTAGAAGGTGGGGAGAATCTTCTAGGGCCAGAGTACCCTTCCACTCTGTCTTCACAAGAATTATAGATATCGATTGCCATTATTGAATCAATATGTTTACGGGCAAGAAATAAGATCACTGTTAGGACCGGGTCGAATAATAGGACATCCGCCGTTATCAACCTACTTCGAAGCCTTTACAATAATGGCCGCAATCGGAGAGAGCGTCAGGTCTGTGATCACCGTCGAAGGCTTAGTCCACCCTTCCTCAATAGGCATACGCTCCTCACGGAAAAATACATTCACAAACCTATTAGTATAACATAGATCAAACAACATCCGCGGTGGTGAGCTGGTGATGAGACGTACTTTTTCGGCGTAACACCCGTCATCGGGTCACCCATGACACTCAGATAGAGCGCAGACTCCCCAGTGCGTATGGTGCGCTCCTTGATGGTGTTGGTGATACGAGGGTTGACGATGGCATCGTCAGCGAGCCGTTTCTTCTGGACTTGCCCCGCGGAGGTGGCGTTGAAGTAGTCGACGCTGGAGTTGGACTCCGCGAGCGTGGAATAGACGGTCTCGTTGAAGTGGAGGTTGTCGCCGAGGTCATAGTCGGAGCGGGAAAGCGAGGCATCGTGAATAATAATGCCGTGTCTAAAGGGCATACATCAGAAGACAGGACAGATGGTGTTGCATGTAGGTGCCTACAGTTTGAGATCATCGAGCGTGAAGCTATCACTGAGAGGCGTCTTCGTGGAGAGAAGGAAATACTCGACGACAGGGAAGAGAACCGATCGATCGATATTAAAATCGTCTGCTGTGGGCGTAAGACACTTTTATCAAACGATCAGGGCTTCCTGACCTAGCGCAGCGTCGATTACCATATTGAGGACGATATTCCTGCCGTCTCGTGGAAGGAAACCGTGGTTCGCAAGGCTACAGAAACCTTGTCAGTAGATGTCGGAAGGACAGAGCTCGACGACGCACGTATTTAGACCTGGACATGGGCTGCGTAAATCAGAAGCTCCGGGCGCTTGCCATTGATGTAAATTCATGTCAACAACAGCATGTACAGCAGAGAAAAAGGCTGCTACAAAAGTAAGGCTGAGATACATTGCAAGCTTAAGCCACAGTTGCAACCAGCTCACCTTATACCACAACCAGTTACCAGGAAAGAGCGCTCTCGTGCCGAAAGAATTTTGTGCGGCGCTAATAACCTTCAACGGAGACGAGATATTATCCGACGGCGCAAGTCCTAAAATTACAGCACAAAGTGAGAATCTAAGCCAGAATGTAGAGAGCGATCTCACGAGATTACATCTCACGATTCTGGTTGACTGGGCTGTGTGTATCCACCAAAAACGCCGTGCATTGATTATAAAGAAAGCGTGTCTCGTTGGGAGCAACGCAGATATGAACGGTTAGCAGGGCAGGCGATGAGAGAACCCGCCATAGATGATCTGGGTCGGTACCAAGCCGAGCAATGGAGGTCTTAGCCTAAGTTATGAAACAGTGAAAAGGGCGCTCTCGACACGGCTATCACATTGAGTGTCTGTGTCAGACTGAGACGGCACGGAGGAAGGTGTACATACTGGATTGGTAGGCGCGCTTGACCTGGACCACTGATCACCAGCGACATGCATAACCTCTCCTGTCATTAGCTTCGCTCTCAAAAGCCTATCTGTCTTTGTCCTGTGCGTCTCCGGTCCTGCCGATTACATGGCAGTTAGATCAATCTTGCCATTGCAACTAGGGGAGATGTCGGGACGATGGGGCATAAGAGGCAGGGGAAGCCGTCTCGCTAGGAAGCGTCATATTTGTCGCTATGTGATGTTGATGGTGCCGGTGGGCGGTGGTCAAGCACCGATAAGTGTCTGGGGGTGTGATTCGTAATACATGAACACGAGAGATGTCCGCGGTGAAAGGACCGTCGTGTAGCGGGTAGGTTACTAATCTAGGCGTTTGAGAGAGATAAGGAGATATAAATGGACAGCTTACCTCGAAGACATCACGAAGACGACTCCACGACACCGCAAGGCATACAATCTGACAGTGCCAGTACAGGAGCGAATCTTGGTTTAGCTTCAGCCGTTCTTTAGTCCTGAAATCGTGCGAGTATGAGTTCCGTGAATGAGCCTTGTGCGAGATATCTCTAGGTATAGATCCACGACGAAACCACTTTGGAGAGAAAGGTTAACGCTTAGTCAGCATCGATTTCGTTCGCCGGTTAGAGCCGGGTCCCGCTGTAACGTCGGTGTATTTTCCATTTGTCTGTCGGGTCCTACGAATTCCAGTTAGCAAGTCCACCAAATTAAAGTTGCACGTCGTTTATGTTTGTGTCTGCTCACTCAGCTTACTATAATATATTCCAAGTTTCTTTTGCCTCCATTGAGCTAGCTTTTCCTCCATGTCCATAGTCCGACGACGTTCTCACTGTCTTTGTTTAATGAAGGAGCCATGTCCCCGCCTGCCACTCCGAAGTTCGAATCATCGTGACTGTACATGAGGCCAGGGACGACGATTAAAGGAATATCCGACAGCGGGCATTCAATTCACCCCAAGGACGAACTGATATTCCAAGACTTGTCCACGATAGGTATGCTTTTCAACTTGAGTGATCCACGAATTCAAGGGTCGCACACCAAGACAAGCAAGGACTGGCTGATATTTCAAAACCTATCCACGATAAGGACAATGCGATAAGGAAACTCGTGTCTGGGATTCGCGACACCTTTTTCCTTGTCCCGCACTGTGTCTGACGGCGTCTCACGTCTATGTTTCATCTGACACTATCAGAGCAAGCGTCACCGGTGAATCGCTAGGCCTAAAGTCGTCCTTGGCACGCTTCCGGTTCGTATCCCGACGAATCACCTACATAGTAAGCTGATACTTTATCGGTTAAAATTACTAGGAAGGATGACAAATCCGTTCAAATTGGAACAGCACCGGGATCCTTGCAGCCAAGGTTCTTCGTCTTCTCTAACATAAAATCGTCGCGGGTCAAAGTTCACTGGAGGAAGCGATGGTCCGACTGGAAAACCTTCGCGTAGGATGAGAAATCAATTCGAATTCCCTTAGAGAGATACACGACTTTGCGGCCGTCATCAAAGGATAAGGATGGTCACGGCAGCTGGCCTATAACCGTCACAGATGTGAGGCCAGAAGGCGAGACTCGAGGGAATGATGACGCACATTCCAGTGACAAACGTGCGATTGGGATGGGAGAGCGCGGAAGACGAGGGTTTATTTGTTCCTTCATCACGTTATCGATATCTCGCTGCAATGTATTTTGAACCCCGACAAGTAACTTCTTAGATGATCGACGAACGGCTGTGACGCAGCCTCAGAACAGCACAGGTTGATGAGAAACTCCCGGTGAAGGTCATCCTCGTCCACCAAAGATCTTAACACCCCACCACGCGTTAGAACCTGTGTGCAATATAGAAGTGCTCGATGGGCTTACTCATTCTGGAATCCTTGCGCCCGCAACATGCCCATCTCAACGGAGGAGAACACATAGCGGGTGTTCACAAGGGTCGCGAGACAGTGCGACTCGGATTGGCGGAGCTGAAGGGAGGCACCATCTACCTCCATGAAGAGGGAGCGACTCACGGGCCGGCAGAGAAACAGAGAACCCAACGGCTCAGGTCGGATGAAAAAATAGGCCAGACATCTTCTCTTCTTCTTATGTGAAGGGAAAGAGAGAACACGCATATTCCGGTCTTCGCATGCGCAGAAGAGAGGGCACGGGGAAAGGCCACTAAGAAAACATCGTCGGTGGACCAGGCTACCTGAAGCCCGGGGAAGAGTTGTAGGTAAAAGGCAGGAGCTTGACGATGAAGGTTCCCGGGCGACGTCCTTGTTGTTGTGATGATAATCACAATGCATGGAACGAGGGATGACTATCAATGGTGTGTGCACTCGAACTGGGCTGTAGAGTAAAGATAGCAAGAGAGAGCGGAGACAGCACTATCCACACCATCGTGATGGCATAATTGAGTCGCGGCATTTCCCATTTGCTTGATATTCAGAGACTCTAGAACGTAGGGGTAAGTTTTATATCCAGAATGACAAATGAAGGGAGACTTTACCTTTTGCACGCTCCCGCTCCTTCTCCATCGCTCGCTCCAAGGAGATGATACGAGGATAGAATCTGAGCCTCGACCTCAAGATATCCCATGGACGTGGGAGAGGCCGAGTGTTTGACGACCCCTGCAATCGGACGCGCGCGCACGCTACAGGAACCACCTCGAGGCGCAGGCCGTCTGGACTACCGTCTACCCTCACTCACGAGAGGATCACCTGGCAGTGTGACCATTCTCCTCATTTCCATTGTCTGTAATGTCGCCATGGCCTCGATTTTTTTCGCCCTCCCGTGAGCCCACTCTTCCTTCCGGGCGTCAGGTACAACAGATCGTCTGGACACAAGATATGACGGCCATCTCGATCTCACCATTAAGACGCCGCGTGCATGGATGAAAGGGAGCTTTGTGTCCTAAGAATAGACGAAGGGTAAGCCGTCGCTCCGTTGTAGGTATGATGGGATCGCGATAACATGATCGGAGGAAGCAGAGATGATCAGAGATGTGTTTCGTCGCCGTGTACACGGGTACGAGAGTTTGGCGGGGTGTTCCATCGCACAGTACTGTGAAGATTGGATGTGTCGACGAGCGTTCGTTGTGGTGGCGCTAACGCACACAAGTCTCACTGAACACCGGGAAAGATGTATTAGGGGATGCTTTACTTTCTTGCAGCTGTACTGAGCAGTAATTGAGACGAGAGCTGTAGTGCATGGATGAGAGCCACGATTAAAGGGAGATGTTAGCGGTGCTGTGAAATAAATTGATCAGATAGAGAACCCGATGCAGCGAAGATATTACCATTCACAGTACTATCATAGATGTGCATGTCCCTAGTCGTGGTCGGAAGGGCACTTGCTATGCAATTTGGGCGATCAGTGGGGCTGATACTAGAGGTAAGATTTACGAGCGAAGAAATAACTGGACAATTTACCTCGGAGACAGATGAGAAGGACAGCTTCATCGAGAGCCGTGCTGAGGGTGCCACTAGCTGTTCCTCAGGCTCATGGCTTGATGGGTACGTTCGGAGAAGCGAGGCAAGGAAGGGCAACAGTTTTGGCTCTAGCAGTTCCAGATTAAAAGGTTCGGACATTGATATTGGAACTCGAGCCGAGAGGAACCGGGAGACATGATAGAGGTATCGGGCGGGTTTCATCTATGACAAGAGAACATGTATTCCTTTCGATAAACAGTATTATACGTGGCAGGTATCAATCTAGGCGGGTGGCAAATTCCAAATGACCAAGTCCTTGAGCACAAAATCAACGCCGAGAAACAAAAACACGACTGAAAACACATACCTTCTTCCTCCAGCAGTTTCCTCGCATTTTTTTCTCGTTCAGCCTCCTTGAACTGAGGTATCAAAGACGGATCCATACCCAAGTATCCGTTCTTGAACACGGATATCTGCGTAACGACCATAAACTCCGCGTCTAGTTCTTCGCCCACGAACGAGGATCTGCTGCCATAGGGCACGACCTTATCTTCAATGAGCTCCCATACCCAGTAGATGTCGTCCTTCGTTAACCGTTCGTTTCCGATACGAGAGGCCCATTTGATGGCAGTGTCGCGGTCCATGACGAAGCCACCCTGAAGGCGCGTTCGAGGTAAGAGCCTCGGCTCAAGCATATCGTTTCCGGGAAACATTGTAGGCTTGAAGAGGATGTCACACAAGGAATGGGTAGGAAAGTGATGAAAGCAAGGTTTATCTCTCGAACTTCGCTCAAGTTGGCACTGGCAGTTTCCGAAGTCATCTCGAACTCTCGAACTCCGACCTTTTCTGGTCATGTGACAGACGTGTCGTTTTGAAAGCTCAGAAAAATTTAGTACACTCTGCATGACGACATTGGACAATGAATTCCGCGCCCACGGCAATGTGCTTCCATGATGTCTTTTCAGAATGACTTGTCAGATTCAATAGGAATCTCTGCGGAAAAGCCTCAATATTGGATTCCCTTCTGGAAATAATATAGTAGTACATAGCAGCTTTTTGACATTAGTCAGTCCAGACGCGTGGCAAACTCCAAATGGCCAAGACCTTGAACAACAAATCAGCAGCAAGAAATAAAACACGACAGAAAACGCGTACCTTCGTCCTTCAGCAGCTCCTTCGCAATCCTCTCCTTCTCAGCCTCGTGGAACCGAGGTATTTCCTTGGGGTCCATACCCACGTATCCAGACCGGAACGTGAGTCTCCGCGTAACGACCATAAACTCTGCATACGGCACAGGGCCCACAAACGAGAATCTGCTGCCAAATTTTTGGACCTTCTCTTCGATGGTTTGCCAGACAAGAATGATGTGTTCCATCGTTAACCTTCTGCCTCTAATGCGAGGGCCCAGTCGATGGCAGTGGCAGAGTCCATGACGAACCCACCCTGGAGGCGTGTGCAAGGGTATCGGATGTCGGACTTGGGCTTAGCATCCTCAGAAAACATCGCGGGATAAGTGAGTACTGGGGCTTGGAAGCTGAGGGTATCCTGAAATCCTTATAAATGGGTACTAAGAACAAGTCGAGCCATAATAAGGACAATCAACTGGAAATATCGAACAATGTCTGGGGACTCGGGGCCGATAAACAAAGTTGAGATTTCGGACGGGCAGACTTTGGAAATCGCGGATTGTGATATGTCCTGTGTATATAATAAGTATAGGGACGAGTATATGTTCTTTCGACCAGCCCACTGAGCGAGGGGATGCCGTATTCGCACGCGTGGAAGATATTATTGTATGGGGAAGCGGGAGAATCTGTTTGTTTGATCATCCAGCGCCACTCCCTGAGCACCTGTTATAACTGTCGTCAAGGCTATCGTGCAAAGACTCACTGCTGTCGTTGCTTTTCCTCGGCCGCCAAACAAGTTTCGCTTATCGAATCCGCAGTGTCAGGGGAACTTTCTTAGCGCAACCTTTGAATACTGAACAGTCAGATATGATTCCTTCCAATATAGTACATAGTAGCCTTCGACGTTTACACATAGCCAGACGGGTGACAAACTGCAAGTGACCGGAGACCTAGGACAGGATCAGTACCACAACAAGAGAACAAGGCAAAGAACGCGTACTTTCTTCCTTTAGCAGTTCTCTCGCGACTCTCTCGTTCACCCTCATGGAACTGGGGTATGTCCACATCATCCGTACCATTGTAACCCTTGCTAAACACGGCTCTCCAGGTTACAACCATATACTCCACGTTGTCTATTTTACCAACGAACGAGAACCTGCCAAAAGGTTTGACCATTCGTTCGATAAGCCGCCACGCAAAATTTATGTCGTCCTTGGTAAACTGTCCTTTTCCGATGCGAGAGGCCCATTCGATGGCGGTGTCGCGGTCCACGATAAAGCCACTTGGAGGCGTGTTTGAGGTATAATCCTAGGCTTAGCCATGCGACCAAAAATATGAAAAATGTCTAAGAGTGACGCGTGAAGGATTGAGGTCCGAGGAGCGCGTCACACAAGGAAAGGGTAGGAAGGATAGGAAAGTGTATACCAAGGATTATACATGAGATCTTGAGATGCCACGGAAGGAGACATTTGTCCGCCTACATTGTTCGCCATTTCTAGTTGTTTGTCCTTGTTTGTGCAGACGCCATCATGTGGTTCTTACACGAGACGCCCTTTTCAAGCCTTTTCACTAATACTTCACTAACCCGCAATGTTTCCTGAAAGCGATACACCTACTACACCCGTGCCTCGACCTCGAACACGCCTCCAGGGCGGCTTCGTCATGGACTGCGCTACGACCCTCGCATGGGCGTCTCGCATTGTAAATGAACAACTACTGGATGACGACATTACTTGGGCTTGGGAGATCATCGACATCGAGGATAAAGTCCAATGCTATGGCAGCAGATTCTCGTTTGTGGGCGAAGAATTGAATGCGGAATTTATGGTCGTAACTCAGAGTGCCGTGTTCTGGAAGGGCTACAAGGGTATGGATCCCGCTCTGATACCTCAGTTCGAGGAGGGTGAGCAGGAGATGGTCGCGAGGAGGCTCCTGAAAGAGGAAGGTACGTGTTCTCTACCGTGATCTCGGTTCTTGACGTTCATTCCGTTCTCAAGGTCTCGGTCTTTTGGTGTTTGCGACGCGTCTAGATTGAAATTTGCTCGGTATTATGCTGTCTCGAAGGGAATATATATTATCGGCCCTAGGAATATCTAGTACAAATTCGTTCGATGCTTGCATCGTGTCACTCGGTTCTTATGTATGGCAAACGCCGGAATCCTCGCTCGACTCTCAGATAGAACAAATAGACTCTTCCCTGGTACAATGTCTTCCAGCCGAAAGGGACGCGTAATCTGATCTCTTCGTCCTACCCCCATCCATCTTCTCTACGGGGATAAATCAGGATCCGCGTCTGCGCGGCAAGAAGCCGAAACCTCGACTTTGTTTATCTGCCCCCAAGTCCCGGCATTGTCCGGTTCATTGTCTGTTCTTACCCATTTATAAGGCTTCAGGACACCCTCTTCAAGGTCCAATACTTATCCCCCAATGTTTCCTCGAAGTGATACGCCCGACCCCGATGCCGATGTCCTACCTCGAACACGCCTCCAAGGTGGCTTCGTCATGGACCGGGACACTGCCATCGCATGGGCCTCTCGCATCGCCCACGAACAATTTACGGTCGATCGCATCAATAAAGTCTGGCAGATAATCGAACGAAAGGTCAAACCTTATGGCAGCAGGTTCTCGTTTGTGGGTGAAGAAAGGCACGCCGAGTTTATGGTCGTAACGCGGAGAGCAACGTTCCCAAAGGGCTACAAGGGCATGGATCCCTCTCTGATACCCCAGTTCAAGGAAGGAGAGCAAGAGAAAGTCGCGAGGAAGCTGCTGGACGAGGAAGGTACGCGTTCTCTATCGTGATTTCGGTTCTTGATGCTCATCTCGTTCTCAAGGTCTTGGCTATTTGGAATTTGCGACGCGTCTGGACTGAGTAGTCCCATTTTATTCGAAATGAATGCCTATGTCTCGATCACTGTAATTGATATAGAAAACTGGGAATCGCCCCAGTCTTGAGTTCCGATTGCTGAACCTGAATCTATCTCCTTGATCTAGAACGGCTAGAGCTAAGACCCTTCGCCTTTCCTCACTTTGCTTCTCCTGCACTGTCGCTGTCACCCTTAAGGAAAGGACGCGGTACGCTTAAGAAAGTGGCAGAACTTGGTTCGTGGATCATAGCGTTCATGTTCCGTGAACTACAGGGTTGGCATACTATCCCAGACGCGTCGGGCGAGTCATGCCATTTGTGGATAGCAACACCAGGGTGCGAAGGTATTACATGTCGCCCGCTGTACAACTTGCAAAGGAATGTAGCAGTCAGGTAGTGCTCATTTCCCCACAGAAAAGTGGCGGCCAAAGAGAGAACTAGTGGTGCTAAGATAGTCTGTGCTCCCCTCAAATAGCAGCTCACGCAACGTAAATTTGCATGCTGATATCGAGAGTCGCGTCGAACGATTAAGACCAAAAAATTTCTTTCAATGACAAAGCTCTCGTTCAATAACAAAAGTATAGGTATCAATTACCGAATCTGAAGCATGCTTACGGGCAAGAAATAATATCACTATTAGGACTGGGTCGAATGATAGGGCACCCGCCGTTATCAACCCACTCCGAAGTCTCCTTGATGATGTCCGCAATCGGAGAGATCGTCTGACCGGTGATCAACGTCGAAGGCTTAGTCCAACCTTCTTCAATAGGCATACGTTCCTCGCGGAAAAATATGTCCACAAATCTACAACAAAGATAAATCAACATCCGCGACTGTGAGCTGGTGATGAGACATACTTTTTCGGCGCAACGCCCGTCGTCGGGTCACCCATAACACTCAGATAGAGCGCAGACTCGCGAGTGCGCACGGTGAACTCCTTGCTGGTGTTGATGATACCGGGGTTGGCGATAGTATCGTCAGCGAGCCGTTTCTTCTGGACTTGGCCCGCGGAAGTGGCGTTGAAGTAGTCGACGCCGGGATTGGACTGCGTGAGCGTGGTATAGATGGTCTCATTGAAGTGGACGTTGTCGCCGAGGAGGAAGTCGGAGCGGGAGAGCGAGGCGTCGTGTTCGATAGTTCCGTGTCTACGAAGGAGATACATCAGAAGAGAGGACAGGCGGTGTTGTAGGTGAATACCTACAGTTTGAGATCATCGAGCGTGAAGCTGTCAGGCGCGGTCGTGGTGAGAAGCCCAACCTTGGCGGCAAGGATGAGGACAGGCGGGTCGATATTGAAACCTTCTGCTGTGGGCGTAAGACGATTTTACTAGGCGATCAGCGTATCCTGACCTAGCCCAGCATCGAGTATCATCTTGATGGTGATATTCTTGCCATCTCGCGGCAGGAAACCATGATTTGCAAGGCTACAGAAACGCCGTCAGTTGACGATGTAAAACAGAGCTGGACGACGTACGTATTCAGGCCCGGACATGGGCCACGCAAATCAGAGCCTCTGGGTGCTTGCCATCCATGTAGTTTCAAGTCAACAGTGGCATGTACTGCAGAGAAAAGGGCTGCTACAAAGGTAAGGCTGAGAAACATTGCAAGCTTAAGCTACAGTTGCAACCAGCTCACCTTCTTATACCCACAGCGACACCAGGAAAATTTGTTCTCGTGCTGAAAGAAATTTTTGGGGCGCTACGAACCTCCGACGGAGATGGGTAATCATCCGACGGCGCAAATCCTAACATTACAGCACGCAAGTGAGAATCCAAGCCAGGATGTAGAAACTGGTCTCACGAAATTACATCGCCGCCGGTCTTGATTGGCTGGGCTGTGTGCATCCACTGAAAATGCTATGCATTTGACGTAAAGAAAAACGCATGGATACTCGCCAAGAGCAACGCAGAAGCGAGAGCAGGCGATGAAAGAACCCTATCCTCCGATGATTTTTGATTTTTGACTTGTCACCATTATCGGTAGTTCGGATGTACTTCCTTGTTATGAGCATCCCTGAGTCGTCCCGCAGTCGCTTTCCATGTAGGACGTCCATCTTCTATAGAGTCCGAGGGCCACAAAATGGCGGCTTTCGTTCAAGCTTCTTCACCCACTGGATACATGTTCTGGGTCAGTACCAAGCCGAGTAATGGATCGAGGAGGTCCGAGCCCAAGACGTGGAAAAGCGGGAACAAGATATAGGTCACCCGAACTCGGACGACACAGAGGATAGTACGTATACAGGTATGCTTCATGACATCTGATTGATTCCACAACCCATTGGTGACTTTGAATGCTGTCGCCTCCGCGCTTGCGAGCGGCAAGTCGCTGGTAACAATCTGCGAACATCGAAACCATCTAAAGGAGTGACTTGAAGACGTGGCTAAAACAAGTTACCTATTCATCCAAGCCTATTGAGCGATGATCGGCCCGACACTGTGCAGTAAAGGCAGGATATCAATAGAGCTAGTTCGTTATGAATGCCATGGATGGGATCCCTGGACAAGGAAAGGTGAGCTACGATGGATGAAATAGATATGTTCCGGACGGAAGCGGTAGTATAGTAAACAGTGGAGTCCAAGGCGATATCGTCTTTACAGTCATATACGTTCATTTGATGATAGATAAGGGTCGCAGCGTGGATTGTTCTCCGGCAAACCCGGTTGCTTTCATCGTTGGAGAGTCAGTCTTACTTGCATGGGTGATCGGAAGAAAAGTTCCTGGAGGGAAAGGGAGCGCGTAGAACACATCGTGTTCTTGTCCATCCGCTGCCACTGCATCAACGTACATGGGAATGATTGTCGGTAAGGTGGTCTGGCTATATGCTATATGTACGTGGATGAGAAAAAGGTATGAAACGAGTCCATGGCACGTACCTCAGCTGGGCTGAGTCACGTTTACATTTACCGGTCTCGCTTGTGTGTCTGCGTCCACTCTCACAAATTAGTCTCTCCTCCGAAGAGATGTAAAGGATCGCGGTCTATCGTAAGCGAGACGTTACAACCTGAAGCGAGTTAGAAAAACATGAAAACGTGACGTGGAGCTGCTCCTACTGGATCCCTGCCCAGCGCAACTAGCGTTGACTCGAAGAGCTCTCGAGAGATGGTAGGTTTTTTTTGTTCATCTTATTAATAAAGTACTCCAGCCAACGGGCGTCGTAAGTAAAATTGATGAAACCATGCTTGCCTATTCTAAATTCTGATAGTTTGATGGCCATTTCGGCATTCTGGCAAACTTCCCCACGGGCTGTCATAAGCTGATGGCCGTTGTCCGGCATGCTACCAACCAACGGCCAAATTCCCGATCCTTCCCGGCATCAAAATGATGACAGCTGAGCTTCATGGATTACAATCGGCACTCGGGAGTCGGGAACACCGAAAGGGCCAGGAGGATACGGCCGATGGCTCTGAGGAACATCGACTGGGGAGCCCAGAGCCTGTACCCCGGTTGTACAGGGATAGCACGATTTCAGTGGACTATGTCACGACTCACCGGCACCGTTCAACGTTCATACGTTCAACACTGAAGCTTCGAAGCTTGAAGTTTGAAGTACCAGTGATACTTCTTACACCATCGTTAGTATCCCTCTCTATGATTATTCTATTGCTGACGTGATATCCGGCTGCTTCAGCTATTGGTGTTTCCAACACACTGACTGTAGGGCCGAATTGACAGACGCTCTGACTATCTCTGCTGAGGCTACGGATACCGATTTGAATCATTAGGGCTCAGGTGCGTATGCTTGGACTATTCATTAGCTTTGTCATATTCTACAGCGCAGTGAAGCAGTAAATCTTGCACCGCTAAGGCTGTTTCTTTTTAGGCCTGGTGTTAACAGTTGGCTGACTAGTGCCTCGTCTTACACCAGCACCAAGGCCTGTAATATCCAAGCGACAAAAGGAGCAAGATATTTACTCTGGTCGATGTCCCTGAGAAAGAAACAACCGGACGGCGGAGTCCGTACTACACAAATAAGTGCTACGATACCGAACACTCGCAGAAAACATCCGCTATCTCGCGATCAGCTTCGACTGCAATGAAAGGTTTGTTCTCGTCATCAGCGTGCCGCGTGCAGTCAACACTGTGAGAATGGTACCGATTTTTCCTAGCCAGCTATTTGTACTGTACGCCACGGCCATTTCTACGGCGTACCATGTGTGTAATATGTGCAGGGCCTACTTGAATTAGAAGCAAATGTGGAAAGATGCAGTTGAGAAACAGAAGATCATTGGTATACCGAAAATTTGAATCACAGTCGCTGCTGCTCTAGACTGACCACTGGCATTGCATCATGAGTTGATCCTTAAAACACAATTGATGAATCGTTCCACGGAGAATCAGGGTTTTTACCTCGAAATCCGGGAAGTTGTAGCATAGCCGCACATCTCTGATTTGCCGTTCTGAACTTTGAGCAATCTTTGAGTTGTCTTTCACTATTACTTAGTCTCGGCGATTACTATTGAGTACGTCGTATCGTCGGTATTAGGTAAGTTCCAACGTCCCGTGCTCCCGATCCCACGTGACCGTCCCCGATTTGGTTCCACTCGTACGATGATGGCGCTCACCCTTCATAGTAAGAGGTCTCCGCGTTGGGCTCTCGGCACTAGTGATCTCTGTGACAGCAAAACTCTCATGTGATGTGCCGCTCTTCTGATATATCTCCAAATCAAGTTGTTTGTACCTATCATTGACCTATCAGCTCCAATGCATGTTTTGTCTGGGGTAGCTCTGCGGATGCAAACTTCATCAGCCCTCTAACTGGTCATGGTAGAGGCTTCCAAAGCTAACCCACCAGGTCTGGCCCTCATCCGAAATCGGTACCAGTGAGCTGTCCGAAAGTCAGTCCTGTATTCCTCGAGCATGTCCTTCGTCTTCGGCCTTGTTCTTCGATCCAGATTTCTGTCTGAATAAACCAGTACGTTCACCCCGAACTCAATTGCTTTCTCTGAACTCAATCGTTTTCTCTGCGTTCGGTGTTCTCCGGGTTGTTCATCAAGCGTTGATTAACCCATTAGCGAGGCGATGAGCTGGACGGCTCCTAATAGGTGCGAAGGACATCATCATATGGGTAAGTGGAAACGCGGCTGCGGCTGATGCTTCTTTGATCATGGCATCATGATCACAGGAAGCCAGAGCAACCTTGCGGTCGATTACAATGCACTCAATGCTTTGAAACGGCGAATATCTAACTCGCAGAAGTTGCTGAAAATGAGGCACTTTCTTAATGCTGAGGGAACGTTTTATTCGGACCACCTGTGCCACCATCTCACAGAAGGCAGGGCACTCTGTATCTATATCTTTTACCGACCCATTTGCTCGTCAACACATATCAGCGCATCTTCTGTATTCAGTGGTCGAGCCCGCACCGGGCTGACTTCCGACGATTTCGTTCACAGGCTCCTGCATCCAGCCTCCCATCTCATGATGATCAAGTTAAATTCAATACCTGAAAGAGCACCTTGTGTTTCGCTTAAATAGCAGAATTCATTCACGAAATCTGCGTGTTCTATAAGCCCAGTATTGTGGTTGTTTCTCTCGTCCCCAATGTCCATGGGAAATATCTCACTCGACAATACGCTCGGTGCATTTTTTATTGGTGCTACATTGGCAAACATGTAAGCTTCGATTCTTCTTTTGCCTCTGAATTCATGAGCTATATCTCGGGCCCGGACAGTCTGTTTGGTATAACCTGTCTGCAATCTGCATTGTACTACAAAAGTTATCCGAATGACGGGTGGTTCTATAAGACCTCAGTGCGTGATCTCAGCATTTAGCTCGAAAGACGCGATACTGATGCTGCTGTCGATGGCGAGCAGGTGGGGATTATCTGGTAGGTTGCCCTGACGAGTCGAAGTTTATAATTGAATTATCTGAAAAATACATAGGATCCTGGATACATTCGACGTTGCAGTTACCACCCACACTTTGTATTTCTATGCTATCAAGAACTTTGGAAATATCCAAGTTTTTACTCAACATAACATCGTGTGGTATGTCCTAGTCGGTGACTTGATAGTTTCCACTCTTCGCTGACTTTACATTTTGCTTAGGAGCTTCAAGGTTTGTGTTGTGTCTACTCGATGCGGACATGGTATTTTAATACCACGTCCAACAATAGCTGCATATCTTGATTTGTGTATGTACCCAACCCTTCGGATCTCTTTATTGCAAGGGTCATCCTGAATCCTCACTCAGGTTCTGGTCCGATACTCGTTCAAGCGTGAGGGTCCATACTTTACTCCTTCACGGCCGGCTTTAAATGTGTTCTGCGCAGGATGTATGCTCTACGCGTATGGAAACGTGCGCTTTCGTTCCTTTATTACCTAGTTCCGCCCTAAACCGTACGAGTTGGTCAAAAACTTCATCAAGGCATACCGTGGTTGATTGTATGTGGATTACGTCTTACTGGATCTCTTTATATGAATTCCTTCTTTGTTATTGAAGGTTCTCGTCACTTCTAGCAACGCCGGTGAAGAAAAGCCTTCCCAGAGTCTAGTAAACGCTTACTGACAACTACAACTCTCTACTAGCTTGTGGGATATGTAAGTTTCTACTATCATTTGGCATAACATAACATTGATCATTCATTCTGTAGACCTTATTAAGGATGTGTACGTACTAGGAACTCAGCCTTTTCCGCGCTACTCATCACTAATGATATATTCGGCGTAGTTATTGGTCTCCAGCTTCTCCGACACCTCGTCTATCAAAGTGCGCTTTCAATACCAATAGCATTTCAAACCCATTGTACTAATCCAATGTAGAGCGCTCTCATCTCCATGTTTGTATCAAGCGTGGCAGCTGAGTTCGTAGTAGCTGTCGCCATGTGCTACTGTCTGGAGAGATCACGTCAGTCTTTCCCAAGTTAGTAACCCATTCATTTTCGGCTCGTGAACGATCGTTCAATGATCAAATAGCACTATTGCGGCACTTATCACGATGATGCGGATGGTTTTGATGACAGGGTTCGTTACGAGGCGAGTAAAATTACTTCGTAGTTTCCTTGCAATCATTTAATGCTAGCACATGTAGCTTCTACTCGATAGTCATTCTTGTTACGGTATGCAGAACGATTTCTGAGCAAGCCCGCTGCTCAATTCGAGAAAAATCTGTGCTAATGGCCCATGCCATAGTTTCTCCTCTGGCCAGATACTCTCATCTTCCTCGGTTTTGATTGCTTAGCTCCCAAACGTCAGTCATCATACATTGGATGCATCGTGTTGACTTTAATCTTCACTTATAGTGTTCATCAACTCCTTATTAGCTTTGTACGTGCTAAGTTCGCGACCTTCATTGACATTCATTCAAGATCACAGGCTCAATGCGTGAGGGAATTTTCGAAACACCAAGAATTCCTTCCGCCTACCAACAATCGATTCTACTGGATTGACGTCTGAAAGTATGCGCGGCCACCCTGCGAAGGACAAGGTATATTTCCGTAATCAGATTTCCGTTCTATATAATTGATACAAGGGGCTTTCAGAAGGCCATTGTTGTATCGATGGAGATTGAGTCAGAAACTGTTTGACTTCCACTTACGTTCTCAATGTATTCGACATGCCAGTTCTTTCCATGTATCCAGAGCATCCGAGTCATAATTAGACTCACCTTTAGACCGCCGTGTCCGTTTGGTACTTCGATTTGAATGATGCATCGTCTATCTACGACAGACATTGCTACGCTCTCGACGACCTTCAAGAACAAACTCGGCGTCCATATGTGCAAGGACACCATTTTTGCTCCTACCGTACATCAAGGTTACGGCGTTCACATTCTCAGCCCCTCATGAGCGAAACAGCCATTGAAACGAACGGGAAATCAACGCCATTTTAAAGAAAGGGTAGACATTTGTAGTTCCACAAAATACACGTGAGGGTAATAAAATCATTCTATCTGCCCAGGCCAAGCATATTTTTTGCATAGAGTACAGTAAGGATCCCCAAATGGCATAAGCACAAAAATGAGACAATATCCGTAATAACAGTATGATCATGATAGATTGCTAATAAAGTAGTACTGCTGAAGAACAATACTCAGAGCGCCGCAACAAAAACTCACGAAAAGAAAACATACCTCAAGAGCTTATTTTATCGAGAAGGAGGCATATATCGCCTCTCCTTTCTGAGATCCCCGGCATATCCGGCATTTCTTGGAGGATAGCTCTGCCTAACCGGCCTGTCATACGTCGCAGGGCAATCTCTTGAATACTCAGGAGGAGAACTCCCCACCGTATTCGCAGAAGTCGGCGGCGCGCGCGACGAGTCATAATAACCACTCCCTGCGCTAGTAGGAGGCGGCTAAGCTGGCGACACCAGTCTCTCGTACGACGCACGCCCACTGTAGTAATCGTAGTCCTCCCTCGTGCGCTTGGGGGGCCTCAAGTCATCCGCAGGAGGTGCCCCCGCCAACCGGTTCCTCAGCGGACTCGGACTACGCGGACGTCTAGTACCAGTATACCCCGGACTGGGGGTCGTCACGGTCCCAGTGAACCGTGCATCCCTAGCTGGAAGAGGAGAAGGATACGTCCGCTTTCTATCATCCCTGCAGCCACTGGAGTAGTAGTCTAACCTTGTGCTCAGAGGTCTAGCTGGATCGTATGACGATCGCGCCGGGGAAGGCACCCTAGGAGGAGGAGCAGGAGGATAAATCGTCGTCCTTCATTCACGCTCTTCTCGTGTTTCCCATGCACTCGCCGTGGTGGTTCGAGGTGCGTCGTATCGGTCTCGATCAGCGCCTCTGTTGTTGTACTTCCAATAGTCGTCATCCCAATCGCGGCCCCGACCTTCATAGGGAGCCTGAGGGTAAGAAGAGGGCCAGTCTGGTCTTTCTGCTGGGGGCGGAGGTGGCACATCCCTCCAGTCCCTTTCGTCGTAGGCTTCCCTAGGGAGCAGATCTGGCACAAACTGTCGCCTCAAGCGGTAGGAGATCAGCAGCAGAAGGTGGGGAGAATCTTCTAGGGCCAGAGTATCCTTCCACTCTGTCTTCACAAGAATTATAGATATCGATTGCCATTATTGAATCAATATGTTTACGGGCAAGAAATAAGATCACTGTTAGGACCGGGTCGAATAATAGGACATCCGCCGTTATCAACCTACTTCGAAGCCTTTACAATAATAGCCGCAATCGGAGAGGGTGTCAGGCCTGTGATCACCGTCGAAGGCTTAGTCCACCCTTCCTCAATAGGCATACGCTCCTCGCGGAAAAATACACTCACAAACCTATTAGTATAACATAGATCAAACAACATCCGCGGTAGTGAGCTGGTGATGAGACGTACTTTTTCGGCGCAACACCCGTCATCGGGTCACCCATGACACTCAGATAGAGCGCAGACTCCCCAGTGCGTATGGTGCGCTCCTTGATGGTGTTGGTGATACGAGGGTTGGCGATGGCATCGTCAGCGAGCCGTTTCTTCTGTACTTGCCCCGCGGAGGTGGCGTTGAAGTAGTCGACACCGGGATTGGACTGCGTGAGCGTTATATAGACGGTCGCGTTGAAGTGGAGGTTGTCGCCAAGGTTGTAGTCGGAGCGGGAGAGCGAGGCATCGTGTTCGATAATGCCGTGTCTAAAGGGCATACATCAGAAGACAGGACAGATGGTGTTGTATGGAGGTGCCTACAGTTTGAGATCATCGAGCGTGAAGCTATCACTGAGAGGCGTCTTCGTGGAGAGAAGGAAATACTCGACGACAGGGAAGAGGACCGATCGATCGATATTAAAACCGTCTGCTGTGGGCGTAAGACACTTTTACCAAGCGATCAGGGCTTCCTGACCTAGCGCAGCGTCGAGTACCATATTGACGATGATATTCCTGCCATTTCGTGGAAGGAAACCGTGGTTCGCAAGGCTACAGAAACCTTGTCAGTAGATGTCGGAAGAACAGAGCTCGACGACGCACGTATTTAGACTGGACATGGACTGCGTAAATCAGAAGCTCCAGGCGCTTGCCATTGATGTAAATTCATGTCAACAACGGCATGTACGGCAGAGAAAAAGGCTGCTACAAAAGTAAGGCTGAGATACATTGCAAGCTTAAGCCACAGTTGCAACCAGCTCACCTTATACCACAACCAGTTACCAGAAAGGAGCACTCTCGTGCCGAAAGAATTTTGTGCGGCGCTAATAACCAACGGAGACGAGATATCCGACGGCGCAAGTCCTAAAATTACAGCACAAAGTGAGAATCTAAGCCAGAATCTAGAGAGCGATCTCACGAGATTACATCTCACGATTCTGGTTGACTGGGCTGTGTGTATCCACCAAAAATGCCGTGCATTGATTATAAAGAAAGTGTGTCTCGTCGGGAGAAACGCAGAAATGAACGGTTAGCAGGGCAGGCGATGAGAGAACCCGCCATAGATGATCTGGGTCGGTACCAAGCCGAGCAATGGAGGTCTTAGCCTAAGTTGTGAAACAGTAAGAAGGGCGCTCTCGACACGGCTATCACATTGAGTGTCTGCGTCAGACTAAGACGGCACGGAGGAAGGTGTACATACTTTGAGGGCCAGCATGGTTTCATGGTATCTAATTGATTCCACGGACCATCGGTGAGTTTGAGCACTATCGCCTCCGGGCTCGCGAGCGGTAAATCGGCATACAGCTGGTCCAAGTCTGTGGACATCGGGATATTACCGGAAACCGTCAAGTGAAGACGAGGCTAAGAAAGGTTACAAGCATATTGAGCGATAATCGCCGTCTTCATGGCCTAATAGTATCTCGATCACCCGCCACTGGGCAGTAAAGGCAGGGTATCAAGAGAGCTAATGTGTTTCAAGTACCGAGGACGAGATACCTGGACAAAGAGAGGTGAGACATGATGGATGAAATAGATACATTCCGGACGCACAGAAGGCGATATTGTCTTTACAACCATATAGGTTCATTTGATGATAGACAAGGAACGCAGTGTGGATTATGCTCCATTGAATCTGGCTCTGGTTGCTTTCATCGTTTGAAAGGTAGCCTTACTTGCATGGGTGATCGGAAGAAAAATGCCTGGAGGGAAGGGAATATATACATAATTGTCGATAAAGCTAATGCGGTCTAGCTATATGAATGAGAAACAGTCTATGAAACGAATATTGCACGTACCTCAGTTGAGCTGAGATCCCTAAGTCACGTTCACATTCTTCGGACTCGCTTGTATGTCTGCGTCCGCTCTCGCAAATTAGTTTCTGCTCCGAAGCGATGCAAGGGGTCGCTGTCTATCGTGATCAAGAGGACACAGCCCATGACCTGCGGAAGCAAGTCAGAAAGACATGAAAACTCAACGAAGAGCTGCTCTTACGTGGCTCCCCGCCTGGCGCGACTAGAGTGGTTAGCTGCATTCTGAGCGTGGACAGTTCGTATATTGGGGGCGGACGGCGAGAGGTAGGCTGATGCTTGTTACGACAACCGCTAGCATGCGTCCTGTAGCCAAAAAGTCGGGCCCGCAGTGGCAAAGATGATGGGTAGTGAGGGTTGGGTTTCGTAGTGCAGGACCTGCATTGCATGGTCTTTGCGGAAAACCAAGACGACATTGCATATTGAACTTCTAATCGTAAAGATGAGTTAATTTCCTTACTCTTTTAGGTGAAAGAAAAGAACGGGGAAAACGGGATGAAAAGGGCGTCCCAGTGTTCAGAAGAAAACAAACCACTTTTCATTGGGAGGAAAGAAACTGTTTTCGCTACGCGAAAGGAGCACCAAGAAGGTCAAGTTTTTCATTGCGTTTTCCGTATCCTGTTTTTGGCATTTTGCTGCGTACATAAGGAACGACATGTTGAGAATACCTTTTTCTGTTCTGAAAATGAACCGGCCCAAGCAGTGCTGTGTCCTTGAGTCCGGCATGCCGGAAGGCACTGTGCCGTGTAATGATGAGACAAGATGAAGAAGGCAGATTTTCTGCGAGCTAGAGTCCTTTTTATCCGGTGCTGTCGGGTACAGAGAATAGCATTGCCATGGTACTAATATACAGTTCACTGTGGAACAAAATGCGCCTTGTCCCTCGTCCTTTCCATGGCTGGACCGCAAAATATTAATCACCAGGTAAGCAGGAAAGGTTAGGCAACGCACGATTATAATGCAACAATTTTTCTATCAAGTCCACATGCGTCAACACCATCCGGCGACAGCAGTATCGTTTTAGTTGGAGCTCGTCGAGGGCCTCGCTGCAAAGCAGTTCATCATCAGTAGGCGTTCTTGGAAGTGAAGAGAAAAAGTCCAGACCCTTCGCTTTTGTCGTTGGACAAGAGCTTCAAGTAGTCATTCCACTTGTCGCCGATGACTTTGCCGCAGGAGAAACAACGAACAGGTATAATCTATGGCCTTGAAATGAGCATGGTTGTCGAAGTAAACGCAATGAAAATTTGCCATTGGATTGAAGGGTGGGATGATGGTGGTATGGAAGAAAGCCGTAAAACGTGACTCGGTTTCGTTCTCACCATCATCATCTACACTCAAGACTGTGCACCTTGTTGAATCTCTCTCTATGGACGTCCCATTCAGTATTCAAATGTTTTGACCTCAAGGCTATTCTAACGAGCCAATTTGTACGACCTAGCGCCGAACTGAGTGCAATAAATAAGGCCGTAGCCTTTTTTGCCACCCTCGAGTTGCCGCCATCCTTTGCTCCGTTCTCTCTTCTCCATAGCCGTAGTCTGCGAAATTTTGTTATCAAGGAGCTGCCGGAACAGGCCTGTGCGGCTGGTCCCACCCGGCTCTGCTGAGGCGATGGACAGTACCTTCAATGAGACGTATTTTGCGCTGCGAAACCGACGGTGTTGACGGAGGCAAATTCCCGGTACGTAGCTGTGAATTACCTACTAGTGAAAGGGTCTTGATATCCCATTCAGGCTAGGACCATTGTCCACGAAGCGATACGCAAGGGCAACGCCGTAAGGAACGACGAGGAAACGTCGCCAAGAGTAATATGTCGGAAAGCATACAATTCCGAGGCCTCGGTCCTCTATATTGAAATTCTCGACGTAGTATTGAAGGTCTCTTTGATTTTGTAAAGCCATTTATGCATCATCTATCACCGGAATACGTGCTAACCATTTTTTCACATCAGACTGTCTTCTCCTCCGCGGTTTCACTACGTTCCTTATTCATACCTCCGGGCTGACTATACCACAAGCCACAGCATCTTTGCTCATCGAGTTGGTCGACTTCCGAGGTCTCTGAGCAACGTCCCAGCTTCTTCCCTCCACCTGACCCACTATCGTTGTCCCATTGAACGTTGAGCCTAATCATCCAATGACTGCAACTCTATATCTCCTCCATCTATGACAGTTCCCATCGCGACATCAGAGATGTGGGTCAGGTCAAATGGCAGGTCCTTGTGATCATCGAACTACCCCATGCTCCTCTCCGCATATCTTTGTTCGCGGGATTTGCGATATTCCTGTTTTCGCCATGTACAGACGTTCCATGTGGTCGCAGAGGACCTTAAAGTATCTGTTTGCGTCATCCTTCGTCTTTTCATCTCCGCGATTGTCCGTGCGAGATGCACTTGATGTTCGACTTCTGTGGCAGGTACCTATGCGGGTATTCCCGCAGCAGATCTACTGAGTCGTCCAATCTCCGTCTCTTAATGAGATAATCAGATAGAACACCTTCTTTCTTGGAAGCTGCTTCAGGTGGAGATGTGGATTCCTGGATCAACTTGGGAGTTTTTATGGGAACAGTTTATAGTTGGTGTTCTGCGTGTGGGTTGCGCATCACCATGTTCGGGTAAGTGGGCTCTATTCCAGCCCCGAGATGAAACGGATCTGCAGTCTTCAGGTCTTGCGACTATAAGTAGTGCAATACCAGCAGTTTCCACGGACGCCGTTGGCTTCCGCGCTCTCTTTCACGTTTATGAGTCCTTTGTTCCATATTGATAAAGCAATGCATCGTTATAATCTATTGATACTACATTAGTAAGCGCGCGTCTCATTCCCTTGTGACGCATACGCTGATGAACGATTTAGAGCCGGCTTGCGCGTGTTGCCTTGATCTTATACTAGCCTCTCGGTGGTTCTCATCCGTTCGGTTCCGGTGCCGATTCAATCCGTGGACTTCTTTGCCATACACATACTACTTCACCCGTTGATTATCGAATGAACTATAAAGGCGAATGGGGGATACAATTGTGACCTAGACCATGAGGTGGTGGTACGTATATCTTCCAGACCAACCGAATGACGTGGTCCCGATAAACGCAATACACATCTGCAGCGTAACACGGTATGAATCTGATCGGCTGGTTCGGTTGCGCTCATTTATGATTTTCATGTATCGCCACACTGGGTATATAATGCGAACTTTTGTTGCCCCTTCACGGTCTCGACCCATGCTACCTCCCGGAAGTGGTCGGTTATACGGATGAAATCATTGCTAGTTGCCAATCTATATACGATTGAATGTTAGCCTGGGTATCATGCTGTGGCTTTGATTTTAAATTCTACCGTCGCTTCTGTCCTGGTCCCGGAATGCTTGCTAGCGGGAGGAGAGAATATATACGCAGCAAAGGTCCAGAATAAAGGCTGTTGGTTGGGACGATTCTAGGTCGTAAAGATTCAGTTACTGATGGAAAATGAGCGATTTTTCTTTTCCTGGGATACTTATTTACATAAACTCTATACGGCGAGTATAAAGGCGAGGACTGCACAGGTAGTATCGTCAAACAAATTCAGCGTCAACTGAACTCTTACCATCAATGCCCTTCTTCACTCTGCGTTCATCCTCTGCGATTAGGCCTTCCGTGATATCGGAAGCCGGCAAATCTGTTGCCCGCAATACTCGTCACAACGAACCTCAGTGCTGCCACTGTGGCTGGCGAGGCGCTCATGCGCCCCAATGCCCATTCAAGTAGTGCATCCACTCCCCAGATCCGTATGTCTGCTACTTTCCTATTGTCGCAGTCACTTACATCTCGCTGAGCAGGGTTTCCTTCCTTCACACCAAACCCAGTCCAGACCTTTTCTTCCACACCATACTTTACAGATCCATTCTTACCCATTCCTCGACTCGAGACGTGTCGTATTGAATTTAGTTACTTTACATTTTGATCAGAGTAGCAGCCGACTAAACAACAGCAATAAAATAAGTGCCAGAAGCTGGATCCAATCGTCGATAGAATAAAATAAGCCTTTCCACGTACGATTCTCGAATGTCCCAGAGTCGTCCAAAAGCTAAAATGCCGCCAGAGACCTATAACCGGATTTTTCGTTGAACTTGATCCAGCGATTTGCAGTGTATACGGCAGAGTTCCAGTCTTTCGCCGCATTACTTACTCCATGAGTAGTCGTGCTAATATGCGAATATCCTTGATCGACCATGGTAAAAGGACACATGCAAAGCACACACCTGAGGATGGAACAGAGCGCGAATAAATCCTCCTTGCCAGCGCTGATTGGTATTGCACTATCGATATCATTACATCCAGGTTCGTCTAATCACAAGAGAACAATCTAATCTTCTCCTTAGTGCCTTGAGAAGCAGATGAATAACGAGAGAAAGAAGGCTGAGATATGACGGACCTGGAAGTGCGGCAATTGCCATGATGACATGCTGAGAAAAAAGAGACAAGTAGAGGGAAATCCACCATGTTTGAGAAAATCAGAAGTCGCGGTGTTTTTATGAAACGAGGGATCAGAAATAGATTAGTGGGAATAAATTGATGGAGAATCAACTGAGATGCTGAAGCGCCTTTTATACCTGATGCAGCCCGGACATTATCCGAGGCAGGACCGCCGCATAAAGCAGAGAATGTCACCAAGGGCAGTGGAGGCTCGGCCTCAATATAATCGTCAGGGCAACTCGCACGGTAGTACTTCAAAGAGCATTAGCAGAACAACAGAATAAGAGTGCATTCCTTGACACGCGATGATGTGGGACTCGGACTCCGAGGATACTTCATAAGATCGACATGGTTCGTGATTACCCCGATCAGGAATCAAAGATTGGTAGTTCGTGACGCGAAAACAAGGGAAACCATAGTGAAGGCCAGGTTCGAGTAGACCGTGAGTCGTGAGACGAACCTTTCTGCCTTTACCTGGTTTCTCGAGGAAAACCAGAAGCAGATACGGCCTGTATCATGCACACCCAGATGGAAGAGTTCGGAACCCGAGTCGGACGAAACGTAGAACCACGAAAAATTAGCTATAGCATCAAGACACTAAATGTTGGCGTCCTCGAGGACCGACCGTCTACCGCTGTAGCGAGCGAGTGGCAGCAATAACGTGCTGAATGAGAAACTAAGCGTCTTGCAAGTTGTGTATATCACTAGTGCTGCCGATGGGTCAGCTCCTTCGGGTACGTTTTTGAGAAGGCTTTCCGAAGCATAATAACATCGCCTAGTCCTACGGTACTTTTTCAGTGAAAAGGTTGAACAAACACGCAGCATGCCGCCAGAGTCATGGGCCATGCTTATAAAATGGTGCTCGCATGGACGTCAACACCGAGAGTTGAGTTTACGTAGCTGGCGGCTCAATCGTTCAAGTTCTTAGTTGGCGACCATGTGTGGCTGGCAATCTTCCCCCATGGCTACGACGATGATACCACTTTGACTTGGCTTTGACTGCCCGGAATCAAAGAAAAACAAGCCTCGGTACTGCCTCCTTGAACTCCGGACGTCAATATTTTTTTCGTGCGTGGGTGGCTCCAACTTCATCGAGCTCCTGATTCCTGTGGTCTGTGCCGACCTTGATTTCAGTACCGACATTACCATCGCACTCGAAACGGGGCTCTCCGCCCTCCGAGCTGGAGCTAAAGCTAGCGCCAGAGCAAGAGCTGGAAGCTAATGTACGTCGAAAGGTAGAGAGTTTGCATAGGGACGTGGAAGCGATACGTGCACAGAAGGCTCTGCCGGAGTACGAAATGACACGATCACACTGATTCTTCGAAGGGAGCACAATAAATCCGAGCTACCATGTTAGAGTAGAGTGACAGAATGTGTTTAGCAAGTTTCAAAATCGATACCAAAGAACACTGCAAATTTGTCCACAGACAACCATAAGTACGGAAGGGACTAAATCGTTAGTTTGTAAAGAATCGAACGATATCCATACCAGTCTTCTTCATGAGATTCGACATCGTCCCATACGACTTCTCAGATCGTCGCGAATATGCATCCTGGAGGATATCCCGCAGTAACTCAAATTCGTTGAGTACCAGCATATCCTCAGTCGGCTCCTCTCGGACGACCATGGTCAGCGTATCCCGAGAGACCGCATACATCTTCTGGGACCGGATAGGAGGATCATTCTTCATCAAATTCAACCGGACGCTCTCCTGCGTTCTCGCAAGGTATTCCTTACGAGCGTCATCAAGAATCTTGGCAGGATCAGCCTTGGCCCCAGCGGCCCGCCTTTTCATCTTGATGATATTCTCGATGTGGATGTCAGATTTGGAGCGAACGATATAGGTTGGGATGTTGTATCGTTCGCAATTCTTCAAGATAGCAATGTCAGTGGCAGTGAAGCGGTCGCCGAAGAGAACAATGACGGCGTCAAAAATGTAGAGACCTTGGTCATTGAAGTAGGTCCAATCAGAACAAGAGAGAGTGCCCGAGCCCGGGACGTCGAACCAGATGAAAGGGTTGGCGGGATTAGGATCAGGGTAAGGAGTAACGACCGAGGTGGTTTCAACGATATCGGTCATAGCGGCGCCCTCGTCACCGTCCCATATCCCTCGAAAGGCGTTGATGAGAGACGACTTGCCCGTTCCCGAAATTCCAGCGATGGCAAGATGGAACTTGCCCTCCTTATAAAAGCGACGTTTGGTTGCCTCGTACTTCTCCTTGGAAGGCCATTCAACTGGATGAATACCAATCTTCCACTTGGCCTCCATGGCCTTCTGCTCATCCAAGACCTTCTTCATCTCCGCCTCCTTCTTTCTCACCTGCTCTTGCAACTCGTTAGCAGCCTCAGCAGCCCTCTGAGCTGCCTCACGCTCTCTTCTGACAATCTCCATCTGCTCCTGCTTCTCCCTCTCCAAATGCTCTGCGTTTTGAGCCGCCCTTTGAGCCTCCTCCTGTTGGATTCTGATTCTCTCGGCCTGGGCCTGCCTTTCTCTTTCCAACCGTTCGGCGAGTTGGGCAGCTCTCTGCGCTGCATCTCGTTCTCTCCTGAGACTTTCGGCATGTTCCTGCTTCTCTCGTTCCATTTGCTCAGCGCGCCGTTGAGTTTCCGCTCTCTCTTCCTCCTCCCTTCTGCGCTGGTTCTCGAGCTGCTCGGCGAGTTCAGCGGCTCTCTGTTCCATTTGCTCAGCGCGTCGTTGAGCTTCTGCTCTTTCTTCCTCCCCCTTTCTGCGCTGGTTCTCGAGCTGCTCGGCGAGTTCTGCGGCTCTCTGTGCTGCCTCTCGCTCTCTCCTGAGACTTTCAGCATGCTCCTGCCTCTCTCGTTCCATTTGCTCAGCACGTCGTTGAGCTTCTGCTCTCTCCTCCTCCTCTCTTCTGTGCTGTTCTTCGATGGCCCTCATCGTGGGGTTTTCCTCGACTCTACTACCCCTTATGGCACTGAGAATGGCGGGTATTGCAACAGCAGCCACGCTTGCGATAATAGACACAGCGGCGCCCATTCTTTGATGATAGCTGCGACACTCGTTAGTGAGACAAGAAAGTACGTCTCTGATTGATGCACGTACCTTTCTGTGAACTGGACAGATGTTGCGCAAAGCTGCGAGAATTTTAATCCTTATAATCTACTACCAAGTGAGTATGGGTTTCGTGTTAGCTTGTCCTGAGTACTTACAACGAAACTTGAAAATCGAAAATTCAGGTGACAACCGAGTAGACAGTGAAGCAAGTGGGGAACCGACGAAAACCCACCATCTTGTGCGAAGGTCCCTTGTATAAACGTGTACCAAGAATTGCGTTACGACGGTTCCAATTCAGAACAGCTTCATCAAGATGCTTGTGACAGCATAGGCGCTATCTGATCCTTTTCTTCCACGCAAAAGCCAAAAATATATCGAATCACAGACACCCCACAGATCATAGAACACCTTGCTAGTCGTTATCAATCGAAACCTGTGCTAGAACCAGGAAAAAGATACGGAAAAAAGACATCGCCGTTGTACGGAGTGAGGGCGGTGAATTTCACGATTCTAGTGAGAAATCCATGAGGTCCTAGACGCCGAGAAGGGTGAAGGAACAGCAAACTTTAAGTTTCGTTGACACGGTACAGCGTTTTGTTGTATTGCAGAGCGGCGAAAGGGTGAAGCGCCATAAGAACCTGATGGATTCCATTGCAACGGAGTGATGGTGTGAAGGTGTGCTGTGAAGAATGGTCTAAGCACTTTGCAAATGCCATATGGCCTGAGATACATAAGCTTGTTACTAAGGGCAGAGTCACTGATTTCTTTACCTTGAGCGGTTAGATGCGATGTGCAATATGAAAGCTAAACTGAAAGGAAGGAGGAAGAGCCCGCGAGGTGAGAACGTTTGCATACATCCCTCCGATTTGGTGTTCTCGCATGATTAGGGATGTATTACTGCCTTGTCCTCCGAGTTGAATGCGTAACGGCATCGAGCGAAAGGTTCAAATCTATCGAATGACACGAGCACTCTATTGTAGACACAGATAAGAGTAGGCACGTTGAAAGAGTGACAGGGCGTGGTGGCTGCTATGCGACGTGTCATACAGAGAGCTACTTAGGATCTTAGCCAGAGACATCACTAGGTTTTGGTGGTGCTTGAGAAGAGAGTCGTAACGGATTCTGCCTAAAAAAGGAACAGGTATAATTCGATATGATGAAATCAATTCGAACTACGCACAAAATACATGAGTAATGAAACGGGAAAACGCCAGCTTAGAACATTAAAGATACCAAAGAACAACATTAAAACAGAATTGTCCACAAATGACCGTATCAAAGGGGAAATAGAGGGAATGCGACCTCATCAGTCGGTAAAGAAACGGAAGACATCCATGCCGGCCTTTTTCATCAGATCCGCCATCGAGCCGTACGACTTCTCAGATCGTCGTGCGTACGCATCCTGAAGGATGTCCTTCAACAGCTCAAACTCGTTCAGCACCAGGCTATCCTCGAGTGACTCCTCTCTGACAACCATTGTCAGTGTCTCTCGTGAGATGGCGTACATCTTCTGCGACCGTATAGGGGGATCGTTCTTCATCAAATTCAACCTGACGCTCTCCTGCGTCCGCGTAACGTACTCCTTACGAGCTTCCTCGAAAATCTTCACGAGATCAGCTCTTGGTCCAGCGCTCCGCCGTTTTTTGTTAATTAGGTCGTCGATGTGTACATCGGATTTAGAGCGGACGATATAGGCAGGGATCTTAAAACGATCGCAGTTCTGAAGGATTGCTATGTCGGTGGCGGTGAAACAATCGTTGAACAGGATGATAATGGCGTCGAAGATGTAAAGGCCTTGGTCATTAAAGTAGGTCCAATCAGGACACGAGATAGTGCCTGAGCCCGGGACATCGAACCAGATGAAAGGGTTGGCGGGATTAGGATCAGGGTAAGGTGTAACAACCGAGGTGGTTTCAACGATATCGGTCGGAGCCGCGTCCTCTTCATCATCCCATATACCTCGGAATGCGTTCACCAAGGACGACTTGCCACTTCCTGAACACCCGGCAATGGCAAGATGGAATTTGCCCTCCTGTGTAAAAAAGTCGCTTGTTCGCTTCGAATTGCTCGCGAGAAGGCCACTCAACCGGACGAATACCCTTCTTCCACTTGGCCTCTATCTCCTTCTGGTCTTCTAAAATCTTCCTCATCTCCGCGTCTTCTTCTTCACCTGCTCTTGCAACTCGTTAGCAGTCCGAGTGGCCTTCTGCGCTACTTCCCGCTCTCTTTTGGCATTGCTGGCATGCTCCTGCTTCTCTTTCTCCAGCTGCTCAGCGGCTTGCGCTGCTCTATCAGCTTCCTCCTGCTGGATTCTGAGTTTCTCTGCCTGTGCCTGCTTCTCTTGTTCGAGCTGCTCCGTACGTCGCTGAGCCTTGACTTTCTCGGCTTCTGCTCTCTTGAGCTGCTCATTGATGGCCGCCATCGTCGGGTTTTCCTTGACTTGACTGCTCCGGACTGCACCTAGGACGAGCGGGATGGCTGCTGCCGCAGCGGCTACCCGGGATAAAGTACTACCCATTCCTGATGAACCTAAGGATTGAAAGCATGAAGGTCAGAAATGAGTTTCAAGTTTTAGTTGCGTCGAGTACCTTGTATTAAGATGAGAAAAGTTACTTTGATGAAGACCTAAGCACAAAGGCGACAAAAACACAGAGATGAGATTTGGGAAAATGGAGTCAAAGAATGCAGAAGACGAGTCTTGGAACGGTGTGGTGATATTCGTAAGTTGTCAACGTGTATTGTTGCTGCGTCTGGGCGTATTGAATGGTTTTTACCTGTCACCCACTGGTGAAGATGTGCTGGTTCAGCTTTCGGTTTTCACAGAAGTGGAGATGCACGCGAAATCAGGACCTGAGCTGCAACTCGATCGGACACTCAGGCCCGCCCTCACAGGGGCCCTCGCGGTGATGGGGATTGGTTCCAGTTGCTCGCCATGAACTTTGAATGAGTATCGAAGCTGAATCACATATTGACAGTTGCATTGACTCTAGGGTTTCACTTTCTACAATATCAATCAGCCACGAGGTAGTGAAGGATTGCGAAGAAACTCACACGTCGTGGCAGAAGCAGTGCAGTGAAATTAGAGAGAAAGAGGCGGTATTTGAATAAAACTAATAGCTTCATATCAGTTTCACAAGATCACCCCAAACGGAGACACTGAACTAATTTTTAGTTCAATTTCTGCCATGTGAGATGAAGATCACGCTCGCAAGGTGGAGACTGTTCCCGCCTGGCCCTTTCCCATGCGGCGACGGCGGTTCTTAATAAAGATACCGAATGGAGACAGCGGTACGATGGTGAAACGGTGAGGTTGGCAAGCTGCGTGCACGAAACCTGGGGTGGCTGTTTTGCTGATCAGTAATGGCACCACTTTTCACATGGCAGTACAGGCTGAGCGCGGAGCAATTACTGCGTCGCAGAATTAAATAAGAAGCGTCGTTTGCTCAGGCTGAATACTGAAGCTTCATTAGTCGCGGTCCGACTCGGAGTGTATGGTGCGCGAATAGATATCGGGTGGTGCTGGATTAGGTATCAGTTTTCCATATAAAAAAGACGGGCATGACAAACATATTTGCACCTGAAGATTATATTGGTCTGATCTTTGTATCATCTTGTTCGAGGCTGGGCGGCTTGATCGTGACGGTGAGCTTGGAAGTCGACGCGGCTCGCCACTTTGTGGCGTGAGAATGTTCAAGTTCCCTTTTTCGACAAGCAGATTTCTATCTTTCTTGGTTTATTATTTCACGATACATATCGTCCCTACGGGCTGGTATTTGGGCCAATGCTCCTAATTAATGGCACTGCGCCCAGGGGTGTCTGACTTACCATTCAATATTTACCATGCATCAAATCCATCCTCAACTCATGCCCAACTTACACCACTGGCAGCGGAAAGCTCATTGTTTCCTTCACATATCGATTATCGGAGCAGCATCTTTACGGGCAAAAAGTAGTGAAGAAATCTCGAAGCCTGAGTTGACTTCGTTTTTCCAGTATACGTAGGCGATAAGGTTGCGTAGCAAATACGGTCATTGTATTTTCCAAGAACCAAGTGACAAAATGAAGGTGATGTAGATATTATCGGCAATGGAAGGATGCTTAGTAGCTTGCCAATGACAAGCGACGCTTCCAAGAAGACGCTCAACCACTGCAGTAACCGACGACTTCGGGCTCGCAGCTGTGAAGGCGTATAAGATGGCGAACGACAAAATAAAGAACATGAAGACTCACCTTCCTGCGCAGCCATCGTAGAGCGTGCAAGGGTGGCTGGTATCGCTACAATGCATCGCGGGTTAGCCTGGGGTAGGTACAGGAGTAGAGAGGCGTACTAGCACGAGTCGATGATGGTAGCGGTATCCTGGTAACCGAAGATGATAAAGACCCAGAGAAAATAAGTAATACAGATGGACGTACACCGTAGTTGGAGTTGATACCAGCAAGAGTTCCACCTATTTTGGCATATTTCAGTTCGTAAGAAACTAGATAGATGCAGGGAATCCATACCGTCCTCGGCGTAAACACCAGAGATGTATACATTACGAGAGCACTGGCTCTTGCACTAAAGGACAATTGTCAGCCAAGTCTCTTGGGGTGCTAACACGAGATGGCACTTACGTTTCCACAAGACCGGTAGAGCTAGTAAATAAGAATGTCAGTTTAACCGGCATGCGGCTTGAATATGGTAAGCTTCAATCACCTTTCCGTAGTCTACGAGACGAGATCAGAAAGCGAAGTCAAGAAGCCAAGGAAGAGAAGTACGCACCGCTAACAAAGAAGTTGATGATCTTGGGTTGATTGTATTATTAGCTTCGCAGCAAAGCGAAGAGAGACGAAGGAAGTACATACGTTCACGGTACCGCAACCATTGTGTTGGATGACCTTGTCCTCGGCGTGGTAGGCACCACCGCCGATGATGTTGGTGTAGTCACCAGCCTCATCGTTTTTCTGCGAGTGATAGGGTAAGGATTAATGGCTGTAAGGGTCACGGGAATGAACATACGATGGTGATGGCGTCCTCTGGGTGAAAGGATATGAATTAGTGTAATGCATACATGCCAGAGAAAACCGGCCACCACAGAACATCCTCGAACTAAATCGTGTCTCTTGTTAGCAGAAATAGAACTCGGTTTGATAAGTCACGTACCCAAACAAAGTTCAAAGTACAGTCTAAACTTTACTGTAAACGGAGACAGCGTAAGATATGATTTAACAACTTACAACCGGTACAGTCTGAGAAGGACGCGGATCAGAGGGAGTCTTCGAATGGACAAAAAATCACGTACGAACACCTTCGGCCTGGTTCGCGCCGATGATAACATTCTGAAGGGTGGCACCTTCGTGAAGGTAGAACACTATGAATGTAAGAGTAAGCATCGTGACACTACAAATGCCAGAAAATAAGTCGTACCTGCGTCTTCATAATCTATGTAACCGTGTCAATAAACGCATTAGCACAACAGCCAACGAGACAAGGACGAGCATACCTCCTTCGGATTGATCACTATCACGGACACCATTTCAGTATGGCAAGCGAGACGCGTAGGGAAGAACTAACCTGCAAGCACCGCTTCCACGGTCATACTTCTTCCAACCACCGTCAAAGGTTTCGCCAGCGGCGACCTCGATGACTGCACTGCTGGAGACAGTGCCAGTGGCTGTTGGAAGACCACCGGTGTAGGCGTCGCAAGCGGCGGAAAGACCTGCTAGAGAGGCGATAGACAAAGCAAGAAGGAACTGCATGATCCTGGAGACTGAGCTAACCAGGATAGAACCATTTTATAGTCCTCGACCGTGGTCTCCAAGACTTTTTCTTTGGGCGCGGTGAAAATCCGGATACAAATTTCTGTGCGATGGCAAATTTCTCGGAGGAAAGAGCTGCGCAGGTCCAATGTACTGAACCTACGGCGGGAGCGACGAGTTTGGATTGTTGATTTCTGACATGCGTCCGTTGGATTAGCTAGAGCACGGTTTGCGAATTCCAGTCAAGTCAGACTGCCACGATTTAGGATTTGAGAGGTAAGGAGAAGGTGATTTCTAAGAATTTGAAACGAGAATGAATATCTTGGCATGGCGCGCGCCCCGGGAAGATGCTGGTCGCGACATGGCCTACGGCGGACCGGAAGATCAGTTCTTAGTTGATATCGTATGCTAGCGCTTCCTGCGGCGTGTGATTTGGGTGGAAATTGCCGGACGTCCTTGTTCTGTAACTGGATGAGTGTCTTGGAACAGAGTTGACCTACTCCTACCTACTCGCACCTATGATGACGACCTGCAGGGTCCAGCTCGCGGCGTAATTAAATTAAGGTCTAACCGGCTACTAGAGAAACAGGCGTTGATCATTGATGAACTGCCAGTACTAGTAGGTCCATGCCAAGGGTTCTTGGCTTCCCAGTAGACCCGAAAATCACCTGTAAAATTTTACCGACCGCGGCATGCCGAGTGGAGGAGGAAATATGTGTGCATAGATGATGGAAGAGCTTAATGATAAGAGACGTTCTATTCTAGAACTCTGGGCGGCAGAAATATAACATAGTTCGAGTTGGAAAGGGGCTTTCCGACCTAATATATGTTCAGGTGGATTTTCGAATTTCTTCTTTAACTGAGTACATACATACAGTATATATGGCAAGATTGTTATACAGCATATTTGTTACGTGCGAATGATTAGCAGCAAGGGCCGAAAGCAGCAGAGTCGACGATGCCGGTATCGCGACAAACTGGAAGATAGCCGAATTAAACTCTCAAAGTACATGAAGAATATGGAACGTACAGAGCTCAGCAGCGTCTTCTCTCGACAACCCGTCATATCGTCCTTGGCCTGCGGAGGGGTATTGGCGACGGGATTGGGTTGCTGAAGATTTGTAACTAGGCCCATAGACCCGTTTCGCGACAGCCTATATGATTGGAGCTCAGAGTGAGAAGAACAAAACTAGCACGTCGACGAACCTCGACCTCTATCCGGTTGTAGAGATGCATCACCCGACCCTTATACTTGGGGTGTGGCTTCACTTCGGGAGTGAGGTTCTTCAAATACCATTCCTTGAGCTAAGAATACGTCACATTGGGGGAGTAGAAGTAAGGCATCCATTACGCACATTGAAGATATTAAGGGCATCCGTCTTTGTGATCTTCGGTCCATTAGCCTTCTTCCTCGTCGTGGAGCGTCCTTGCAAGCTGCGCTGAAGACGTTCAACGTCCCCAGTATTATAGTATGTGACCCAGCCGCCATGAGGATTTCGCTCTTGTCGAACCGGACTGATACTCTGTAGGTCGGTAGGTGTCAGATTGTAGAGTTTGGTTGCGCGAGAGTGTATCTGCAAATAAGGGTTTAATAGGGTTTAATCGAAGCTGTAGTGGCTCCATTCACAATTTGCGTAGTGCCGTCAGGCTCTGCTCGTTCGTAGGTAGATTTAGGCATGGTGGTAAGGCGTGAAAGTATTCAAGGAAGACAATCAGATCGGTCCGAGCCTGAGGTCCGTCGGCAGCCGGTTCCCGCGATGACTCAGCCTAGAGCGCATTCAAATCACAATACCGGAAAAACCTTGTCATCGAAGCTTCCGGGGCCTATCGTCCTCTTTTTATCTCTTTTCTCGTCTATACTTAATTGCGTGCCATGGGAGCTAGTCTGGGAAAACATGGAAATCTCGTCAAGGTGGCCATCACCGGTTTCACTAAGCCTTCCAACAAGTATTCTTCATTGGTTTTCCTAGCGACTGGCTCAAGTACTCAAAGTTGCCATAGAAGCAACATAGAGACTCGAAGTATGTATATACAAGTATCGAATCAAGAGAGTAATTGGGAATCATAGTATCAATAGTAAATACCGACGATAGCCTCGAAGAGCAACAATTGGGGTGACGATAAAACAGGACAATTGCAACGAATCCACAAACCTACAGCTAGATGAGAATCAGGAAGGTCACGGTCATAGGTTCGAACCCTAGGCCTTTTTGAGATAGCGGAGGACCTCTACACCAGCGCTCTTTATCAGATCTTGCATGACGCGCCAGGACTTCTCAGAACGCCGGGAATATGCATCCTGAAGTAGGTCCCTCAGCAGCTCGTGTTCGTCAAGAATGTCAAGATCACCGAGGGATTCCTCCCGGACCAAACAAGTGAGCGTTTTCCTTGACACGGCATACACTCTCTGTGAGAGAGGGGGAGGACCGATATTTTTCAGATTGACCTGAACAGTCTCCCGTGTCTTGTCGAGGTACTCTTTACGCGCTTCTTCGTTAATTCCTATGAGATTGCCCCGCGCGCCAGGACGCTTCTGTTTCCTCTCGACAAGATTGGCGATGTGTATGTCAGATTTTGAGCGAACAATATAGGTGGGGATGCAATATCGCTTGCAGTTCTTCAGAATCGCAAGATCCCCGTCTGTAAAACGGTCGCCCAGAAGAACGATGATGGCGTCGAAAATATACAGCCCGTGGTCGTTAAAATATGACCAATCAGGGCAGTTGACCGTTCCCGACCCTGGGATGTCGAACCAGATAAAAGGGTTGGCAGGATTAGGATCAGGGTATGGGGTAACGGTGGTGGTGCTTTCGATGACGTCAACGTCGGCGGATCCTTCGTCGTCGTCCCCCATGCCTCGAAAGGCGTTAATGAGTGACGATTTTCCGGTTCCCGATTTGCCAGCGATAGCAAGATGGAATTTCCCGTCCTTGTAGAGAAGTCGTTTGACCATGTCGTACTGCTCTCGAGATGGCCATTCGACTGGATGAATGCCCTTCCTCCACTTCTCCTCCATTGCCTTTTGAGCCTCCAACATCTCCTTTTCTCTCGCCCTCGCCTCCTCCTCCAACCCGTCGGCACGTTTCTGTGCTTCCTCCTTCTCCTTTGCAGCTTGGTCGGCTTGCTCTTTCTTTTCTCTCTCCAGCTCCTCGATGCGACGACGAGCTTCATCTTTCTCCCTTTCCGCTCTTTCACGCTGCTCCTGCATCGCCTTCTTCGTCTTTATCCTCTCCTTTTCTTTTGCCTTCGCCTCCTCCTGCAACTCGGTGAAACGTTTCTGCGCTGCCTCCTTCTCCTTTGCAGCTTTGTCTGCCTGTTCTTTCTTCTCTTTCTCTAGCTCCTCGAGGCGACGACGAGCTTCACGTGCGCTTTTTTCCGCGTCCATTCTTCTATGCTGTTCCGAGATAGAGGACATCGTCGGATTTTCTCTGACTTTGCTCTTCCTTATCAATTCAAGAATGAAGGGAATCGCAGCAGCTGCGGCGGTAGAAAAAAAGGATACGGCAGCACCCATTCTGGAGAGATACAAAATCAGAAGCTGGAGCGGGTTTTGGTGTGTGTCAGACCTTTAGTGAAATAGATAGAAGTCGCTACTAAGAGCTAAATTGAACTGAAATCTAGGAAAGAGAAGTATATAAAATGCACGAAATTGGGCACGCACTACTTACAGAAGAGACAATGTGAAAAGGTGGCGATGAGAGATGGGTAGATACGAGATAGCGTCGTAGAAGAAACAGCGGCCTTCTCCGACGAGCTGTTTATATGAGGATTGTAGCCAGACTTCGGATCTGAACTTTATGTAGGTCACCTGTGTTGTTTCGTTGCGATATAGGCGCGAACTTAAATAAAGAACGTGACCAAAGAACCAAAATACATTGGACTGTGTAGATTTATCACATCTGGTGATGCGTTCCGTGTCGCTGGACAGCGTAGAGAACCAAAAGATTGATACTGTTCGATTTCGACCGTAAGCTTCACGGTGTGTTACGCGTTATGCTTTATAGTGGCTGGGCCATAACTTCACGAGGTTAAGTTACGTTACGGTTTATGAATTTAGCTTTCATTTGCAATTTGGTAGAGTACGGAAACCCTCAAAGTGGCTTGAAGCTTTGAAGGTATGGGAGATTTAGATATTTCGTTGTATTACTTGTATATGCCTTCTGTATCAGAAGAGCACATGTATGATGTAGGAGGCGAAATTCCAGATTTTTGCCAGGAAATTGGACCAAAATTGGGCTGTTTGGTCACCAAGATCCCATAGCTTCACAAAGCCCTGTTACGCGTTACGCAGTACCGGGAGCTTCACTTCATTGGTCCCTGTTATGCGTTACGTGAATTAACGGTCGAAATCGAACAGTAGTCTCACCCTTTCAATTCAATTCAGTGAGTCGGCGAAAGGGCGAAGTGCCTTGAAAAAAACTCATCAGTTTCACACAGGCGTGAAGAAAAACTTATTTGACATCCAAGGAAAGGGCCGAAATCTTGACAGGAGCACGAGGGGCTAGTAGAGGCTAATAGCTACGTTCGGAAGATTCGTAGATGAAAATAGGACGGAGTCACGGGCCGAAGTGGAACCAAGGCTTCGCGCTTGTGGCGTGAGAATATTTTCTCGCTGATGCTCACACACGCGACGCTTGTACCAGCGCGTAAACCGCTCCAAACCTATAGCTTCGAGCTCGAAGATTGTACTCAGATGGTCGGTGTAGTAGTACTGGAGATATCGGTGAGTTTTGAGTAGCCAAATAACAAGCGGGAGCGAGGAAAGAACAGAAGGTAATCGAGTTGCCCATGAATAGCTCCTCGAACTCATCGATAAGGGCGTCTAGGATGTGTTACGGGAAGGGAATTTCCGTGAATATGCTGTCACTCGGACCGATTATGGTCAAGTGGAGGAAGGGTGGCAGGGCCGCTAAGTATATCTATGAGAATGCGTATTTCTCCAAGTTTTGATGTATGAGTACGCGGGCAGTACAGGCCTCGACTCTCGTTGAAGTCACGTAGCCGAAAGGAACTGGGCAAATAATTCCTTTCTTATCAATCATTTATTCTTTGGGATGCATCTCCGGTATCAGGTTAGCATCGCGACTCGATTCTGATGCTTCATCTGGACTAGTAGAACCATGTGGCTAGTTAGTATCTCTCTCATCACCACCCTATCATCACCCTCATTCTGTACTATCTTGCTTCGATTGTCCCATGGTTCCTGCACCACACCCGAGGATCATGGATACACGGGGATTGCTGGTCACGGAAGTGGGAAGAAGGTGCCGTGTGAAGGGAGCGCGCCTAATCTGCACCTAGTGTTGTTATGGACGCTGTCTCGACTCTCGACCAATGAAGGCTTCCTTCGGCGATGTCCACCTATCGTTGCATGCACATTGTTGCGCGTGATAGGAAGTTGGAACGTTGACGAGGAAATGTCGCTAGACGCACGAATACCGGCAACAAACGATCTAACAAGTCCTTGGTCATCAAAGGGCATAGTAAGGGACCTGGCAAGAATGGTGCGTGTGATTCTTATGGAACGATATGATGTTTTGTCTCATAAGGTATATCCCACATGTCAAAGGCCGTACTGATTCCCCGTGGTAATAGCGACCATTGCTTTCGGTGCCTCGGTAGCATAGGGTAGCACGCAAGTTAAGATGGCATGTGGCGAACAATCGAACCTCGAGCCGCATCCTGAGAGATATGAATGAGAGAGAGGTTATGGTGAATGTTGAAAGTCTGACTCACAGTCAAACAAAAGGAATTGTTCGCGAAGGAAAGGCGGCTCGATCTGTCGAAAAGTTCAATAGAGATATGGTTTGCAATTCGAAGGGGAATAAATAGATGCGACCTTTCATAAGATCCTGGGCCAAGTACAAAGAAAAATCAATCGCGAAGTGCACAAAGTCATAGTGTCGTACATATTCGTCTACTTTGAGTTCAACTGATAATTGAAAGTGGACAATCTCTCAAATTCTTTCTCTCCCTCGTCTCGAACCTTCGCCATGTCCCTCGCCAAACGCCTCTGAAATTCCTCACTCCGTCGAATTCCCTTCCACGCCGTCTCCTCTAACACGTCCCACCACTCCCCAGTGTATGGATGACCTGGGGCTCCTGCATAACCCCACGGTTTGGCCGTATACGGCTGAACCCACGGATTCAGGACGGTAGCCATTGAGGGAATCGCGGGCCCGGTGAAATGCACAATTACCGGATCTTCAAAGTCTGCGGCAGAGAACGCAGCATCCCTCTCCGGCGTGGAAATATTGGCATACGTACCGAGTCCCTGTGCGTTGTAGCGTAGGGGCAGGGCTATCCAATCGTGCTCAAAGTGGAGGTTGAGGTAATCTTGATCTTTGAATGTGGTTTCGGACATCAGCTGGGGCGTCTGGGGGAGCCTCTCTCGGATTTTTGCTAGGTCAAGCAGCAGGACACCAGCGTTAAAGTAGCCCTCTTTCTGAATGATGGAGCCGTGCCCATTGGGATAACCGACGTCCAACACTGCTCCGAGTGACTTCCCCTGCAAATCGGTGTTCCATAGGGGGAGGAGAGGGCCACGAACGAGCGTATCAGAGTCGAGATATAGAGCTCGCTCGACAGGGAGCCGTTTCAGGAGATCAAGCTTCGCCCACGTAGGGCTCGTTTTGAAGGAGAGGTCGTCGTCGCGTTGGGGAATAAAAATGTGGGTAATCCTTGACTCCTTCGGGATCGAATGACTGATTCGCGACTTATCCTCCTCTGTCAGGCCACAGTCATAGATGTATACGGTGCATCGTCCAACAACATTCTTCACGGCAGTTCGTATTGCAACTGACGCCGGCATGGCATATTCGGAATCAGCAGCGATCGCCAGGTTTACACCATACCCTGCAAATAGCTATGTGTTAGCCAGAGTATCAGATTTTTCATGAAGAGCGACGTACCAAGGACATCTTTGAGAAGTCTGTCATCACTCGCACCATCCAGCAAAAAACCAATTCGCATCTCCACCGCCTTACGAATGATCATCTGGTAATCTCCCGGCTTGGACAGGCGCTCATATTCGCCATCATGAAGTCGCAGAAAGCCATCGATGCCTTTCTTTGGATGTTCCACATTATCTTCGGCCTCCTTGCCCCACTCGTAATCATCGAAAACGATCACGGCCCCTTTCCTCGCCAACCGCCATGTCAGTTCTCCATCCAAAAAGGTATCGTCTGCCCGATGCGAGCCGTCGATGTAGATCCAATCAAATCCTGGCTCCGCAGTAGCGACCTCCTCACGTAGGAGCTGCATGAGCCCTGGGACACTGAACTGGTCCAGGATACGGAAACTTTTGCCCGTGAGGCGGAGGTTGTGAAGCACCTTCTCGTGTCGAGCTCGCCCATCAGCCGTTTGCATCAGATCAAAGTGGTCAATGGTAATGAGCTCTCCGCCGTCTTTGCACAATTCTGTGAGGAGGAAGACGGCTGAACGGCCTTCCCAAGCACCAATTTCTAACACGCGTGGACGTAAGGACTGTATATGGTGGAAGAGTATTCGCCACTCTGTAATGTGGCCTGAGAACCAGTCTTGGGTAGCGGTGAAGTGATAGTCTGGTGTCATGGTGCAAATAATTCGAAAAGATTGCGTTCCGTATTATATAGATATTGTATCGCTTATCGATGACTCGTCCCATAGGGAACAGTTGGCGCCAATGAAGTTGATTAGGTTTTGCAGTCGCATGGTGCAGAAGAAGGGCTCGAAGTGCATCGGACTTTGTAAAGGAGCCAGGACAAGCGCCATCGCAAAGAACTCGATTCGATAACAAACACCATGAACTGAAAATTTTCGACGTATATAGACATAACAGAACATTAGATATTAACCCAAGCAATACTATTATTGCACATAAGCGACAGATCGACGAAAAAGAAATCAAGCACTCACTAGATCAGAACCACGAGGATGAACCGCTGCAAACTGTTCTTCCTTTCATTTCTCTTCGGCCCGTCCCCCCATCGTCCGGTGAACCAGTCGAATCTCTTCCCAAGATAATACCACTTCCCTTGTTTCAACAGCCCAACGGTCTTTCCGGCCTCGCTCGACATCCTAATCAGAGTGCTCTCTAAAATTGCGATAACTCTCGTAGATCCTTGGACCAAATGACGCTCTCCCAGTCTTGCCGGCATCGACGCCTCATCGAATTGTTCCGCCCAGAGGCGCCTGTAAAGGTCGTGCAAGAAATTAACCAGAAATACGATGACTGCCAGCCTCAGTCCCATCCAGATGGGAGCAAGCTGTCGGAACACTATACCGGAACTAGAGATGAAGGCGGCACAAAGCAGAAGCTCGGGGGAATTAGGAGCGTAGTCCCAAGAGACGAACTGGGGATACATCCCGATGAGACTGCTATCTCCGAATCCCCATCCATAGAAGCGCCAATAAGAACGACGACCGTTGGACCACCACGGATGCATGACCGTAACGTCTGGTGCGGAATAGAAGCCCTCTCCCAAACGACTCAACTCTTTCTTCCTGGCACAAAAATCTATATCTTCTCCTCCTCCCGTCTTTGGGAAGCGGAGGTCAAACTGCACGCCGTCATTCACTCGACGAGAGATCAGATTGGCCGTCACACCCCACGGAAGGTCATCCTTGATCTTTTCAGCGATATTCCAGAAATAGGTAACACCAGAGAGGTGAACAGCTGACGTGAAAATTGAGTCCGGAGGAGGGAAGAGCACGTTTCCCACAAAGCCCGCAGCGTTGGGATGAGCACGGATGTGAGTCTCTGCATGAGATATCAAATCAGGATTAGGCTCGATATCATCGTCTAGATATATGATCCAGTCGCCCGATGACTCGTCCATCCCACGGTTTCGAGACGCTGAGGCACCTAGATTACTATCATTCACCCTGATGCGCACATCTACTCGATAACCATATTTCTTCTGTAACACGTCAATTGCAGAAGAGCGAGGATCGTCGATGATGATGATGAACATGGTACTGGCTGTCGGGGATGGCCGTAAAGCAAGGATACGCTCCAGAAGAGGGACATCAACACGGAAAGAGGGGACGACAACGTCGATAGCGAGCATAGCTTGGACGTTGGGACTCCGAACTTGTAACCACTGTCTCGCAACGTCGACAGCCCTATCAAGTGTCTGGAACGACCAGCTTGGTGTAGACAGTTTTGCGTATCTAGCATCCCCACTTCCGCCAAGGGAGTCTTGAAGTGTCACGTCCTCGAGCATGAGCGAGCATCCCCATCGGCGGTACAGCTGGAAAAGAAAGGGATCTCCGTCCTGGTTAACGAAAATTTCAGGAATGACTTCTCCGCTGAAAATATCCAGGTGGGTACGATGTACAACGGGGAACGTCGGCATCCCAGGGAATGAAAGGTCTTTGAACGCGACACACCCAAAACCAAAGGGAGTACAACGGTCGCGCGAAATGGATAAGAAGGAAGAATGGATCTTGGCCATCCAACCCTCATCCAAGATCTCAATATCATCTCCCATCAGAACGAAGTAGGTAACCGTAGGATCGCTGTACGCCGTTCTTGCGCAGTGACGCCAGAGACTGCAAACATGACCGCGAGGTTGATGGCATATGATGGTCGACACGTCGAGCCCAAAAGACCGAATAATCGCTTCTGCTTTGTTTCCTTTCACAAGGAAAGTGTCATCGTAGTCGATAGCAAGGATGATCTTGATACCAAAGCTTGTCTCCGTATCGGGGAGGAAAACGTCTCGCCAAGTCGTCCGCACCAATGAATCAGCAAAGCACCGAAGATTGTCGAGGCACTGAACCTCTGATTCCGTACCACGCGAAGTGATAGGGAGCAGGATGGCAAAAGTCACGGCAGTGCGCAGATTTACGACAGTGCTCGATCCAAGGCGATCGAGGACCTTGGCACTATCGACTCGCTGGAGGATGGTGTCGAGCTGACTTGCAATCCACACTCCCGTCCTGCTCATTCCCTCCTCTAGGGAAATGCGCGGCTTCCAGGGATGAAGGACCTTCAAAGCCGTGTCATTGTTGGAATTGCGCGCAGCAACACCAAGGGGTCGTTCTGTCTGATACTCGAACAATACATCATCTGGCATTACCTTGGCACAATCGAGCGCCAGATGCGCCAGAGCCTTGATCGTCACGGCATGGTCCGACCCAATATTGACGGGCTCGGTGTGGTCCGACCTGAGGAGCGCCAAAATCCCCTCCACACAATCGTCGATGTAGAGGAAGCTTCGACGCTGACTCCCATCACCCCATATCTCAAAACGTGCCTTTGATCCTGGTTTGATAGCATGCTTGGCGACAAATGCTTTTCGAAGGAGGGCTGCTGGGGCTTTCTCTCTGCCATTGAACCAAGCACCACCGGGGCCAAAGATGTTATGGAAGCGCGCAATACGGATAGATAATTTATGGGAGAAGTAGGAAAGGATGAGCTCGGTGTTGAGCTTGTCGAACCCGTAGAGACCTTGGGGGTTAGGATACAACCCTTTCGACCATACGTCTCCTTCGCCGAGCGAGATATCGCCCTTAGAAGAGGTGGTAGATGGGTATACACAAGCGGAAGATGCAAAGAAGAAGCACTCGACGGCGACATCGATAGAAGCGGAAAGGAGATGGAGGGTCATGACATGATTATCCTTATAGATGGCAAAATCGTTGGCATCATGGATTGCACCCATACCACCCATGTTGGCCGCAAAGTGAAGAACGGTCTTGCAGTCTCGGACGACTTTGGAGCACACCTCTGGGTCTCGCAAATCTCCAATGAAATAGTCGGTGCAGATATTCGTATGGTCGGGGAGCGGACCATGAATATCTACGACATGGACGACGTGACCTTCTTGGAGAAGACGACGAGCAACAGCAGAGCCCTATGAACAGCCTAGTTTAGCACCAGGGTAACAAGAAATGGAAAGCTAAAAAGACGAACAATAAAACCAAAACCACCGGTAACAAGAATTGGGTCCTTCATTCTCGTCAGACGGCTGGCCGTGGATAGAGAAAATGTACTCGTCTGTATCACCTTTATACCCAAGAGATGCAGGGAGTTTATTCTTCCCACCGCGTACAACAATGACGGTTCAATGACAGCATATCTAGGCGCCCATCATTGACAGACTCGATCCCGGGCTGTAGAAAAGACTGCTGCGGTGGGTTTCGAAGCCTCCGTTGGTCCAGAAAGGGCAGAGAACAACATAAAGCTGTTGGGCATGTGTGTACGATAGACGCGCTCTCTTCACACGGACCTCCGATGTGACAGTAATACACTCGGATCCATGATTCTGGAGTCTTTTTCCGTGCGGTGGATGAATCTCGGGACGCCAAGCAGGATCCTTGAGATCATGGAAGCGACTAAGCGCTACGAAGTACCGCAAAACTATGAGGTGCTTGATCCCAAGTGGGGGATATGTGATGAAGAACAATTTTGACGAATTGGTATCCATTTCATAGAGTGGAATCGACAATGGAGACGGAAGTAATGTTGGCTATGTGCTTGATTCTGGCTTGCATATGTCAGAATATCGACTCGATGCTTAGCTTACCCGTTAAAAAATTGTACGGAATAGAATCGCCTGGATATCACCGAGCGTCTACAATGCTCGAATGAGCATGAAACAGGTAGGGTGCTTATCGGTATCCTTCTTTCTGGGGATATCTTTCGAGGCTCCGACGAAGAGGGTCTTCCTGCGATTTGCTCGTGTTTACAGGAGACGTCTGTCAAAAGATCGTAGATAGCAACCAGGGGAGACATTTAGCAACACCGGCACAGCGTGAGTAGTCGCCGTGAACATGGTCTATATCATCGTTTATTTTGAAGCGACTAGAAGTAGTAGCGTACGGTACCTACCTCAGAATCACCCAAACTTGACAGAGAATCTTATCTAGAAATCCAATCAAAAGAGTCGTTGAGCATACCGTAGGAAGAGGAGTCGGAAATCACGGAGATGGAAAAACGATGGTGGAGAAGAGCAAGGTTTGAAGGATATTTCGCGAGGTGCTTGCCAAAACCAAATTTGCGCAGAGCCGCGTACATGCCGCTGCCTGCCGGATACTGATCACTAGCGGACGACCGGCAAATCCCGACTCCGCTGAGACAGCACCCACAGGTCTACCTCTTCCCATCTATTCATCTTTCACACTGTCCATACCTCCTGGATTGACTACGTGGAATGAAACAGCGCTGTGAAGTAAATTGAGGTCCGTAAACTTCTTTGCATGCCATACCGTATCACGTTGTATCACTTTATATGCTCTTCGCATTATTCATCAGAACTCACAGGCTGTTTCGTATCTGCCGCATCCGTATTTCGAACATCGAACTGTCATGTAAATTATCATATGCAACCCCTCCTATGGATCGGCGCGCGCGTCGGTAAATGGACATTTTTTTATCCGTGGAGGTTTTGTGCGACGGGCGTGCTGAGTGTATAGTGGCAATGCAAATAAGCATGAACGTTACGGGCGGCAGACCGAATTTGCGCAGGGAGATGGAAGTGATGCGCTCGTGACAACCCCCACTTCAATATGCTTCGAAGGGAGATAATTTCGAGATTGACGATATGTTTGCGATGATTGAACTCGGTCCTCCCATAGGTTATAGATGGCGTGACAACTCTAAGCTTTCCTCTGGCCTAGAGGCCGTACCGCCATCATTCTCCTAAAACAATTAAAAAAAGTAATCAATACATCGGCACAACCGGTATACATTGGAGCAGAAAGATATAGGAAAATACAGGTATCGAGGTTATCACAAAGAGCTTAGGATATCACGGTCTATATACTCGAGCATTCCGATTTCGTTAGTTTCACATCGTGGCAGGCGCTCGTCGAAAGGTGTTGCGCGAAGGGTTCTTTTCTGTTGCGAGTTTATGAATTGCGTTCATTAGATCTCCCCGTCGAAGAGGTTCTGTGAGATTGTTTAATGTGATATAGAGTAGCCAGTCGAGTAGCATCTTACTAGTAATATGGTCATCCTGGCAACATTGTCAGAAGGAGTATATATTATCAGAATCAAAAATACTCACCATTCCCGCCTGTAGACAACGCTCACGGTCGCCGATCACTTCAAGGGACCTGTTAATACATTCGGAAAGTCAAACGGATCGGACGTACTGGCATGTGCAGTCAAAGCTATGATGGGTATTCGCGATAGCCCAGTAGCCAGTTCATAGGACCGAATAATCTCGGTCGCTTCTATGCCGCCCATGAACGGCATCGACACGTCCATCTACAACCAATGAGTAAACATACCAGATGAACGATTATATAGACGCCTACCAGAATAACATCAAACGGCTTACTCTGAAGCACACTATTCTTGTACGACTCCACCGCTTGGTTACCGTTTTCAGCAATAGCAACAGAGTGGCCATACTTTTCCAATATCTTCACCGCAAGCTTCTGGTTGACCATGTTATCCTCCGCGAGGAGAATATCAAATCGTAAATCAGTCGGTACTGTTACAGGATTGACCGTGTTCGATTCGAGGGCAGCTACCAAGGCAGAAGAGAGGTCTTGGGTCGTGACGGGTGTCGTCAGCTGCGCTGTAATGCTGTTATCCAGGCACCACTTGACTATCGTACAAGGTATATAAGCACGTTAAGCAGTTGGCATCAAATAGCGTACGATTCAGTTTGGATATTGAGGGTGCGACAAGCACGATCGGTAGATATCTGAAATGATCAAGCTCCCTGATGCTCTCGGTCTAGAAGCGCGTGAGCCAGAGCTCAATAAGACGTGAAAGATGCATACCACCGTCAAATGATCAACAACAATAGTATCAATGTGCTGGCCTGGAGGCTCAGAGCCGACTTCTGTCACCGAATGCACGACGTAAGGCTTCAATCCCAATTGTGACATCTGTTCTGCGACACCGGTTTTGTCTCCCAAGGTATCCACATACAGTATCGTCCGGTTCGAAAACGGCACCATTTTGGCCATGATGGTCTCCATTGAAACGCGACTTATCCGCGAGCTGATCGTGAAGAAAAACTTGCTGCCTTTTGTGACCTCGCTCTCCACCCACATATTTCCCCTCATGAGCACGACTAAGCGTTTCGATATTGAAAGTCCGAGTCCGGTTCCTCCGTATTCCTAGCGCACGTACCTAAGCCTCGAACGCAAGTAACGAAATGCATGAACGCACCCTAGTCGTCGACCCATCTGCTTGCGAGAACGTATCGAAGATTATGTTCTGCTTAGACTTGGGTATACCAATTCCCGTGTCAGCGACACAAAACTCAAGCACAACATTTTGCTCGTCGGAAGCCACCAGGCGCACGCTGACTGCGACAAGCCCTCTTCGTGAGATCTTCGGAGGTGTAAACTTGATCGCGTTGCCGACAAGATTGGTTATCACCTGCCGCAGCCGTAGGGAATCTCCGATAAGATGATCAGGGATATCAGGCGCGATATCGAACGTCAGGTCTAGGTTGTTCTGCGAGGCACGGGCGACTAAGGTTTTGAGCATACCGAAGACGATGTGGCGAAGGGAGAAGGAGACGGCCTCCATTGTCATACGGCCCGCTTCGACTGTGGATTTTAAGCATGAAGATGATGGGTACACGAGGATAAGACACGGGCTTACTCTTTGAGATATCCAAGATGTCGTCGATGATCAATAATAATGATCGTGCGAGGCTGTGGACTAATAGCAAACTCTCCCTCTGAGATCGGTTAAGATCGCTGTCCAATGTCAACTCCGTCATTCCAATGATACCGTTCATGGGCGTCCTGCATCAACTTCATTCAATACGAAGAGTGAGAAAGACTTCAAGTGCCTTACCGGATCTCATGCGACATGTTCGCCAGAAACTCGCTTTTGCTTCTATTCGCCAGCTCGGCAGCTTCCCTTGCAGCAGTGTTCTTCTGATGCTATCCCTCAAATTGAATACCATGCTGTTGATGTGTGACTTCAAAGAGTCCATCTCGCCGCTCGCCTCGACGGTTATGAATCGAGTGAAGTCGCCGTCCATAGCAGCAGCCGAAATCTGAGCGAAGCCGCGTACTTGAGTGGTAAGATTACCGGCCATGGCGTTGACAGACAGTCTGAATCAATCCAAGTAAGCAGACGAAAGGAACAAGGAACGAGGAACCTACGTGATCTCTTGCCAGATGCCCTGCACGTTACCCACATCAGCAGCACCACCTAGCTTTCCTTCCGTCCCGACCTCTCTAGCGACTTTCTTGACCTCTACGGCAAAGATGTTCAGCTGAACGATCATCCTATTGATCGTCTCAACGAGCTCCAACATTTCCCCCGAGACAGATAGCCCATCAATCTTCTTCGTCAGATCTCCATGCGCCACGGCGGACTACAGAGCACGAAAATCAGGCACGACCAAAGGTGCAACAGAGAGATGTTACACACTGTGGCAATTGCGATTGCCCGCACTTGATTTGTCAGCTGTGAAACGAGTGAGATAAAGAGGAAAAAAAGAGTAACAGGGTGGCGTACATTGCTGGCCATCACATTAACGTTGTCTGTCAAGGCCTTCCATATTCCGGCCACATTCTTGACCTGCGCTTGACCGCCCAATTTGCCTTCAGTACCCACCTCCCTCGCCACTCTTGTTACCTAACAAACCCGTTACAATGGTGTGTCAATAACCGGCCAAGGAACATACCTCATCGGCAAACACGCTCAACAAAGAAGTCATTTGATTCACGGTATCTTTCAGCTCGAGGAACTCCCCCTTCACATCAATACGCACGCGCTTGGATAGATCGCCATTTGCCACGGCCTTGGTAACTTCAGCGATTGACCGTACTTGGTTTGTAAGATTCATCGCCATCAGATTCACGTTATCCGTCAAGGCCTGTAACAGGGATGAGATGCTCATCTGATTGGCATACCACTATCGCGTACCTTCCAGGTTCCGAACACGCCAGGGACAATAGCTTGCCCACCCAGCTCACCTCCGTGCCAACCTCCAGACTGACTCGTGTAACTTCACTCGCGAAGACGCTCAACTGCTCCACCATCTTGTTCACCGTGATTTTCAGGTCAAGCATCTCACCCTGAGCGTTGACGTCGACAAGCTGCGTCAAGTTCCCCATCGCGACGGCCTTGGTGACCTTTGATATAGAGCGAACTTGGTCAGTCAGGTTGGTAGCCATCTTGTTTACGTTTCTTGTCAGGTCTGCCCAGGTGCCCTTGACGCCCTCGACTGTCGCTTGACCACCAAGGATACCCTGTGTACCGACCTCCAATGCGACACGCGTGACTTCACCGGCGAAAGCGTTCAGGTCGTCGACCATGGAGTTGAAGGTGGTTTTCAGCTGCTGCATCTCACCCTCAACTTCGATCTCTACTTTCCTCGTCAAGTCCCCCTGAGCTACGGCAGTCGTCACAGACGCGATCGAACGAACTTGATCCGTCAGGGACAGACACATGCGGTTCACGTTCCTAACCAGTTCGAACCACACGCCTTCGACGTCCGGTACATCAGCCTGTCCGCCGAGCTTCCCTTGGCTGCCTACTTCCAGAGTAACTCTGGTGACTTCGGCAGCTAATGCTCTGAGCCGTACCACCATTCCATTGACGGTGTTCTTGAGGTCAAGAATCTCGCCTCGGGCGTCGACCTCGATTTGCTTTGAGAGATCTCCGACGGCGACAGCTTTAGTTACCGCGGCGATCGACCGCACTTGACTGGTAAGATTACCAGCAAGAATGTTGACAACATCTGTTAGCTCTTGCCACGTCCCTTCGACTCCAGGGACAAACGCTTGGCCTCCGAGTTTCCTGGACATAGTGAGAGATAAATCGCGTAGCGAAGGTGAATACACACCCTTCAGTTCCGACTTCCTGTGATACGCGTGTGACCTCTTTTGCGAACTGACCGAGCCTTTCCACCTAGTGAACATTAGGGAAGGACGGAGGACGACGAGTCATTGAATGTACCATGGTATTGATGGCATCCTTCAACTTGATCATGACCTCACCTCGAACATCGACGGTTATCTTTTGGCTAAGATCACCATTGGCGACGGCGTTACAGACACGAGCGACATCTTGGACCTGGTCCTTGAGGAGTTTCAATTCCTCCACCGCACTCATCCCGCTTACCCTAGCTGCGGTATCGAGCGGTCCGCCAGCTGCTACAACAGATGGTGAGCCGGGTGGTATATGTATGGATGATGAGGATATCCTGTATATCGTCCCGGAATCGGTGGTCCAAACACCACATCTCGGACATTGCATGGTATCCGGGACGGGAACTTCAACGAGAGGGGTCGACAGCGTTGGCGTATCGTTAACGGGGGAGAGGCCCTGGGATGTGGGAAGGTCGATGGGAGAGAGACCTGATGGGCGGTGCTTCAAGATCGGTTCGACATCGGACTCTTCAGTCACGGGTAGCGTCTGCTTCTCTCGGGCAGAAACGCCGCTGACTTTGAGTGTATGCTCGGCAGCGTACATGCGTTTGGAAAATTCCTCCAAAGAACGGAGAATGGAACTAGTTTCCCAGTTGGTGGGACCATCATACTTGGGAAATGGAGCACTCGATGGGCCAAGAGCGTAGATGGAGAGTAAGGCGACGAGATGCTGTCGAAATGGGTCGGTATCCGCCATCGTTGAATACTAGAGATGCTGTACAATATTATCGGACAGATACGGGAGGTAGTAGTTGCGTGTGGTAGGGAATGAAGAAGGATGCCTGCATTGGCCAATTGCAAGCGACTGTCCTGTATTCAGAGAGCGCGTCAGGGTGATGGAAGACTGAGTTTGAAATCGATACGTGGAGCCGGTATTGCCGAGGCCATGCACCAGTGGTAGACGGCACGAGGCTCCGAATGGTCCCTCCACGGGACGACCCTGATGTGCGCATAACTCCACTAGGAACTAACTTTTCCATCAGCGAAGCTTGAAGAAGTTCGGTGGGAGGAGAATCATACATGCCTTCAACGCCAAAGACCTATACTGGTCGAACTGCTAGTGGTGCTGTAGTAATGGGCGAGGAATGACCTGCTGAAGCGAACTAGTAAGACGTGTTACAGTCAACGTGGCTTGGTGGAAGACAAGCACGGTCATACAAAAGCATTATCAATGTATGAGCTGGTCGAAGTGAGGCTTGGAGCGGTTTGAGTTGAGAACAAAAAGTAGAATAAAAGCACGCACGTCCTATGACCGCTACCTTGAAAAGAGGTGTGCGTGCTCCCAGCCATGACAATTGCGATGTCTCAAGAAAGCTTACGAATGAGTAAGACAGGGGCACGGATGTATACACTCATCCTGAAGCGGGAAACGTGCCTCGCTGAGAGAAAGCTCTTCAAAATCACAATGCAAACTAAATACCTGGACAGTAAATATAAGTACCCAGCTCGAACAACGGCGATGTGAGACGCACCCGCCTGGGCAAGACGAATGCAGAGGTCCGTCAAAAAATTGCCATACAATGCTTGGTTTTTCGAACACTTTCTCATATTTCCAGAGCGAAATAGCTAGCCAAGTGACAATTCGAGCAGCTTATACACATGAAATTGCGAGCACTACCTTCTGTAGAAAAATCCATTGAAAAACACAAATGACTGAGAAGGGCAGAATCATAACCATACAAACATAAAGGAAGGAAAACCATGCCTCGTATTTCAAAAGATGTTGAGTTTCTTGTAGGACAGCGTATTACCCCTTGGCAAGCTACGTTTCAGACAGTAAATTTGATGCGACGCTGGTGGTCAGAGCTACGGTCATTGTAGGTTTGGAAATCGATGCCAACGAATTACTCAAGCACGTCGCAGTAAAGGTGGGTCCACGGTTGCCACGGTTCACGTGCATGTGATGTGACAGTCACAATGTTTCCTCTTCGGGAATTCACCGGGCCATTGGCCCAACTTGCTTCCAACCTTGAACTGTCTTACCGTAAGGCCAAATTGGTGAGAGTAATTTCAGCCTCAAGATCTCACGGAGCTCATGATCTACATACCTTTCCCTGAACTTGGGCAGCGGGCTTAGGCTTCCTGGTAGCCATTTACAAGGCTACTAGCTCGAAAGACGAACGCATTTTTGTCTTTCTGCGACTGGCTTTCCAAACACTTTCGTTCGATGTGTGATATAACATATATGCTCTGTGCGCTCAAAATGCAGCGTCAGTGTTCTGAGAGTTTAGGTCCGCGCTGACTGGAGAGAACCTGTGGCAGACACGTGCTGAGGATCCCCCAAAGCAATGTACACTAAGCCAACTCGAGGTAGATGGGTGTGGGTGGGAGGGTAACAATTAAACGAGCTTCGTTACGGGCTGAGCTCGGGTATGAGCTGTATGACTTGCCTTCGGTGTGATGGCCAAGGGAAGGTTCGAGTCTCCCCGATCACATGCTCACTCGTACACAGATTAGATCTTACTCCTGCCTCGTATACTCTCAGAACGTCAAACAGCCACATCGACGGTCCAGTGTCCTTGCTTTCTATGTCATACCTTCCCTAGTGAGGAGAAAAACTCTCGCACTGCGCAGCGCGTTGATATCATCACGGTCGCTTCTAACGCCGGAGCACCCGACAAACCCGATTCTCCGAAATCCGAGAGCATTCACCATGCTTCATTTAATCTCTTCCTTATCGGAGAGATCATTGTATAGGCAACTTCTTGTCATTAATATGCTGGTTTCTGTATGCCTAAACAGAACATCCTAGCCGTCTTACGGAATGACCGTTGCCCTTGGACTCAGTCGGAACTCGACACTTGCCAAGAAAAAGGGAACTTGCCGCGAGTCCGGGACAAGGGATGTAAGCAACGCCAATCAGGTAAGCGCCACCTTCAGATAGCCCTCAGTCAATGAATTCATTTCAATTGTTCTTAACTGATATCGTCCATGCGTCTTTCTCTATTGTGATTCTAGGGTATCCTGGTGGATACACACTGCCCAGCAATTCGGTACCGCTGGGGATATCATCTCGTGAGACCGGGCTGTATACTCTGACTCGCATTCGTCACTTAATGCTGTATTTTCAGGCTACTTTTGCGTCTTCGGTTAATAGTTCATCTCCATCGGAGACTCAGATCGCCTCAGAGTTTCGGAGCTGCGAATAAACACTATAACGAGATGGTCGGGTCGCAGCTTCAGCTCATGCTTGCCATTTGACTCATCATCACCCATTTTCTCTAGTGTATATACTATTAATTGGAGACCACGTGAATAGCAAGCACACGGAGCCTCCGAGCTGCGTGGCCAATGTCCAGGTGTACGACATTGAGCCTACCGTCCGTTGACAAAGTTTCCATCGAGGAAGGGTGGACCAAGCCTACAACGTTGATCGGAACCCATTGTGAACTGGGTTGACCATGGGGACCTAGTCTCGGCGACAACCTTATTCACTGTCCGTAAATGAATGCTCCTAGTTACGAACTGGATTCTTCAACGCAAAAACTACGGCTTCTTCAATCTCGTCGACACTATTGCATCTTTGAACATTTAAACGCAACAGTAGAGGTGACCAAGGGACTCGAGAGGAGCATCGTAATCATGCATAGGTCTTTAACCGATGGATCAGCAGTTTCGTTCCTCAGCAACTATCTCTCTCGACCAATTTCTCAATCTCATTGAGCGAGACTTCGTTAACGCCTATATGTCCATAATCACTGGTGAATGGTATGAATTTCAGAAAAACATGAACACAGGGTTGGAAGGCATTGGGTTGCACGGATTTACATATCAAATTATTTTATTAGGTCTACGGAACCATCTTCCAGAAATTACTTGTTGTGGTGCTGTAGGCAAAACGAACTAGAACCACTCTCCGGAGTCGCGAGAACTCAGAAAATAGTCTAAATAGGGAAATGATGGCCCAAATTTGGCACACGGAAACCAGCGCGAAGTACCCGATCCCTCTTTTCGGATCCATGACGCGCATCTGCGGAGAAGCATCACGGTCAGCGAACTTGTGCAGGTAGATTCTCGGGCACTGGATGCCAAGGCTACCTGGTATCGGCCTCTCAGATTGACCAACAGTGTCCTTCACCCAGATCCTACCAACAATTAGTGCCCGTTTCTTGAAGTCTTTTGGTCCTGGCCGAGCCTTTGTAAGTCGACGCTGTCCTAGCTGAAGTTGGCCGATCTTTTTCTGTGTCCTACAGTGGCGGGAATGCGTTTGCGCGCCATCTGTTGATGCCACAAGAACCATTTCGTTGTGAATGTTCGGTAGACTTAAGCGCCGGTCTCTAAACATCTCTTGGTCCGTAGGCCGCCTCGCCATGGCCATTGTCTTCTTGACAGACAATCACTGTATCTCTGCGTCGCTGATCCACGTCTCTGGGGCTCCATCTTTCACAACTTGATCTCATCCTTACCGTGACATCGACTCAGTCTGTGAACTCTTCAGTTTATACGTACCAAGCAATCAACAATCCAAGCTCCCGCCTTTAGGACATTTGCGCAGCCATTTCCTCCGAGAATTTTACCATCGCACAGAAATCTGTATCCGGACTTTCACCGCGCTCACCAAAAAGTCTTGGAGGCCACGGTCGAGGACTATAAAATGGCTCTGTCCTCGATAACTCAGTCTCCAGGATCATGCAGTTCCTTCTTGCTTTGTCTATCGCCTCTCTAGCAGGTCTTTCCGCCGCTTGACACCGGCGGTCTTCCAACAGCCACTGGCACTGTCTCGAGCAGTGCAGTCATCGAGGTCGCCGCTGGCGAAACCTTTGACGGTGGTTGGAACTTGGAAGCGGTGCTTGCGGGTTGGTTCTTCCCTACGCGTATCGCTTGCCATACTGAAATAGTGGATAGTGATCAATCCGAAGGAGGTATGCTCGTCCTTGTCTCGTTGGTTGTTGTGCTAATTCGTTTATTGACACGGTTACATAGATTATGAAGACGCAGGTACGAATTATTTCCTGTCATTTTTAGCGTCGCGATGCTTACTCTTACATTCCTAGTTTTCTACCTTCAAGAAGGTGCCACCCTTCAGAATGTTATCATCGGCGCGAACCAAGCCGAAGGTGTTCGTATGTGATTTTTTGTCCATTCGAAGACTCCCTCTGAGCCACGTTCTTCTCAGACTGTACCGGTTGTAAATTGTTAAATTATATCTTACACTGTCTCCGTTAAAAGTAAAGTTTAGACTGTATCTTGAACTATGTTTGGGTAAGGCTCTATCAAACGAAGTTCTAATATCTGCTGACAAGATATGCGACGTAGTTTGAAGATGTTTGTGGTGAGTCCATATTTTTACGTGGGCATACATTATGCTAATGCATATCTTTCTCCCAGAGGATGCTATCACCATCGTACGTTTGTTCCTGTGACCCTTTGAACCATCAATGCATCAAGCCTTACACTATGACCCGCAGAAAAACGATGAGGCTGGCGACTACACTAACATCATCGGTGGTGATGCCTATCACGCCAAAGACAAGGTCATCCAACACAATGGTTGCGGTACCGTTAACGTATGTGCTTCTTCCGCCTAGGCTCTTCGTTTTACTGCAAAACTAATACCCCAAACAAGATCATCGACTTCTTTGTTGGCGGTGCGTACTTCTTTTCCTTGGCTTCTTGGACTCTCTTTCTGATCCGTTTCTTCATAGACTACGGAAAGGTGATCTAAGCTCTAGCATGTTAAGGCCGCACAACGTTTGAACTGACCCACTTGCTTAGCTCTATCGGTCTTGTAGAAACGTACGTATTACTTTCGTTCTCGCACTCCGACGGACTTGGCTGACACTTGACATTCAGTGCAAAAGTCAGTGCTCCCGTAATGTGTACATCTCCGGTGTCTACGCCGAGGATGATAAGGATCCACTGCATCTACCTCGTTTCTTACGAACCATAACATGCCAAGATAGGTGGAACTCTTGCTGGTATCAATTCCAACTACGGCGTACGTCCATCTGTATTGCTTATGTTTTTCCCACGCTCATCACCATCAACTAACAGGACACTGCTACCATCATCGATTCGTGCTAGTACGTTTCTCCGTTTCCGCAGTCAGTATTACCCAGCTAAGCCACCTTTCATTACAGCGATACCAGCCACCCTTGCACCCTCTACGACGGTTGCGCGGGAAGGCGAGTGCTATCACGTTCTTTTTTTCATCGTTCGTCATAACACACGCCTTCACAGCTGCGAGCCCGAAGTCGTCGGTTACTGCAGTGGTTGAGCGTTTTCTTGGAAATGCCGCTTGTCCTTGGCGAGCCCCCAAGTATACTTCTTTGCCTACATTACCTTCGTCTTATCACTCGTCTCTTGGAAAATACAGAGATCGTATTTGCTGCATTCTATGTATCTGCTGCGCGACTGTTTATCACCGCATCTACACTTACATCGAGAAGAAGACAGGTCAACATGGGGCTTCGAGACTCGAACAGAAACAGTACGTACATCACACCCTCGAACGCTTGTGTGGGAAGATCTGTTTCAAGCCTCCGTAATGAGTGACATGAAGCAAGAAGGTCCTTTCTACACACACTTTTAACGAGTCCGGACAGCGTCTGTCTATGTCGCTCCACTTGCATAGACCGTTGCTATACCCAGACTGGCATAGCCAGATACATTTTCTCACGTAACGAGTTCCACCAAAGCCAAGAAAAGCTCGGCAATCAAGACGCCCTTCAAATTCGTTAATCTGTCATCCGTTTTTTGACGACGATCGTCAATGGCCGCTGAGTAGCGCCAAATTCGTAATGTATTTAATATAAAACAGTGTACGGAGGAACTATCGAGAGTGTCGCAGATGTATGTGTTGTATGTGTCGCGAGAGATGTGAGAAGTAGTAGATGTACAATGTCCATGATGCTGATGCTGATTTATGTGCAATACTTAATAGGGTATAGTATAAAACGTGAAGAGAAGTTCGAGGAGGGACGTAAACAAAAAAGACATGACGAATAAGAAAGATGGAAGGTGATACGAAGTAACGTACGTATGACAAGAAACAGAGATGACAGAAAGAATGAAGGGCATTACTCCGCACCCACACCATCGCTTCCTGTTATCACCGAGCGTATATAGGCTCTTCATACTCTAAACGCTGCCGTTCTGGCTTGGCATAAGCCATATCGGCCGCGTAGTCGTCACTGAAGGGTGACTGAGGCTGAGCTACGGGCTGTATTGGATAAGACTCGGCTGTTTTTTCATCAGATCGTGAGCCAGCGTCGACCGCCGCGGTCGCCGCAGAAATATCACCAATGCCTGAACGAGTACCCCAGCCGGTCTGAAAGCAATGAGTGAATTTCTTCTTGATAAGCGCCTGACACGAACCTCGTGAAGTGTGAAGAGAGCATATAGCTTCATTATTGCGAAATAGTAGCCAAAGACGATGAAGGCTGGCACGTATATGATGTGGCCTGGGTTGTACCAAAGGTGCGGAAGGAGCTTTGCCGTTCGCGTTGCGAATAGCCAGACGATGTACGAAACGAGAACGTTCCTGCAGGGGGTCTTCAGTTAATTGTGACAAGGGCCGCACGATCAATCACGTACCACCATGGTAAATGATATCCCCCGTCGTCGACTGGTATAGTACTCTTGTAGATAACATACGCTACTAGGCATGGACCCACCAGCAGCGTGAAAGGGTTGAACAACTTGTCTACCTATGGTATAGTGTTAACACAGCATCTTGTGGAGAAGACAAAGAAAAGGCCTACCATGGTATAAGCCACATATGGATGCGATGTCCAGATATATCGCTCGGTAAAAAGGCTCCGTAGATCGGAACGCCATGTGTTCCTGGTCCATCTCAACACTTGCTTCAGGAACCGCCAGTTTGGCTTCATTGTGCTAAGCAACTCGGCCTCCTTGCAGCATTGCACGTACGTGCTCCATCCGTGGCTCACCATCCATCGCGTCAAGAATTTGTCGTCGCCTGAGTTGAGTTGGTACTTCCCTAACCAGTAGTCATGCGTGAAGCCGTGGAGAAACTCTGGATCTTTGAGAATGATGGTCCGATAGGCGGCTGTTCGACCTGATAGACATGGGATGCCCCATCGATGTGCGTGGAAGACGAAATTTCGATATTACGAATGGTCAGCCGAAAGGCGGCGAGAACTTCCCACACCGTCATCTTGGAGCCGACAGCTTGTACCCTCTGGCTGGTGCCGACACCGCCGACTTTCTGATCTTCGAAGCAGGCCAAGACGTAGGGAAGTAACGTGGGAGGCCATATTGCATCGTCGTCAGCGAAGACTATGATGTCGGTAGTGGTGTTCTTGATACCATGGCTCATCTGTAGTCGCTTGTTAGCGAATGGCACGGTGAGAACGCGTATTCGGGAAGGGTCGACAGCATTGGCGAGTTCTTGTAACGGGCCAAGCATTTTCTCCTCGGTGATAATGAGAATTTCTTTGGGGTTTCCAACAAGCCAACTGCGCGCCGCATCCTTGAACTCCTCCCCTGCGTCTATCGTCGGAACAATAATGGTAACATCTTCAGAGGCGATATATGTCGGATTTTCGGGAAGGGGTACGGGGCGGTAGACAATGAAGGCGGAGAAACGGATGAGATACCAGAAATAACGATAGAACCTGTCTGAAAGTAAGATTATATGTGTCCCCAAGGCCACAGCGACGTACCCTATAAGCCCAAATGGTACAACTGAAAAACATGAGTTCAACATCAAACAACGGGCATTCCAGCCACGTACAGACAGGAAATAGGTCCGACGTCAGATACAACATCTGACCAGACAAAAGAGCGTATACGACGCCAGAGACAAAGAGAGAATGCGACGCACTAGGCCTCGCCACCCAACAGGGAGATGGATGGAAAAGTGGCAGAAGATAAAGAAGAAACAGTGATGCAATAATACCTTCGAAGTGCGGAGTTTCAAATATGTTACCAAATCTGGGTCCCGTCGGTCATGTCCCCTGCCCACCTTTTGATCCGGAATTCCTTCCTTTTCTGTTCGCGCGATGAGGTGATCTACCTCCGCAAACACTCTTGTCTCGTAAAGAACACCCGCTTACTCATAAAGACCAGATAATAACAGTTAGCAGATTCTACGCGACCTGTAGGCTGTTTTTAACTTGACAGTGGTCAGGAGGAATTGATCGTAACACGCCAAGTCTTTTTTTCCAGTCGGTGCAGTACGGAGGTTGTTATCAGTGAATACCGCGAGCTAATGACCCACAAGCTACTTCAGCTGTCTTCACACAAATCCGTGCGGAGAGCACCTCCGACTCTGTCTTGTCTACTTCCGCTGAGTTCTAGATTCAAGGCCATGAATGCCCTTGTACTCCAGAATCCAGAATAACATTGCTGGGGCGGGAGGTTTCAAACCAGCCATTGCGGTTAAATCCGTCCGCTCCGCTTTGTGTCTGCACCACGCTTTGAGCCTCCATTTCTGCTGCAATTTTTTGCGATACCTACCCCTCCATCGTCACCGATGATCAACAAGTGGAGGTTCTCTTGGCGTCGTCATCACATGAAGCGCTTAGGGACAATGTATTTATAAACTCCTATATGTGACGCTCGGATCAGGGTTCATCGCCATATTTCGAATTTTCGGTCAGTATTTAATGATAGCAACTCGTTACTTACCGTCGTCGACCGAGTTTCCCGTACGGATCAGTATGCACACGCCCTGTCAAATGAAGCGCGCCCTTGCCTACCCTTGCACTCAGTGTGCTCTAAGTATAGGCAAGATAGACTCAGCTCCCCATGTTCCCGGAACAGTCTTCCACAAACCTCTCACAGCCTGACGAGGCCGAGGCTCAATGATCTGCTGACGCCGCGGTCCCGACAGTCCGAACCTAACAACATCCCTTCGGATCCAGGTGATCTGCAATTCATATATCGCCGACCGAGAACTGTAAAACTGCTAAACCCGCCCGCAATAATATGTATCGTGTGCTTTACTTAGCACAGCCTGTTCTCTGGCGAGACCACGCATCAAAAACCTGGCTCATACAACAGGGCACGGAGACTGTTACTGAAGAGAGACCGTGTACACGGCAGAGTGAACACATGCGCACTGCGCAGCTGAACCCAACGGAACATATGAGATACACTAAGGGAAGTGAGTGATGAATACTTTCGGAGTCACAATTCCAAAGGGCCGCTCGGACAGCTCGGACCTGACACGGACAGAGCAAGTGACCTCGAATAGATACCGAACAGAACTTCCAAGCCCCGACGAAACGCGCCTTGGAAGAAACCAATGGACACTTGCCTTAGATTGGATAGGCGGGATCTTCGTCTTGCATGTCAACTTGCCTGTGCTGCCGAAATATTCGCTGCAAAGAATTTCCAGGTGCCGCGACTGATGCACAGCTGATAGGTACATACCGCGCCAGGGCAGGTAGTTCTGATCAGTTCTAGTCCAGGAGGGTCGACCGTATGGTGGAACGGGGATAGAGGAAGCTTCGCGGTCGAGAGTAAAGATAAAGAAAAAAACAATTCAGGAGGCCGACCAGAATGGTGTCGGGTAACTGCACCGTCGACGGAACTTCCGGATTTTCCAGCACACAGCGACTGGTTTCAAATTACCAGACGCGTCGCCGCGGCGGTTCTCACTGGTGAATGGTACTTAAACGCTGGTGCAAGCACAGTCTGGAGAATTCCGACTTCCAAATTCTCATTGTCCGGCAGATTGCGCTGTCGAATTAATGTCGAGGGCAACGATAGAAGATGGAAGAAGAGTCTCGAAGCAGGTGAGAACGGGTGATGATTGGACAGTTGAGGAGGCGGCTCGGCGTACTGGGGTCAGATGTCTCATGGCCACGTCGAGATATACCACCAACGAAATGATTTGGGGAATCGTTATGCAACGCAGATAGTATGACATTCCTCGGGGTCATCCGCCTGACCTGTGGATACACGTTGAGGCGCATTTACTCCAGAACACAAGTAGAAGAAGACGATGGGCTGCAAATCCAGTTCTAGCCTGCCTAACATGTGGAGCAGACCGTTTCGCCTTGTCGGGTGATCTTGGATGTAAACCGAGCCTCCAGAGAAGAAAAGTATACTGACCAGTAACCGATTCTGTAAAACTCAGCGAGCTTAACCAACGTGTCGCGATCGTAGCATCCCAAAAAGCCGGTAGTAGCGGGATCGGAAAATGTCCCATGTTTTGGGGCAAGTGCAGCCGAGTTAAGGGTCCAGAAGGTCGAAGAAAGATATTGGGAACACCTGGCATCATTCAGTCGTTGCTTCTACAGCAACTCCAACCAGGGTAATACGTTACTGGTGGGGTTCGAAATATGAACTTGATAAGAAGGGGGATTTACTCACGTCCAAAATTTGAGATATAAACGCAAATAGACACCCAGGAGAATTAGACCGATTTTAGGGTGCTGAGCAGCCACCCAGTCAATGTGCACCAGTCAAACACAGTTTACAGTTGAGAGGAAAAGAACCAAGCGCGTTCGATCACCCGATCCAGATCACGCAATTTTACGTAACCGTTATGTCACGCTGCCCGAGTGGCCCAGTTTGGACATGTGAGTCGGTCTGAACAAATTTCTTATAGGCCTTTTATCTCGACAACCCATGATCGCACTGTTTCCCCCTCTTTTCTCACTGTGACATATTTTGCCCCACCTGCAGCATGCAAAAACGAAGAAAAATTGCGGTTCTTGGGACTCGTTCTGTTGGTGCGTTATCCTGTCCAGTCCCACTTGAAGGGCCGCGCTCATTCTAGCTTTTTCGTCTCACAGGCAAGTCTTCACTCGTGAAGCAGTTCGTAGAGAATGAGTTCCCCCAGTCGTATTACCCAACGATTGAGAAAGCATACGTAAAGGCGATCGTGCACAATGGGCAGGAATATATTTGTGAGATATATGACACAGCTGGACAGGTACGTCGTCAAAATCTTCTGCGTGTCCTGTAGCTTATTGGGCGGATATCCGTAGGATGAATATTCTCAGCTGAATGTCCAGCACGCCATCGGTTTCCACGGATACGTTTTCGTATATTCCATAACGTCTCGAGCATCGTTCGACTTGATACAAATAGTATACGATAAGCTCCTTGACTTCAGCGGTAACACCGAATTACCCTGCGTGATAGTGGGTACCAAGAGCGACCTTCATTGCAAGTACGTTCTCGTGTGTTCGGTCCTGGTTCTTACAAACAACTTACGTATATTCTAGCCGCCAGGTAGACATGCTAGACGGGAAGGCATTAGCCGCAGCGAATAATGCCGCCTTCACGGAGGCTAGTTCAAAAAACAACATCAATGTCGGTGAGTAGGATGCATCTCCCCGCGCCTTTGAATTTCCTCTCCTCTACGTTCCATCTTTCTCTAGCCCGGGCGTTTGAACTTTGTCTAGAAGAAATCGAGAAACGCTTAGCCGTGACCCAGGGTGGAATGCTCCGGACCATCGTTGCGTGACGATGTGAACGAGCGCTGGCGTGATCGGTGCGAAAGCTAAGGTCATCTCATTATATCTATTATATCTGTTTTAAGTATATCCAATTTTGTACGTACTAGTTGTGGAGGAAGTCCGGATGACCTTGTTTTGTGATAGTACATGAAAGACTAAAAGGATCAAACTCCGTGCATCTCCACGCGAAAGCGCGTCCAAGGCCACCCAAAGGGATACTGCTATTTCGAGATCTCGGAGAAGAGAAACTGCCAGCTTGTCGGGCGTTGAACTAGTTATCACAGGATAGAGGAATACAACAGTCATTATGATGTCTATCAGGTTATATCGTATACACCCATTTTAAAATCTAAGGTACAACAACCGGAGCTGCACCTGCAGTGACGTCCGGCTTCATAGCTGGGAACAGAAGGACTTCCTTGATGTCTGTCCACTAAGATTAGACGCCTGTCACCTGAGTACAGAAAAGATGTAGACTGACTTGTAGAATCCGTCAAGAACATCACCAGACGGTCGATACCCATACCCCAGCCACCAGTAGGCGGAAGACCGTGCTCGAGACTGTTAATAAGGTTTAAGCAAATCCGATCAGACAAACAAACCATAAAGAAATACGTACGCATCAATGAACGTCTCGTCTACACCTTGGGCCTCGTCGTCGCCTTGCTCCTTTTGTCGTGACTATTCATGCAAGCCGTCAGAATAAGCACGATCCCATGATACAAGGCTGTCAGCTAACCTGCTCCTCAAATCGTAGGCGTTGCTCGAATGGATCGTTCAATTCGGTGTATGCATTGCAGATTTCCTTGCCGCATAAGAATCCTTCGAAACGCTCGCAAAGACCTGGTCGCGAACGGTGCCACTTGGCCAGAGGGGACATCACCTGAGGGTGGCCGACTAAAAGAGGCATGTTATTATAAAATACATCGTTCAAGCTGTTCAACACACCAATGAAGGCTGGGGATATACAGAGGGGTTCGATATACTCTCCGACAAGCTACGTTTGACGGAATGAGTTTTCAGATCCAGCTGACAAGGAACAAATATACCTTGTCCAACAGACGAGCATTTGTACGTGGTTCGCTACAATCTACATTGTGCTGCACGAAACGCGTCAGGACGCGTAGCATGAATTGAGAAAAAACACCGACCTTGACACAAAGCGCCCTCAGGAACTTGTTCGCTTCTTCAGTATGAAGGGTATCACCCGACGGAAACTTGACACCCAGTTTTTCTTCCAGAGTCTCAATCATATCGTACCTCTTCCACGGCTTCTTGAATTCAAGCTCGTACACCCTTGCACCTTCTTCACCCTTATTACCGTCAGGATGGTACGCCAACTTAGTGCTCCCACCAGTGAGGTACTTGACCATCCCTTCCACAAGGGACTCCGTCATATCCATCAAGTCATACATATCCGCATATGCCATATAGAATTCACAGATCGTGAATTCGGGGTTATGAGTCATATCGATGCCCTCGTTGCGAAAAACGCGTCCGATCTCGTAGACGCGGTCGAGGCCACCGACGACAAGCTCCTTGAGATAGAGCTCAGGCGCGATACGGAGGAACAGGTCAAGCCCAAGGTCATTGTGGTGGGTGACGAATGGCTTAGCCGTGGCGCCTCCCGCACTCATCTGAGTGATCGGTGTCTCGACTTCCATGAAACCCAGGTCGTCCAGGAAGCGCCGAACGTAGTTAATGATCTTGCTGCGACGGATAAAGATGTTTCGCGTATTTTCGCTGATGATGAGGTCAAGATAACGCTTCCGGTAGCGGGTCTCCTGGTCCTTCAAACCGAAGTGGGAGGAAGGAAGTTGATGTAAATTGGGGCTGAGAAGGATCATCATGCTTGGTGAAATGCTGAGCTCGCCCTTTTTGGTGCGCGATGGGGTGCCAGTGACGCCGACGACATCGCCACGCTTGAAGATGGCATGTGTAGCCTCGAAAGAAGAAGCATCAGAGGCATCTCTAGATGAAAGTAAGAACCAGGGTAGTGTACAAAAATGGATACGCACTGCTGGGTAGCCATGACCTGAACCTTCTTCCCTTCTCCATGCAGATCATAGAAGACAAGCTTAGATCCACTCGAACGGATATTGTGGATTCGACCAGCAAGGCTTTCCGTTTTACCCTCCAGCTTCGTCCCAGATGGAATCTTGCCTTCCGGGCCATACGTATCGATATACGACGTGATAGAGGATGTTACATTGAACTTGTGAGGGTACGGATTGGGGTTTTGGCTAGCCTTGAGAGCCTGAATTTGCCGCGAGCGAAGCTCATAGTATTGCTGGACGTTGATCAGCAACGGCACGAGAATTGAGCTGCATGGGCACTCACGTTAGGGTTAAGGTCGTCATCGGATGGCTTGCTCTCCACCTTAGCCTTAGCTGCCGGTGGAGGCGGCTTGGCTGCCTTGCTTGCTTCCTTTGCTCGCTGTTTTTCCCGACGCTTGAGCTCCCTATCGCAAATCAGTACCACCAATGAAAAAAATGTAAATCCACCAACGTCTTCGAAATCATCTCCCCCGTAACAGGGTCTTTGTGCGTTCCGGTCGCTTCTGTAGCCATTTTTCGGTATATGGGATTGTATATATGTGTGTGAGGCGCGTATCGAGGGATCCTAGATGTCAGAGGAAGAACGCGAAAAAGCCGGTGCATGCACCAAATATGAAAATATATATTTATGTATGACTCAAATTCTGAAAAACAATATTTTGAACTTCACCTGGTTTACCTAATTGGCCATTTTTGATGGCCGTAGGCCGGCATGATCTGGAACGTACTGGCGACAGCTTGCGGAACATTAAAGTCGCTCAACCTATCATGCTAGTAATTTTTGTTCATCTTATTTATTATAAAGCACTCCAGCCAACAGGCATCGCTGTAAAATTGCCGAAGATCCAAGCCATGCTTGCCTATTCTGATAGTTTGATGGCCGCTTATCGGCACTCCGGCATACATCCCAAGGGACATCATAAGCTGATGGCCGTTGTCCGGCATTGCTACCAACGGCCGAATTCCCCATCCTTTCCGGCATTGACAGCTTCGTGAATTGCAACCTGCACTTGGGAGCAGCGAAAGGACCAGGAGGATACGGCCGATGGCTCTGACGTACACCGACTGGGGAGCCCAGAACCTGTACAGGGTTAGCACAATTTCAGCGAACTATGTCACGACTCGGCGTTCAACGTTCAACACGGAAGCCTCGAAGCTTGAGGTTTGAAGTACCAGTGATACTTCTTACACCATCGTTAGTATCCCTCTCTATGATTATTCCATCGTTGATGTGGTATCCAGCTGCTCCAGCTGTTGGCGTTCCGATACACTGACTGTCAAAGTCGGCGTCCCAGAGATAGCCGACTCGGAGGTGACTGACGCTCTGACTATCGCTGCTGAGGGCGTGTATCGTCCGTCTGTCTGGGAGAGACTATGCCGCTGTGTAATAATGAACCCTCAATACTTCAACAGTGAACACTGAAGCTTCGAAGCTTGAACTTTGAAGTACCAGTAATACTTCTTACACGGTCGTTAGTGTCCCTCTCTATGGTTCTTCCATTATTGACGTGATATCCAGCTGCTTCAGCTATGGTGCTTCCAACACACTGACTGTCTGTCAAAGGTCTTGTGATAGCCGAAGCAATGATTGGCGCCCCGACCATCTCTGCTGAGGTTACGAATACTAACTTGAATTTCATACTATGATTAGACTTCGGGTGCGTATGCTTAGACTATCAATTAGCTTCGACGTATCCTACAACCACGCAGTGAGCAGTAACATTTGCACCGCTAAGGCTGTTTCTTTTTGGCCTGGTGTTTACAGTGGGCTGATTAGTGTCTCGTCTTACACCTGCATCAAGACCTGCATCCAAGTGACACAAGGAGGAATATATTTATTCTCCTGAGAAGGAAACTAACCGGAGTTCGTACTACATAAATAAGTGCTACGATACCGAACACTCTCAGAAAACATCCGCTATCTCGCGATCAGCTTCGGCTGCGATGACAGGTTTGTTCTCACCTACGACGTGCCGCCAGTAGTCACCACTGTGAGAACGGTACGAAAATTTCCTAAATAGCTATTTGTACCGTACGCCACGGCCGTTTCTGCAGCGTACCATGTGTGTAATGCGCGTAAGGCTTGCTTCAAATGCGAGAAGACAGTATAGAAACAGAAGATCATCGGTATACCGAAAATTTGAATCACAGTCAGTCCAGCCTCATTGACATCACTGGCATAGAACACAATTGATGAATCGTTCTGCGAAGAATTTTTGGGCTGTACCTCGATTTGGAGATTGTAGCATAGCCGCACATCACTGATTTGAACCTCTACCCTGAAGTTCAAAACGGACACCAATGAGAAAATTTCACTTTGTATGTCGGCAAGTCTTGGTCAGCGTCCCGCGACATCTCCGCGCTGGGCTTGCCTCTGATCTCCAGCGAAACACCCATGTGATATGCTGCTATCCTGATATAATTTATCAAGTTTTCTGGAACTATCAGCTCCAATGCGCGTGTTTCGACATCAGCGCCAGCCCTCTAACTGGTTGGCCTCTCACGATGCAAAATCAATACCAGCAAGCTGTCTGAAAGTCAGTCCCGTATTCTTCGAGTATCACCTCCGTCTTCGGCTTTGTTCTTCGAATCAGATCGTTGTCCGAATAATTCTACGCCTACTCGGAACTTAATTGTCTTCTCTGCTTTCGGTGTTCTCGGGGTTGTTCATCAAGCGTTGATTAACCTGTTGGCGAGGCGATGGGCTGGAGGGCCCCTAAGTGCGAAGGTCAGATCATCATCATATCGGTAATTGGAAAACGCGGCTGCGGCTGATGCATCTCTGAACATGGCATCATGGTCACAGGAAGCCAAAACAACCTCGCGGTCGATTACAATGCACTCAATGCTTAGGAACTGCGAAGAACTAAGCTGCAGAAGTTACTGCGCAGATGCTAGGCTCTTCCCTGAGAGAACGCTTTATTCGGACCACCTGGGACGCCGTTTCGCAGAAGGCAGGGCGCTCCATTCTTTTGCTGTTCCCTTTACTCGTCAAAACATATCAGCGCATCGTCTGCAATCAAAGCGCCGGGCTGATTCCGACAAAATCGTTCACAGCCTCCCGTATCATGATGATCAAATTGAATTCGATACCAGAAAGAGTGCCTCTTTTTGCTTAAATAGCAGAATTCACCCACAAAATCTGCGCGTTCCATAACCCCGTACTATGGGAATCTCACTCGACAATACGCTCGGTGTATTTTCTATTGGTGCTACATTGGCAAACATGTAAGCTTCGAATCTTCTTCTTGCCTCCAAACTCATGGATTATATCTCGGACCCGACAGTCTGTTTGGGATAACATGTCTGCAATCTGCATTGTACTACAAAAATTACCCGAATGACGAGTGGTTCTATAAAGCCTCAGTGCGTGGGCTCGACGATTATCTCGAAGACGCGATACTGATGCTGCTGCCGATGGCGAGCAGGTAGGGACTATCTGGTAGGTTCAAATTGCCTTGACGAGTCGAAGTTTATAATTGAATTATCTGAAAAATGCGTAGGGTCCTGGATGCATTCGACGTTGCAGTTACCACACACGCTTCATATTTTTATGCTATCAAGAACTTTGGAAATATCCAAGTTCTTACTCAAGCTGACATCGTGTGGTATGTTCTTGTTGGTGATCTGATAGTTTCCATCTTCACTGATTTTACATTTTGCTTAGGAGCTTCAAGGTTTGTGTTGTGTCTACTCGGTGCGGACATGGCATTTTAATATCACATCCAACAATAGCTGCATATCTTGATTTGTGTATGTACCCAACCCTTCGGATCTCTTTATTGCAAGGGTCATCCTGAATCCTCACTCAGGTTCTGGTCCGGATACTCGTTCAAGCGTGAGGATCCATACTTTACTCCTTCGCGACCGACTTCATATGTGTGCTGTGCAGGATGTATTCTCTACGCTTATGGAAAAGTACGAGTTCGTTCCTTGATGCCCAGCTCCGCCCTGACCCGTACGGGTAGCTGGTCAAAACTTTCATCAAGGAATACCGTGGTTGATTGTATGTGGAACACGCCTTACTAGATCTCTTCATATGACCTCCTTCTTTGTTATCGAAGGTTATCATCACTGCTAGCAACGCCGGTGCGGAGAAGCCTTCCTCGACTCTTGTAAGCCATTTACTGACAGCTATGAAACTTTGCTAGCTTGTGGGATATGTAAGTTTCCACTACAATTTGGCGTAACATAATATTGAGGATTCATCCCGCAGACCTTATTAAGGAGGTGTACGTACCAGGAACTCAGCCCTTCTTGCGCTACTCGTTACCAATGGTATTTTCAACAGTTATTTGATCTCCAGTTTCTCCGAAACCTTGACTATCAAGGTACGCATTTAATATCAATGGCATTTCATACCCACTATACTAATCCAATGTAGAGCGCTCTCATCTCCATGTTTGTATCAAGCGTGGTAGCTGAGTTCGTAGTATCTATCGTCATGTGCTACTGTCTGGACAGGGGCAAAACCACCTCCGTCTTTCCCAAGTTAGTTATTCACTCGTTTACGGCTCGTGAACGTTCGTTCAATGCTCATGCAGCACTATTGCGACACTTATGACGTTGATGCGGATGATTCTGATGTCAGGGTTTATCACGAGGTGAGCAAAATTGCTTCGTATTTTCTTTGCAATCATTTAATGCTATCACACGTAGCTTCTACTCGATAGCCATTCTTGTTACGGTATGCGGAACGATTTCTGAGCAAGCCCGTTGCTCAATTCGAGAAAAATCTGTGCTGATAGCCCATGCCATAGTTTCTCCTCTGGCCAGATACGCTCATCTTCCTCGGTATCGATTGCTTACTCCCCAAACGTCAGTCATTATACATCGGAGGTGTCGTGTTAAACTTAATCTTCGTTCATAGTGTTCATCAACTCTTTATTGGCTATGTAAGTGCTAAGTTCGCGACCTTCATTGACGTTCATTCAAGATGATAGGCTCAATGCGCGACGCGATTTTCGACACCCTAAGAATTCCTTCCGCCTACCGACAATCAATTCTAATGGAAGTATGCGTGGCCACCCTGCGAAGGACAAGGTATATTTCCGTAATTCAGGTTTTTGTTCTGTATAATTGATATACCAAACTTTCAGCAGGCCATTGTTGTATCGATGGAGATTGAGTCAGAAACTGTTTGACTTCCATTTACGTTCTCATTAATGTATTCAACATACCAGTTCTTTCTATGTATCCAGAGCACCCGAGAGTCATTAGACTCGCCTTTAGACTACAGTAACCGCTTGATAACCGCCATGTCTGTTTGGTACTTCGATTTAAATGATGTAACATCTATCTACGACAGACATTACTACGCTCTCCTTGACCTTCAAAAAAAACTCATCTTCGGTGTCCGTATGCGCAAGGACACCATTTTTTCTCCTACCGTACATCAAGGTTAGGGCGTTCCCATTCTCAACCCTCCTTGAGCGAAACACCCATCAAAACGAATGGGAAATCAACGCCATTCTAAAGAAGCGTAGGCATTTGTAGTCACTACAAAATACACGTGTGGGTAATAAAAACATTCTATCCGCCCAGGCCAAGCATATTTTTTGCATAGAGCATAGTAAGGATCCCCCAAAGGGCATAAGCACAAAAATGAAACGATATCCATAATAACGGTATGATCATGATAGATTGCTGATAGATTAGTACTGCTGAAGAGAAATATTCAGAACACCGCAAAAAAAAACTCACGAAAAGAAAACATACCTCCTCAAGAGCTTATTTTACCGAGAAGGAGGCATATATCGCCTCTCCTCTCTCAGATCCCTGCCATACCCCGCATTTCTCGGAGGATAGCTCTGCCTAACCGGTCTATCATACGTCGCAGGGTAATCTCTCGAATACTCAGGAGGAGCACCGCTCCCCACCGTACTCGCAGAAGTCGGCGGCGCGCGCGACGAGTCGTAATAGCTACTCCCTGCGCTCGTCGGAGGCGGCTGAGCTGGCGACACTGGTCTCTCGTACGACGCACGCCCACTGTAGTAATCATAGTCCTCCTCGTGCGCTTCACAGGAGGCCTCAAGTCATCCGCGGGAGGTGCCCCCGCCAACCGGTTCCTCAGCGGACTCGGACTACGCGGACGTCTAGTACCAGTATACCCCGGACTGGGGGTCGTCGCGGTCCCAGTGAACCGTGCATCCCTAGCTGGAGGAGGAGGATACGTCCGCTCTCTGTCATCCCCTGTAGCCGCTGGAGCAGTAGCCGGTGGATAGTCTAACCGTGTGCTCAGAGGTCTAGCTGGATCGTATGACGATCGCGCCGGGGAAGGTACCCTAGGAGGAGGAACAGGAGGATAAGCCGTTGTTCTTCGTTCACGCTCTTCCCGTGTTTCCCATGCATTCGCTGTAGTGGCCCGAGGAGTATCGTATCGGTCTCGATCAGCGCCTCTGTTATTGTACTTCCAATAGTCGTCATCCCAATCGCGGCCCCGACCTTCATAGGGCGCCTGAGAGTAAGAAGAGGGCCAGTCTGGTCTTTGTGCTGAGGGCGGAGGTGGCACATACCTCCGGTCCCTTTCGTCGTAGGCCTCCCTAGGAGGCGGATCTGGCGCAAACTGTCGCCTCAAGCGGTCTCGATCTCTAGCGAGGTCAGCAGCCGAAGGTGGGGAGAATCTTCCAGGGCCAGAGTATCCTTCCACTCTGTCTCTGTCTCTGTCCCTTTCTCTGTCCCTCTCCCTGTCCCTCTCGTCTTGGATCTCACCTGGACGATAGTTGTTCGGGACTGGACGCGTAAGCTTGGGAGGAGGACGGTAGGACTCAGAACGAGGAGCTGGTGAAGCAATTTTGGTTCGTGTATCATCACGAGCTACCGAAGGTGCACGATTGTACGTGCTTGCCCTTGGCGGAGATGCCGGCCTAGAATATCGTTCACCTCCTGGACGAGGCGTACGATCATCTTGTCGAGGGGGATGATCATCTGCAGCAAGCGTCGATGGAGGCGGACGAGCGGTGTCAGCACGGTCATGACTACGTTCGGGAACGTTTGAAGTCGAGCGTGTCAGCCTATCGTCGGGTTGAGAAGTTCGACCATTGACAGGTTCTGTCGTCGATTGAGAAAGACGTTCTCCAAGACTAGGTCCCGGATGGGGAGGCTCAGCCCTCGGTTGAGTGATACGGTCTTGTAAAGAAGGACGGCTGATGCGCTCTTCAAGCGTAGCAGGACGAGCTGTCCTGTCGTCAGCTGGAATCCGCGCAGCTGGTTGAGCAGGCCTTGGGGTGCCGGAAGGTAGTGGTGAATCTCGGTCAAGAGGCCTGATAGCACGGTCTTCAACAGCCGGACGAGAAGAGGATAGCGGCGCTCGAGAATCAGAAATGAGAGGTCGAGAATCCGAAATGAGAGGCCGAGAATCAGTAACCGGACGTACATCCATAGGAGGGCGAGAGAGTCGGTCGTCAGACAAAGAAGGACGGGGTCCGCGCTCGTCAGCAGGTAGGGGACGACGGTCATCAGCTATATCGTCTCTGGAATCATAACGACGAGGAGGGAGACCGCTTCTGCTATAGTCTGGCTCGTAGTGCCGTTGATCTGGAGGCGGTCTTCGTGCATCTGTCATTCTTCTGTCGTCTCTGTACCGGAAGCGATCTCTATCTCGGTCGCGCTCCCGGTCTGAGTCTCTTCCCTCGTAGTGCCGCGATGTCTCTTTCGCCGGGGGGAGCGCGCGATCGTTGCCAGCACGATTAGTACGAGCATCGGATAGGCGCCTGTCATCACCAGATGGCACATCATCTCTGTGGGACCAACTCGCCCTAGACCGCTCGTCAGGTGGCGGTCCTCTGGACTCTGCTCGCTGGGGGTCAGATTTGAGATTCCCAGAAGAGCTATTGCGAGAAGCGGAACCATTGACTGTTGCAGAGCGTTGAGGTGGTCCAGGATCTGCCGAGGGTGTCTGGGGCTTGTGTTCGTTCAGATCAGGTGTTGACTTGGGGGTATCGTCAGCATATCGTCCACCACCGTTGTTCTGTGTCCCAGAAAAAAATAAGTAAAAAAGAAAAAAGAAAAGAAAAGGATGACGCACGTTGGGTGTGTCTATCTGCATCCTCGAACCCTCCCAGTTTTCCTTCCACGGTCTTTGAGAAGCGTCCGGCGGTGAGAGCGGGCCCATCTTGGATGGCGTTGAGCTGTCGTGGTAGTCTGGCGCCCGTTCTGGATGAAGCGACGAAGAACTTGGACCCTTGTAGATGCTGGCTAGCGCCGCAGGATTAGGAATCGCACGGTAAAAATCGTGCTGACCAGCCTTTATCCTTTGCTTGAGATTTTCGAGGACCTCGAGATCGTTCGAGCCAGGCTGGGATTGCTGCTGTTGCTGATAAAAAGGCTGTTGTGGTACAAAGTTTTGAAAGCTGAAAGGGAAATTTTGGGCCATTGTGTACGCTTGATTGGATCCCATGAGGACAGCAGGCGATTCTTCGCTGGGAGTAGGGACGAGATAGGATGAGTTGGGGTCCTCCGTGAGAGTAGTGACTGTCCGTTCGCGGTTGTTGGGGTTGCTCCGCCCTTTGCGCTGTTTCTTGTTTTGTCTTGCTGACATGAATGGGTCCCCAGCCTTGTTTGCACCTGCATCCGTCAGAGATTTGCCTCCGCTTAACCGCCTAGCTTACCTGTGTTCACCGAGATATGGTGTCACAGTGCTCGCATACTCGTGGTCGAAGGGGACATGTGGTCTTACCTGCCCTTGATCCGTGCATCACCACTGCCAAATCGACCCACGTTTTCTCTTGGCTTTTGCTGTGGGACTTGTTGTTCTTACAGATACTGTATTCTTCCTTATTGTTACTTACGACGACGCATCTTTACTCTCTTCTTCGCTTGGGGGTGACAGCGATCATGGACGAAGCATATTCGATTCATACACATCATACAGGTTACTACAGTCATCTAATATTATATTCGTCAGACAATAAAGCGCAACATCTGATCAGGTAATAATCTGTAAAATGAAAAGCTCCGAGGAAAGCTGGTAACCACCGGAGTCGTTCCAGAGAAAAAGGTAGACAATGATTCGTCCTCGAGGCTCGGACACTTTTGTCATTGTGATTTAATTTCAGTTTTTGAAGCTGCGTGTCGGACGGAGCATATGGTGTTCCTTTACAAGCGTAGAAGCTTGATATGGAATAACAAAGTTGGATGCCTAGCGGTGAGGACGTCATGTTGCATACGGCCCGATACAGTCTTGCAGTGTCATTACCTGCTTCATGATGCAAGGATAGATTGAATATAGGAATCGAGGAAGTGTATGGAGACAAAGCAGACTCGAAAAAGTGACCAAATGATATCGGGAAGGTCAAGATACGAGTCGTTAGCACAGATTCAAATCTTGAATGGGCTCTACACGAGCGGGAAGAATTCAAGTTGAACAAATATGAAGTGCATCCAAGGCGCTGTTAAGGCAGAGGGTCAATACAGACATGCCAGAAGAGCATTCAAATCTCCTAACGAAACAACGTCAGAACGCCGCAAGGGAATGTCACACTTGGCGACGTGGTATAGGCTGAGAGGGTGCAGCCCAACTTTATGACCCAGTCGTTCTGTCAATTCTGAGGAAGGGAAGTTGTGCTAGACTTGAACCCGTCTGACTACCTGAGAAGTTATCAGTAGGCGGTAAACCGAGGATATTTTTGCTTGCCGACAAGATCCCTGATATGGCAGATTGGTCCCAACCTAAAGCTCTGCGATTTTGCAGCAATGATATACAAAGTATCAAATTAGGTGAAACAAGTCTCGACTAACTGCAAGTCACTTGTAGGCGTGTCAAAAGGAAGTGGCACTCCTTTCTTGGGCGTGATTCGGTGACGTCTGTGTGGATGCCGACATTTGGGAAAAGGGTTCAACCCACGGGACAGAAGACCTTCCCGTCGTCCGAGTTGTCCGTGGCTTTCGAACAGATCAGTGAAGCGACCTAGGCTGCATCTTTATTCGAAGTCTTGACTTCCCGATTTTGGTTAAGATGCACATTTGTCGTTAAATTCGGACGAAGGTCACTGCCGCCCCATTGACCTCTCCAGAAGAGGCCTCAGATTGCGGAAGGTGAGCCCCGCCCTGGAGTTGCTACTTCAATATTTCCCCGCACACGTCCACTTCAAATATATATCCCTTGGCTATGGATGAATGTTGAACGTTGAATATTAGACGTGTTTTGCATTCCTGTAAAACAAGTGAGTCAAAATATCCACTGAAATCACAGACACGTACGTATCTAACGAACAAACAAAACGATGGTCGCGAGTCTCCGCGCGACGTGTGGACGTATCAAAGTGGTTTTGCCCCATACACAGAAGATATGAACGAATGAACGAGGGCTAGCTCGTCGCTCCGACCGCCATTAGTAGTATCGCCGCCAAAGAACTGGCCAAACTTCCAACTGCAATACAAGGTTTCTCCACCAGCTTGATAGACTGCGGTAGCCTAGCATACACATAATCGTATACGATTAATGTATACGTCGCCGACGAAGACTTGTAAGCTTCATTGGCACAGGATGCAAATGCGATGCTTGAGGTCGCATACAACGAAGGAGACCGAAGTAGGATGATAAACACGTACTACCGAGGTTGCATCCTGCAAGACGAATCCTGGTGGCAGTTCACCGAGAAATCCAATTTCTGAGATCTGAGTCCTGACAATGAACTGGCTCTTACGCTGCGCACTCTTCGGAAAATGTTGGATGACACGACGGCGGGCTATTCGCATCAAGCGCTGGGAATTCTCTTGTTCTAGGCGATGTTAGCGGTGGCAATCTGAGGACGAGAGGGACGGAATTGTGGTTAGAATTCATTCATGAAGTGAGCGGGCATGAATCGTTTTAGCGATACCGCGAGTATGAAGTCGAATGAAGGGGGGATGAGTACATGAGTCATTAAAGGGTGTGATGCAGACCAGGAGGCCGCGCCCAGCCTGTGACCGTCGTTTTGGAAGACGACGACTTCGTGGGGGATGCGCTACATGGGAAAGAGATGGTGGGGGAAGAAATCGAGGGCAACGCCCTTTTATAGTCGTCGGGGGCAAGGGAGGACAGTATGCGCGTGATAATTCGAACGCGTCATAAACCATTACCGACGGCTACGCCGTCTTTTGTTTTACATTATTTTGATTTTTGTATCGATCATTACCGCATCTTGGCTTCGCACCACCACCACATACGTATCTGTCCACGAATCTACGTTCGTTCGAGCCATATCCGTCATGTTCATTTCCCTGCCGACGTCTATTCCCAACAGGGTCGTACCCGAAAGTTCAATCCCAACATCCAACAATCATACGAAGCACTTACTCTTTACAATGCTGACCGCGAACTTGGAAGTCAGGGAAGTCATTGGTTCAGAGTCATTGTCGAGGCCAAGTCTTTACACGTCCCACCACATGACTAGACGGTGCACTCGAACGGAATTCCGAACTGTCCCAAGTTCCAACAACCAATGCCATCACTGACGTGTCTCCGAGAAGGGTGACCTAAATGTGCTCCGTATCGAAGCCCCGCTTAGGACGATCCAACAATGAAGGGGCCTTAAGGACGATGTTGCTAGCCCTGAACGGCAGTGGAGATCGAGTGGCGTCGAGCACGGATCTGTGCTGTTAGACTCTTCGAGTCCATCGAAATGGATGAAGACTGAGGCTTGAGCGTGTCAATTGGTCACTGGAGGCCGGAAGCTGAAACTGAAGGATGAAGAAGCGTCTTTGGGTGAGTGTCTTTGCGCCAGAAATATGCTGGCTAACGACTTTTGCAGCCTCTCGCTTTTGAATGCGCTGATTGGGACATTTCTACTACGGACGACGGAATTTCAGGCACATGTGGATATCTGGTAGCGATCCATAGGGTGAGTTGTAACCCCCTTCTTGTTCTTTTTTTCGTCCTCTAATATGCGCTGTTTTGTCAGGCTAGGGATCGCCGCGGACAAGCTATGGGTTGCGACGGCCGGGATCCTGTTTTCAGTGTTGGCAGATAGGTCTCAAATGAACCAACTGGACAGTCATAGGATACATCATACTAGAGCGAAATCACGGAAGGGTGATATATTCGTCTGACAATACGGGAGCGCGAAGAGAGTTGCGAGGACGTTTTTGGGGGTATGAGCAGCCCAGGGCGACAATGAAGGCTATGTATTGGCGTGACACAATGGATACCAGTCAGTTTTACAGTCTGAAATCTAACATCATGACTGATTAACGAATAGTCGCCTTTTTTGCACTCGCGGCATAGCAACTTGCAGCTTCGCCACCAAAATTGCTGTCACCCCTGTCGCTTGGAACTTCCGTCTATGTGATGGTGTGAAGGACAATACTATTTAGTATTTTCTAGGGTCAGGAAACCGCCGTCGTCGCCCGAGACAGCTCTCGACGCGAACATTACGATCTTCACGTTTCCAGCCCTAGTCACACCGGTCAATTTTCGAGATTCAAGTTCAAATTCACAGGGCCGAAATCACAGTTGAACCAGAAATCAGTTGAGTGTCTCTGTTTGAGGTGACGCTGTCTCGTGAAACTGATCTGAAGCGGCTAGTCCCATCCAGGCATCGCCGCTCTTTCTCCACAACGCACTCCTTCACGTCAATCACCTTAGCTCCTGCCATAAGATGTGAGTTTCCTGACAGTCTTTCACTACCTCGTGGCTAATTAACTCTCGTAGCAACGGAACACCGTAGTCAATGGCATTGATACTCTTCTCAAGTTCATGCACGTTCATGATGAGGAAATGGCATCAACCCCGATCACTGCCAAGCACTTTCGAATTGCGGCTCGGGTCTTGATTATGGACGCCTCACCGTAACTTCTGTGAAAGCGGAGGGGTTGGACAGCACATATTCACGAGTGACAAACAAGTGAAGACCAGACGATGCCCACAGCTAGATGCGGCAACAGTGCTTGTTAGCGGCGTACAAATATCACCACAATAGACCAGCTTCCGTTCCAAGATTCTCTTTCTGCATTTTTTCAACTTCAGTTTCCTCACTCTCATCTCTGGTCATATTCGTGCCCAGGGCTTTCTCAGAGTGACCCTTTACATCTATATACAAGGTACTCGACACAGCTGAAACCGAAATCTCGTTTCTGATCTTCATGCTTTCAGCCCTCAGAATCATCAGCAATGGGTGGCGCCGTATCCTTGTTAGCTGCTGCTGCTACTGCTGTCATCCCGGCATTCCTTGGCGCAATCCGGGGCAGTAAAGTCAACGAAAACCCGACGATGGCCGCCATCGACGAGGAGCTCCAGAGGGCGGAGGCAGAGAAACGCGAGGCTCAACAGCGTGCGGAGCAGCTAGAACAAGCGATGCAAGCACAGGCGGAGGCGATCAGAATCCAGCAGGAGGCTGCACAAAGGGCGACCGAATATGCCGAGCAGCTGGAGAGAGAAAGGCAGGCCCAGGCCGAAAGGATCAGAGTCCAACGGGAGGAGGCCGACAGGGCGGCTCAGACGGCTGAGCAACTAGAGAGGGAGAAACAGGAACAGATGGAGAATGCCAGAAGAGAACGAGAGGCAGCTCAGATGGCGGCCCGGGCTGCTGACGATTTGCAAGAGCAGGTGCGGAAGAAGGAGGAGGAGATGAAAAAGATTTTAGAGGAGCAGAAGGCGATGGAGGCCAAATGGAAGAAAGGTATCAAACCCGTTGAATGGCCCTCTCGCGAGCAGTTCGAAGCGAACAAGCAACGTTTCTACAAGGATGGCAAGTTCCATCTTGCTATCGCTGGAATCTCGGGAACGGGAAAGTCATCTCTCATCAATGCCTTTCGAGGCGTTTGGGATGATGAACCAGGCGCCGCTGCGACCGATATCGTCGAAAGCACCGCAGTTGTTACTCCTTACCCTGATCCTAATCCCGCCAACCCCTTTATCTGGTTCGATGTCCCGGGTTCAGGCACTCTATCATGTTCTGATTGGACCTACTTCAATGACCAAGGTCTCTATATCTTTGACGCCATCATCGTCCTGTTCAACGATCGCTTCACTGTCACGGACATCGCCATTTTGAAAAACTGCGAACGATACAACATCCCGACCTACATCGTTCGTTCTAAATCTGACATACACATCAACAATCTCGTCAAGAAGAAAAGACGAGGAGCTGGAGCGAAGAGCGACTCTGCAAAGATTCTTGACCAGGCTCGCAAGAATATATCACGAAGACGCAGGAGAGCGTCAGGCTGAATTTGATGAAGAACGATCCTCCTATCCGGTCGCAGAAGATGTACGCTGTCTCGCGAGATACATTGACTGTGGTTGTCAGAGAGGAGCCGCTTGAAGATTGCCTCGTGCTGAACGAGCTGGAGCTGTTGAGGGACATCCTTCAGGACGCATATTCACGACGATCTGAGAAGTCGTACGGCTCCATGGCGGATCTGATGAAAAAGACCGGCATGGACATCTTCCGTTTCTTTACCAACTGACGAGGTCGCATTCCTTCCCCCCTGCTACGGTCATTTGTAGACAATTTTGTTCTAATGTGTTCCTTGGTATATCAATGTTTTAGGCTGGCGTTTTTCCGTTTCAATACTCGTGTGTTTTGCACGTGGTTTGAATTGATCTCATCGTATTGAAATTATTTCTGGACTTTTCTTCGGCAGAATCCATTAGGACACTCTTCTCAAGCACCACGAATACTTGGTGATATATCTGGAGACCAAGATCCTAATATATTTCCGGGCAGCATATCACGTCGCATCGCTATCTTTTCAACGTGCACACCCACCCTTAGTTGTGTCTGCAAGCAGGGTGATCGTGCGATTTCGATAGATTTGAACCTTTCGTTCGATGCCGTTACGCTTTCAACTCGGAGGACAAGACAGTAATGCATCCCCAAACGTGCGGGAACCACTAAATCAGGGGATGGATGTAACGTTCTCACCGCGCGGGATCTTCCTCCTTCTTTCCGATCTGGCTTTCACACTTCCCATCGCGTCTAATCTCTCAAGGTAAAGAATTCTGTGACTCTGCCCTTAATAGCAAGCTTATTTTTTCCTAGGTCCTTATGGTGTTCACAAAGCGCTTATGCTATTTCTCACAGCACACCGTCACATTACCACCGCGTTGCAATGGAATCCACAGGTTCTTATGGCGCTTCACCCTTTCACCCTCTATTAATACAACAAAACGTAGCGTCATGTCAACGAGACTTGTGGTTTGCCTTACCTTTCACGGCGCCTGTCAGTGTCCAACGCATTGAGCTTGTCACTAGAATTATGAAGATCGCCGCTCTCACCCCTTGAGATGCAAATGTATCCTTTTGTTTTTTATTTTCCTGGTTCCGGTGCAGCTTCTTTCAATCGATAGCAAATAGCGGTCCATTGTGTGTCCTGCAAGGCGACTTGAAGATCTGTAATTCGGTATATTTTTGTCTGTTCAGTGGAGAATCAGACGGCGCCTATCCCGTCACCGATGAGGCTATTCAGGATTGAAATCGCCGTAGCTATTAGCAAAATTCTTGGTACGGGTCTTACAAGAACCTTCACATGGTACTGTTTTTCGTCGTTCGTCGTTTGGTTCACTGCCTGCACTTATTTGTCTTCAGCGGTGCCGCCACTGCGTCCGTTTACCTGTCTATCGTTCCGCAACCAAGGTAAGTATTCAGGACACGTCGGCTCGATACTTATACTTACTCGTTCGTAGATCCTCAAGTTTAGCCCTAGCCCTTCATTTGGGTGATCTCTGTCAAGTTTCGAAAAGTACGTTAGTTCTGTCAGAGTCGTCCTTCAATTTATCAATGTCAAATCTCCCAGATATCGTCAAAGAATGGGTGGTGCCTTGTCGTGCAGACCTGAAGAAAACCCGACAATGAGGGCGATCGAAGAACAACACAGAAGGGAGGAGGCAGAGAGGAAGGCGCAGGCAGAAAGACTCAGGAGGGAGCGGGAGGCGGCCCAGAGAGCCGCACAACTCGCCGAGCAGCTAGAACGGGAGAGACAGGCGCAGGCCGAAAGACTCAGGACGGAGCAGGAAGCAGCCCAGAGAGCCGCACAACTCGCTGAACAGCTAGAAAGAGAAAGGCACGCGCAGGCCGAGAGAATCAGAGTCCAGCAAGAGGAGGCTCAAAGGGCGGCTGAAAACACACGGCGGTTGGAGAGGGAGATGCAGGAGCAGATCGAGATTGCCAGAAGGGAACGCGAGGCCGCTCAGAGGGCGGCAGCTCCTGCTAACGAGTTGCAAGAGCAGGTGCGGAAAAAGGAGGAGGAGGCGAAGAAGGCCATAGGGGAGCAGAAGGCGATGGAAGCCAAGTGGAAGACAGGCATTCATCCAGTTGAATGGCCTTCTAAGGAGACGTACGAGGCAATCAAGCTCCGTTTTTACAAGGAAGGCAAGTTTCATCTTGCGATCGCTGGAATTTCAGGAACGGGCAAGTCGTCTCTCATCAACGCCTTTCGAGGGATACGGGACGACGATGAGGGCGCCGCCATGACCGATATCGTCGAAAGCACCTCGGTTGTCACCCCCTACCCAGATCCGGATCCTGCGAAGCCTCTCATCTGGTTCGATGTCCCAGGATCGGGAACGCTGGCATGCTCCGATTGGACCTACTTTAACGACCAGGGTCTCTACATCTTCGACGCTATCATCATTCTCTTCAACGACCGCTTCACCGCTACTGACATCGCCATTCTCAAGAATTGCGAGCGATACAACACGCCGACCTACATCGTTCGCTCCAAGTCCGACATCCACATTGAGAATATCATCCAGAAGAAAACGCGGGGAGCTAGGGCCAAAGCTAATCCTGCTAGTGCCGAGATTCTTGACGACGCTCGCAAGGAGTATCTCACGAGAACGGAGGAGAGCGTCCGGTTGAATTTGATGAAGAACGATCCTCCTGTCAAGTCGCAGAAGATGTATGCTGTCTCCCGGGATACGCTAACGATGGTCGTCCGAGAGGAGCCGCTCGAGGGTATGCTTGTGCTCAACGAGTCTGAGTTACTGCGCGACATCCTTCAGGATGGATATTCGCGACGATTTGAGAAATCGTATGGGACGATGTCGGGTGTTATAAAGAAGACTGGCATGGGCATTATCCGATTCATTGGAATCTAACTTGGCCTGGTTCCCTGATATTGAACGCTATCCATGTTACCACGTACTTTTTGTTACAAATTTTCAATTATTTAGCTTTGTTGTTCGTCTTAGCCTCAATTGACCACTGTCTCCACTTCTGGTAAGCAGTTATTTCTGGTCAGGTAAAAGCCGGCGAAAATGGGTGGATAACATATGGGATTTTGATCCGCACTCTTGACCACAGCAAAGTGAGTTGAGATTCCCTCTAATGGTAAAGCCAACGGATTTAGCTGTGGTTAAATGGGCGAGTCAAACTTTCATCCCTGGTATTCCAATCATTTCCCTTGCATTTTGACTGGCGCGAGTTAGTCACCTGCCAAGAGTGCCCGTTACTTATTGCGAGCGATACAACATCCCGACGTAGTATATCGTTCGCTCCAAATCTGACATCCACGTTGAGAATTTAATCAAGAGGAAAAGGCAGGGAGCTGGGGCCAGAAGCAATCCTGCCAGGATTCTTGACGAAACTCGCAAGGAGTACTTCGCGAGGACGCAGGAGTGCATCCGGTCGAATTTAATGAAGAACGATCCTCCTATCAAGTCGCAGAAGATGTATGCTGTCTCCCGGGATACACTGTCAATGGTCGTCCGAGAGGAGCCGCTCGAGGATATGCTTGTGCTCAAAGAGTCTGAGTTACTTCAGGATATGGTTCAGGATGCATATTCACGGCACTCTGAGAAGTCGTATGAGACGATGTGGGACCTTATGAAGAAGACTGGGATGGACGCTATTGAATCCTCTGCAAACTAGGACATCTTCACAGGCTTTTCTCCTTTTCATATGCTTTGGCGCGGTATAACGTTTGTCTCGAGTTTGTCCTCATTTTACATTGACTTCAGAAAATAGTAGTCGGACACGGGACATAGTTCAGATTCACTTGCCTTGTTATTTCTTTAAACATTCATCTCATTGTCTTCTTCATAATTTTAGATCTGGAGGTTTTGAGAGCTCGGTACTCAGCGCCTTATGAAAGAGAACTTGAGGAGAAAGCTGGACAAAGGGAAAAGACCGAGCAACGATAGTGGCGTGAGAATAATTATCGAGTCCTGACCGGCCTGCATCTGAATTTCTCAAAGGCGTAGCCAGACGCTCGATTCTGGCCATGGAGAGAAGACCTGTAGCATTGATACAGCTCCTTGCAACTGAGGAGGGCGGTCGATTTGGACTTCGGTGTGTCTCAGTGTCTACTTCGTTACTACCCCTTCTCAAATCTGCTGCCTGCACAGGAGATGACACGAAACATGCCTTTCACACTCAGTCTCAAAGGAATCGCCATCTATTCGGTCGTAGCATCTACTGGAAGTACAACGAAGGACCCCTTTACGCCGTCACTCATTGGCGCACTCCCTGAACGCGGATGCCTCGTACTTTCAATATTGCTGCGTATGTCTCTGGCCTGCAGGCAAGACAATGCTATCTTCATGACATACAGGTGCTACGACGCATGTACTAAAGTCGATCGATACTATGTACAAGAATCAATTTCATTGCTGTTGCTGCGATATATTATTTGATGCTACGACTCGGACGTGGTTTCCCCCGAAAGGCGCAAAATAATGAGGCTCGTCAATGCCTACTTCCAGCGAAGCGTCCATTGTCTATGAAGGGAATGAATCAATATGAGGTGTGAGAATTTACGGTCTTTTTGTTAATCCTTCTCTGCAGATATCGTTCGGAAGTCTATTTGTACAGTTTCACAAGCCATCGCCAAAAAGCATCCCGACATGCACGTTGGATTCGGGTCCATGGGTTTTGCTAAAGTGCATAATGAATGTAATGATCACCTCTCAGCTATTCTTCATTGTGACGTACTTTCATTCCAGGCATAGCCCCTACCGCGAACATTTGAATCGATTTTCTGAAGCACACCTTCACCGATCTCACCTTTCTACGACGGAATGTGCTAAACTTTTCACTGCTATGCCCGTTGAAGTGTATCCCATATGGTCGGACTCCTAAGCAGGCGTCTATCATCCTCATGGCCGTTTCATTACACTGGTGAAGCATGATGCTACACGCGCTGTCCTACAATTCCTGAGCCTGGTGCAGCCCCCACCATCAATTCTCAGTGCATTGTCACGCCGGGATTTCTGCGACAAAGTGCATACAACGCGCGGCTGTCTTCGCGTCTCAGATCGCGGGATCCATGACTTGGTGTATTTTGGCACTGAAAACATTCATCTACCACCGATATCTCTCATCGCTACAAACACGCTCAGAATGAAACGTCAAGGTACAGTCGTAACTATAACAACATTATCATATAAATACTCACCCGCTCTCAGATTCTCAAGCTACGTTGGGTGTCTCTTTCCCATTTCGCTATCAGGTATGTAGTGCATTTTCACCTCGACCTGCCATTCACGATCGTCATGTCAGTTATCGTCCCCCCCGGTCAAAGTATGGGAAACTCTGTATCCTCCGCTGTGACTAGACTTGCTGCTGACACTTTCGCTACTCTCGGTGTCATCCGAAGCAGTAAAGTTGAAGATAACCCGACGATGTTATCTATCGACGAACAGCTCAGGAGAGCTGAGGCAGAGGAGGAGGAATCTGCACACCGCATCGAACAGCTGGAGAAAGAGAAGCAGGAGCTAGCTGATAAAGCCAAAAAGGAGCAAGAGAAAGCTCAAACGGTAGCTCAAATGGTCGAAGAGCTGAAAAAGAAGAAGCAGCAACGATTAGATAATACCAGAAAAGAGCGGGAGGCAGCTCAGAGGGCGGTCAACATTGCTGACGAGCTGCAAGAGCAGATAAAGAGGAAGGAGGCGGAGATAAAGAAGATATTGGACGCTCAAAAGGAGACAGAGGCGAAGTGGAAGAAAGGGATCCGCCCGGTCGAGTGGCCGTCTCGAGAAGAGTACGAGGCGAACAAACGGCGGCTTTACAAGGAGGGGAAATTCCATCTCGCCATCACTGGGTCGTCAGGAAGTGGCAAGTCGTCCTTGGTGAATGCGTTCCGAGGCATCTGGGACGACGAGGAGGGCGCTGCCCCGACCGACATAGTCGAAACCACCTCAGCTGTTACGCCCTATCCCGATCCTGATCCCGCCAATCCTTTCATTTGGTTCGATGTGCCGGGCTCGGGCACCATCTCATGCCCCGATTGGACCTACTTTAATGACCAAGGCCTTTACATCTTCGATGCCATCATCATCCTTTTCAATGATTGCTTTTCGGCGACGGACTTGGCAATCCTTCAGAACTGCGCACGCTATATGATCCCCGCCTACATTGTTCGCTCTAAATCCGACGTGCACATCGACAACCTTATCAGTAAAAACGGCGGAGCGCTGGACCGAAGGCTGATCCTGTGAAGATTGCCGCGGAGGCTCGGAAGGAATACCTCGCGACTACGCAGAAGACTGTCAATATTCTTCTGGGAAAGAACGATCCTCCTCTGCCGATACAGAAAGTGTATACTGTCACCAGGGATGCACTTACTTTCATTGTCCAACGGGACTCGGAGGGACTCCAGGGTTGTACTGTTCTAGACGAGCACATGCTGCTGAGGGACGTACTCAGGACGCGTACTGGCGACGCTCAGAAAAATCGGTCCCGTTCCAACCCATGATCTTGAACGCCTAGTTATACTGTTAAATCTACGACGAAGCACCCACTAAACATATCTTAGTCGCTGTCTGAATATGCTGCCGCCTATGGATCCGATTTTTTGACCCCCAAACCATCCATTGAGTGACGCTCCGAGTGCTCCGTAAAAGAAGTTGCGATCCGCAAACGTCTTTCCCCTTGAATATTCACAGTGATTTCCAACAATGTACCTTCACAGCACTCACTCATCTTAGTGAGTGTAAGACGTTGCTGCTTAACGATCATCACGGCGCATCCCGAGTAAACAGGCTGAGACCTTGCCTCCATGATGTCGGCGTTTACCCATTTCGTTGAACCCGTCACATTAAATCGATGGGAAAGATGGGCATTGTGTCGTCGTGGCTCTGAGCGATATTGGATCGAAGTGTGAAGGGAAACATTTACACAGGGCGGGCATTTTCGGTGTGTTCCTACTAGTGACCTTGGTTTCAAACCTTAACTTTGGGGTTAACCTGTTTTCACCCCACTTATCCTACCTAATAGCGCCAACAACCAGCGGAGATTAACCCTTGGAACTGTCAAGATCACTGCTGGAGACTTAACGCGCTGTTCTATGATATTTTAAGCTCGCCCCGTGCGTAGTTACCACGACTGTAACATTGTTCTGTGATAAGACGCGTAAACGCTTCTCAGCGCTCGAATTCTTAAATTTATTCTTGGCTGACCTTGTGAAATCAGATAATCAACTAGTACTGACTTATTCTTGCGACAATACAGTTCGAGCTCATTCAAGTGAAATACCTCAGAATGGAAACTTCGGAGAAAGCACCTCCGCCGTACTACAAGTATCCGATTCATAAAGCCCGATTTTTCCCTCGGTCCCTCGTTTGTGTCTTACTCTGCTCGGACCCCACCACAGTAGTACGTCGCCTTTGTGTCCCGGGACTCTTACATCTGTAAGTCTTAAAGACAAGTACTCATAATGGGAATACTCAGCCGCTTTTAGGTCCGCAGTTCAAACATTTGAGTAAATTCGGTTCATCTCATTGTAATGTACCCAGCACAGAAATGACCGTCCATGTCTGATTGTTGTCTTTTTAGCTGCCATGTGGCCTTTCATCGGTGCAATTGCTGCGGCCGTCATTCCATCCATCCTCGGATTGATTCGGGGCAACAAAGTTAAGGAGAACCCGACCCTGGCCCTGATTGAAGAGCGATTGAGAATAGAGAGGGGAGAATCCGATCGTCGTATCCAGCAGATCCAGAACGAGGCAAACCAAGCTCGTGGCTATATCGAACAGCTTCAAAGGGAGAAGCGGGAGCAAGCCGACTTAGCTAACAAGGCGAGGTTGGAGGCCGAGAGGATCCAGCAGCTCCAGAACGAAGCGAACCAAGCCCATGTCGAACAGCTTGAGAAGGAGAAGCAGGAGCAAGTCGACATAGCGAGCAGGGCGAAACTGGAAGCTGAAAAGGCCGCTAAAATAGTCGACGAGCTGCAAGACCAGGCGAACCAGAAGGATGAAGAGATGAAGAAGATACAGGCGGCTCAGGAGGAAATGGAAGCGAAGTGGAAGAAAGGGATCCGTCCTGTCGAGTGGCCTTCTCAGGAGCAGTATGAGAAGGTCAAGCGGCAGTACTACAAGGAAGGGAAATTCCACCTCGCCATTGCCGGAATCTCTGGAACTGGCAAGTCATCTCTCATTAACGCCTTCCGAGGTATTTGGGATGGCGACGAGAACGCTGCTCAGACCGATGTCGTCGAAAGCACTTCCATCGTTACTGCATACCCTGATCCGAATCCCTCCAACCCCTTCATTTGGTTTGACGTCCCAGGATCGGGAACACTCTCGTGTTCTGATTGGACATACTTCAACAACCAAGGGCTTTTCATCTTCGACGCCATCATCGTTTTATTCAATGACCGTTTCACCGCTACCGACGCAGCCATTTTGAAGAATGCTGAGCGATACAATATCCCCACTTATATCGTTCGCTCCAAATCCGATATACACGTCGAAAACATCGTTAGGAAGACACGGCGGATGCCCGGCGCCAGGCGCGATCCCGCCAAGGTTCTTGACGACGCTCGCAAGGAGTTCATGACGAAGACGCGGGACAGCGTTCGCACTAATCTGATGAAGAACGATCCTCCGCTTCGGTCGCAGAAGATGTATGCTGTTTCTCGAGATACGCTTACCCTGATGATTCGGGAGGAGCCGCTCGACGACAACCTCCTGCTCGATGAGTATGAGTTGTGGAAAGACATCCTTCAGGATGCGTTCTCGCGCCGATCGGAGAAGTCGTACGGCTCGATGGCAGAGCTGATGAAGAAAGCTGGTTCTGGAGTCTTAGGGTTATTCGCGTAGTAATTTGGCAAGTCTCCTGCTATGGTCCACGTTTTCTTGTCCGTCTTCATCGACACTTTTTGGATTTGATCTGTTCACGAGTTTCTGTCGTAGATTTTTTTTCTGGTTTAGTTTCGGATTTAGTCTGGCTCTTACCCTGTAGTGTATTCGAATTGATTTCGTCTTGCCTTGTTATTGAAGCGTTTCCATGTATGATTTGGTTTAAAATCTGCGCACTTCTACGCTCTTCAGGGGTGACACTGTTGATTGAACATCAAGATAAATGCGGGCAAGTGAAGCATGGATTGGACGTAATATTTTGTTTCGATAATTTGCACATGCAAGCCAAGAGGCAGCGCTGCGACACAGCATCCAATTATGCTCCGCAAAGTGAAAACTGGATTGATTGGCCATCTCCGCTGATACAGCTCAGGTAAATAGAAGTAAACTACTCCTACCGACCTCGATGGCTCATTGTAAAATGTAGTGACGGTGGTAGCAACATCATCTACTAGCACATGGGCCCGAAGTGATAGCGAATGTGCACATTCCCTCTAAATCCTGACAAGCTACCGTGATCCTGATCGTCGCAGACCAGCTGCGTCTCGCTGACATCAGCTGCAGATGATGTCGACCCGGGATAACGAGGTCAAGATATGGCTGTCACACTGCAATGGCGTTACAGAGTGATAAATGCCAATGGAGGTTGCAAGGATGCGTGGAAGAAGAAGAAATGGACTGAAGGCAAATCCGCGGCGCCTTGAACGATATCACTCGAAGGATAAGACAATTCCCTCAATGACATCTTCCCTGGCAAGGAGGGACTCGTGCTATAGTCGAAATGGTGCAATGTTGTGAAAGAGAGAGGACTGCCATGTAAGACATAGCTGAGACATTGCGACAAGAACAGTGTTCAAAGTCAATGACGAGTTTGAGCGAAAGGAAGTGTTAGGGATGAAGAAATAGCGAGGTATGAAGTATTCGTGGTGGTGGCTGCTCGTGGAACCTTTGCTCATGTCGAGAATGACTGATGAACCAATAAGGTGTGGGTACCGTCCAACGTACCATCCTACTAGCGGCCAGAACAAGGCTTCAGTAGGTGTACCACGAGCTGTTTTAGGTAGTGGTAGTGGTCGTGGTCGTGGTCGCGGTAAGTGTGGTGGTGGTGGTGGTGGTGGTGAAAGTGATAGTTAGGGCGAACTCGGGCCCGGCCCGACGGTGATAGCATCAGCATTCTCACGCCACAAGCGCGCTTGTTCGACCGTCGATGGCCACTTCCCCGTCAGGCCTTCAGGCCTCGCGGTCTCATAACAAAGTGAGCAAGGTGAGGATAGTTCCGTTTTGTGGTCTTCATATGTGATAGAATCGAGGGAACTCGAGTCAAGGCCGTGGCACTGCGCTGTCAGTGTACGACTTGGAAGCTGGCAACCTGCCTTCCAGCGTCTAGCAAAGGATCTTACAACGACATGCCATCACCTCTATCACCTCAATCCCCGAGCGAGGCTGTTCACAGCGGCTCGCCCTTTCCCCGCTTAGCAGATAAAAATGGAGTCTGATCAATTTTGAATTCCATGGCTGTCCTTGCTGTCACTTAAACTATCACTAGCAGCGTCTATCAGCCTCATGGTATTCCTCACCCTGTACGTGAAGCGGCACGCTTGTCTTGAGTCTGTCTGATCACAGGACGCGCAGTTCCAGCATCTTGGTCGTTGCAGCTTATCGTGCGGAGTCACGAAACGCCGTGAGAGCTGCCAGGCGGTTATGTGAGAACAGCGCTATATTAATCATTTGTTCCCAAGGTTCGACGCGTTTTCTGATCTTCTGTGAAATACAGGGTGCTTATACTTATATAGGAAAGCGAGGAACGTAAAGAGGAAACGCCGCAGAGTGTTGAATCTTGCTAGCCCCTTGTCTGCGACGCTTTCTGTGTACAGTTTGTTGCTTGATATATTCCTGATTTTTACCTATAACACGTCTCTTCGTCTCTGTCAGTACACATAAAATACCTGTTCTTCCTTTTCTGAACGCTTCACTCTTAGGTTTCGAGGCTGACCTTCCAAGACCTCAGCCAACACAATTTGTTATTTGACATTTAGGTATGCACTCTGTACTCTATGCGGCGACATCGACCCCTGGTTTCTGACTGTTTATTCCGTGCAGGAGGATCCGAAACCGCATTCCAAGAACGCTCCACGTACGCCTCGATGGAAGAGCAACTCCGAAGACAGACAAACGATTCTCATCGTCGCGCTGAACAGCTCCAGAGAGAGAAGCAGGAGGAGGCCAATAAAGCTAGGAGGGCGCAGCTAGAAGCTCAGCAGACAGCGCAGCGCGCTAACCAGCTGCGAGAGGAGGCTAAAAAGAAGGACGCGCAGATAGAAAAGGCACTTCAAGCACAGAGGGAGGTAGAGACAAAATGGAGAAGGGGTGTCCGTCCCATTGAATTGCCTGCTAGGGAGCAGTTCGAGGCAATCAAGCAACGCTATTACAGAGAGGGAAAGTTCCATGTCGCCATCACCGGAATATCGGGAACTGGCAAATCTTCTCTCATTAATGCGTTTCGGGGCGTCTGGGATGGCGAGGATGGCGCCGCTTCAACTGACTACGTGGAGAGCACCTCCGTCGTTACTTCATACCCTGACCCTAATGCCGCCAAACCGTTTATTTGGTTCGACGTCCCGGGATCGGGGACCCTAGCATGCTCCGACTGGACGTATTTTAACGACCAAGGACTCTACATTTTTGACGCCATTATCGTCCTATTCAACGATCGCTTCACCGCCACAGATGTAGCTATCTTGAAGAACGCCGAGCGATACAAAATCCCCGCCTACATTGTTCGCTCCAAATCTGACGTGCATATCAAGAATCTCGTCAAGAGGAAACGACGGAGGGCTGGCGCCAACGTTGATTCCTTCCAGCTTCTTGACGAAGCGCGCCAGGAATTTGTCGCGAAGTCGCAGGAGAGCGTTAAGGTGAACCTTATGAGGAATGATCCTCCTCTTCGGTTGCAGAAGATGTATGCTGTCTCTCGGGACACGCTTACTTTGATTGTCCGGGGAGAGCCGCTCGAGGATAGTCTCGTGCTTGATGAGTTGGAGTTGTTGAAGGAGATGCGCCAGAATGCATACTTAAGACGATCTCAAAAATCGTACGCTTCGATGGCTGGCCTGTAGAGAATGCGCTGACTTTCCCTTATGACACGGACTGAGAGGAACTTTCTGAGATTGTTTGCTGTATTCTTTATTCACCGCTCTCCCGATGTCTTCGTTCGCAGTTCTTTGTTACAGCCCTATTTACGAGGCTCGGCTCTTATCGCACTACTTTTCATTACCTTGTTAGCATTTTGTTGCGTTTGGCTCCCATGCTCAATTTTACTCCCTGGGTCACTGTGCTTTCGGTCCTTGCTTCTACTTACGAGGCGAAGTATGGGGCTGATATATATCCTACAGTTTCCGAAGGAATGTGTGAGTGACCGAAAGGGTAAGCCGTAGAACTCGATGTTGTCTAGAGTAAAAATTCATATAAAAGCCACTTGAAAAAGCTGCGCCGCACATTGAGTCGAGAATGTCGAGGAGCTCGTCTGAGTATTTCCGTTATTGATAGAGCTGATTGGCAGCATTTGTTCCACACAACATGACTGTGAACAGAGAGACTCGAGACGTGAAAATTTGCCGGACAAGGAGGTAGAATATAAAGAAAGAGACAGAAGAGACAGGAATCTGAAAATGAATCCAATCTCGACTACGTAGTGCTTAGACCAGTACGATTCTAGGCCCAGTAGGCCCAGTTACAATTTCTTGATGATCGTGGTTCTTAGAAGAGTACTGTCCTTTCCTGTATGGAAGCAACGGCGGAGGACCCCTTATGCTTACAAATACTTCCAGCATATGCAACGAGGGGTGCTTTAGGCCTTACGTTGCCTAAATCCCGCAACATTTTGCCCCGCAGGGAGCAAAATTTTGCTATTTTTGGATCTTATTTGATTCCTTCGTAAGCAACAACCCCCTCCTTACGCCTTCAATACGAAAGTTCAAAATAGACAACGCAACCGACCCACCCCTTACGCCTTACGTTGCTTCCATACAGGAAAGGACAGTAGACGACCAACGTCATGAAGCTTCGCGATCAAGTTGCCACTTGACCCAATAAGACTTGTTTCTTACAACCATCTACACAGCGAATCAACTAGCCCCACTAGTACCATATCCGTTGCTTGTAACGCTGCCGACATCACGCTCCGACACTGGCCTCCTTTTCGCTGCGAACTTTAACTCGGGTATGGGTTCAATTCAACGGGATGCGATAAGTGGCAACGTTAACAGTGGTCGTGGCCGCAAGCATAGTAACGAGGGCGCATTCAAGGATGAATGTCTCGTATCTGGAGGCAGGCAAGTTTGTAAACAAGAGGCTGAGCACCAGGATATCATACAGAACCAAAATGAATGACGAGAAAAACGGTTGAAAGCGGTACGAGAACTGTCCTGATCTTTACCTTGAACTGATGTAATTTCACAGGGAATCTTACCCACAATCTCAGAGGATACGATCTTCTTTCAAATAACATTGCCGGCGAATAATGGACTTTTTGTGAATGATGACCCTCTGTGGACTGCTGATCGTGGGTTGAGCTTTCGTTTTCGTTTTCATCTAAAATTGTGCTTCGGTCAGCATTGTTTGCATGAGTCTGTCGCGCTGTCAATGCCGCTATATATCAACCCCCGAAAGACAAGCACTCCATATTTCATGTCTTTCTTTCTCGCCTGGCACAAAGAACTTTCTAATCCTGGCTGTCGCTCTTTTCAATTCGTCGACTCTTTAAGTGCGTCTCCCTTGTTCCTGGTCCCGTACATTCTTGTGCGAACAGAATCTGAATAGGCGGAGTCTTTAGCATTCTCATCCATGCACCTGTGTATGAAGTTCCCATACACACAGCCGGTGCCTCACCACCTGGAACCTCCGAGTCGCGAGTGTCGCTTTTTTTTTTGATCAATACATTTTCATCTGGACTTGCAGCTTCCCCGCTCAGAGTCCGCGTTCTGCCTCACCTCCGTCTTTGTTGCGATCATTGCCGTCTTCCTGTAAGGGATACAATTGAGTGATGGAGCCTTTGAATGAACCAACAATACGTCGAAGGGCCGTCATGCTCTCGATGATCTTTTTCGTGTGTTCGTTTTAGGGCTTCACACTTTTGACTTGGCTTGGGTCGCGTAATATGTACTTCCTTTATTTGGGTTCGCCAATCACTGGATTTATGATTCAAACATGTCTAAGCCAAGCTCCGAATTTAGGGTCAAAAAACATGGGCGGATCTAGAACGAGGAGGGGAATATATACCCACTTTTTTCCGATTTCGCTTCTCTACTATGCAGATTTACATCGGTGTGGTATGTCTCTGTTTAGCTCAATAAGCTTATGACTGAATCTGTTCTTATCTAGTCATTCTCTGTCCAGTCACGAGCAAGGCTTCGAATAGGCCATCAACGCTGTTATCGTACTATCGTCATAAAAGATCGCGATCTCAATAGAACACCTTCTCTTCCTTAGTCCCGCTTTTGTCGTCGGAATCAGGACAAAGTCGGTCCACGAGGATGTGATGACATCTTGGCATCAACTTCTATCCAACTATGCATGATCCATTTATTTGCCGTGCTAGGTGCAGACACAGCGCCAGCATATTATCTACCTCTCCTCGACTGTATAGTATTCGATCGCAAGTCTGCCAGGTCCATCTTGGATGGCTGAAAGGTCTGGAAAAGGCAGAGGAACAATCTTAGGACGCGTCGAACTCTCCGAATCGCGTCACCTCGTCTTAAGAGTTCCTATTGAAAATAGGACTTCGTGATTGTTTAAATCAACGAAAGCCATAGCGCAACTTGCCGAGGGGTTCCTGCTCTGTTTCATCGCATGCCAATGTACCCATTGGAATACGCCGCTCCCGACGGCACATTCCAACCTTCCTAGAAGGCAAAGTACAGATTCTCGGCCGTTCTGACGAATGAGGGGATGAGAATGACTTGTATCGCCCCTCGACTTTCGCCGGCACCGGAAACCATAACGTTACGAGAAGGCGGCGTTTCAGTCATAATTGAATGCTGCGATGGTCCCGTGTCAGAAGATCCTGGTCAAACAAAACATTGCTGACTCCATGGGGCAGTTTGACATCGCACTAGTGCTGTTGAGAAAGTGCATCCCACCCCGCGAACTGGAAGTTCTTTTCACCCAGTGGCGCAGCTTTGTTAATCAGTTGGAAGCGAAGCGCCTCTCATCTTCGACTCGTGTATCTAGTCCGCGGTGTGTTCGAGGAGGTTTGACGGCGGAACTTCGTGAGGATGTGTATGTCTGGAGGACCGCCTTCCGTGGCGTGGTGATGATCTATATTTTTCCGTGGTTCTGCGAATCCTTTCCCGAGGATATCGAGCACATTTTGCGTCCCAAATACCGGCTTTTTGGGGTAACTCTGTGATATTGTGGATTCATTTTCTCCGGTTTCAATGACCAGCTCAGTACTTCTACCTGGACCTGGCGAGCCTGACCGCGTTTGACATTCTAATAATTAATGTTGGGCCTCGGCCGAGGGGAATAGCGCCGATTTAGACCTTCTTGTCGTCATCGATGGCGTACCATGTTGGACGCAAGTAGTAAAGGTGAACCAAAGGATAGGTTTTCTACAATTTCAGGTGCTTCTCTTTGGCTTAATGGCATAATCGACGTGGAAATTCGACTGCATGGGAGGAATGGCTACTTTCTTTGCTCCCAAGAAGCTGCTACAGTTATATCTCCCGAGACCGTCGCTTGTTCAACGCCTATGTCCTACACACTCGGCCTCCCGAACCTCCGATCTTATAATTGAGGCAACTTGAACCCTGTGGCGTCCGGGCCGCATTCAAGATCTTTCCTTCAGGAGAGCGTTTCATTGGCCATTATATATTGTTTGTACATTTGCTATTGATATACACTCTGCGTGACGAGAATAGGAACCCGCTGGATATGTACAAAACGATGGATGTGAAGGAAAAATGGTAGGATAGCGCACAGGAAGATCTGACGAGCAACGAGTATCTGGGATCTAAATGAGATGGCAGAGAAAAAGTCAGTCCAGGTTAAATCAGATCAGCCTGGTCTGGCTCGTCAAACCCTTCCACTTGCGCATTCCATTTCCAGCGACCTTCCAAGAATCCATTCGCCGTGTCCTCCAAAACGATCTCGTTTCGCTTCTGCACGTAGACCTAGGCAATATTAACGATTTGTTCAATTGCAAACAGCGAGTACACACCGTCTTGTCAGTCACCTTCTGCCTTAACGTCGGGATCGTCTCAGTTTCTATCGGCTGCTCAAGCAGCTCGGCGAGGTCTTCTACAGCCTGCTCCAGATCTCGCTGATTATCTTCGAATAGTTCCTTCTCATTCCCTCTCGCGAGGTAATACGCCATGGCATAAGTCCATTTGAGAGTCATACGGCACTTGTCGGCCTCTTCCACTGCCTTCTTCATGAACTGGACTTCAATCCAAGTCAATGAAGACGTAATCTGCATGTCCTCCATCTTTTTCTCGGTTTTAGCATACAAATCCAGAGAAAGCTTGGCGGATTGCTCATGGTTAGCCCAACGATTGTAGTACTAAACAAACAGGTTATAAATAACGGCGTCAAAGAACGCGAAAACGCACGTGTAGATATCGCTCCAGCGACGCGCGGCTTTTACTCTGCGCATCTCGAGCATCACTCCCACTCTTCTCCTCGTATCGGTTACAGGAGTACCACGAGGTGCCGTGTTCCGACCACGGACCCATACAAACCCAGCAGAACTCGTGTTTGCACTTTTTACAAGTCATATGGCTGATGAACCATCAGCGCAAAAGATTTCGAAGAGAATTATAGACACGCACTTGCAGCCCCCGTTCTTCTCTATCGTACTCTGGCACTTCGGGCATTCTTTCGTGTTGCTCTTGATCCAATTGGCCGTTTCACTATCATCCGCGCACTTCTTCAGCCACATTTTTGCGACACTGCATACCACGGGGCGATGATCACTGTCGATCGGGCATCCAAAACAAAAGTAGTGCTCTTTTGCTGCCACAGCTGAAGTTGACGCTTCTGGAGCGCCCGGAATTCCCCGCGCTCCACACGATACGGTTGGTACGACAGTCGTCAGACTAGATTTGGATGCCGCGGCAGGACATGACACGGTATTGGTACATCCGGGATGAGGGCAGTATTTCAAATTTGGGTTACACGAGACAAAGTGGCGGGCGAGCAGCTCCTGGAAGCGAGCCCATGTCGGTTCGTCCTCGCCCGCGAGAACAGATTGAATAAAATGGTCTGGGGACACGAGGGCGCACCCTTCGGCCATGCATCGAACGCAATGTTCGGCCTCGTCGCGAACTTTGGAGGAGACGTATGCCGTCCAACAACCTGTGCAAAAGAGATGGCCACAATCAAGTGACGCGGTTTGAAGATCTGACGAATCGTCGTAACATATAGGACAGACAAAGGGCTCGTCCTTAAGTCTGGTTTGTGTTGGCTGATAAGAGGATGATGATGAGGGCTTGGAAGATGTTTTGGACAGTGGCGACAGGGTTGAAAACATCTTCGATGACGATCTCGTGGTACGACGATCTCCTGTATGGGTCCGTATAGGCGAAGCCGCTGACGGAGGCTCCGGTACGGTGACGCCTGCGGCGACGAGAATAGAGTTGGGGTTGTCCATGTACTTCTCGATTAGTCGTTCTTTGTTCCATGACAAGTGGCGCAATAGCCGAGCAGCAACGCCAGACTATTTCTGCATCAGCTACGGCGATTGGAGAATAATTACGACAAACTAACGTCGACACCAAGAATACCAGTGATATACTCAACTTCTTGCTGCATAAGCTTCTCGACAGCGGATTGGCTGAGCGACTCGTACTCAATCTCGTACGATTTCCGCTTGCTGCTGGTATCAACCTTGAAGTCCTCATTATAGGCGTCCATGTCCATGTCATCGTCGTCGTCCACTAACCGTAAATGAGCATATGAGGCGTACAGGCACCACTAAGCGCCGTGCTCACCATCGTCTTGAGTTCCATCGAGCATATCTTCATCATCGTAGTATTCTTCGTCAGAAAAGCTGTAGTCGGACATGATGGTAGGAGGAAGGGTACGAGATCGTGGTGGCCGACGCCAGTGGGCCTGGGTGAGTCAGGGTCACGTGCCGTTCCTTTCCTTGCTTTCGACGCCTTTCAACCATTTCACAAGCTGTCCCTCACTTGGTTGCCCGCATGCTTCGCAGTAAACTGAGAGAGAGAGGCGAATTTCGCTGGAGAAATTCAGGACCTGATCCAAATTCCCAGCTATTTACTGACAACGAACCAAACTGACGGCAACTTGATCTCGTGTTCGTAGTGAGTTTTCCTTCCATGACATAAGTAACACAGAAGTATTTCTGTGCCTCATCGTCTTACAGTTCTGGAGTTTTGCCTCGTGTCTTAGTTTCATAAAATAGAAGCTCTTCGCCTTTCAATTACTGTGCCACATAGCGTCGTGATGCTCGGGTGTTCTTCTCCCGTCGCGCGCAATATAAGAATCACCCTTGGGCTTTTCAGCAAATCTCAGACTCGATCTTACTGTTCGTGACGCTCTCCACCGTTCTGGGTTCCCTCATTGAGTTCCTCGCTGTTAACCTTAAGATCTCTCGGTGACTTTTTCTTGGTGAAAGTGAGTCTCTTCTGCGGACCCCGGTGTCTAGAAGAACGCTAATCCCTTTCCCTATACAGTTTAAAATGACGCCCCTAGAATCTTTTGACCATCAGCAACTAAACGCCCCCAATGTCCCCTCGTCGAACAGAAGCATTGCCCAAAGGCTGAGGCGAGAACGCGAACGAGCCCTAGCTCGTCAATCTCCAAACCCAAAACAAAAGGTGGATATTAACACTGCTCGTAAATTAAACTCACATGTTCTTGTAGAGGAGCCACGTAGATCCAACCGGATTACCGGGGTCCAGCTCAGTTCAACCTGTCAATGATACGGTATGGAGTTGTATTGCTTTAGAAACACAGAAGCTCATTCATTATAAAATCCGCTCTCAGGCCCAAGGTTTAATGGCGACGCTGTCATTAGGCACCGATTCATCCCATTCGTCCGCTTCATCTTCGGATTCCCCCAAAGCTGCTCATCTTCCCCGACACATACGTATCGCTCCCGCTCCGCCGTCCATTTCTTACCAAGACACCAAATCCGAGGTACTTTCGAGTTTCAGAGATTTCGCCGCATGACTCATCTAAACCAATCATTTGGATCAGGCGCAACTGGCAGTCCGGAGCAAAATGATTCCGTTGTTACCGTCACGCAGAAGTATGGCACAACAAGCCAGACAAACGCGGAAGCGTGCTGAGGAGATGCGACATCAGGTGGGTACATCACCTTCCTGTGATCGAGCCATTGTTGATAATGAAGCCCTTTTTGAGTCCTCGCCAAGTCAAGACCAGAATGGGTCATCTTCGTCGCGAGAGCAAGCTAGAAATCCTCACTCTAGCCCTTCTACCAGTCCATCGACCCACAAGAAGAAAGAACTCTTCGTCAACTGATTCGCGGTCCAAGGGACGCTTGTTGATGTCAACAGGTATCTAAAATTCCAAAATGATACCTCCCGATAAAGTTCTTTACTCTTACAACGAGGAGCATGTTCAATATTATGAGGTGTTCGTCGAAAGAAGGATCAAATTTGCCTCCGTGCACGCCATCGTTCGCCTTTCGATACGTGTATTTTGATACGCTCTTCTCTCTCCCGCATGGTGCCAAGCAATGGTGAGAACACAGTGGATAAATACATGCACTGCTGAAGAGAACCATATCATCAAGAAGTTCTAAGGGCCATCTGACATCGGCCAAATAGTCAATTTACCATGAGAAGGAGAATCTCAGATAGTCCATGGTTATGAAGTATATGCCCGAGAGACTTTTGGAATGTACGCCGGAACTCGCTTCGCCCCAAGCCCGCAAGAAGACAGCCCATCAACGTCAGTTTTTAAGAATCACAACTAGAAAATACGCTCGTCATTCCGTCCCTATTCTCGCGGAAGTTCCGAGGACCTCCGTCATAGGATCCTTATCTTCCTGCTTCGCGTCAATCACATGCCGGTAATTGTGCAATGATTGCACCCAGGCTCAGCGTTTGATTCAAGAAGTGCTTTGAGCGCAGAAATATCAGATAACGACATCGGAACCGAACGGGGTTTTTCGACTCCTTCCATTCTACTAATATCAGAGTAGATCTAGGAGCGTGTCGGGTTCATTGAAGTTGAAGGTTCGCCTCCGGGCCCGATACCAAGTCTCGGTAGCGGTGGAAAGCCTGGTGATTGGTCGAAGCACTTCGTATGAATCCACGGCTGAGGTATAGATCCCGTGGTGGTCGCATGATGCAGATCCGGTAGTTGTGTCAAGGTAGTGGACTGCCGGAGGGTAGCATCCAGATACAGTAGTTCTTCGACAATGTGAGAAGGAAGCTACGTTGACATAACGCATCGGTACATAAATTAACATAATACCGTAGTGAGCTGATACACGGACCAGTCATGAAGACAGAAAGCCTTATGAAAAGCATCCGGCGCTTGAGATTCGTCACGACCAAAGATATGTGTAACAACAAGGTTTACGGAAGAGCTCATGAGCCTGGTTTACGAGACTAAAGCCAGGTCCAATATCATGTTGCCAGATATAGGCTTTCAGAGTGAGAGCAAGGTACCGATCTATTAACGTACTCATTGTCAGGCTATGATCTTTCAAAACCTTTGACGCATAGAAGTTCCTAGCTGTGGTGGAATTGTACAGCGCGCCGGAAGAGGAAATCCGAAAATAGCGTAGGGGCGGGCCGACACTCCCCGCTTGCGAGACACGTGGATGAATAAAAATAGATAAGAATTGGCTTGGAATTGGCTGACACGGACCTGCACCCAACCTGCATCGGAGAGCGCTTGATGAGTCCTTTTTCATATTGTTAACAGTCGTCACACAACCGATGAACAAGCACTGCAGTCCTCCACTATGAATTAATTTCACACAAAGCGGCTAGGCCTCGGCAATCTATGCCCGAAATTTTTTGATAGCGATCTAGAGGAAAATACTACCGTACTGTTCCTTGCAAATGATAGCTTTTCCCCTTGTTCTTGCATCTCCTATGCAACTTTTGTCATGGCTGTCGATGTTACTCTTCTTGGCTCCAAACGTCTATTCCTATGTCCCTGCGTGGCCAACGAATTCAACGCAAGACGCTATCTCTTACGGTCTGAACATCACAGACGTGTCCACGCTGCATCTTCAATGGTACACCAACGGGTATGTATCCGAGTTTAGTGTCATGCCTGGGTCTGAAAGGTACATGTGAGAATAGATCATACATGGACACCGTGTCTTATACGTTGGTCGGACGAAACAGTACTGGTGTCAGTGAAGTAAGCGACAAAAACGAAGTGTCAATGCGACCTATGTACTGAAGGATTTAGGGCGCCCTGGAGCACTTCTCCGAATCCAGCGTGAACAAGGATATGCTTGGAAGTGTGTCGTCCAATTTTCATTCATCTATCACAACTCTATAAAACCTCATCAGCGCAGACGCCATGGATCGCACTGATTTCTTGTGACTTCAATGCTACCAACGCTAGCCAGGAAATTGATATTTTTACACTTGCTCGCGATAAGGGCGCACTTTCAGCGGTACGTCCATTTCACTCTGTTTATATCGTTGTCTAATGAAGAGCTTCGTGCAGCTTCTTTACTCCGTGTACTCTACGGCTTGCATCATCAACCCCGGCTATTCGAATGCGGAAACTTCCAATCATCCCTTGGATGTTTTCTCCACCCACAGTCTGACGTCGTCGCTTCTGGTCGAGAGTCAGTTTCGCCAAATAGGGACCCCCAATGGGGCATATGATTCTCAAATGCTAAACGATTCCGCCGGAATCATAAAAGAGACCTTATCTTCCGGGTCTGTTACTTCGCCGGCTTTCTTAATCGCGACCCTGGAAGCGTACAATGCTACTGGCAGTCATTCAGGGACAGCCAATGGCGAACAGAGTTCTCCGACCACTACGATAGGCAATGACTCGAGGTCATCCCTTCATAGGGGCCTTCCTAGCACATTCGCTGCGTAAGTCTCTGATCACCTGGACCGTCATAAGCATATTATTGATGTCGCATTATCAGTATTGCCTGTATACTTTTCGAGGGCCTCTACCTTTACTGAGAGCTTGATGCTATCTATGGAGTGGTGCTTTCATAAAAATATCCTATGCTCTAGATCGCATTAGCCTAGTGCCTGTAAGGTTTGATTTTAAACTATTGGTTTGCCATGGAAGGGAACCGTTGTATCCGATAGAAAGGTTGGACAGTGGTTCTTCGAGGGTATAGATATCAGCGTTAGGGTAACACCCCGGAACTGAGACACCAATTCGTTGGGTTATGTGAACGTCGAGAAATAGAGAAATCTTATGCAGTGTGCGAAGCAGCAGCATCTGAAGAACAGAAAATGCTATTTCAAGTAACGGCATAGTTTACACTCTTTGCCCTCTTCTTCTATCTCTTACCCACGCTCTCCTTCTGTATCAGGGCTTCGAGCTAATGTCCTCGTTCACCCCTAACTCACCGACCCCGGTCCTGCACGAACAGCCCATGCCGCGGGATACCCCCTTGTGATACAAATATGCCATCCACTTCTGAAACGAGATGATCGACTTGATTGAGTACATAGATGGTTCAGCAACTAAATACCTGATATACAAGGTTTAGCGGTACTTGCGTAGGAAGGAGGGAAGGTGATTTTATTAGTCGTCGGTGCTCCTGAACAGAAACGTAACGACGTCCGTACTACAGTCAGTCTGAGTCAGAAATAAATAAGATCTACAAAGATTGGTAACTGCTACGGGACAGAACCTCTGCCATGCTCTGCCACTTTGGTAAAGCCCCACCAAGAGTACTCCCTCACGGCGTCGGCGATGGTAAGGTGAAAAGTGTGATCAGAAAGGCATGAAAGCCTTTCGACAGGATAACACATGAGGGAGCCATAGCGCAACAGCTTTGTGGCCACCCTCCTTCGTCGTAGCATAGTAGCCTTGACGACGGAATAATATGAATCAAAGCAGGGAAAGAGGAGTCGGGACGTCCATAGCAAGAAGCGTTGCAACCCCTGTTTTCTGCTCCAAGATAATTTGGACACCGTCCCTCAGAATATATGCGTCCAGAGCAACCGGCGACATCGCGGGATACACTCAGAGGCTATTCGAGGAAGGGTGGCCAAGATATTGGAAGGGTCCCAGTGAGAACCGTTGCACTGGGCATCGTCCGCTGTTTCAGACATCGTCCATTAGAAAATATGTTCCCCGAGCAATGTGCGAGTCTGCGCAGTACTCCAGAGTCCAGCCATTCAAGCGTGGCGGTACGAGGTGCGCAGTCGGGCAGCGCAATTGGCTGCAGGTCCAAGTGGTCACCGTGGCCCCTATTTCGCACCTGGTGGAGAGTGTGAAACACCTCCATCAATATGAGGAAGGAAACCGAGTTTGGCACGTCTCAGTGGGGGCCACCTCTTCGATTCCGGATCCTTTACTTACCATCACCATCGATTTCTGGTTTTTCTTTTTTTCGCCTTCCACTCTCAAATGTGCATTGGAAGGGTGCATATTGGGCTAGCGCAACATTTAGACTCCTTTTCGCTCAAGCGGGAAATGTCTCAGAATGTTCGGTCGCTATCCCGCACCTGGATCACCCCTCGCTGCCATGCTTTTGCATCTATTGCATTAATGAGCGCTGTAGAATGTTCTCGGCTTTGTTTCATGGCCGTACGAGGCCACTGTGACCGTAGCTCGAGGAGCCTTCTCCCGCTACTTCTCCAGTGACCACACGGTCTGACATCATAGCCCTTTTGTCCCTCGCCGATGGCATCTCTGCCTTTTTTGCAGCCTCATGGCAGAGGATGGCTGATGAGCCTCACGCGTTGCTCGAATGCCGCGCTAACGATGGTCTCATACTACTCCGAGTCGGAGTCGGAGTCTCATTGTTTTATTCAAGACATCACTGCGGTGATCCCAGAAATCACTGGCCCTCTCCTTGTTCCCTGATTGAACAGTTGCTGTTTCTGCTCAGGGTATCCTATGTAGAGGGTTTCGCAAGCTATGATGATGTTCTTGGCTATTTACAATGACGTACCTGTGTATGTAGCGCATTTAGCATTATGGACAGATAGTCCGGAGCAACACATTCATATATGTATCATGTCCCTTCGAAGTCATCCAACTCCGTGAGATGCGTTGGTCCGGAAAACCAACAGCGGCATGGGTTCTTCGCGGTCTGCGATGTTGACTTAATGTTTGTCAACAACGGCGCAGAAAACATTGGCTGTTCCCTTGATAGGGACCGTTGCCAGTGCGACGCCTGCTACTACTACTACTTCGAAGACACAATTCGGATGGCGCCTTTCTTTCACCAATGCAGAGAACGTTCTCTTCGTGTACACCTTCACTGTCGGCACACCTCAATGGCCAGTGACCAGATGAGAACAATGCAACGTGCAGCTTATAGATTCGATAGCCTTAGTTGTCGTCGTATCGTAACGATCCACGAAAAAGTGCGCGCTATCAAAAATTCTGTAGCCCTCGATATGGGAAACTGATGCTCAAATAGAAACATTAGATGAGCTGGGAACGACTTCGAGCTCTATTACGGTGGAATGTCCCGTCGTCGTGGCTGATAGCTACCAGACTACAGGTAGATTTACAAGCATCTCGGCCCTGATCGTACCTATCTTGATGGAAGCAAATTTTATTCAAATGAAAACACGCAGGTCTGGAGTGCATTCATATTGCTTAAATGTTTCTGCCTAGGCCGTTGCATAGTCCTGTACCTGCTGTCAGTGATCATGATGAGTATGTATTAAATGGTATCTTACCATTGGAACGGAAAGACGCTCTAGCCAGTCCAAAGGAGAAGGAAACTACGTATATTATAGAGATATAGAAGCGTCCGCGGTTAGTAATACAGATACAAAGAGATCAAGCCTCTCCGGCCAAGCCTTCCAAAGCTACCGCGGCCTGCCACATACCCATTCTCCTGACGATGCGCAGGGAAGCAGGAGCAGGTATAACGAGAATCAAAGAAGGGAGGACAAAGATGACGATGAATAGTGAAAAAAGTAGAGTGATAGGCGGTTTTATGACGAGGAAGTAGAATAATGAGTGATAGGACGTGGGATCCGTGAACTAGCGAGTCATTAGCTGGTAGTAGTTTGAAGATACAAGGTAATGCGCACCATGGCATATGTGTTTTTGTAGAAGGAAGTCTCGTCAAGCAAGATGTTCGTGGTCAGAGGTATGGATTCGAGGTCCTCTCGAGAAGGTGAACGCTGCCGCGTAAATATAACTGGCTTACGGCGGAGCGATGTTTGAGGGAAGTGAAATTTAGTTTGGAGGTATAACTGTCGATACATCAGACACATAACTGCATCAAATACGAAATGTGTTACCTCTCCACGCGCCAGGACTCGAGCTACTAGCAAATCGATAAAACATAGTAAAAGTCCTAGTGGCAAGGCCACGAGGAGTGTTGTTCCGAGCTACAGTCATCAGCATCAAGTGTAGCACATATAACAGGATGACACACCAGCGTAAACACAAACAAAAAGACCCATGTTAACAGAGCGTAGGGGAAGTTGATGACAGCTAAATGGAATAGCGACATATAATAGACCTTTTTCTTCAGCGGCCGAAAGTAGGACCACGTCGTTTGCGGCAGAGCGCACCCGTCATTCTGGTTATCCTGGTCGGGGTCCGACTCGTCAAACATCGTGACCATCGTCTGGCCCAACGAGGGCGACGCCGAAATCGAGGATAGCAGGCTGCCGTGCGACAACGAGCGAGGCCGGGTCAGAAAAGGCGTGGTTTCATTGGGCAGCTCCGGCGATGGCGCAGCGGATTCAGTCGACGATAACTGGAGATGATTGCTGCGTCGTGAACGATTGGAGCCTCGTATTCTTCTTGAATGAGAAGGGTATGGGGGTGGCGGGTCATTCATTATCGAGGGCGTCGTTTCAAATTCTAGTTGTACATCGGAGATGGTCATGGTAAGGACGAAAGCAGTGAGTGCTGCGTGTGATCGAAAAGTACGCGCCTTCCTTTTGGGATGCCTAACTGCTTCTTTTACTTCTGCGCTTCTTTTACAAAAAAATGGTCCGGTAAACTCAAAAATTGCTCTTAGCTCGCCGATAGACGCCGCCACCTGCAGCTGCGGTGGACCTTGGGCGGGAAATGTCCGTTTACTGTCGCTTGATACCTTGCTGCTTGGACAGCAAAGTAGCCAATTTTCTTAACTTCAAACCACGGAGTATATTTTTGTGATAGAATAATTGACTGCTGGCGCTTTGATATCACTGGCAGTACATCGCCTCTGTTTATCTTGCTTCTGGACTTTGAGAAATTGACGTGTCGACAATGATATGGCAGATGACGATATATCGAAGCCCATTTGTGGGACGACTCTTATTTCTTCTTTTTTGAGGCCGTAACTGGGACGGAGGCACAGCACTGTATATATGAAGAGGCGACAAGACCTTTGGTGATAAATTGCCCAAGCTGCGCAGAAAGACTGAAGGAATGATATTGGAGCCAAGTTTTCATATTCCCGAACATTGTTCTACGCAGCCGAAATTGATGACCCCGAAAGAAGGCATCAACGTGGGAGAAAACTGATATCGGTCCCGCGTTCAGTGTTCACTACTGGCAGCAGCGAAATCTCTCTCTCCGTCTTTGATTAACTGCAATAACATTATGAATCTTCCGACCGCGTTTACACCGGCGTGATAGGTCAAGCTTCAAGCTTCAAGTCTTGAGAACGGTTGGCTACAATGATACAATAAGCGCGCCGCCCGTAGATACAGGGCAGGATCCATACAATTCAAATGTCCGCATTCGCAAGTCCGACTTGACGGTCTATAAAGCTTCCGGAAGCCCATAGTGGTGGCTTGTCGTTAGGTCGATCCGCCACCGAATGATCATGATAGGGCTACCGCGGCGATTCAGGAAATGTTGCATAATAAACCAAACAATGTCACGATGATGGGAATGCAAACGAATGCTCGCCAGCCAGGCTAGATGAGATATCGATAGTAGGGAAGAGAAGATGGAGATTCCGATGATTTAGCGTCCGATAAGAGTCGCGTCGGGTTGACATGAGCACCCTGGCCCATAACAAGGATGGTCGATTCCTTTTCGCTGCCCAGACTGACGTAGATTCCCCTAAAATCCAGCGCGGCGATTAATGAACGTCATAATCTAGGGAATCAGAAATTCAGCGGCGAAGCAGCTTGGGGATAGCACCTACGCAGAGGCGGATCTTTTTCAGAGAGCAGAGACGGCGAACAGGCCGCCTCACAACCTGACCGCTGGAAATCCTGCGGCACCCCAGACAAAGGACCCTGAAAACGGGACCCGTCATATTAACAGCTGTCTCCGGTGGAGTAAACTCGACGTAACCGTTGATCGCCATGAGAAAGAGGGCTAAGGAGAGGCGTACTCAGAAAAGTGGTCTATTAAGTCAGGTTGACGACTTTTGTCAGGCATCAAGTTTGAATAAGACAAGACAATGGCGACGGAAAGGCAGGCGATGGTAGAACTCCTCTGATTGCAGCCTGGTTACTGATTATCACCGCCATGACTCTGCGGAAAATCTTTCGAATCTGAGTACCATATCAAGGATAAGGCGACGAAGACCACAGTGATACCCACAAGTTTTTGCGATCCAAATACTAATTGTCAATGTCATGCCTTCGTCGGGGGCTGAAATCCTTAGTAAATTTAGTAACTGATGTGATGGGGGTAAGACAACATACCCGCTGATCCCCTTTAAAAAAGAGAGGGAAGGGTATATCCCATAAGGATATCTTGGGGTCGCCGCTGCTGGTGTAACCAGCTGTTCAGGGAAACTGGCATATGGCCCCACTGATAAGAGGCGTCGGGGGGATGAGCGGGAAAAAGGGTGAAGACGAGTGGTTAGCACAAATACAGGCGACAGTGGCATTTCCCGGGCACTGATCCTCAATGTCATGCCACGGCTCAACCCTTTCTGCGCTGTTGTTCACGATGCCATCTCGAAGGACGTAACAAACATGGGTGAGTAGCTTCGTTCGGATATTCCCATACAATATTCTGCGATTTTCCATATGCGGCGTCTTGAGAGAACAACACAACACGCGGCAATAGGAAGCATGCGAGCTATGTCATGGTAGAGGGCATGTTAGAATTCATGGGAAACAGACGAAGAAAATAATCCCGGTTTCCTAAAGCAGGAGGAACCAGTCAATCGATGATTGATCAAGAAAAAATTACACGGATATGCGTGTGTCCGTTGGCTGATCCCGAAAGGCTATCTGCTGCGGTGTTAAGTCGTGTGCCATGGATAAAACCATAATACAATTAGCCTGATGATTGAATAGTGCATGTCATCGCTGACATTCGCTATGTTCAGTGTAAGACTATTCCAAGACTGAAAACAAGGAACACCCAGGCCGGAAAGCGTCGGAAAAAGCCATGATTCCGTCCGATAAGCTGCGTGGAGGACGATTTAATGATAGGAAAGAATTCGTAGCATCGGGTGTAGGACACAAGAATAATCGGATTATTCTCAATTACGAGGAGAATTGGTAGGAGCAAGTAGTTGAGTCGTTATCTACTACTGCCGTTCTGACAGGAGCTTTCTGATTGTAACTCGATTCCAGCCTTGTGATCTATTCACAGAGGGTCCCCTTCTCAATTCGGTCCATTTTGCAAACGTTGTCATGTCTTGATAAACTGCTGTGTAGCGGCCATCTGACCGTCTTCATCGGGACATTCGCCAGTTATACGCGCGTGGTAAACCCTCTTGATGTCGGCAACTCTGTATATTAATGATTCATAAAGAGCGGAAAATTAATCAAAGGACAACTGACAAGCCTTGTGTATGCCCATTAATAGCGAGAAGGATTTTTCCCACAAAACTGGGACTGAGGGAAGATCACGACAAGTTCGGCGCCGAAAAACAACCTCTTGTTCAAATATAGTGGAAACTTCTCCAAGGATCTGGAACGCATACAAGGCAGGATCCTGACAGCTAGCTCGGAAGACGCCCGCAGCAACATGGCCTACGTCGTCCACACTGTCAGAAGTTTTTGGCAGAAAACCGGACGAAATCGCGTCACTTACCACCAATTGAATCGTCGTATCTTTTGGCAGGCCCGCCTCTAATACCGACACAGTAATAGCACCAACAATTCCCTCGTAGTTTTCCGTAAAGAAGCCAGGCCGTAATATGCTGTTGTCACTCCTTCATCAATGTGGAGAAGGCTCCGGAGCAAGAAACAACGTACGTCTAAGCAAGCCCGTGGGAACCCAAACCTCGAAGATGCCGTTCAATTCTCGCTTTGGCTAGTCTATCTAACATGAGAACATCATCTGAGCTTTCTCCTCCTCGCTCCACAGAAGAGAACAAGAAGCATGAGACACCATATTCGAGTGAAATGTCCGCTAGGACCTGATTGCACCGTTCAGCCTCTCACGTATACTTCGGGGTTTGGAAAATGAGGTGACGTACTTTTTCTTGTCTCTCTTCGCTGCCTGCATTAACGCCGGGCCCCGGAAAAGCCAGATGCTACCGCCATTGGATTTAGCATTCTCACCTTCCTTCCTTCCTTCCTTCCTTCAAACACGCTCCGAATGAATGCCTCAGAGTCGAGATCCCTTCTATTATCGTCACTTTGGACGCGGAAGCGAGCCATTTGGCTTTTCGCGATGAACGGTTGCGGGTGAGCGCCAAAATATGAAAATAGTCGCAGTCTCGAAGTGCAGAAATGAATGCCTGCTCTTGCCTTCCTGTAGCCCCGGTCACAAGGATATTTTTCTGAGACATGCTAAGAAACGGAGAAGTTGACATTACCTTCTTCAGTAAGTATGATTTAGTCAGGGTCTTATAGCGCCCCCCACAGGCACGGTTCCTCGAGAAAAAAGGAAAAAAAATCCCTGAAAATCCTCGTACCCTCGCTCAATTTGGTACATAATGCATGGTCTCATGGATATTGTGTGTTGATAATGTTGTAGGGTGCCATGTTGAGAAGGAAGGAGACCTTAGGAGAGGCAGGCCGCCTGGCGCAGACAAGCCGGGGAGTCGGCCCGAGGAGTCACATGTCATGAGTGCCCGTGAAACGCGAAAATCTAAATGATCTGATTCTGATGTTTAACAATGACCTTGTGGGCGCTCAGCGCTTATCCCTAGACGCCTAGTATTGGACACCTACGTTTTCTATGCCATAGGACTATATAGGTACGTTGACTACCTGTTTCTGGGTATTTGGAAGTGTTAACCGTCATATTCCGGTTTGTTTTTAGCGTCATTTTTTTTAATTAAAAAAAGTAATTGGCATAGTAGTATGGGCGTACATCCAAGTTTCAGACGATCTCTCTGGAACCTAGGCCGCACGCGACTTAAGGCCGAAACGCAGCGCCCGAGTTAGATATCAACTAAGCCGGCAAAAGTGATAACCCATCTTCCCTGACTAACAGTCGGACTTGGCTTTCAGGTAATCATTTGTTATTTTCCTACCACCATGTCGACTAATCCTTCCCCAGACATGGAGAAATCTCTTCCTCTGCCGAAAATCAGCATAAACGGGAGTGATGCAAGCAGCAAGGACGTTCCGGAGGACCTGCATCGCCAGCAGTCCCTGGACACGGCGTATACCAGGCTGCGTTTTCGAAAACGGAGTTGTCTAAGACGCAAAGAAGGTTGAAAGAGTCAGTGAGTGGCCAATAGTTCATGTTGGATCTTGTGCCAACGAATCTTTTTAGTGGACACTATTGATCTGTCTGGCATCACGACGTCCTACGCGTCTCTCAACACCTGGTATGCAGCAAACGAATCAGCGATTGCGTCGGCAGCTACAGCAATTTCTTCACTTTCACTGGACACAAAATCGATTGACAGCGCGTTAAGCTCGTTTGTAGAGACCTCTGACGTGGTCATGAAAGGTTTGGATGCGCTCGGTCAATTGCATCCGTTCGTGGGCGGTCAGTCATGCATCACGAGCGTCGAGGCAATTCTTTTGACGTTCACCCCCAGTGGCTGTCCTTGCTTTCAAACTGGTTGTTACGCTTGATATGACGCGCCGAACCAATAACAAAAAGGTCCTCGCTGTAAAACTTCAAATGCAGGACACGATGACCGTACTATTTCAGTAAGTGTATTGTGGATCGTCTTATTTCCAAAGTGTTACTAACAGGCGTCTTTAGGCTTCGTCACATCAAAGATCCTAAAGAAATTGGGCCCGACGGCACCACGATCGAAGATCGGATGGGTTCCTTGATGGAAGCAATTGCAAAGGACATCCGAGAAACTGGCTCCGCCTGCGACCATTACCTGAAGAAGGGGTTTTTGGGTACGGCTTCTGATTCCAAAGCTTCAGAACTGTTTATTTATCTTCAAATCAGCCAAGACGATAAAATCCAAGATTTATGAAACTCGTCTGGCAGGGTATGCCGCCAAATTCACACAATATCGCGAGGACATCGATTTCGCCCTACAAATTCATACGGCACTGGGAGTCGAATCTGCCAACGCCAAGCTGGATGGACAGGACCAGAAACTGAAGTCCATGGATCGCAAGCTTGACCAGACCATGGAAGTGATGATGTCGGTGTTTAGGAAGCTGGACACCTCTCGGGAGCGAGACATTCAGAATTTCATCAAAGACGAGGGGGAGTTAAGGCGTGTATAGATAATGAGCAGTTATTGCTCGAACTTATCCACAAAAGCGGGGAGGGAATCGCAGGCGTACTTGGGCATCAGTCGGGGACGGAAGAAAAATCCACTGTGACCACCACAAAAAAAGTCCAGAAAGCGATGCAGAAAGAATGGGCCGAGGACGTCGAGCAAGCTTTCGAAAGGAACATCGCCCTCTTTGAGAAAAAACTAGAAGTCCAGAACCGACAACTGACGTCGATTTTCAAGGACTCATTGAAAAACACCGAGTCTCATATCCTTACCGCCATGGCTTCCGGTGCTCATGACCGAATTACCAATGAAGTAAGTTATGCTGTTTCGTTTCCTTCGCATGCTCATTTTCTTTTAAGGACTTGAAGGAGCTTTGGAAAGATATGGTACGTGCATTCTCAGCCTCGGCTATTATCCTTGTCATGTTGAATGTGTTAATTCCCTTTGGTAGGCCTGGAGAGGTAGCGTCAAGGCTAAACACCTCGTTCTTGCTCTGCATGACTACTTTATTGACAAACTCGGCGGTCTGAGTGCCTCGCCTATGATGTCACCCGGTGCCTCCGAACCTGGAAGCCCCATGATCTCACCAATAAGTGCTGTTACGGACGATTTTTTCTCTCTCAAATGCAAGAATGATCGCTGGGCTCTGACGTACTTCAATGTTGCCCATGTTCAGCCTATACTCGAAGCCATGGATGATGACGCGACAGGATTTATCACCACCAAAGAGATCAATAACTTCACAAAGTCTATACCACCGGGTTGGACGTAGGTTTAGTCGTCACCCATTACGTTTGCAGCCTATTGAGTGACTGTTGCAGACTCCCGCAATGGATGGCATATTGGGCGGAAGGTATGTTTCGCAATGCACTGTGCTCATTTCTGCTCACGAGTCCCACAATAGGCTGGCATGTCAGTGTGGATCGATATAAAAAGAAGATCCACATAATTCTCTCTACAATGTACACCACATTTCCCCATGTATTACCCGCCAACCGCGAGGCAACGGCCCTGTATCTTCAGCACGATGCCATTTATCAGGTCGATAGACTCCTTCGATCAACTCGGGACATACCTTCGAACGCTTTACAAAGTAGTGAATTGCGAAGACTCACTGAAGCGTACACTCAGAGCGAGGAAGCTCGTCTGATGCGTAATCTTACAGATGTCTTATACGACATCGATACAAAATCCACTGTCTCTCTGATTACCGGACCTGGGCGCATCGAACGTGTAGGTTAACCGGCTCTCGACCATCAGCTTGTTCTGATCGCTTTTCAGTACATTTATCCTTTACTCTATCTTCTTCTCAAGCATCAGCTAAGAGTGGTCCGTCTATCCACTAGATCCGTTCTAGACCCGTATGAAATGTGGAACATGTCCTCATCCTTGTGGAACTTGTTCTCGGTAGTCGACAAACGAATTCAAAATCTAGCTTGTATGTTCGTGGCTTCTACAATCTCTGGTTTATATTGATAAAAGTTGCTCTCAGCAATCTTCAAGCAGAGTAACGTCGACGTAGTGGAAAAGCTCGAGAACTTTGCTTTTGGCATGGTAAGACATGTTTTGACATTGCTGTCCTTCTTGTACTTTTGAAGTTCTTATATATATCTTGCACAGTTCAAACTCTCCTACAATAATCCCGATAAACTACCATCCGAAAGCAGTATCTCTGACTACGTCAATGAAGATCCAACCATTGACGATGAGGGCGCCGAGCCTATCACGAGCATCCCTTCCAGTATTCTGCGATATCCTCTTCTCGACACTTCTGAATCTGATATGTACCATCTTCCCTCTGACTTCACTGAAGAAGCCCCCGACGATCTAATACAAGGACAATGGACCGGTCACCTTTACTATGAACGTAAATCGGATATGGGTCTGATGCAACTCGTCATCGATTCCGTGACAGATGGCGCTTTGGCTGGGAAAGCGGCGACATGGAAATGGACTATGAATATCTCAGGCGACATTAAGGAAGGCAATAAGGTGTACATGCGCCTCGCTTTCGAAGATGGTGACTTCGTGGACCTTACAGGGGACCTTGATGCTGAAAAGGGCATAATCAAGGGGTGGTGCAAATACATAAGAGGTCCCGGAGATGAAGAGGCAGATGACTCCGATGAGCAGTCGTCCGATGATGAGGGAGGTGGCGAGCAAGGTGACGACAACGGTGACCAAGGAGGCGCCGAAGAGAACAAGGATGCCGTGACCCAGGGGGAGGACCGGGCAGCTTCCGAAGAAGGCACAGATGGAGAGCATAGTTCAACCCTCCAGAACGACGAAATCGATGCGGCTGAAGAAAATCAAAGCGGCGCGGCTGATTCCGAGTCTAATGAAGTTGACGTTGACGATGGTGCTTCACAAGCATCCGATGGTTCAGGATCTACCGATCCAGAGTCAGAAAATTATTATTACAAGTTTATTTTGCGTCGAACCCCTGCTTCCTTATGCAGATTCCTACCCGGTGATCAGCGAGATCTCCCAGCGGCTGAGGAGGAGGACGCGGGAAGTCGAGCTCGGGCGCGATGGAGGTTTGCCTGCACTTCTGTGCTGGACCGAATGAGGAGGAAGTCCTTTTCTTGGAAGTTTTTGAAGGACAGATTTGCTGAAAGACATCGCTTCCTGCAACTGGCTGTCAGAGAACGATGTGTGGATGAGAATTATTGTCCACGTAGCCCTTTGTCAGAGGAGGAGCAACAGGAGTTGTTTCGCTTGAATTGCATCATTTGCCCAATGGATAGTCGGTATTACTATTCATTTGTCGCTGATGAGATAACTCGGCGCAAATTCATGTAAGTCTATTGGCTCAGAGTCCTTTGTTTCCCCAGTACTGATCATTTCTGTTAAAACCAGTGGTTATACTTGCGATTCGTGTAATGGTCTGATTTTGGGTAGCAGGTTGGCCTGCCTGACCTGTATGAACGACTCGTTTACGGACACGATTGATCTGTGCGCGGGTTGCATCGATACGAGCTGCGAACGTGGTGGATTCGTGCATGATCCGTCCCATGTTCTGTTGAAGTTCGATACTGTCGTCCTAGATGGTCGTCTGCGGTGGATAATCCCTGAAGCCCGTTCTATGGTGGTCCGTATCAAAAAAGAGTTCCGATCTTCTCTTAAAACCGTATCGAGCCTGTGGAGAAGAGTGGCTCGTCCCATAGTAGCCAATCGAAGAAGGAAGTTCCGACTGCAGCCGCACCCCTAAAATGTCGGTGCTGTGGGAAAGTTGTATCATTACCTTGTTGGGTGTGCTTGATCTGCAGTGCGTTCTTTTTGTTTGCCGCCCGTACTCCGAAAGCTCATTCGCACGGCTTCAGCCATCGATGCGTACGTTTGCGATGAATGCGATGCCGAGAAGAAGGAACCAATGCCAGATGATCCTCACGAGCTCGGGGAGCCTCTTCTACGAATCGCCGATTGTAATCCGCCGGTGGACGTCGTCGCGACCGATGTGAAACTGGCAGCTCTCGAGAAGAAGTTCGACAAAGTTGATCAACGACTTGCGGCACTTGAAGACAGAGTTGAGAGCCGATTATCCGCGATGGAAACGATGCTGAAGGAATACTTCAGCAGTTCAGCAAACGGAAATCTCTCGAAAGGAAGTGATTGATACATCTTGGCTGCAGTTGTCGCACCATAGCATTTGTAATGAACCTACTGTATAGAACTGTGGGGCATGCCGACACGGGCGTTCTCATACCAGTAGTAAGATATACGAACATCAGTCTAAGTACGAACGGGGTCCTGATAGAGCAATCGGCATCGTGCGTCGCTCTGCTACGGTCATAGGAAAGTTCCGACCTCCAGATATCGGCGGAGACCCGTAACATGACCGTCAATTAAGTACACAGCTATGCTCGTGATGATATCAAAGTATATTGATAGGATGATAGTGAGAATGACGCAAACATCCAGGGAGTCGTGAGGCTTCGAATTCAACGCCAATGGGAACAGGGACCTATACAAAAGGGAGGTCGAAAGAGATGTGCTATAAATTAATGGCACCGCTCGGCGCTACCCTAATTCCCAAGGGTAACAAAAAGGACGAGCGCGTGTTGGAAACAGTTACAGGAGCATGCATCTCGACGATGAAAGACATTCGCACGAACTTGATGACTAAAAAAACCAATCAGCACGGGGCAATCGTGGGGTACTTTTGATTCTATAAGATTGTATATCAATGTCAACCTTCTCATCCGCACTAGATCCTTCGAAGAACATAAATCTCGCCTCCAGGCTGATACAACAGCCAAAGGGAATCATTCATCGCTTGACGGATGATACGACGTTTGCGGGTGTGAGAGACAGAGCCAAGGCCAAATTAAGCCACGCTGGCGGTTTCTGCGTAAGGATTAATCTTAACATCTTCGGGCTTAGGCGTATCGTCGGATCTTTTCCTGGAAGAAACACAAATGAACTTACTGGACAGGATAATAAGCGGGTCGGAATCCGCCGATCAATTTAACCTAACAGCAGGGAATGAGAACGTAAGATTGAGGGGAAGGCGCAAATACTAAAAAGGTATGTCAAAAGTGGCGGTGATGTGGAGGAGGTAACCGTGCTAAGTGCTAATACTAGTACGTCCCCTCTCGGAGACGCCCGAATAGTGTAGTAACGCTGGCAAGCCAAAGGCCCTCGATACACATTTTTAGCGGCACCACATGTGTCTTTGATCGCCGCCATAGGTACCTTGCGAGGGGTCAATTCAAAAGCGAGAGCCGGGAATCAATTCGGTCGGAGAAAGCTCCACGGCGGGACAGAAAGGTTAGAAGTCTAATCATTGCGTGTCAATTTTTGAGGGCGCTGTAAATCGCAAGGGTAGTAAGTGAACATGAACATAAAGTGAATAAATTCAACACTTACAATATGTTGGGAACAGTTCTGTGCCGCATGCCATGAGGCGCTGCCTGCAATGAGGACGATTCGGACGCCACCTAGCCCTAGGACCGACCCAATACTTATAATGTTCGTTGATGCGTGGTCGGAGCTTGCCATTGAGACGGCTATAGCGGCCAGGCTACCACGGACGGGAGTTCCCGAGGTGGGTGAGCGAGCGCATATTTAAGCCACGTACTCCGGAGCACTTGTCCCCAGTTCCAATCTTCACGTTTGACATACAAGTTCACACCCCTTGGTGTCTGAAAGAAAAAGAAATCTGTACGTCACGTGCCCCGTCCTTCACAGTTTTTGCTAATCGTAGTCTACTATCTTTCCCGGATCGTCATGGCTAGATTCATGTACGTTTATTCAATCCCGTTTTCACGCGCCATCACTGAAAATATGTATATACAGGTCAAACGTGTTTGTATGTATATCTTCAGTCGTCATTTTCCTCCTGCCTTGACGCGTCTACCATTGTTGACTTCTAGTTCGATATAACCATCGATTCCCGTCCTGCGGGAAAGCTCGTATTTCGTCTGTACGATGATATCGTCCCTAGGACGGCGAAGAACTTTCGGGAGCTTGCTACAGGGCCAGCATGGGTTCGGATATGCTGGCTGTAGTTTCCACCGTATAATACCAGGCGTGAGTATCTTCTTCAATAGAGATGTTGTTCACCTTTATGCCGGTAATTGATCGACCCTAGTTTATGATTCAGGCGGGTGACTTTACCGCGCACAACGGGACAGGTGGAAAGTCGATATACGGCTTGAAGTTTCGAGGTGAGCTCGAGTTGTCTGATTCTGGCCCAGAGTTTGACTGGACTCGTCTAGACGAGAGCTTCAGAAGAAAACACGACCGACCTGGACTTTTGTCCATGGCAAACGCCGGTCCAAACACTAATGGTTCTCAGGTATATCTCTTCTCTTGATTGTATCTAGACATCTGACTTATATCGATTCAGTTTTTCATCACAACTGTAAAAACTCCCTGGGCAAGTCTCACGATGTCCTGTCGTCACAAGGCACTTACCGCTGTTCCCATTAGCTCGACGGACGACATGTGGTGTTCGGAGAAGTTGTAGAAGGTATGGATCTTGTGAAGGAGATCGAAATGATAGGTACGGCAAGTGGCGCACCAAAAAAGAAGGTGGATATTTCAGCGTCAGGCACTGTTGAGTGAACCGCTCTCTTTGTTTTAATTTTACTACCTCTGCTTTGTGTTGTCGTATATCGTCTTTATGTTACTCCATATCTAGCTTACATAATGCTATTACTGCTGTTCTGTATTCACAATTTTTTCGTCACTCCTAGGAGAGCGCTCGTGCGAGTCGCTGACATCCATTATTTTTAGGTGTTTATCGTTAGAGTAAAAGCGCCCCTTGGAAACACCGTGGAACATGTTTAACCAACCGATTCAAATCGTTGATCCAATAAGAATACCTCCTCGATGTTACGCCAAGAGATGTCAAGGAAGTAAAATGATTGCGGCGCCGTCGCCACGGGTCCACGCATTCTTAAGTCACCCGAGGCCGCCAAAATAGCGCAAGAATAGAAATAGTTCAAGAAAGATGTCTGCAGCATCACATCTCTAGAACGGCATCCCATCGCCCCTCCATACCAAACTCGAACCTCTCTCTACGATCTTGTAATGCTGACGCGATACTACCCCACTTCCCTTCCCCCCTTGCCACTAATCGAACCTCGACGCCTGTTAAAATAGAAACAGTCTCCGCTTGAGCAATTTTGTCGCTTAGCACCCGATGGGTGTTAACGCTAACACCATCAGAGGGCGAGACCGTATGTCGTTGCCTCAAGTGCGTAAGATCTGTCTCGACAAGAATTTTCTTTATTGTGCGTGGGAGCTGGAATCTGCTGGGCGTGGCCGGTGTCGACTCCGGGACAACACCGAGAGATTTCTCGACCTCTGAGAGAGATAGGCCACGCTCAAGGACGTATAAATGCGTGAGAAATGGACACCCCCGAGCAATGTTTCTGACTAGCATTTCTCCACCCGAAAGCGCAGATATGTGTAATCGCCGGAGAGAAGGGATCGCCTCTCGGTCCGTGAAAGTGTTGAAGTGACCGTACAGAGTCAATTCTTCGAGATGCGGGAAGTGAAGACCTTGCGGAAGTATAGGATTGCTGATGAATAAGAGATGAGTTGTTAGCGTGACCAGTGTCCGTGAGACGAGCCGCAAAATACTCGTCATGGAATCGTATATCTGGGTTGGATAGATCCTAGTATCTGTTCCAGGATATGCGGACGCGATGAAGAGATGATAAACAGCTCTTTCATCTACAGACAACCTTTCCAAATGTTCTCTCAACCCGATAATCTGCCTGGCGCTTGTTACACAAAGTGAATTCAGCCGGAGGGGCTGGACAAGGTCGCGCGCCAACTTGCTGACAAGGGAAATAGAACGACCTGTTTGCCCTCCGTCAATGCAGGAAAACTCGAATATGTGGATCCATATTTCGCAAGGGAAAGTATCCATGGTCGTGGTCAAGCGCCAAAAAACGAGGGGACCAGAGTACGCCACCCCCTAACAGAGGCAAAGTTCGATGCGTCATCATCTGTGATCATTCGAGGTTCTTGCCGCCGGCCGTCGGACAGCCGGGGGTCTTTCACCCATAGAAGTTGAAGGAGTTTCTGCGACTTTTCTTCTTGGGCATTAGACATATTCCACCTCCTCAAGTTGTGTGATATATTTCCGCTTTGATACATGGCACGTTATTGTCATTGACACGATTTTGCGTTATTGCGGGTGCGATATCGACAGAGGCAACAGATGGGGTTTAAGAAGTCAATATGATCATCTGGTTGATTGATCTTACATCTTATACTAATGATTGAATCTGTGGATTTTGTCGGGCCCGTCACTATGCTGTCACCGCCGCCGCCGACTAGATAACATCTATCCGTATCGATACGAATCTTGTTCGCCTATGGTTCGTCTTACTAGGCTGCTTCGCTAGAGGTTGACGCAGACAAGATTCAGTTATTCTTGGATTCAAAAGACCGAGAGGTTCAACAGTGTCGCATGCGCTCAGGTCATTCGAATTGAGGACCACGCCGATATCTTTGGCCTCTAGCCAATACTGCGATTTCCTTGTTAGAAACTGCCATGCAAGTTATCTGTGTTCATGAGTGTAACGCACTACCAGTCATTCATGGCCGATAGGCGACTTTTTTCTATGTAAGTCCTCTAAGCGATGGCCCACATGGAAGCTCAAAGCAACATAACGGAAAAACGAAACCTTACAGAGCACAGGTTATAGTGAGGTATATTACTTCATCTGGACCAGGGCTAGATCTGGGGTGAATCGACTCAATTTTGTCTGCGGTGTGGCGTGGCATAACACGCCTTCGACGCGTGCACCAGAGGAGGAGAGTCCGAGTCTAACGTTATTCACATCTAATTGACTAGAGGAACAGACTCATGGGGATATCCCCGCTATATTGCTTTAAACCATATTCAAGAAGTTGATGCAAGCAAGCATGCTGCTTCCTGTCACATTTATAATACATACACGGGCAAATCGAAGACAGAAGTAGGGTACTAGTGCAGGCCGGATGTAAACCTTACTGGATAAGTCGAAATACAGTGTTGAGCATTTGTATTCGGACTCTCCCGGCATTTGTAGGGATATCTAACTAGGAAGCCCGGCAACGCTGCATACAGTTATGTCAGGTTCTGCGAGTATCCATTTGCATCTTTGTATGCACCGGATCATATCCTATTACTTGTCCACAGAACAAAATATACTTACTCACAATCGCCAGCTCTCGAATATTGTGGATGTGCTACTCACGGTCGGGTCCAAGGAGCCCCTCGTTACTATAGATGACGAGAGTTCAAAGTCCAGAGCATCGTGTTCACACGAAGCCCTTTCCCGGCCGGCCGCGGGGTCTCGGGAAGATTTATTCACGGCTTCACGTCTTGCCTTAGTCTTACCTAGAAGCGCCGAAATTCATGAATCATGTCTGCAGTGGAGGAATAAGTACAAAGGAAGTGATTGATGTGAACATCCACACGGAGGCGATGCAAAGCAGTAAACTGTGTCCCTGTATTTAACCTCATCTGAACGAGTCGTTCCGAGTCGCAGTTACATTCGAAACACTCAATTCAGATGTAAAAGCCTTCCAAAAAGCATCTCATCTTCGCGGCTTTTATTTTTGTTCTTTAATGGCAACCCGCAGGCTGAGCATCGATCGGATAATATTTTAAATTGAGTGTTGTTGAACGTTCATTCTAAATCGGCGTCACTCTATCTTAGAGTAGGCAATGGAGGAGCTGAGGTGGATTGGTGACACATGTTCATGCCGTTTTGTTAGGAGCAGAGTCATCGTCGAAAAGACGCGTACCCGAAGATGGCAAGGTACATTTACCAGACAATTAACTTCAAAGCGGCATGATGGCAAAGAGACACAGATGTCACTACCCCGTTGAATCATGAATGGTAGTCTACTTGTAGATAAACTAGCCTTCTCAGCTACGAATAATCAGTCGTGCTGAGGTCATTGATAGGTGAGTATCCATGGTTGGTAGGCCTGCATCAGCTGTGAAGTGTAGGAAGGAATCATAGTACGTATTGGTGTTTGGACAACTCGACTCCTCTAGTTGTCATGCAGCACTGCGTGTCAACCTATAAGCAAAGTTAGCTTTGCAGCCAAGCCATAGCCATAGTAATCATAGACTGAAACAGGCGGGGGCTCCGAAGGGTTCGCTGCGCGTGCATTTCGTCCTGCCTAGCATGCGGCGGCGGCATCCGATCGAAGCATCCTCTCCGGGAGGGACATCTATGGACGTGACTTGTTTTAACAAGCACTCAGTTCTCTTCCATTTCTATTGCATTCAGGAATTGAGCTCGTAAAAAACTGAGGTATAGAATGAGCGTTGGATTTTCTGAAGAGCCCTCCTCGTGAAGGACGTAAGATACGGTGGAATTTAGACACGGGATGACCTAATCGCACTCTCAATGAAAACCTGGGGAAAGATAGCATAGTATATCAATATTGTAGATCACTTCACGAATCGAAGGCTTTGATTCCCTACGGGCTTTATGTAAAATGCTTAGGTCGGTCATATTAGAGGGCCTAGTCGACAACCTCAGGGCACATAGGCCAAGGTAAACCCGAGCAGGTGTTGACGTGTGGAGATTATGGTACCCTTTTCCTTTTGTAGAGCGGCGACTTTGCATGCCAACAGCGATTCAACTTTACGGTCAAGGATATAGCCGCTCCGAGTGGAAGCCTACTCGCGCTCCTCGGAGTCGCTGTTTACCGCTGGCCATCACCCCGGTCAAGGGATGACGTGTTATGGCAACGCGAAGAATGAAATGGACACGTTTTGCTTGCAAATGCTGAGGAATCGGACTAGTTGGTTCGTAGGCGAGACACTGGTGGAGCGGTGCATTCTAAATTTCTTGAACGGAAATTTCCGAGCAAGCTCTGTGGAAGACTCACCTGGTGTCATAGTTTCGCTTCACTGCTGGGGTTGGTTTCTTTTCAGAACGGAAAAAGGTGGGTGTTCTAAAGATGTCGTTACTTTTGTGTCCCTCACAAACAGGATACGGAAAACGCAATGAAAAACTTGTTCTATTTAGCGCTCCATTCCGTCTTTTGAGCACTTTCCTTACCTTAGAAGAGTACGTAAACGATCCCGCCTTTCAACTAGTTTTTCTGAACTCGTTTTTACCATTAGAAGATCAAATGAAATGTTGCAACATGTTGAGGTCTCGTTTTTCTAATCGGATAATATACTGGCCCCAGCAGTGTTTGAAAGTGCATTTTGCCCGATATTTGTCCCTGCATGACGGCTGTTGCACATGATCAACAATTCGGAATGTTTTTGTCGGTCGCCTTCCGCGATGAATTCAAAGAGGAAGAAGTGAAGTCATCATCAGAGCTAACCTGTAACATTTTTGTTCGCTACGTAACGCCGGATCAGTATACATAGTCAACCAGCGGGGCGCCCACCATCAATTATACTCCAAATATCCCCAGAAGTCCGGCAGGCCTCTCTGAACATCCTCCCAATACGTGCGATAGTCTTTGGGATAGTGAAAATATGGAAGTATTTTCAGTCGTCTGTCGTCTATTTCTTCGCTGACACGCTTGGTGAACTCCCCATGATCCGAAATTACCACCAAATAAAGCAGTGATTCACAGTTCGTCAGCAGTGCCTTGAGCAGGAATAGGTGGCGGCTCTCCGTTAAGTTCCCGATTGAGATATGCGTGATTTTGGGGAGTTTGTACAAGGCTGACCAATCAATGTCCACCGACGAAGTTGGAGGTTCGGTAATATCCAAGTGGGTCAGCGCTCGGAAAGCCGGATGGGAAAAGTCCGGCTTGTGTGTTTCACACAGTTGCCTAAGGGCGGCGATACCCACGGACAGGCGTTCTAGAGGTTGCCGAGGAAGGGGAAGTAGCCCTAGACTGGACGTAGCTGTCCAGCAGGCAAGGCTGGTTGCGCCAGTGCATACGGAGAGAACCTTCTGGGCTTGTGGAAAGCTCACGAAGGTGAGGTATAGATTTTTGACATGGGAGGTGAAAAAGCTGGCAGGTCGTGAGTCGACTGTCCGTAAGAAGAGATTCGTTCGCGACTTGGGTAAGTCAAGGACGACCGTCTGGTATATGAGAATTTCCATCCTGGGAACCGTCAGCAAATTTCTGCACGAGGGGAGAGATACTCTTACCATATTTGGACCCGCTTTGAGATGGTAGTTAAGTGGTAGGCACTACCAGGATAGAGTGTCGCTGTGAGCTCGAAAATTTCTCTTTCGAGTTCGATAGGCAGATCGGGAATCTTCGATAAAACTTCCTCATCCATAGCATGGAGGTATGAAGAGGGGAAAGGTTGATGTAACGCCCGGAATCAGGTACATACTAAATAGCTCAATAAAATGGACAGGGCTTGAATTTAGGGGCCGGTTAGTACGGGCGCGCACGGGTCGGGATACATCGGAAACGCAAAAAAGACCAGTGATGAACCCTATGGAGAAATAGTCGTTTCTGGGCAATATCATCACTGGAAAAAAAAAGCGAGAAGTGTTGTGAGAAGAAACGTAGATAGGGGCTACCTCAAATCAACAATATCACATGATAACCACGTGATTACGGCGCGCGACGCGTCGTTTGTATTTCTTTGACCCGCTCCCATCCATTAGCAAGTTCGTTTGACAGCATATACCACGAAACGTTGCGCTAGTAGGCAGTTAAATTGCTTTACGAGTACGACTGCCTTTTATCCGGTAGTCATATGCTTTCATTGTTGCGAAACTGTCAACTTTTGTAAGTACTTTCTTTCGTTCCCCATTCAATGCTGCGCATAATTTGACCACGAATGTCACAATTGTCATGTCATATAGGGAGACCGTCAAAGGCATATCTAGCCACACTATCACCTCTATTTCCGGAAGCAGTCCTTTGTCCCGTGAGCACGGGACGCGAACTTATTTGCTGAGACAGGCCTATCACTTCTCGATCTACTAGACGATATTACCCGTTGTCTTTACAGCAGAAAATCGCCGTTACCAAGGACTATTGTCATACTACTCTGCTAAATGCTTCGCATCGATGGATGTATCGTCGTTGTCACCGTTCAGGCTGCCATCACGCATGTACGTGAGGAAACTTCCGATATGCTACCCTTTCTCTTCCTTTGGAGAAATCGTCCGTACCCTTCACATCGAATGGAACGCCGGCGCACGGAGTCAAAGAGATCCGCTAGAGCTAAGAGAAGGGTTAACTCTGGGATCTCGCTCTTTGCAGTGGGATCTTTGTAGTAGGTACTTCTTAAGGGGCATACCGTTTGTGAGATTGTTGCGACTAAATCTCCTCAAATTCTAGAACACAGATACAGAGCGTCAAAACGCCACGAGAAGCCCCGAAACTTCTCAGAAGTTCCGAATAAGCTACCTGCAGGAAGACAAATGCAGGGACCCGTGCTTCTTGGCTCGCAGGTAAAATCAGTTAGATCGTTCACCGCTGGTTTACCTCTTCGAAGGGCACTGAAATACACAAAACAGGCTCGAATGTGGACTCTTGTTGCATACCTAGCCCATTTGAATGATATGTCAACTAGATGGTCGCTTCCAACCGATGCACCATTGACCGACAGTCAGTCCTTGGTACAACGTCCAAACAACGTCGACGATAGGGTACGGATGATCGGGCCGGGCGCCTCGTGGTCATTTTTTCGACACGGAGTGCTGTCTTTCCTTGATCACCGATCACGACATGGACCCAGTCGTCCCTCCAGAAATCACTGCTGAACTGACGCAAATACTCTCTAATCTCGTACTGGGCGACAATGAGATCAGATCCAAGTCAGTTTTGTGTCCTCTTCACCAATTGGTATTAACATAGAAAATCTTGCAGTGCTGAGCAAACGGTCAACGACCGCCTGGCCCATACACCAGAGCTGTATCTCCTGGCATTAGCTCAATTTTCGATTGTAGCAGATACAGAAGTGGTGCGTGACAATTTCCCTGCATCGGTGGCGGCTTGCTTGAATGTCATCTAGATGCGTTCTTTTTCCCTTGTTCTTCTCAGAAGACTACTTTTTCGCCAGTCGCAAGCGAGCTCGCCGACACACCCACGCCTCACTTTGTATGACCACTTATCGTCACAAACCTTGACCACCCTCGAGCGGCTCCTTCTGCACTCCCTTTCCCACGAGCCGTCATCAGTGGTCCGTCGGAAATCCGTGGACTCGGTATGTGATCTCGCAAACCAGGGCATGTCTCGGGGCCGGCCATGGCATGCATTGCAAGCCCAGGTTTTTTCCATGGCACGAGATCAAGACCATTCTATGCGAGAAACAGCTTACCGCGTCTTCTCGGGCTGTCCCAATCTCGTCATGGACCTCCAAACCGATGCTGTGCTCAACGTTTTTAGAAACGGCTTGCAGGATCCATCATCTATTGATGTTCGACATGCGGCTCTGCTGGCGTCTGTTGCTTACCTTAATGCGGCTGATCCAACCCAGCTTGCCCAATCGCTGTCGCTGATGTATCCTATCCTCGAGACCCTACCATCTACACCCCATCGACATCTTACCTCCCTTTTGACTGCATTGCATCCTCTATGCTCCACGCATCCGACACTCTTTTCAATTCATCTACAGGCATTATTGTCTTTCCTCCTTCTTTGGTTTTACCAGTTGCTGATAGTGGTCCAACCCCAACGATGAAACAACCCTTCACATTTCCTCCTTCGTCATCCTCACAAGGAAAAGACCCTGAGGAAGATGACGAGGATATCAAGACCCTGAGACTTGCTGCCTTGGAGATGATGGTTAGTCTAACGGAAGCTAAGCCGAGCATGGTTAGGAACGTCGAAGGGTGGGTTGGATTATTAGTCCGTGCTTCTCTCGAGGGTATGGGCGAATATGATGATGACGAGGACAGTACACTGGAGTGGCTCAAAGAAGACGTGAGTTTGTGATTTTATCGCCTCTGGCTATTGCTTCCGCCCGCTAAAGAACAATTTGTCTTGCCATAGCCATCTGCAGGGACAACGGAAGCAGATGACGCTGCTCCTGCTCTTTATGAACATTCTCTTGATCGCGTCGCTTGCGCGTTAGGAGGGAATGCAGTGCTTCCGCCAGCTTTCCAATACATTCCTTCTATGCTTGCGAGCTATGAATGGAGGGCTAGGCATGCTGGTCTTATGGCTATTGCGGCCATCGCAGAAGGTACCGGAAAGGTAATGAATACTTATACTTCGGATGTGTCATTTTTGATTTAAGCTTTTGTCCAGACCATGCAGAACGAGTTGACGAAAGTAGTAGGGTAGGCGTATTCCGTTGTGTGATGTCCTGGTGTCATTCTGACCCTTCATTCTACAGGCTTGTGACCCCGATGTTCGCAGACACCCACCCTCGAGTGCGCTGGGCGGCATGCCAATGCGTGTATGTCCGCACTAATCATTTGGCGTGGTCAGGGCTAATGTCTCTTCAAGCGGTCAACTCTGCACTGATCTCGCCGACCTGCTGCAAGAAGGCCACTACGACTCTCTTCTGAACGTCCTCATACCCACGCTAGAAGACCCTGAACCTAGGTGATCAACCTGTCAGACGTGTTCATCGTGGGCTAACTGTAAATGCAGAGTTCATTCTCACGCCTCGGCAGCTTTGATTAACTTTTGCGAGGGCGTTGAACGAGATACCCTTTTGCCGTACCTGGATCCTATTGTAGAACGATTACTGAAGCTACTCACTGGTACCACAGACCGACGATATGTTCAGGAGCAGGCTATCACGACTCTTGCAATGGTGGCCGATGCTAGCGAGAGGACATTCGGGAAGGTATGTAACTGGTTCACACTGCTGCGCTATTACTCATCTGACCATAGCATTATGCGATCATAATGCCACTGTTGCTAAATGTGCTGCGTAACGCGGATTCTAGCGAGTTCAAGCGAATGCGGAATAAAGCTATGGAATGCGCAGGGCTGATTGGTATGTCTTCCTTCCCTATTTTATGCCTTTTATGCCAATTTATACGCTAACGATTTGGGACAGCTATTGCGGTTGGGCCGGATACTTTCCGACCTGACTCCGGCACGCTCGTCGAACTTCTCATCCGAATTCAGAGTGCGGGTTTCCGACCTACCCTTGCTGTCTGCTGTAACTCATAAATGCATCGCAGAATCTCCTCCGGATCCATCTGATACGCAGGTAGCGCATTACCTCATGGGCACCTGGGCGAAGGTCTGCCAGGCTATGGGGCTGGAATTTGAGCCTTATCTTCCTGTGGTCATGCCAGGTCTCTTGGCAATGGCGAGTAAGAAGGCGGATGTCAGTGTTTATGGTGAGGACAAGTCATTGGTTCGGTTGTCTTTCCTTAGATAATGGTCTCTACCTAGATGCGCCGGCCTCCCCTACCGAGACCCCGCCATCGACGCCAGGTTGGGATATCATCTCCATGGACAATCAGCTCCTCTCGGTGCGGACGTTAGGCATAGAGGAAAAGTGCCAAGCTCTGGAGACAATGCTCATCCACGCCTCGACCCTAGGAAGTAAATATGGCATGTGGGTCAGTCAAAGTTTGGAAGTCGCTCTGGGGGGATTGAAATTCTACTTTCATGACGGGGTAAGAGAGGCATGTGCCATGTAAGTTAAGCTCGTCCTCCGCCTTCTTTTCTCCCTCCACTTCTAATGCATTCTCTCAAATTCAGGCTCCTTCCTATCCTCTTACACTCAGGCCATGCTTCCGGCACCCTCACGCCTCAGATGATCCACGCGACATATGCCCAGCTCATCTCGTGTGTGACAACGGAACACGATGCCGGATTCTTAAGCTCGCTATTCAAGAGTCTAAGTGACTGTTTGAAGATCAGTATACAGATGTCCCACGAGATCGTGACGCCTGAAGTGAAGCAAAGCATCTTGGATGCGATTAAGCGGCAGTTAAGCCGGATCGCGGAGATGCGTCGCGGACGGACAGGGCGACAGTTGGATGAGGAGGAAGATGAGGACTTGGCGCTGATTGAGGAGATGGAGGATTTCGCATTGGAAGATATGGGAAAGCTTTTGGAAGTATTGTATGAAGGGAGAATACCACCTGGACCGGACGGCGAGGCTTTGTTGGTGGGGCTGGGGAGTGTCAGGGATCTAGGGTCCTCGAAGCTGAGGCAAGAATGGGAGTGATGATTTATGGCTGTTAGAAGGAAAGTAAAGTTGTATTCTATAACATTTTTGGTTATAATGTATGTGGTGTCTATGCAAGTTTTGTAATTTATCAAGTGCGTAACCTCTTTGTCAAAATCTGTCCTTACTGACTATCTTCTAGTCATGATCATGGTCTTTGTTTTGAATACGGTGCAGCTGTCTGTAAGCACTGAGTTGTTCCTTGCCAATCGCCTTCCATCCTCATCGAATGGTCAGCGGGTCATCTGAATGGCCTTATTCAGAACTATTCAATGATCCTGTTATGCCGGTTAGGGTTGTCAATCGCCACACAATTTAACAGAAGAATCAATCATCAATCAAGTGATGGTCGGTGATCTTCAGGCCGGGTCCCGCAGCACCTGAAGATCCACAGCCCTCACGACATGATATTCATTCCCATGGATCCAGATAGAACACGGCTGTACAACGAACCGGAAGTCACTGCAACATACTACATATGACATCATGGGGAACGGCAAAGGGGTCTGGATGATAATCCATCAATCCTTTTTGTACCCTCAAAATCTTCACAGGGTTCTCGGTGATGTGGAGCATATGGTTCCTCCTTTGGACCGTTAGATTTCTTACACTTTTGCACTTTTGGGACGACAAGAGAAACAGGTCTGTGAAACATTGGAGCTCATATAATCGTAGTCATAGCAAAAAGGCGGTTTCATAGCAAAGGGGTTCCAGGTCTAAAAATAGATCGTGATCGAATAATATTGCGTCTAATTTTGCAATTCACCTTTCCTTTTCCTTCTTGCCACGACGATGATTCCAAGGACGCGGTCAATATCGTTCAGGCTGATTGCCCTCGGCGGTGTATTGACACTCTTTCTCGTCCTCTATACTTTTACGACCACACCATCTTTTGATTTCTTGCCATTCTTGTCAGAAGGAAGAACTAGGTCGTCGTGTCCACCAGAAGAGTACTCCAACGGGCAATGGGTTTACGATACCTCAGCCACTAACCGCAGCATGACGGCCCAATCGGATGCGCTCGAGTTTTCTGGGTTTCAAGGCTGCGCAAGCTCAAGGGAATTCTATTGGCACCTCGGCGCCGGAGAGAAGGAGGAGGAGCAACGACGGTTCCCACGAGTGACCAACTGGCGCTGGCAGCCTTCACCGCAGTGTACGACGCGTGAATTCTCTGCAGAGGCGATGGTACGGGATTTGGTAGAGCAAGGCGGGTGGCTGCTTCTTGGCGGTGAGTACGCGGCCGTTCTTTGATGCGCCAATCATTCTAATGCGAAATCAGACTCCATAACGGAGGGCCAATTCTTCTCTCTTTCTTGCATGCTCTTCCCGCATGTGATTGCCACCCCGGACTACGTCAAGAATCCATACTTCGACCGTGCATGGCCCCAGAATCTTTACATTAATCCGCAGTCACCGCTTATTCACAAGCTTCGGTTCCCACCAGGCTTTAATATCACTATCACACCGCTCGTTACATTTCGCCGAGTAGATCTGCTGCTCGAGCAAGGAGAGCTTGTGGAACTTCACCGCGCATTGCATGATCCTCCAGAGGACTTCAGTCTCTTTAGTGAGGAACAGGCGTGGAACCTCAGTCCGGATTATTACCTACAGTTGTTCGCCGCCCCGCTGCCGGAGGCCAATTATGGAAGCATGATTCTAAGTACCGGCGGGCACTGGACGACTACTCTTTTTTCTGGTTACCGGGACGAGTCGAAGGAGGAGCAGGGGTTCGGGATCGATGGGGTTGTTCGCTTCTTCAGGGAGGCAATGTCTTTCTGGGCTGATCAGGTACAAAGCGGGATGAGGAGCATGGGCGGCCAGGTACTGGCTAACGGCAAAAGAGGTCGAAAACAGGTTGTTGTGCGCGCCTACCTTCCGGGACATGAAGACTGTCATAAAGCTCAAGAACCCTGGACAGAGATCCAGCCGTGGATTTGGAAGTGGTTCAACTGGGCAAACATAGAAGAGTACAATCAGGTCTTCCAGGTATGTCTTCCTAATTCCACGTTCCTTGAGGGTATAAGAAGGCCCGTCGAGCACACTGTGGCATCTGTCACCCTTCTAAAGCTCGACAGGCTTAATACATTCTGGTTCTCTAAAGGATTCCAACTGATTTATTTTGTTACTCATGACAGGACGTACTTTCGAACGCGCAATACCCTGACATACATTTCCTTCCTATTGATAGACCGGCACGTTTGCGCCCTGATGCGGTGAGTCTGATTCTTTCCACCGAGAATATCCATGCATCTTCAATGCGTCTGGAAAATATGGTCGAAGAACCATCCTTCTGTGGAGGGATGGCCACATTTTAAAGGCCCAATGACTTGATGTGGATCCTCGGAGTACTCATAAGAGATATCTGACTTGACTTTTTCCAGCACGTTACGTCCGACTGTCTTCATATTATGACAGGCGCTGGCGTTTTAGAAGGCTGGTCGCATTATACCTGGCACTTCCTTACTCAGGAACTCAGGTCACGAATTCGGTGATCCACGCATACCATCATCGGACAGCTTTAGGATATCAGCATCATTTACATTATTCTTCCTCTATATCCTTTATCACTTTAAAACGGACACATTGTCCTATATAGACTTCGCATAGGCGAAGGTATAATACGAACACAGGACATTTTTTTCTTTTCGAACCGGAAAGCTCAGTGCTTTTACAAGAGTGTACACGCCCTATAGCCGTAAGTTTGTATGGATGCTATGTACCATGAGCCTGACTGTGTCGCGCTTCTAGTGAGAAAGCTGTCCAAGCGTTAGCGCGAGCTTAAATTCTTATGACGCTTTATTTCGGCGATCTTGGAAGGCACCAATTCAAGCTCGAAACGTCTATGGCACCTCTTTCGGGTCTTCTTTCCTATATAACAACAACCAAGGAGAAACGAGAGAGTTTTACAACCTTCTGGTAACCACCATCTCCAACTCGCTTGTAATGCTTTCTTATTCTGCCCCGTCAATATCTTTTCCTTTTCTCAGCCTGCGACTAGTACGGAATACATATGGGTCTGAGCGCACCCACTAAGCATCAGGAACAGTGAATCAATTACAACCAATTTTTTCGATGAGGTGCCGCTCGCAATTGGGCCGTGCTATGGAGGAGGTTGCCACTCAAGACGATGACTCGGACGGGATTCGGCGGTCCGGCATAGTCGGCATTTGCCTACATAGGGAATGCCGAACCTCCCGACGTCTCCGAAAGATGACCACGAGGTCGCCTTTCTCTTTCTTGAACTTTCTGCTGCTGCCCGCAGGCGTTCTTTTCCTCGTTGTGTCGTGTGCATGTAACTCTCCTTGGTGAGCTGAGCTCACGATCTGACTTCTCCTCTTGGCTGATAACTAGTAGCTCTAGATATGGGAAGTCAAGTCATGCTGGTGGCGCACGTCGAGAAGCTGTACTAGTCATGAGAGCCAGCAAAGCTTAGCGGACAGGATTGCCTGGAAATTGTCATTGGACCAGTCCTGAGAACCTCAGGCTTCAGTCGCAGAAATTTCAAACGCCAAGGACGGAACTACTCTGCGTATTCAGTGTCATTTCCGAGTCGTTCGCCACACGGCTACCCTCGTAAACATCTTCCTTGCTAAATGCCACCTTCATTCAAAACTCGCACTAAAGGACGCATCGCTAGGATCTGTTTCAACTCCGTTTCCATTTGGAACCGTCTCAGGCTTTCTTACCCACACCGTTTTCCACTTCTGTGTTTCGGGAGCACATATCTTCAGCTCCATGGAACTGTCGGTAAACAACTTCTCAAGGGTTTCTCTTCAGCAAGGTCGACTGCACCCCGATTACATACTTATACCGAAAGGTAGACTGTGCCGCCGGATTTGGCTCCACATGTAGACTTGGAAACACCAAAGGGCCATTCATTTTAGCCGACCACCTCGGCTTCAAAGCGGGGACAAAGTTCTCCGATAGTTCGCAGATTCGTGTGTCACTACGTGGTATCTTTCTTTCTTCCCAAAAATATCGGCACCCTTTTCTATAATTGACGATATTAGTGGATCAACGACGGATTAAGTAGCATCTGCGGACGGCGTCCAGCGACAGAGTATGTGTGTATTGCACACTGCATGGGTACTTTCTCTTTACATTCACCGATAGGAAGCAGGAGGACATTGAAGCAACACCCTGGAACAGGGCCTAGACCTCAATGAAGTAGCAATCTTTCCGCCACCTTTCAACTTGCAGGTCGCGCAGTTGCAATGTGCCTCCCTTCATTGATCACGATCTCACGGCGTGTGCTCAGCGTGACCACATTCTCGGTTTTAAACCCTATGTGATGTTGTTCCGTACCGGAGTGCGTACCCTTTTAATAAGGGAGCTTCGAAGGTTGAGATAAATCATCCAGCGTGAGCCAGTACCATTCCCTATCTCCACCATGTCTGTCCTCGACGCATTCAAGCTCAAGTCGTACGACCTCGAGCCTGTGTATGCAACTTGGCTGAACCCACCGACTTTCTTTGGCGACGGGAGGGACGAGTCAATCGATGATTGGCTGAAGAAGGTCAAGGATGGATGCCAGGAGAGGAGCGTACCGAAGGAATATTGGCACAAGGTCGCACAGAAATATATGGGCGAGAAAGCGAAAGCAAGGCGAGTCTGGAGTTTCCTGAGTCGACTGGTGAAGGCTGATGTCGCAATGGCCAGGTTGGACGAGCTCAAGGTCGTCATGCGTAAAGTGCACGGAGGAAATTATCGATGGAATTGGGAGAAGTTCAAGATCGCTATGAGGAATCTGGAATGTGAGTGGATTCCTGTGGGTTTGGCGAGGTTACTTATGTATCCCTAGGGCATATCGATGCTGCAGCGACTACGACCATCAAAGTACACACAAAGGCGTCTGGGCATTGGTGGACTACGCGGAAGAAGGATGAGCCCGAAAGTCCGTTAACTGAGGAACCGGTAAACGATCTCCAGATATCGAAGAAGGAGAAGGAAGGGAAAAAAGAGCGACCCCAACTGTTAGCTGCTGCGAAATCGGTGTCGGGCGATTTCTTCAGACCTTTACGGAGAGCGTCGACATCGGATGTGATAAGACCACAGGTGCAGAAGACTAAATCAGACTTATCGGTGACCTGCCCTTCACCAACACGCTCGTCGACGACTGATCAAAGTAAGCTTGTGCCTTCTCCTATACATTTTAAATCAGACGCTGATCCCATTACTTAGCGGTCACAACGGTGGCCAACGCGCCGGTCTGGTTGCTTAATGCAACCAATGCACTGGATTTCTTGACCAGTGAACATCCGAAGGTGATGAGCACGATAAGCGCCATCCTTATAACTGCTGGCAGTTTGCCGGCCATTCCCGCTGTCGCTGCGGGTGCTGGGGGTGCCGTATTGGCTTCTGGAGCAGCGCAGGCTGTCGGAGCTATCGCTGTTGGGCTCGGAAGCTGGCTGAGAGCTCAACAAGACGGGAACTCGAGTCATAGCCCGACTACTACGAGCTCGTTGAAAGAGGTGTCGTGAATATTCATGTGTACATTTCGCATCTTGTACAGTAGACGTCTCCTAGAAATGCCTCACGCCAAATCCGGCATCTACAATTTTGTTATCTAAGTACTATTAAGTACTAAATTACGTCGTCTTTGCACCTGTAATATTAGTGTAGCGCGTGGACCGTTGCTGACAACACATAGATACATATATATGCGTATTGTTGAAAATATTACAGAAGCCGTGACCGTCGTCCTGACACCGAAAGCTAGACACGCAAACCAAGAACCGTACTTCAGGCTGCTCTTGTGAATAAGAGATATTGCCTAATTTTTCCGTCTCCATCCAAGAGCTGCAGCGCAAAAAATGGATCATAAGCATGTCGCGATTAAGTTATACACCCACTGTTTCCCGTACTTGGGCGGCGATAGAGCCGTCCAGGTGAAGTGCGAGATGGCATGGAAGGGCAGGCTTAGTACAAGTTTCATTTGTGAGAGCCTATCGCTACTCTCAGCGGCAATTGTGAGCCCTTCTCCATCGCTCTCTCCACGGTCGGCGTCATGACAATGTTCGCTTCTCTCCGGATCCTTTCAGCTTCCGTAGTCATAGAAAACTCAAAGATGTTGATGATCTCGATCAAAAAGGCGTGGAGTTCAAGGACCCTATGGTACTCGAACGTTAGCAAGGTTAGGGAATTGCACTTGACAAGGTACTACATACGCGAATCTCCAGCCGATACATGACCTCAATCCCCCAACAAAGCTGAATCTGGGATAGCATAAGTTCAGCGACAGCACAATGACTCAACTAGTCTCTCGTAGACAAACAACGGCACAGACCTATTGATGGAAGGGAGGAACGGTCTGTTGAAGGAGATATGAATTAAAAGGGTGGCACCATGGTTCGATGCTGGAGCTGAAGCGGCTTAAGCTTTCGCCGGCACTTGGTTTTCAGTGTTCTCACCGCAGCCGTGAATTCAAGCCGTTAATACAGAGTATAGAACATTTCGTGTCAGATGTGTTTACGGATAAGTAGAGCGCTACTAGTAATCCTCTCTTACAATTCAGGGCGGATGTAACGTATTCAGGAAATCGTTGAAGTCTTTGAGGGTGAAGGTGAGGGCATCAAACTTGTAAATGGTCGAGTTCAGTGACAATTTACAAACACAATACTAGCATGACTGTGGTCGGGATTCTAAAATGCAGACCATTGATCCATTGGCCCATTGGTGACAGAGTCTAAGCCAGACGAAGGCGAAGAGCAAGCAGTAAAGATCCCGACATTGATCACCGGTGACCGACTCGGCGCGCCCGGACGAGCACCACTGCCGCACATCAGCAAAATCCCCCAATGGTTGCAATCGTCCGAACTACACTAGCAATACCTTATCAGTGTTGAATCTTGTGAAAGTATCTGTCTGTGCGAGAATACAGCACGCGTGTAGTTACTATCAGCCTGGATTCTCTACAAATTAATGTAAGGATTTTGAGCTTCTCATGGCGCAGACAGGTAGTCGCCGTTTGGTTCCTTACCGATTGACTTACGTGTTTGCTTATTTCCGCCGGGATTTCGTAGTATAATCTGGTATATTTCGTAGTTAGCCCCCATACCGTATTTACCACAAATGTAACCCTTTCTCCCATTACTTCGCTAAGTTCGCTTGTGGACGGCCCCGCGATTCTAACAACCATCTAAGTAGTCTAGCCAGGCAGATTGCCCATCTAGCTCCTCAATCTCAGTGGTAGCCGCCGACGCCTCAGGACCGGCGTCACAAGCTAAATAACCTCCTCCATCTTCTTCAAATTTCAGTAATCGACACATTTTGTCCGTATTCTTCGGACGCTCCATCTGGTAGATGATCTGGCCTCAAGTCGATTTCACTGCCATGACGTATCCTGTGAGATTTGCTTGTTCCTTTCCTCGATGTGGACACAGAGTAAGTTGCAGCTGAAGATCCTTCTTCGTCTCAAAGCTGGTGCTTGGAAAATGAATCATAGGTGAATCGTTACTACTTCATATACAGCCTGGCGGTATCAAATCATACACGACAAGTTAGCATTCAGTCGCGAGAGGCCATCGTTACTCTTAATGGTAGCTGTGAACCTTTATCCACCTGTCCTGTCACAGTCGGTGTCATTATAGTACAAGCCTCCCTCCGAATCTGCTCAGATTCTTTAGTTAACGAAAACTCGAAGTTATTGACAGCTTCGATAATAAATGCGTGGAGTTCGAGGACGCTATGAGTTTCATGATTAGCGCGACAAAAGAGATGACAATTAACATTGCATACGCAAATCGCCAGCCGATACAAGACCTGATTCCTCCAGTAAAGCTGAACCTACGACGGAACAGTCAGCCAAATATTAGCACCTCGAACCGAAGGTCGAATCGCACAAGTTCCCGTAGACGCCAACAGGTACTTCCTTACTCATACTTCCTCGGAACCAGCGCGCAGGATCGAAAACATGAGCGTCTTCTCCCCACACATCCTTGTTTCTTTTCATTTCATAGAATTAATGAACATCACAACGCATGTCGGGTAGAACCCACCTATTATAGCCGGCTATCGACACGATGATGGACATTCCTTTCGGTATCGCTATCTCTTGTACCACTTTCCCTGTCGTCAAAACCACGGGCTTGCTCAAAGGAAGTAGGTCATTCTGTGTGGCCACCCTAGCAGTATTATAACTGATGGGATGGAATCGAAGCACCTCCTATGGAAAGACAGTGAGTTCGAAGCATAATAGACGTGTATCATCTGTCAGCTAACCTTCACCACAGCAGTGAGATAAGGTATGCTATCCAGGTCATGTACAGAAAACTCGGTATCGCCACGAGCAAAAATTGCTCTTTCCTTCTCTCTGATCTCAGTTCGTAGTCGGTCTTGTACTTCAGGATGTCTCGCAAGTTCAAGAAATGTCCAAGAGAGCGTATTGGCAGTCGTTTCATGTCCGGCAAACATGATCGTACTGTGATATCGAGATCAACAGTTAGGCGCTAGTTAAAATATTATATTACACTGACTTCATTTGACCGAGCAGCTCTTCAGTACTGAGTTGCGTCTTTGGATTTTCCGAGACATTTGCTTTCACTGCCGGATACAGGTTAAGTTCATGTAAAGATGCAAAGAAAGAGAAACGTACCCAATAAACTCATGATATCTTTCTTCGGTGCGTCTGCCGCAAGGGCTTCATACTTTTCGTTCAGTAACTGCTTCGCGACCTCGCGAGTTAGATCGTGTGTCATTCTGACGTGCTCGAGTCGTTTGATTGGCATCTTCTGAACAAAAAATCGCACAACCCATCTAGGCAGCCGTTCCATCAGACACAGAGATAGGGTGCTGTTGTCGGTAGCTACGGCAAACATGTCAAAGCTGGAAAGTGAATTCATTGTTAGAATAAAAGTTTTTCGTAGTCAAAACTTTGAGAAAGTTGACTGACAGCATGTTTGTGTACGCGATGGTCAGAGGATTGGCTGAGTCGTCAAGAGCTCCAAATTGATAATCGAACGCAGCTATTACAATCATTGTTAAACAGAGAGAGATATATAAGTGTAAATAGCATACCTTCGCCCATGGCGTCTAATGCTGCACGCGACATCCACGAAGGTATATCGATAACGGCAGACTGATTGTCAGTTGTGGAGATGAGCTCCTTCCACTTTGATGTCATCTTGAGATAAATAAGTAATCTAGTAACAATTTTATCATAGGAAAATACAGTTCACCTTCCCAGCATGTGTGAAAAACACCGGTACATATAATTTGACTTCTGGTCCTCCGAAACCGGGTAGGAGAACTTTGCGATGCCTCTTGTGGTCGTCACCTATGTAAACCAATGGAGATTATCATGTGAAGACCTTGATTATTGCCTGCAGACCTTCAGCGGAGAGAATCCCGGAGCCAGTAACCAGAAGCCTGAGCTCATGGCGACCCTGGGGTCTAATGAATCTGTAGCCACTAGTTTGAAAAACGTACTGCAGCGCTCTGGGATCAGAAACCATGAGACGATCTTCCTGGAATGTGCACGAGAAGACCGTCAGCAAATGGACAAGTACTAGTAAGTAGAGGATGGCCTACCCCAAGCGCTGCTCGCACTCGAACGATGTCGCCGTACTGTTCTTGCCATTTAAAATCGATCTAAATGCAGCATGAAACCACGGAGAAGACTAGTCGAGATTGATCAAAATACTTCTCCTGCTTCGCCCTTCATAAGTTCTGGCAAGTTGCCTACGCGAATATGAGAGGAGACTGGAGGCACAGTATGTCAATCGCACCATAGATCCAAGAATTCCATCTTGGCCCAGGAACACTAGCAATCGAAACACGTTTGAGTCGCTTGTACAAAAAATACACTGCAGTAAGAAGGCAAAGAGACGACGATGCGAGGAGTAGAGCCATGTTCAGAAGTCGGGTCTTCACTGGCACATCCCACTTATTTTCAGCTAGAATATATAGGCTTTCTACCAACGGACCACAACCGATAGAAGCGACGAAAGTCCGAGTCTTGAGATAGCATCCGTGAGAATGTGAAGTTACTCAAACGATATAACGTCTAGGCTGGTTGAACTGAATTGTATAGTGATACGAATTCTTGTCAGCGAGCCGTATTACCGAGAAACCTGAAAATAGAGGAGTTGGACGTCAAACACGCTGACAGTAGTAACAGCAAGCGACCCAGGTCACGGCATGATTTGATCCCCTCTAGTCTCTAAAAGTGGTAGCCTGGCTGTAGTGAGTGCATGTGACGAGTTGAAAGTTCTTTCGAGCAACAAAGTAACGGTGCTGCTCTGGTAGCGCGGGTGATAATCTGTAAATAGTCCGCGGGAGCATTTGAGGGGAAGGATACGAAGGTTGATCCGGCAACTGCCGGACTGCGATGCATCTGAGTTCCCGCCACGATGCCGTAGAAAGTATCACTATTTTATTCCTGAACGCGCCTGGCCACTGAGCCATCTTGTCTCTCCGAGCTCCCTGTTTTATCTATGGATATCTGGCTTAGGGCCACGTCGACTATGCTAGATTCTTGTTACTGTCGCTCCCGGGATGATAGCAATCTTGCACTAAGGAGCACTGACGGAAACCGTGTCACTGACGTGCGCACACGACAGCCTTAGCTTATTAACTGTTCACGGCCTGTTCCAGTATCTATCACACAATGCTTCGTCAATTCATCGAGCGCTACTTCCCCAACAAAGGCGGGCATGCAGTCACTTTCATGGGGCTCGATTACGCCGGAAAGACGACGCTCTTGTACCTCCTGAAACTCAACCAGATTATTCCGACCATTTCTACCATTGGGTTTAATGTGGAGACGGTCGATGTTCCTCTTCCTGGGCGGCGCCGTCGAAGACTGACCTGCTGGGATGCAGGGACGGGCTGCGGTATTCACGGTGTTTACCCTCTACTGCGAGTGTTTGTTGAGACGTCGGCGGGGGTAGTATGGGTCGTGGATAGCACTGATAGAGAACGAATCGATGAAAGCGTCGAGACCTTCAGCAGTCTGCTCATTGGGGTCACCAATAGTGCCCTTCCTATCCTCATGTAAGTAAACACTTTTTTTCTTTCAGCTGATTTGCCTTTGATGGTCAATGATCATAGATTGGCGACGAAGCAGGACCTGCCGGGGACGATGTCTGTGGACGAGATACGCGTCAAGTTTGCCAGAGCCATCTCTAGGCGCAACGCTTTTGTGTTTGGGGCAGCTTTGGTTCAGCCGGACGCGATTGCTGCATTATCCGCTGCCTTTGAGTGGTTCATTGCGGCCATCGAAAGTCCTTCTACGACGTCCACGAGTAAACAACCGCCAGTTAACCCTGGAAGTCCTGACCCTCTGGAGCTTGACAAGAAACTAAGCGCGTGGTTGGCACGTACCGAAACCGACACTCCTCCTGAAGAATTTATAGCCCAGTTCCTTTCGGCAAAGCTTTCCACGTGGGATCATTATACCCACATTCGTATTGCCTATGCCATATTGACCACCTATGGTCGGCAGAAAGGTTGGTACTACTGCGCTTTTTCCTTTCGATCAAATTTTTATTGAGTCTTCATCGCTCAGGCAAGGATATGATTTTCGATGGTATCGAAAATTTCATAGCCCGGAGTCCTATTGCCAGCGGTCGCACGTATCATGTTACCATGACATATTTTTGGATACAGCTCGTGCACCTGGGTATACGCAACACGCCCCCTTCCGGCGCATCAAACGCGTCGGAAATCATGCTCGTTGATTCCGTCGAGCCCTCACCAGAGGATTTCATTCGTTTTCTTTTGATGAATACACATCTCCTGGTCGGGAATCTGTGGACGGCATTCTATTCGAAAGATACTATGATGAGTCCAGAGGCCAAGGCGGGCGTCGTTTTGCCAGACAAGAAACCGTTGCCTAATCTTGTCATTCGCGACGCAATCTCAAAATGCGTCCGGTTTGACTGTATTGGAGGGGTAGGATTGAACAGGAGGTTCTTAGCCGCAGTTCTGATACTTAGCCCATCATTGTGAATGCATACAGCCCCTCCTTAGTTCATTGGCTCCTCCAGCAATTACTATTTCTGTCTTAAAAATCTCCCAGGACTGAAAGCTATGTTGTCGATCCGAATTTTTTCCATTAATGAGAGTGCCATATGGTTTACGAACGTTGTGTTGTTTCTTCGATAGAAGACCTGTACGACGCACCCACTCTATCCTGTGCTTCTTTGGCAGGTGCTGTTGAGGGAGCACAGGCTGTAACTGGCATGATGATCTAGCCCCTCACAGTGCTGCGGTATGCTGTTGGGCACAACGACACCTCTCGGTAGTTTTCTTGGCCGCTGAAGCATGCCACTACCTCTGAGATAACTGCAGTAATTTCTTGGTGTGTATTATCTCGTAATTAATGAATGACCGGCGAGTAATCAGAGCAATACATATTGGAATATGACTTTCTAGCTCTGATGATATGCTTTGATTCTTCTGTACCGCTTACTGGGCTTCTTGACCGTCAGCGATTAGAATAGACGCGTCCTGTAATGTCCTGTATCGCCTTCATTGTGCGAAACGGCGTAGAAGGCGATAGAAACATCCAGAAGGGTACAGAATCCGAAAATAGCAGTCAAATTGGCTTGTCACCGGCATCCGTCACGCCCTTACCTCTGCTAGATTTTTTTCTCTGTACGACCACGACCCACTAATTCTCTATCGTAATCGAATCTTATATCCATCATGGCTGTCGTTGGTGTTGATTTTGGTAGTCTGCATAGCAAGGTGCGTTGCTCGACATCGCATACGAGATCGATTTTTTCTGATATTCCAAAGATTGGTGTGGCCAGGCATCGAGGCATCGATATCATCACGAATGAAGTGTCGAATCGTGCAACACCGTGCGTAGCTATACACTGTACAACGACGAGCATACTGAACCCGTTTCCTGCAGATCCCTGGTTGCGTTTGGCCCCAAGCAGCGTTCTATTGGCGAGGCTGCCAAAACGCAGGAGACTTCAAATTTTAGAAACACCATCGGCTCGTTGAAGCGGCTCGTCGGGCGGACGTTGAACGATTCAGACGTACAGAATATCGAGAAGAAGTTTATCAATGCATCTTTGGTCGATGTCCAGGGTTCTGTTGGTGTCGAGGTATGCCGCATTTCTATTTTTTTAAAACCTTGCTCATGCTGTATAGGTGCGGTACATTGGAGAAAAACAGACCTTCTCTGCTACCCAGCTCGTCGGCATGTATCTCGCCAAACTTCGTGATATTGCCGCCAATGAGCTCAAGACGGGCGTCACCGACATTGTCATCGCAGTCCCGGGGTGGTACACTGACATCCAGCGCCGTGCCGTCCTCGACGCTGCTGCTATTGCCGGCCTAAACGTTCTCCGACTCATCAACGACACCACCGCGGCTGCGCTGGGCTATGGTATCACCAAATCCGACCTCCCAGAGCCTGAATCACCCCGCCATGTCGTCTTTGTTGATGTCGGACACTCCAGTTTGTCCGTCTCCGTTGTCGCTTTTCAAAGGGCCAGCTCACCGTCAAGAGCACCGCTTACGACCGTAATCTCGGCGGACGAGATATCGACTATGCCCTAGTGAAGCACTTTTCGGAAGAGTTCAAGGGGAAGTACAAGATTGACGTTATGTCGAACCCCAAGGGTACTTTCCGTCTCGCCGCGGGATGTGAGCGCCTGAAAAAGGTGCTCTCTGCCAACGCCGAGGCCCCCCTCAACATAGAATCCATCATGAACGACATTGACGCTTCCTCCAAGCTCAGTCGCGAAGAGTACGAAGGCCTTATTGCCAGCGTCCTCGACCGTATCCCTGCGCCGCTCCAACGCGCTCTGGAGGATTCGGAACTCACTCTCGACCAAATCGACGCTGTTGAACTCATCGGTGGATCCACGCGTATCCCTGCCGTCCGGGCCCGCATTCAATCTGTCTTCCCCGGCAAGGTCCTCTCCACCACCCTTAACCAGGACGAAGCCGTTGCCCGCGGTGCCACCTTTGCCTGCGCCATGCTTTCCCCAGTCTTCCGTGTCCGTGATTTCCGCTTCACAGACATCGCTACGTATCCTATAAAAACGATTTGGGAGGGATCTCCTGACTCGCCTGAGGAGGATACCGAGCTTTTGGTATTCCCCCGCGGTAATGCACTCCCTTCGTCAAAGGTTCTATCATTCTACAAGAAGGAGCCGTTCACAGTTGAGGCCGTGTACGCCGAACCTTCTTTGTTGCCTGGCAGCATTAATCCTTGGATTGCCAAGTTTACAACGAAGGAAATTCCTACCGTTAGCAGCAGCGATGCCCCTGTGAAACTCAAGACGAGGTTGAACGCGAATGGTCTTCTGTCGTTCGAGGCTGCATTCATCGACGAGATCGTAGAGAAGGAGGAAGCCATGGATGTTGATGCTGCTCCTGATGCTCCTCCCAAGAAGAAGAAGGTTAAGCATGACGTTCCGTTCATTTCTGGCGCGTCTAGCTTGGACAAGAGCATTGTCGAGTCCTTGAAAGAGCAAGAAGCACAGATGCATGCTAGCGACAAGCTTGTGATGGATACCGAGGTATGTGTGCGCGCTTATACCATGTTCACTCAGATTGACTTATTTCTTGTAGGATCGTAAAAACGCTCTTGAAGAGTACGTCTACGATACTCGTGGCAAGCTCGACGACAGATACGCCCACTTTGTGAAGCCCGAAGAAAAAGAGAAGCTCCTTGTCGCTCTCCAAGAGGCAGAGGACTGGCTCTACACTGAAGAAGGCGAAGACGCGACCAAATCGGCCTACGTCGCCCGTCTAGACGCCCTTAAAGTCCTTGGCGACCCCATCACCTTCCGCTGGCGCGAATCCGAAGAGCGAGCCCGAGCCATCACGCAACTCCGTGAAACGCTCAACAGCTACATGTCTCAAGCCACCTCCACCGATGACAAATTCTCCCACATCGAGGAGAAGGACAAGCAAGCCGTCGTCGAGAAGGTCGCGACTGTACAAAAGTGGCTCGAGGATCAGATCATCAGGCAGACGGAGCGTCCAAAGAATGTGGACCCTGTGTTGACGAGTGCCGAGATTTCGAAGAAGAGAGATGAGGTTATCTACTTTGCGACGCCGATCTTGACGAAGCCTAAGCCTAAACCGCCGGTGGTTCCGAGCAGCGGGACTGGGACGCCGAAGAGTGGTAATGAAACGCCGGCGGAGGAACCTCCCAAGAAAGAGGCGCCAAGCGAGCCCTCAGAGATGGATGTAGACTAGTGCATAAATTTGAGTGTAGGGATACTTGGTAGTAGTTACGCGCGCTGTATGTTTCGTATAGACAAAAGAATTCACATCGCTACTGGTGGAGCTGCGAAAAAAGAACTTGTGGCATCAAAAGTGCATGTCACGCGCCGTGACCTGTCGTGTCTTGGTCCTTCTTGGTCCTACCCAGGCTTGTCAGTATGTTTGATCACATTTCCATCGATAGCACGACAAGACAATAGCTACTGTGAATTCAGTAGGCAACCTGCAGGCGACATAACAATGGGCTTTTACTCAAACGTTGTTATGCAACATCGATACTGGCTAATAACCTCAGGCTGCGACTGGGAGAGGCTTTCCATAAAGGATCCGCGCAACGTATACCCAATGACTGTACGGCGGCCGGGATTCTCATTCGTGTGAATGGTTCCGATACGATGATCGGATGCATTGGACTGCTATATATTCTAGTCGTTCAGCTCGGAGGTTCTAATCATCATGGCTTTATTCCTCGCCCTATCGTATATCTGTGTGCTCAGTGCAACGTATCTGGTATACAAGCAACTCAGACGTATTTCGATTGGCAGCGTTCCAGGGCCACCATGGAAGTCTTGGCTTTATGGTGCGATTGACTTCATGTCGCGTCTCCAGCTATTTCTCATGGACTCTCTACAGGAAACTTTCCTGAGCTTCTCAAAGGCCAAGCAGGAGAAGTAAATCGATCAACTTCAAATCGTTCCTTTTATAATTTTACGCTGCGTTTAGGTCGACTTTAAATGGCAAGCCCAGTATGGTGACATTGTCCGAATCCGAGCAGCGTTGGGAGTAAGCCAAGCAGTCTTCTACCCCTAATAACTGTCTGGTTCCTGATGATCTCATCTTGCAGGAAGATCGTCTCCTGGTTTCTGATCCTAAAGCACTTCAGTATATATGCCAAACTAGCGGCTATAGATTCATCAAGCCCCCAGGTCGTATGGAGCTTGGACGACTACTCACAGGGAGTGGAATACTCTTAGCAGAAGGTATGATATCAAAAATTGCAGTTTTTCCATGCTAATGTCTTTCGGTTCATGCAGGTTATGACCACAAAAGACAGCGCAAAGTTCTCCTACCGGGTTTTGGAGGTCCTGAGGCGAAATATTATGTACCCGTGTTTTTCGTGCATGTCGGAAAGGTAAATAGTATTCTTCTATGATTTAAATTATCTACTAAGTTGTGGGCGGTTGAAGATGGTATCGAAGTGGAAGGACTTGATAGAGTCCACAACTGACGAACAGTCTGCTGTTATCGACATTCCTTCCTGGACGTCGCATGCAACCTTGGATGCCATTGGCGAAGGTAAGCTACTTACATTGGCACATCCTCTTTTCCGCTTAACACGGTTCTAGCCACATTCGATTATCAGTTTGGCGCGCTCGACAACTCCAAGAACCCTCTGACCATCGCATACACAAATCTGTTGTTAGTTTTCACATTTATTTGAGACCAGAGAAGCTACTCTAATGAACGATTCGTTTTACAGGTTTGATACCTTTGCCGTACCTACCGACAATAGCGCCCTATCACTATGTCTAATGGACTGGCTGCCTAACTGGGTTATCCGACTTTTTGTTGAAAAGGCACCAATCAAACGGCTAGAGCACGTCAGAGCAACGCGTGACTTAACGCGCCAGGTCGCAAAGCAGTTGTTGAACGAGAAATACGAAGCGCTTGCCGCGGACAAACCAAAGAGGGATATCATGAGTCTGTTAGGTACGCTTCCGAGTCCTCTTTTCGTCCTGCCTGCTTACACCAACCTTTATCATGACAGTGAAAGCAAATATTTCGGAAAACCCAAGACGCGACTCGACGACGAAGAGATGCTCGGGCAGATGAAGTATGTATGATATCCTCTAACGTATGAACGCTCAACTGTTGATCGCGAAATCACAGCACGATCATGTTTGCCGGCCACGAAACAACTGCCAATACACTCACGTGGACGCTTCTTGAACTTGCGAGACATCCTGAAGTACAAGACCGGCTCAGAGCCGAGATCAGAGAGAAAGAAAGAGTGGTTTTTACTCGCGGTGATACAGAGTTTTCCGTACAGGACCTGGATAGCATGCCTTATCTGACCGCTGTGGTGAAGGTTAGTTCATGGTCCTGTTTTAACATCCTGAACTGATCGTTCCATAGGAGGTGCTTCGATTCCATCCTGTGGTTTATAATATTGAAAGGGTGGCAGCTCGGGACGACCTACTTCCTTTGAGCAAGCCAGTGACCTTGACGACGGGAAAGGTGGTACAAGAGATAGCCATACCCAAGGGGACACCTATCACTGCATCAATTGTCGGCTACAATAGGTGAGAGCCTCCTAGACGTGTATTGTGGAGTTTGCTGATTACGTACACGAAACAAAAAGGAACAAAGATGTGTGGGGAGAAGATGCCCATGTGTTCGATCCCACGCGGTGGATCCAAGGGAATATGAGTAAGGAAGTACCAGTCGGCGTCTATGGGAACTTGTGCGATCCTGGCTTTGATGATGATCGCTATATTAGGCTGACTTTCCTGCTATAGGTTCAGTTTTGCTGGAGGACTTAGGTCTTGTATCGGCTGGCGATTTGCGTACGCAATCTCAATTCATGCCTCTTTGGTCGCACTAACTACGAAAATTCGTAGTGTCCTCGAACTCCACGCATTTATCACCGAAGTTGTCAATAACTTTGAGTTTTCGTTGACCAAGGAATCTGAGCGGATTCGGAGGGAGGCATGCGGTATAATGTCACCGACTGTGGAGGGCGAGGTGGAGAAAGGTTCGCAACTTCCACTGAGAGTAGCTGTTACCTCTCGCGGTTGAACTTTCGTGCTTGCAACGACCTATGGTGGTTAGACGGACGGTCACAATTCTAGGTACTCCAGAAACCACTGATATCACTGACTTGTCAAATAATTGAATAGCCGAAAGAGACGTATTGTTGCTGTAAGTCTGATTACGCCTTAGTCTTCTATCTTCGGGTCTATCAGTATCACGGGTCGTTGACAAGAACAGATACAATTCAGTTCGCCACATTGTCGGAATTGCTTTGTCTATTTGCCTACCATTGTGACGGTGTGAAGTCATGATTGTTCGGTCGGGAATCTCATGTATCGACCCCATTCTTTCTGATGGCTTCCCGCTTTTTTCAGTCCGGTGATTGGTTGTGGGCATGTCTCGACGGCTATATATTCTATGTGCATGGTCTTGAAGGCCGGGGTCCTAGTCATGGCTTTACAGCTCTCTCTGCTGTCTTTCTGTCTGCTCAGTGCAGCGTATCTCGTATACAATCGACTCAAACGTATATCGATTGCCAATGTTCCTGGGCCGCAATGGAAGTCTTGGGTCTATGGTACGTTTTGACGTATCATACTCTCTGGCTGTTTCTCATAGATCAAAAGGAAACTTGCCTGAACTTTTAAAAGGCCAAGCTGGAGAGGTAAATCGATCAACTTCGACTAATTCCTCTTGTAGTTTGACGCTGCATTTTAGATGGACTTTAAATGGCAAAGCCAATATGGCGACGTTGTTCGAATCCGAGCAGCTCTGGGAGTAAGCGATATTTTACTGGTTACTTGCCCATTTACTCATGGTCTTTCCTTGCAGGAAGATCGTCTCTTGGTTTCCGACCCCGAGGCGCTTCAATATATATATCAAACCAGCGGATACAAATTTATCAAACCCCCAGGGCGCAAGGAGCTCAGTCGACTATTTAATGGGACCGGAATTCTTTTCGTGGAAGGTCTACAATTTTAAACTACCATCTCTGTATGCTGATCTTTTTGGTTTGCTCAGGTGAAGACCACAAGAGACATCGTAAAGTTCTCCTACCTGGTTTTGGAGGTCCCGAAGCAAAATTCTATGTACCGGTGTTTTTCGTGCATGCTGGGAAGGTAAACAGGAATGGTATTATTTTACGATACATGGTGCTGAATATCCCATTTATTTGTAGATGGCTTCGAAATGGAAAGAACTCATCTCCGCAACTGATGAACAGTCTGTCGTTATCGACATCCCTTCGTGGACGTCGCGTGCAACATTGGATGCCATCGGCGAAGGTATGTTGCTTACACCCACATCCCATTTTATTTCTTCGTCCAACGACATTTCTAGCCGCATTCGATTATCCGTTTAGCGCTCTTGACAACTCGGCCAAACCTCTGACCATCGCGTATACAAATATGGCGTCAGCTATCCCAGTCTTTTTGACCTGAGAGAAGGTACTCTAATGAATAATTCACTTCACAGGTTCGATACATTCGCCGCAGCTACTGACAATAGTACCCTATCGTTATGTCTGATGGACTGGCTGCCTAGATGGGTTGTACGATTCTTTGTGGAGAGGGCACCAGTCAAACGACTGGAGCATCTCAGAAAGGCGCACGATTTAACCCTCCAGGTCGCAAAGCAGTTGTTGGACGAGAAATACGAAGCACTTGCCGCAGACAAACCTAAGAGGGATATCATGAGTTTGTTGGGTACGCTTTCTTCTTTGGCGTGCATTTCTACGTGAACTTAACCTGTATCTGGTAGTGAAAGCAAATGTTTCAGAAAACCTAAAGACGCGACTCAACGAAGAACTGATCGGTCAGATGAAGTAAGCGTGCTATATTAACCAGAGCATTACTATCGATTCCCAAGCTTCCAGCACGATTATGTTTGCCGGCCACGAAACGACTGCCAATACACTCTCCTGGACATTTCTCGAACTTGCAAGACATCCTGAAGTACAAGATCAGCTAAGAGCAGAGGTCAGAGAGAAGGAAAGAGTGATTTTTAATCGCGGTGATACCGAGTTTTCTGTCCAGGACCTGGATAGTATGCCTTATCTGACCGCTGTGGTAAAGGTTAGCTCGTGTCCTGTTTTATGATCCTGAACTCACAATTTCATAGGAGGTGCTTCGATTCCATCCCATCCTTGCCAATACGGCCAGAGTGGCCACTCAGGACGACGTACTTCCTTTGAGCAAGCCGGTGACTTTGGCGACAGGGAAAACGGTGAAAGAGATGGCCATACCTAAGGGCGCGTACATCTTCGCATCGATTGCCGGCTATAATAGGTGGGCAACCTTGGGACGTTCATTTTAATATTTGCTAATTATACGGTCGAAAGAAATAAGAGCATATGGGGAGAAGACACCCACGTTTTCGATCCCGCTCGCTGGTTTCGCGGAAGTACGAGTAAGGAAGCATCAGTTGGTGTCTACGGGAACTTGTGCGTTCCATTTACATATGAAGTTGGATAGTATGCCAACTTTTCTGCTATAGGTTCAGTTTTGCCGGAGGTCTCAGGTCTTGTATCGGCTGGCGATTTGCGTAGGCAATCTCAATCCATACCTCTTTGGTCGGCGGTCGCACTAACTGCGAAATAGTGTCCTCGAACTCCACGCATTTATCACCGAAGTTGTCAATAACTTTGAGTTTTCATTGACCAAGGAATCTGAGCGGATTCGGAGGGAGGCATGCGGTATAATGGTACCGACTGTGGAGGGCGAGATGGAGAAGGGTTCGCAACTTCCACTAAGAGTAGCGGTTGCCTCTCGCGGCTGAACATGCAGGACATCTAGCGATTCGAGTCGAAAATAGTTAGATAACAAATAATACTTCACGCAGCGTATAGTGTTCGTGTCAGTAGTTAGTGTCGGTGAGGTTGCAGGAGAATCGGTGTTGCAGTCAAGTTGCCGTGCCGATCTTGGCTGCCGTTGGATCAATTTTGGACTCAGCGGCAGCTCTGGCCATCCGCAACGTCCAACACTGGTCTACTAGGATAGCAAGAAACAGGTCCATGCCATCATTGAGCTGGATTGCATACTTGAGCTTGAATCTTCGAAGTGAAGGAACATGACACTTCTCCTTAAGAATTTGTTCGAGCCATTCAGGGGAATTGACAGAAGGGTTAGAGAGGGTATTAGGGAATGTGGTAGATGTAGAATGAGCCTCGGAGAGCATATATGATAAATTATTGTGAAATGAGGGAGAATTATGTGCTTTAAGGGATAAACAGCGCAGGCTTTTATTATCGAGAAGCAAACTACCTACTTCAGCAGAAACCCGAGACTTATTAAGAACTATTGCTTAAATAGACCACCACTCCACCCTGTACAGAGAGTACGGTTAAATTTGAAGTGTCTGCAAAACTGCGGGACTACCCAATTATATTAAAGGCTAGCGAAAGAGGAGCCAGTCGCCGTCTATTTTGGGACGCGGTCATGGCGTGCGCCTGCCACGCCTGTTCGGCCATCATATTGTTCAAGTAGCGCGAGTCGCCCCCCGGATCTAAATTCTAATTCCAGACTCTAAATCTATTGAACGACTTTTCTTCATATGGTTCGTTGAGTCTGGTTTACGAGACTAGTCCAATACCAACACCACTCCCAACAGTGCAAGGACCAGTCCTTTCGTTCCCGATTTTGCACTTCACTATTGCCTAGCTTTAACATATCCATGGAGCTGTCCTCTGATTACTTGGATTTTCGCTGACAGACTTTATGTAGACATCTACCGATATCACACACTTGCCGTAATCGACTATACCGGAACCCTCAAAGAACTATGGTTGGTTTCAATCGCTAAAGACCCCTTGTTACTGACATCTAACTAAATCCTTCCATCTTCAGGTCTATCGGTAACACGGATCATCGACAAGAAGAGGCATTACTAAAATTCAGTTCATCCAACGCAGACTTCATCACCGGATCTGCTTCGTCTGTTTTCTCCTGCAATTGCAAGAGACCTCCTCTGACCCAAACTTCGATGCCGCGCAAGTTGGAGAGGTTTGGCATGTTTTCACCGACAATCACTGTACCATCACTCACGCTTCATGACTGTCCGACCGGGAATGTCATTCATTCCTTGAGATGGCTATCCACTTTCTTAGGTCCGGTGATCCGTTGTTGGCATGACTGGAACGCTATATATTCCATGCCCCACACTGCACACCGCGCACTCTGACCATGGCTTTACTCCTCCCTCTGTTGTCTATTTGTCTGTTCAGTGCAGTGTATGTCGTATACAAGCGACTCAAACGCATATCGATTGCCAATATTCCTGGGCCGCAATGGAAGTCTTGGGTCTATGGTACGTTCCGACGTATCGTACTCTCTGGCTGTTTCTCATAGATCAAAAGGAAACTTGCCTGAACTTCTCAAAGGCGAAGCAGGAGAAGTGGATCGATCGACTTCGACTAGTTACCCTTGTAGTTTGACGCTGTATTTTAGATGGACTTTAAATGGCAAAGCCAGTATGGCGACGTTGTTCGAATCCGAGCAGCTTTCGGAGTAAGCGAAATTTTACTGGTTACTTGTCCATTTGCTGACTGTCATCTCGTGCAGGAAGATCGTCTCCTGGTTTCCGACCCCAAGGCGCTTCAATATATATATCAAACCAGCGGATACAAATTTATCAAACCACCAGGCAGTGGTAAGGAGTTCAGTCGACTGGCAACAGGAACGTCAATTTTCTTTGTCGAAGGTCTGCGATCAAAGTTTATGGGAATTGCACGCTAATCTATCTGAATTCATACAGGTGATGACCATAAGAGACATCGCAAAGTTCTCCTACCGGGTTTCGGAGGACCTGAAGCAAATTTTTATGTACCAGTGTTTTTTACGCATGCTGGGAAGGTAAATGGTATGATTCAATGGTAAAAATCGTTGAACGTCCTTGTTTGAAGATGACGTCAAAGTGGAAGGAGCTAATCTCCACAACTGATGAACAGTCTATTGTTATCGACATCCCTTCGTGGACGTCGCGTGCAACTTTGGATACCATCGGCGAAGGTATGTTGTTTAGATTCACATCCAATTTTATTTCCTCGTTCAACGACAAATCTAGCCGCATTTGATTACCAGTTTGGCGCTCTCGACGAATCGGCTAATCCTCTGACCAACGCGTATACAAATATGCTGTCAGCTGTCTCTTTTTTTGACTCCAGAGAAAGTATCTAATGATCAATCTACTTCCCAGGTTTGATACCTTTGGCGTAGCTACTGACAACAGCACCCTATCTTTATGTCTGATGGAATGGCTGCCGAAATGGGTTGTACGATTCATTGTTGAGAAGGCGCCAATCAAACGACTGGAGCACGTCAGAATGACGCGCGACTTGACCGACGAGGTCGCAAAGCAGTTGCTGAACGAGAAATACGAAGCACTTGCCGCAGACAAACCAAAGAGGGATATCATGAGTTTGTTGGGTACTCTTCCTGTTTTCGGCTTGTTTGTTGACATGACCTTGACCTATTCCATGTCAGTGAAAGCGAATGTTTCCGAAAACCCAAAGTCGCGACTCAATCCCGAAGAGCTGCTTGCTCAGATGAAGTAGGTGTGATATTTCGAACAGAACTCCAGTGCTAATTGCGAAGTTGGTAGCTCTATCATGTTTGCCGGGCACGAAACGACTGCCGGTTCACTCTCATGGACATTCCTTGAACTTGCGAAACATCGTGAAGTACAAAACCGACTAAGAGCAGAAATCAGAAAGAAAGAAAGAGTGGTTTTTACTCGCGGTGATACCGAGTTTTCCGTCCAGGACCTGGAGAGCATGCCTTATCTGACTGCTGTGGTGAAGGTTAGTTTATGGTCCTGTTTTATGATCCTGAACTGATCGTTCCATAGGAGGTGCTTCGGTTCCATCCTATCACTTATCATCTCGAAAGGGTGGCAGCTCAGAACCACGTCCTTCCTTTGAGTAACCCTGTGACCTTGACGACGGGAAAGGTGGTGCAAGAGATAGCCATACATAAGGGGACGTCCATCATTACATCGATCGCCAGTTATAATAGGTGAGATCGATCACGACGTGCATCGCAATGTTCGCTATTTTTACCAATGAAAAGGAATAAGGGTGTGTGGGGAGAAGATGCCCACTCTTTCGATCCCGCGCGCTGGTTAAGAGGGGATATAAGTAAGCAAATACCAGTTGGTGTCTACGGGAACTTGTGCGATCTAGCTTCAATTCAAAGTGCCGAGTTTGACTGACTTTTCCGTCGTAGGTTGACCTTCTCTGGAGGAGTCAAGTCTTGCATCGGCTGGCGATTTGCGTATGAAGTGTTAATTATGTCTCTTTGCTCACGCTAACCGTAAAACTCGCAGTGTCCTCGAGCTCCACGCATTTATAGCTGAAGTTGTTAATAACTTTGAATTTTCACTGACTCAAGAATATGAGCGAATCAGGAGAGAAGCTTGCGCTATAATGGTGCCGACTGTGAAAGGGGAGGTGGAGAAAGGCTCACAACTGCCATTGAGAGTGGCAGTTGCCTCTCGCGACTGATTGAGCAGTATATAAATATCTACGGAAATGGCTGTATTATTATATATAATCCTGTACTCATGTTCACGCGCTCAATACTCGTCGAGCGCTTAAAGGGGCGGGTTTTTCGTCGCTACTAGGGGCGACCCCTTGCTGGTGGACCTCGCGGACGGGTTTTCGATACTTAAGATCAATAACTACACTTGCCTTCATTTGAATGAATTGGGGGGTAGAAATCTGTCGTCTTTCCGGCATAATCTAGGTCCATGAGTGTCGAAGTAATGATTGATGAATCGACGAAGCATCATGCAGCACGCCGATTCGAAAAATGATAATGAATTAACGGTATCATGTGTGCACGTAAGTGACATTGTTTTGTTCAATGCTATCGCATCCGGGTGTGGAAATGGACGCCGTACTGCAAGAATTATTGGGATTAAGTAGTACTTATCATTCCTATCTCGACAATGCTAAGCAAGAGAGACAACGCGGATCAAAAATTAAATTAGGTGGCACCTTGAAGAAGGAAGGAACCATATCGCTGCTTATAAAACTGGAAGAGTAGCGGCGCATGATGAGGTACTTCCTTTAAGGACGGCGGACCGCGGTAGCCCAAGCCACCGCGTTTTGTTGACGCGTCTCTCGGACCGGATGCCTAGTCTCTCGTAGACAGACGCTACATACACGGCTGCAGTGTGGGTGAGGTTGTAGTGAGTGTATGTAGTCTGTCACTTAAATAGGCTATTCACCGTTCAACGAGTTGGTGAGGGCCAGCGCATCCGCGTGGCAGGTCCGAGTCCTATGCTTCTATTCATAAGTCGGCCCAGCAGTACATGAAGACATCGGGGTTTTACCTGCGCTGTCTTGTGTCATATACACCCCGTCGAGGTACCCTTCGGGACGCGACCACCTACCCAGTCGTATGCCGTCGTTGTATCACACGCAGCTCTGATCTACATGAAATGTCTCTTCGTAATACACGACACCCGCTTGTTTGGAATGGACTACGTGTCCGTCAACTACGACATGTACAGCTTTGTCGGGCTTGGTAGTCGTATATGCTACGAAGACCGTCAACAGTGATGGGAGTACGTAGTATGTGTATCTCTTGTACGTGTTTAAACCACAGCTATGGGGAGAACATCCGCCTCCTCTACCGAGAGCTGTTGTGATCCAAATTGGGTTAGATCAAAAACCCACAATTGAAGATAAAAAAACTCACAAGGTCATGACGAAAGAGAACAAGAAACTGAACAAGATTGCAGCAAGCTCGGCGTTGGGCACGACGGACGCAACAGCCTGACTGAGGGACGTGTAGTATAGAGGGAAGATGACACCCATCATAAGGAACATGAAGCCGGCACGAGACGAGGGGTAGCCAACTGTCCAGAACCAGCACAAAAAGTATGCGCTTGATCCAAGGATGTTCCACGGAATCTCGGCAGCGAATTGGGCTGTAAGCAAGGCCGACCAGTGATGCATGCGACTGGGACATTCCCGAATCTCGTAAGCACATGTTGATGAATGGAACCTGCAGTTGGCTGGACAGGGGAGCGCCCAGAATTGTGCCCAAGAAGATAGACTAAAAGATTATGAGGGTCTGGCAGCTACATTGAGTTGGATGCATATACAAATACCTTGTTTTGAGTCGCTTGTTGACTATCCTTCGCTTTGAAGAAGGTGAACTGTACGACAAAATGATTAGCCAGTCATCTAAAGTATTGAGAGTGAAGCATACCCCGATGAATAAGCCTGACATTATATTGAGGGCGAGTTTGGCGATCAGATAGGTCAGATCTCTCCAACGGTATATGAGGTCACGCTTCACCAAGACAGCGGACTGATGGATCCAAGACGTCGCAAACTCCGAATGTACTACAGCCTCGACGGCGCCCCTCTGTCTTCCTTCAGCGTGCAGACTGTCAAGCTCAGTCTGTAGATTAGCGCACTTCGGAGAATTCTTCCAGACTGAGTACCTGCAACAGATTCAATACGAGTTTGCATCAGTTGACAGTTGTGGTGACATACGAATCCTGGGTTGCATGGGCAGTCGCTCCAGCACCAATGATGTCCAACATGAACTCAGCACTATGGTATCGCCCATCAGATTAGGAGGAGATACTTCACAAAGCAAGACTTACGGGTTTTCGTCCTCATGGCATACCCTTGATTTGTTCCTCTCGATATATTGGATAAGCGTCGTCAAGTTGTGTCCAAGATCTCCAAAGAATACGGGCTGACCACCCTTCTTGAGAGGGATAAGCCGGTCGAAGACCTAGAAGAGTTCCACAGAAGGTTGATGAATTCTACACAATTGATTTAATTTCATAGCCGTACTGCATCGACAGAATACGCACGTGCAAAGAATGGCTTGTCCATTATCAGCGAGATTCCTCAAGAAAGACATGATAGCCCATGTGCTCTGCGAATCTAGTCCAGTCTGTCACTGAGTCCAGAGGTAGGTTCATCCGAGAACAACAGCGATTTGGGCTAGTAATAAAAAGACGTCAAATCCATACTCAACACAGATAAAAACAGGGTACCCACCTTTGCCGCCAACTCCACAGCTATCGTCGTACGCTTGCGATGCTCAATACTAAGCGAACCAACAACAGCGTCGGCATAAGCCTCGAGACCGCACATCTTGATACACTTCTCAACACTAAATAGGCAAGGGGAGTTAGTAAACACGGCTGGAAGGCACACGGTTAGCACCCACTAGGCCTCTTTCTCAGCCAAAACGAGTCGAATCCAGACTTGCAGGTTGGACCGCTTGTTGCCATGAGATGTGGAGAAAGGAAGACGGGGGCCAACTTTCATACAGTTAGCCTCGAAGGGATGTCGACACTGTAGCTCCATGTTCTAGAAGACAGTATTAAGCCCCGCACCCACTAATAGGCAAGCAGAATACCTACTACCTAGCGAAATCGTGCGGTAGCCATCTATGCACAGCGTGCGGACTAAGGGAGACAGCGTTGGTTTTAGCATCGTCCAAGCCGTGGTGGAGACGGCAGCATTAGGAATTGAACACAGGAGTGAGGGATTTCGATCCAGCGAGGCAGGCCGAGGACCGAGGAGTTACCAAGCCGAATCATTGCATGGCTACAGCTTGTGGGTGACGAGACGAGCTCAACATTGGTGTTGGCCAAGGAGTGGTGGAGACGGCTGGGTAGGGAGCTTGAGCTTGAACGCGCGGGAGTGGGAATCGTATCCTAATGCACCAGCCATGGGTGTAGAGGCAAGAGTCTTATCTTTGCGGCAAAGGAGTACCCCTGAACGCGCGGGAGTGAAAAGACCTACCACTTTAGCCACTCCCGCTTCGATCTCTGAGTCACACGTCCCTCTAGCCGCCGCTGTTGGGTGCTCTCTGCCCGTTCAAAATCCAGCTTGCTGGATCGCGAGACGTTGTCTATGGGAAAAATAGGGTCCTTCGACACAACGGCATGGCATCCTTTTCAAATCTCGACTGCTTGCCTGTCAAGAGATAAGAGTCTGCCTAGGGGAGACTAGGCATCCTTGACATGGGAATTCCACCTGCTCATGAACACGCCATCACCATACACACGCAAACGTCGGCGGATAGCACAGTCAGAGTCTGTCCCCGCCGATAAACAAAAAAACCGTCTTGATATCCTAGTCGACCAACTCCTCGAAAAGGCGGAAAATGCTGATGAACGTGCACTCCACTGCTTCGGGCCCGTGTATTCTAACACAACATCTCTGAAATGTGTGGTCCACGCTTCATGTGCTCAATCAAAACCCCTGGGACATCGAATCGCAATTGCGGCAGTGTATGCTGGCCCAAACGCAAGGCTGAATATAGTTCAAAGTGTATTGGGAGAGCAGACATTGGACAGAGCCTTCCTTTGGGGTATTCTACTGGCCCTGTTTAAAGCCCCTCAAAACCGTACTCTCGAGATATCATGTGTCTCGCACTCCATGATTGATGCGGTGATATACAGAGCCCCCAGGGACCGAATGTGTGGTTGGAGGTGTACCGATGGAGATATCCTGAAGAGAATAAATATTCTATTCAGGATGAGGACAGCACCCACGCACTTGGTACATTTGAAGAAGGATACGATTAATGGCCATCTTCAAGAGGCCATAGCTATGACTCGCATGCCCGTCTCGCAACTGAGTTCAGGTGTAAATGAGGAGACCATCCTTGCTCCTAACATCTCGCCATCAATGCCAGAGGATGCACGTCCGCTTGATTGCCCGAAAGTAACGGCAAACTTCCCTGACTCACGCAGTGGGCAAGAAGAAAGGGAATCACACTCCAATGACTGGTCATCACAAAGGGAAGAATACCCTGCACCTCATCGTGGTCGCCGTAAAGCACGCGAACAGCAGGATAAAAATAGGCGAGATCTCATAGAGGCCGCAGAGACGTCTAACACTCGCTTCTGGAAAATCCTGAGGAAATTGGGCGATCCGGTAAAAGAGAAAGCATCAGTATCAGCCGATGAGCTCAAGGATGTCTTTGAACGGCGACTCAATCCACCCGACTCCTTGCCCCACGAGTTCGACGCAATTCAACACAAACTGAACAGTATGCGAGCAGCCTTGATTCCTGATCGTACAGAGGATCTTAGCGCAGGAAAATACTTCTCCTCGCCGTGGAAGGGGGAGGAGGTTGCAGAGTTGAAGGAACATATCCGAAAGCGGTCCTTAATGGACAGTGCATCCAGTGATGATGGGGTCCTATACTCCCAGATAATGAACATAGAAAATGATGACTTGGCAGAGCTGTTCAACCAATGTATCCAAGACATGGACATGCCCCTTGCTTGGCTTCGAATTATCATGATCGGGACGCTAAAACGAGGCAAAGATTCAGGTGATCCTGAAAGCTATCGCCTTCTCGGTGTTGAAAGCTGCTTCTTTCGCTTTTTTTCACTTGGTATCCATATGAGAACGACAAAATGGGCAGAGGAGAACAATCTCATACCTGACTACCAGAATGGATTCCGTTCGGGATACCGCACTAACAACAACCCACTCATTCTACGATGTGCCATAGAGTCTGCAAAAGCTCAAAGGAAACCTCTCTATGTGGCTGTTGTTGATGCTACGAATGCCTTTCCCTCTACCGATCGTGCAACCCTCTGGTTAAAGCTTCAAAGATTGGGAATGGGCGGCCCAATCTTTGACTGGCTCCGAATGGTCTACGCGCGAGTTGAATACTATGTCAGGCATGCGGGTCTGAGTACAGACCCCTTCGGTGCACTAGTAGGCCTGTTAACTGGAGATACTTCATCCCCTGTCCTGTGGAATCTGTTTGCATCAGACCTGGAGATGCCTACACACAAGGACGATGTGGTCCTGGCAGGACGAAAATTGTCTATCTTGGCACAAGCGGATGACATTTTGTTGTTGTCGCACTCGCCATCTGGCTTTCAGTTGAAGCTGGATGCAATGGCCTCATGGGGCGGGGTGAACTTCATTCTGGTTAACAGGATTAAAACGGTTGCGATGGTGTATGGCGCACCTGTCCCATCACCTTTGCCTAGCTTCACTGTAGGCAGTAACATCCTAGGTGTCTCGGAAAAGGAAAAATACGTTGGGGTAGTCTTCTCCACAGATACACGTTCGATGTTTGAAAACCACTACAAAGCAAAAGAAAAAGCTGCACGCTATTACGGTCATAGCATATGGGCCATCGAGGATCGTACTGGGGACCTGCTCCCACGGCATGCTAAGCAACTCTACATGGCACGAGTAGACTGCCATCTCATCCATGGATGTGAGGTGATGCCAGATGCTACCAAGTCCCTGATAGAACCCTTAGTCGATGTTCAAGTAAAGTTCATCCGCAAGATGCTTCACGTTGGCTCCCGTTCAATGTTAGTACCGCTCCACACAGAAACTGGAATCACACCTCTCCAAACACGTCGCTTTATACTGGTACTCAAATTCCTGAGGTATACACTGGCTCTTCAGGATAAACACCTAGTACGGGCTGCAATTATGAATAGCATTGTGCTTCATATTGCGGGTCGAAAAACGTGGTTTACCGATTTACTTCAAGCTGCACGCAACTTACCCTACCCACTTGCATATGAACTTGACCCGTGGTCTCTCACACCAGACTACGTTGACCTGTACTCAAAAATGGTTTTTCATTGCATGGAGCGGTCGCTGCAGCAACAAGTTGATAGTAGCGATAAATTGTACCTCCTTCATGGCCGTAAGGAACCTGTGAAGAATAAAAGCCCAAGAACGATAACACTCACCCTTCGTCACTACCTTGATGTCAAAATTAAGGATCATCGTAAAGCCCTGACATGGATGCTCCTATCGAGCCATATGTTGGCAATAGAGAGGCTGCGATGGAGAGAATTGGGAAGACCGAGACTTGAGCGAGATCACCGCAAATGCCGTTTCTGCAAAATTGCGGTCGAGTCGCCGGAACACGCCATGCTGGGTTGCACGTCTTCACAGGTACTGGTACATACTAGGAGTCAAATGCTGGCAAGAGTCATCCGTGACGAACCTGATTTGGCGCCTATGTATGGCCAGCTGGACGACGTCGAGTTCCTGAAGAAGCTGGTACAAAGTCGAAAGGCAATTGCCACGGTCGCGAAGTGGGCGCATAGCGTTCTGAAAATCTTTTATGCTGTTCCTGTCTATCGTGGAGGCTAGCGTACGTCCTTGAGGCATATTTAATGATTTCGAGTTTCCCTTCTATAGGTCTTCAAGTTCTACAACGGCGGGTTACTCTGTTTGGGTGGTTCGGTCGTGAGCTCGGCTTGGGGAATAAGTAGAGGGTTAGTGAGGTGATGGGTTTCGTAGTGCTGTTACCTGTATCCTTGCGTCCGGCGTGCCTGAAGGTACCGTGCCGTGTAATGATGAGATGAGATGAGATGAGATGAGATAGATCCAGAATCTAAGTGGTATTGAGAAGAGACGACTGAGGACCCCACTCACCCGCACACTAAGCACATGACCATCATCGAAATCGTTCTCGCTGGTGCGAGTTCACTTGGCGTAGGCCAAAACATTTCAACGCCTTTGTCTTCATCTTGAACGTTAACTTTGGGGCAGTCAAAAATGTCGGCTAAAATAGAAGATAAATCACAATTGAAAATCAGCGTGGAATAAGAACAAGAACAAGAACAAAAACCGTCAATGCCAAAGAAGCTCCACGGGCCGCTCAAGTCAGATACCAATAATACCGACAGCGAATAGACGGATTGCTCAAGCAGGTCCGATAAGCCCGACAATGAATAGAAAGTTTCCCACGATATAGTCCTGAAGCCAGTCCGGCAAAAACCGTGATACCCCAAATAGATTTTGCCACGGGGTCTTAAAGACGCGACTCAATGAAGAAGAACTGATCGGTCAGATGAAGTAAGTGTGCTATATTAACCAGAGCATCACTATCGGTTCCCAAGCTTCCAGCACTATTATGTTTGCCAGCCATGAAACGACTGCCAATACACTCTCCTGGACATTTCTCGAACTTGCAAGACATCCTGAAGTACAAGATCAGCTAAGAGCAGAGGTCAGGGAGAAGGAAAGAGTGGTTTTTAATCGCGGTGATACCGAGTTTTCCGTCCAGGACCTGGATAGTATGCCTTATCTGACCGCTGTGGTAAAGGTTAGCTCGTGTCCTGTTTTATGATCCTGAACTCACAATTTCATAGGAGGTGCTTCGATTCCATCCCATCCTTGCCAATACGGCCAGAGTGGCCACTCAGGACGACGTACTTCCTTTGAGCAAGCCGGTGACTTTGGTGACGGGGAAAACGGTGCAAGAGATAGCCATACCTAAGGGCGCATACATCTTCGCATCGATTGCCGGCTATAATAGGTGGGAAACCTTGGGACGTTCATTTTAATATTTGCTAATTATACGGTCGAAAGAAATAAGAGCGTATGGGGAGAAGACACCCACGTTTTCGATCCCGCTCGCTGGTTCCGCGGAAGTACGAGTAAGGAAGCATCAGTTGGTGTCTACGGGAACTTGTGCGTTCCATTTACAAATGAAGTTGGATAGTATGCCAACTTTTCTGCTATAGGTTCAGTTTTGCTGGAGGTCTCAGGTCTTGTATCGGCTAGCGATTTGCGTAGGCAATCTCAATCCATACTTCTTTGGTCGGCGATTGCACTAACTGCGAAATAGTGTCCTCGAACTCCACGCATTTATCACCGAAGTTGTCAATAACTTTGAGTTTTCATTGACCAAGGAATCTGAGCGGATTCGGAGGGAGGCATGCGGTATAATGGTACCGACTGTGGAGGGCGAGATGGAGAAGGGTTCGCAACTTCCACTAAGAGTAGCGGTTGCTTCTCGTGTCAGTAGTTAGTGTCGGTGAGGTTGCAGGAGAATCGGTGTTGCGGTCAAGTTGCCGTGCCGATCTTGGCTACCGTTGGATCAATTTTGGACTCAGCGGCAGCTCTGGCTGTCCCCAACGTCCACTTTAAGGGATAAACAGCGCAGGCTTTTATTATCGAGAAGCAAACTACCTACTTCAGCAGAAACCCGAGACTTATTAAGAACTATTGCTTAAATAGACCACCACTCCACCCTGTACAGAGAATATGGTTAAATTTGAAGTGTCTGCAAAACTGCGGGACTAACCAACTATATTAAAGGCTAGCGAAAGAGGAGCCAGTCGCCGTCTATTTTGGGATGTGGTCATGGCGTGCGCCTGCCACGCCTGTTCGGCCATCATATTGTTCAAGTAGTGCCAGTCGCCCTCCGGATCTAAATTCTAATTCCAGACTCTAAATCTATTGAACGACTTTTCTTCATATGGTTCGTTGAGTCTGGTTTACGAGACTAGTCCAATACCAACACCATTCCCAACAGTGCAAGGACTAGTCCTTTCGTTCCCGATTTTGCACTTCACTATTGCCTAGCTTTAACATATCCATGGAGCTGTCCTCTGATTACTTGGACTTTCGCTGACAAACTTCATGGTGCCGGGCGCTTCATGGCCGCCTCTGATATGCAGTGGCCAAATTCCTGGAGGGAAATTTTTTGAAAACTTTTACGCTGATTTGCCGCAATCTGGCTGTAGATTGGATGAAAAAATATATTGCATGTGGACTATAGTACAACTGGTAAATTTGTGCATGAAACGAGACCATTATCTGGTGTTACATTTCTCCAATAGGAAACCAAATATAATGCCGGCCGAAATTCTATGGTGTAACGCTCTCCACAGATGAAACGCACCCCCCGTTATGCGTTACAATTGCGATTTTAGGAAACGAAACGGCGCCAGCGTTACGCGCTACGTTTCATTCATACAAGTATATACAGTAATAGCAGGGCGGAAGCTCCGTCCCGGCCGTTGGCCAAATTGGATGTGAACTCTATCTCACGCTACACGAAGTTTTATCGAAATTCCGGCTCGTTACTGATGTCTCACCGGACTTTGGCCCGAAAAAATGGCCGTGGTTACTTGGTTTTTATTTGTCGTAATCGCCGGATAAGCGACCGGTATTGAGCATATATTGTCACTGCTGTTATTCGTCCTAATACATGGTATAACCTCCTGATAACCTTCGTGGATTATTAGTACGACTTCGCAAATTTTCTCAAAAGTCCTGGCTTACTGGCCAGGCTTACCTATCGCATCGATTTGCCACGTCACGCGTTGCCTTTGGCGGGAACCGCGCCCGCTGTGTCACGTCACGCGTCGTCTTCGACCACAACCACCACCTCTGCCTCGACCGCCTTGGAATACACACCGAGCCCGCAACCGCCCTCGTCTATCGCGAGTATTTCACTCGTACTGAATGCACAGACGCAGCAGGCCCGACCATAAAAAGCCATTTCTCAGACGCAGCATGGCAATGCCGGGCGAGCCAGAAATTTGCATGTATAGATGGTAAGCCTTTATGTATTTCCATTGGTTGCCTCATGATTCCTGTAGATTCATTGGAGCAGCTGTGGGTTCATGCTAGTGAAGACAGTTCTGATACGCGTCGGCATTGGTGGTGACTGGTAACGGCTACAACAGCTTTTGGACAGCTTCTACGATGACCAGGGCACCACGACAGCAATGATGACGAAGATCAAGGGGCATACTGGAGCGGTTGGTGCTCAGACCGGGAGCCGAGGACATGGAGTCCATATACACTGGGAGCGACCTGAACGACCCCGAGGCTGACGGCGTGACTCGGAGGTTCCTGATCTCGACGGACAGTCAATTCTTGGTGATATGGATAGCGGGACATGAGAAGGTACGTTCCTGGGAGATTCAGGATATGTGAGCTGACTTCGTCGATGCAACAGGTTGATCCCTGACTGAGTATATGCGCGCTCAAAAATGCCCACGCCATGCAAATGTACGAATTCCGCCGAATGCAACAGCAGAGGGATATTCCCAAGATATGTCATGCTCTCATGGCGCCCTCTGGAATTGGTCATGGTAAGTGTTGGTGAGATGCTTGTATGCGCCTAATTGATACATCTAAACAGTTGGATGTCTTGCTCTTCCTTGGCGGCCCAATATTCAAGTTCGTTCAATGCCTCCCAGCCATGCATTCTCGTTGTCCATTTTACGCGGTGGTATGTCTTTTCTCGTCCTTGGCATTTGATGTCTGCTGGTTCTAGTTTTTTTCTGGTGTAGTCGTCGGGGGACTGTGGCTTCTGTGCCGACTTCGATGGCGGTCTTGATTCTTACGGGGAGGTGATGATGAAGGTATCAACCAGTGTCTGTAGATCATGTGTATTATAGTTGCGTAGAGTTCACAATACATAGTGCTTATTCTTCTTAGTATGACCTGGTCAATAAGCCTGCTGCCTATATGCAGAATAATTGCCCGACTATATAAGAACATTATCTCGCTTATATTGACGAATTAGGTGGTCTAAAAGGCGAATAGTATAGAGGCGGTTATTTCAAAGTGATCCGGTGATTATAATTCGTTTATAGGGTGTAACCGCCTTATAATAGCTATCGATTTTTCGGGGCAAAGTCCGGTGTCTGTGGATTGATCAAATAAATAAATAAACCAAAAAGAATTACTGAATTAGGAGATTGCTATATTAGTCTAGTCAAAGTCCAGTGATGTGAACGCGAGACTTCATCGCGTTCAAATCTATCTCCCAACACGATTTCTTTGCACTAGTAGTATGTCTACCCAGAAAATCTGTCTTCCCACCATTCTTGCACTCATTTTTGCGGAGCTGAATCTCCTTAATCCTCCTATAACAATTCTCAGAGTCTACACATTTTCGGCAGCATCGTTTCTGGCACGATCCTCACTCTACTGAAACGGTAGCAGAACGGTGGAGGTGGTAGCAGACATGTTTGATCTTGCATTGAAAAACTTGGTTGTCTTGTATGCCGCCAATGGGTTGAACGGAATAAATTTATGAAATGGGAATCTGGAGGATAATTATACCAGACATGTTGGCCGAGTCCAAGCCAAGTCCTGGGCAATGAATTGCGAGCATTCGGGTCCGTCTTTGTTGACTGACGCAGTCACAGAGCTTGGTTCAATCAAGCGAAGCTGAGTGGAATCTGGATAGGAGTAGTGGGGTCAGCGGTAAGACCAGGGACCATCCTATGACAAAAAATTATCAGCTGTGATTGTCGATATATAGTGCACCCTCAAAATTACAACCACCCTAATCCTCTGTTCTCCGCATAGCAGCCTCCAGGATTTTGAGGTATATCTCTCTCTCAATCACGGAAGTCAGATCCTATTGTGTTTAAACGTCTGTAGAAATTTTTGAAGCGAAAAAGATATTAGGCAAGCGAATTTTCTGCGGTAACGCCTCCGATCTCAGTAGTTCGTATGTGCCTTTCCTCAAAATTGATTGGAGATACAACTGGTTGGTTGTAAGGCCAGTTGTTCGGAGAAGAAAAGCGGACGAAAACTGATTCAAAGAGTTATCAAAAGTATTTAAATTGCTTGAGCAGCCAAACGAAGCTTCTTGGGCTTGGCCGCGTGTGTTAGTGAGTAGTAAAAGTTCAACGCGACTTTAAACTTCAAATCCGGATGCTCGCGTGGAGGCCACGTGAGATGTTCACGTGATGTTCAATTTGAATTCAGTAACAGTAATCAGTAAATTCCACGGACATCAGTAACGAGCCGAAATTCGTCTTTCCAATCGTCTTGTCTTATCAAAATAACGCATTTGGCAAGAGCAAAAAAGAATCGGCTAACCCCAAGTTCGGTTCCTGGCTTTGCACATTAGAGGCGGCGACTAAGCGCACTGCACCATAGACATCTACCGATATCACACACTTGCCGTAATCGACTATACCGGAACCCTCAAAGAACTATGGTTGGTTTCAATCGCTAAAGACCCCTTGTTACCGTCAGTGTTACTGACATCTAACTAAATCCTTCCATCTTCAGGTCTATCGGTAACACGGATCATCGACAAGAAGAGGCATTATTCAAATTCAGTTCATCCAACGCAGACTTCATCACCGAATCTGCTTCGTCTGTTTTCTCCTACAATTGCAAGAGACCTCCTCTGACCCAAACTTCGATGCCGCGCAAGTTGGAGAGGTTTGGCTTGTTTTCACCGACAATCACTGTACCATCACTCACGCTTCATGACTGTCCGACCGGGAATGTCATTCATTCCTTGAGATGGCTATCCACTTTCTTAGGTCCGGTGATCCGTTGCTGGCATGACTGGAACGCTATATATTCCATGCCCCACACTGCACACCGCGCACTCTGACCATGGCTTTACTCCTCCCTCTGTTGTCTATTTGTCTGTTCAGTGCAGTGTATCTCGTATACAAGCGACTCAAACGCATATCGATTGCCAACGTTCCTGGGCCGCAATGGAAGTCTTGGGTCTATGGTACGTTCCGACGTATCGTACTCTCTGGCTGTTTCTCATAGATCAAAAGGAAACTTGCCTGAACTTCTCAAAGGCGAAGCAGGAGAAGTGGATCGATCGACTTCGACTAGTTACCCTTGTAGTTTGACGCTGTATTTTAGATGGACTTTAAATGGCAAAGCCAGTATGGCGACGTTGTTCGAATCCGAGCAGCTTTCGGAGTAAGCGAAATTTTACTGGTTACTTGTCCATTTACTGACTGTCGTCTCGTGCAGGAAGATCGTCTCCTGGTTTCCGATCCCAAGGCGCTTCAATATATATACCAAACCAGCGGATACAAATTTATCAAACCACAAAATGTTAAGGAGTTCAGTCGACTGGGAGCAGGAACGGGAGTTTTCTTTGTCGAAGGTCTGCGATCAAAGTTTACGGGAATTGCACGCTAATCTATCTGAATTCATACAGGTGATGACCATAAGAGACATCGCAAAGTTCTCCTACCGGGTTTCGGAGGACCTGAAGCAAATTTTTATGTACCAGTGTTTTTTGCGCATGCTGGGAAGGTAAATGGTATGATTCAATGGTAAAAATCGTTGAACGTCCTTGTTTGAAGATGACGTCAAAGTGGAAGGAGCTAATCTCCACAACTGATGGACAGTCTGTCGTTATCGACATCCCTTCGTGGACGTCGCGTGCAACATTGGATGCCATCGGCGAAGGTATGTTGTTTAGACCCACATCCAATTTTATTTCCTCGTCCAACGACATATCTAGCCGCATTCGATTATCCGTTTAGCGCTCTCGACGAATCGGCTAAACCTCTGACCAACGCGTATGCAAATATGCTGTCAGCTGTCTCTTTTTTTGACTCCAGAGAAAGTATCTAATGATCAATCTACTTCCCAGGTTTGATACCTTTGGCGTAGCTACTGACTACAGCACCCTGTCTTTATGTCTGATGGAATGGCTGCCGAAATGGGTTGTACGATGCATTGTTGAGAAGGCGCCAATCAAACGACTGGAGCACATCAGAATGATGCGCGACTTGATCGACGAGGCCGCAAAGCAGTTGCTGAACGAGAAATACGAAGCGCTTGCCGCAGACAAACCAAAGAGGGATATCATGAGTTTGTTGGGTACTCTTCCTGTTTTCGGCTTGTTTGTTGACATGAACTTGACCTATTCCATGTCAGTGAAAGCGAATGTTTCCGAAAACCCAAAGTCGCGACTCAATCCCGAAGAGCTGCTTGCTCAGATGAAGTAGGTGTGATATTTCGAACAGAACTTCAGCGCTGATTGCGAAGTTGGTAGCTCTATCATGTTTGCCGGGCACGAAACGACTGCCAGTACACTCTCATGGACATTCCTTGAACTTGCGAAACATCGTGAAGTACAAAACCGACTAAGAGCAGAAATCAGAAAGAAAGAAAGAGTGGTTTTTAATCGCGGTGATACCGAATTTTCCGTCCAGGACCTGGATAGCATGCCTTATCTGACTGCTGTGGTGAAGGTTAGTTTATGGTCCTGTTTTATGATCCTGAACTGATCGTTCCATAGGAGGTGCTTCGGTTCCATCCTGTCACTTATAATATTGAAAGGGTGGCAGCTCAGAACCACGTCCTTCCTTTGAGTAACCCTGTGACCTTGACGACGGGAAAGGTGGTGCAAGAGATAGCCATACATAAGGGGACGTCCATCATTACATCGATCGCCAGTTATAATAGGTGAGATCGATCACGACGTGCATCGCAATGTTCGCTATTTTTACCAATGAAAAGGAATAAGGGTGTGTGGGGAGAAGATGCCCACTCTTTCGATCCCGCGCGCTGGTTAAGAGGGGATATAAGTAAGCAAGTACCAGTTGGTGTCTACGGGAACTTGTGCGATCTAGCTTCAATTCAAAGCACCGAAGTTTGACTGACTTTTCCGTCGTAGGTTGAGCTTTGGTGGAGGAGTCAAGTCTTGCATCGGCTGGCGATTTGCGTATGAAGTGTTAATTATGTCTCTTTGCTCACGCTAACCGTATAACTTGCAGTGTCCTCGAGCTCCACGCATTTATAGCTGAAGTTGTTAATAACTTTGAATTTTCGCTGACTCAAGAATATGAGCGAATCAGGAGAGAAGCTTGTATTATAATGACGCCGACTGTGAAAGGGGAGGTGGAGAAAGGCTCACAACTGCCATTGAGAGTGGCGGTTGCCTCTCGCGACTGATTGAGCAGTATATGAATTTCTACGGAAAGGGCTGTATTATTATATATAATCCTGTACTCATGTTCACGCGCTGAATTACCCCAAGGCCTAAAGGGGCGTGTTTTTCGTCGCTACTAGGGGCGACTCTTTGCGGGTGAACATCGCGGACAGGCTTTCGATACTTAATATCAATAACTACATGTGCCTTCACCTGAATGAATTAGGGGGTAGAACTTTGTCGTCTTTCCGGCATAATCTAGGTCCATGAGTGTCGAAGTAATGATTGATGAATTGACGAAGCATCATGTAGAGCACCGATTCAAAAAATGATAGTGAATTAACAGTGTCGTGTGTGCACATCAATGACATTGCTTCGTTCAATGTTATTGCAGCTGGGCGTGGAGATGGGCGCCGTATTGCAAGAATTATTGAGATTGAATATTACTTATCATTCCTATCTCGACAATAGAGACTGCGCGCATCAAAATTAGGCGACCATTTGAAGAAGGAAGGAACCATACCGCTGTTTATAAAACCGCAAAGTAGCAGCGCATGATGAGGTACTTCCTTTAAGCAAGGTTGTTACCCTGACCGCACGGGTCTCTCGGACCGGATACCCGAATAACTCGTGACCGTGGCCGAACCAGCAATTTCTTGAATTTGTCGCCGTTCACTCGGCATCCTCTTGTCTCTAATTCTCTGTGTCTCTGAAAACTCGGTCTTGAGATAAGGTGGCACGAGGTATGTGTCGAGAGTCTTATCTTGACGTTGGTCCCTCACCTCGCCCAAATGCAGTAGAAACGAAACGGAATAATCAAACATCGCGAATACCAATGCCGCCTTTAGCTTCTTCGAATTCCCCTTCATTTTCACACACCATGGTATTACTCCCTGACTTGGTTTTACCGATGGGATGGGCTCAGGCTACCCTTAGGACTTTGCACCTGTGAGGGGAATCGGACCGACGATGATCGAACCAATATCGACAAACCTTACTACAGAGCAAGATTTTTCTTTCGGCGACTATGGAATATTCGAAGAAGAGAGCCCGTTGGATGATAATAGTCAGGACGAAGTTGAATTCCTCGTTCAGCTTCAGGTACCTTCTTGTTTAGTTTATTTTGACCATGATGCCTAAAGTATCTTGCTCTGAACAGGACGGGTCTTCATTACCGTTGCCGATTAACATGACTACAGATAAGCCTACAGTATGCGCCCTTCCATAATTGTACTCAATATCCCATTTCTCATCTTGCACCAGATGTCGGCCCCGCTCTACATTGAAGCTGTCGACCTTTCGCCCATTCCAATGTCCGAATTTAGTAGTGCGCGTCAACTGTTTGCTCCTGAAACGTCGTATGTAGCGCTCCTCGAGTCACGGAACAGGCTTTTCCCACCTTCCAAACGTCGTCGGCTTTGCATGTCTCATATCAGTGTCCCACCCTTGCCCCACGATAAGGCAGATTACAAAACATGGCTACTTCCCACAGATTTTCCGAAAGAGAAGAGCACCAGCAAATCCGAACCCGGCCTCATTCAGCAGCATGAGCCGTTCTTGCCAGGTATCAGCCACAGGAGGGAATGTTGGTGGACTCTTCCAGCGATAACCTTCGCCCGACAACCAAGTTTCCGCAGAGTGAGAACCACAGTTTCAATGCTGTCCCTACCCAACGGAATACAAGTCGAGAATCCGAAGTGGTACCGCCACTCAGGAAACGGCACCAGCTCTCAGCCCAGAGCATGGAGTCACTCCTGCCCGAAAAGAAATCAAAGAAACATATAGTGCGAGACGCGGGTGAGGAGGTGCGTCCACAGAGCCCAAATGTCGTTAGGAGGGCCAATGTCACTGTGGATTCTGATAACGACTCCATGCAGGATGGAGCATATGTCACAAACTCCGAGATTACATCCGTGAATTTGCATCCCTGCGTAACTCGCTCAAAACGCCGATATATTTCTGACTTGGATGGTACGGAATGACGCGACGTCGAACCTGTCTTGGAACCGGGCGTCGATGCCCGCCTTACCCCACGGCCTCTAACGATGTCCGCAAAGTCTAGAGGCAAGCGAAAAGCTGTATTCGCCCCTCATGAAAAGGACTCATCAATTTCTCCCCAGCGCCATATCGAGGTTGATTTTGCCAATAATGTGTGGCTCCCTCCTTGCAGCAAACCTGGAGTCATTGAGGATTCTTTCCCTCCACCCGATAACCCTACCGCGTCATTGCCATACACTGCATCCGCTTCTGAGGGGAGGTTCTTGATTCCTTCCTAGATCTTTCTTTCTTCGAGAAGTATGCGCCTTGCAAAAATACTCTCTTCTCAATTTTTGATTTGAAGGGTGTTCCATTCCACATGGCAGGACCCTTGATCCGTCACTTCTTGGCGGTCTTGGGTTTACGGACCTCTATGATGACTTCATATCCTTATCGCCTTCGCCGTCATCGGTCTCCTATGTAGGACCAAAATACCATCGTTTTGCCGGCATCGACTTTGGTCATTCACCGATATACGTCTAACTAACTTTACCATCTCCGCAATATCCCATTACACAAACGGTGTGCTGGATCTTGCGAACTTCGTCGAAAGTTCCAGTGTGGGAAGACAAGTGAACCTATAACAGACAAGGACTTGCAGCTGGATTGGCTTCGTTACAAAATGTCACTCAAATGTTGCATATCTCCCTTTGTTACGGTCTACGGCGGATCCACAAGTTAATCTTAAACGGATTTCCTCCCATCCTCCCGATGTAAAAAATATGCATCAATTTTTGTCCGTACTAATGCAGATGAAAGGAAGAATAAGATGTCCTCTTTATGGAGAAGTGGATAAATAACCGTGATGTATGGGTATGATGAATAGCAAGACAATGACGATAGCTTGAAATGGTATCAACAAAGCATGTATGTAAGAAAGGCCCACTGTCTATCAAGTGACACGGCCAATGTAAGATATAAACAGCGGATGAATGGATGTATACAATATTGAGTGAATGTTCTAATGAGTGTGCTTGCACAGTAACCGAGTCCATAAACCGAACCAGAGCGAAATGAGAGCAAACGATAAGCGCTTAAGGTAGAAATTGACGGGACGAGTCCAAAGCTTGCCCATCAATATGAGAACACCATCAACCACGGGTTGAGCACGATCTGGAATGGTGATGATGAGTCCCAAATACAAAAGTCGTGTGTAGATACTTACCGGGAAGAGTATGTGGCAGCCCGCAGCCACACTTAACGGGAAGATAACGGCCCACGCAGAACCATCGACCCTCCAGCCAAGAGGTACTAGCGACGTGCTCAGGATGACCATCCCTGCAAGGAGAAGGATGCTAACGATAAGCGGGAACCAGAACCGCTTAGCAATCTTCGGAATCTCTTTGAAGAAATTCGATCTCTGGACCTCCTTAATGGTGGCGCTCCACGTAATATTGTACGAGAACAGGTGCGCAAGGAGAGCTTGAGATACCGGGATCGAGAGCCCGCCAAAGAAGAAGAAACTGGACGTAAGCCGGTGAGCAGTTAGGTAAAAGATTAAGGAGACGATAAGAAACGTACAAGAATGGAATCCACATCACATTCTCGAGGAACCCCTTGACTAACGGTTTATGGCCTAGTCTATACTCGAGAAGAGTATAACCAACATTTCCAGAACCGAAGAAGACCACTGTTGTCGCTAGCCAGATCTCAAAGGAATGCATGTAGAAACCATCCACGGGGAACTGAAATCCAAGAAGAGCATAGTTGATGATACCGATAGTGACGGAGGCGGCGATACCATAGTAGGAAAACATGTCTACGCAGTATAGTTTAATGAATTATCACATTAGAGAAGCGAAGCAGGACGTACACGCCATCACAGAGATCTTGTAATGGATGGGCGCTTTGCACCACATGAAGCGATTGATCTGATGTGCGATCGGACCCTTCCTGAACCATTGAACCAGTGGGTTGAAGAGCAGCCTGAAATGAAGATATTAGTCGCAAACACACTAACGACCATGCTTAAACTCACTCGTTACAACCATAGGCGTATTTCTGTTAGAAACAATCAGAACAAGGACCCGGAAATAAATGGAGATTAACGAACCTGCCAGCGATTTAATTCATCATCCACTGTTAGCGAAACACCCTCCTTGAAACCTCCATTCGAGTACGTCGCCCAGCGGATATCATAGCCCCTCATCAACAGCCTTAATGCCATATCGAAATCCTCCGACACGTTCGATTCACTCCATATCCTCTCCTCGCCTGACGCTTTCGCAGCTTTGTCTGCCGGGTCAACGAACGCCGCATCCTGCAACGCCTTCCACCTGAGGAAAGCATTATGCCCAACGAAAGGCGCCACTTCTCCGTTAGCGCAGGCCATAGATATACACCTATTAATCCGCCGCGTGAAGTAGGCAATACCGTTCTCGAAATAGTGATTAGCGACCTGCATGACGTCACTTTCATGCTGGATAATGGCAACGTTGGGGCAGGCAGCCATTTCTCGCGCGGCATCCCGTAAACAGTCCTAGAAATTACCATCAATAGGCTTTAATGAAAGGTTGATAAGAAAAGCTTACCTCGGGTACAATCGTGTCACTGTCAACTAGCAGAATGATTTCACCGATACGCATTCCCTTCCCGAACGCTGCCCAAGGTCGGAATCGTGAACCGCTCTCATCGTACACCTGTTCCATCGCCATTTGGAGGGCCATCTCCTCTGAATCTTCGTCACCTTCCATGTCCAGCATCCGTGACATATCATCTCCGTCTTTTCCCAGGTACTGCATTCCGTATGTGCCTCCGTGAGTGCCAAGGTGGGCATTGCTACCGAATTCCGACATTGCTTGACTCGTTGCTGCCGAAGCTCGACGATAGTGCGCCTGTGGCGGCCGGTTCACCATCAAGTGATCCAGATGGTTCTCGACCTTGAGAGAAAGGCTCAAGCCGTAGTTCATGTTACTGGCCTTCTTGAAACGGCCAGCGCGCACGAAGGGAGCTTCCCTGTGATCCTTAAGACCTTTCTCTATGTCGCCGGTTCCTTCCGTGTAACCATGTCGAGGACGAGCAACCCAGGCGATACCGTGCGTGGCGTAATACGCTATCCGCTCGTCCCGATCGGCCATGGAAATGAGCCGAAGACCATCGTCATTAACGAAGATACTGGACGTTCCACCTTGGCGCGCGTACGTTCGCATGGCGCGTTTTATGGAGTTAAACGAGGGATCAAGTACGGAGTCCAGGTTCTCCTTGTAAACTGGCATTTGTATAGTGATATGGGGCAGGTGGTTATCGATGTCATCGTTAGGGAGAGGGGGAATAGCGGAATAATATTTGCTATTCACATGGTAGTGGGCTATGGGTCCGATCCTTCAGAACATTGAACCAATGTTAGGACCCGTGCGATAAGAGAATAATGCAAGACTTACGCCATGGTGACATTTTGGACAATCTGGAGAGTGAAGAACAGCGAAACACAGAAGAGAAGCGGAATGACCGCAAACAATGCGAACCGCATATATGTGCTATCAAGAAGCGACTCCGTCAAGAGGGTCTTGATACCGTTCCCGATGAAGATCAGAGCCAATGCTGCAGCGAGACCATTATAAAATGGAGCGTAGAGCTTCGCATCTCGAACCTCTGCTTTCGGAGCAGACATACCAACCTTTTTGCCATACCAATTCCTCTTGACCTTGCTCTTGAGGACAGCAGAGGGTTCAACGAGACTGTGATTGGAAAGAGATGGGGTAACGCTACCATGACCGGTGACAGAAAACGATCCGTCTCGAGGAAGAATGGAACCGGCGGTGGAAGATGGTGCTCCAGGACGAGATCGCCATAAGAGCTTTATGAGTCGGTCTTCAAAGTCCTGACAGGTAGGTATGATGGTGTCGAGGGAAGAAGTGAAAACGACAAGCACACGCTCGTCCCGAATGAAGGCAGCGCACTGCTCCCTGTCGGCCTGTGGCAGTTGCAGCATCGTGTCGATAATCTGGATGCGAGTATTGTTGTCGACATAGATGCTCGTCGCGTCAGGAGGGACATCTGCGAGTGCAGCGTGAACGGCGGCACTACGAACTTTGACTGCAACAACGGGGTTGAGTTTCTGTACAGCCGCCTCGAAAGGCTCCAAGTAAATGTTTTCATAAGGAAAAACGCGGAACTCTGGCGGCGAGTCGTTCACGCGTAGGGCGACACCCGAGGTAAGGCTCTCTTCCTGGGGACGAAACCATGCGTCGCCCTGCGTCTGCTTGAAGATGTGGTGGAGGAGGGCATCCCACCTGTCGTAGTCCATGGCTAAGGAAGACGGTGGGTGAGAATCCTACGAGCAAACGCATCGTGGTGATAAGAAAAAATCCAAGCCCGATCGGGTGGCTGGGGTCCGTAGCAACGTCATGATGACCAAATCCCATCGAATTCGAAAAAAATCCGAACGGGAATACCTACCTTCCGTTTCACGATGCCAGGGTCAGGAGTGGCTGACATCCAAGGCCCCATCCTCGAACCGCCAGAGGGGTTATCGGTACTGAAAAATTAGGATTGGCTATAGGCCCTCGGATAGCCTGGGAATTATTGGCACTGCCAGCGGAGAAAGGACGCTACTTCGTCTTCGAACTTCGAACGAATCATCTGCCGCTTCTGGTGCACAGTATGACAGTAACAGGCGCTACTGACGGTGAATTGCTCGGGGTACAGAGTGTACCCCGACAAGACGGCTTGATCCTCGACCCTGTAAAAGAGCAAGTAATTCGTTTACCCATTTTTCCGGCGTTTTTCAATTCCTGGCCTGCGATATGAACTAAGCCCAGCCCCCATGAACTGTAACCGGCCTCACGGTCAACATCACTTTGGCAGTGCATGATGAATGCTAAATACGTACTCTTCTCGCTAGTTGCAACCAGTCATGACAGGCAGCTGCCGCCTGGTGCCGTTCGTCACTCTTCCAAGCTTCATGAAAGCCTTCTTATTGTTATCGCGGGCAGTTCTTATCGCTTGCGAAGATCGTAGAAGGATCACATCGGAACTCGGAACCGTAAGTGAACTCAGAATCTGAGGAGTGGTCGGTGATGGCCACGAAAAGAGACAGTCGCCTCAACTCCGCCTTATGACAGATTAAGTGGCAGAACCCGTCCGGCGATGTGTGTATCGTTACATCGTGAGAGAATTCTGGCCTCTATGGGGAACAAAGCCGCCTCGAATGTCAAGTACGAAATGCGTATCCATGCTGCATTGTTGCTTCACCGAGGGGCTGTGATCTGACAAGCTTTCGAGCATGCTGCATCACACCACTGCCAGCAGATATTAGTGATGGCGGTTAAAAGCTAAAGAAGGAAAGTAGCGCTGCACCTCCATTCCCATCACTGCGACATACGGGATTTCGGAAATCAGATACTATGAAATGATAATGAAAAGCTGGCAGAGGCGCAGTATGCCGCTGTCTGACGGTGATTTCGGAGTGGTAGCAACCCGGCTGCCGAGTATTATGCGCATCCAGAAAGTCGAGTGATGTGGCGGGAAGAAAAGCGCAAATGGAACTGCGGAACAGTGCACAGCATTGACACGCGACGGACTGCGACGGGAGAGCACATGATATTCACGTGCCAGAAGTTCACACGCTGGTGTACCCTTGTGGGTCCGCCGCTAATCTTTCTGTCAGGATTGTTACTGTTCTTAGCGTTCCTGATCGATCTTAGCTCCTTCAAAAAGCAAGTAGTAACTGGAAGTGCGGAAAACTTAAGCATTTCCAGGAAGTTCGGACTGTCCCGAGTCCCGGTGACCTGGACCTGGTCGGATGAAATTTGATAGAAATTCGCATAGAAACATAACACATAGCCTATTGAGTAGTACATGGAGATATAGACACCCTTAAATTTAACGACATAAAACCCATTTTGACTTCCGGCCCGAGCCATTTACGGTGCGCACATCTTTACCACCCAGGTATCAGCACAATCCTTATCCCCCGGCAGCAGTCTCGCCTTCTCGAAGGGCTCGTCCCGGTCAAGGCCCTTCAAACAGGTATTCTCTCCCAACCAGTCTATCCTTTTCATCTTCTTGCTAGATGCCTTATCGGCCTCGATCCTCTTCTTCGCAGCCTTCTCGACAGTCCCCCGGAGCTTCTTATCGAGCACGATGACTCCCCACTCCGAATCCATAATATCCTCCTGCATCGCCGCATGCAGCGCATCCCATATAGTCTCAACAGTAATCGGCAGCGTCGACTTGATATCAATGGTCCACGGGAAATCCAGCGAGACCAGGCGCATAATCATCACCGGCGCTATCGTAGCCGGGACCTGCGCATTCGCATAATACGCATTCGTCAATATTGACGAATGCGCTTTCTTCCTCAAATCGTACCGGAGGAGCGTGGTATCCACAGCGAGAATGGGGTGCAGAGTCGTGTGCTTGCTCCGGCCCTTCCATGGCACTGGGGAGAAGGGGTGGCGGTAAGTGGGAACTCGGCGAAGAAGACAAGTAAGCCACGCACTAGGTCCCAAGTCCTGCGCGTATGCATTGGCCCCGGCCCATGGAGTTTGCTGGAACGGGACCCCTACGCCGCCGTAGATGTTCCCTGCCACGGGATAGTTATTGAATCCTTGCCACCAGTTGTTCATACCGTTCGTGCGAATGGTTTGTCAGAGAGACGGGACTTGATAAATGCGTATTAGCGAGAAGAGGCGATGCCCTGATGGGGCGCTTATCGATGTGCTTGTGACAATGTTGTTATTCAAATTCCGCGGGCGCTTGCCATTGTAAGTTTATTTAACCTGCGCATCACTCGGGCGCGCTTATTAAACGTGTTCCATGCTCTCTGTTCGTAGCAGCCGTGACACCCGTGTAGAAGGTATGCAAGACCAGATTGCGCGCATTGACCCCAGGGACACAAGCGGGGACAGCTTTCCGCATCGCTCGCTGTAGAGTGACGGCACAGGCTGCACCGGCATTGCAATTGATATAGACGGCGCTGATGGGAACTGAGTCACCTTGACTCGAAGATCAACGAATCTGATGATACATGTACATAACACGAAATTTTCGAGGCGTTACGGATACACAGCTCGGGCTTTCTATGTTATAAGTTCGGGACCTCCAAATGCCAATTACGTGTCGACAACCATGTAACTCCCTGAATAAGTGTAGGTCCTACTTTTCCGGGTGCCTAGGTCGGTGCTATAGCAACACTATCCAGCTCTTATTTGCGCTTGGAGTCGCCACACGCTCGGAAGTAGTGGACCCCAAGAGCACTCTGACTCTTGCGGACCCGAGTTGCTCATGAACTTCGTTTCTTTTCTGAAGGAAGATGAAAGTGACGAAATTGAGGAGACTTGAGTATCATATTATGTCATGCATGAGTAAAGGTCCCAGGGATAAACTAGTCGGTACTTCTGTTCCATTCAGCCACAATCACAGGCGAAAAGAAAGATATTTTGTTCTAATCAGTGAAACAGGAGAGTATGGGAGAACCATCGGCATGATATGTCGGGGGTCGCACAAGTGATGCTCATAAGGCGTCCCAGGACCCTTCTCAAGGCAAAGCCATGGACCTGGACCGAGGATTCAATGCAAGATAGTGCCTGCCCATATTGTAGTCCTTACGTTGTCCCTCCAACAGGGAAAAGTTGACCAGTGGGAGAAGTTTGTTGTTTTGAGAAAGTGGAACGAGCTGTCTGATTTCCGCTGTCAAGAATCCTATATACGCTCCGCATCCACCTTGGTTATCGTTGCAAGAATAGGTTCATGACGTCCGTACACTATCATGACGTCGAAATATCGTCATGGTCTCCTGTACCTAGTCTAACGGGACTAATGAAAACAAGAAAAATGCCCACACTAAACTCGCTATCTTGAGCTAGCGTTCTGAAATACGAACGAAGAAAGCTCCAAACCATCAGCCTCGCAGTCTTTAAGCTGGGAGGCAACCGCATGCGCTCGATCCTCCATGTCATCAGAGACGCCAGCTTTCCACGCGACGCGGACAGATCGTAATTGAGAATAGCTAGTTGACAGTGTGCGCCTCGACCTAACCGTTTTGATGAAATTCGCCGGCTTGAAACCCCAAGCACCGTCGATATGGAGTGTATGTAGTTTCGGAAAAGCAGGTGGAGACTCGTCGATAACTGCGAGCTCGCGAAGAATTGTGTTGGTGATGGTATCATTGCCTACATTTGCGAGGCGTAGATCCTCGAGGGTGGGCAGTCGTATAAAGAGACTGCGCATGTCGTACGATGTCATGCGAACGTCGCAGAGTCTGAGCAAGGTCAACGAGCAACCGGAGCACTCAAAGAGTGCAAGGATGGATCTCATGATATCTTGGTTGGGTGCGATGTAACTTCCTGTACCGTCTGCGCATTCGATGACTAGTTGAGTCAATGATGGCATGTCCAGTCTGTCGAGGAGTGACGAAATATTTCCAAAGTGATTTATCGGCGCCAAGAACTTCAGAGAACGAAGACTAGGTGCAGTCAACGTATTATTGTCGCCTGAAGGGTTCGGGGATACGAGTGATATCTGCAGCTCGAGGTCTTCGATATTTGTCGCTATGCTTAAAACCTTCAAAATGTCTTCAGGTGCTGTGTAATGATGAAAGCGCGCTTCAAGTTTATTGGTAATCTTGAGATGTGTAATAGCGCGCCAAGGGATGGAAAGCAGGGCGATGCGTGCATAATAGACATCCTGAAGCTCCAAATGCCGTAGGTTTCCTGCGTCACGAAACGTGTCCCCGAAAGGATCAGGGACAATCAAATGAGAGCGCACAAAGGCATTATTGGAGGTGATGGATAGGGAGTGAAGGGAACGTAAGGACGAGCCAATTGGACAAAAACGGGGGATGGTGTTATAGGAAACACTGAGATGCATCGTGCGAATTTTGTGAGCAAAGGAAATTAAACACATGACGAGATGCGAGGAACGAATTTTTGTCCCCTGGGGTTCATGGATGAAAATGGATAAAGGGTGGTTTTGGGCACGCTGTAGCTGTCGGCCCAAGCGTATTACTTCACTATATCCGAGATCAAAAAGACTTGCGTCTCGGATAACGATGTAAGACCAAGCCCTAGCGCACGATAACAACGCACTACGCCACCCCTTGGAAACGAGTTCTATATCCCATAGCGATATTGCTGGGGCTGAAGAGTCGACACTCCATGTCGGAGATGCCGAATATATCCGAGGTGGAAAGTCCACTGTCGCGAAGAATATCTCTTGGAGAATCTCCATAGGAACTCGCCTGATGACGCTGAGGACCTTCCTGTGCTCTTGGATTCGCACTTCAGTTTCTTCACAGCGCTGAGTGAGAGCGACAATTTGGGAGTTCATGTGAGTAACCTGTTCCGTCAGGGCATCTCTTGAACAAGCTAGCTGTGTGGCATGCTGTCGAAGTTGCATTAGCAGCTGCTCCGTGGCGAGTATTGCATCGTTCACTGCATCAACTTCGCAGGGAAGAGGTACAGCGTTGGACGATTGTAGACGCGATAGGTCGACATTACGTGTGACTGGAAGTGAAAGTATGCTGTCCAAATAACGCGTAGAGGTATGATTCGGGCAGGAGCAACCAGGACACGTCTCCCAGGCTGATTCCATATAGCTATCTTCCCTATGGTCAGTTCGAAAATACCTATCCTTTGCGCGTTACTTACAATCCGTTTGGGCTAAGTTATTGAGGGAGAGAGAACATGAAGTCGTCATTAGAATTGAGACCAAATAAGACTCCTTCTGGTAACTTTTGAGTCACTTATTTTTGTCTACACTTTTTCTCTTATTGTCCTGCCCGATTTGGAACGCTGGTTGGTCATCTCCTCCACAATCCGTATTACAGTACTTCGTTTATAGTAGTGTTGCATTCTATTGGCTGTCGATTTTTAGGGACTAAGTCCGGTGTTACTATCAAATAATAGTGACATACCACGTCTTACCGACATTGACGTGTTCACAAGTATAATCATCCTAACTTTCAGGCGACCTATTGCAGTCATCTTAGAAGGCATCGTCAGGATAGGGATATCCTGCACCATCAGACATCTTCCGAACCAGTCAATCACCCTGCCACGAGAGTAAAACGCTTGTATGACAACGGATAGTACGTTAATAATATGCGCTCCGCTTGGGAATCTACTCGAGATAAACATGGTACACTACGTCTGGTCGGTTACCCATTAGATGGGTCGCTGAAGTACAAAATATGGTAACTGATGAGGTCCGTCCGTAGAAAAGTATAGAACAATAGGAGTTAATGAATGTTGGCGGGAGTGCTTATTTCGCTTCCTCCTCAGTTTGCTTCACATCGGCATCAAAAATAACAGGAACCTTTTCATCAACGTAGATGTAGGTGGGGGGTGGGACGACGATCTCTTCGGCGTCGCCGTACTGGAGGTGAGAGTACTCATCGGTCTCACGCTCACCCTTGAAGGCGCGGTAGGAGACAAGGGCAAGGACCCACATCATGCGAAGGAGGACACCAATTCCGCATCCTGTAAGACATTGAGTGAAAGAAACTCAAGGTGAACAGAAGGGCGTACCGAGGACAAAGGCAACAGCCCTGCCCTCCCAGGGACCGAGCATCATCAGGGCGTAATGCAGGCGAGAGGTGAACGACTCTTGAGAGTGCATGCGCATCCTATGATGACCGTGGTGGCCGTGCGCAACAGGAAGGGCATTGACAACCTTCACACGGTCACCGCCTCTCGTCTTGCCTTCGTCGCCGGTCTCGTTCAGCTGAACGATGGTTGGTGGACCACCGATAAAAGGCATAATCCTGACAACGCCACCGTGAACGGTAGTATCGCCTTTGGGATCAGATTCGATGAGAGGCAAGCCAAGGGCCTGGCGGAAGGCATTGGAGAGTTTGACGGCCTTTTCCCGGAAGCGTCTTCCTCCTCCGCAGGGTCGTCCATGAGTTACTGCGGGCGTGCTGGTCTGTACAACAGCATCTTCGTGCGACACCCCTGGATGACCAAAGTGAATGGCAGGAGATGCATTTCCGCCACTATTGCCGGTGAGCATCACGACGCGCATCGGGACAGCGCTGACTGGAAATAATTGCTGGTATTCAGTCTTTGATACCCTGAGACGAATGGGAGCATACCGAGACTGGCACCAGCCACAAGAGAGGATATAACTGAAAGTTTCATTGAGTTCTCTGGATCAAAGTTCTGATAAATTCGTTTGAATGAGTTGGAAGAACGCACAAAGGTGGATATGTGAGTCACAAAGGTAGGTTTCGAGCAGAACCAACACCTGCGCAGCGCAGCAGCGCCATGGAGCGTTTGAACTCCGCTCGGCAAAGTGCGCATCATTACTCAGCACGCCGCAACATTCTGAGTTCTCGGCAAGCTGTCAAACAATCATAGTCCTCAATGCAGAAACGTTCTGTAGCAATAAGCACTGACAATTGGTTACCTTGGGCGGGGCCCTTGCTAGTTCCACTGCCATCGAGGGAACCTCATGATGACTGCGGAGATGTCTGGTTGCTACACCATGTCGGGACTCGGAACACCCTAGGCCTGCATCTTCCATACTAGGCGCTACGCAAGCTGCACAAAAGTTTACTATTGTAGACTCGACGAAACCTATTAACTCTCGTGATCGACCATACTACTGCGTATTGATGTCTTCCATACTTTCAATAAATTCGCACTCTGAAACTGATCTGGAGCCATCAAATGTTCTATTTTCATTACATGTTATCTATGGCAGCCCAACGAGCGCACATGTACAGCGCCTTTCTCATTCTCCGAGTCATATATTGATGCAGATGTCTGTCGAACATAGAATCCGGCCCGATACTGGTAGGGGAAGTAAATCAAATAATAAATAAATAACCCTATTAGGAAGCAAGAGCTCGAGGCATGGCCATACTTTCATCCTTCCAACGATTCTGGGTCATTGTAGCACAGATGTTCTATTACCACAATGTGACAGAAGCATGTTGCAATCTTTCTAGTGAGTCGGATTTTTTCCTCTGTGCTTCGCGCACCCAAAATAGTGCAGATGGTTTGATAGCCATTGTAACCTAAATTGTCATTCATGTAAGGCTCAAATAGTGTCTGATGTAATACACCCATAATATTTTTTTTGTATAAACAATCTACCGAGCAGAATGACCAGAAAATGAATATCTGCAATAAATAAGCATGTTTTCCTTTGTGCTGAACAATTTACTGAGCGACGGAAGCCTTCGCGGCAGGCTTCATATAGAAAATATATCATAAAACAGGAATATTGCTCTGCCCGTGCTCCTAGCAGCTTGATATGGTCTCCTGGTTTTCTGTTAGCAGCAACGCAAAGGCCAGAAGCAACAGAACTGCAACTAAAAATGTTTATATTGACATCTGAGTCTCCTGCATGGATCAAATAGCTTGAAAACAGAGCACAACAGCTCCTAGCATCTAAACCTACGAGAATATATACTTGAGGAAGCGTAGAGAAGTGACAGAAATGCACAAAGCCAATGCGAAGAGTCGAAGACGAGGTGGGACATTAATTATGCCGTGGGAAAGAAGTCCATATTTGGGCAGATTTCAAACTCAGAATCAATATCCAGTCCCCCTAATTTGGCAATACCGAGCCTACTAGATTGTAATTGTAGATTCCTTGCATCCAATGTGCTCTTACTGGAAGAGACTTGTGCCAATTGTGAGTACCAGTATTTGACGAGACCCACACACTAACCGGACCGTACACCTGGCATAGGTCCCACGGCAGGATGTCGGATGACATTAGCAAGCTTCCGTGAACCTTGAGGTAATTTAAGGTACTAACCCAAATCTTTGGCGTGTATCTTTTCTGTTGGATATCGGTATCGATGACATTGATACCTACGATCAGTGTGACTCAATGTGTTCATCGATCTCTAGCATCGCAATGCTCAGTGACGAGAGCTTGTTCATCTTTTGGCAGAAGTGCCTATCGGGGGTATGCCCGCGACTCTGATAGTTCAATCAAACATCTGCAGAAGCTTTCGATATCCACGCTGGCGAGACGCCTTCCTCCGCAGTATGTTCAAAGATACCTCCAGTACAGATACGTAGTGGAAACCCATTGACGCGGAATCTTCGGGGTTCACCAAAATTGAGTGCTCCCTTCTCTACAATGACGCTGATGAGCTTGTTTCCCACTGACAATACATAGTCTAAACGCAGATGGCCGCGTGTTCGATAGAATCTAGACGATGGCATCCGTTGCGGTTCTTATGTCCATCTTCTCTCGCCCTTGTTCCATCTTATAATCATGAGAACTGCGTTTCACATCAATCTCGCCTACGAAGGATCTCCGTTCCGAGAGGACCTGGGACCCTAAGAACCCCCATGAATAGGACATATCGGTATAAGGATGCCAATGTTCATGGTACGCAAAAACTGGTAGCAATGTCCACTCTCGTTCGAGGGAGCTACTATCATGTTCACGAGTCTCTACTTGCCATAAACTCTCTCAGTAACTGGCGTTTCTCCGTGTTCCACATATCATCTTTACTTTTATCGGAGGGCTACCCAGTATGCGGGTATGCCTATTTTTACTGTCACGGTGCCTTGCCCTTAGACAACGATCTATTCGATCAGTCCCAATGTCAAGCAATTAGATGATATCGCTACAGTTCACAGGGGATGCAGTGTCTCTGAGCCTTTGAAGGGTCAAGGATGGTCAAGGGCTCGTTATCGAGCCAGCCTTCGGGCTTCTCCGCCTCTTCATCCTAGTCCTCAGGCTTGGATATGATGAGTGACGTGGTAGCCAGAACGTGGCGAGCAACTTTACCTTCGTGGCGTCAGGGTACGCAAGACTCGTACTAACTGTTTGGCTGACATGATCCATATCAGATGTTGGATATATCGTCCACATCGCGCCGCCACTGGCCGGAAGGGCTCCGAGACCCCCAAGAATCGCTTCAAGTAAATTGTTAGCTGCCAGTGATGCACATCAGACGACTCAAAATGGCACACTTAGCGTGGTTGGACGGACTGCAGTGACTCTCGGAATAACCAATGTGCAGCTGGGGGACAATTGTGGATTGTGAATGTTTCTGTAGTAGTTTATTCTATGCAACTCTGACTTTGTGCAATTCTATCAGCTTTGCTTGAGACGATGAAGCAGCCTGGAAGCTTGCTAGTGAACACTCTACCCTGCCTTAGAACCTGCGACAAGTACGGCTTTCAGCATTTCATATACCAGCTCGTCTCGCACTCGTTTAGTCAATCCGCCATTCATCTACCGACCTTTTCACTCTAATGATATCCCTCCTGCTCTCAGGCAAGTCTGATCGGCCCCTACCCATCCGGCTTCCGCTATTTTGCTATGACGTTCGAGACGTAGCACCATGCACGAATCCACACTGTGCTCTCACGGTTTGATAGAATTTCGAAGTCACCTCAACAAAAGAGGGCTCCTTGTTTCTGGTGGACATTTGGCGTAGAAGCAGGTGGTATCTAGATATGGCCATTCCAGACCTGAAGTCGGGCTTCCCTCCATGGTCAGTGCGCCAGATCTGGGGAGTTGCTGTCCATTGATGTAACGCGAACACACACAACAGCTGGTCTTAGACTACGCCCTTTGTTACCACACATCATCGCCGAGCAGAATTGGACGTGGTTCATATTCATTGCTAAACTAGAGTAAGAGATTTACTTCCATCCGAGAGCATCGATTTCAGCTTTGTCGGCCTCTTGTATAATGATGTCCTTTGCTTGAGAGCTTCGAGGTTCGAAATAACACTTGAAAGGTTCAGGCCGTCTCGTAAGGCCAGACGTGAAGCTGTCTACGGAGGGTAACACTTTATTGCCCTTCTCATCGACAGGCGGCATGATATCGAACGCCCACAGTATTCTAGACATAATTAGCAATATATCTCAACTTAAAAACGGATCAAAATCCTTACTTGACAACACTAATGAAAATCGACTGCCAGGCCACGTATGTACCAGGACACTGACGTCGTCCAAACCCAAATGGTAGCGTGAAGTTGATCATCTTGCGATCCGAGGTGTCAAGAAAGCGTTCTGGGATGAATTCCTCCGCAACGGGAAATATTGTTTCATCCTTTGTCATAGCACTTCGAGTCGACGTTAGCGCTGTTGTTCGAAGATGTATCTTTGGCGCTCACTATATGTTTGCATAGACCGTGCTGCCCTTCGGAATGAACATGCCTTCATATACATCATCGGACATCACAGCATGCGGGACGGCGATAGGTACGATGCAGCGCCATCTTTTGTCTCGTGTCAACGTATCGATGAGCAGAAAGGGTAACGAACACGACATACCTCATCGTTTCTTTGATCACCGCCTGGATGTATGGCAGTGTATCGAAGTCCTTAAAGTCAGGCATTCGTTCTGGTCCTGTGACTGAGTCTATTTCTGCTTGAGCTTTTTTCATCACGGCTGGATAATGAAGCATCGCCACTGTACAACAAATTCACTCTTTAGTTGATGCTGCCATAGACTGGAGAGAGGTCACGCACGCAAGAATATCTCAATGGTCGCGATCGTCTGCAAATGGATCATCAAGATATCATAACCGTTAGAGAGATCTTACCGTCCCTGTTCCAGCGGCCCATGGCGCAGAGAGTGCATAGGCGGTTTCTACGTCCGTAAGTCCGAGTTCTTGCTGTTTCTCTAAACCGTGAGTAGCCATAGACGGATGCGCCGTACCATCCTGCGTTTGATGTTTAACATCGTTCAGTAGGGAGAGGTATATCTCTGTATCCACTGCACGGCGTTTTTCAGGTTCCCATCGGAACCATTGCAGGAAGTTCTGAGAGGATGATGAGGTGGTGCATTGATAACCCTGCTTTTTGAGTTCTTACAGGAAGATATAAGAGGATCGGCCACTGCAGATGTCAGGGAAGAGTTAGAAAGCCTTGTATAGTCGCAGTGAAAGCTCACCGAATCTACTAAAAATTTGCCTGGAACACTAAGACAAGAGGTTAACAGAAGTATCCATAATAGTAAGCGTTCGAATTCGTAGCTCTCACCTAATCCTTGAAAGTTGAAATCGGGTGCCAGATGAAAACAGGATTTAAGCAAAGGAGGGCTTCACTTACTCGTCAAAATCTAGTATTCCCAAGGCCCACTGATCAGCACGTTCTAAATATCAATTGGAATGAGAAAAGCGTACAGGCAGCAGTTTTCACGTTATTAACGACGATCTCATCATCTAGAGTCTTGATCCGACGACCATAAGCAACACAGCACACGATTGATATAGCAAATCTTGGTAAATATCAACGACCAGCACGCGATGGTTCGTGAAATATACACACCGACGCAGACGGTTTTTATATCGCAATGGGTCTTCATCTTTGAGAAGATCTCTCAGTAGAAGAAACGACTCAATTGACTGAAGACGTTGGTAGTTAAGTGCGGCTGTGTTGCTTAGACCCCATTGCATCAACTGTATGAGCCTATCAGTGTGGGTTGAATTATTCGAGAGGATCGTCCGACCGTCTTCCATTTTCTGTATCGCGGTCCATCGGACATTCCGATACCGCGCATCCCACCAGAGAGAATCTCATGCCTATAAGTTTCCCATGAAAACCATGGTATTGGGATTCAAGTTCAAATAAGCAGTATAACTTACGCAATTATACTTCGTGGTCGTCCAGAGTATATGTTTCCCCGCAACACTAGCAAGTCGGTGGCGGCTTTTATTGTTCCAAGTACTAAGATTCCGAAGATGTGAAATGCGCCGCAGTTATAGTTTGGAACTAATCCATACCGATCACTCTCTTCGTCCCGAGACGGAACGACACCACTGGTCCTTTACGACGGTCAGTCAGTACAAGACTGGAGATTGCTTTGCAACTTACCGTACTGCCTGTTCCACTGGCAGAATATTTTCCAGGGCTGAAACTGGGGCACTTTACAGCCGAACAAACCTCCCGAGGGACCTGGAGGTAGATTCGAGAATCTGTACCGTCGAAAGCAAACGAACAAAAGGACGAGTAGAGACCCAAGTATCAGCGAGGGTAACATGTCGATAGGGAGAAACATGAGAAGAGGCACCCGTCAAACTAGATGGGGTCAGCTGCCCACGAATGGATACCTCCGCACGTGCTATGTGAAGAACTGAATAGCGAAAGCTTCCCTCGTTAGATCGGAGATTGTGACACCAAAAAAGTATCCAAAGGCATTTATACATAAAAATATAGGGTACAATTTATAACTTCACAAGCTAGAAATCGGTATGAAGAAGATACTTGCCCATACGTCTAATAGTTATGTTTGAGGCTCAAACCAGCTTCACTTCCTTCCAAAGGAGCGAAAAGGTAGTTCAAGATTCCTGCGAGTCTAATCCCGCCTTGGGCAAGCAATTTCTCAATGATCCATTGATCATAGATGGCACCAGCGTACTCGGGAGTATCGAGCTCCAAATATGGACCACCAGAGCCCCCTGAAGCTAGCTGGTCGAACATGGCAAGCTCTTCCTCGACAGAAGCACCATGTTTGTGTCCTGTAATGAGCTGGTCAAACTTGGTACGGCTGTAAGGAGGTTTGTCAAGCGCTGGCGGCCATATGATCTCGCAGTTCAGCGCGTGAATGGGAGTAGCCCAATAGTAAGGGCATAATGTGTCATCGTCCGTATCATCTGGGCTCCAGTTGGGACCTCTCATCCAACTCCAGAGAGAAATGGCTTGCTGCCAAGCGGAAGAGACAAGACCTGAGGAGGAGAAAGGGATAGAGGAAGAAGAACCCTTGGATGTGGGGCAGGTCAACCAGTTGGAGACTTCATCTTCCCATTTCCCAAGGATACCTTCCCACATGATACGACGAATGTAAGAATCATAAATGGTTCCTCTAAGGTTGTATTCAATAGTTCGAGAGGGAAGGGGCCGCGTGTAGTTGTGAGGGATCGTACGCAGCGATTTGGAGATGAGGAGAGAGTCCCAAAGCGAGTGAAGGTCTAAACGCCAAAGTCAGCTGCATATATGCGTCGAAATTAAATGCTAGCTCACTAGTTTGACGGCCATCAAATTTAACCTTGACGGAATTACCGCCACGATCCCTGCCAGTCAAATGCAATGGCATGTGCATGTCACCAACAAAATGGACCAAAAACTTGAGGGCCTCGTTAGCAACATCATCGTCCCCACCAAACCCAGCCTTATCGTTCTGAACCCATTCTTCTACCAAATTTGTAGTGTTCCTGACACCCCCAAGCACGTTTATGTCTTTCCTACCGGCCCAACCGCGGTCACCAGGAAAGATACAAGAGTCGGAAGGGTGGTCACCAAGAGCACCAATATAATGTAGAGAGGCGGACCAGCGCTTCTGATAGCGTATTCTGTCAGCCCAACCAGCAATGGGTGCGAGATGGCATTCGGGCTCGTTAGGGTTGGTTGAGGTAAAGTTGAGTATGCGACAGATACTGGGAAGGACAGCGGGATGGAGATGTATTTGGGCGATGGTTGCTACAATTTCGTGACCTACGACCAGTTATAAATGAAACAAAGTCATAAATCACTGCAACTCTTACCCACGACGCCCCATGCTACAACACCGGGAATGCTGGCCGTGCTGGCAGCGAGAAGGGATAACCAGGCTGAGGATTTCATGAGGGAAAGCGACACTCAGAGAAGGATACAAATGGTATCGGTGCTACGTGGAGATGATGGTGGTAAGAGAACAACAGCGTCGTCGTCTGCACCTGGACGACGGCAACCTAAAAAGGGACAAAGACGCGTGACAGTGTGACATTGTAAATGTGCGCGTCGTGGCACGTGATCTGTTATTTCTGCTGAACCTTGTTTGTCAAAAATATCCCACTTCACGCCTTCGCGACATTGATGTTCAAGTTTGATTTCGACATCGACGACCCCGCAGACGACATCAATATATCAGCCTCTGCTCCTGCATCCCAGGTGGCGGTGAATACAGAAATTAATCAAGATCCTTTCGTCGAAATATCACTTCAACATCTCGTCCGTGATAATTTATTGCTTGTCAGATAATAGGCACTGATAATCGGCTCTCTGAAAAGCGTAGGTAGATTGTCTGCCATCGCTTATTTCGTGCTCGCCGCTTTCAATACCGTCTTCTGGCGGTGATGTGACACTTGCTCGACGGGATCTATTCGATGCACGATTCCAGCTTATAAATGACGAAGTGAACGACGAACAGAAGGACAACTCGCCAGCGTTAGGCTTTCTTGATGCACCTTCTGACCTTGTTCAAGGCGTATACGAAGGGGGTTGAAGACGTGGGAATGCAGTCTCGATATCGTTGATTATCTGCATGCAGAGAGTCCAGTTTTTGAAGGGCGGCGGGTATTCGAGGCACGTAGTAACTATACATTATACATTTCTCAAAAATTCTGACTGACTGTTGTCTTACTAGGTCGGTTGTGGGACTGCAGTTCCGTCTGTGTATATCCTGCAGAAACTATTCTCCGGTTTGCCCCACGGAACGGAAACCCAGCTTCATTTGCAAGACTATAATGCCATGGTCTTTGAGCTCCTCACCCTTCCCAATCTTATCCTTGCCTGGTGTATGCTCCATTTTTTCGGGTTAACCATGTTCTATATCTCATTTGTGAACTAGACATGTCGCCAGCCTCAAAAGCCTATCGCGATATGGCGACTACAAACCCCGACGAGACTCCGTTGCCGCCCGCCGATGCTTCCATTCATGCAGAGATTCCGATAACACTAGAACTAAAGACGGCATTCCTATCATCACTGGAAGCATATGCGATACGGTTGCGATTCTTTTCTGGATCGTGGAGTTCTTTCGACTTCCATCAAAGCGGCGGAGCGTACGATATCGTGCTCACATCAGAAACCATATACCGTACGGATAGTGTGGGGTCCTTGATAGATTTGTTGCGATCAGTATCGCCCACGGTGGACAGCTTGACATCCCGACTGTCTATCTCTGATGGAAAGCATGACTCGTCATTCTTGTGTCTGGTTGCAGCCAAAATTTTCTATTTTGGCGTAGGTGGAGGCGTCACAAGTTTTGTCGAAGCCGTAGAAGAGAAGGAAGGAAGAGTGGAGACAGTTTGGGAACAGAAAGTGGGCGTTGGGCGGAAGATAATGAGAATTCAATGGCCATAAGGTGGATGGCAGTGTAAACTCTAAGTATGCTTTATCCGGTGATACTGCGTAGTAAATTTCAATACACAAGATTGAACTTGAAACTGAATGTCCCAAAGCTTGGCAAGGATGCTGAGTCTTACGAGTGGGGCTGGGCGCGAGTATGGTGGGATGTCACGAGTGTCACCACTGACGGCATCCAAAAAGAGAACCTTACTTCCTTCCCCCATCATCCCGCTCGCGCCTTCATTGAGCATCGTCTGACAACATCAAGGACGGTATTGACGCTGTAGAGTGCCTCAAGGTGCGTGCGTGTATGCGTCGTGGTCGCGGTCGCGACACCTAGGAGCTCTCAGCTTACCGACAAGTCAAGGTATTCCGACCGCCCCTTCGACACTCTTGTAAATGTCTTCCGTGAGCAGAGATATCGAGGACCGAGACTTCCCCCACTCAGCTGCGTCGCGAACATGGTCTAGTCCGGCAAGTCTCAACAGGAATCAGCAGCAATTCGTGGGTTCACCGGACCAGATGGGCCAAAGCGATGTGCAACGGTCGTCCAGCACGGCTCCACGTCCAATTCCAACTATGCCCTCGTCGACGGCGCGACCCACTATGAGCCGAAGCATTTCGTCATCGCACACCAACCGCCCACGAGCCAATACCGTGTCCCGCGCAGCGTCGAATTTTCTGTTCCACACTCCACGAGAGCACCAATGGTCTGTCTTCGGACAACTAATGGAGAATGAAGGCCAACTTGGGAGTCCGAGCGGTAGCACTCAGCTCCACCGTCGGACAAGCAGGAAGAGCAATACTCCCCGATCCTACACCAGTCGAGACTCCAGTCTTTCATCACGGCAGAGCTTCATAGATCCCAATAACCAGACCCAAGTCCAGTCTCCTGTTGTGGAAGAGGATGCTCATCACCGCCGTTTCTCTGTTGTTTCCGACCATCAGGACGTCAGTGACTCTGATGAGGACTCGCGTTCGGACGAATACGACTCTGATTCGGAGAGCTCTACGTCCACTATCACCAAGAACCATCTTACCTCATCTGATACACCCGTACCGACTCGAAAGTGGTACACGATACCCACAATACCATTAGTATACCGTAATGTCGTTAAATGCGCATTGGCATATGTCCTTGCCTCCCTTTTCACCTATTCACCCCATCTCTCTGGCCTGATAAGTGACCTCGTTACGTACGGTTCGAATGATCGCATACCTCTTCCCAGTGGACATATGGTTGCAACAGTGTAAGTATATCTCGTTTGGCTTGCATCTTGCTTACTAATTTTCTATGTAGCGCCGTCTATTATAACCCCGCGAAGACAATGGGCGGTATGATTGAAGCGGACACATTCTGTATCTTTGGTTTGTTTTATGCGGCATTTGTGTCCTTGGCTACCATGTCTCTGTTCTGGTGGCTTGAGGTCAAACCTGGCTGGGAATGGCTCGCCGACACATTCGTCATCCTTTGGGTAGGCGTCGGCATGAGTATCTTGGCTTGGTTGAAAGTCTGGATGGTATGTCGTTCAGTCTCAGGGTTAGCAACTTCTAACTAGCTATATGAATAGGCTAATCCTCAATTCAACACGGGTGAGCGTATAGCTTGCAATTTTACGAGCATCAAGTCTCATCTGAAACCTAGCTTGTAGCATGATCGCCATTATCCTTTTCGTGGTGTAAGTGTGGTTCCAAGATTTTATCGCTCGACTGACAAGAAAACTGCAGGCTGGTCAAGGAGGGCGGCTGGCAAACACTCCTTCAAGTCTCCTTCATCGTCTTCTGTGGTACCGCAATCTCCAATCTCGTTTGCTTCTTCATCTGGCCTCAATCTGCTACCACGAATCTCCAGACGAACATGACGAAAACTCTTGACTCTTTCTCCACCCTTCTGGATATGCTAACAAACACGTTCTTACTAGAAGAATCACCCCACCATCCCAGTCAAGAAAAGATTCAGCGCGCCGTCGAAAATCACCAGAATAGTTTCACCAGCCTGAAGAAGAATCTCAAAGAGGCAAAAAGTGAATGGCAGTTTTCGGGCCGAGTCAAGCTTCCCGCTCCTGGATCAGGAAACGGTCATGCCGTTCCGACATCGACAAAGGGTGACCAGAGGAGGAAAGCATACGAGGATGCCGTGGATTGTCTCAATCGCCTCGCTCAGCACCTCAATGGGCTGAGGAGTGGCACACGGCTGCAATACGATCTAATCAAGGCTGGAGTTGTCAAGCGGAGAAGACATCATAGTAGACGGAACGGGAACGGCAAGAGTAAAATGTTGGATAGTGATAATGCTGAAGATGATGAGGAGACTGCGATGTTGAAGGCGGCAGCGGTGATGTTTGGCGATCTCGTGGATGATTTGGGCCCGCCACTAAAAGCACTATCGGTAAGTCAGCTTTGAACAATTTTGGCTCGCCAGCTGAGTTGAAATGTTTAGTCAACGTGCACATCATCGTTGAAGCGTTTGCGGGAGTCAGTCGTCAAGTCCCGTGTACGTGAGAATACGGCAGCAGATGTGATTCAACCCCAGGAATTCTTGGAGTTGATTGACGGGATCGAAAGGGCTTTGATGCGCTTCGAGAGCACGTCGAATCATGCCGTCATGCGGATATATCGGAAGAGTGACTTGTCTCATGCCGATGCAGTCGAAACGGGAGGTTTGAGTGCGAGTCGAGCCAGTATCATTTCCGGGTCTGAGGACAAGGAGAATGCTATGCCCGCCGCATCGGATAACGAGAACATCTTTTTAGTGTACTTGTGAGCATTTACTGTCTCTTGCTTTGTTGCTCACTCTGATTAATACCCGTTACAGTTTTATCTTCACCTTGCAGGAGTTTTCTACAGAGTTGATCTCTCTCGTCGATGCCGTGGAACGTATCTACACCCTGGAGCAGCAGCATGTGAACTGGAAAGGGTACTGGCACTCGGCGTATACCTCAATCAAGACACTGTTGGCAAAATTATTTTCCAAATCGAAGCGCACTCCAGACGGAAGGAAGAGAAGGTCTACGCTGAAACGGAGGCTATGTATGGCACCTTTTCATGTCCGTTTCGATGCATTCTGACGTTTGCTGTAAGCTTCATATATCACTGGGACAGAGGGGCGTAGACGACCCTCTTTCCCGAAAGTACGACCCCATGCGCCCAACACGGTTCTGACGCCCGCCCGGAGCAACTTAAATTTCATCGGCCGGATGAAGCAGGGATTATGGGCTTTCGGTACTCGAATGACAGAAAGAGACGCCAAATTTGCTGTTAAGACGGGTATGGCCACCGCTTTACTCTCTGCACCTGCCTTTTTCGACGCGACCCGGCCTATCTTTTTGGAGTATTATGGTGATTGGGCGCTCATCTCGGTAGGCTATTTTCCTTTGCCGTTGCTTGGGCGGGGACCTAACTTGCACTCAGTTCTTCGTTGTCATATCGCCGACTATTGGTGCGGTGAGTAGCCCGTTTCTCCCACGTTGCTTTACCTCAACTGACATTGGAATGTTGTAGACCAATCTCATCAGTTTCAATCGTGTGCTGTGGACTTTGTAAGCACACATCTTTTTCATACGCTTCGTTGTTTCATATTGTCCGCAGGGTTGGAGCGGCTGTCGCGGCGGCCACATACTCGTTATTCCCAGAAAATGCAATTGCCCTTGTGATATTCGGCGGGCTCTACTCACTCCCATGCTTCTATGTTATCGTTGCGAAACCAGCACATCTCTCTGCCGCTCGTTTTGCGCTCCTCACGTATAACTTGACTTGTTTGTATTGGTGAGCAGCCTGAGATTTGTTCGTCCCATGTTGCTAAACTCTGGTGTAGTTACAATATACGGCAAAAAGATGTATCGGTAGTCTCCGTCGCATGGCATCGTGCTCTAGCTGTCACCGCAGGGGTACTCTATGCAGCACTCGTTGCACGATTCTGGTGGCCGTCTGAGGCTAGGCGGGAGCTTAGCAAGGCATTGGGAGAGTATGTCGCTAGATGGCATATCGGAAAAAGACGCCGCTGACGTTTTCAGCAGATTCTGTTTGAATATCGGATGGCTATATACCAGGCTCGTCGCGGCAAATTCGTTTGCCCCGGAATATCGCGAAGAATCTGATGATGATGACTCACACGCCGCCTCCACTGAGGACGTTGTCCTGCTTGGGTCTGGTCATCCATCCGGTCGTACGACATTGAACAATTCTGTCCAGGAATTTATGGCTATGTGAGTGTGTTATAAATGTCGGTGACCTCTTCTCAATGGTTTTCAGGGAACTTCATTTGCAGATCAAGCTGATAGAACTGCAAGGGTTGTTAGCTCAGACGCAGCATGAACCTCGATTGAAAGGTCCTTTTCCTGTAACGCTGTACCGGGGGGTATTGACCAGCCTGCAAACGATTTTGGACCGATTGCATAGTATGCGATGTGTTACGACACGCGAGGAATGGTATACGGCAAGTAGAAAAATGCGTAATATACTAAGCAGCGAGTATTGACGGATCCGTTTTCACAGAGTGTTCGTCAAGATTTTATCCTCCCAGTCAACAAGGAAAGACACGAAATGGTCGGAAACATCATTCTGTACCTTTCAACGTTAGCTTCAGCGTTTCGACTAAAAGCTCCGTTACCTCCATATCTTCCACCTGCAGAGAAGTCTCGAGAACGACTGGTGCGTTATCTTCGTATTGTATATAGCAAAATCTGATCTTCCTCGAACAGGTGGATGCTATCAGGAGACTTGACGTTGTCCGAAATCGCGATATCAAAGGATCAAGGCAGCTGCTTTTCTTTGCGTATGCTTTGACAATGAAAGGCGTCACCCAAGAACTCGAGTCATTGGGGCGTACCTTACAGGATGCGTTCGGGGTCATAGGACAGACAGCAGATGAGTTTACGGCTCTGTTTATGGATGAGGAGGAGAGTCGCAGAATTAGCTATGCCTAGGATACCCGTTAATAATTAATGACCACTGACTTGAACTGAGGTACTTGACCAGTTCTTTTTTTCTGACAATTTCCATTTACATTTATCCTTTTGTGCCCCTTCGTGTGAGTGAGTATCGATTCAAGATCTGCATAAATAAAATAGTATTTTCCGTTGACAAGATCACGTGATCAAACTTTCTGGAAGCTGTCGTCGTCGACCGTTGGACTGCAATCTGCGGACAACGTTTTCCTGTCTTCTCATCGTTTCGTGGACATTTCCTCTCGCAAGGCTTTTACCAGCGCCCGACAAGCTGGAGGCTATCCGAAATCCAAAAATTAAGGGTAAACTTACTGGACGTCGCTGCGACTTGTCTTGGATTCCGAGTGCGCCATGGCCACGGAGAGAAACCAGAAAGACCAGGAACGGGAAATCAATTGTCCGTCAAAGCAGCAGGGTTACAAAAATTGTCGCTAACTCTCTCGTAGTGTTACTCCGACGGGCAAAGGAGAGTACTGAAAAGGGTTCTCCGGTGAGTTGTTTCTTAGTTTTATCAGACTTGAGCTGATGGTACGATAGCCCAGGAAGGCAGCTCTGCAGAAACTTATCGACCTCGCACATTCCTCTAGTGCTCATTTCAAGATTCTTGCCGCCCAAAACATCAAATTTTTCTTCGCCGACTTCCCTGAGCTCGAGGAGGACGCTATCAATGCGGTGTATGATATCTGTGAAGATCAGTCTAGCAAAGTACGTTCCAGTGCTTTCTAAAACATTGACGGGTTTATATGAGAGGATTAGGTTAGAACAGAAGGATATAACGCAATTACGGGACTTTCAGCGGCCGATAACGACTGGGTGAAACGAAATACGGACGTGTTGTTGCAGTTGCTTCAGAGTGGTAGCTATCAATTCTTCACAAAATCTTCCACTCCTTCATCCCACAATTTTTAGAGGAGCCTGAAGAAGTTACTGTAATCAAGACTGCCTTAAGGGAACACTTGGTCATGGCTCCTTCCGTTACCCTTGGCGTACTATTTGACCAAATTGTCCCTGCTGACGACAGTATGGACCAAGAGGAAATAGCCATAAGGGAACGATTACGTGGACTCGTGCTCGCGTTTATGACGAACGAAGCCAAAGAAACTATCAATCAAAACCCCAAGCTCAATAACCAATTCGCCGAGGGGCTTACACTCGTACGTTATTCTTGTCATCTTTCCTCTTCTGTTACCCATTTCATCAGGCTATACCACGATTGGCTGATAACGAAGCTGCATCATTTATTCGAGAACACATACTCCCTTTGTCCATGTTTAGTTCGCGTTCCCTTCAGGGTGATCTCCTCCTTCAAGCGATGATACGGAAACTTGAAGCATCAGACCTCAAGCGTTCCCCGTTGTCACCAACGATAAGATCCTACCTCAGTTTGGCCCATCATCTGACGGTCGACAAGAAAATTTCATCGCCTCTGGACCTCCTCAAATTTTACTATGGCACCCTGACATCCAAAATAACGCTGATGAGATTGTCCCAAGATGATCAGACACTAGTTCTCTGTCAATTAGCTGAAATTTTGGCAGCCTGCGAAGAAGATCTCAAAAATACCCGACCACCGGAGCGAGAGCAACTACAAAAACAAGTTTATGCCGTCGTTGATGTTTCCCCCATTTTCTTCGAGGTTATATCTTTACTCAAACGAGTACTTTTCTGCTGATGTGTCCTCCTTATAGCGTCTAGGCAGTTCCGTCGACACAATCGAGCGATCTAGCAAAGCCTGCGAGCTGCTGTTGAATTCGTGTATACAAGTGAGTACCCTTCCATGACTCTTTTCCTTCTCTGATGAGATGCTTGGCAGCGTAAAGCGCAGCAAGACCCACATTGGACTGTCCCCACATCAATTAATTCGGCTGTGCAAGCCTTGTCTGCCAAGACGTCAAATCAGGCACTTCAGTTACTCATCAGGGTTCGCAGTGGGCCATTTCTCATTTTTGTCGCTTGTGTCCGACGTTGTCTCTTCTGTTTCATCAGTCTCTAGCGCCCACAGAGGTCCTGACCCCCACCGCCACTACCGGTCCATCTAACGTAACAAATATACCGGCATCATTGCCGCCGAGGCCAGCCGCCAGGGCATCAGTAGATGTATCGCGCAAAATGAGGATATCCAGTCGAGATGCCGATCATATAGTCAGGGATGCGTCTCCCCAAGCCAATCCAAGCAAGCGTAATTCCCCTCGTGAAGACCCGCCAAGGTATCAGAAAAGGGCGAAAACAGGGAATGGACCCGGATTATCACTACTGAACCGTTTAGCTGATTCTGCATCGCATTCGCCACGGGACCCAATTGAACAAAGTGCTAGGCGCACTCCGCAGCAGCGACCACCAGATAACAGCATGGATGTCGACGGTCCTCCCCAAGGTGGCTACAGCATTAAAGGTGCTGCCAAGATGGAATCAGCGAGCGTCGTGGGGACGGGTCGACAACAGCAGCGACCCCCGCCCTCACTCATTGATCGTCTAGAGTCAGAAAGAAACAACATATCGGGAATGGGAGATACGTTCGGAAGTCGCGGCAAGCAGAAGCGTTGGTAAAGCACGTGTACTTCACTGCCTTTTCGTGGCGCCAAGTAGTATTTAACTAGTATGCTCTTTGTATGCCTGCGTGGGAAGGGACAATTGCTGCGGATCGGAATTTCGTTCGTAAACGAAACGGTGGGCTGTGGCATTCGGCTCGTTTTCGTCCCTTTTGATGATGATATTGAACAGCGTGACAACGGAAGGAGATAAAATGAAGTAAGGTCCTCGATCATCTACACATACAATGGATATCCGTATTGACCGAGATGTCAAACAGGTTACCGCGCCAACCAATCAGTTCCGCCGTATATATAAAGTGGCACGTAAATTCTGATGGTGCCCATGCATTTCCCTCCCGCTCTTCTCCTGGTCTCACTCATTAGTGCAGTAGCTGCTATATCTAAAAATGTGCTTTCTTCTTCGTATCGATCGCGCTCGTCTCTAAAACACCTTACAGGATCTTGAGGCTAGACAGTCATCGGTAACCGGAGACTCGAAATGTGGTACTGTACGTGTCTTTCTGCCCAACAGCTTTCCCCCTCTCCTAAGTATGACCTTTCAGACCATGTGTGTCGAAGCCACGGTGAACGGAACCTCCGTACAATGTTAGATCATTTCTTTCCATCATCGTTACTTCGTGAGAGTAATGGTTGTTCTATAGACGTCCTATCCAGTACGCAAACCGTTGGATGGATGGGAATGTAGGTCTCCTGTGTTGAGTTTGTACTACCCCCATCTCATCGACATCTCTAGGGGGTTTGGTAACCAAATGTCAAATTCGCCAATGATCATCATGTGGTCCAACAGCGATGGAACCATAACGGTGTCCCAACGGGAGGCCAGCGGTCATTCAACGCCCCAGGTAGTCAGTAACCCCGACCGAGTCGCAACCTTAGCAGAGAGTGCCAGCACCGTAAGCGCCGCCGCACAAATGCCTTTGTGTTTGCCATTAATAACACTATATTCTTCTAGACATCGGGATCAGAAACCAGATTCGCGTTTACCGTTGATGTGCGGCATATTCCTCTTTAATCATTCCCAGATTCGCTTATCTATTTCTTCCTCTTCTAGGCAAACGGCGATACGAGTGAAAGTGTCATTTACGCTTTCGGGCGAAACAATCCGGGATCTTCTAGCGCGAGCGCTAATATTCAGCAACATATTGATGACGGTACCTTGCAATTAAACTTGGCGGGAACTTTGTCTACGACGCCGACTGGTTCTGCGTCATCTCCGGACAGCACTTCTGGGACAACCCGGCCTCCTTCTTCACTTAGTATTCCTTTACAACCGTACCAACGCATGATTATAGCGCATGCCATTCTCTGTGTCGTCGGCTTCTTGTTTTTCCTTCCCTTCGGATCGTTACTTGCGCGGTATGTTAGAACGTTCACGCCAAAATGGTATACAGGACATTGGATATCCCAGTTTGCAATTTGTAAGTTGGATTGTTTATGTCCTCCACCTCGTTTCTAAGAAGATCGTGCAATTTAGCTGGTCCTCTAATCATTGTTGGGTTTGCCCTGGGCGTGCAAAGTGTGAGTTCTTCCGAGTCTCTTCATTTAGATGATGACCACAAGGTATGCCTCGCTGCCGACGGCCCGTGTTAATGTTCTGACAGCTGCTTTTCGTAGCAATGGGGCGTCGCCATATTTGTGCTGTACTGGGTGCAGTGTGCTTTAGGTGCCTTCATTCATTGGGTTAAGCCCAAGAGGTCCACTGGTCGGCCCCTGCAAAATTTCTTCCACGCTATCTTCGGGTTGTTCATCATTGCTTTGGCGTTCTATCAAGTCCGGACGGGATATAAAACTGAATGGCCGAATACCACCGGGCGCGGTGATATTGCCAAAGGCGCCGACGTCGTTTGGTATATCTGGGTGGTGGTACGCTCTTGTTCCTCGTATCTATACAGTGCCATTTACGTCTGGTCGCATAATTTAGGTGGTACCTCTGTTGTACTTGGTCGGGTTGGCATTCATCCCAAAGCAATATAGACAAGAAGCAGCTGCAAAAGGTAGGACAAATAATTTACAATATGAATTCGACATGTCCGACGTTCAACATCGATATCACAATTGATGCGGCTCTGATACCTTTTTCTCCTTTGCTACCTACCTATCGATTTTCTTACCTTTCTTGTTTCTCAGGCACGTACAAATCATGATCGCGGACATTCAAGCGCCTGCTTCCATTTATTCAAGCCGCGATGGCGGCTTCCATTTACTTTTCGAGTGTAGCGTTTGTAACTTGTAGATGTCTTGTAGTTATCAGTAGATTCCCCTGCCTGTTCGACGGTCATTGTGTCGTGAATTGCGTTGTAGGTTACAGTTAGTACAGTACAGTAAGCATTTACCTCGGCGGAGCCTCGGAAGGACAGGCCGCGGGGACACTAATCAGAGATTCCGACCTTTACGATGTGCTAGTCATCATGAATATTATTCAAGTTCTTATTGTCTCAGTTGCATTTTCTCTCGAACTTGCGCAGGAGAATATTTTTGGAACGGGCATTGAGGGTAATAAAATTGTTTGCCTGTCTTTGACTCTTCATGCTCTTGGTCCGTTAACGCGAGTTTCTGTGCTTATCCAGTGTATCTTGGTACGTGTTGGCATGGTTTACCTCAGTGGGAAGCTATATTTTTATTGTGTCAAATTCATCTCCTAAGCAGACCGGACAGAAGCCTGCGCCTTCCCATAGAAGTTATACGCCTGTTATGGACCCATGTAATTCTTCATTCAAAAGCATGTACTTTGTACCTCGGGATAACAGATGGGAAACAAAAGGTTACAAAACAAGACGTTCTTCAGAGGTGGTCAAGATGGGTTCCAGAGGATACTTAGTCCGTTGCATTAAAAGACATATATTAACCATGTGTAATCGGAGGGCACCTCAAGGTTTCTGGGAAGAATCGATCAAATTAAAAAGATGAAATCACGTGGCTTTCATCTTCCGGTTAACGGCCCGAAATAACATTTCAACGTGCTGAACGATACAACGACCGCTATCTTCCACTCTTTGCGGCCCTACTTCACGAGTGACGACATGCGATACAGAAAATGCCGCGATGTCTCTCTCGCATTCAGTAATCTTGTGCACAGAAGAATAGCCTCATGAGGGACAATGTGATGAAGTCGTTGCGATTTCGGATTTCGAAAGCGTTCCACAACGTCTGTGCGAAAAAGCTCGGCAAACGGATAAGGAGAGTCGCACGACATTGTAAGATTCGTGACCACCACATGCTATAGTACTTACAAAGAGAAATCGTACGTTTATCATCGTTGATATCAATGACCTGATCAAATTTTTTCTAGTCGTCTGACTGTCAACAATGTTGAACATATGGCAGCGATTGGCCAGATTGCTAAGCAGTTATCGGAGTGTGAGACCCAGACTACTTTCTGGTGATTTTTTTTCGAAACAGAAACTAAAGAAAGGTTACTGGCAAGCCTGCTGGCTTCGTTTCGCTCAGGGCACCCACATCATGCTATATTTTTTACTTTAAACACGTCGACGATGCTGGTATGGACTATACATTATCATGTTTCTGGCCGGAAAAGTTTGTACCTTCTCTAGTGTTCGAATGTCCCGATGACTGACTTGTTCATCAGGTCGCCATTGTCACCGGTTCTTCCAGTGGAACCGGGCTCGCCACTACCCAAGCACTTCTCCGAGACCGGTGCTCAGTTCTCGGCGTTGATCTACGTCCCAATGATGTATTTGCAAATTCGCCAGCGTTTTCCTTCTACGAAAGCAACATCGCTGACCCTCTTGCCCCTGATGCCATCATCGCTGCAAGCAAAGAGGCATTTCCTGAATCTGGCGGCGTGGATATACTGGTAAACAACGCCGGGATCATGGATAACAATGTAGGCGTGGAGACGCTCAAGGACGATGTGTGGGAACGAGTCATTGCAGTGAATTTGACAGGCCCGGTTAAGTTGATGCGAGAAGTAGTGAAAGTGATGAAAGTAAAGGGCGGCGGAGCAATCGTGAATGTCTCGAGCAGAGCAGGCATAAGCGGCGCTGTGGCTGGGGTCGCTTATACAGCGAGTAAACATGGAATCGTACGTGCATCTTGTGTTTTGAGTTCCATGTTGATCGACCTTATCTTCTAGGTCGGCGCGACGAAGAACACCGCCTGGCTCTATAAAGACGATGGAATAAGGTGCAACGCCGTAGCTCCTGGAGGTCTGTCTTCACGCCTCTTGATATTCATTGGTACTGATATGGTTCTCTTTCACTTCAGGCGTGGCCACGAATATTGGCAACACATTACGTGATATGGATGTCGCGTCCAGCATGAAAATCAAGTCAGTACAGATCTTTCCAGTCTCTGTATCATCCTCACTGCGGTATGTTCCAGACCAGTAATTGACCTTCATATGAACACCATGACGGACGAAGGAATTGCAGCGCCGGAAACAATTGCTCAAGTCATAGTCTTCCTTGTTTCTGACGCGAGCAAAGGCATCAGCGGTGCTATATTGCCTGTGGATAAGGCTTGGAGTACAATCTAATAACGCCTGTGTCTTATGAATTTGACCAAACAAACTATCCTTCCAATGGTCTCGATGCGTATTCGTGAAGAAGATTTTGCCTGCCTTTACTTTACCTCCTCCATGGCTGTCCAAGACCTCGAGATTCTAAGCAATCAAAAGGTGGTTGTGTGCAACACAGAAACGTGAATCCGAGGTGTAATTTTTGGTCCATTGATTTATGGGTCGCAGGGGGTGTACTTAGGCTGTAAGTGTACTGTCGGAGATGGAATCGATGATGTTGAAGCACAGATCCATAAGGTCCCAGATCCGCTAGCTATAGATTGGTGCGTAATTTCTGATTGTCCCATTTCATAATAGTACTCATGTCGTCTAGGTGTCAATCGCTTTGGCGAAATCAACAACGATGCCTGCTGCCGCGCCACTATTACCACTGCTGCGTTCTCACCAGAAAGGTCTCTGGATTTTCTAGTGGTTCCTCCTTGCCGACCGGGTATTCTTCACTTCACTAGGTGGACATCTGTGTCTCTCTTTCGCGAAGCTGGGCTCGCTGATATCTAAGCGCTTCTCACAGCTGAAAGATGCGGTATAGGACCGGTTCAGTGGGCTGAAAGGCTTGACAGCGTCAGTGAAGTTGATGCGAGAAGCGATGGAAGTGGAAGGAAACGTGGTGAGGCTGTTGCGTGTAAACGGGAGATGCAACTGTTCACAGCGCCTGGAGGGAGGTCATTTCCGGTTCATGTATACTGACAACTGTGATCTTCTCAGGCACAGCACCAAAAATGATTGTGAATGTAGTTCCGCGCCCTTCGCCCAATACGGGGCGTGTTGTGGTCACCAGTTTAGACCTCCATTACTGCGATAATATCATGAGCACCTAACACATAGGTCGGATGCACGGCGGTTCACCGAAGTCAGTATATACACTGCTTTCTGATTATAGGTCGTTGACAGCCCATCTAGGTTCGGAGAAAACACAAGCCTTAGTCTTTCTTTCTAGCCTCCAAATCCAGTAGGATAGAAATGCTGCTATTTTGCCAGCGGGACACGATCCGATCATGCCATTTTTCATGCCCATCTCGGAAGTCCTTACCAGGGTTTAGGTTCTACTGTCTGAATGAAGTCTCACGTCCATCTTCCAGAGGCATTTTCGCTTACCTCCAGCAGAAGGCTGTCCGACCGACAACAGCAAGGCTGTGATTCCTGGTCCAACTACTGCGGATTGGTCACTGCAACCCTCTGATTGGATGGAGCGTCAAAGATCAAGACGACTGCTCGATCGACCCTGATCCGCTGCCAACGTGTGCTGTAGCCCGGGCATCCCTATATAAGATGCAAGATATCTTCTTTGACTTTTGTTCAAATGTACCTTCTCGTGTCATACCATTACTGACGCTCTACGGCCTGCTTGCCGCCGCGCAGTCTTCCAACGTACGTCGTTCCTCCCGTTTTATTCAACATGCTCATTGAGATTCAAGACAGTCGTCTGTGACTGGAGATTCACGATGCGGCCAAGTACACACCTTCCTCAAAATTTCCCCCATCCAACTAACAGATATGCATAGTATATGTGTGTCAAGGCGACCGTGAACGAACCTACGGTGCAATGTTCGTCCTCGCTTCTTGCTCCTGTTCTGTAAAAATTGATTGTGGTGCGGTTAGATGCTTTGGCCAGTACAGGTTCCCAAACCGTGGGGTGGATGGGCATGTATGTCGTCGTGTATTTCCTTCGCGGTAGTTCCACTTTGCTTATAAATAGCAAATAGAGGATTCGGGAGCCAGATGGACAACACACAAATGGTTATCATGTGGTCCAACAGCGATGGAACCATAACGTTATCTCAACGGCGGGGAGACGGCCATAATCTTCCCCTGGTCGACAGCAATCCTGATCGAGTCGCTGCCCTCGTCGAAACTGCAAGCTCTGTATGCATCTTCTCGACGACTTGCATCGCTGTTCATTATTATATTTCAGACGTCTACATCAAATACTACATTCACATTCACTATTGACGTATACTACAGTCTCCTCCCTTTCGAACAGTCGAACAAATTTATTGACAGACAGCCTTCTAGAAAACGAATGATACCACTCAAAGAATAATTTTTGGATTCGGATCCACCAATCCTAGATCCTCTAGCGTTGATGCCGATCTTGAAGAACACACTGGTTATGGCAGTTTCGAGTTGAATCTGAACGGAAATATAACCTCTGGTCACTCGTCAGATCCTCTGCAACCTTTCGAACGCATGATTGTCGCGCATGCCATCCTTTGCATCCTGGGCTTCCTATTATTCTTGCCTTTTGGGTCCTTGCTAGCTCGATATGTCAGAACATTTACTCCAATGTGGTACACAGGCCACTGGATATCTCAGTTTGCTCTCGGTGAGTCCTAAAGACACCACTCAATATTCAGCATATAACACATGGTTTTAGCTGGACCCCTTATCGTTGTGGGTTTCGCCTTAGGCGTGCAGAGCGTTAGCTCCCAGGGTGTACCGCATCTAAGCGATGACCATCAAGTACGTCGTGTCTCGTTTCTGTCCCTTCTTCGGTTCTAATGCGTCCTCAGAAATGGGGCGCCAGTATATTTGTCCTTTACTTGACACAATGTGCTTTAGGCGCCATTATCCACTGGGTAAAGCCCAAGAGACGTCCTGGTCGTCCACCCCAAAATTACTTCCATGTTCTCTTTGGACTAATCATCATCGGTTTGGCACTCTACCAAGTCAGGACAGGATATGTGACTGAATGGCCCAATACTACTGGCCGAGGAGATGTTGCAAACGGCACGAACATTGTATGGTATATATGGGTTGTGGTGCGTCTTCCAATTCTAATCATCCTGATCGTTTGGTGAACCTTTTGAAATTAGTTGTTGCCGCTTCTATACTTGGCTGGATTGGCGTTTCTACCTAAGCAATATAGACAAGAAGCAGATGCTAGAAAAGGGCGGATTAACTCGGACGAGCACCTAATGACCGATGTTCCACAGCAGTATCGCGATTGATTTAGAGGATTGGACATTGGAGCTATTATGTTCATAGACTATTACTGGCTCTTCATCTACTTATGTCCTCTGCGAACGCTTTTACAGCAAACTGAGACTTTGTTTTTGTTTCGTTTCGTCTGCTTTTGGTTGGAAGACGGCAACACCCGAGTAGCTGTGCTTGCCGATCCCTCGCAAGCTCTGGGCCCGTTGAACCACCTAGACTCGACGCATCGACGGCTCGGAACTTTTTCTGGAAAGATTCGAACATATATAAGGAGAACGAAATAGTTTCAAGGCGTTGAATCCTTAAGATGACGTCGCTATTGTCAAAAATCTTCCCCAAATCACCTGTGATATCTGATGGAGGATTGGTGAGCCGCATGTCAATCCGCGAATACAGTCGGTATATACTCAATGAGGGGACAGGGAACTACACTTGAAACCGACTTCAATGTCAATATATCTAATACACCTCTGTGGTCCTCACGAGCCGTCATCGAACAGCCCGATGTCATGATTCAAGCACACCTCGCATTTTTCCGCGCAGGTGCGCAGGTTATCCTCACCTCCACGTAAGTTCCTAGCATATTAGCATTCCTATGGTATATGTCATGACTGTCAATCGTCAGGTATCAATCTTCGTTCAGCACCTTCTACCGGGCTGGATACCAGAAAGAAGAGGCAATCGAGATCATGCGTAAATCTGTGCAGCTAGCCAACGATGCTCGCAAGATCTTTAATAGTGAGCGTCCTACGAGCTCATATGACGTGCGGATTGGTCTTTCTTTGGGTGCATTCGGTGCGAGCCTGAATATCGCACACGAATTCGATGGGTACTATCCTCCTCCATATGGACCTCGTGCGTACGACACAGAGGGTGAAAACCTCAACTCGTACAGTTCGGATGAGATTGAGCAGGAGCAAGTATCCATCGATGCGCTCGCTCTCTTCCATTTCGAACGAATCGAGGTCTTCTTGAGCGACCCGGAAACCTGGGGTCAGATCGATTGCCTTGCCTTTGAAACCATTCCTCTGCTTAGAGAGATACGAGCAATCAGGAAAGCTATGGAGCTGGTGGAAGCGCGGATTAAGCAGGACAACCTAGAGTCAAAACCATGGTGGATAGAGGCCGTGTTTCCTGATGGGCTGTTTCCTGAAACTCCGAGAGCGGAAGGAACGCTCAGTGTTGCCGATGTTGCTGCTGCAGCACTGAAAGATGATGGCTTACCCACACCGTCTGGCTTTGGGATCAACTGTACATCCATGGCGCATGTACGGGCTCTAACGCCCCAGGTCGCCAATACGGTGAAGGAGCTTCATCTGCTTCAGAAACCTTGGTTCGTGGTATATCCAAATGGAGGCGACGCATACGATCCAGTAACGCAAACATGGACGATAAGTGACACAAAGACTGCAGCTGAAAAGCGCGAAGAATGGGTACAGAATATGGAGTGTATTGTGAAAGACATTGAAAGTGAACCATCATGGGGAGGCATAATAGTTGGTGGATGCTGCAGGACCAATCATGAAGACGTCCAGAGCTTACGTTCCAAGCTTAGACCAGAGACTTAGCGGCTTTATTAGACCAGTCCTAGACCGAGCCTAAATCTGAACACAGGTGAACTTCCAAAAATATGTCCATTCACCAACGGCATCAGCTGGTTTCCAATACAATTTTTTTTCAACGTTCCGCTGTGTACCAAGTAAGGTATAGAGATGAGGTTAGTGAGTGGCTGCGCCATCCTTGGATTCATGGCATAGGCCTATAGGCAGTGCGCCTGCCAATGCCGCAGACTAGAAGACTTCTCGATAGATATTTAAGGCTTTTATACAACCGAAAGGAGGAAAGCGTGGCCGCTCCAACATCCATTCAATGTGCGTGCTTCAAGTTCCAGGAAAAGCAAAGTCCTCGCTACTAGCGTGATAGTCTCATTGAGCGACCACAAAAGGTTGTGAGCTTGTCGGTTGGGGCTGATCAGTATTGGTGCTGCCTTGGTCTACATCGCGCACACCTTCACATGAGATTTTCTTCTGGTTCTTTGTTACTCCGACGGATGCAGCTTTACCCAGGCGGGCGTCGTCGGGAACCAGAATCTAGGTGAATCCCAAATGCTTCTCTGCAGCGAAGCTCGGAGTGTTTTCGCTGAGAATAAAAATGAAAACCACCAAAACGGAGGATGCATGAGAAACGCCGATCGTTAACCTTTACCCGAGATAGATCGATAGCTCTTTCGCACGAACGAAAACACCACACATTCAACTGCATAACTTACAAGATAAAGCATACACATCGATAGCTTTGCGTATATCAAAACAGAAATAGATACTTGTCCGTGTAAATCCTGACCCAAGATAGAATATAGAAAGAAAGAAATTCGGCGGGGGCGCTTTCATCACCTGTGCAAGTCTGGCGACGCCCGACCCAAAGAGTCTGTCGAGGCCATATATCCCGTTGCTCGTACTGCACCGGAGAACAGCATCACAGGATCCGTTCGAGCGGGTATGACGCTCTCGCTTGATAGGTTCCTCTGATGCGTCCGGGCCAATGGGGCCAGGGAAGAATCTGGCAGCGGGAGTGGGCGGATCGACATGGGTGTCGACATGCCAAGATGAGGAGGGGTCAGTGGGGGCGGAGGGGTATTGGGAGGGGGCGGTGTCAGTATCCTCTCGTCTCGCAGAGGAGATGCGTGGTATGGTGGTGAGGAGATGAGTGGGAGGTTATCGTCGCTGTAGTTGTTTAAGTGGAGGTTCTCAGTGGAAGCGAGAGCAGGGTGTGTTGTAGGGTCAGACGGAAGTCGGAAATGGGACGTAGAAGCGTTTTGGAGGGCTTCGATGGAGGAGCGGTGGATGACGAGAGGGGAAGGCGGATGAAGAGGAAGATGGCTGGCGGAAGCCATGGGTGTGGGGTACGCTGCACCGTCCCGCGACGGTGCTGGGCCCGTGTGTAAGCCAAGCATGTTGTCCGATGACAGTTTGCGTAGACGCTGTTGTATGTTTCGCGGAGGGGATAGAGGAGGCAAAGGAGCGGGATATGTCGGTGCCGGTGGAGGTCGCAGTATTGGTTGGTGCTGTTGGACCGAAAATTAAAGCAACAATATTCATGACATGTGCAGCCCGTACCTTTACTCCAGCGGGTGGTTCTGGTTGACGTGAACTAGAGGCAACGAGGACTTCTCCTTCATGGGAAACTGCATGATGTTGCTGCGAGCGGCTTTCGCCCGATTCGAGAGTGAAATCTCTGCCGCCTTGAGATATCAACAGGACACTGGGCGGGGGTTCAGGGAACTCTTCGGAAGGTGTGATAAGCCGCTCTTGTTCGCTATCGGCTTCGAACCCAGGTTGGTCCTCTCCATTATTACTGATGTAGCTTTCATTATCCATCACGGAGTAACGGGAAAACCTGCGAGGACCAGGTTCAGCCTGGGCAGCGTACACCTGCTTGCCCGCTGTGCGATAGTTCTCGAGCGTAGAGTCGGTCTTTGTGCTGAGTGCGGTGCCATCAATGTCAAATAACATGTCGCGAGACAGCGCCTTGACATGCACAGGCTTCGTTCTCCACGGGCGAGGAATATATTCCGAAATGTCAAGAAATTTGTTCCTCGTCTTTCGAAAAAGTCCTGGGATCGTATGTACCATGTCCGCCGGGCCGGGCCATCGTAGGGGTTGGGGTAGACGAGAGCCGGATGTGTCCACTTCGTGACGTTGATGGTGTAGGCACGTACTGATAATCATCCAAGGCTTCTACTTCGTCGATGGCCCAATTATTGTCCCTGCTGTCGCTCCGTACTTTCTTCGGCCCGTGGGGGAAGCGGGGAAATTTGAACGAAAAGCCTTTCAGTGATACACCGTGGTGTCGCGCCCACAAACTCCTCCACCGGTACAAAAAGAGCAAGATCGCGGCGACGCCCAAAGCTGAGCAAGATATAGCCACTATTGTGATGATCTGATACCTTGACCAGCTGCTGCTTTGATCTTCGGAATTCTCGGCTGCTAAGAATAAGAGATACAGGATATGCTCCGAGAATACTTGCTTACAATTGGTGGCTTGACGAATATTGAAGGTCTGATTGACTGGCATTTCAGCGTAGGCCCACATAGGTACGTGATCTTGGTCTCCAACGGAGCGCTTAGACGTGCTAATACGCAGTTTCTGCTGCTCGCACTGGCTCTGCCACTGATCCGAGGTCAGCGAGTAGTTGCCTTGGCTCATCAAACAAGCGCTCCAGATGTTGAAGAAGACGTTCGTGCTGTTTGCGGTTAAGTGTAATATAAATGCAGTGGAAGATGATACTGCACCATGTACACCAGTTTGGGCTCGGTTCTCCATGCTGTAAGTGCTGTGGACGGGAAGCTCCCTGTTCACCAAACACTGTGTCCCACCCAACCGCCCTCGCCTGTGGACACCGCTCCATCTCCTCGACCAGCTCACACGGAGTCTGACCCTGCTTATTGTTCAACTGTATTCAAAATGAATTCTGAATTGATTTCTAGCGCGAAAAAAAGCGACCCACAGTTGCATAATGATCATCCTGGGAATATTCGGGTGAGATGTTTGTTTGTAAGCCGAGACGATGCCGTGGCTCACCTGGGCAGCGACGATGAAGGACGAGAGAACAGCCACGAAGCTCAAAAGGAGGAGACTGCCAGGATTCATCACATACGGGCGTCAGTGTTGTGGATGGGCGTGCTTACTCAAAAGGGACAGCGGAAAGGAAGGGTCTTAACGAACCATGTGGATCAATTCCGACTTCGAAATTTCGATTTCGGGATATACGGTCACAAGCCAAGCTCACGTTATTGCTAGACACGGAATCAAATTTGGAAGTGCCTTCAATACTGATTGTTACAGCCACTACACATAACCTACCAAGGGAGGATGAGACGTTAATGTCCACTGACCATGGCTGTGTACGTGTATAGAGAACCTGAAAATACACAACGGACATCTCCACTAATTGAAGATCGGCAGCAATGGCATCCTCACGGCGGTTGCATCGATATAGAATATTCTCCGAGCGTCATCATTACCACTGACTGTTGGTAAAACGCCCGAACTTCCAAAGATGGCTGGGATTACAAGCTCGTGCCATGGTTGGGTAAGTTGGGGTACGGATGGCCCGTCACGGCAATTTCTCTGAATCCCGGTATGAGGAACGACAACTCCATGGTGTTGTCCATACGCCGCTGTTATAGTGATAAACATCGTCATGTTCCAAGCGTCGTCATCAGAACCTCCGAGTCGTTGTTGAGGAGAGCTGACAGTCCAAATGAGAAATCACGTCCGACAAAGCGTTCCTCGAAGTTTTCACAGGAAAACTGCGACTAGCTGTGATACTCAGGTCTATGCCACGGCTCACGATCAAAACCGGGGACCCTGGAGATGCTCTACGCAGGCGCGCGCCGAGTTCAAAATAATGGTTCCGTCATCCATACCCTAGACCTCGTCAAGCACACGGCGAGCCCCTTGCTATACATAGCTCATGCAGGAGCATTGAGTTAGTCACCTGCCAGAAGTGATAGACTTACGCCGGTCAAAATACAATGGAAACGAGATGGAATTCTGACAGTCTCTTGCCAGAGTCGGCTTTACCATTCAAGGGCATCCCGACTCGTTTACATAAATGAGGCTGTAGTCAAGAGACTTTGTCAAAGTTCCCATGTTATCCCACCCATTGTCCCCGCTTTTTGCCTAGCCCAAAATAGGTGCTTACCGAGAATGCACGGAGGGCTCAAAGGGCCTTTATTTCTCACCGAGACTCGGTCATGAACATGTGAAACGGGAGGGAAGATATGCCTTCATATATCAACAAAGGTCGATCAGAACGCCTGATAGAAGTGAGAACAAACACTCACGGTTAGCCACCCGGATACTACATCTGATCTTTATCAATCGAAGTTGGTGCATTTTGAGAGACGGGGGAGACGTCATTCGGGCCCGATATCTGACCCTGCGGAAGCTCGGGTAGCCGAGAGAAGTTCACTGACAGTTCAGCGTAATTCACCATCAGTGTAATAGTGGTCTAAAGAGGCTTCAGGTTTCTTACTAACAGGCACTCTATAGAGCAGAAACAGCGTGGTGTTGCACCTATACATCACAGCATTGAACAGACGGTCAGCAACGACGGCGTAAAATGGGACCTTACCTGGTAAATTCGAAGTTATCAGACGCGTGAAGGACGGTGGGTCATATGATATTATGTGCCAGAAATACGAAGTCGGCAGGCATCCACCGTTTGGCGCTGATGGTTGGGAATAGTCAACCTTGACGGAAAAAACTTCAGTCTTCAAGTTGCGTGATGGTATCCAGAGAAGATAGGCGAAAATTTTTGAACTTGGAGGTAAACGTGCATACCACGAGGCCTAGTCAATGATCTTGTCCGTTTTGTTCGGAAAGAAAGGTTATCCTTACCTTCAATAATAAAGTGACAGCCGGCTTGAGTGTCAGTCCAGGCACGTCAATAAGACAGCCGTTCGGGAGATAGCTCATCCGGCGTCGCCGAGTTTTTCTGCACGGCAGACGCGAAGCAGCCGCAGATCCGTGTCGACCTTTCAACATGTAGAAATGCGTAGTCGGCTGCGGTGGACATAAACTAGCAGAAGTCAACAAAGATAGCACCTTTCAATACCTCGGTCGTCCACCGTGCCTATGATTGGCTACTAGACGACAGTGCAAGACAAGAACAACGAGGGCACCGTGAGAAAATGGGAGATTGTACCGAAATGGCGCCGGTTTTTTCCGATCATTACACTGGGTGTTTTTCACCCGAATTTGGAAGAAAAAGAAAGAGGAAAAGAAAAATCCAGAAAGCTCTGGTCCATTTATCAATGCGTCAAAGTTAGAGATCTATGTTTTTTTCCACGCTGCGCGCGCCGGAGGTTGTATCATAATCTTAAGGGTTCGAAATGAGCATAGTAAGAAAGCAAGAAACACAAGAGAGAATGGCGAAGGAGAAAAGTAAGTACAGAATATTCAATGTACATGGTAAACAGTTTGAAAATGTGTGAATCCCACTGTATGCATGTATGATATATCAGAGAACAGTTGTAGGAGCAAATGAGCCCTAGACCCGAAGAATAGCGCACAGAAAAGGAAGGGAATAACGAGCAAGTGGCAGGTGAGTCTCGGACCGGTTCGACCGATGGCAGGTAAGTTCGCTGACTCAGCACAGCAACTTACCTGCCATTTGCCCTTATCTCTTCCTACTGGGTGTAAAAAATTCGGGGCAAGCTTGGAAAATATACGACATCTATTCTTGTGATACAACACAGTGCCAACCAAAAAAAACGGACAAGCCTTGAACGAGTACGAAAAGAATAGCCTGTCCTGCCGAACCCAGCATGGCAGCTAAGTGCACAGCATGGCAGCTAAGTTACCGTAGGAACCCAGTGTTTCGGTCGGTAAACCGCGGTTAATGATACCACTGAAATGGTATGGTTCGGGAATTTCTACCATATAATTACACAACATATACCATAGCATGTAAGTTAAAATCCTTGATAGCAAATAGATAGCATGTGCACATATCAGTAAAAGCAAAAGTAAAACATCCGTAAATCACAGTTAGTCTGATTCCATCCTATTGAACTGCGCCATTTTGTTCCAGCTGGTTTGTTTGAAGTCCTTCGCCTTCAACACTGCTTCGACCGCCGCCTTCGGCGTCGTGTCACCATATTCTCGCAGACGTAAAAGTACCGTTACGAAGTGGTAGACATCAATGGGCGAGGAGATATTGAACGTCCGCACGTTGCGCTCAATAATATAGACGGTCTAGAACAAGGTGAACACGAAGGTACAGTAGCAAAAGAAAAGAACTTGCCTACGAGTCGCCCGAACACCAAGCCATGAGTACAGCTCCTTCGACGCCATCTGTGGCTAACACTGCGGCAATGGGAATATAAGGCGAGTGCGGTCTCCTGGAATATACCTTGAGTATATCATGATTAACCAATCAGCTTTGAGCTTCAAGATACGCTCCAGAAGAAGTCAGGGCAGCCCCAGGATGTCTATATAGCTATCGCCGCGGTGTAATGCGAAGACAGCCTGTTTGGTCCCCCCAGACTTGCGAGATACCGAAGCTTCGAGATACATCTTTGCCTGTACAAAAGCCTTCGCAGAAGTCTGGGTCGGTTTCTTGTACTCGGCAAATAGAACTGCTAACAGAAGTTTGGTGAGAAGGTCCTTGACGTTCATTACCACACCATGAGGCAATACCATCTCGGATGCAGATTTGGTCTCTGAACATGTCACGGCAAAAGGGTGGAGGCAATTCCCCGTCAGTGGCCTTCTTTCTTCCCGTCTGTCGCTGAGACGCCTGACCAATACCTCCCTGACCTTCTGCAATCGACCCAAGCTGGCTTCGACTCTTTGTCAACCGTGCATGTTTTGAGCCTGGACGAGAAGATCCAGGTCTTTGGGCGCCCTCTCAGATACCGCAAGCTCTTCCTCTGGTTCAACTATGTTATCAGCGCTGAGCGCTCTGGTACTAGCCTGGAATGTTGCGCGGGATTCCGCCACACGAATTAGTGGCTCCGGAACCAGCTGCATACGCTCCAACGGCACCGTGAGGATTGCACCAACGATTCCCAGCTCCGGCTCATCGCCGGAACGCCTGAGAATGGCTTTCCTGGCCCTTTCAGACGTAGAAAAAGATCGTCAACCTCGTGTAAATGCTGAGCAGCGACGAACCCGAATGCTGATGATTGAAGTCGAAGTCCAGCCACATGGGATGACTTAGATGCGGTATACGCAGCATGTTGTGCGGCAATCGTATACATCTGCATTGCGTAAGTCTTGAATCCGGCACCATCAGAATTCCGGGATGTCTTCATCACATCCGCGGCAATATTGCGAGGGAGTAACACTGCTCTTTCGAGCCTGGGGAAACGGTCAGCACACAATAAAGTCCGCCGATAGGTAAGACTTACACTACTCTCCCAGACGCGAGCTCATGGGCGGCCATAAAGCCAAAGTTTAGAAGAACATCCCAGTGATGACGAGCTTCAGCTTCATTGGGTGATTTACCAGCGAGTTGCTTTGAGTATCCGCCAACTGATGCCTATAGAAGGGATGAAAGACGACCCAAAACGGCCTCCCAAAGGTGCTGCGGAAGCTCAGGAGTGTTTGCACCGCGAAATACGTCTATTTGCCTGAGAAAGTGATCTCGAACTTCTTCAACCCCGTTGTCAACGACAGGAAATTCGTTCTAGAAACAATGAGCGTGAAGGAACCCATGCTAATAGATGGGGAATGCATGCCTGTTCGATAGGGGGCTTCATATAGCTCGTCTTGTCCTCATAGAATTTCAACATCCTGTTGATCTCTTCGGGAGCATCGACGACTTTTGCACTGGCCCTAATGGTATGTTGCTCAGACTGATGATCTTACGGTCGTGCGCATAACTGGAGAAAGAAAGGGCGGCGGTAGGGGATATACCAGCCAAGGACTTTGCACCCAACTTGACAAAGTATCAGACGGACTGAGATTCCAGTGAATCGACATGGAAGGCCTACGCAGAACAAGACAAGGCATCTGCGCTCTTCGCTCGTTTCTTTCCAGTTTTGGAAGACCCGCCGTCAGACTGTGCCCTGCAAAACGGTAAGGGGACAATTCATAGGACGATGAACAGGCGCCACTCACTCTTGCCGGCCACGTTCCACAGACTGGACAGACGCTCCATCAGACGGGATCTTCGAACGCGCAGCTTCAAGGGAAGGTTTCTGGGGCTGTGCAAGACCGATATCAGTCAGTCCTTGAGGAGTAGGCTCCACTATGGGAGGCGTGTGTTTACTGCCTGCAGACGTCGAAGGCGTTGCAGATTTTGACTTTGAAGACGACCGCGTTGGGCGCTTCTCAGAGTCAGTCATGGGGAATGAGCAGGAATGACTTGATGAGGAATCGGAAGGTTCTCTCTGCTGTTAAATACATGAGGGACAAGGGTAGGGCCAAATAAAGAAACACCGACGACTTTACAACCGCATTGAGCCAATTAATGATCCTTTGTTTCCCATATTCTTCAATACCCGAATTATCATCATCGATATTATCTAATCTCCACGAAAGTTGTTTGAACGTCGGTGTACGGCACTGTGCCACGATTCCCTCAACGTGTGCTCGGAGGAGCAAGGATGAATTGCGAAATTTGACAGCACTGACTGGGTCAGTAAGATCGTACACTCCCAACGACGCGTCTGTACGCGTCTCATCTCCATACGCGAATCGAACTGCCGGCTATTGAAAAAATTCAGTCAATGGCGGAAATGAGTCAGGAGAACCCGACGCACTAGTACCTCAGGGTCGGGACACACTTTGTCAACCCAACCCAGCACCACGCGGCCCACGAACCCTGTTTTTGATAGGATAATTCCAATAGCAGGTTCAGAAATTCCCCAAGTCGATTGCTGATGAAGAACACCACCCATTAGGCTGAAGATGTCTTCCTCATCGGTCACACAAAGGAATGGAAGAACAACAGAATTCGGGTGGCGCCAAGAAGCGAGGATCTGAGCATCAAGGGGAACGTAGGATGACTGAGCAGACGTCAGATCCGTGGAAGCCTCCGTGCATTCATAGCTGGTTTCAGAGGAGGATTCGTCGTCGTATGAAGTTTCCGAGTCAGATTCTTCCTGCCATTCTTCGTTCGAGCGTTCCGCCGTCATCGTAGACTGCCCCGAAGCGTCATCGTTTACGACTGACCTCGGCCGCTGAATATCTTCAACGATGTGAGATATCAGCAATGAAGCGTGCCCATCCTCTATGAAACTCCGCACGTAGGATAACCGTGGTCGAACGAAAGCCGCCTCTTGCCTGCCCACAATTTTGTCAGCTAGTAAGTTTGGGTTCACCACACCCACATTGCATATGACTTATCATAGCAGACAAAGGCCAACGAGCGTATCAATAGGAACCAAAAAGGTATCGTCGACTGCCTGGCACCACTTCTTGACGCGTCGGAGAGTGCTCTGAGCCTGCCAACTGTCGATAGCACCAAATCCAAAATACCCAGTACTTCGGAATCAGAGTTTGTGAGTTGTTCTGGTGACTCTGTAAGAGAGTTTCTGAGCTCCTCGAGTAAAGGAAAGGCCCGGAAGAGACGGCTGAGCATCCGGGATCATTAACAAGTTGTGAAGGGATTGGGAGTCAAGCAAGCAGGCCAAGTCCTTTATCTCAGCGGGCCATTCTGCGGTGTGCGAGACTACAGAGTCAAACAGAGGCATCAATACGTTGCACTGCACAATCTTTCGCGATGTAGAGCCGTCAAGGAGGAAGGTGGCGGTCGTAGTGGCAATGGAGCAAGGTCTGACCGGTCAACCTGTGGATCGCGTTTCGGGCCGGTAACCGAACATCATTCACGTGATTGCACGAATTTAAAGTTGGAAGTTTTTTTTTGTTCAATTTGGAACTCTGCATTTTATTAACCGCCACAAGTACGCTAGCTATGTACTAAGCAGTAGTGGAGGTACGGACCCTCATGCCTCCTTCCTTCCCTCTTGCTACAGCCCCTCCGCTCATTCATCCTATTTCCACGGTTGATTCGACGTGTGATGTAGTAGTAATTTACTTTATAGGTATTCATCCAACGTGTGATGGGTTAATTGGGTTACTTCCGTCTAAGTTAAGGTACGAGCTCCGCGAATCATCAATAAATCAGCTTGCCAGGCTAGCCTTGGTCACTAGTTGGTGAAGCGTTGGTTAGACTGTTATACGATCGTTCGAGTAAGCCTTACAGCCTTAGTGGTTGCTTGCGTTTACGCATATATGGCCGACGGACCAATAGTATGCTATGGAGTAGACAGTTTATGCCATAAGATCCACCTCAACAGTGACCGACCTAAGGTGTTTTGTGAAGGAGTCCGATCATATATGTTCGGGATCCACACAGGTAGTCCTCTTTTCCCCAACCCCAATTATACGGCATTAGACTAATGTATAAGGTACTTATGAACGGAGCTCAATTCCTTGTACTTCTAGCAGTCTTCCTCAATATCATATGTCGTTTGAGTGTCAGTATCATTATCATTAGATGGACTCGACCCGGGCCACGCTGAATTTTCGAAAGCGACTCTTTGCGCCATCCTACGAGGCGACACCTTGAGAGATGTGAGCGTCTCTTCCATCGGCTTCACCGCTGTGCCTCTCGCGAATCGTATGATAATCAGATTGAAAGTAATTCCCTGTAAATTCACCTGAGTATCGTTATGAATCTGAAAAGGCGGAGCATATCTTACAATGAGCTGAACTATCTGCTGGCGATGTTAGTCGGATCAAGGCATTGAGTGAAAAAGAAAACGCACCAGATCGGAAACGACGTAGTCAGCATTACTCCGTAGTACATAGACTGTAAGCATAACCGCAGCGGAGGCAGTATATACGGATGCTGATTCGATCAAAACAACAAGCATATTTCTTAAAGGATGGTTCTTGATCGAAGGAACGAGCTGCCTGACGGCGTTGTGGATGGTCCAGATACGGTGCACAATCAGAACTATGGGAGGGAAGCAATTCAAGATGAAGTAGAATCCACAAAAACTAGATACTCACATGTTGTGATGACATTGGTAGTTAGTGTTAGAGACTGCAACGTTGCGATGAGAGGGAAAAGTGGCCGGTCTGTGATGGCGGAGTCACCGTCTAGTGTAGTTTCGAGATACACCGCAGCAATACCACAACCTAAAGATACGATTCATCTGGGTGCCCAATCTCTCTCGTCGACAGAGGGCCTACCGGTCTCAGCAATGAACATGATTATCGGGCAGATGACGATCATCCACCGTCTATCATATATAATCCAACATCTGTAGAGCTATTGCGATTGATAGGTAAGGCTAACTAGCCAAAGAAGGAAATGGAGCGTAAACATACAAGAATACAATCCCCCATAAAGGTCTGCGCCACGAAGGTCACCAACAGCATAACATTAACTGGATTCGACATATCCGATAGTGTATCGACAGGTTTGTTGTCGGAGTAAACGAAAGCATCGAGGACGAATCGGAGGTGGCAAGCGACTTGTAAAGTTGAAAAGACTAGCATCCAAAGCGATGCAGCTACCATCTTGTAATTGATGGTGCTCCTAGATTTCAAGCCCCCATCGTTGGTGGTCAGAAGCCCGCGGAAGCACGAGAAAAATGTTATCAGATAGAAGCCTAGAAAAATTAACAAGAAATGCAATCCGAGAATACAAAACAATTACTTGAGTACCATTTAGCGAACTCTGTTACTTGTACACAATTCAGGAGACTCACCCATAGAAGACACTATCCACGAAGAGACTGGTGAGTTGGGCCACATCAACTGGGAACTGGGAGGACATCATCGGATCGAACAAGGCAACCACACTTCGTTCTTATATAAAGTTCCACACTGCTTGTTTTTGACCGTAATCATCGGAAGGAAGACTTAGAAATGGCTGTGTTCTAAGATAAGCACCTGATCTCGGCAGAGCTTATGTATCGGCACCGGAAACGTACCTCATGCTCGGTAGGTCAATCGTTTTACAGGGCAATCTCCATATAGATAGTTCTTCGAGAATAACGCTCAGTATGTATGAGTTGGAGCCCCAAAGGAGAACAAACCACGGTGAAAATAATAAAGAGGCCAACAAGTCTCAATAGCACTCGGTTCATCAGAGACCAAAAAGTCCGCGCCGAAGCGAAACAGCAGGAGAAGCATTCATCAATGTGGCGGGCTGTTGGCAGAGGAAAGCTGTCATATTGGTCCGCGATTAGCCTCTCAATGCTCCGTCTTTTCCTTCGTCTAGCCTTTACATCTAGCCTGATCTGTGAAGCAGGGTTGTAGTCTGAATGGGCATGTAACGATTTGGCGAGTCTGCAAGAAGAGTTTCAGCCTTGAGCAGTGGAGGTACATCGAGACGAACAGCACCGGTGGCAGTGATTCCCCAACTTTTCGACTGCTCAAGATGGTTATCACACCATCAACGGCGAGCATATGACACTGGGAACTCACGGAGAAAGGACGATTCTGGCGCCCTATGCACAAGGCTTTTAATATACATTTGATGTATTTAGTAACTTGATCAGGGGGTGCGGTAAGTCCTGCCTCTTACAGTGCATTTCATCACCTTCCGACACTCGATCATAGTGCAAACAAACAAAAATACAACTTTTCTAACTACAATTTTTTGGGATAAGATTTAGTCTCAAAAACACTATAATATGCGAAGGACAATACTAAAGAATACACCATGTGCTCTACTAAGCTCTATGTCGAGATTAGAAATTTTCGGCCTCAAAAAAGTGAAACACAGTCACGTGATGCCTATATAAGGCAGGTACATTCCCAAAAATGGTGTCAGTTATGTTACATAAGCGCCGCCAACCACCGTGATTTGGGACCACTTCGAAACCTTCAGTCCTTGCCTACTATTATTCAGCTCAGCGTCATAAGACCATTCTTGAGCAGAATAGTTGTCAACCGTACACGCATCTGTGTATTAAAATGCCTCTTTATGTTGGGATGGAGAGATGTCTTCGTCATTGGTCTTTGCGCTGCCGCAGGACATGGGTCTAAAGATCGCAATTACTGACCGAGATTGAGTACAATTTTTTTTCTAGGCCCGAAAAAGTGAAACACCGTGGGAAAAAATGCAAAATTTTGCCAATCGCATTCTTTTCATAGGTTTCCTTCCTAGAAACAAAATTTAGGCCCTATTTTGCAGTAAAATCCCGAGAAATCGGGGTGTCGATAAGGTCATGAGATGCACTGTATCCAAATTTGAATACAAGGACGAATATAAGCGCTGAGATGGTCAGCCCGTCGACCTGTATCCGCGTTGTAAGTACTTGTTCCCGATCGGATGGGAGTCATTGCCTTGCGGGATGCCCTGAGAAAATTCTGTTACTACAACCAGATGATAATAATAAACGAACGTGTAAGGTTCATATGACATACTCGTATGAAATGAGTGTATCAAAGTCATCTTCAGCATCGTATCCCGTCGTCGAACTTGAGAAGACACAATATCATGCTGCTTCCGTAATGTCGACTGCTCAAGTTCTACAGTCTGTATCATTTCGGGTGGTGAGGCCCTGAAGGATAGTAGCGTCTCTTACATTGGCTTCGCCGCAGTGCCGTTTACAACGTGTATGATAATTATGTCGAAATAAATTCCCTGTCAGTTACAGATCGATATCACACGGGCTTGAGAAGACTGAGGTGAGACTTACGATACTTTTTTCCACGTCCGCTCGACTGGAAGGGCTTGAGGAAATGAAAGAGACAGACTCACAGAACGGGCGACAATATAGGCAGAGTTACTTCAGAGCACATATATTATAAGCATCACGGCGACAGAAGTGGCATACATGAACACGGATTCAATCAACACGCAGATCATCTTTGATTCTTGACTAAAGGAATGATTTATCACTGCTTTATGAATCGCCCAGATATGAAGAAGGATCAGCGTTATAACTCAGTAATACGGCAACGCAGGAGGCAGACGCGCGTGTGACGGTGATGTTGGTACAGAGTAAGAGCTTGGAGTGTTGTAACAAGAGGGAATACCTCTGAGTTCATGACAACAGAGCCGCAACTGAACGTGGTTTCGATATACACGGCAGTAATACCATATCCTGGAGATGGGGTGCACGGTTATGATAAAAATGATCAATTCTGATTGAAAGACGTACTAGTCCCGGCGAGGTACATGACGATAAGGCAAATGACAAATATCCACCGCCTATCGTATATGATCCAACATCGATAGGGCCGCAAGGAATAAGTACGGCTGGCCGTGCAAGGAAAGAGATGAAGCGATGCATGCAAGGAAGAAATCTCCCATAAATGGCCGTGCCACAAACGTAACCGGGAGTAAAAGATTCACTGGATTTCCAGAAAAAAAGCAACGACAGGATCGGTCACGGAGTACATGAAGGTGGATTGGAGGTTGCAAACACTAGCATCCAAAGCGACGAGACACATCTTATAATTGATGTTGGTCTTGTGGTCTTCATGACCCCAGCGTACGAACTATGTTGGCAATAGCAATGCATTTTGAGCAAGGGAAGCCGGCCATTACTAATACTATCAGACCTTTTAGCGAATGCTCCCATAAAGATAGGAAAACTGACCCATACAAAACGCTATCCACAGAGAGACTAATAAGCTGGGATACTAACACCAACACATTGCTGCCATTACGTTCGTACCCATTGGTTTAGCTTGATGCACAGGGAACAGCCTCGCGGGATTCGAATATCACATTTGGCAAGAGTTCCATGTAAAGGCTTGTCTGAAGATAGAGGTCGGAATACAAATCGAAGAGGTGCGGCGTGGCACTTGTATGCGACTGGAAAGAAATATAATAATCCGACGAGTCGATACCGCTGTCGACCAATATTCGGACTGTGTGGGTACATTTCGATCAGCTGCGATTCGGTATTACTATTTCTATGTCTTTCGATATCGAGGAGGCCCTCTGCTACCAAGATCCGAGTTCGCATATGAATCGAAGCGACAGTGGTGAGCCGAGTAACGGTAGACTTTTCGCAAGAGCTTTCACTGGAAAGCCAAGCGAAGAATCCTGTCATTCCTAGAGTCACAAAGTAAGTATGAGGTCCGCATACAGGTATAAGATCAATTCCAAGTAATCCGCATTCGTGTTTGCCTTTTCTAAGGAGTAGCAGGAGGTTGGAGATAAGATCCAGCCCGACACGTGGAAATGCATCGTGGGAAATCTATCAAAAATTCTTTCCAGTCTCATGTAAACCCTGTTCTCCACCTTCAGACGTCTCCCACTTCTCTCATCTTGCCATCATGTCGACCAGCGGTCTCAAGGCCATTGCGCCAGTGCCTACGGCGGCTGATTTCTTGGACATTGTGCTGTCCAAGACACAGCGAAAGACGCCAACGGTCAGCTCAATTCGCTTAAATATCATCTAGGGAAGACTCATTTGCTGCATAGGTCATTCACAAAAACTTCAAAATCAGCCGTATACGGAATTTCTATATGAGAAAGGTCAAATTCACGCAAGATACATTCGACGAAAAGCTGGGTGCAATACTGAACGACTTTCCCATGTTGGACGTGCGTTTACTTTTTTTTTCGATGTCGGAATAATGTTCACTTTCAAGACAGGACCTACACCCTTTCCTTTCGTCCCTCATGAACGTTCTTTACGACAAAAATCATTACAAACTCGCCCTTGGTCAACTCCGCACTGCTCAAAATCTTATTGACAATGTAGCCAAGGACTTCGTCAGACTGATCAAGTACGGCGACAGTCTGTATCGCTGCAAGCAGCTGAAAAGGGCTGCTCTTGGTCGGTGAGCAATTCAGTTCTTTTTCTACTTTGCAGAATACCGAAGCTTGTTTAGGATGGCTACAATCATGCGGCGTCAAAAGGACCCCCTCGCATACCTAGAACAAGTGCGCCAACATATATCCCGTCTCCCTGCCATCGATCCCAATACCCGAACCCTTCTTATTTGCGGCTACCCCAACGTCGGAAAATCTTCATTCATCAACAAAGTTACTCGGGCCGACGTTGACGTCCAACCCTACGCTTTTACCACAAAATCCCTCTTTGTGGGACATCTGGATTATAAATACCTTCGATGGCAGGTCATCGATACGCCCGGTATCTTGGACCACCCTCTGGAGGATATGAACACGATTGAGATGCAGAGTATTACGGCGTTGGCCCATCTGAAGAGTGCCGTCCTCTATTTCATGGATCTGAGTGAGCAGTGTGGTTATACCATCGAAGCTCAGGTGAGTTCCAGCCAATTGGATCGCAATCGCAAATTATCTGACATTGTTATAGTGCAAACTCTTCCATTCCATTAAACCCCTTTTCAACGGCAAACCGACTCTCCTTATCATCAACAAAATCGATGTCATGCGTCTTGAAGACGTCCACCCCGACTCTCGTGCCCTTGTTCAGGAGATCATTGACTCCGAAGGCGTGCAATGCGTTCAGGTCTCATGCTATTCCGAGGAGGGTGTGATGGAGCTTAAAAACAAGGCCTGCGAGGCTCTCCTCGCTCACCGCGTTGAGTCCAAAATCCAGGGCAGCAAAATTAATTCCATCATTAACCGGATACACGTCGCGCAGCCTAAAGCACGCGATGATGTGGTTCGTGCACCTTGTATACCTGAGGCAGTGAAGAGCAAGAAGAAGTTCGACAAAGATGATCCTAACAGGCGGCGATTGCAGAAGGATATTGAGTTAGAAGAAGGTGGACCTGGTGTTTACAACATCAACCTCAAACGTACGTGCCTCCCCGTCCTTCTTCAGTGTTGACTGACTGTATCAACAGAGGATTACCTCCTTGCCAATCCTGAATGGAAGATGGACATCATACCCGAGATCATGGATGGTAAGAACATTGCCGACTTCATTGACCCCGACATTCTGGAGAAGCTCGACGCTCTCGAACGTGAAGAAGAGCGCCTTCAGACAGAAGGGTTCTATGACAGCGAAGAGATGGTGAGCACCTCTTGTTCCTCTTCTTCTCTCACACCTAAGGGGCTTGTAATAGTATGACTCTGATGACGAACGCGAAGCCCAGGAAGCTCAGGTCGCCCTCTCACACAAGATTCACTCGCAGAGTATCAAGAAGAGCAAAAAGAACCAGGCTCGTATGCCTCGGACAGCGACAACGCGGTCACTGTCAGATTTGACAGACGGGATGACCAAGGCAGGCTTGGACCCGAGTCGGATACAAGAGCGTGCAACGGTGCTGGCCAAGGTGGCGGGAGCGAAGCGGAAGAGGACCGAGGAAGCCGAGATGGATGTCGATGATGATGACATGGAGAATGATGGAGAGGACGATGACGGGATGGACGTTGATGGTGAGGAGAAGGCATCGACCAAGCGCGTTAAGGGAAATTCTGGTGCGGTGGTGGCGATAGACAGACGGGCACCGAAGACAAATCGACAATTCGCTGGTTTACGGGACGAAGGGGTAAGTCTATCTGTTAAGCTTTACGATACTGCTTGCTCATGTATATCCAGCAAGCATCCAGGGCGGTCAAGCTACGGAATCTTGGACAGCGGCCGCGAAACCAACTTGCCAAGGCTGGAGAGAGCGATCGTGCAATCAAAGTCAAAATGGTGAGGAATCTGCAGGATGCGATACAATGCAAATGTCTGACCTTTCCTTTCAGCCAAAACATCTGTTTGCTGGTAAACGTAAGGGTGGGAAGACCCAGAGACGTTAGACAGGCTCCATTTCTCTCTTACTCGCCTGCGTCACGATTTTTCACATTTAGATGTGTATTCTGTATATGCAATATTAGGATAATCATTATTGCCGTCAAAGAACTGCGATCGTTACGCTCTCTCGATACACTAAAAATGCAGTTGCAAAGAAGAACAAAAACCGAGAATAGATGGGAAAGTATAGCTACAAGCTGGAACGCAGAACGAAGACTAGAATAATGATAGTGGCGTCAAAAAGTGCAATCAAAAAAGCAGGAACGTTTAGAGGGCGTCTTCAGAGTCCCAACGCGAAATCTTGCCCAGAGGGCGGTAGTAATACTGTTTATACTTCTTCGTTTCAGACCTTTTCGCTGGTCTAGGCATCATTGCCCTCATTAACGACGCGCGTTCCGGGTCTTCATCTCGCTCCGGCACATAGAACCACTGCGCTTCCAGGGGTGGTTCGAGTCATCCTATATCAAAGAAGAGAGATTAGCGCCCGATAACACAACTTCACAGATGCGCTCACCATGCCACTGCTTTCCACCTTGCCAAACATCCCATTCACTCGATGTGCCTCTTCCAGCACCCTCCTGATGGAAGCGATCCACTCCGGATCTTCTCGTTGTGATTTGAGTGCGGGGCGGTTCTGGATGACAGCTTTGTAGATGGAAGAGGCCCGATGTGAGGAAGCCCGGGATGTGGCCATGCTCTCGATGATCATACCGCATAGTTCGGCGTCCTCGACTGAGAAGTTCAAGGGAGGTGGGGGCGGTGGCTGTCGTTTTGCTGGTTCTTCATCCTCTTCGTCTGAAGAAGAGTATGACGGTTGTCGACGTCGACGTTGAGGAGGCTCAGCTTGCTTTCGTGGCTTCCTTGCTTTTGTCTTGGTCTTGGTCTCGGATTTTGAGGCGGTCCTAGAGTTTTCATCGTCTCCAGCAGCGCCAGAAGACGTCGAATGGCTACCCAGCCGAGGCTTTTTCTTCTTCGGACCATCGTCTTGCTCCTTTTTGCGCTTCTCGTGCCCCATCGTTTCTGCCGCGATATAGTCAACTCCATTCTTCTCTTTCAGCGTGACCTCAACCATCTGATCCTGCTCTGGAACCTCCTGCTTCGTCGGAACGTCACTGATTGTGACGTGTCCTGTGATAACATCGTCCGATAAATTTCCCTTGGGCACGACGGAATCTTCAATGTTGGTATTCACATCGGTGTCGATAACAACAGAAAAAACTGATGGTGGAGAGATTGGTCGTTGATCCTTGTCGAAGAAGCCTTCGGGCCTCGGAGATGGGGGTGCTGAATCTGTTGATATGACGGCGGTGATAATATCTAACTCGGCGCCACATGTGATCGACGTTTCTGGTATCATGAAGGGAAGTATTTCATGTTTGGTCTGAACCTGTAAGGGTGAGGCTTGTGAACGATAGCAAAGCTCCATGCGCCAAAACACGTACAAGTGGCGACGAAGAAGGATCCATGGCGGCCGAGAGGTGAATATCCTCAATGTCGGTGTCATCCGAGCGGAGCGGAGGAATGATAACGGGAGACAGTGGAGGTAGAGCTGGAACGCTTGTCGGTGACATAGGGCCGATCATTGGCGATACAGAAAAAGACATGGATGACAGAGGTGGTGACGAGGGGGGCAAAGGTGAGTAGGGTCGATTATCGTCATCTGGCATCTCTGATTCCGATGTTATTAGTTCTGAATCAACATCGGCATCGTATGAAGCCTGTCTGTCATCCGACTCTGGGGAGAATTCAGAGGTGAAATCCAGATCTTCGCAGCCGGAATGGTGGGAGTTCATGGGGAATCCTGCAGGTTCAGAGGCGAGTCGTCTGTCAGGACTTGGTGGGACTGGGCGAGACGAGGCAGGCATTGAGTTGCGCTGATGATACGAAGGCTGAGGCTGAAAAGGTATAGGATCGCTCTTCCATTGGCCCCGCTCTTCAGATACCCGGAAGAACGTAGCCCTGGATGCCGTTTCGACGCCGACTTCGTCTTCCGGATCATGGTCCTCCTCTTCGCTGTCTGTATAGAAAACCGAGGCATGACTTGGGGATACATCACTAGGCGCGTTGCTACGAAAGAGGTGGGCGTCGGCGACGTCAGAGTACTCTTCCACATCGGACATAGGTGGAGGTAAATCCCCAAACATGGAATGAAAACTTGGTAGTTTGCAAGGAACTTTGGGATGGGGAAAATTGAGAGGATGCAGTTCTCTCCGGAACCAATTCGACGCGCCATTGCCCGGATTGTGAATGTCGATACAATACCCAGGATTGGGACTTGACTGTATACGGGCTTGACATTGAGAATAGACGGAATACGGTGATGTTGGCGGAGACGACGAGCACGGTGGTGATAACGAAGGAGAGGAATACTGAGTGCGATGAGCTGTCGACCATTTCCAGGTCGACACAGAAGGGAAGGACATGACGGTTGGTGATAAGATGCAGTAAGATCACGTGAAGCGCGTGTCACAATCAACGCGTTTAGATGGGAATTTAAGCGCCGCTCGGGTTTCTCCGGTGATCGAAATGATGTCATCAAGATCGTAGCTCCTCCATCCCCCCTTCCACGGTTCAGAATGCTCATTTCTGGTCGTACAAAAGCCATTAAATGAGGATAGGAAAAGGAAGTATCCTAGAGGCAAGCAATAAGGAAAAAGAATTGACTCCTGAGCGAGTTGAACGCACGACCTTGTGGACCCACATTGGCTGGAATCACACGCTCTACCACTGAGCTAAGGGGTCCACAATATTTGTGTTTAGGTATGCTATATTAACTGTTAGAGGCTGATCGGTACCTGCCATTCTCATCAATCTAGTCCCGAGCCCCCATATCAGATTCGTCTTTGGACATGAGATAATTTCGAAGCCAATACCTGACTTACATAGGGCGCACCTTCAATTCTCCCGCAATGATAAGCAGAACCTTATCCATCTTGAATCACACTGCTTTGCGCATCATATGTGCACGAAATGTACACAGGGCCACCCGATCTGTCACCACAGCATCACCCCGTACGGCTATCGTCACCGGCGCCGGTCAAGGAATGTGGGTCGCACTATGCTCGATAGCGAATGATATGATCATCGACTGACTCTATATCTTCCGAAGCGGACGAGGAATAGCTCTGCGCCTCGCCCAAGACGGGTTCAATATCTGTGTCAACGATCTTTCATCAAATGCTGACCAGGTCAAATCAGTAGGCCCGTCGCTATCATACATCTCTTATGTAGTAATACTTCTATGCAGGTAGTAGAAGAGATTACTTCCCTTGGCGTGCGCGCCGTTAGCGCCTTTGGAGATGTGTCCAAACGTACCGATGTAGAGGAGATCGTGAAGATCTCTGTTGATACCCTCGGACCCCTCACGGTAATGGTCGCCAACGCAGGTATTGCTCGCTCCAAGCCTATCCTCGATATTACGGAGGATGACCTTCGACGAATATTCGAAGTGAACGTTATGGGGGTTTTCAACAGTGATGCAATAGCTGCGAAGCAGTTCATTAAGCAAGGAACCAGCGGTAAGATTCTCAACGCCGCTAGGTAGGCCCTCGAGCTTCTCAATACAATCACCATCTCACCCGAATCCTGTGTAGCGGGACATCATTCCGAGCAGACCATCTACTCGCACATTACAGTGCCACGAAAGCCGCGGTGCGAAGCTTAACACACTCCTTCGCCATGGAACTTGGCCGACATCGTATCACCGTTAATGCCTATGCCCCCGGCATCGTAGCCTCTCCTATGTGGGAAGAGATCGACAGGGGAATGAGCGCAATAAACGGTCTCCCGATAGGCCAGAATTTTTCCAGGTATACGGATTTGATTTGTTTGGGCCGGACGAGTGTGCCAGACGATCCAGCAAAGCTGGTCTCGTTTTTAGCGGGTCCAGACTCGGACTACATGACTGGACAGACCATTGTGATTGACGGGGGCAATGTGTTTGTGTAGTAAGAATTGGTGGAAAGGATGCTCCCAATATGGGGGTATGTACTATAGTTAGCTCAACGTTATATCGTCCGAGGGTGATTTGGACTGTCCGATCCACGGCCTAAGGGATGGTAAAGAAGGCAGTGCGAGGCGGTGACGCCCCACCAATGGACCTAGGGTGCACAGGATAAAGGAGTGAACTCTGTCCGGATCGACGAAGTTGATCCATCAGGACTAGATGAGTCACCAGAGAGCAGAAGATGATGGGTCGCAAACTGATGATACTATGATGTGAGAGAATTGCAACGGTGCAATGATTTATGCGTAGCGATGGACCTTGAGCAAGGGCTTTCGAAGATACTTATGTCGTAAAAATTCTCCTAGCTTCTCGCTTAGGGACACACCGGACGTCCGTGTAAGCATGAGTCTGATTCATGACCCTGGAAACGCTTTGGGGAACATGCTTTAAACGAAACTCAGTATCAGGGAAGTTGAATGATTCCGATAAGCAGATAGGGATGGAAACCGAAAGATAGACAACACGTTTGATGTCTACGACGGTTTGGACTCTGTACGAGAATTTTAGCAGGGACCTCCGTCTGGATAGAAAACCAGAGCGAAAGCGACGCCGGGGACTGTAATTCACTGATAATAATGAGCCTAGAAAAGCGTACAAAAGACAAGATATACTCAGAGCAAGTAATTCGGGTGACTTACCAGGGCGGTCCCGGACAAAAAGCGGAAGGTGGGTGATCCGCGGCGAGTCGGCAACGCGTCTCCCCCAAATCTCATGGGAACACGGCCGTTGTTGGCCGCTGCTAGTCGAATGAATGGTCAATTCACGCTACATCTCGAGCGCTGTAAAATTACGCGTCTTGTCTTACCCTGGCCATCGTGCGCCGTTCCCGCGAAGAATAGAGCGGCTGGTCCCTAATCGGTAAGCTCCCGACACAACCCGCCGGTGTCTAGATGAAAATTAGGAGATTGCCAAGACGCGATGGAAGGGTGAAGCTGTATCGTAGTAATTAAACAGATGGAGACGCAACTGAAGATAAATTCTCAGTAGGCACTGCTGGAATTGATAAGATGCATATCAAGTAGGGAAGAAAGGATTGATCAGCTCGGCCAAATCGGATACGCAGCAGTCCTCATGTTCAACATGGTGAGAATGTATTGCAGTGTGGGGTTATTAGTCGATGGGTCCTAGTTAGAATGGATGATTAAGCGCTTGGAAGTAACGTGCGTGCTTGGAGTATTGAAAGACTTGGGCGCATCAAAAGAAAGTCCCAGCCACAAGAGTAGACAATAACAAGTAAATAGAGACCAAGTGAGGGATATTTTATTTTCTGGGCGTCCTCCAACGGCTGGTTTATTGAATAGAGACTAAGACATGATGATGAGAGTTTCGGGAGGAAGGCACGTGCACGGGATATAAATCTGTTCCTCACGTCACACGCTGCCGCAGAACAGGTTTCCGGCTTTCATCTGTGCTTGGCCACAGGCTCTTTCATTCCTTTCCTCACGACCGCCATGTTCCTCGTTCCCGTATCCTTACTTTTCATTCTTATTTCCGTCTCTGCAGAGCCCATTCATGTGTCCATAAGGAACAACGGCCCCCGCCAGGTTGATTACGCAGCTGCTGCGGATGCCCTTAGGGCAAAGTACGGCTATTCCCCCGCATCCCAGAGCAGAAAGAGGCAGAGTACAGCTGGTATTGGTATTGTGGATCAAGTGTGTCGCCGCTTCTTTGTCCGATGTCGAGGCCCTGAGCTGATTGTCCCTTTTGAAAGAACACCGATGCGAGTTATTTTGCGACTGTCAGTATTGGAACGCCGTGAGTGTCATTTCCACCTGGTCGACGTCGCGGAGCAAGTGGCGCCCATGATAGACGGCCCCGGCTACGTCGTCGACAAAAATTAAACGAGTTCCCGCTCGTCGGCTGCGCTGACGCCACGATCGTACCGGGGCCTCGTAGTTTGCCTTTTTTTCAATTTCGGATGATTCTGACGTCTCTTCAGGGCCCAACCGTTCGACGTGATTCTCGACACAGGTTCTTCAGATCTGTGGGTCGCCGACGCGAGCTGTTTAAGCTGTTCTTCTTCGACGCCTTTGTTCGACACTCAGTCATCATCAACATTGAAAACGGCGTCCGGCACCAACTCTGAGACGACTATACGTTATGGCTCGGGGGCCGTGGCAGGAACGCTCTCCGCCGATACAGTGTCAATGGGAGGTTTCACCGTGGACCAGCAAACCTTTTGTATGCTAAATGCTCTACTGTGCTTTCAAACATTGACCTTGTTGCAGTGGCTGTTGATCAGACAACAAGCAGCTTGTTAAGCGGTTCCGTGTCTGGTATTATGGGACTCGCGTTCGAACAGATCGCTTCTACACAGGCAACGCCCTTTTGGCAAGCCCTTGTCAGTGGAAACCAGTTGACATCTCCGGAAATGAGCTTTTGGCTTGCCCGGCACCGTGGTGAAACAAACGTACAACCAGAAGAATCGGGGGGCGTATTTACACTCGGAGGGACCAACTCCACCTTATTCACGGGAGATATCGAGTTTTTGAACATGCCCGTATCAACGCCGTCATTTTGGCTTCTAGAGCTCCAAGGCAAGTTCCTATCGTCGTCTACGCGTTCAGGCTTCCCCCTGATTCGCGTTTCAGCTCTTACCGTCCAAGGGAAAAGCGTCGCTTTAACCACGAGCGGAACCACGGCATTGTCTGCGATCGACACTGGAACAACTTTGATTGGTGGCCCGTCCGACGACGTCGCTGCCATATGGGCTCAGGTTGACGGTGCACAACAGGCTCGCGGACAGCAAGGGTTGTACACGTTTCGTGAGTGGCGCGCTTTCTCTTACATACCTCGGGCACTGGAATAATCATTTTTCTCAGCATGCAACACCAACGTCGAGGTGACAATGTCGTTTGGTGGCAAGTCGTGGCCGATCAATGCCCAGGACATGAATCTGGGCCCCGCGACCGCTGGCAGCAGCGATATGTGTCTTGGGGGAATCTTTGACCTTACTGCCGGAAGTAACATCCCGGAAGGAACTGGGAATCCGGGATGGGTTGTCGGCGCGACGTTTTTGGTTAGTGTCCGCGTTTGTCGACGTCGTAGTATAGACTGAAGCTTTCGGTGTAGAAAAACGTGTACTCTGTTTTCAGAGACTCGAATCCCCCAGCGATTGGATTCGCCCAGTTATCGAGTGCAGCAGGGGGATCAGGTGCGGGCCCCTCCTCCAACTCTTCTGAGCCATCACTCACCTCGTCGGTTTCATCCCTCACCTCGTCGGTTCGGACTACCACAGGCACACCAGGAGCAGCTCCAAGTGGAACAACGACAACAAGTAGCAGCAATACGGCAGCAAAGGCCAATATACCCTGGAGAGTAGACCTATCAATTTTAGGACTGGCGGTCCTGTCGTGGTTTTGGTTTTTATAATTAAAGGACTAACTACTCATCTGCAATTGCTATCGGATAATAAACGCGTACCAGCAATATCAATGTTTTACGTACACTGCCTGGTATGTTCTGAACAATGGATGCTAGGTAGCCCTGAATAAGTCAAGAATGCCAAGTAAACTGTATGAGATTCTGGCAGTGTCGTCGAGAATGGTACAAGGCAATGAAAAGATTGGCGCTGGTAAATACATGATTGCCACATAACAAATGCATCTACTTCCGGCGGCCATCTCCTGAACGCATTCACGATACCTATACCACTTTCTTCCCTGGCATCAACGACCGTAGGATTCGCACAATTAGAGGCAAGCACATCGCAGCACCACCGGCGCTCTCTGGCGGCCACCAACAGCTTGCATGAGCCACGATGAGCAGTCAAGGAAACCACTGCTCCTTCGTCCTCCTGGCTGAATTTCACATCCTCGAAGGCGCGCAGCTCAAGTACCAGTTCCCTCAGCCTCTCGGTGTCGATGAATCGTGAGTACATGCCCTGCTCACAGTGGAGGCGACTGGGTATTCATCATCGGTAGTGTCCTCGCCATGTCGATGCTCCCGGACGGGGCTGAAATGCAGGTCGACGACTGGACGGTATTCTTTCTGAACCAGACACCGTTCAATACCATCTCGCCTGTGGTCGGCTTGGACTCGCCGGACGTGAAAACAGTGGGGTTGCCGGGAGAGGAACAGGCGTCGCGAGGGGACCAGCCGGATTTGCTGTGCGTGCTGAACTTGGTGAGGACCAAGCATGATAAATCGCTGAATCGGTACGTTCGTTGTCGCTTTTTCAGAGAAATACACTGACGCCGGACAGAGGAGCAAAGGTGTTGGCATTGGCGATATGCACGCGACACCCATTTATCCAAATATTCAAGGCAAGTGCTTTACTACTGGTATTAAGGATTCATTAACTCTGTTAATTTAGCCCGTTCTACTAATGGCTCTCGACGACTACCTCATCGATCCCTCGCAAGATTGTCTAGCACGTCTATTTGATGCCGTCAACTCGATGGACTTCTCTGGGGCACCAATCCTGAACAGACATGAGAAAATGGTCATGAGATTCTCAGAGCGAAAGGATATCTTTGCGGAAAAGTTCGCTAATATCAAGAACGCTTCGTCCATGTCCCTCAGTGCAGGTGGCAGCAAGAACCACGCGCATCGGACGACGCCTTCTGCTGGGTCATACTCTAGCTTTGAAGAGGGTATCATGATGCGGACGAAGGAGAAGGAACGAGCTCCTGATGAGACCAGGGTGCGAGAATGGGACCATACAGTGAGGCCTAGGGACAGGGCGGATACAGATAGCACGACCGCGTCTTCGTCACAGAAACGCCAATCACGTACACCGCCTTCCGATTCATCGTTCACACTAGGCGGCAGTGCTGTCTGGGTAGGGGAAGAAAGCGGCCTGGAGAATGCTTCTACGGAAGGGGAGGACGGGACCGTCGCGTCGCTGGCTAATAGCAGCACGCTCGTTGGTTCTAGTCGCAAGAGACGCTCAACGGGTGCATCTTCGGCCTCGTCTCTCATTGGATCTACCCTTAGACCACCGACGTTACATCCAGCCCATGGATCAAGTTACGACGCACATCTACGATCCAGTTGGACTAAAGATACCCATTTCTTTCAAACCACTGTGGCGTATCGAGATCATCAGCTGCCTATCAGAATGCCGCTATCGACATTTCCTGAAGAGGTTGGTGATGTAGGCAAAAATCTTACTTCATGTCCAGTGCATCGCGGACTCATGTTTGTTCTTTTCCAGTACTCTTTGATCACGCTTATTAAAGTTTTCGGCGCCACTGTGAACGGTCCGTTGCATCCTCATCTCCATACGAACGGTCCTCAAACGCATCCGATTATCGTCCTCTTCAACGCGTTGATCACTGGTAAGCGGATAATATTTTTGGGTCATAAACGACCCGCTGGCGAAGTGTCAAGTTTCGTACTATCCGCATGTGCATTGGCGTCTGGTTGTGGTGCTATTCTCCGAGGTTTCATAGAAAGGGCTTTTCCATACGCAAATCTAAATAATAGAGAAGAATGGGAGTCCGTGTACGTCTTTCTGTCTGTTGTCTTCACGTTACGGTCCGATTAATCGCTTCAAGTTCAGTCCTGCGTACATCGCCGGCGTAACAAACCCGATCTTCGAAGCCTTGGGTGCCTGGGATCTTCTTCTGGATATTGGCACGGGGACTGTCACTGTGGCAAAGGATATCCATACCAACTACCCAGTATCCAGTGGTCCTGGCTTCGTAGCGCATTTGATAACCCGAAGCGGAACACTGAAGGCCGAATCATCCTTAGGGAGCGAGGAAGACTACAAAGTCCCTAGCAAAGACAAAGCCGACTTTGTACCCAAAGCAGACAACAACACGGATACAGTATTCATCGAAGACGTATGTGATTCTACCCTTCCCATCATTGAATATGCCTGATGCAGATCTTCCTTTGTCTGCAGATCAAATCCGCAATTGAGTATCATTACGGTGAGAGTCTGGTTCGCGCACGTTTCACGGAATATGTCGGCCGCTTTGTGCGCTTGGCGTCACGCTACGAGGAGGAGGCAACTAGTGTTACAAGTATCGGGTACCCTAGTGCACCTTTTATGGACGGGACCTCTTCTCGACCACAGCTAGGCAGTGGCATCATTTTCAACGACGATGCTCTCGGTCTCAAGGAGCTAGCTGCGAACCATCATCGCGTAGAGGCATGGAGAAAGACCAACAGCTATAAATACTATGTCATGGTCTGTCCACTTTGTTTTCCTTGTCCGCCTTCCTGACGACCTTTGTCATATAATTTCAGGATTTCAAAAAGTCACTGACAACAAACCCCATCAAAGGCTTTGACGTTGTACATCAAATCTTCCGACTGAGGCATGCCAAAAGGATCCCAGACGCGGAAGTGTCTCTGGTCATGCGTTGGCTTATTGATAATGTCAAGACCTACGATCAGGTAGTAGAGGTGGGTCGGGTCCTTCATGCCTAATTTTTTGCCTTTTGAGTTCGGCTAATTTATCTATCCGTTACAGTTTCTGTCATATCTAATGCCCCATAGTGGCGGTCTCCTCCCTCTCGCCTTTGGGCTTTTCCACCAAAAGGAGTCGATAAGGGACCAGACGGTGGATCTGTTCAATCAGCTGCGTGCATATCCGGTACGTTATGAGCCGGTCGTTTCATTTTCATATTAAGAATTGCTCATAGGTGGGCGTGCTGTTCCTGCAAACACTCAACCACTTCCAACGCTATTCGTATGTGAGACAAGCACACATGCGAGAAAAGCGGATAGCTGAACAGCAGCACGACGCCAAGACGCCGTCGCTGCTCCCTCCTGCTCTGCCTTCACGTACACACTCCAACGCTAGTGTCTCCTCGACGCATATGAATGGTGCATTCTGATCTATATCATCGTAGTTTATGCGTGAGTGAGATGACGTTGCCTCCGAACTGACTGGCTGATATATAATTCTTCCCGCTGGTTACCAGTTACTCTATAGTCGTTCTGGAATCCACATATACATCTTTGCTATGTACTTTATCCCCCCACTTGTATGTGTTATATCCGCACGTCGATCCTTAGAACGGGTGCTGGAGCAATCGCGTTGGAAATTTTGGACATGAAACACATTAATATTATTATTCGTTGAAATTCGATCTTCCCGAGAGTCGTTGGAAGGAAGTCCGATAAAACCTGGGAATGACAAAGCTGAAGAGCTGGTCTGGAGTGCTTGGTCTACATTTTTCCGTCGACAGTGTGGACATTCCGCGCTTCAGTCTTCAAGCCCTAATAATTCCGCAAGTGCCGCGGTAGCCGACGGTTCAGTCTGGCAGGGTATAGAAATATTCTGTTTTTATAAATGACACTTTGTTCCTAAATCTAAGGACGAGAATTAAGTAGCCTGGGTGAAACAAATAGAGAAGGACCACGAGGATGTGATGGCAACCTACATCATGTGTTCCCGTTAGCCCTATTGGAACCAGAAAGACAATCTTACTGGCTTGCGCGCGCCTCGGCACCCCGCTTCGACTTGAAATAAGCCTCAAGAACGACGTCACGAAGACCGCTGCGCAGAAGCGTACCTAGCTCGTACCTATGATCTTTATAGCAATCCTCGAAACGGAACATGCGCAGTTCCACAGGTTAATTGAGATAATCATAATCGCCGTAACGGAAGCAAACCCTTTCAAGCGCCGCCACAGCCACTTGTGGACGGGCGTGTACATATACTTCTCCCAATCACGGGTACAACGTATTCGGCAGTAGGTATGACCATTTGGAGGAAGTAAATTATCTATCACGGCGGTTGCCTTGAATAATAAGAGCCTAAGGATCCGGGCCTGCCTGAGAAGACTGGGTTTGAAAAGTCAAGGGCTAGACTAGACAGTTGTGGCTTGCCCCAAGAAACATCGGAGGTGTTTTGAGTGCGGGCCACTATTATTGCTTCACGAATAGACGACAAACATCAGGGATTCGATCCATCGCATCTGTTTTCCGACAAGCTCGTACATGATATCAGATTCGAATGCAGAGCCTAGTTAGCGGCGTGTATTTGCGTTGCGAGTGAGTCGGTTAGATACAAGTTCCAGAGCGAGCACAGGGATCGTCTTCCGTGCAATGAGTCACGCCCAGAAGCGGGCCGACTTCGGCGTTGGAAATTCCAAACGTCCGCGAGGTTAAAGCTTGAAAGAGAAGCCCCAGTCAGTATCAATTATTTCCGGTCCATCATATGGGTCATGATTGTCGGTTCCTCGCCGCTCAAACCCGAAGCGCTAGCTTTAGGATCAACGGAAGGTGTCCGGTGATTGAAAGAGCTGCCAGCTGCAGGGGAGAATTGCCAAGCAGTCAGGGTAGGGATGCTCCTGATTGGGCCTGATCCAGGATGCATTGATGTGCAGCCAGAGCCTCTTCTACTCTGAAAGAAAAGGTCAACATGCAGGAGCCAGAACGAGAGGATCCTGATACACCCGGAACGGACGAGCCGAGGTAATGCCCATTCGGAGCCCATCCTCCGAGCCTTGAGCGAGGGACTGGCATGCGGGTTCTACAGGCCGATGTGAGAGAAAACGCGTTTGCCTGGTACAGACAAAGGTACAGAGCTAAATGACAATCCCAAAGGCAGCAGAAAATCTCCCCCTGCCCCAGGAAGTAGTATTGCCACATGTGCAGAGTAGGCGGGGATAAAAGAGGCGCCAGAAAGGTGTGGCGGTATGTCAAGAATTGCGACGCGTTTTCAGAAATTACCGGATTGGAATTTGGAAACGGAAAAAGATATTTGAAAATCAATGAGTAGATCTCAGATCGGATGACCCTGTGTGTTGCCAAATGTGAGTAAACTGTAAACGTACCCCGTGCTTTCCGTTTTGGCTGTGCGGCCCAAAACACTTGATGTTCCTTTATTAACAGACAAGCGTCCATATGAGTTGCCTTCGTTTTCTCTGTTTCGCTTCCGCCAGCCCTTCCGGCCTTCATGCATAACTGGATTGTTGTGCATCTGTCTTTTCACTAGGCTCGACCCCCTTTTCTTTCCTTCTTGTCTCTGTTCTTTGAACGTTGCTCCGACCGCGATATTTCCGGGAGAAACGGTCTTTCTTTGGATTGTAGATCGTCCCCCGCATTGTTTTTATATTCTTCGATGGCCAACAAGACGGCAATGGTGGGTAGTGGTGCGCAGGGAGCCTTGCAAAGGGGCAAGGCGTGTCTACGGTGCAGGTCAGTGCTCGGCTCTTCTTCAATATGACAGGAATTCTTATCGACTCTCCCCCCAGGAAACGAAAGATGGTACGCTTCTGTTTTGCGTCCGGGCGCTCCGGGATCTAATCACTTCGCGTCTAGAGATGTGATGGCACGAAACCAGCGTGTCAGCAGTGTGTGCGCGCTAAGAAGGCAGATTGCTGTGAATATGATGATGGCAAGGGCAAGACGCGGACACAGATTCTCAAGGAGACAATAGCTCGGCTCGAGCTGCGTATACGGGAACTCGAAGATCCGGAATATGTATCGCCTGCCATCACACTGCACGACCCTCATGCCTATCATCATTCTGAGTCCTCATCATCTTCGTTGGGCTCTCCCGGCAGTACTTCGTTCTCTGCCTCACATTCCCCCTTCCCCTCTGGTGAGTACCTTTGTCAATTTGTCTACGGAGTAAGTTTGACACGGAGGGCCTTAGAGACGACTAGCTCACCGCCACGGCCATGGACAAATTTACCAGTAAGTCTAGGTCTGTCATTAATGTCTGTTTCTGATCCTCGTAGGGCGTATCTCCCTCAGCCACTCCCTTTTCCTCTGAGATATTCTTCGACGAGCCCCAGATTTCCGCCCCGTTCGACCTTGCACCCGCCCTGTAAGTCGTTGCGTCATGCATGCCATCATCCAATCTGATCTCTGATGCGTCACATCTAGCTTGGATCTCTTCGCCCCTCATCGTCACCAGTGCGGCTTTGAAGTGCACATGGGAAGCCTCAGGGATAGCCTCAACCTGCCCATGTCGGAACAGCGCCATCCGGCCCTCATGAATGCTATCTATCTGTGGGCCTGTTTTGTCTCGCGGCCTGAGCCCCTCTGCGAACATGAGGAACATTTCCTGACCCAGGCAATCCAGGCGCACCAGCAAGGCCTTAGGCTTGCCGATAAAGTCTTGGACATCATTCAAGCTTCGTGCCTCCTGTCTGTGTATTTCCTCGCAAATGGGCGGCTGTTGGAGGGAAGTTACCACGCCAGCGCCGCGGCTGCCCTGGCGATCCAAGTCGGCTTGCACATGGATGTCTCACCAGAACCTCATCAGTGGATGAACGACTCCACCGAGTCTTTTGATCTCAAGCCGCAGAAGATTGACCTTAGGCGGGGCGAGCGTGTTCTGGCGTTCTGGCAAGTGTACAACCTAGATCGATGCTGGTCGGTTGTGCTTAGGAAGCCTCCCGTTCTACCGGATGCATCAAATCCATGGACCTCGATAACGTGCCCTTGGCCACAAGACATGGCGGAGTATGACTCGGTCCGCACCCTGAAACTTTCCGTTCTTTTCGCGTATGCTGATCTCGAAACTTGCCAGGGTTATATTGAGTCGAACTCTCCATATCACACCATTGCCGGTTTCTTGAATGGGGATGTCGCCTCGGGGAGCTTCTCACTGCAGACCTTGCGTGCAAAGGCCTCCACCCTCTTCGCCCACGCGGACCAGCTGTCTCGGGCGTGGGACTCTCGTATGATGTTTCTATTCCATATGATGATCATTGTCATGCTAAATTTACTCTGCGTAGGAAAACCCTCACCGGTGAATCAAGACCAGATACGAGCGCTAGAGATTACGATCACGCGGTTTTTATCAACACTTCCTCCAGTACATTCGCTGGACGCAACGATGCCTGACGATAGACAAATCTTAATCACAGTACATACCCTTGCGCACGCTTCCATAATAATTCTCCACCAGCCGTTTGCCCGCGACGATGCCCACTCGTATGATAGATCCTCTCGGGCTGCTAGAGCCTGCGCCTCGATTATTAAATCTATGACGGATTCAGATTTTAACTTTCTGGATCCCATAGTTGGCGTAAGTGTTTCCCATACTGGTGGGAAGTTGTTCACTTACATGGTATTTTTTAGACTTGTTGGACATCAGCGGCCGAAATCATCGTTCGAGAACTCGATACTTTGGAGTCAGCATGGCCACCCATGAACAGTTCTGATGTGCGAAGCGAACTTGGTACGATCCTATACGCCATGACCAATTTTCATTCCCGTTTCCCTATCCTGGGTATGTTCACCCCTTTCCTATGCTTCTTGATGCTAACCTTCGATCTCAACTAGGTATTCCGATAGCGAAAATCCAGAAGAGGCTGGAAGTATAGGATTCAATCTCTCGACGTACGAGGATGCTAATCCCTCCCTCTTGGACATTTATGAGGACACTTAAAAGGACATTGCCCATTGCATGGACATTGTAATCAAGGACATGTTTTGTTTTGGACTCGAACATTTGTTGTTACACACTCGGACCCGGACTTTTTTGGACATTTCTTACTCTTCGGATACGCCTGGTCGTACCTTCACGCTCCTTGACGATTTTGACGATACCTTCGCATTAGAACCATGGACTATGGACTACTACGCATTCGGACTTGTACAATTAGACATTGCATCTTTATTACCCCTCCACTTTATCACACACCTTACTTATAATGTAGTTTTATCGTTACTTACCCTGTACCTATTGCTTCGGACTGTTGCTCGCTTTTGTTGTTGCTTTCTAGGTATTAGGACGCTCACATAAAAAGGAAAATGTATATTAGAGCTTGCGGCCGAAATATGGCATTTTACTTGCAAGCTGTTGCAACATTGAATCTAACGGGACATCCATCTAAATGTCCTCGAAGAATTCACGCGCACAGGAGACTACGAATTATTCGAGTGATGCAGAGCAGTTTATTTTTAGACCACACTTACTATTACATTATTGGATCGAACCCGGCATCGGGTACATTGAATAATGGTACATACCAGGCTATTCAGAGAGATCTTAGGACGCCTTGCAATGGACAGCTACACGGCATTTGATCAGATGTATGCGGAGTACTGGCCAACACAATGGCAGATATAGCAGCAAAATCTGAACGGTTCAGAAGCGAGCCCGACGGAATGCTGAGCCGAGCGATTCCGAGACTTTGCCGTTGATAGCCATCAAATTATGTCATCTCCGAAAATGATGACATAGTCGCTATTTTTAATTGTCCCTTCTCTAAAAATGATTGTGTCACTTACAATTGAACTCAGTTCGTACTAATTTGATGGTAACCTGGCTGCACACTGAAGATTTTATAAGATTCTACACCCGAACCGTTTCAAAATTAACAGGGGCTCTATCCAATATAAACCGGTCACAGGCGCAAGTACTGAGGCGCTGAATTCAATTGGGGGCCACATGCCGATCTTGCCACCAGTAAGCTAATTTTGAAATTGGTGCCGGCTCGCGGCCATCAAATTATGTCAGTCTTTGTAATCCGATCCATCGATGAACCGGCTGCACTGTGCCGAAAATGCCGCCATCAAGCCGATATCGTGAGATATATCTGAATTTTTGAACATATATTGCTGGGTATTACGTAACAATTTCTGCCTTAAGCCGGCTTCCTCGCCAACACTGGTCAGCACACAGATCCTTGGCCTACTAAGAGAGACCCGTGGATAGATGTACGTACTGTCAAATATTCATGTTGCTTGTCATTATATCGTCGATTTTAGAGCTATCATGGACTCAGAAAGTGGGCCCAAGCCTTCCGCGTCAACTTCACAGAACAGTACTTCCGACTCTTCGTCTGCCTTTGAACGATGGCGCAATTGGGCAAGTGAAATGACCGGAATCGGTTTGACCACCGGCATTCCTTCCTCATCACGGCAAGCCCGTGATATTGCGCGTTGCGAAAAAAACAAGCAATGGCTGATCGATAATTCACCCGTCGTGACCTTCATGCTCCAGCACCTTGCCCTCAGCGGCTGTCGCGTCCCAGCCCGCAATCTCATCTGTGGTCCCTGCAACCAGACGCGCGCAGGAGGATATGACCCTGAGCGTGGTGCCATTATCCTCTGCGCGTCTAATTTTTACAGTCGGAGACATATGGAGCGCACCATGGCTCATGAGCTCATCCACATGTACGACGACTGTAAATTTAACGTGGACTGGTCGAATCTGCGGCACCAGGCGTGTTCGGAAATACGGGCGAACAGTTTGAGTGGGGATTGCCGGTATGCCAGTGAGTTGGCGAGGGGGGTCTTTGGGGTGGCAGGTCAGCACCAGGAGTGTGTGAGGAGACGAGCAATTGGGTCGTTGGCAGCGAATCCACTATGCCCAAACGAAGAGACTGCGAGGAAGGTCGTTAATGAAGTCTTCGAGAGTTGTTTTAAGGACACCAGGCCATTTGACGAGGTGTATTGATTCAACGTACCCTCAGCCGCAATAGATCAGGGCTGGCCGCACATCTGGGTCCATAGGAACACCAAATCGTGCGTCCGACAGCAATAGGTTTTCTGCCTTTTACTTGCCCGTGAACGTGAACAGTGGGGGCGGAGGATCATTGTATTCTGAGCGACAACACATGTAGACAAATTATTGTACAAGACGATCCTAGAAAAAATAATTCCGAGGCACGGAAGGCTTCTTTTAATTTCCCCTTCAGTGATGCTACGGCCGTGGGTGTCTCTTGGCCGTTGCCGTTACGAGTGTAAACCATGAGCGCTGAGCAGATGTACATGCTCCGATTTGTTTTCCTTATGTATCCTGAACCAGCCTGATCCTTCGGGATCAGACTTACAACGTCATAGCATGCTAAGCAGTCCACATGCTGGCAAGCCATAGCAATGGTTACTACCCCTCCGTCAAATCTACATTGCCGCTCTCGTTTATTTTCATAGTGTCTATGTTATTGAAGGGGTTGTGAGTAGATAAAACATGCTATTAGTTGGACAACTTGGTCTGGTGAGATAAGCGGCGGCAATTATTGGTACTGTACATCTAAATGAGCTCTCTTCCATTACAAGTTTCGGGGAGTGGCCGTGATAGCCAGAGGATAGGCAAAGAGTGTCGTACGCATGTTGAGAACACCATCCATGAACTTCTGCTGATCGAAGGACTTCGGAAGGTCCATATCATAAGCAAGCATCAACTTGGCCACGGTGAGGTGGAGTTCCTGGTTGGCGAAGACCTTGCCGAGGCAACTGAATGCACCTGTCAAATTTCGTAACTTGATCAGCAACCCCGTTATTGAATCAATGAAAACGATACACGAACCGTAAGAGAAACACAGCATCGCGTCCTTCTTGGTGATGGTCTCCGGACCGAGACCCTCCGGCTGCCATCTCTCAGGCAAGAATTCCATCGGCATGGGATAGAAGTGCTCTGGGTCCGTCTGTTGGGTGTATGGGGGAACCGACTACATAGCACCTTGAGATGAACTCTTCTCATCATCATGATAGTCAATGTAACGTACCACTATGATGTCCTCGGGGATGAATTCACCGTCAATCATCGATCCTCCCTCGCCAACAACACGAGGTAGACCACCAAACGGCGTGCCGAGGCGCAGGCCTTCCCAGATGACACCGTAGAGGTAGGGTAGTTCGAGGAGAGCCTTAGGGTCATCAATCTCGTCGACACTGTTAAAGTGAGCATCAAGTTCGTCACGGAGTTTCTTGTAGACAGTGCGGTCACGGAGGAGGTAGAAGAGAAGGATCGTTAGTGTTCCGCCGGTGGTGTCGGATCCTACAGGGACGTTCATTGATCAGACAAATCCCGCAAGATGCTTCATGTACACACCGGCAGCAATAGCAAAGGCAGAGTCAATATTGAGGTCCTCATCACCGAGACGGTCGCCACCCTTCTCACCAAGCTAAAACAACGGGATAAAGAGGCCGTAACAGCGCTCAGAAGAAAATAACTCACCAAGTACGAGGCAATATCGTCACCAGTGATGTGCTTACGGACATCCATGAGCTTCGTGGCAGTCCTTTCCAGAACGTGGAATTCATCAGAAGCGGGCAAGTTCCATGCAATGTCGAAGATGGAAGGAGCTTCACCGAGACTGTAGAGTAATGATTGAAGTCCATTTAAAACGAACGGACGTGTAGAATGGACTTACACTTCGAAGACAACTGTGGCGTTCTGGGCATTCTCAGAAACGTCCTCCGGGTCACCGTTAGCCATAAGTTCCTGCGAAACATCGTTAAAACTATAACAATAAGAAGAACTGAGTAAGTAGTACGCACGACATCGCTGGTTGTACCGAAAGTCATCTCAGCCTGAAAATGCTGTCAGCATTTAGAACTCTCTAATGAGGATCCATTTCCTGACCATCAAGTCATATGCCCAGTGACGGATTATCTCAGACATGTCAATGACACCGTCAGCACTGCGTCGCTTGTCCATGACCTTGATCATCTGCTTCGTCCGCTTATCAACGACAGCGAGAAGCTTGGGAATCCTAAAATAGATTGTGGATTCTCCCATAGCAAGAAGGGGGCAAATGAACATACGACTTGGAACTGAAAGCACCAGCCCACGCCTTCCTACGAATATTGTGCAAATTTCTTTCGGGGGTGAAGAATAATCCTCCGACGGGGGCACGTCCAGGGCGGTACGCCATACTCTTGTCCATACTCTGGGCGGTCGTGTAGATCGGGTGGACAGCTTCGACAGAAGCAATGGAGAGTGTGTTGGGACCTGTCGAATGTTAGCATCCCCTCTACGAAGCGTGAAAGAAGCTAGACATACCTGTCCGCACGAATTTCCCGTACTTCTTATGCAGGTCCTTGATGATCAGGTAACGGTGACCGGTCGACACCATATGCATGGCCTTCAACGACGTAATCTTGTTAAGGAAGGGGCCAGGGAAGCGCCAGAGTGGATGTAGGGGCGAGAGGCGGTAGGCAACGGCAAGCACAATCATCGTTCCCAAGAATGATGCGAGTCCACTAGTCGCTATTCCCAAGGATTGGCTTACGCCTAGTTGCTTGTAAACGCCAGTGCCGAAAAGCGACGCCCAAGTCAAGGCACAAACAGCGACCGCGGTGTCTCCACGATACTCATGACGATTGAGATACAAAGTTGTTACCTGGAAAATTTGTTATACGCGCTGCATCTGATGTGGGAGATCGACGAGGACTTACCGCTCCGGCAGCAGCAGCAGTCACAGAGACATCAGCGAGGTTGAAGGAAGGAGGCAATTCTTGCAAAGCGGACAGAGACATGATGATGATGGTTGGGTGAAGAAAGAGTTGACTGAAATTCTGGCTCATGAAAAGGCAGAATTAAAGCCGAGTCGGGTGCAGCGTACACGATCAAAAACAGCGCAACGTAGGTCAGGGAAAATGATGCGTTCCACATTCGACAGCCTCCGGCAGTCTGGCTAGAGCTGTGGGGCAGCGGTAAGACTCCGATAACTCTTTCGCTTGTCGGGTTCGACAAATTTTGATCTGTTCTATTCGCGTTATGACCTACGGCAAATCTATTAATACCGAGATGAGATACTTGATATAGGATTTGACTAATGAATTGCTTACCATGTACCCTAAATCCCAAGACATTCAGTCACTTGAACAGTGAAATAGGAAGAGTAAATTGCCCCACCGCCGCAAAGAAATGACGGATCGATGATCGACTAGCTTTCACATGCGAAAGTCCGGTGGCTGTGTTCTATCTAGGTGCCTACTTTTCGCTCCGGCTACCGCTATTGTGGCGTTCGATATTTCTGTACTTGACTTGGCGAAATCTCCTCCATGGAGCATGTGAATGGCCGTCCTACAAGGGCTTGCTGTCCGTGATTCATTACTGCGATAAATGAGACTGCTTGACTGCTTAAACAGTATAAGCCTCAAGGTCGTGACAAAATCAGGCGATACCCCAGGTACCCTGCATTTCCAGGTTTTGACAAGTTGTTTCGACGTAGGTAAACGGTGATGGCGGCCCCGCAAGACTTTTGGGGACTAGTATAATTCCTACGCGTGGAATAAGCACACGACCACTAGTACAGTCTAACGGGGGATAAAAAGCCTCACATTGGAAAATCCTCCGGATCTGCATGTCGCGCGGCGATTGGGTTTAGCAGATTCTCCCGCGCTATATGCCCAAGAACGAATGGACCACAGGACTAGAATACCACGAGTGAAAGCGATAGACACCCAAATGTGAAAATTCCCCGTGATTCTGATAAAAAGGTTACGGTTGTTACAAATAAAAGTGATTTGCGGTGGGATGGCGCCGTTCAGTGTTGCGGCCGTTCGCACTGCATGTACTATATTGGAGCTTTGCTCTCAGACTGCCGCCGAGCCACGTCCACCCTCCATGCCTCCATCAAGCCCTTAGTCGCATTTGAATGGGCTTCAGGTACATCAGTCTTCTCTTCGACAGCTTTCGCGATCGCAGCAGCTATAGTCGTGTCCCACTTTTCTAGGGTATGATATTCCATAGCGTCAATCATCACCATAGGGTCATCATCCTCGTCCTCGTACCCTACGGCCCGTTTCGGTGCCTCGCCTGAAAGTTCACACGTTAGTGTGAACGCACGGACGACGAAAAACTTGCCATAGGCTTGCATCTTGACCTTCTTCCGGGTCTTCATGATCTGGGTCCTTGTCCTGGTCTTGGCGCTCATTATCAGGTAGAACAACTGTCCAATAACTTCTGCGGCCCTGTTCTTGAGTATTCCCATATCTCCAGTCCTTTCTGTCCGCGCAGCTAGACAACGTTCGACGAATTCCGTTGTATATAGTGCACCAAGATTCCTAGCAGTGTACCCCTCAGGACATACTTTGTCGATATCCAGCCCCAGATCCAAACGTTCGTTCAGGGAAGCGAGCGCATTCGCAACAAAGTCTGCCTTCTCCTCCTGGACCTTCTCCGCAACGGCGTGTTTTACAAACTCGCTGGTTAGCCATGCGTGCGTCTGCGCCCGGTCCCAAGTACGCGGATCTTCGGAATCATACGCAAGAGGTCCGCGCGGTTTGGCGGGTACTGTGCGGAATGGAGTTGCATATGAGAGCGTGTTGGTGCTATGAATACTATCTTGGATGTGTGGGGAGACATGCGCGATGATGACGGCTGACGGGATTCAACGTCAAAGATAGGTTTAAGCAACATGGTTAGCTTGTTCGAACGCCAGGGGATATGCACAAATCCGTCTTCCGCCGCCATCTTGGCTTTGGCGCGAACAGACTCTTTGAGATTCATTAGGCTTTCATTGTTCTCGCGGGATTCTTTCATGCGCTGCTTGTCGTGGGCTTTGGAGTCCTCGTACCGTTCACTCCCCGCTAAACTTGGGTAAGAATTAGTGATTGCTTTCATGTGATGTCAGCCAATGTAGCTTACTCGACGAGGATAAGTCGTCCATCTTCGGCATACGGTAAAGACTTGTTCTTGACATGAATGGTGAGAACAGCATGACTGCGGCTACTAGCTGCATTTCTGAGGGTAGCACTAGTGCGCCGATGCGACAGAGAAGACGTGATAAGCTCTTCCAGCTCCGTAGACGTGCGGACGATCGTGGAGATAAGCCTCGGCTTAACATTCCCAGCTTTGTCCTCGTGGATGGCGACGTCCTTGCGCACAACATTTCCCGACGCGTCTACCTTGTCGCTCGGCTCAACTAAATCCGTCGCGTGTTTCCCCTGGAGTTCCAAGAACGTCACGCTGAACTCGAAAAAATCTGCTTCGTTTTGGCCGTAAGAAAGGCGGTTGCCGACGACACGAGCGGCGTCAAAAAGATCTCGCGCGATACGAGACTCAATTCCCTCCATGGTGTACGTTTTTCCACTGCTTGTTTGACCGTAAGCGAGAATACATCCGACGCCACCGGATAGTGCCAGATGGAGGAGCTGTACATGTTGTCAGTGAGGATTCTTAGAACGCAAGAACAAATGCATCAAGACAGGGTCGGTGAGTTAATTAGGTCCGGAAACTGACATCTCAAAGCTCCTTATCATGTCCCAGGCCCAAAAAAACTTCCTGACGCGATAAAGAAGTTCTCCACTAAAACAATTAGGTTTTTGTCCCGTTGGGTGATAGTTATAACGGGCCCGTAGTGCAGAAAGCGAGAAGATGCCAGTTTCCCTGACCTAAAAACAGACTTGACCGTGCCATGAGGCTTCGCAAAAGTGGACACACGTCATTAGCAACGACAGTTCGTTGATATACTTCTTCATTTGTCGTATCCGGCCCAAAGGCGAGGTCGGCGATGTACTCCTTGTGCGTGAGCGTAAATCCAGACCACTTCCCAAAGTTGTTAGGCATCAGGACTATTACCAGCAAGAAAACTGAGAACACACCTTCATTCCAGGTACATGAGCAACAAAGACACCCGGTTCAGCGCTCTTGACGGTGATGCCTATGCATACCTCGACTGGGACGTCATCCTCCCCGTCGGCAGGTGTCGATTGGAACTTGCCCACAGCTTCTCCAGGTAGCGGATGACGCGTTCGAAATGCGACGACGACGTCCTTGCTGACTCTCGGTGTTTTGGCGATGTCTTCGAATGGCACACTGAACCCTGTCGCTGGGGGCTGCTTTGCTAGCCACTCTTCGAGGAGGCTACGAAAATGAGGCAGCTGGGTGGTCGTAAGAGTCGCAGACGTCGCCATGGTAGATAGAGGTGAGGAATATTTCCCTCGTTATCCATGTTTTCCCAGGTCAGGGCATCGTGGTTCGAGATCCTTGTCAACTATTATTTAACATGTGCCCAAAAATGTGAATGTATGCGGCAGCAAGGGCGATTGTACATGTGGTGAACGTTGGTGGAAGAGGTACAAAATGATGGCAAACGCGGCTCCGGCTATGACCGTCATCGCTAATCGTCACCATCAGATGTCGACGACATTCCTGCCACCCGTGTTGAGAAGACAAGTAATTGAGGGCAGCGTTGGGCAAGGTCCTTGGCGATGAGAGTCGACGAAGACATTGGCGGGGTACTCCCTGCAGCTGGTGCGTGTCCAAATTCCTTCTCAGTGGTGAAACCAATGATAACGTCCTAGGACGTTCAACGTTCATAAGCTGTCGCAGTTGTCGTTTTCTGACACGGACTCCTTCAATTTCTCTGGATCGCCCCGAAGGTAACACCAGGATATCACTTCTGTGAAAGTGTAATGGTGCTCGGCTCGTCTCTTGTCATGTCCATAGCTCCAACTCATTCACGTCTACTTCAGGTACTCAAGGTCCTGTGATGCAGGACTTGTATTCGGTTTCAAAGACGTGAGAAGGATAGTAGAGGCTGAACGAAATACCCGCATCGACAACAGACTGCGAGAACTGGTCGTCGATAGCGCTTCGATGACATCTACTATCTTTCGCTCGCACGACGCATTATATGCACGCCCACGCTTTCTCGTTCCATTGAACTCGTTTCCCGTAAGCTCAAGCTCTTTGTTTCTACTCACGATTCCAGTTACTACATGTAAAGATAAGCAAACAGCTTTGGGAATACCAAAGGTTCCGCAATTTGACTATCGTGCCGCGCAAACATATACTCCGTTCTTCTCCTTCTCCTTCTGCTGGCATTTAGTGACATTTCCTGCATGTAGATGACCTAAACCCTATCAAGCCAACTGATTCTCAAACTCTGCATGGCCAAACACCAATCTAACTATCGATTCTCAAAATAATTTTGGTTTACAAAAAGCGAGCATGTCGTCATGATCGGCAAACACTCAATTCGCTCCTGGTAAGCATCTATTCCGGGTCAATCAAAAATTTGCGATAATACGAAGATAACGGACAAAGCTTTTCTTGAACCCAACAAATTCTGTCGGCTTTACTAAAGGGTCCCCACGCACCCTGACCGATGTGAACTAGTCAATTGTCAGGAGTGCAAAGTTCTCTTCCAGCGGCAATGGAGAATCTTTCTACCGCTTACTTGTTCTAATTCTACTTGTATCTTCTTTCCGACAGAGACGGCGAGACCCCAAGTAGAGTCATATGCACCTATGCACCTGGAAAAGTACTCATCTACGTTTGCCTCCTTGAACCAGATGATATATTCCGACTTCTCTATTGATGCAACACAGCAGTCCTTTTACGGTTCGTATCCTTTATGGGTGTGTTTCTTCACTCGTCATGGTTAATGTCCCTTAGCACTTGTTGCCAACGTTTCTTGCTATCGCAGTCTGCGATGGACTGGTCTGGAGGTCTAGAATGCATCGAGAAAGTGCCTTGCATTGACGATCTCTGCATAGCTACAACATGATATGGTACTCCCTAGGGAGAAATGTAGCGAATGCAACACGCGTACGAGGTCTCTGAAGGATCACCTGTCAAAGCGGTTCCATCTTGAATGGTATTCAATCGAGAAGCCGCAACTTGACATCCTGCACGATGACCAAAGGCCTAACATAAAGCCGCCACGGGCCCGATCCATATGTATAAACACCGACGCATGAACTTTTCAACAAATGTCGAACCTGGAATTCCATTCCAGGCTCAACATGCTGACACGCGAGCTGACGTCGGGACACAAAGAACTCTCTAACAAATAATGGTGGGATTTGGTAATTTGTGTCTTCGTTCTGAACGCATGCCAATATTGCAGGATGCAGTGGGAAGCGGTGTCCACACAATGCTTAAACCTTTTTGTCGACAACGAAGTTAATTGATGGGAACGTTTTGAGGGTCTTCCAGACGGTGAAGTTGTTTTCTTGAAAAAAACGGACGGAGGCCTCGGCAGAGAGGGGGTGCATGGGTACCGGGGATTATATACTGGCGAAACTCGTATCTGTAGTTCGCTACCTTGGGCGATGGGTAGTCGCAAACTATTTTGCGATATTCCTAAGTAAAGGTACTACGCGCCTTACTTATTGAAATTCGAGTCGAATACTCGACGCGCTACCAACGCCAACACCAGAATCGCTTTCTTGACTATGCAACACAAAGGTGATGGTAAGCTATTCATAATTTTTCATCGTAAGATTTCGTAGGTTGTTTGTCCTGACGCTGTGCCTACTATGACTGCCAAGATTGTCATTATCCTTCTACTAGACCTGTAATATCCTCAACTTTGAAGTTGCTTTGAAGACTGGGTGAATGTCTGATCACGTGAGATGACGTTCGGTTATCGGCCCGGAACGCGATCCACAGGTTGACCTTTCTCCACTGCCACTACGACCGCCGCCTTCCTCCTTGATGGTTCTACATCGCGAAAGAGTGTACAGTGCAACTCATTGACGCCTTTTTTTGATTCCGTAGTCTCGCACGCCGCAGACTGGCCCACTGAGATAAAGGACTTGGCCTGCTTGCTTGACTCTCCAATTCCTTCACAACTTGTCACTTCCCGGGCCTATCCTTTACTCGAGGAGCTCAGAGACACTCTTACAGACTCACCAGAACAATTCACAAATTCTGATTCTGAAGTACTGAGTATTTTGGATTTGGTGCTTTCGACAGTTGGCGCGCTCAGAGCGCTCTCCAACGCGCCTAACAATAGTACCAAGCAGTCAACGATACCTTTCTGGTCCTTGTTGATTAGCTCGCTGGCGTTTGTCTGCTATGATAAGTCATATGCAATGTAAGCGTGAACTAATTGAACCGAAATTTACCTGCTGACAAAATTGTGGGCAGGCAAGAGGCGGCTTTCGTTCGACCGCGGTTATCCTACGTGCGGAGTTTCATGGAGGATGGGCATGCTTCATTGCATCGTTGAAGATATTCAGCGGCCGAGGTCATTCGTAAACGATGAAGCTTCGGGGCACCTGTCTATGATGACGGCGGACCGCTCGAACGAAGAATCGCAGGAGGAATCAGACTCGGAAACGTCATACGATGACGAATCCTCCTCTGAAACTATCCATGAGCACACGGAGGTTTCAACGGATCCGACATCTGCTCAGTCATCCTACGTTCCCCTTGATGCTCACATCCTCGCTTCTTGGCGTCATCCGAATGGTGCTGTTCTTCCATTTCTTTGTGTGACAGATGAGGAAGACATTTCCAGCCTAATGGGCGGTGTTCTTTATCAGCGATCCACTTGGGGAATTTCTGAACCTGTTATTGGAATCATCCTATCAAAAACAGGGTTCGTGGGCCGCATGGTGCTGGGTTGGCTTGACAAAAAGTGTCCCGACCCTGAGGTTCTAGTGTGTCGGGTTCTCCTGACCCATCTCCACCACTGACTGAATTTTTTTAATAGCCAGTAATTCGATTCGCGTATGGAGACGAAACGCGTACAGACGCGTCGTTAGGAGTGTACGATCTTACTGACCCAGTCAGTGCTGTTAAATTTTCGCAATTTATCCTCGGCCTCCGGGCGCACGTTGAGGGAATCGTGGCGCAATGCCATACACCGACGTTCAAACGACTTTCGTGGAGATCCGATAGCATCTATGATGATAATTCAGGTACCGAAGAACAATGGAAACAAAGGATCGTTAATTGGCTTAATACGGTTGCAAAATGGTCGGCTGCGTTCTTTTGTTTGGCCTTACCTTGTCCCTCATGTATTTAATAGCAGAGCACCTTCCAATTCCTCGTCCAGTCATTCCTGCTCATTCCCAGGCTGACTCTGAAAAGCGCCAAACGCGGTCGTCTTCAAAGTCAAGGTCTGCAACGCCCTCGACGTCTGCAGGCAGTAAATACAAACCTCCCCTAGCAGAGTCTGCTCCTCAAACACTCCCTGGTATCTGTCTGGCACCGCCCCAGAAACCTTCCCTTGAAGCTGCGCGTTTAAAGACCCCTTCTGACAGAGCGTCCGTCCAGTCTGTGGAACGTAGCCGGCAAGAGTGAGTGGTGGCTGTTCATACTTCTATGAATTGTCCCCTTACCGTTTTGCAGGGCACAGTCAGACGGCTGGTCTTCAAGAACTGGAAAGAAACGAGCGAAGAGCGCAGATGCCTTGTCTTGTTCTGCGTAGGCCTTCAGTCTTGCCTGCTCAGATAACTGAGTCTAACACCTCGTTCTCAGGTTGGGTGCTAAGTCCTTGGCTGGCATATCCCCCACTGCGAAGCTGTCTTTCTCAAGCTACTCCCACGACCGCCATATCACCGGTTTGACCAACGTACAATTCACAGTCAATACCAAGGAACTCGAGGACTCAAAGACGCCAGCTTCCGAAATCGAAGAATTTGAGACTGTCGCCTCAGAGATCAACGAGATGCTCAGATTTTATATATGAAGAAATGACCCAATATATGAAGCCACCTATTGCCAAGGTATGTGTGTTTAGTGGGCATCAACAGTGGTCAATGTCGCTTAGTTATCTTAGCATAGACTGCCTGTCGTTGACAAACGTGTTGAAGCTGTGCGGGAGTATTTCCGCTCACAAGTCGACGCGTTGCCTGCTGGCCCGAACACTCGGGAGCCTCCTCAAGAGTTCTGGGAGGTAATTTCCGGCAGTCTCTCGTCTCTTTTGTGGGCGTCGGTTGGCGGATACTCAAAGAGAAGGGTGGTAAAGATTACAACAAAGCTGAAGCTCGCCATGAGTGGGACATTCTGCTCAATCTTGGCTTTATGAACACCAAGGAACTAGCCTCCGGAAGAGTCGTGTAAGTCCATTCGAGCAATAATCACGTTCTTTGTTCATCTATAAACCAGGCTAGGAAGAGCGCTATCGCTGTCTCGTAATGTTGCCGCGGATCTGGCGAAATCCTCTAACCCGTTCGACGGCAAAACATTCCGAGCTATTGCGGACCAAGGATACGAGATCAGTCTTCATGTTCAACAAGTGTTAAACCGCCTTCGCCGCACTTCGCATCTCCATCCTGCTCTTCTCCCTCAGGCAGCAGATGTTGTCAATTTTGCCATAAAGTATTAGACCTCTTTAAAGACGCGGGAGAAGCCAAGCATACCGTTTTAAAGCGGAACGACGATGAGCCAGAGCTAGGTATCGTAGATGCGATCCTAACAATACCGCTGGAGCATGGCCCAAAGAGTTCAGAACCCCTCATTCGCATCACAGAAACTCGCGAAACCGTTCAAGCTGCTCGGACACTACATGCAGACAATATCTCTGAGCCGGATGATAAGCCTGTATCTGAAGCCGAACCTCCGAAGCCGAGCGGCCATGCTAAAAAACCCAAATCGCCTCGCGCTGGGTCGAGGCGAACGGTGTCGACATCAGCCCGAATGGTTGCAATCTCGGAAGAGCAACTCGCTGCGCAGGAGCTTCCCCAGGGGACAAAGAAAGCCAACAAGAAGGGTAAGGTGGGTGAGTGGATGCACCCGTTTGCGGCGGTTTGCTCGGAGACCAAACTTGGGCCGGAGATGAAATTCCCATCGGAAGCGGTGATGGATGTCATCGCGCTGGCCGAAAAACTTCTGCTGGTCGTTCTAGTTGTCGAGTACAAGAAACGGACTCAGACCTATGCGAAAGCTGTCGTGCAAGCAAAAATGTATCTGGAGGCTTCGGTTCGATATCTTGCAAGCCTAGGGGTTACCAAGCAAGGCATTTTCGCGTTAGCCACAGATGGTGTCGAAGGGGCTATCCTCATGGCGTGGTGTTCGGGCGACTCGGAGGTGTGTTCTTTTCTTTTGCTGTTGCACTTCATACTCACTCTGTCCTAGCGCGTCTATATTGTTGAGCGCAATGTGCGGACATTCAATATCTCCCAGCCCATTGAGGTCTACCATTTCATCACGGTGCTTTTACGTCTGCGAGAATATGGTGATACGGCGCTGAAGGCGGCGGTCGAAGCAGCGTTGAAGGCGAAGGACTTCAAACAAAGCACCTGGAGCAAGACAGCGCAGTTCGATAGGACGGAATGAGACCAAGTGGAAGTCACGGATAATTTGCTTTTGCTTTTCTGATGTGTATCTGCTTTCTATTTGCTATCGAGGATTTACATGCTATGGTATATATCGTATACTTATATGGTAGAGATTTGCGAACTACTAATGACACATCCTAGTGACTGGTCTTCCAAATGTTAGGCCTTAGCGTTCAACCTTCTGCATATTCAGGTCTGCAAACCACGGTGCTCGGATCGGGCATCCTTGCATGTCTTCAGCCATGCGCATCGTTTCCTCTCGACCGGCTGTTCGACTTGAATCAGAACGCTAGACAGAGTCAAGCATTGGGTTCAACGCACCTTTTCCCAGAGATAACGGGCCCTACAAGATATCAGTACAAGAACAGACAGAAACGCCAATATCGGACGCACTATTTCTTCTAGTGTATAACCATCAGTTTTATATTTCTTCCCCGGCATCTCGTCGTAGAAGCCGATTAATACTGCAAGCCTGTCTTTCAATGAACCCCAAAGACCTACGGCCTGTGGCTTGTACCAAGGCTTGGGCTGCCATCGCGTCGGGTGCATACGAACCGGTCCATCTCGGCTATCAAACTTAGGCATTTCAACAGAGACTACAAGTTCGCCTTTGCTCCGAGGTAGACAGAGATGGTGTTGGATGAAGCTGAAGGTATGTAGGGCGGTGCGGGTGAATGCGTGGAGGTACCAAGGCTGTGGAGGTTGCCTGTGAATACAGTCAGAAGGGCTAATGCGTAGGGCAAGGTATGCTGACATCATAGCAATACGAGTACGGTCATCGAGAAGGCAAATTGACACCTTCCGAGCAAAGTTCTTGATCCCGTAAGATTCGGGAACGACATGGAGGAGCTCTTCTGTGGTGAGAGAGGCGACATCGTGATTAGTCTGTGCCGGGACCATGTTCTCTTCGTATTTCTGTTCATTCCGGTCAGAGCGGATTTGACCGATAGGTATAGAACGTGCCTGGGACCAATGAACGAGTTCTTCCCATGTTTCAGGGATGTCCTTGATGTTCATTCTATGACCGATTTCGGTCCAGTAAATTAGCAAGGCCTTGCGGGAGATATTAGACCCATGACAGAACATGCTGTAGACTTGGAGTTTATAGCTTACTGAACGTTCTAGTTCGGAGAGGGCCCGCCATCCAAATCTTTCAGCCCACCTCTGAAAATATCATTAGAAACATTCCGGTAATGATGGTAAGCTATGCGTTGCATACCACGGGTTCGATGATGAAAAGACTCAGGGTGTATAGATAGTCGCCGTTCGACTAAGGCCTATATTAAATATATGTCATATAATGAGGAAGATAGATCCGTACGATTTTATAACGTGAATGCAGCCAATTGACGCGAGAGATGGCAATATTCGCTCGCGGGTCTTCTTCGTGGCGCCTCTCATCCTCCGGAACATTGGTCATGGGCTTTCCTGATATCGGACAAAACATGAACGTCGCTAATGGGAATGAAGGTTTCAATATAGTAATAAGACCAACACAATAACACTCACAAATGCAGATCTCGGTCTAGAGTAACTTCGAATTGGAGAAGGGTACTGTGTCGAGAAATGGAAGCACTCACGTCCGCGTAGCGTTTTGAGATCTTGTCTGGGTGCGAAAGCTCTTGGGTATCGAATAAAAGTTTTGAAATACTTGGCTATGACATACCCCTTGATCAAGCAATAGATAGGGAAAATAGAGGCTACGCACGATCGCATAGGTTTTGAATAGCGCAAAAGCCAGCGCATAATTCATAAGGGCTGGCATGTCATACATCATGGAGAGACCAATGATTTCCTGTGCATCCTGTAACGTCAGCGTTCCAGCCCTGTACTTAGGTGTGTATTTCTCGTGTATGGTGTTGTAGCGCCGTCGTCGGAAGAGTCCAACGACAGAAAGGTATCCCAGGCATAGGAGTCCAGCAATCGGCAGGTTTCCGGTGGGCCAGTCAGGCATTGTGGGGGAAAGTGACATATGTCGGTCAGCTGGTCTGAAGTTATATATATTGTCGCAGTTTAAGGAGGATTTGAATTCTCAGGGTCAAAAGCGCCCGCCCGAATAAGCCGCACGGAAGGGGCCGGAGAAACATACTATGTACCGTACAACACCAACACCGCAATAAAACACTGTCTGTCGCCGGTTGCTGTCGTCATCACCATACTCTTATTGTCGTAGCATGCATATCAGAAGCAAAGATACTTGACATCCAAAATTATGACCATGTCTTGTGAGACCGAAAAATTAAGATTGAAACATTATGAAACGATTCGGTGCTTTAATAGACTTGCCTTTGATGGACGCGGCCACTTTCTCAGCCTAGTTCTCGGAGAACCTAGGCTGAGAAATGGGTTCAATCGAGAATCGAGAACTTAGCGAGTTGATCTTTGACACCCATAACAATTGTTCTCGTACGAGCACGTGGATGGAAGCACACGAGCCGCATCTGAAGCTTGGGTCGCATTAAGACTTATGGTGAGTTCCCATGAGAGCCCGGACGCTGTTAGAAACGACGGCGAAGGTATGTGAACATATATGCTAAGAAGCCGAAAGGTGCCGATGATTGAGCAAGGAGGAAGGAAGGAAGGTGATTTTATTAGTCGTCGGTGCTCCTGAACAGAAACGTAACGACGTCCGTACTACAGTCAGTCTGAGTTAGAAATAAATAAGATCTATGGGACATCAGTCGTGGTGGCAATGCGTAAGAATACCGGAGCTCATGTCCGGCATTCAAAACTCTTCCGGCTTCTCATTCTCATTTATCCCAATTGACGACCATGCATGGTACAACGGGACATATATGCATGCTTTTGGACAGGTCGGGAATTACTACCATCTACACAAAGCCAGCTGTGGCTCGTATACTTTCGACATTCAGATAGAGCGCGTAGGAAATATTCTCGCAACCGCAGCGGCAGGAAGATTGAAAAAGTGGTCGTCGTCGGTGAGCCGCGTTTTTCTGGCATGATTTCTTGGGTTTCAACTAATAATTCACGGCCTTCTACTGCTGGCGAGGGGACGAAACTCGCGTCTTTCCTCACCTTATATCCTGGATGCGGCATCCTCAACGGTCTAGGGCATTTGCACTTCCTTGCCTTATAATCGACTACGTGTAGGTATCTGGTTACTGTGAGCCTGGTTCTATTTGTCTGGCCCTACGTAATCGGTTGCGCATGGGCCACTCACGACGCATGGCGACTGCACAATCTGAGACATGGTTCGGGTCTACATAACGATTCCCTGGCTCAATCGGAGACATTGGACGACTTGCAATGACCTATCGATGATGAGATCAATACCACCTGTTTACTTCAGAAATTGTGCCTACGGCGAGGGTATATCATGACACGGCTTGCACGTCTGGTGAGCCCTCCTTGTCATCCTTTTCATACACCGACTCTGATCCCGTAGGTTCCCACCAGGAACGCATCGCCGCCGGTCTCAAAGTCTCTATGAGTAATCCCAACGTTTACAACGAGACACCATGATTTATTGATGAGTACGATGTCTGTTCATATTATATTTACAACGTAACACGCCCGTTGACCAGCCATACAGTTAGTTGTTTCATCTAATCGAGTAAAATCAAGTTCTTTAGCCAAAGGTAAGAAGATGACTGGTTCTACACTTACATCTACCAGATAATGGCAGCATATCTAGTGGTCGTTTAATTCTTGAGTCTCCGCCTCAGGGTTCCATTGAGAGCCTCTTTCTTCTTCCGGAACAACTTTAAGCAGGCGGGCAGGGTTCCCTACGATGACACTCCTGCAAAACAAATTTGATTACTACAAGTTTGCACCATTTTGGGGGGCGACACCCACCAATCTGGGAAGCTCTTGGTGACGACAGCACCTGCACCAACGGTACATCCTTGACCAAGCACGACACCGGCTTGGATGTTTGCTATACTAGAGCTGAACTATAATTCCAAAAAACCGAAGACTGCGCTCACCGCCTCCGCCGATCCAACAGTCATCACCGATGACTATTTCTGACGCGCGCTCCAAGTCGGTCTGGCGCTCTTTGACGCTGGTGCCATGAGTCGCCGCGTAGAGCGAAACATTCGGACCGAACATTACACGTGTACCAATTGTAATAATCGCACAGTCAAGGATGGTTGTATTGTAGTTCGCGTAGAAGGAGCCCTTGAGTTCAATCTAGAAAATAAATCATCTAAGATCGATAGATACCAACGAAGAAAAGAGAAAATAAACAAACGTTCGTCCCGTAATCAACATACAAGCTGGGAGCAGCAGGCGATGAGTAGTAGGACGACAAGAACTTAAAGGAAGTCCTTACGGCGGTTCCACATATACAGAATCAAGGTTGCTCACAGGCGCATTGAGAAGCTCTGCCAGAATCTCTTTTCTCTCCTGTCCGTCCAGAGTGGGCACGGAAGTATTGTAACGATGCATCAAGACGCGCGCGCGGTGGCGAGCCGCAACTAGCTCGGGTTCCATAGCAATGTACAGCGAATTTTTTGAGGCTGGGGCCGGCGGAGGAACATAGGGCGAAGACATGGCTCGGGTCTGAGTATGAGAAAAGGTTTATAAATTATTCCGCCTCAAAAAAATGATGTCCATACGATGGCAATAACAATGTACCGTACCTTTAGAACTCCTCGGAAGATTAGTAGGATAAGTTGCTTGAAGTAAGTGTCCTGTAATGCTGAGAAGCAGTACTTCTCTTCGGTGGCCCTTTAAATGACGCAAGTTGAAAAGCACCTCGCACAAAATAACGAAATGGCCACGTCGACGTCGAAGCAAACGCCAAGTGCCTTAGGCCCGAATCAAAGCTGCCGGCCTCCGGACGTCCTCAGCATCATTTGAATACTGAACATCGAAAAGTCAAGACTTGGGCTCGATATATGCTACCAATTACTGTGAAAATACAGATTGCACTACGACAAAGGGAAGTAAATTTTGTTCACAATTCTGGTTATATGCGATGGTACAAGTCTGTATAGATAGTTATTAGACAACGGAAACGGATAATCCCATAGCCTTTCGTCCCAAGGGATTCAAAATATCATCAGGCTTTCCAAAGCCTACCAACGCATTTTCATGCTTCGTCTGCACAGGGAAATCAGGTGGCGTGACTGCTTTCAAGAAGGATTCCTTCTGCCTCTCGATATATGCTTGATTTAATGGAGTTGTAGGAACAGCTGGAATATACATCACTGGGGATGGGGCATTGAGCGCGTCGCACGCATGAACGGTTTAGAAACACACCAGCTGAGTCACCATTCCCAGTATGTTCTTTCTCGACCGAATGAATGACATCGCTATGCCAGAACACCGCGTCCCCGGGGAAAACCTTAGGCATCGAAGTCACCGTCTCTTCAAGGAGAAGGTTGGGGTGCAGTTCAGGTGTCGGCTGAGGTCCGTACCACCCTCCATCGCGAGGAATGAGACCGGGAAAATCGGCACTTGAAGCATCTATATGAACAGAATATCACTGTAACCGTTCACAAAGAGGTGAACGCGTACCAAATGCCCAGCTCTTAGGATTCGAGACTTCTGAGGAGTCCGGTTCCACCAACAAGCGAAAGAAGGGGCGGAGGATCAAATAGGCGTTTGAGAGCAATACATCTGGAAAAACTTGCAGAGTCCCTTCTGTGGGGGGGCCGTTTCGCTGATAAACCGAGTTCGCATCAATATGTTACATGTCAGCAATGGAGCGCCCAAACCTCAAGGCAAGCCATCCTTGGAAAGCTCGAAAAATGGATGACTGTGAGGCTGTTCCAGACCAAGGACGATACAGAAGATGTTTTCGAGACAAGCGTACCTGCATTGGTCTACCGTACAAAGAATTCTGCGCACCTACACGACCTGCAAGTGCGAAAGGATCGTGCTTGCGCCATTGGCCACTGAAGATGTCAGCAAAACAGGACCTGAGTGTTGGGTCCTCCCAGCGTTCGATGGTACCACCTGTAAATCTCTCAATAGACGACGATACTGACGAAAGGGACGATGCACCATCAACATGGGGCGGTAATACTGCCGTCCAACGGCCGTCAGTCCCGGGATGCCTGAAGCGAAAACAATCCGCGTAGGTGAGTGGCGTGTTCAAGTCTACGCCTTCGAGTTTTTGTCCTGGCTCGGCATGGTACAAGTTATTTAACCAGACCGAAGCGGCGAGCATGTTTGGGTGGGCGCGCGCTTCCAGCTGAGGTTTCGTCCAGCTTTAGTAAAATTAGAATCAAGTAACGTGAGAGAGCAATTCAATAATGCATACTAGAGCCGGAAGAACTGCTTATCGCCTTCAGGAATACCTGGAAATTTATGTGAGAAACGAGACCGACAAGCTTAGGCTTGAAGTTATGTAAAAAGTGTACCGTCGGCATCTGGATTAGCGGATACGAAATCTTCGAGTGACTTCTTCCAAGTGATGGCCTGCGAGTCATCGATAATATCCCTGATGACAAGACAGCCCTTGCGTCGTATTTCATCAATCTTGTCGGCCGGAAGACTCTGAAGCTCAGAGAATTGGACTTGGGGAACGGACTAAGGTCTGTGAGATCATAGCATGCATTGCCATAGCAATGAAGGTAGCTCACTTCGGGACCCCCAGCGCTGATTTTCTGGGTCACCTTCTTCATTTCATTCAGGATGTCGGCCCATGCTCGTGTAACGCGTTCTTCAAAGTCTGGATACGTAGAAGCGATTTCTTCCTTGATATGAATTAGATGGGAGGCCGAGGACGAATCTGACATGATGAGAGATACGGGATGAAGAACCCGTCTCTCGTCAACCTTTCATCTAGCCAATGGACCAAGGCCTGTGACTAAAAACAAAGGGCGATGCACTTCTCCGAAGTTTCTCCGTAGCGCGAAACGAGGTCCAAAAGCCGTAGCTCGGTCACAAGAAGACTTCACCTGTGTTCTATCGCACCAATTGCAGTCCAGGAAACGCCAATTACTCGTATCTGAATCGCCATGGGACTTGTGGTGTGACCCCGACAGAGAAACTAAATGCCAAATGTGAATTCTGTTATTCCATTGTAGCTCCAAACAGACAGTGAAGCACGCAATGAAGGGCACACAGATGATCATAGGTTTTATACAACCAACGTCGTTGCGGTAATATCTTGGTGTGGAACTTGAATGACCAGAGTGAGATTATTCTCCGTGTCGTAAATCTCACGGACATGCACACGGGCCATTCCGAATGTACGACCTAGAAAAAAAGCAATAATTTCTTGAGCATCCCAATCGAGTAGACGAAAGGCGTAATGACAATTTGCCGCTCTCCCTGTATAAAACCTAAACCCTACAGGTTGACGGCGACAAGGAGTGGCGTAGCTCTTCATCTGCCAGCGAGTGTCATTCAATCAAAATATGTAGAATGGAATAGAAATAAAAGATAGAGACATCCCAGCTGGCACGTCAACGCATCTAGTGACTATTCAATTCTCCAGGCTCGCTGCCTCAGGGTTCCATTGGGCGCTTCTTTCCTCCGGAATAACCTTAAGGAGTCGGGCAGGATTACCTACAGGGACTCCTACAAAGATTGACAAGTGAACGAATGACTCCGAGTCGTGCGATGCTACACATCGGTCTGGAAGGCTCTTGGTAACGATAGAGCCTGCACCAACGGTACATCTTTGACCAAGTACTACGTCGGCTTGGGTGTTGTCTGTGATATTTACATTGATTATTGAGCGAATAGATCTGAAGGTAAATATATTGTGCTTACCGCCTCCGCCTATCCAGCAGTCATTGCCGACAACTATTTCGGAGGTACGCTCCAAGATGGTCTGACGCTCTTTCACGCTGATTCCACAAGTTGCTGCGTAGAGCGAAACGTTTGGACCTATATAAACACGCGTACCAATTGTAATAGTCGCACAGTAAAAGACAGTTGTATTGTAGTTCGCGTAGAAGGAGCCCTTGAGTTCAATCTAGAAAATAAATCAGAAAATAAACAAACGTTCGTCCCGTAATCAACATACAAACTGGGAGCAGTAAGCAATGAGCAGTAGTACGACAAGAATTTAAATGAAGTCCTTACGACGGTTCCACATATACAGAATCGAGGTTGCTCACAGAGGCATTGAGCAGCTCTGCCAGAATCTCCTTTCTCTCCTGTCCAGAATGGGTGGGGAAGTACAAGATGCGAGCACGGTGCCGGGCCGCAACCAGCGGCTCAGGCTCCATAAAAATTTACAGCGAATTCCCGCTACCTTTGGTAGTGGGTCTTGAAAACCACTAATGTTGCGCGTTTTGGCGTGAGGATGCACGATTACTGCCAGTGATCGTGCCCCCTATCCAAATTGTGACGTGGGTTCGATGTTTCAGAGCCCCCTTTGTCCCCCTTTGTCTTATTGTATTGTTTGTTTCTCGCCCTCGATCTTTCTTTGCCACGTCTTTTTCGTGTCGTCCTTGGGAAGCCGTGTCTACCATGTCCGCTTCTACGTCGACCGTGACTGTTGATAGTGGGCTCTATTCTTGCTCGCTGTCTCTCAATTCTCTCGTCTCCTTTCGTTCTTCGCTTGTACACCTATCCGGACAGGGTGATGCTTCTATCGTATCGCATACTGATATGGGCACTCATACGGAGTCTGTGTATTTGGAATTGAAAGAGGACCTAGAGCCTGATGTTGTTTTGGGCTTCGGCTGGTTTTCTGAGATTGCTGCTCGCGAGGATCTGTTCTCCTGTGAGTGTGTCAGTCGTATGGGTGCGCGTATATGTTGGTTGACATGTATGTAGTGCCCGCCACCGGTTCGCTGAAGATTTCGACTGTGGTTACCATGTATCACTCTGTCTCCCTGCATCGTTCCGCTCGTTTCATCCTCTCGTCCGATGAAATGACCGTCGTGAGGTTGACGTTTGTTCATGGGGTTGTGGTGGGCACATCTTGCTCCGATTATCCTGTGCTCCGCTTGCATTTGATGCGACACCTTCTATCGGGACGATGCATAGCTGGAAAGTTTTCTGGATGTAGGAGCTTTGCTAAGGCTGCGCAAGACGCTGGCGTATTCCCGCACGTCTTCTGCGTTGCATCCATCGTTCATTCGGGCGTTATCAACGACGTGGGAGCAGATGTCCTTCGGGTGTACGCGGATTTTTTCGCTCCACAAGTTACCAGAAATATACGAAGACGCGCCAAAGACGGTGCTGCTTCTCGATTGATAGCCTTGCGTTATCTTCCATTTGATCCTGAACCAGCTTATTTGCTGAGGGTCTTTTCGTCTGGGTTTGATAGGCTGACAGTGGACGGATATAGGGGTACCATGACGGCACATGGGGTAACTTACACAGGCAATACCACGAGAGCTGCGTTCAAGGATGCGATCAGTGATCATCTGTTTTCAGGGCACTGTATGTACAGGGTATGCGATCCTTTGTCTGAGATTCCTATAGGTTGTATTGATTTCCTCAACAAATATTATTTCCCTTTCTAGTGAACAGGATATTTAGTTTGAGACATAAAAGCTATAAAGGCACGTCCGAATCGCTTGGTGTTGTTCTGACACGATGCCTATCATTCGTATTTCAGACGTGCTAGTCTCTCTATATTCTGATCGGAGTTTGTCCCTTTCGCACTTGTCGCTGAATTGGATGAACACTGCCGGTGTCGTCTCTCAGCCTGATGGCGGAGTGATGGTGTCGGTGTCCGGTCCATATGGGATAGCTACGGTCGTATTGACTGTAGACGTGGTCGATGAGACCGTCGCTGTAGCCGAATTCGGCTCGGATTTGGAAGATGCCTATTACAATGTATTCGGTCACTCGGTTAATAATCGTGCGTTATAACTGTTTTGTCTGTACATAGACGTGGACTGATACACCTACCACAACTTATCCTGGTCAGGTGATACTGCGAATCTCAGCCGAGGATCGATTTCCTCAATTAACGCGTCGAATTCGGCATCCAAAATTGGGTTGGAGTCTAATTCACGCGCGTTTCTCGTTGCCTCGGGTACACGAGAAGCTTCCGCATCCGTGTTGAATCCTTCCTGGACGCAGCCTGATGTTTTAGGAACCGCCTCATTGCATGATAACGCCCTTGGCGAGGGCAGCTCCCTTGATGTTGAATTCGATGATATTATGGATGTAGATTTTACTTTGTCCATCTCGCATTTGAACGATATGTTGTTTGGACGGCGTAGCAGGAGTTCCCGGGTGTCGGTGTTTGATCTTGACTTGGTATCGCTTCGGTCGGAAATGTGTTCTCACGGCATAGATTACTCTCGGTTGTCCGGAGATAGTCATGCATACCGTTCTGCACTGCTGTCTCACGTTCTATTAGGCGATTGCTTCCGGTCAAGGTGTCGAGGCACCGTAGTAGCACGTTCGGGCGTGGCTCCCGTTGCTTGTAAGAAACTGGCTAGTGGTTGTTCGTCTGCGAAATCTATGTTTTTGGATTTTCTTCGTCATGTCTGCAGCTATTGGAATAAAATCGGACATTTTACTACAACTAAGCTGATGGGTATAGTGGTTTCGCTGGGTTACACTGGAGTGGCTTTCCGTCCGGCGATGTTGGGTTATCTGGAAACCATTTGCGACCGAATAGATAGTGAGCGCAATTGTTGGGATATGGTGAAAGAACTCCCTTCTACGCATATTTTACCCTTGGCCATTGCGCATGGGGTTCGTGTTCCTCGTGATGCTTCTCTGTCGATCGTTAAGACTTTGTTGCAAGATCATTTCAGTGAGGGTGTGTGCCCCATTAACAACTCAGATAACATTGCACAGAGTCCGGTGAGTCCACATGTTGTATCGGTTGGAAATTGCGATAAATGGATGGATGCTTATCTTATATCCATTGACAATGTGGTGAAACGGATGAGTCGTAAGAACTGTCGGATTTTTGCCTCTACCTTGAATCGGACATAGACAATGTGGAACTGTGCGAATCAGGACTCGTTGCCTTACTATATAATTTACCAAACGTCACCTCCCTCGATCTACAATCCAATGGTCCATGGCCTATAGTCGTAGATGAACTATATAACCGTGCTGACTTCCTCCCACGTTTGACCCGCCTACGTTACCTCGTGGATGCTCCCTTGAAGAATGATGCTGCATATGCGTTCGTCCAGATGCTTGACCGGCGGAAAACCAACTGTAGCTGCATGGGAATATACCATCTATCCATCGTCATGTATCCGATAATGGATCAGATCACCCAGAACAGATGAGACAGTATTTTGAATGACGAACTACAACCAATGGAGGTCCTCCATGTATATGACACCCAGCGCTATGCTTCTCGAGCTTTTATGATGGCCGAAGTTGAATAAATTTTAAGTTCGTACATATCACTCTCTACTTATCAATTGTACAAAGTAGTTTCTATGAGTCGTCGGTACTGACCACATGTAACATCGAATTATAAACTCCATACTGAGGCCCCGGTATTATCTGTACATTGATACAAGGTAGCGGGCCTTGCCGCTTGTCGGCCTTACTTAGTTATTATTTAAGGCTGGGGCGGGCGAAGACATGACTCGGATCTGACTCGGAGCGCTGAGTTTAGCTCTAAGTATATATTCCACCTGGATCACGGTGTGGTGTCCATACCTGTGGTAGATCAGTAAAATAAGTAAAAATCCGGTGTCAGGCCATAAAGAAGTCTTGTAGCCATCAAGGATGCTAGAAAAAACAAATTAACCCCAAATTACTAACGTCACGGTGGGACGGCCCGGGACAAGCTGCCGGCCTCCGGACCCTGAACGCGATCATTAGGCGGCTGATACGTTGGACTTGACCGCGACGGATGGTTCTGGGGTTCGTTATCCAAATTTCGACATGCTTTTGATAACAATGGCTCGGTGGTCGCTCATGGTCGGAACTGGGATAACCCTTTCACTCCACCGATAGCGCAGCAGCCTTCGCCACAACAATATTCTTCTGTTCCTCAGACTTCTGAACCTGTGTTTCTCACTGCTATGCCTGCTAACATTCGCTCTCCGTCAAGGCCGTTTCGTGCTACTGCGCAGCTCGGTTCTATAACTCAAGATGTAGCCAGTGGCGCCATCGGCGCGGCATATGGTCCTTACTCTGTATGCTTTTTTTAATTTAAAAAAACCTTTGACGACTCAACTGACGTCGTATTGTACTGAAGTCCTCGAATACGATCAAGAGTATAAATTCACGTCTTCTTGCGACACCTTCCCAGGTTTCCCCGTCGTCAAAACCTACTGCTACAACGACCGTTCCTTGGGAAGATGATCCAGATCTAGACGACACCCTCCACAACAGTTCCCAAGATGACGACGACTCATTTACTATATACTCTCTTCGAGGGTGGCTAAATGCCGGTGCCTTAGTAATTATAGTCGTTGGTCTTATAATTCTTTTCGCTGGGTATCCTATCATCGCGTACTACTCCAAAAATACTCCCTCCGTTTCAGGGTACAACCTCGGCGGCATCAATAGTTCTGGACAGATACCCGACCTTCCTGGCTTACCCTCCCTCATCGACGAGGACACTCCAGCTAGTGCTTATTCTCGCACAGGTCAAGATGGCCTGAAATATAACTTGGTCTTCAGTGACGAGTTCAACACCGATGGTCGAACGTTTTATCCTGGCGATGATCCCTTTTGGGAAGCGGCAGACCTTCACTACTGGACGACCGATGACCTCGAATGGTATGATCCCAGCGTAAGTTTAACCTCTTCTCGATTCTCCTGCTTTTGCTCACATGCCAGATTGTTTAGGCCATCACCACAGTCAATGGGAAGCTCGTAATCACTTTCAGTATGGAGGACATACACGACCTAAATTTCAAAAGCGGTGAGTCTCAAAACAGTCCTTCCGCATTCTCCTTCAACCAATTCAACGAGGGGCTAGGCATGCTCACAACGTGGAATAAGCTTTGCTTCACGACAGGCTACATTGAGGTTTCGATAAGTATGCCTGGTGATTACAAAACTCCTGGTTTTTGGCCAGGTTAGTAATATCTACGTTTTCTTGATTTCACTCGTAACGGAACGTTTATTATAGGCGCATGGACTATGGGTAATCTGGTACGTTTTCAGCCACTATCCTTCATACAACGACCAACATATCACTTTAGGGCCGACCTGCTTATGGTGCCACCACCGACGGCATGTGGCCATATAGTTATGATGCCTGCGACGTGGGAACATTCCCGAACCAGACATCTGCTGCTGGAGAGCCTGCTGCCGCTCTTACTGGTAGTTCATATGGGGGATCCCTCAGCTATTTACCGGGACAACGCACATCTGCGTGCACATGTGAAGGTGGAGATCATCCGGGCCCAAGTACCAATATCGGCCGCGGGGCCCCTGAAATCGATATCCTTGAACACCAAATCGATGTCAACGTCTGGCAAGGCGTTGTGTCGCAGACTTTCCAAGTAGGGCCGTTCAATTATCAATATCAATTTGACAACACGACGCCTGCGACGACCATCGCTGATCCTTCGATCACTCATGTCAACACCTACGTCGGTTCTACGTACCAACAATCCGTTTCTGCGTTGACCTATATCGATGAAACGTACTATAACGACCAGGCCTACGGGACGTACGGAATTGAATGGTTTTCAGACCCTGAAAGTAGAGATGATGGTTATATACAGTGGTATAGCGGAGGCGTGGAGTCATGGAAGATCACGTCTGCATCGGTTGGTCCCGATGACACCGTCGAAATCAGCCAACGGCTCATTCCTGAAGAGCCTATGGTACGTCTGTTTTTGTTTTGTTCGTTAAACCTGTTCGACTCAAGTCATGTATAAGTACCTCATATTCAATTTAGGGATGGCAGACAACTTCCAGCCGGTGGATTTCAAGCATATCACCTTTCCAGGGAAGATGTACATTGATTATGTACGGGTGTATCAACGAGTAGGAACGAAGAATGGCATGACGTGCAACCCTCCTCTGCGGCCCACTCAGGATTACATTAACGCGTATGTGACCATTCCTTTCGGAAAATATCGGTGTCTTACCAATTGAATCCAAGCCATATTGAGGCCTACACGAATCCGAATTTGACAACATGGGAACAGACTGGATTCCCCGTACCAAGCAACTCCTTGTATGATGGCTGTTAGACCATCGGGTATGCTCGTTTGTGCTAAGCTCCAGTGTTATGCAAATGGTTTGCTTGTCGTGTCTTTTCACATAAACAACTATGTGCTTACTTGCATCCAGATGTTCCCGGCACTGAAGTTCCGACGCAAAGCTCGCATATCTTCTTTTTTTTTAGTACGACATTCATTTGTATTAATCATGACATACGACACATGCACCTGAGAGCTCCCGATAACCGTCCGAGGACAGGTTGCTGTAAGTGTCAGTGGGAAACTGCGCAAGGGCGCCGTTGAGCCAGTGGGCTGTGCGTGAGAAATATTGTCTCCGGCGTCCTTTTTGGGAACTTGTTCGGTTATCTATCGACCTATCTTCCAAGTTTTCGCCCCGTAGTCACCTGGACATACGAGCAATAATTTTGGTACGAGTTTCTCAGTAATTCGCGTCCTTGCCGTTGTTCGAACTTTGTCGATGTTCAACGTTCTTCACGTAAGCGCAGTTGGATTTACATAACTCAATTTATGCGCGAACATCGATGACTCTGAAAAAAAGGCGGTTACCTGCGAAGCTCACGGAAATAGGTGGGTGTACGGTGACTGTGAACAAAGAACAGGAGGAAAATGACCGTGTCTTGCTCCCTCTACCTCCCCAGGTCATCGCTCTTGACTCAACTTGTCGACGTTATCCACCCAAGTTCCAAAGCAGCGCGACGCGTCGCATATTTGTCTCACCCAACCATGATGAATTCCGTAACTTATTTATCCGGCCGACCCGACAGAGTTTTCGACGTTCGGGACGTGGCGTTGAGGACCTTACGAGATTCTGATTTTGTGAACTGCGCTCACCAGTCTTTCGGCGACTGAAAGTAACAGCTATCTTGCTTCTTGCCTCATCTATTGAGCCTCTGAATCAGGCCGTCATGAGATCTAAGTAACCTATGTCCATTAGTGGATTCGGCGAACTCGACAATCAGGCCTTCAGGTCCGACACTTTTCTCATATTCATATTCAAAAAGGCCTCACTGTCAACGTCTACCGCCATCGCAGTGCTTCGTTCAGTTACGACCTCATTTTTATTCTCAGTATGTGTTCCGAGGAAATCAGACTTCTGAAGTTCGTCAATCAAACGCCAACCATCTCGGCAAAAAATGCTACGAGTCTGCTCCTCCCGCAAAACTTGAACTTGGCTTTCGAGGTCCTTGTTCACAGAATTATTCCAGGTTTGACAAGGCACGGCTTATTTTTTTAATGCTTCTCACCTCGTCTTCCTTGGACAACTCGAGGGCCTCGTTATTAGACTATACTGCGGCGATGGAAGTTCTATCAGCGACGGCTCGTAGCTTCGGTTCTCGCGACTGGCAGTTCGTGCATAAACGTGATATGGCATTCGCCCCTCGTATGCGAGATATTGATAATCAGTGAGAACTTTATCAGGGACCTACGGTAATTGAATGTATATAAACCCTCAGCTGTTGGTTTTCTCTTCACCCGTCCCTTGTCGATATATCTTCATGGCGTCTTGCAGTACATACTTCCAGTTTATCTTTTCTTGCTTCTTGCTATAGGGCTATATGACTCTGGCGTGTCTGCGAAGCCCGTCTCATCAGCTTCGACTTGGTGGTGGCCTCGCCCTCGGCCCCGATGCAGCCATCCGGAAACTCGTGTGGAGTGGTAGCTACGGTTCATTATTATGCTATCCATTCTCCCCTGACTGTTCTCCCACGCAGGACGACGCTGTCGAACCAGCAAAAAACGGCCTACTTCGACGCCGAATTGTGTCTCTATGCGGCGCCTGCTCGAACTCGCATTCCCGGTGTTGTCTCACGTTACGACGATCTCGTATAGCTTTTTTCTTTGCATATTCAGGCATAGTTCGACCTTCATTTTTTGTCTCCAGGTCGGTGTGCATTCCATACAATCGAACACCACAGATCTGGGTGACCTTTGGCATCCAACTGGACAGTTAGTTATTTTCATTCACCTGGAGCACGCAGTACTTACTGACACGGTCGTTGAATAGATTCCTAGCCGTGAGCCGGCCTCGGACATACGTCGTTCAAAAAGTCCTTAACATACCCCACAGGTCCACCGGTACCACGTCCATACTCATGCAATGCTGCTTCGTCGAGAATGTGGATACAGAGGTCCCGTAAGTCACCTGCTCTTCCTAAATCTCCCCATTTACAACATGTCTCATCACAGATCCCTTACTGGAACGAAGTCCCCGACGCCGGTGCCTTCGCCAATTCGACTACCATTCTCGATTTTGGTGGCGAAGGAGAGGAGTCGTCGAACTATACAGTTCCCTCTGGACCATTCGCGAACTTGACTGTCCATCTAGGACCCGGGATGACCAACACTGATCACAGGCTCAAGCGCAAAGGCGACGTGAGGAACTCCGTACAGGCTAACCAGACGTATGTGGACACCGTGATGTCCGCGACAACCTTTGCGCAATTCCAAAATTCTCTCTCTCGTAGTTTGCATGGGGCTGGACATGGAGGGATTGGAGGAGACGTGAGTTTTGAGTGTTTCTGTTGAGAATGCGGTAGGCGTAACGCTTCCTTCTTAGATGATCAACATCTTGACCGCTCCTAACGATCCGCTTTTCTGGATGCACCACGGGTATTTGGACTATGTACGTTCGTTCCGACCAGATTTTCTGGCTTCCTTATTGAAGAACCTGAGTAGGTCTGGTGGAAATGGCAAGGCAGGAACCAGACGAGGATCCATGATCTCGTAAATGCGGGAAATGAGACAGCCAAGGCTCCTCCGACGGGATTCGTGGTATGTCTTGCCACTTTGTGGCTGCTGAATCTTTTTGACGCATGGTTGCAGGCAACAAGTGAAGCCACAAAGTTGTACGTTTACGACCTTATTGCTAATGCGACGGTGAGTTGTTTTATTGTTTCGCAGCAAGAAATATAGTTGATGTTTTGTGTGCGTGTAGGTGGGAGATATCGTGGACACTCAGGGTGGATTTCTGTGTTATACTTATGTCTGATGTAGGTATGGCGTACTTTGATACCTCATACTCACATATATTCCCATGCTTGTTTTATCGCTATTAAATATCTATATAAACCCAGGGCAACAAAACTGTGTCTCTTATTGTGCATGGACGATAGATTGTCTTCCGAGTTGCTCACGAACTCGAACCCAAAGCACTCCGCCAGTGCCCGCTGTTAAGCAAGAGGTCCGCGATGACGGTCCAAGTGTTATGTAGCTTTGAGGCCTACTTCAACTTGGGGGGCGAGCTGACTATGTATAACAATGTTATCCTGTATATGACATGGCACGGCCGTACGACCATAACGGTCAAAGCGTGAACATATGCTTATAAAAATCTGTAGTCTTCCTTCACGTTGCTGACGAAAAAATGTTGACTATGGTGATAAGAAACTAAAACGGTGATCCGAATGGTAATAAGAACGGTATATGAATACAATTATCTGGACAGAGTCCAATGTCCATCATGTGTAAAATTTGCGATTCTCGTTGGGTCCAAAGAGATCTTTCCTGATCTCAGGAAGCATCTACCACATTTTCAGTATGTCATAGAAAAGAAGGCAAATAAAACAAACTCGGTCTTCGAGGAGCCTCAGGCGCTCATCCAAAGTGTTATCGATAGTAATGCGGCGCGAACCGTTGACGAGTTTGATCCCGCCAGCGCTGCATAGCCCGTCAGCCTTCTTGTAGTAAAGGGACCTGCTTGAGATAGACCTACCCATCTCCACCCAAAGATCCCTCGATATTGTACTTCACCTCCCGCCCGCTGATCTCCTTGTACGTCTGTGCAGCACTCATAGCTGCCTCCTCGACCAGGGAGACGTCTTGTTTTCTGGCGAACAGAGTGACGGAAGGCTCCATAAGCTGCAAGAACCCCTGGGAGATGAAACCTTCAAGGAACTGGACGTAGCGTCCGTCGTCCTTGGCGAGAGTCAGCACCGATCCACGTGAAGTAGAGAAGAGTTCTTGAAGGTGCTGTTCGCGTTGATGGAGCAACTTGAGCCGAGATTTGTTGGTTAATGTAGATTGGGCACTGTACGGCTGATGTTCAGAGTACCGTGATAGAGACTAGAGACCACCGACATCTTCTGAGCGACTTCTGCGCCTTTCCTCTTCTTCTCGTACTGCGCGTCAATGGCTTGCTGTTCCTGCTTGACAAGTTTCGCCTGCGACGTTGTTAGTTAGGGACACCAACCAAGTGAAGGATGGGCACCTTCTCAATAGCAAATTCCTCGTCTGCCTTTATCCTTATTTCTCTTGCTTTCTCTAGCGCCTCCTGCTTGATGAAAGCAACCTGTCCAGTTCATTAGCCGTCGGCCCACGTCATGAAGGGTTCCACCGGGTACCATTTTGTTCATTTCAGTGAGGACTTCATCGTCGTTAAGAGGTCGGGTCGACATGCTGCCAAAAGGATACGCGGTTGGTGGGTAGCTAGTGTCGGTTGCTCAAGGTGGTGGTAGACAGGAATCAGTCGCAATGCCGGTAAAACTTCAGAGGGTGTGAAATACCTTCCTTATTCGGTCATCTCTGATGCCGCTCGCGTGGGAAAAAGTCCCAGATAGGACATCCAAATTTCGTACGCGCCTACACCGTGAACGACACAAAGCGACTCCAGGGCCCGTCGACATCGTCAGCAAGCCGTCGAAGATCATCGTGAGTCTCTTCCCTGCCCTTTTGTTCCCCTGCTGGCGAAAGAATAAAGGCAGAAGTTGCTATTTGAGGCTGGATTCGGAGGATGTGATTTGGATGTACTGACCGGTCTGTCTGCAGGTCAAAATATGGCTTCGAAACTACCATCCGTCCTGGCCGCTACTGAGGAGGAGATCCAGCTCCTTCTCGCTGCCCAATGTCACATTGGCACAAAAAACTGCGATAAGCAGATGGAACCGTACGTCTGGAAACGACGGGCTGACGGTTAGCAATTCTCCAGACTTATGCGCTTCTTTGCCTCAATTTTCTGACAGGAATCCACATCCTGAACATCGGAAAGACCTGGGAGAAGATCGTCCTCGCTGCTCGTGCAATTGTTGCAATTGAAAACCCCAACGACGTCTGTGTCATCTCTGCACGTCCTTACGGACACCGTGCTGTCCTGAAATATGCCGCCAACACCGGTGCTCAGGCCATTGCTGGACGATTCACGCCCGGTTCTTTCACCAACTACATCACCCGGTCGTTCAAGGAGCCCCGTCTTATCGTCGTGACCGACCCCCGTGTTGACCACCAAGCCATTCGTGAGGCTTCATATGTCAACATCCCCGTCATCGCCCTCTGCGACACCGATGCTCCCCTGAAATTCGTCGACATTGCCATCCCCACTAACAACAAGACGAGGCATTCGATAGGTCTCGTTTGGTGGTTGCTCGCCCGCGAAGTTCTCAGGCTTCGTGGCACAATCCCCGCACGAGCGACGGCTGGAATGTCATGGTCGACATGTTCTTCTACAGGGACCCCGAAGAAGTCGAGAAGCAACAGCAGGAGGAGGCTGCCGCCAAGCTTGCCGCTCAGCAGGGCGCAGAGGAGCCCGCCGTTGTTACAGAGTGGGATGTGCCCAGTGCACCCCAGGCCGGCAGTATCAACCCTGCTTTGGTCGGTCAAGAAGGTGATTTGGTTTTTTTCAGTCAAGATGCGTTTTTTCTCATGTATTATCTTATAGGTGCCCTCGACTGGGCTGCCGACCCCAACCCCTCGACCGACTGGGCCGCAGAGCCGGCAACCGGTACCGGAGGCTGGGGTGCTGACGAGACCGCTACTGGTTGGAATTAGGTTGTTGAATATACTTTTGACTTTCAAGCATCACTTCACGGTCTTAATTATGCGCTGAAAAAAATATGATATATTCATGACTTCCATCAGTGTTATCTGGAGTATCGAGGCGTCTGGTTTCAGTCTTCGGTGTCGTCGCAAAGGAACATGCTGTGAACATACGTGGCAGTAAATTTTGCCAGCATATTATGTGTGCTTGGGAGTGGTGTTCTCGTCAGTCCGCCACTGTACGCATTCTTGTCCGTGCATTTTCCTGACCGGGTCCTACGTCTTTTCCTGTCTCGTTTTGTTCACATATTGGTGGTGCACCACTGCGCTCGTGAGCTCGTACTTTTTGGAGTGTTATCGTCTCGTCGACTGGCACCTCAGAATTATTCGGCCGTCGCCTAGGCAGAATAAGAAAATAATAACTCGGCCTTTCCTTCTTTCCAAGACGTCACTGATCCTTATTTTTACAAACTCTATTGTACTGTTAAATCTCAATTCGGGACTCTTCTCGTGGTCACTGTAATGTGTGCGTGTTTCCGTCTTGATGATATTATATACTTTAACTAATGACCAACAATAGTGGCTCCTTGTCTTTTCGATACGTCGAGACGACATATGAGATTCGGGACTTAGATTTCCAGCGATGGCCCGGGGAAGATATCCCCCCGCAGTACATCTCTCACCATTCTAATCATTTTGAACCTACTGGTACGTGTGTCTGTGATTTTCGGTTTGACTCTTAAGCACTAGATGGGTAAGGGATTTTTTCGAAAACAAACTACAGCACGGCATAGATGGGTAATTTTTGTGCGACAACAAATTATAGAACACGGCATGCATCTTATTAATTCCTTCCCTGCATTGAAACGGGATCAACCGGCAATCCAATTTCCAACCATCGTCGTCTCGCCGTTTCCGTCATGTTCCACAGAAACTCATGCTTCACATACAGAGCATGACAAGCCAAGTCATCGCCACACCGAATATTTTACTTTCAAGGAAATATCTCAGCACTATGCCGGGAGATTTTTCCGTAAATAGGAATTTGTTGACATCGGACTTCGGCTTTTCGTCAAATCTCAGAAACCATCCTTCCACTATAAGACCTACTACTAACATAGCAGGAATATTACCTTTTGACCGCTTTTTTGGCCTGAGAAGACCGCCTTGGACCACTGCTAGCAAGTGACTCAGCACAAGAACCTTCAGCCTCAGATTCCGATGCCAATATGGCTTCGGGTGGTCCCAGTTGTGTGGATGGTGGATATTGAAGTACTGGACATGCAGGAGGTACTGGTTGACTGTCAGACACAGTTGTGACATGGTATAGGGGCCAAGGGCATGGCTTGGGCAGCCTGTAGACGTGTTTCCTGCTTGGTATAATGGCCTTGTAATCCCTAACACTGTGTAAATAGCAAAAGGAAGTCAGTATTAGTGCAATAGAAGAATCCAAGACCAAATGGAATGTATAACATCTTTCATTTTCCGGAGCGGGCCGCACTTGGACTATGATGAGTTGCCGAACTTTCTCGTCCTTATGCTGAGACTGCCGCAACGGCATATAAACTCCGTTCAAAAGTTCGGCACCCACTTGTGAAGATTTCAGTTCAATCACAGTTCGTCACTAAAGTGTAAGTATGTCCTCCACACCAAATCATATTCCCTTCGGCTGTATCAGATGACTATACCAGTGACTAGCAATTGCTTACTGTCTGTCGGTAATTGCCGCGGACAGCTTAGATATGCTCTATCGTGATTACGCTCATTACTTCTGAAGGTCATCACGACGTGTATATTTAGAGTGAGAGTTGTTTTTATACCTCAGAAGCCCTTTAATGCTAAATCGGTCTAGTAGAATGATCGTTGCTAGCTTTCAGCTCTTCTACCCAGCAAAATACTGGTATTACCTGTCCTGCGGCACACCCAAGTACCTTTGGATATGCGTAACTTCGAGCGAAGGTGACATGTCTGAACTGATTTGCCTTTGTATATCAATCCGCACAACTGTCCGATGACTTGGGCCGTGCGTGTTTCACATGATTCGAAGCAGGAGCTGACTCTGACGCATTTTATTCTCTTCTGTTCGGCGGCTCAGAAGAAAAAAAGAAACCGGTAACACTTTGTAGGCTGTGGCGTGGTTTCAGTGAGTGTGATACCGTTTCCCGTGCACTCAAGTATTCTTAAAATTTAGGTATTTCAATTGAAGGATTCATCATCTACATTCTTGCTGAGTCCATAGTTCGTCTCCTCGGCGAGCTCCGCTGAAACAGGCGGACAATGGCGTCGCGATGACCGCAAGACGGAGAAAAACTCAGCTTGTTCAACCAAACAAGAGTCTTATCAGATATCGGGTACACAAGGGCCTGTATCCTGACTGAGGACCGATGCTGAAGGAGTACCTGAACCTCACGCCTCATGCGTCAGACTCCGCAAATATCAGAACAATTATCGTGATCTATCCGTCTTTGGGGGCATAGGTAGTCACAAGGGGTACCCGGTACCCTGCTGCACGCGTGGACGTGCACTTTTTCGACGTTACATCAATCTACCAGTTCCTATGGTATGGTAGGGATGCTTCGATACTTGAAACCACGCTCTCTGTTACTGATTATCGGTTATCAATAGATCCTATATGCCTAAAGGTATTCGGGAGCTCCGTACTGATGTTGGATCGGTTGAGGCATCTGCGATTCGGATCCATGCTTGGCTGTGATGACTCGCCGAATATCCAGCGGACCAACGGAGTACACCCATCAGCTTACGTGGCCTTGAGCTCCCTTGATAGTCTTCTGCGGCAGCCCGCTGACCCTAAACTGTTCTCTTGTGGCTATGGAAGAAGAAGTGGAGCTCAGTATTTCATCTGCATTCATGGTGCTGCCGTCTTGGGAGAGATTTTCTCAAAAGCTTTCTCACAAGGAACCTTACTTACGGGTCCATATACGCCAGTTTCCTGGACATGGAGGCGTTTTCTGATATACCTTCTAGATGGTATTCCGACTTCGGCTGAGATGAGGGTGAAGTTCTGCCGGGCGCAACATGGTTGTAGGGATAGTTACTTTGGTTCCCTTCTTGGCCTTATGATGAAACTTTCCAGGCTTCTCTGCGTCTGCGCATCCCTCAGCCATCGCGACCAATTTTCAGTCGAATTTCATCGCGTGTACTTGGTGATCAACTCCAAGCTCAGGACTCTCTTTGGAAATACTTCGTTTCATCGCAACAGCCACAAGCAATGAGGATTTGCAACTGGGTCCATTGGTATAACCTCTATTTGGGTCTGGGCGTGCATGTCGTAGCCTGCTCGACTCGAAACAAGCGTTTACGGGAACAGCTTCGAACACGCGTTCCTTTGGAGGGATTCGGGCAGCGCGACACGTATGTCAGCCTAGTGCGCAACTTCTGTTCCCCCGAATGCCTGCCGAGGTCGCAAATCTCGAGACACCGAACACTCTATTCTCAGTTATCAGACCGTGAGGACGGCAATCTACTCTACCAAGAACACGAGCTTGTTGTATTTTTTTCCAGGTGCTCGCCTTCGAGTCTGCGCCAATTGACTGGGAATTATCCAGTTAATCGGTTTCGGGGAAGGCATTGAAACGCCGGCAGCACCGAAGAGACAGCTTCCGTCCGCGGCATAGATCTCAGGTTCAGGGCGAGCTCTCAAGAAAGTACCTGGTAAGGTTTTGGCACCGCAAAGATGGTTTGCTTTTGCCAAACAAGAGCTATCGATTTCGATCGGAACTTCTGCGGAAATTTACGATTATGACGATGACGGTGACGATTTTTCCCTGCCTTTCATGCTTCCTGGGGTTGGTCTATTTTGTCTGCTGTGTATCCGTGCTACATCTGCAAAGTTCGACTTAAAGCACTTCGCTTATCTGATGAAACTTTTTTTTTTTGGCGGTACTCGGAATCAATCATGTCCATGGGTTTCCAAGGTCCGGTATCTATCTCGTTCTTCGCAGCACGCATCCTACCGCTCGTGGTAGCTCACAGATTATTTCCAATAGCGTGTCAAAAGAGGAGGCAACTCATGCAGCGAGCTGAAACAAGTCGTCTCCGCACAACCGTTCTGTAGAACCTATTGAATCTCTTGCATTTTCTCGGTCTCGCACGGACCAGTTACCACCATAAAATAGGCTTCAATCTTTGGCATATGGGCAAATGACGTTTTCTGATGCTATTTCCACTGATGCGCCACGAGCCTCTATCTCGTCAGTACCTGACCCTTACGGCTCCAGTCATCCGTTATCGCAGAAACCATGTACGTGCTTTTTGCTGATGCATCCCATTCTAGAAAGATGAAGCTGAAGTCTGAGATTGAAATTTTCTCAGATTTCACTAGCTGTGTGCATCGTTTCCTATCGTTTCTGAATCATTTACTAACATCGGTCTTCCGAGCTTCAAATTCAATCACTATCCGATGGAGGCACATGATCTCACATGATTGGCCTGCGTTCCGAGTTCCGGGCTATCAATTACATATCTATGGATGACGTGTGGAAAAATTAAAATCATATCGGCGCTGCGGGGAACCCTTTCGGGACACTCGAAAATGTTACACAGACAACTCGCCTCTTCGGCGGCCAAAGAGATCCCTGTAAGTAACTATGACGACTTTCAAATCTCCCAAACACTGACGACTGTTGAGAGATCTGTGTTATCTTCAAAGAATTTGGGTTGCATCCGTGTGATCGGAGTCACTTTGCGAAGCCCTGTTCGGCCCCTTCTGTGCACATCCTCCGGTCAGAATTTGACAATAATCTGCCGATGGTAAAAACCTCAGCTCCAGAGGAGTCGAGAAAAATTACGATGGAGCCATACTCTGGGATTAATTTGTGTAAGTCACTACGAAGTGTGCGGCGGAGTGCGTGTTGTTCTTGATATTTGTCTCGAATGAACACAGATACACTTTGCGGTGCAACAAGGATGACGTGTTCGGGGTAACCAAAGGGTCGCCGTGGATCCGTACTGGAAAGTCCCTGCAAAGGCAAGAACATATAAAAGACTTTAAAACACCTCCCGGTCAACTCACAACTCCACATCGCACCCAATTTTCTCCCTGCTCTTAGTATCGATTAATTCTACCGATGCCTCCTGGTGAAGCCACACACATATGGGACATTGCAGGCCCGAAGACGAGCTGGACGAAGGGGGAATACTGCGTTCATTGGATTATAGTCAACGGAAGACCAACGATGTTTACCTTCGAGTGTCTTCAAGACCGTAAGTCCCTGTGCTTTCTCCTCCACCTCGTGACCTTGCTGACTCGCATGTCTTGGCATTATAGATACCACATCACAATCTACTTGCGTGAGTTTGCCATCCTCCTACATGGCTTCAACCTGCTGACCCAGTTTTATTAGCCCATACCGGGAAGAACCACACAATTTTGGACACCCTATATTCCGAAATGATCATCATGCACGACGGGCTACTCCGCGTTGACGTCAACCATTGATGTGTTGGTAAGTCCTGACGCTTTGATGGCCTAAAAATTCATATCTTTACGTTGATTCTAGTCTCTTGAAGGTCTCGGTGCTGAAGATGTCATGTATGAATTGCTGCATGTTGACGACTGGTCCTTACTAATTGATCTCATCTGTACCTACGACGTCGAGTATGTAACATACATAGATATCTATGGCCTGTGCCTGTCTCGCAAGTAGTGGCGCTTTTAATATCTGAGCCGATGGCAAAACCTTGAAGTTGCCATATGTGTACGATAAGTCATCCCCTTGAAACAACAATGGTGGCAGTAATGGTAGATGGCCCCAAGAGGGACGTAATATTCTTAAAGGGCCGAGGGATCAAGTCCCGGTAGACCAGGATCATGATGATGCTGGGGCGTGGCCTGCGCGAAAATAATAACCGAATAATAGCCCCCTACCGACGGCCGGAGTATAAATCCGAGGCCACCTTTTCGACCACCATCATGGCGTCCAGCAGTCCTTCGGCTTCCAGTCCAAGCGCAGACTCGATTGACGAAGTGACGCTGAAATCCCGCATCGAGAAGCAGCTCTGTGACGAGTGTACAAAACTCGAGCCCTTTGAGCAATGTGCGTTCCTAGTCAGTTGTCAACTCTTTTGTTTTCTGACCTCGTGTTTGTGGAAAGGTGGAAATCATATGGTCAGTCCGTGGCAGCAGATGTCCCGAATTGAATTTTATTGATTGAAACATTTACAGACTTATATCGCACATATGAAAAAAGACCAACAAGCAGTGTTCATTCGAGTCCAATGGTCTATCCTGAAACATGCTGGGTGCGGTATGACCTCTCCTTTGGCTATGCGCTCAGAGGTATGCCGCGAATTAAGCCTAAAATAATGTTTATTAAATTGAGACCTAGGTCGCCACCTTGCGTTTCTTGAAATCCAAGACCAAGATCCCGGTTCCTGGAATTTTGTATCATGACGTGGATGCCGATAGGAAGGTCGGAGGTGAATGGATGATCATGGAATATGTAAGTACCGGTACTTCGTTACCAGGATAGGCTTATCAAGACGAACCATAGGTCGACGGCGATAACCTCTCTACTGTATGGAGAGGACTCAACGCGAAGCAGCGTGAACAGGTCTGCCTCGCTATTGCTGACGTATGGGTGGAGATAATCAACGTAACCTTCGAGTCGATTGGAAGTATTTACGAGAAGGAGAACGGGGAGTTTCATATCGGACCTATGACACGTCTGGCGTCAAATCGAAACACCTCCATTTCCCCGCCAAAGTTCGAGAAATGCGGCCCATTTCCGACGGCAAAGGACTGGCTCCTGGCGACTGCGCGACGAGATCTGGATTTTGGGGAGAAGCCTCAAGATAATGCAGCACAAAAGAAATGCTTCATCGACAGCGCAGTAGCTAATATCCAGAACCACAAATTTCCCGATCGACTTGAAGATTTACCCATCGTCCTCGAACACATAGACTTTGCCCCTCGAAATATCCTGGTCAGCCGGACAGACCCCACAAAGATAGTGACCGTCGTGGACTGGGAAGCCGCGCGCGCTGTCCCTATGTGGGCTGCAAACCCAAGTTTCAGCTTTCCCCCTCACTCGGTGACCGACGAGGAGAGGAAGCACCTTCTCACGTTGTTGACCAATCGCATAATTTCCAAATCTCCTGCCTGGGAAAAGGCGATAGGACAGGACCTGCAGCCTCTGCGAATTCTGCATGATCGCGCGATATATAGTAATGTAGATCCTAATATACTACTTCCCGCTCCATACCTAGCATTGTCAGCTACATATTGAGTATGATAGATACTACTTCGTGTTCATACCCTTAAAATATCTCTGTTGAGACTCGAGTCCTTCGAAGTAAGGCCCTACGATCTCCAAATCGGTATTGGTAGGTCCTTGTATAACATTATGGACAAGTCGGATCGAAGCTTTCGATCGAGGAACTTTAACGGGTGCGGTTCAGTGCGGTAACAAATCGGCGCCTGAGAGATCCCGCGGATGTATCATTGCCTAGTCAGAACGAACCCCAAAATTTCAGCCATTGATACATTGAGAAACGGCCAGCACAGTTCTATAAATCCAATTCAGAGTTCAAAGCCAACAAGACGGCTCGAGGGCTTACCACCGCTTCACATAGACCTCGAAGAAAGCAAGACTGGGATAATTACGAACGGAACATACCAGTTCGAATCCAACAGATGAACTTCAATGCGGTGCCTGAGAGCGAACGACGTCACCCTGTTATCTCACCAGGACGCACCCCATAATTTGGAGCGTCAGGGAAATCATCAATTCCTTTCGGATTGGCCCTAGATGGCATCCTTAGTCTGAATCTGTGGCACTATCCAATCAATTGAAAGGGGTGGTACACACCCGTACACAGATCTTGCCGGAAAGATTGGAATTTGCCGACGAACGTGCGTGGAGTTTTCTCTACAGAAATATGAAATTTCAGGATTCGCGTCTGATAAAATAATCATATCAGGAAACGACCGGTACGGAGGTGATATTGTTTACTGAGGTGGAAGGAGCCATCAGAGGCCAAGCAACTGCGATGCTTGGCCCGGATGCCGCTTCCTAGCGGGTCCGGCATCACAACTCTAAATCCTCCAGGCCTTTCTACGACCTGCAATCAAACCTTAGATTTAGAATACTACACAACAATGGTTGATTGAAATAGACCAATGTACATATACACAGATGAATTTGGTATACTAATGGAGGATGCACGAGTAGGGTACTGAGAATGGATGGTTGAGGGATCTAAAAGAAGAGTACTAGATTGCAGTGAGATGTGATAGATAACAACCAGATGAGAATGAGAACACCAAGAAAAACAAACCCTGAGAATACATCTACGCTTGTTTGGGCTTTGCAACCCGCGCAGATCGTCTGGTTGGCCGGGCCATCTCGCTCGGCGCCTGCTGTTGCACCTTCTTACCCGAGGGCGGAGCCTTTCCCTTCCCGCTCTTCGAAGGGGGAGGCGCTCCCTCCTCCTCCCCCTCCTCCGCACTCCTCCCCCTCTTCCTCGGAGACGCAATGTCCATCAGCTCTCCCTCGTCAAAAGCCTCGTCCACTTCAGCCACCACCTCCAGGTCCGAGAATCGTCGCTTTTTGCTCGACCCTTCCTCAATGGCGTCGACTTGCACAAATTCACTCTCCTGCAACTCCCTCTGCTTCTCCTCACGGGATACCATCTCCTGCGATGGCTGCAAAAGCTCCCATCCCTCCTCCTCGGCGCGCAGCAAGACATCGCTCCTTCGCTCGAGTCGCGAGCTCTGTCGAGGGATGCCATTCTTGTTTGGGGGAGGGGTAGGTGCATCAAGTTGAAGGTTGTCCATCTGACCGCTGACAATCGCTTCTCCATCGGCGTCCCCATTAGATTTCATCGAAACATCGGGCGGTACGGGAGCCTCGCCATTGGTTTCTTTGTTTGCTGGTGTGGAAGAAGGATCTTGGTCCACAGAGGAGTTCTGGTTCCTGAGATCATGAATCGGAGTGTAAGCTGCAAGCCAAGGGTGCTTGCGTGAGTCCACCATCGTCATACGCTTCGTAGGATCAGTTTCGAGCAGTGCTTGGATGAAGCTCCGGGCTGCAGGAATGTTAGACATTTGTCTATTTCAGAAATACGAAACATACCTTCACGACTATGATTCTCTAAAGGCTGCCAATGAATCCACCGCTCGGCAATGCGTGTTCGGATGTCAGGCTGGTTTTCGTCCTCGATAAAGGGGGCGGTGTTGGTGAGCCTGCAAGAATCACTCGAATGGGAACCCAACAATGAAAGCGAGCACTTTGAACTCACATTGAATACACAATAACTCCAACGCTCCAGCTGTCCACGAGATTATCATAGCCTTGATGGTTCTCTTGCCTGACCACTTCCGGAGCAAGGTAGCTGGGAGTACCACACATCGTCTACGGGAAGCAGATTAATGCTAATGATGAGAATAGTAGAGCAAACTTACGCGAAGCATAGTAAGACTATCGACGACCTTGGCGAGTCCGAAATCTGCTACCTTGACGATGGGAGGATCATCTTTGGTCATGAGAACGTTCTACCGGCAGTTAACGTCGACAATCCAAAGAAATCAGAAATATACACGTACTTCGGGCTTGAGATCACGATGGGTTACGCCAAGGCTATGGACATACTGGACAGATAATGAGTTACTAGTTGAGAACTAAAGCCAACCATACACACCGCGAGCGCATCACACAACTGCCCAGCGATATGGCGAGTTGAGTCTTCCGACAGACCTTCGCGTGTAGTGATGTAGTCCAGGAGATCACCACCTTCGACAAGTTCTAGCACGAGATCTGAACAATCTTGTTAAGGCCGATAAACATGCGAAAGAAAGAAACAATACAGACTGATTGAACCATCCTGGTGGTAATAGACGCCTTTCATCGCGCAAATGTTGGGATGCGAAAGACTGGCCATGATATTTATCTCCCTATTGAGTTGAGTCTGCGTCGTCGTTACGGATGTTGATCCCTGTGGACGTTTCTCGCGGATCATCTTGACGGCAACCCATTCACCGGTTTTACGTGACATTGCTTTGACGACAGTGGCAAAGGCACCTTTTCCGAGTTCGTGGGCGACTTGGTAGTCGGCATAGACACCCTCAAGCTTGTCGCCACCCGCAACCATACGGAATATGTAGCCTTCAAGGCGAAAAGCATTAGGTTTGCATGGCATAGGTTAGAGATGTAGGACATACGATAGTCTTCTTTACTGTTTGGCCCTTGCGGAATGACCGTACCAAATGCGATTTCATTTCCATCGTGAAGTAGACGTTGGTGTCCTTTCCTAATCTTGGAGCCGTTGATCTACAGGATGCATGAGACAGACCGGGACGCGTTCTAAAATGATCGACTCACAAAGGTGCCATTGGTCGACCTATCCACAACGGTAACAGAGGCAGTGTCGTTGTTGCTGACCCCATCCCATACTATCTCACAGTGCTGATTGCCTTTCGCGCGAAGATGAACAACTGGGGGGGGGAGAAACAAGTTGAAAATATACTCACTGACTCTTGCCCCCGGAAGAATGAAAGCATTCTGTGGATTACGTCCAATGCGAATCGTGGGACTCGTCTTGGAAAACTCCATACGAGGGTTGTTGGCGTTGCAGGGTTGGAGGATACCCCATAGGTTGACGTCGACAGGATTAGCCTGAGAAGGTTGCTGAGTCGACTGCGTTGCTTGCTGGGTCTGTTCCTCCTCGTCGTCGTAGGCGTAGTCGTTCTCCATTGTCGTGCGTAAGAATGTGGCTGAGTAGTCGGTGATGGCAGAGTGAAGAGAAGGGAAGCCCTTTTATACGTGCTGGTGCCTGTTTCCCGTTTAGTATGTCTTTGTTGAATCCTGGCTCCTTTTTTGTCTTTGATGGTGGCAGGACAAGAAACCGACGACGGGTGGCAAAGGGGCCACACCAAGGAAATTGTGTAAGCGGCCTAGACTTTTAGCGCCTCGCCAGTGCAGTGGGTATTCGACGCGTAATTTTCGAAGAAGTTGGCGTATCCAATATCGGCGCGATTCTCTGTGGCTTCGTACGCGAGAACAAGAGAGAAACCCAGAGTAATTTAAATTTGGCCTCCGTGATTGTCACATCACATGCATCACATGTTACCGCCGTCACGAATTGACGCTTGTAACTTTGATTGCAACGTCGATCCTTGTTCTTGCGTCGCAAAGTGAAGCGTTGAACGTTGAACGTTGAGCGCCGGCCTTTGTGTTCCTTTTCGAGTTTCATTCATAACAGTTAAAGGGACTCTTTTCTTGAATAGAGATCCAGGATTACAAGATATTGCAGTTTTTATTGAACGTTGACGGTACGTGCATCTTATACAAGGTCCTTTCGCAGCAATAGTAATAACTATATACAGATATTTGAATAATGCCTGAGTGGAGCCAGATCCCACAAGAGCTTATCGACGCGATCGTCGACGAGGTGCACCATTCCAGCGATCTCAAATCGTGCTCGCTCGTCAACCGCGCATTCTCTTCGCGGACTCGCGTTCGTCTCTTTCGCCATGTCAACCTGAGACATAGGACACACCGCAGGAACTCTGTTTTTACAGAATTCCACGAGCTATGTGTTCATCGCTGCGCTTGTCTGCCAGCGTCAAGATCTTGGCCATCACTGAGTGTCATATAACAACCCCACCGTCTACTAGTAATATTCTCGACCTCATAATCCGGTCTTTGCCAAATCTAGCTGTCATTAAGCTGTTTCATGTCGACATCGGTTGTTTTCTTAATGGACCAATTGCGTGTCTTTCTTCGCATTCATTCCTCGGAATCCACCTCGATAGGGTTGCCTTTGACAATGTAGACCAGTTCTATGATCTTCTCTCGGGATCCCCGCGACTCAAAAGCCTAACCTTGTCCGGGGCTGTTTTGGTTTTCGACACCGAAAGTAGGCACTCGAAGGCATGTCGTGCACTGCCCCAAGTCGAGCATCTAGCTCTCAGGATTGATCATGATCCGGGCGATCGGGTTAGCGCATTAATACTCGAAAGTATATTTCGACCAGGAGGCTGTCCATTCTCTGTAGAGCGAATTCGGCGACTCACAATCGACGTTAATAACCTTCACAAGGTCCAGTTTGATCGCGCTAATGCGATCCTTGCCGCTGCATCACAGACTCTTCAGGAATTGACTGTATTTCTTATGCGTAAGTGTCCATATTCATGCCCGACGTCCGTATTTTAACACACTCGCAGCATCTATCCAACCTCGGTCGCCACCTTGCCATATCCTCTGCTTTGGCTCAATACGAAAAGTATGCTTTTCCTTCATGCATCACGTTGATGTACACCTTTGGTGGTGCATCCGCAATCTTATTCACATTCGCGACAAAGTTGGATTTTCCAATATCGGAGAGCTGGCTTTCGAGATTACATCATTCGGCGCGAAAGCACCTGTGAAAAAATGGATAGAGCTGGATGAATTGTTATCCAGCCCTCCATTTTCTGATACAGTCAGGCTTCTCCGCATCACAAATATACTCAGATTCGCACCACATCCTGACTTGCAGCTGTCATCTGAAACGATGAGGGCGGAGTACGAGCCTTTCTTTCCGTTGTTGTGCCGGAAAGGAAGGGTTAGCTTTAGCTTGGGTAAGATTTCCGAGACTTCTAATATGCAGCTGCTGAAACTGGAATTCTAGTGGTAAACGTTGGCGAGCGGGATCAGTACTTCACCAGTGATGATTAGCGTCGGTTCAGCACCTGATATTTTGTTCGGGACTTCACGTCGAAAGCCATTTCAGTGGAACACAATCTCTAGAAGATTTGCACTAATTTCATGCAAAAATGTGGACATAATAACAGATGAATAAACGCTAGTGTTATAGTGCTAGTGCATGTTTGGCGTTACAGTCAATATCGCTGGTCGTTCTTCACCGCCACCATCCGAATCCGTATATCAATTAGGCAATACTAGACTGTGGTTCTCACTGAGGCCGGTGAGGGACGATTCTATATCGACTATTGTCAAACTGACTGGCACGGGGCGTTCGGTGGAAACCCTCATTTGTTTCTCAGCCGTTCGAAGCCCTGATGGAGGACTGCTATCATTTCTAGACAGCTTTCTCACAGTTCCGGCGCAAACAAAAGGACTCCTTGTCCGTTTTCGACCTGGCTTCAATGAGGAGTTAACTCCGGAAGAATGTGGTTTCCCATCGTTCTGGCTGCGTATTGGTACCGCTAGTGCTGTCAATCGGAGTCTGACGACTCGCCCAGCTACTTTTCTTCTGGTGGTATAGTTCTTTCAGAGTATCTTGATACTCGGCCATGCCCGACCTTGCCGTCGCTGATTATAGTATGATTAATCGCAACTCCATGATCGGATAACGGCATAGCGTACGAGGGTTCTCCCGCGGGTGAGAAGGAAGAATGATGCAAGTGCTTTCTACCTAGACTGCCAATATGTTAAAGATTCCCTCTGTAGCATCGACTGGTCTTACGGACGAAATCGTCTTATATTGAAGTCTAAATCCACTGTACGCTCGAAAGGCCAGTGAGCGTGTTCAATTTGCTAAATGGGAAATAGACTCCCAGTATATCGCAGGCGGTCTTTGCGATGTACAGGGTCGGAGCTTTTCGGTAGGCTCAACCTCGCTAAAACATGCCCTACCAGTAAACATTCCGAGTCGAGACGGACTATGCCCATGTTGGTTAGTACAGGTCCCTCACTGGACATCTTTTGCCACGACATCACAAGACACAGAGGAAATATGGGCGTTAAGTTTGAACAGCTTTCTCGACTATCCCGTGTCCATACCATCTGTCCCATCAGACATGGACAACTACATTGTAAGGCACATTCAATGCCCTGACTTGAATTCCATCAGAGAACGGCGACGGCTCGGCTAACTTTTGAACCCCAGGGTTGTTGACTCATTGGAAGCAGCTCTACCGAACGCTTCTGTATGGGTATGCTCTGCGGGTATTCATTGAGACCAAGAAAGAATCGCCTGGCAAAGATGATCAATTTTCGCTGGCATTACGTCGGGATGCCAAGGGTTCCAAAAATCATGAAGTGAATGAAGCAATGCTTGTACATAGACATGATTGGCGCCTTTTAAATTGGAATGTGTCATACCAGAGGCGTTATGCGGTTATTAAGAGCATCCACACACAGGAATGACTTTTGGATTCTTCATTTAAAGCATACCCTTTGCGCCACGCATCCTCTCGAGGATATCTTATACGTTTGAATATAAAAACTACGAAGTAGTGGATTTTCTGACCCACACATCTGGATAATATTTTGCAGCCTTTTCGGGCGCTCATCTTCAAACCCTCACTCTGCGGTGAGGGTTCGATTCCTCGATTTCGTTAGACGTTGAACATTGTGACAGAATCAAGCATTCAACAAGGAATGGGGATTAACGTAATGCGGGGAAGCCAGGATGGAGGTTCTGGGGAAGGAACACATCATGTTTCCGTTTGGTTTCCGTCTCTTAAACTTTCGGACCAAGAGAGGTCAGGGGGTAACCCTTGTTTAAGAAGGGAAAAGATAATAATAAAAGCAAAAAAAAAAACAAGCGAAAAAAAAAAAACGAGGCTCAGAACTGACTCTGACGTTCTTAATGCAACATCAACCCTGTCCAGGAATTACTATGCCTGACCGTGTTCTACTTCTCAATTGTTTTGAAGGAAGGTACAATGCCAGAGAGCTCGATACTATGCTATTAGCAAATTACCAAAAAGGGTTTGATGCTGTAAAAGGTTAAACACGAACGCTTTGAATCTGTCAAAGGGTCACCGGTCAAAGCTCATTCCACACGGCTAGGTAATACTGTGTAAGCCCATTGATACCCTACTTGGTGTGGTTGGGAATCGTACAGCAAAGATCCTTGAAATTCTCGACTGTGATAACCCTTGTAGCCCTAGTGTAGCCCTAGAGATTCAGGAAACAATCCATCAACCATATTCGGATATAGATCGGCGTGTCGCAGCGTTACAATCAGTTCTTAGCAGTGTATACTTATCTACCTCACAAGAATACAAACGATGCGCGGACGACCACATCCGGTGCGTAGGTGGAAGCACCGGGTCCGCAGGCAGAGTAACGGTCATTAGAATCTAGATCCACCAGCTGACCATCAGCTAGCTGCACTACGTATATATATCTTGTCTTTCTTGGCACCTCAGTAACAAGCTTCTCGCATACTCTCACGGACAGCTTCTCGAGTCTTCTCCGCGTTAGCGTATATCCGGTCATGACCCTCAGGGTTATATGGACAGGCGGATTCAAAGGCGAAGATGTTAGATGCATCAAGGACTATACCGACGTTCGGACGCTGGGCGGGTGAGTTCACCACCTCCCAGGGCCCGTACCAGGTATGGATGCGCGTTCCTCATAATAGCACCTCGTACCTAACCTTGTGAGTATCAACCCTTCGTCGGTGGCGAAGGCGACCGGACGGCGAACGCCACAAGGTACTGCGCAATAATTTTGAGGCCCCTGTATGGTTGTCGGATATCGTAGTTTGGTTTTGTGAAAACGGTGTCGGTTCTAAGATCTGGGGGCGCGGAAAAACGGAAAAGCCTTTTTCACTTGTAGTACGACCTTCCTTTCCCCTTTGGCGTTAATCTAGGGCTTTCGCAGTGACCTCCCTCGATAATCATTAATTGACATGAAATCCGCATTGCGAGTTTCACGGGGATCTGAATGGTAAAAATGCCAGAACCTGACAGGCGGATTCATGGCGTAGATTCTTCGACCTTATGTCTAAGAGAGCATTGGAGAGCTTAAACGGGTTGAGAGTAAGAAGCCCCGATATTATCGGCGAGCTCGAGCACTGATTGCAGCCTCGGCGAAGCGATGTTTCTCACTTAACATCAGTATGGCCATCCTTTGAGTAAAACTGCAGCAGAAAGATAAGCGATCTAGAAAGTTTCGAAGGCATATATACAGCTGTACTACCTCCAGGAAATTAATGAAAAACTCGACCGGTTTGATTCGGTGTTGGGCGCAACCGAGTTTCGTATGAACGGAGTGTACCGCTGTAAAACGGCTGAATCTGATGCTGGCGATGCCAGAAGCTCGATGCTGGGCAATCAGTGTCACATTGGTGCAAGTGATGGTATTACCCGCCAGTGAGAAGCAAGCACGGTGAATGGGAAAATATCCGTGGCTTTTTTCAAGATATGAAAACGGGACAGCGATTGTTGAGATTTAACCTCGGTCCAGTGCAGAGTAAGTATGGCAACCTATCTACCTACCACCTTTTCCCACAGCTACGGCAGGTTCTCTATCAAAGGTCGTGTAACCCTATTCAAAAGTAGTTGTATCAAAAGTCTCTCTTCCTTCCAACAAAAATCCCAATCCTCTTCGATTGTCATGCCAAAACCAACTTTTCTGGCGGTACGGTCGGCGCGAAAATGATCGCTATCTAAGCACTTCCCACCCTCCACTTGGAGTCCTCATAACTACGATGTCAGGTCCCGGAAGACTCATAGGAAGAGTAGCCATCATCACAGGCAACATCATCTCATTACTACGTCGTCGCGATACTGATCATCGTTGCTTTACAGGAGGCGCTGCAGGTCTCGGAGGAGCGATATGTATGCGATATATTAAGGAAGGAGCTAGTGTTGTGATCATGGACATCGATGCCTCGGAAGGCGAAGCCCAGGCGTACGCGAACCCTGAAAAGATCGCCTTCGTTAAGAGCGATGTCCGTTTGATCGCCGATTGGGAAAAGGCGCGCGACGTTGCTCTACAGAAATTTGGAAAGATTGATATCGTCATAGTAAATTACTGCTCCTGGCTACTGGTGCTTAATAATGAACTAACCGTTTTGTGTCGTTCTAGAACTGCGCTGGGGTACAAGCTAACGAGACGGAGATAACGGTTAGTAACCTTTGTTTGAGCGAAATCACCTTTGAAATTCAGTTCATACAGTTATTACATCTGGTATCTGAAGATACATACGACTATCTCTTCAGCATCAACGTCAAGGTAACGACTTCAGCCCTACAAGCTCTCCTAATGTGAAAGGTCTCCCCTAGCCCATACACATCTCCGCCAAAGTCGTCATCCCCGTCTTCCTGAAGCAGGGAAGCGGCGTCGTCATCAATATATCCAGGTACTTTCCATCCTTCATTGCGTTTATTCCAATCTGATGCTCTTCACCCCGCCAGCACCGGCGGTTTCCGCCCAAGACCGAACTACGCTATATACAACGCGACTAAAGGCGCCGTTAACTCGTTCACCAAAACTATGGCACTTGAATACGCCCCTACGGTCCGAGTGTGTGCCATTGCTCCGGCTCTGGCGACCACCTCCATGTAGACATCCGACTTCATGGCTCGTCCGGGTCTCGGTACGATAACTGAAACGCATCCTTAGGTTACAGGCCACACTCGGTGTTAAGGAAGACACACCGGAGAACCGTGCGCCCTTCTTACAAAGTGTGTATGCAGCACGATTATCTGTCGTACAAATTATGTCATTAACTAACCGGTGTAGCTATTCCCATGAATCGCCTATGTGATCCCGAAGATATCGCCAGTATGGCAACATTCCTGGCTTCGGACGAAGCTTCCTTTATTACCGGAACGATCTACGAGGTTGACGGTGGTCGGTGTATTGTGAGGTTTTTTCCTTTCTCCCTGGGGTTTCGCTAATCCATCCCCTTTCAGTGAGGGCTTCACATCATGTACTATCGTTAGGTTAGTTGGACTATGCTTTCCATGTTATAATGTACATCCTAGTTCATGCGCTAGTGAATATTCCACTCGGAATCAACCACCGCTTCATGTTCCATCGTCTTGATGTTATGGACCTATGTCGCACTGGGTAATGTCATAAGGGTCGTTTCATCTACAACACGTACATCGTACTAATTAACGGTATGCTGGATAAATCAGCAATCCCGTGGACGACTACAATTAAAGAATCCCTGTGTCATGACGTTAAGTCGAACGGTAGGTAATCCAAAGATCCAACTGATACTATTACAATTCCTCTATGAAGCTGCATCTCTCTGGTTAGAATAGATCATTGACAGATATGTACCAGAACCGAATGAAGAAGAATAATTTTAGAGTGATATGGTCCCATGCACAGAAAAAAAGATGATAAAAAAACGCACGTACGCTCAGAACCTATTCCGACTTGACGGCTGCACCAACCGTATCCCACCCCTGGCACCGGACGATGAGTCATCCGATTCATCGTCCTTCCCGCTCCTCTGTACCAAGCTCACGCTTTCCTCTCTGTCCACATCTCTATCGCCCTTGAGATACTTCTTTGATGATCGTCCCCTCGTCCCAGTTTCATCAACCTCATCCCCATCCCAACTCCGAGCCGAATCAGTGACACTTGGAAAGCTCAACAATGTCGCGGAGCTTGGGCTATTATTGTCCCCAAATATATCTCGCGAGTCCGCCCTCTGTTGGCCAGGCCGCGCGAGTCGAGGGTTCATCGACGGTGGTGCACTTTGCACTGCATGCTCGTGTGTATAGCCTGGCGGCACAACCACTGACTGCTCTCGCATACTATTGGGAATCGTGTATGAGGTGGGACTATCTGCGAGGAGATCAGGTTTGCTGTCGATAGTGTTCTCGAATGGCTGTGTCCGTATAGTGGGCGGATATCCGCTCCCGTTCCCACCTCCGGGCATTACTATCCCTGGAATGCCAAGAGCTAGTCGATGTTCATGCGTAGCCGCTTGATCATCACGCTGACCGTTCCCGGTGGGATGATACTGATGTATAAGATCTTGGCTGCCAAATTTGATCGTAGGTCGTTTATTCACTATGCGAGAATCCGTCAAGGAGGGCGTCTTTATTGATGAAGAATCGTCTCCTCTCGTTGCGGCAGCACCAGATGACTCGGAATCACCGGTGTTCGTTCGAGGAACTGGAGCATCATACAGTTGATGCCGCTTGATTCCTGATAGATGATCAAAAGCTGCATTTGGTGTCGTAGGTCGTTCGGGGTCGTAAGGAGCCGCAGCGCCGGGAGGTCTTGTCCGATATGATGAAGCACGACTAGCTTCGCTAACGCGTCTCGCACTCCTGGCTCGGATGATGCTACCCATAGCGCCGAAGGAGCCTCGTAAAGCGTCCATACCCGGATCCTCGATACCAGTTCCCCCCTTTTCTTCTACCTCTGTTTGTGACCGTGCGGCTTGAAGAAGGAGGGTAGAGCGTCGATCCAGTTTCGACAGATGAGTGGGGTCCACTTTGGACATCTGGAGGATGGTGATGCCTATGCAGATGACAAGGAAGCCCATGACGATTGTAATAATCTCGGATACGCTGGAATCAAGACCTTGGAATAGTACCTACGAAGAAAATATGGGAAAAGTGACCGAGAAACCTTAACCGAATCTTACCACAGTTGTCACCATCGAGAAAAAGGTAACTAGAGGGGGGGAATAAGTATAAAAGTACCGAACACTTGAACCCTAAGGTAAGCTTACATATGACATAATATGTCGGCGTTACTGAAGAGTATATTAGCACATTGATATCTCGAGAGAAAGACAGGTACCCATAGCTACATATACACTTCGTGAGCCAAATTTAGAGCTGAACAAGAAAGAACGAACCAGTGTTGAAAAGCGCCAGCGCCTTATTTAAGTAGAACACTTCTGTAACTGTAAAACCGTAGTGTCAGTGTTCGAGAAGGAGGCAAAACACGTACTTAAGGTTACTGCGACGAACGCTATTAAAAAGTACATGAACCAGTGCTTGAATTGGTTATCGCCTTTTGCTGTCTGAACGATGGCAGCGCCAACTCCGGTAGTGACACTGACACTAATACCGCCAATCATACTGCATACGAAGATGTACCACAGCATACTCTTAGTGCCATATCTGTCGAGGTATTGGTAAAGGACGTGCGATAAGATGGGGGAGCGCGTACTTTGGCGCAAAGAAAAAGATGATGACAAGTGATGCGACTATCAACACCGATATGTAGACAAGAAAGCCGGGGGCCAAGAAGAGCTTCTGGAACTCTGTTATTTGACCAACAAGAGCTTCCTGAGGACCTACACAATAGATTGAGTGAGATGTCCACAAAGAAAAGAGCTACAACGCACCATTGAGGGCAATGACGACAGACCCGAGCTGAATGACATCAAAGATGATTCAGACGTGAAAGATACGTATTACGCACTATGCAGAGAGCACAGCCCAGCCAGCCAAATATCGTCAACGTTTCTTTGAGGAAGATAGATGATAGAATTGCGCATATAACGACAGAAAGTGCGCCGAGGGGTGTCTGTAGGGGCGAACAGTTTGGTTTCACTGCACTGCTGCGGAGGAGGAAATGGCGACTGACCACAACGATGGCCTCAATGAAAGCGTAGGCTTCGGGTTGAAAGAAATGAGTGGCTAGAAAATGACGAAGAAAAGGAGACACACCTGCAGAATTGCAGAGCTCGCCCAGTATCATCACTACGGGTCGCTACTGGTCAGTGTATGCACTACGACCGCGGGCCGGATACTCACTCGTCATCCCAATCCACCATAGTGGCTAGAGGAAGAGATAAACGAACGACGACAGTGGGAAATGAACGAATGATGCTCGCCGACTTGAGATATGCCACACCCTGCCCCGCTACACCGCCCGCCTGCGAGCGCAACAGACCCTTTTTCTTGAAGACAAAGCTGGACCCTATGAGAAAGCCACTGACGACGGCGAGGATAATACCAACGACCTGAGGATAATATAAACATGTGGTACGAGTATAGCGATCAATGAAGTGGGACCTTGAGGTTGGAATTGGTTGACGTGGTCGACGACACGGACGACGTCGCCGACGCCGTCGCGGACGATGTCGACGACGCAGATATGGAGGAGGACATTAGTGTGTGAACGTCGGGATGATGGATGTCGACGTTGAAGCTTGGTAACCGCGATCACCAAGCTTGGCCAGGTCTGTCATTTCGGATTATGTTCCTCTGGCACTGCTCTTCCCGCAAAACTCTCTTATTAGCACCTACCTAGTGTCTAACAGCGGTGACGACAGTAACACGGTACTCAGGTTCCGATTGCTCAAATAGGATTGCAGAGGGCGCAGGATTGCACATGGTTTCTTTACCTTTTGGCTTCTGACTCCCTGCTGACACATTGCTAGCGCAGAGGACCTGTTTCAGGAAAAACACTACGTCCAAAGAATGCAGTAACCTGTAGCGAAGGCCCCCCCCTAAGCCGGCTTTCTTTGTCCGGATTACCAACGGTGAGTATGTACTGCGGTCACAGCCCGGGCGGATATTACCCAGAACGGTGCGGCACAGAGCCAGGGTAAAGCAACCAAGCTTCGCCACTGTTCTTGGTACAGTGTGGCGCTTCGTCCTCCAGCCCATCGTACTGGATCTGAAGTAAATAAGTGATTGATGGTATAACCATCGATTCTCCCACCGACTACAAACGCCCGTACATGCAAATGGTTCTTCCCTGCTCCAGGTCGACGCGCCTGTCCGCTTTAATACCGACATTACCGTGATGGCGACTAAATGAAGGCTTTCATTGTCTGGAAAACGTATCACAAGCTTGTGTCACATCAAGAAACCGTCCGAAGGCAACGCACTATATTTAATTCTTCGTGAGTGCGCAAGATCATCTCTGGACTGAGGTATACGTTACTACTGGTCTTCTGAACAGTTCTTTCCTATCCTGTGCTGTATAGGAAAACTAGGTTTCACGTCACACTATTCAACGTCCTCGTTGCTATTCTGGTCCCTTCGTATTGGTATTAAGATTGAAAGAAGACAAGCGTCGCCGAGCTCTATTCAACTCCCTCTACAAATTCGACATCTACCGAATCATTGGCTAGTCCAACCCAAAAATCTAAAAAATCTTAAGGTCCCTGTTGCAATGTTGCTCGGGTAGCCCGCGGATGAGCTAGAGGAACCCGTCCCAGAGAATCAAACGTCCATCATCATCTGCTTTAGGCCGTCTGATATTCTATAGCAAACCTGCTTTGAGGGCGAGGCCTGCCGACGCAGGCAGGCCGTGTGCTTCGGACGTTTTGCTTCAGTTCTACCAGCCACATGCAATATACAAAGGTATTTCCGGGACTTATAGGTCCTGAGGTTAGGATCAGGAAAGATGGATCGTCTACAACGTGGGTTATTCTTCTGCTCTCACGCCTTAAAACTCAAAATGATAGATCACTTCCCTGAGTGGAGAGAGACACTGGAGCTTAGTGCAACCGCGCCCTTCTCTTTCATCATAGCGGCTGCGTTTTTGATCGAAGAGAAGGTACCTCGGACCAATATTTGCAGGTGCGAGCCTCTTTGGCTCATATCGGACGTCAGCCCAATCAAAATCGTCGCTAAAATGTGTTACTCGCGGCAGCATTCCTACGAGAAAAAACCCTCCCAATGCAGGTACCATGACGAATGAAGGAAAATAAAAGGTTGTTAACGACCCGCCCGGTTCCGGAATTTCAACGGAAGCAAATTGTGAAGATCTTCATCATGCGTGGCGATAGATTCGAAATAACTACGCCAGGGCACAGCGTCGCAGCATCTCAGGAAAAACACTTAAGAAATTCGAACGTAATTGGAAATACCCGGCCCTGCCATCCGAATCGCCGGCAAAAGGGCGCAAGCCCTTTACCTCCAACAGTGCATCTCAACAGTGGATTTCTGTCTGTAAACGAGGAGGTTCGAGTTGATCAAAGTGGCTGTATTGTACAGCATTACGAGAGGGAATGCATATACGGTCAAGATGTATGAGCGATAAGATTTCATCACTCTCAGGCATGCGCTGAAAGAACGATCTACCTGTAGGTCCATAAGTATCTCGGCATCTTTGATCTCATCACGAGGCCGGGCCAGAGGGTGCAGGGAAGCCGTGTTCCAAGCCCTCATTGTGATTTATATTATGCCCAGATTGCTCCTTAAACGCCCACTCTGCTTTTCTACCACCCAGGTTCCATTCTGTCTGTCTCACGTCTCGTCGCCGATTACTCGATGCTTCGTGATTCTGGTCCTGCTTACTACGCGATGGATAGTGCGCATTATCGTGACTATCCTAATCCCATGATATGGAACGACGTACAAGGAAACGTTTCTAGTAGTTCTTGGCGTTCCACTCCATCTCAAGGTCGCGATGGATCGTTTCCATCCGGATCGTCCTATCAGACGTATTCCGAGGTGCTCATTGTCTTTGATCTTCGTTGCACAATACGCTGACTACAGGGTCTGCAGATGCAACCGTATGCGCATGAACCGCTTTCCTCATTTGCCCAGACACTGAAGGAAGAGGATGAGCGATTTTACGCCACCTTTCCCGATGCCAGACCTCATGCCTCTACTCGCAAATGGATCCCATCCACGACGACGGGCGTATACAGCCAAACCTATCCTTACTCTACCGATGAAGGTACCCCAGAGTCTTCGAGTACGAGAGTTCACGATCCATGCGGTGTATCAACACGCTATGACTCCCGTAACTCATGCGTTGGTGTCAGCGTCCAGAATAGGACAGATGCTGGCGTTAATGGTTATCAGGATGTACAGATGGCGGAAACATACGATCCACAACTTCCGGTGCGTAAGCTTCCTTTAATTTTTTTTAAGCCTGCTTATCGCGTCACAGGATGTCAACAATCGGCGTCACCCTTCCTGCGATAGAACGCCATCACTAGCTCCTCTGCGAACTCCTCGATCCTCTTCGGCTTCCTCTCCTATGATTTTTGCCCCTCACCGTCTTGATCCGGGGCTAGTCAGAGATGCTAGCCAGTCTCCCTGCCCAGATGACATTTCCCATACGTCTCGGGCTCGCAACATTCTCGCCGCCACTGATCTCCCTCTCGAATTACTATCACAGAGCGATAATCGTCTCGTTTGCGAGCTTGACGGCCCTCAGTCGGATTATGCATCCTCTCCGGAATCCGTCTATGCACCAGGTATACCTCGCATACCATCGCTACCCATCCCTGACACCGGAATCCACTCCTCCTCGAAGTCGGACGACAAACAGGAAGACGATGATACCTGTTTTACTTCTTTCAATGGCACATGGCCTCGTCTCCACATCAGGACTCATGCGAATCTCTCCCCAACGCCTGCAAGTGAAAAAACTTTATCAACGTCGCAAGAGTCTTCTTTCCCGGTCGACGAAAAGCTTGACGCAGCGGCTTCGAAGCGACAACCTGCGGCCACTCTGATTAAAGCCATCAAGCAGCCGGTCAAAGCGTTACCTGCCCACAAACGTGCGGTGGGCAAGAAGCCTTCTCTGGCCTGCCTATTTTGTCGCGGTAGAAAGATTGCATGTGGTCCACCTCTTCCAGGAAGCACAGACAAAACTTGCAAGTACGTTCCCTCTACTTCATCTGTTCATCACCGACGCTTGATAGTCCGAACTCCGGTCACATAGTCGTCGTTCCTTTTGTCTCATTCATATCATTGAACATGCAGGCTAACATCAAATTTTAATTTCCTGTAGTCAATGTCAGCGACGATCTCTAAAATGCGAGTTTCCTCGTGAGAGCCGAAGGGGAATGAGGAAGAAGAAGGCCGAGTCGACCGCTGCCTCATCAATTCCCGCCGAAGAACCGCATGTCAAAGCATGAGACCTTGGGCCCACCACCGCGCAATCGGCAGCGACGGACGCTCTCCGGCGAGCCGCTCCGCCTTCCGCGGTAAAACCGGATTACGGTACGAGAGTGTGCGGGGAATATCAAATCCTGACCTCTCTATCCACGCGTTTCTAATCTGTGCATGTTTTCCATGCACCAGTTACTTACCTTATCTAGATTGTTTCGTAATGCTTTCGTGACACCACGGCTATTATATATACGCATTTGTTTTTTGCTGTCCAGGATTGCTATCGCTGTTGTATAAAAAGTAGTATTTTACATTACATACTCTTTGAGATTTAGAAATGAAAATGACGTTGAGAACAAGTTAAGGGAAGGTGGACCCTCCGCGCTTCAAGCAACTAGGATGGAATACGAAATATATATTTAAATGGTCGTCGGAAATTGCTGTTATTGTTACCCTCAAGTGATTGGTCACCCCAGTCAGACAGTGGGCATAAAGGTGTCCCTTGAGTAGACTTAGAGAAAGGTGACCACGACAATATTGGTGCCTGCTATTCGAGGTCATTACCGAGAACCGTCCGTAGACTCGGATCCCTCAAGAGAAACCACGTGAAGGAACTAAAAGTACTAGCGTCGCGAGGTTTTTTTCAGATGTGCATGCTGAGCTCTCGAAGGAAGCGACATGCGATCGTTCCTTGATAAGTTAAACATCAACCTTTGGCGGCTCGGCATGCCACGTTGCACGCTTCAGTTCGAAACCGAGAACGGCCAAGTTGCGGCATGATGAATTTCATCTCTTCTTCCTTGTCCCATTTAGACGAAGACCCGTATCACTGTATCAGACAAATAATGTTATTTTAACTTTTCCATAGCTTCAGCTCGCGATTTGTTTGTAATTTGTAGGCGAAGTTGTTGGTGCCTTGTTACCTAGTTGTCATCACCGTTCCTCTCCAGAATATGTAGTTGATATATTTCAGAGTTTCAGAAAGTGCAGCAAGAGATCCTTGATCAAGTGGACACAATTGAATGATGTGATTTGTGTTATGTTTTTCCGCACTCTGTTGAAAGCGAGATCGTTGACCAATCGGCGATCAAAAAAAACGTGGATAAACTTGGCACAAAACACCGAGGTTACCGCTGTCAATGCAAGGGAGGAGGTTCCGTGTAACTAGCAGGATTAAGGTTAGCGTCGCTCCTTCCCCGGATATAGTACCTTGGCGACCCGAGAAAGCGTCCAAGTCATGGTGAGCAAGTTCAACAGAAATAATGGTGAAATAGAAAAATAATATGTCAGTAATGGAAGACCGGACCGTGCCAGTACATCTCCGATGGTTCTGAAAGTGATCTGCAACCAGTCTCGGTTTCGAACCGTCTCGGCGTCGACGTCGGTATTGGTGAACCACCGCATACCGCGAAGCGATGTGAACGTCGTTGCATCAACGTTGAATAAGCCATCCTGGAGCAGCTAACACAGAACTTGGCGGCGTTTCGACGGTGCCTATGTAATACCTAAATTATAAGGCTTCATACTTCACCAAATTGACCACTGTTTCTCCGTGTTTCCATCGATAGACGCGACGCAGAACATTTGCTTGCACAAGCGCTAGTAGCAGCGCTCCATACTCTAGGTCCTAGAAGCGCAAAAAGTGCTTGTACTTCCAGACTTCTCGAATCTAGAGTGCAATTTTCGCAATTTTCTAGCCTTTTAATAACCCTGCGGTTTTTGACCAGAATAACTTCGTCCGGAATTTACGCCCGAAGAGCTTACACATCGAAAGTGATCATGTTGACCGAATTTTCATTCCAATGTACCGCGGTGAAGGTGACTCGCCAAACTAGTTTCAAGACTACTGAGATCAGTTGTAAGAATTGCCTTTGATAAACAAAGCAACTGAGAAAATTAAGAAATCAGAACAGTACAAGAGAACGGGCAACGTGGGATTAGATAGTGCGTTAGTGGAATTACGCTGTGGCTTCACCGGATTCCTGAGGATTTCTGACCAGGGTCTCGTCCCCTGATTGACCACACAGCCGCTCACCGGTCTGCCTAGAGGGCAAAGATCCGAATCTCGTGTGATTAGAAAACCTGATACCCTTTAGACGAAAACGACATTAGCTTGTATACAATCTATGAGAATTTTCAGGTGAATCGTCGAAACAAGGAGACCGTCAAAGTCTGCAAAGGTTCTAGGTTTCTGCCAATGTTGCTTGCGTCGCATCTATTAAACCGCTGGGTCGCATCGAGTTGCTAGACACTGGGTCAATGCGTTTTCAAGCTTCAATTTCTGTGTAATCGTTATCTTCAAAGCAATGTTCACCGGTCACGGCTGGATTCCAGTATTAAAAGTCCAGCGTCCGAAGGCCCCATGCAGCGTGGGTCCTCATTCGTTACCTATAAGCAAAGGTTTTTTTTGGCCCGAGAAGAGGTGTTTAACCCTTTTATAGCAGTATTGTTAATACCAGTGACCGCCCTGATTACCTCGGAAACCATGGCAAAGTTAGCACTAAAATGGCTTCAATAAATTGATGGTCATCCTAAGCAGCGGTTAATAGTACAACCTATTCACATGGCGAAAACCGTTGCAGCTCGAAGCACTGCCATGCAGGCCATGTGCATCAGGACCTGATGAATAGAAATCTGAAATGCACGCTTATCGAAGAAAGGCTCCGCTTACCAAGTCTTTATGGTGCAAGCAGCTAATTTTCCATTCTGACCTGGTCAGGCTGGGTCAGTAGGATCAACAATCGACATGAAGAGCCTTCGTCAAGCAACGTAAAACCAAAATATGTTAATAAGCAAGTCAGGAAACATCAAATCAATGCATGCGTGCAACACTTCCGAGCAGTCGGACTGTCCCAATGCTTTTAGTCAGTGTTGCTTGCAACGATGCGATAAAGAAGCCAAGACTCATTTTTGTGAAGGCAGTCCGTAACCTGAAGACGCCGGTCAGTCCTATTCAAAAGTGCGTGCGATCAAAGAGGGCACAGGGCCGCAACTCATTCGTCGCAAAGCAAGGACTGTAAGCGATCCCTCTGGACCCCGTGGGACCCCACCCTGAGGAATTCTCATTAACCTCGGCTCTATTACATGCAGGTAAGAGTCAAGTGATTGATGTTCTGCAAACGAAGGGACATTCGTTCAATAAACTTGGGTCCGTGCGTCGGAAACGATGTTGCTTGGCAGATCGTATGTATCCAGTAAGGTAATTCGTCAATGGATCAGCAGAAATCCACGAGGCGAAACAACGGCACCTTGTTCGCGATTTTCATCCAGTCTAAATAGCTGTAGACTCCACCTTTATTGTCAATATCTGCCCGTGCTGTCGCCATGAGTAAGGAATACTACTGTCGTTCGCAGCTACCTCTTCGTCTACGGAAACATTTATTATATCCAATTGAACACTGCGAGATGGTCCACTCTTTCTTCAAAGTATATGTTGTTCGTGTATCAGGTCGTGGCGTAATTTCCGTCGCTGGGTGATTTACAGAAATATACTCTGACATGAAGAGTGGTGATGACATCAGATATAAGTGTAGCAAAGATAGTCGCCTTGAGTGTCCAGGACTTGTCCGACCTATTGGAAGGTGATAACTCAGAAGTGACACGGCAACTATGGATACACACGGTTCCATTGGGTAGGACGTCAAACATGTGAAGCACCGTCGCTTCACTAGTTTCCTGAGACGGTTGAAATTGGGTTATCAGACCGCTTCGGTGTCGTTATGATGGAGGGGGCGCGTACCACAAAACCAGTCTTAGGCTCCGCTTGTGTTTCATAGCCTGCTCCCTCGAGATCGAAGATCCTCGTTTCATTGTCTCCCTGCCATTTCCACCACAGCTTTATAAACGTTTCAGTTAAAATTTCCCGATATCCAAAAACGGAGGCGACTCGCGTAGTCTATATATGAATGGTGAAGCCAAAAAAGCGGGTCATTAGGCGCTGTTTGTATGTCTGTCATCTACAGCAAGTGCAGTCTTAGGCACGAACGGGGACTCGTGGAATTAACAACTCACATCACCTCCAACGGCATTGTGGCCACCGCGATGAATAGTCGCAAAGAGCAGATTTTGAAACCCGGCAAAGGTGGTACGGGCGTTCACGGCATCAACAAAAGCCTGACCCACCCGAGTTGAGTTCCACCAGTTGCATTCCCGCGTGAGTAGATGAGGTGTATTAGCCATCCCAGGACCAAGATGAAGGGTTATATTTGCAAAGGGTCCATTAACAATGGCGTAGTTGTTTTCCTTGAAACCTTCACCTCCAAATTCCGACACAAGAGCGGATTCGTTGAATGCACCAGCGTCAGGGGGTTCATTCCAGTAAGGTATCTGTTCAATTGTGGTATGACGAATGGACTAGATGCTCAGGGACTTGTAGATACTTACCCGCCCGACGTACCCGCACTCGTTGCGCGCAAGTGTCTCGAAGGCATGCAGGTAGTATCGATGAACCTAATATTAACCAATGAGACATGAAGAGCAGGTGAAAACAGAACCGACAGCCAAGAATCTGAGATGGTACACGGGTCAGGTGGTTAACACGATCAGGACCAAATGTTGAACGCACTGTCCGGTCACATGCCAGAGATCAGTACCTCCCTCAAAGTTACTTTGTTGGGCATGAATGCCGACCTGAAGGTGGAATGAGTCAACGGCTCCTAGGTCAAATTGCTTACCTCACAAGATCGTCATACCGCGAGAGGACGCCTGAAATGCTTGTCTGTGCGGGCGCATTTAAAAGACACAAGTTAGCCGCAATGTAGGCCTCCTTCTCTTTCTCAGTCAGAGTAGACCTAGGGCGCAGCACTTTAGTAAGACATGGTATACGAAACCATAACAAAACTTACCACTCGACACGAATAGATGGAGAGACGCAAGCCGTTCTTCTTTTTGGTCCCGATGTCATTCCCTTCCACTGAGAACGTAGCTGCCGGATGAGTAAAGCCAGGACAAACAAATGAAGCTCGAGGGCGAGTCAATGCAGTATGAGACGAGAAGTTTTAATCTTACAAAAATATGATATAATCGACGATAGAAACTTGAGGTGGTTGTGAAAGATCCAGCGTCAAGAGAGTGGATAGCCATGCGATTCCGAATTCCATCTTTAATCTGTGACTGCATCTAAGTGAAAGGTAGTTGCACGCGGGACGCAAGAATTTGGTCGAGCATCTTTTGAGGTCGTTCACCATCGTGGTTGTCGGTTGGCGAAAATGATCCGCTGAATATTGACAGTAGCCTTTTTAAAGAGAGGTTTGCGTTTGCTAGGCCATCTTGGTCGCGAACGATGCTTTCGGATCCAGGGCCAGCTCTGACCGCAATCCGAGGTCGATATCCTCGATCCGAGGCCTTCCCCAGACTCAGATAATATTATGAAGGCCATTACCAGGAAAAGTTAGAGCTGCACACTGGCAGCAGCGTCGCCATGACCGTAGTGTGGATGCTATTGGATAGTATAGACGGAACCAATTTAGCCAGTCTGCAACCTGCCCGATGAACCAACAACGTTGCCGATCATTTTCAGCACGTTTGGCAGGCATTACACGTTCGCAAGTCTCCCCCATTCTATCCGCGACAGGTCATTGGATCTCACGGACAATAATGAACGTCATGGGTTGTCACAGCCAGTTTTCGGACTAGCAGTGACAAGCTTGAAGGACACTTGGACCCAGTGGCGCTCTGTAATTTTGCTGTAATTAAAGATCGGATACGCGGCGCTTGTCCTTAGGAGGACTAATAAATTATTTAAATAAAAGTCCCGACGGCAGACGCCATCACGTGCCCAGCTCAAGCTCCTTCCTTTTTCGTCAAACTTCACGATGGCGTGGATTCATCACCGAATCCGATCCAATTCGAGATACTAATCATCTCGAGATTGTGAATTATTATTGTTATTATGAAACTTAAGCTAGATATGGAGACCGCAGTCGCGACACCGCCGCTAAACGTAACTAGCACCATTTTAACTGCTCGCGTCGGGCCGACTCCAGGGTCTGGAAATCCGCGAAGAATATTTCCATTCCTTTGTTCGATGTAGATCTGTATTAACCCTCTCGCAACCATGTCCCTCTTGACAACCTTAGAGCCGTAGCCCGATTCCCTGAATATCACAGCCCTTGGGTCTAACTTTCCCTCAGGAGATAGGGACCACAAACAACGGCAAATGGAAATGAAAATGCTAGAAGCCTGGGCTTGGATACAGGTAAACCTAAAAAGCCTGAATTTTTAGAGGCGCCTTGAATGTCTTACGGACATCGTGTTACCCTTGAATAGATTGATTATTCAAAAGGCACACGACGGTGATGATCTAGACACCTGGAAGTCTTCTGCGGGGTGCCACCCAATGGCCGCCTGTTGGTTTGCCCAAAAGAAGAGTCAATGTATTACTACCGTCGGGACTCGGAAGAGTGGGTCTTCACCTGGTCCTACTTGCTTCTAGGCTTCGAACACCGCTCCTCCGTAATATTAGTGTGCGTCGTGTATTTCAGGTACAGCTTACCATTGCATTTTTTCAGGCGTTCTCTTGAAATTTCTGTTTATTTCGCGGAAGTACGTTGTGCAGATTCGTGCCTTATCCACATGCATTGTTTCAGATGATCGCATAGTACTACCTCCTTCCTGACGACGATCAACGGACAGACAAGAAAACTGAGAAAGGAAAGAACGAAAGAATGATATTCAACACCTCTGCATCAATAGAAGTACGTGAATTTTAGACAGTGGTACACGTGCAACCCTACCTACACCTCCCACCGACCCCGTAGTTAAATTCCGCCGAATGAGAACAGTGCATGCTTACATCAATGCAGAAGCCTCTGCGGAGTGTGTAACTTTCCTTCTGTGTACTGAATTTCTATTAATGCGAGTGTTACGTTTGTACCGCCTGTATATATCCATTACACCCGCGAGAAGGCAAGAAGAAAAGGAAAGTGATACCCAAAGCATTCAGGAGGTGATCGGTTGAAGACGCGTAGATGACCAAGGCACAAAACCAGAGCAACATACCTCAATTGTAACGAAGGATTATGGTCACGACATCGTACCTTCTCGACCTAAGGACCACGCTATAGCCACTTACGTCGTGGCGATATACCTACACTCAGCTATTTCCTCCACCCTGAGCAAGATGTGTGAGCGAAAACGAAAAAGGCATCAGGCCTCGAGCTACCTGGTGATAATTGCATTCTGCCATCCCTGGCGGCCTCCAATGATTCTGCAACGCATCATGAACGGGGGATGAAACAGCCGCAAAGGAAATATACCAATCGTCATTAGGCAACGCGAACTACCGGCTGAGCGGCATCATTACTGCCCCATGAGCGAGCGCTGACCAAGGTACAGAAGCAACCCCGAATCTTAGAACTATCATAAGGAATCGGTATGTGATTCCTACTCCACACATACCTTCAGCGTGGGGAGCATCTCGTTCACGTCTTCACGGCAAACACGGCAGAGAAGGTTGTAGTTGTTCTGCATTATAGAATAAAATAAAGGGAGTGAGGCGATTGTTGAGTGTATAGTCTGGAGGGTGCATGACTTCAGCATTTCGATTTTTTCTTTCGCCGCAATATCATAACATGGTCTATACGCGAGAGTGGTAATGTCGGAGCGGTGCTGTATCAAGCGTCAAGCATCAAGTGGCGTACATTGCTAGGCGCGACAGCTCGACATCCTACTAATATATCGAATATATCCGGCTTTTACTACATCATGGAGGGCTTGAATCTATTAAAACTCAATGAGGCGGGGGAGAACGCAGATAGCAATATATATGATTCACAGACCTCTCACAGACTGGAATTACCGTGTCAAATCCGTGACAGTGAAGGACATCGCATAGTCCAGCTGCAGATGCTCTAGGCTCTTTTTCTTTGGCTGAATCGAGAATATGCTGAATTACGGATTATACTGGCGGCGGATAATAGGGCCTCGAAGACCTTGCGATTGCGGCCACACTGATTCACGTATCCAATGGAATCGGCGTGAGCTGCTGCCTTGCCATCGATGGGCTCGTTCATGTCGCGAGAGACTGGATGAAAACCCTAGGTAGATCTGTTACACCTGCAAGAGCTGCCATTGACAAACACACCTTGGTCAACACAACAATTCTGTCCCACAGAAAAAATTATGCTCTTCGATCGCCTTTCCTAAGACCTCCGATTGACCGTTAGAATATTCATGAAAAATCTGAGCAAAATACGCGAATAAAATCATGTGCACATATCATGCATTGGCGGTGTTAAAGGCATTGATTCCAACATCGTAGCTATGAGCAATGGCACAGCAAAAGATGAATATCGGAGATCCAGAGGAAAAATGAATAATGACCGTGACGTACGCCGCCTTGATTTGGCTAATGCTCTCCTCTTCGTCTTGCACCCAATTGAACCAACCAGGACTCCCGAGCACAGTACAACCGAGGATAATATCCGACACCTTCAATCCCGAGGCGCCATGAGTCAGTAAGATGGCCAATGAGTAGGAGCAGCAGAATGATTGGGGATCAACCGTAGGACACTGCTAGAGAGGACATCGCAGATTGAAGTGAGTCTTATCGAAGCGTTCAGTCTCTCGTGATGTGAATCTTGTCATATCAGGAAGCACAGTACAGACTGCTGACAAGAGCAGAGGATCGCCGCGAATCTCAGCGAAATCACCCGGTGGTTGGCACGGTATCAGTTTCCTATTACCGCCATGTTCATACTGCAGGCACCCAAGGACGACTAGCGAGCCCAACCCACTCTGCGGCATTTCCAAAGGAATACATAGGAGCGGTTCAGTGGATGTCGTCGATGACAAATACAGATTCGAATACTCGTCGCTCATAGCAATTCCACGAGCACTCTTAGTTTCAAGAAGCGACCAGCTTGTATCTCGGACCACGGACCCTACTCAGGAAGATTACACGGAGGAGCTAGAGCACAAGAGATCCATGACGCCAAGGCCGACCCGAGCTCCAGACAGTTTATTTCGACCCAGCACAAGCAATGTGTAACTCGAAAGGTTCCTTTCAAAGGTACTGGTAAGAGAGCTGTCGTGTACCAGAGCGGCGTTTCGAATCTCCACGCTTTTACATCACAGACCCTTCGCATTGCAAGCTTGAGAAGGCACGGATGTATTCATTTTTCAATGACCTGTTGTATGGCGCTTATACCTGAAACAGCCTGTCTTCTCATACCGATGCCCAGGGAGACGTTGCACCGTCCAGAACCGACCGCACGAGTTTTCGTCCAGCAGTGACATTCCGCTTGACCTATACCGATAGGGAAGGTCCGCATATATGCGCGTCATTTCGTGGGGATTGAACACCAAGTGATATTGGTTACCCTACGCAGATACTGTGGTGAAGGGTATGTCCATTAGTCGGTTGTTGTGATGAAAACTTTAACTGACCGCGAAGCCACCAGGTTCAGTGAGAATCGCTCCTCCGAACGATGGCAATTTCAGTCTTCTAATCAACAGAGGATTTTATCGAATTCCGGTGCTGTGTGCTGGATCAATGGTCAACCCTACGGAAAGAATTTTCACTCCCAGCTTCGGAAAGCGACCATCGCCATCCATTATTCTACCACCTGCTAAACGATATACATCAATGCTCTTACGAATTCAGCACTCAGCCATCTAGCAGACCGCAAAACATGTCACCTTGTCACAGAAAAAAGCGGAGAACACCTCGATCACGACAAGCGGTGGCAGCGCGTCTGCACTCGAGTGTTGGAAAAAGACGTCCTCACCGCATCCATACTACTCTGCAGAAAACGAATCATTTTTACAATATCTTCTCAACAGAACGAGGAATTTGCCCAAGTTCGGGCAATTACCCACTGTTGTCGGCGGAGTTGTTCCGCACAAATAACCTGAACCAACGCTGTCGTAGGATCTGACGCCGACGTAGGATTTCCTAGCCAATAGCAATGGTGTTCTACGCTTTGTCATTCGTGAAGAGAAGAATTCCGAGACGAGCCCCGTGTCAAATTTTAATGCTCACTGACGACATATATCCGTCATGCGTGGTGTGGTGGTGGTCGAGGAGATATAGCAGTCTACGATCCATGGAGAGGTGAAGCCAAAGGCAATAAATAACCGGATCAGACTTGTCCGGAAGGGGAGTTCGAAATCAAGGATGATTACTATTTTCGACAAGCATCCCAGCAGCCTACCTATCTTTTTCTTTCCCTCTCTCTCTCACTTCCCCTCTTTCTCTATAGGTTGCTTCCCTGCTGAAAATCTACTATCGATACCCTCCAGTAACGGATCCTACGTCTGCAGGGAATCCTAAAGTTTGGTCTGGACCGCCTTCATAACAATCGGTGTTCAACACTGCACTCTTGACAGGTAGCAATTGGAGGTTAGATTCGGGCTGCAGCAAAAGGGTGAACAATGACAGGAGGGGCTTCTATGTCAACGAAATGCAGCAAATTTCTCCAACGGTGCGTCTTTACGGTGAATAAGACGCTCGCGAGCTGATTCTTCTTCACTCGTTTAGAATGCTGATCCTTTCCAGCCAGTATCACAACAAAGTTAGCTGTGACCAATGAAATGACAACGGAATTGATACTTTGAACAGTCTCGTTGAGGGCGCTAAAATTCCGCAACTTGACCGGGACCATCGACGTTTCTACAACATAGATCGATTAAACAATTTCAAGCATTCTGCGGCTCATGATCAGAATAATGGGTCTAGAAACCATTACTTCGGCTCAACGGGATACCGTCGCTCGGGTGGAAATTCGACAGAAAAAGCATACCCCAACGTCCTAGACCAAGACTGACGAGATCTCTGCTGCTCCGCTTGACACGCATGGGTCTGTGAAAGCAGCTTATATGCGGGCCTTGGTGTCAACAATTGAAGAAAGTTGGACCGATTTTGGCCGTCGAAGGGTCTGAGACGAATTTCGGGACGAAGCTTTACTATTAAGGCGAACGGATAATTTGTTCGAAACTCTCAACCAACAACCCAATGACTCCCGTATACCGCGTAGCTCAGGATACACCTTCAAAGCAGATCGACTAAAGGAAAACGAAGGCAGCATATAAGCTTGGGCGGCATTTTCACCGCAGGAGAGTTGGGAACGAATCGTGATGGAAAGAGATACTCGCATAATCTTCTTCTGATGCGAATCGTGACATGTTGAAGGAAGCAGGGAGAAACCGGCAGCACTGGTGAGAGATTTCGTAAATCTCAACCAGATCTTCCATCCGGAGTGCTCACATCGGCTAGCGCTCACTGAGCTAGGTTTAAAACAGGACAGCGAAACTCTTTTAACTTTACGTTGCTTCAAATTTTCGGCAAGTACAATATCGGAGCGGCATCTTCATATACTCACGACGTTTCTCTTAGAACTGCAGTTAGCTTCAAGCTGAGTGTGATCCGAGCCATCCTCGTATCCAGTGCCGTCTCTACGCAGAGGCAGCCGCTGCCATCGTATCGAACTATCGCCTCGAAGTATTTCGAGCTTTTGTGCGGTGTCAATAGCAATGCGACTAGTGAATAACTGCATGTAAACGCAGTTATCAATCGCACTGAGAGTTTCTGTCGGCCGCCGCCTTGGACCCACTGCTGACCCTATAGGTAGGTACCCACGTCGACGGAAATGGAATCTAACTCCCTGGGATGAGCGGCCATCATCCTCCGTCATTTCTCAGAACAACGATAGACTTACAAATTGTTACGGCAGATGTTTCAGCGGGAAAAAGCGGGAAAACATCGGTCGTGAAAAGCGGTTGCATTCGAATGCTTGAGCTCGTGGCAAACGTACTATCGCCTACGTATGATGGATCTGCACCGGAACTCACGGTCATCGGTGGAGTTTTCTTGCCTCAACGAGTGTGAACAACATTCCCCGGCGAACCACTTGCCATGGTGGCGGTCAGGACGAGGGACGAGTGCAATTCTCAACTTATCCCAAAATTACTCGCGCACACAGCGTATCTTCCTCTCTGCCATCTAGACTGAGACGAGTATGTGAAATTTTCCATTGTCGGCAATTTCTTTTCACTGACACGAACGAGTTACGAAAGTGCCTGACACGTCGGGCCTGGCGATTATCCTTGGCGCGTCTTTCCACGCATAGCTTTCGGTCCGAGAGCTAATCTATCGTGACCATTCCCTTTCAGTCTTTCCGGTGTGCTACCAAGGAAGTTAATTAAGCACCGTGTCGCATTGAGACATGGCATGCTGATGACTGTTTTGTCTGGACAGCACTCGTGCAGTGATATCGCTCACTATCGTGTTACAACAGGTTACAACGTCCTCCACCCGCAAACGGGCCTGGAATCACAGTGACAACGACCCCGGAACCCAAGTTCACGCTCGGAAACACACGACGATGCCACAGCATCGATCTCCGTGCTAAAAGAAGGCAGGTTTTCGAAAAGGATGACCTGTATTCGCCTGGAAATTTTTACTCGTTTATTTTATGCCTCCTGTAGACTGTTCGGTTCCGGTGGTAGAATAACGCGTCAAACCCGGAATCCGTCTGACATATGAACGTGAAGGAGGACGGATCACACGGCATAAAAACTTGGAAGGGTATGGACGGCTATTGACGGGGACTAAGGCTGCAAGTCGATTGCCCACGGCGAGAGCTCCAAATGCTTGGGTTCGAGCTTGGATACCTTCCACAAAGAACTCCATAGATCCGCTGGCATAAGGTACTATGGAATAAGTACCGTACTTTATCTGGTTTTTCGAATATTGCTATTCCTTTGTTCTTCTAGTTGTGCGCACCCTTCGGCGTAGCATCCCAAATGTAGGACGTCAGAGATTTCATGCTATTTCTGCATGTAAAAAAAGCATGGGTCACTGCTTGAGACGCATATTCATTCATGATAGCTACAAAAACAAGGACAAGAAACGGTATTGAGATAAGTGCAACGATGGACTTTTTTTGTATGGAGAGCTCTGACTTTCACTGAGCAGACAGCATTGCCAACCCAGAGCTCAGTGGCGAAGAATCTGAGAGTTATACGGCTCTTCAAGGTACTGTATCTCCGCTGCGGTCAGCGCCAAATCCATGCCACCTACATAAAATGTACTTCGTATGAGAAAAATGAAAAAGAGAAAAAAGGATCCCACCAAGAGCATCCAAAAGTTGATCAGTCGCGGGCGCATTGATAACCAAAGCACGAACACCTAACAGATTTAAGACGAACGAATATCACATGGCTCGACACCTACGTTCTTTACCCAAAGACCATGCGATGGCCACCTGGGTCATGGTGGTATTCCTTTCGAGGGCTATCTCTTCGACCCTGGCGGTGCTATGTCAGTGTGATGGGATAGCTAGTTTAATCACTGCGCTACCTAGTAATGATCGTATTGTGCCAATCTTTGCGTCCTCCTGGGATTCTGTGCCGACAAATGAGTTGGGACGCTGAGGAGAGGAGAGGAAACGTACCTGCCGTCATAAGGCTGCGCGAATTGTTGGTCGAGCGTCATGACCATCGCCCCACGAGCAAGTGAGGTCCAGGGAATAGACTCAACGCCAAAGTACTAACACAAATCATCAAGGGAAGAGTTGCATATCCGATTAATACGAACTTTCAAAGTAGGCAGCATCTCATTCTCGTCCTCGCGATAGAGGAGATTATAGTCGTTCTGCATCGAAATGAATGGCGTGAGGTGATTGACGACCGCATAGTCTAGTACAGCCTGTGAGCATTCTGCGCTCTCACGCATGGGCAGGCCTCACTTTGCATAACATGGACTAGAGACCGATGTTTATCAGAACATAATCATACTGCGACAAGGACGAGCGTACATTGCCAGGCGCGACAGCTTGACATTCCAACATATCGGACCCAGCCCAGTTGGACCACATCGTGCAAAGCCTTCATCTACCAAATACAAGTTCAGCCATTAGCATGTAGGTACTGGCAGCTAGAGGGTAACCAAAGAAGGTAGTTGTGTCCGGAGGGCTGCTCCCGGTGGTGACGTCAGAGCAGACGTCGTCCGAGTCAATCGTCACAGCTCTAGTAAATGCTCTCACCGTCTCGTGAATCGGGGTATTCGCATCGTACTCCTGGCAGTGCAGGACATCGATGTAATCCAGCTGTAGACGCTCCAGGCTCTTCTTGACCGAGTCGAAGATATGCTGGGCGTGAACATAATGAGCATAACGGGTTGGCACAGAGCAAGGGCGGCTGCTCACTTTGCGGCTGAGGCCGTACTGATTCACGTACCGGTGGGTATCGGCGTATTCTGTTGCTTTGCCGTCCAGGTGCTCGTGCACGTTGCGACTCACAGGATGGAATACCTGCAACGGGTATAAATCCAGCTCACTCGGGGAGCACAAACGAACCTTTGTCATTACCACGATCCCGTCTCGCGGTAAATTTTCCTGCTTAATGGCCTTACCCAACACGACCTCGGATTGTCCGTTGGAGTAGACCTAGCGACGTTCAGCTCGCAGACAGGCACAGGTGAAAAGCCAGACGTGCATTGGCAGTGTCGAAAGTGTTGATTCCAGCATCGTAGCTTGGCAGGGACCAGATTAGGGATCAAGGAGGGAAGGGATCAGGTACGTACGCTGCCTTGATCTGTTTGATGCTCTCTTCTTCGTTCTGCACCCAGCTGAACCAATCTGGACTCCCGTACACGGCGCAACCGAGGATGATCTTCGATACTTTCAGCCCCGAGGAACCAAGAGTCACTTCGGACACCTTGTGAGCCCTGAGTAACACCACTGTTGGGGACGAACCGTAGGACATGTTTGTGTTTGCAGGTGAAGACATCGTGTTGGTGGTGAGAGGAAGAGGACGGCTTTGCATCTCTTCCCAGTCATAAGAGGGCGGGCGGCTGTGGACCCGGCCAGCCTGATTGGGACCTTGGAGCCGGCACCAACAATTAACCACCATAACACAACAGAGAGCGCCGTGCGACGGAATGCAACCCCCAGCGAGGTTGATAGTAGCCAGCACGGGCCCGCCGCCGTATAGCTCACTTTTTTGCCACCGCGGTGCGTAGCCAGCACCAGTCAGTACATCTCTCAGATCGTATGACGAAACATACAAACAAGCCCCTGGGCTCCGTTGCCACAAGTCGTTGGAAGAGAACCCAGTCATGATCTTTGACCCAGTCCAGCTCAAGTGGTATGAGGACAAGGATTAGCCCATTATGAGTGGAAGGGGTACTCGCGGGCGTCCTTCTATACCAGTACATTCGTTGCTGTTTGAAATGCTCCCGTTTTGCTCCAGCATTAATGCGCTTCGAGTTTTTGTCCAATCGACCGACATATGTTATCAACAAATCGACGGGGCTTCCCGCCATCTGTCGTTCCAGGCGATATAAACACTAATAAGCGAATAAAGATATGGTCCTTGGTCGACGGGTTTTTGGCCTTCGCACTTCCTGGACATGGTAATAGTCGTTCCACTATCCTGTGGACGATCTATTCTGTTTTTCTTGTGGATAGAGCGCTGTGGCGTTCTCCATATGCATTCCTACACTTTGCGGCCAAAGTCTCTCGCCGAAGAGGATATCGACCAGAGGAACGTGAAGCGCGCGATTCGAATATCGCGCCCAATCTTCTCGTCCTTCACTACGTTATGTTCAGTCCCGAAGAAGGGGAGATCGTAGATTGATGCATGGTTCGCGGGTTTTGCTAATCCTTTCTCGACGGTCGGCTAGAAAATGCAATGAGTTCCTTAGGGGGAACGCGCTACTCACCACCAGTCCATCCAGCTTTTTGGCATTTGAGCGTCCGAAATCCTGTTCAAGTTGTTGAGGCTGCTGGAAGAATCGAGAATCGGGCAGGATGGCAGTGTCAGTACTAACAGTTGCGTGCAGACTGGACCAGAAATGACCGCCTTGGTTTCAAATAATGCTGTGCAATTTTCTGGAGGTGTCGAATTCGTCACAAGTGTTGACAAATCTGCTGATGGAGGTTCTTCATAGCGATGACCCGTTTCAGGCTGCTTCGGCCCCATCGCTGAGTCCGACCAAGTGCGTGATTATAAACCTTCATAATCCTTCCATCGGCTACAGGTGTGACTTGATATAACATCGATGAGCAAGAGGAGCTTTCCGTTCCCTTCTTTTCATATTGCGGACTAGACCTGAGAGGCGGTCCCTCTACTCAATGAGCAAGCGTCCTCTGCAGTCGACGCTTGCCCATTGAGAAGAGAGACGTTTCAGGTCTAATTGCGGACCGGCATGCATCGAAAAGAACTCAACGATGTATAATCAAAATAAAAGTAAAAAAACAGACAATGACACCCCGAAGTACTTCCCAAAAACCGGGGCGTCAATAAGTGTCTTTCGTGGAAATACTAGAAGTATACGTTCAAGGCCTGTAGTTCGCGCATTTCCTCGGATGTTCTCAGCGTCGATTGTGAGCAAATATGCAAAGCAACTACTTGATAATCGTATATTCATTCATTCCTGACAGCTACGAAAACAAAACAAGAAACAATGTTGAGAATCTGAGATAAGCGCGACGATCGACCTTTTTTTTATGGAAAGCTCTGACTATCATTGAGGAGACAGCACTGCATACCCAGAGCTCAGTGGCGAAGCATCTGAGAGTTATACGGCTCCTCCAAGTACTGTATCTCCGCTGCGGTCAACACCAAATCTATGCCACCTACGTAAAATGTATTTGGGTGAGAAAAACAAAAAGAGAAAAAAGGATCCCACCAAGAGCATTCAAAAGTTGATCAGTCGCAGGCGCATTGATAACCAGAGCACGAACACCTAAGAGATTTAGTAAGACGAAAGAATACCACGTGGCTCGGCGCTTACGTTCTTTACCTAAAGACCATGCGATAGCCACCTGGGCCATGGTGGCATTCCTTTTGAGGGCTATCTCTTCGACCCTGGTGGTGTTATGTCAGTGTGATGGGATAGCTAGTTTAATCAACGCGCTACCTAGTAATGATCGTATTATGCCAATCCTTGCGTCCTCCTGGGATTCTGTGCCGACAAATGAGTGGGACACTGAGGAGAGGAGAGGGAACGTACCTGTCATCATAAGGCAGCGCGAATTGTTGGTCGAGCGTCATGACCATCGCCCCACGAGCAAGTGAGGTCCAGGGAATAGACCCAACGCCAAAGTACTGAAAAAAGTCAATAAGGGAAGAGTTGCATATCCGATTAATACGAACTTTTAAAGTAGGCAGCATCTCATTCTCGTCCTCGCGATAGAGGAGATTATAGTCGTTCTGCATCGAAATGAATGGCGTGAGGTGATTGACGACCGCATAGTCTACACATGAGCGTCAGTCCTGTCTTTTTGCACATGGGTAGGCTTCACTTTGCATAACATGGACTAGAGAGTGATGTTTATCAGAGCAGAATCATACTGCGATAAAGACGAGCATACATTGCCAGGCGCGACAGTTCGACATTCCAACATATCGGACCCAGCCCAATTGGATCACATCGTGCAAAGCCTTCATCTATCAAATACAAGTTCAGCCATTCGAATGTGCGGGAGGCTGGAGAGCATCATGCCCGGAGGGCTGCTCCCGGTTGTGACGTCAGAACAGCGTCGTCCGAGTTACTAGTCGTCACAGATGTCTGTTGACAAATGCTCTCACCGTCTCGTGAATCGGGGTACTCGTATCATATTCCTGACAGTGCAGGACATCGATGTAATCCAGCTGTAGACGCTCCAGGCTCTTCTTGACCGAGTCGAAGATATGCTGGGCGTGAACATAATGAGCATAATGGGTTGGCACAGAGCAAGGGCGGCGGCTGACTTTGCGACTGAGGCCGTATTGATTCACGTATCGGTGGGTATCGGCGTGTTCTGTTGCTTTGCCGTCCAGGTGCTCGTGCACGTTGCGACTCACAGGATGGAATACCTGCAACGGGTATAAATCCAGCTCACTCGGGGAGCACAAACATACCTTTGTCATTACAACGATCCCGTCTCGCGGTAAATTTTCCTGCTTGATGGCCTTACCCAACACGACCTCGGATTGTCCGTTGGAGTAGACCTAGCGACGTTCAGCTCGCAGATGAGCGCAGGAAAAAGCCAGACGTGCATTGGCGGTGTCGAAAGTGTTGATTCCAGCATCGTAGCTTGGCGGGGATCAGATGAGGGATCAAGGAGACAAGGAGATAGGTATGTACGCTGCCTTGATCTGTTTGATGCTCTCTTCTTCGTTCTGCACCCAGCTGAACCAATCTGGACTCCCGTACACGGCGCAACCGAGGATGATCTTCGATATTTTCAGCCCCGAGGAACCAAGAGTCACTTCAGACACCCTGTGAGCCCTGAGCAACACCATTGTTGGGGACGAACCGTAGGACATGTTTGTGTTTGCAGGCGAGGTCATCGTGGTGGTGATGAGAGGAACGTAACGACTCAGCATCCCCTCCCAGTCAGCCATGAGCACGGACAGCCGAGGAGCCGGTCATCTTCATTGGGACAATACCAGCAATTCACCACCATGACACAATAGGAAACACTGTAGGACTGGAATGCAGCCTACTAGCGAGGCTTCTCTCGTCGCCAACCTGAGTCTGCCGCCATGCAGGTCGCCATTCTGTTCCAAGCAAGTAATGTCGCTATAGTATGATGAAACGCGTCATGATATAGTTGCAGACCACCGCACCGACGACCAGGATCTAGTAGTGCACCCCGGTGTCATAACAAGAACGTATTACTGCACAAGATAGAATAGCCCGTACGATCTTTTACCCAGTCCAGCTCAGATGCCATGGAGATGACGGATTACACCTCACGAGTGGCGGGGAGGAGGAGGCTCAGGATTACTCTCGGGCGTCTTCCCATACCGCAGGCCCGTTCGTTGTTGTTTGAAATGATGTGTTTTCCTCAGTCCTGTCCCCCTCGAAGCTTCAAGTTTCGGACCTTTCTCCACGATACCACCGACACGGTCGACATCGTTGCAGATTAGATAAAGCACTAAGTAAGTTAAGGTATGGTCATCGGCCAGTATTGATGAGGAAAATGCTCTCACCTGGTGCAGGTATATGTTTCTGAGTAAAGCGTCCTAAGATGCGTTTTGCGTAGCGCTTCCTGGGCGTAGTAACACCAATTCCACTACCTTGTGGACGATTAACCTTCTCGCGGACCGAGCGACTCAGACATGTTGACTCCATCGTGACGGTCTGAATCCTAGATGTCGTGGCGAAGAGTCCAATCGTCCGGTCTTCGACGATATGGGTTTGCCGGTGAACGCAAGGTCGTAAATCATGCCTCAGAATCGCTGTTATGGTTGGATGGAAAATGCCACGGGTACCTTGCAGGAAGAGGGTAAGAAAAGTATCGCGCTACTCACCACTATTCAATCCGTCCAGCTGTTGGATCCAAAACGCTCCCGCTGACGCTCCTCGAAGAATCGGAAATCGAATTGAATGGCGTGACGACGGTGTGCATTGAACTGGAGGCATTGTCGCAACCATCTGGTTCTTTGCAAAAGCCGGATTCGTCATAATTGGTGACAAACGTTGATGGCATGGCTCTCGATGACTCCCAGGCCCCTTCGCCCTCATCGCTCAATCCGGAAAATGGTTTATTTGGGTATCGCATTACATGGCATGGTACCAGCCAGATCGAAGTTCTGAAATTCGATAATTCTCATAATGCTTCCTAACCTTACACAGAAAATAGGAGGAACTTCTTGCTCATTTTTATGCACCAAGTTCTTCCAATTTCGCAATGAGTTGCAATTGGCCCTCACAACCATCATCATCATTTTACACGACATAGTCCACTGCCGTGGCATACAGCTACAGCTGGCTAGGGAATCTATGTACTTTACTACCCAACACACCCAACAGACGACGACCTCGCCGTGTTTCATGCTGTAGATTGCAAGCAGTGTGGAGGAATAGCAAGAATTCCGGAAACTCAGGTGATTTGCGTACCGGATGTTTGTAGCAGTATCACGATTTCGCGGAAATAGACAGCGTGGTATGAGTCACCATTTGATATTCCTGATAACTACGAACACAAGAACAAGAAATACATTGAGATAGTTGAGATGATCGACTTCTATGGAGGGCTACCCAATATTCAGTGGCGAAGCTTTTGAGGGACATACGGCTCTTCCAAGTACTGTATGTCCGCTGGCGTCAGCAGCACATCCACACCACCTACGTAGAATGTGTCTCGGATGAGGAAAGACAAAGATAAAAATATTAAGACTTCGTACGAATAGCATCCAAAAGATGCCCAGTTGTGGGCGCATTGATAATCAGCGCACGAACACCTAAGAGATTTAAGAGGAAAGAATACCGTATTTCCCAGTACTTACATTCTCTACCCATAGACCACGCGATGGCCACCTGGGTCATGGTGACATTCTTTTGAAGGGCTATCTCTTCGATCCTGGTGGTACAACATCAGCGTAACCTAGAATCTTAACCATCGTGTTACCTGGTAATGATCGTATTGTGCCATTCCTTGCGTCCTCCTGGGAACCTGTGCTAACAAGTGAATTGGGACGCAGGGAAGAGAAGAGGAAACGCACATGTTATCAGAAGACAGCGCGAGTTGCTGGTCAAGTGGCATGGTCATCGCGCCATGAACAAGTGAGGTCAAGGGGAGAAAAGAAACGTCAAGATACTGTAATAAACTATCAAGTAAAGAGTCGCATATCCGATTAATACGAACTTTTAAGGTAGGCAGCATCTCGCGCTCATCTTCGCGATAGAGAAGATTATAGTCGTTCTGCATCGAGATGAATGGCGTGAGGTGATGGGCGACCGCATAGTCTAGTACAGCCTGTGAGCATTCTGCGCTCTCGCGCATGGGCAGGCCTCACTTTGCATAACATGGACTAGAGATCGATGTTTATCAGAACATAATCATGCTGCGACAAGGACGAGCGTACATTGCCAGGCGCGACAGTTTGACATTCCCACATATCGGACCCAACCTGCTTGAACCGCATCATGCAAAGCTTTCATCTACCAAGTACAAGTCAGTCATTTGCAAATAAGCGCAGACATGAGAGGCGGTGACTAGAGAGTGATCAAATGGCAAAGAAGTATACCCGGAGGGCTGCTCCGGGTGGCGATGTCAGATCAGCCGTTGTGGGGCCGGGTTGTCGTCTTCAGTCGTCACAGATGTCTGTTTAGCTTTGGCAAGCGCTCTCACCGTCTCGTGAGTCGGGGTACTCGTATCATACTCCTGACAGTGCAGGACGTCAATATAATCCAGCTGTAGACGCTCCAGGCTCTTCTTGATAGAGTCGAAGATATGCTGGGCGTTCGATTTAATAAGCATAAAGGGTCAGCCGAAAGAGAGAGCCGCACAGACCTCGCGGGTGAGGCTGTATTGATTTGCGTATTGGTGGGTATCAGCGTATTCTGTTGCTTTGCCATCGATGCGCTCGTCCATGTTGCGACTCACAGGATGGAATACCTGCAACGGATATAAATCAAGCTCACTCAGAGAGCACAAACGAACCTTTGTCATTACAACGATCCCGTCTCGCAGTAAATTTTCCTGCTTAATGGCCTTACCCAACACGACCTCGGATTGTTCGTTGGAGTAGACCTAGCAGCAGTCAGCTCGCAGAGAGGCGCAGGTAAAAGCCAAACGTACATTGGACGTGTCGAAAGTGTTGATTCCAACGTCGTATCTTGACGGGGATCAGATTGAATCAGATAGGGATCAGGGACAGAGGGGAATGGGCATGTACGCTGCCTTGATTTGCTTAATGCTCTCCTCTTCATTCTGCACTTGGCTGAGCCGATCTGGACTCCCGTATAGTGCGCAACCGAGGATAATCTTCGACACCTTCAACTTCGAGGATCCAAGGGTCACTACAGACATCCCGTAAGCCTCAGCTGCTGCACATTTACTAACCACGAGCCGTAAAACATGTTTGTGCTTGCGGGCGAAGACATGGCGTTGGTGGTGAAAGGAAGAGTACAACCTTGCCATTCATACGCACGCACCCACTCGTGATGTTAGCCAGCGGTCGGACTGACCCGGCCGTTCCTGTTTGGGACCTTGTTGCCGGTACCACCAACCAACGACCAGGACACGACGAGAAGCGCCATGACTGGACTGCGTCTATCACCGGAGAAGCAAGGCGTTGCTGGTGCCCGGCCTGATCCCGGCGCTGTAGAGGCCACAGTTTCGCCACCACAGCGGTGCTGTCGGCGCCGCTTAGTACCAGGACATCTTCTGCGATGTTGCGATAGTCTGTCAGGTAGGTCCCCAGGACAAAGTTGCCACCAGTCCACCGCACCGACTCGGACGTCCAGTAGTGTCCGCTGTGGCAAAATACCTCGTGCATGGCGAGAACAACGTCAATCCGAGGACCGTTGGGAGAACGGCAACCAGTCACAATCTTTGACGCAGTTCAGCTCAAGAGATGAGGATAATGATTAGCACGGTTCTTCCATATCAATAGTTCATTCGTTGCCACCCGAAATGCCCATGTCGTGCCCCAGTCCAAGTCCCGGTCCATTCTCCACGACAGTTGGTCGCCTCAATCAACATATGTTATCGATAAGTCAACGTCCTTTTCCAGCGTACACCGTTCCAGGTGAGATAAACGCTAGGTGAGAAAGGTATGGTCACTGGTCGACATTGACGATGAAAACGTTCTTTCACTTCGCCTTTGCACAGTTATATCATTATGTCTCAGGGTCATCCTAGAGTAAGGCGTCCTGAACCGATACGTCACGGGGACATCAACCATATTGTCTACCGTGGCCTTTAGATCCCTAGGTTTTGCGACCAAAAATTCTCTCGGCGTCCAATGTTCGGCGACGAACGGGTGGTCGGGAATGAATCCTTTCCCGCTGGAGCTGGAAAATGCTATGGGCGCCTGGAAAAGCCTTGGCAAGAAAAGTATTGCGGTACTCACAGGTACCGACTCCCGCCGCTCACGTTCAAGGTTCTAATGCTCTTGTTGGCGCTACAAGTCTCTCCAAGTTCTGGAAAGACCGAAAACCTTGTTGGATGGCGGTGCTAGTGACTGGAACTCGGTATCGAGGACCCTTGGATGGAGAGTATTTGGCTGACTTCCGGGCCCCATTCGTATAAGATCCATGTCGAATTCGTCACAAGTGGTGACAAACTGCGGAATAAGGGCCTAGGCGTCCCTTTCTGGTTACATGGTCATCTTGATACGTCACTTCGCATCCTTTACCACGTTCTCCGTTCAGGAGCACTGACCACTAATAAAAGTTATTTTCTTCCTTCCTTCTGCTTTCGGCACTGGATTCGGTCAATGAGACTATAGCATGAGCAAAAAAACTTTCAAATACATCCGTGAAATTAAAATCCAATATATACAAAGCAAGGAAACAAACACTATCCAGGATCCCATTCATTCCTCAATCGGCGTGCTGGTTCCTTCTCCATCGCTACTCAACGCCATCCAGTCCTCCTCCGTCGGAACATATGATACGGACGGAATCTTTGCCCCTTTGGCTCTCAAAAACCTCACAACCTCAGTAGCGCTCCTCCATCCTTCCCCACCCTCCTCAAACCCATATATACGCGCTAAATGTCTGCTCGCCTTCACTTTCTTCCCCGTCCCCGCTCGCTCTAGTTGATCGAAGAACACGGCGAGTGCTTTCACAGCCTCCACCCGCGCACGCAGGACATGTCGCATGATCCTCCGAGTTGGAGGACGACGCTTCCTGCGCGATCTGACAGGTGGTTCGTTTGATGTGAGGAGGTCAGACGGACTGGGCAGCACCGTCGGAACGTTGCCTGGTGTGGTGGGGGTAGTGGAAGGTTCAGGGGTGGAACTGTTCGGCCTGTCTATCCAAGGATTTTCCTTCGGAAGGACGGGTGTAGTGTATTGGGATAGGGCAGCGAGGGATAGATCCATGCCTTTTGGAGCCCAGACGCCGACAAGGGCGCGCCATGCTGCGTATAACCGTTTCGCACTGGGAAAGCTTAGCATCACGTCGGTAACTGATTGAGAATACATACTGTTCGTAGTTATCTGTAGAAAATCCTGTCAGCACGGGAAATTGTTTTGATGGAGCAAAGCACACACCATCAATTAGCGTGTTGTGGTAGCGCGCGAAAAGATACACAATAACAGCAGCAGCCAATGCCCCTGCAGAAGAATACCACAGGAAGGCCCACAGGAAGAAAAATGCCGCGGGATATACCATCATCATGGAAAGTAAGCCGAACACGATCTTGTTCTGGGCTTGGGTCTCTTCCTCATCCTCGACCAAACGTGCCCCAAGCCTGCCCATGACATACACAGGTAAATGAACAACAACGGGGAAAAGGAAGAATGGTAGACGCGCAAGGCAAGCTAGCGTGTCACGTAAGAGTATGAGGAGGGTGATGAGACGACTGGGAAGAGGGGTAGGAACGTTGGGGTCTAATGAGCGGGGAAGCGGCATGCGCGAGAGCACAGAATTAGTGAGATTGGCCGATTGTAGTAATGAATAGTATTCAAGCAAGTTTCGCTTTACTGACACAAAATTGGCAGTAGCATCTGTAGTCGAAAACAAGTCGACAAGCCTGTGATAAAGTCAGCTAATACACAAGATATGGATAACATCACGCACGTCTGAGATATGATAACAAACTCATCCATATTGATAGACTTTTCGTCGGTCCACATTAAATCGCGCGCCATGCGGGCAGTATACAGCATGTCCCTTTCGGCATGTCAGTTGCAAGATGGCATATGGTGTGTAGAGATCCTACCAGTCGGATGCATTGATAGTGGATTCAATCAGCTCATTCTCAAGCGTCCTCGTCAGAGATTTCGCAGCCAAGCGGGGCTCACCCTCTGTTGTGTCATTGAATTGCTTGAGGTATGCGTCCATTGAGATTGGTCGCCCAAACCTATAGTAGTGGTTATGAAACTGAAAGTCGACAAAGTAAGTATGATGCTTACTCGACGATAACCTGTTGAAATGGGTACATGTCAGTTTTGGACGGCGACACGACCGTCTAAGACACGCACGTTACTACGATATTTGGACTTGTTCGTGTACACGATTGCTGCAGGTATGATCTTCACCTCATCGGAGGGTGCCTTTTCCGGGTTCTCCTTTAGCCATTTTGTGTATTCCAAAGCTGCCCAAGCTGCACCGTCCTTGACCTGCATGATCCGTGGCTCTGTGTAACTGGTTCCCTCAGGGAACAGCGCCACTGCGCCACCCTTGGCCAGCGCTTCGAAGGTTCCTTTGAACAAGACTTGACGATCCTTGGACTTGCGGTCGACAGGTATGTTTCCGGTTGAAAGGAGGATGTATCGTACGACGGGATTGGCGTAAAGACTCGCTGCGGTCAAGCTCAATGGCCATGCATCAATAGGAGCAGAAAAACGCACCTTTGCTCCAATAATGCAATATCCGCTTGTAAGGAAAACTTGTCGCTGTAGTCCCCATTAACACGGAAGCAGTAGAAGGTAAAACAACGTACAGAGAATAATAGGGTCCAGTATCATATTATGGTGGGTCGCAGCACTGTTCATTGTCGGAAAAGATATCAATGAAGATACGGTGGCCAACTAACACGATGATAGGGCCATCCTTGGGCACATTCTCTTCTCCGATGACCCGTATTTCGGTGAAAAAGGAGCCTGCAGCGACGCCCACAACATATCGTATAGCCTTGTGAAGGAGAAAATATTCACTCGACGACATTGGCACGTGTCGAGAAGCAAACGAGGGGTGGGTGTCGACGTCTGTCGCTGGCAGTAGAAGTAGTCTGAGTGAACGTGCTGGATTACCTCCAAGGTTCAGACAGGGGAGCCTACCATTTTAGCCATGAATCAGGGGGAAAATATCTAATGTCTGTATTTGCACTGATCATATCCATTAACGGATTAGCTGTGGACCAAACGCGGCAGGCTGCCCAAAACAGGTTCCACCGCGACACTACAACGAACTACGGCAGCACAACGACCCGTACACGCTTCTCTGTTGTTCTGTGAAGCGCGATTCATGTCCAAGATAAACTCAGACGCTTATTGCACAATGCTCAGCTTTTCTGGCCTTTCGTCCCCAAACCGCAAGGCGAAACCCAAATTGTGCGCGAGACTCGACTGTTATTTTAAACTTCGCTCGGGTGCCCGAGGAGATAACGGCGACGTGCTCCTGGAAAGACACAGGTTGTGCTGGAGAGCTTGTCAGGAGGGCCCTTGCACAAAATCCAGTATATTTTATCTCGTTCAGGCGGAATCAAGCCAAGATAAAGACCTTGCGCGGCCAATCTGAATTCTTCGCATCACCATTGCAGCACTCATACCGCTACAATTATCGCTTCTAGACACTTCCTGATAATCGTTTTCTGCCATCTGACTTGGTGATCCAAATATTTGCCCTTGCTACCTGCACGGCCGAAACTTCGAACAGATAACGACACTTGCTGCCCTCAAGGTCCTTGGAACTCGTTGCGCCGGACGCCCTCTTTCTAAAGTGTGTCGTTTTCTGATGAACGGGCAAGGTTCGCTGCAAATATGATTCGCATCGATCATGATATATGTTACCACAGCAAAATATCTTTGTTGTCCGAAAAGATAAATAACGACCAAGTGGTGGTGTATCAGAATAATACGTTTTCCGTGGCTCGACCTTCACGTTATGCAGCCGGGGACCAGCATACCGATCCTCGGCCCTGGAAAGTTTGTATCATTTCGAGAATCAAGAAATGGTTCCCTTGACTAACCGGCTCTTGCTTTCTGCTTAGTTTTATACCATACTTCATTCATCCGGATATCCGGCTAGAGGCTTTACTAACGCGGGTCTTTCGCTAGTAAATGGAGTACGAAAGGTGCAATCCCTTCTTCGACTACACAGAATGACGAACAACATGGTCAGTCCCAGCACCATGCGTTCCACACTCATGACTTGAGTTTAGACATCATCAATGTACAACCCTGCACACTCAAGATCATCATCGTCAGTGCAGGAGTCCCAAGCCTTTCCGCTGCCATTTGCCTGGCAAAGGCTGGACATACCGTCACCGCCATAGAAAGCCGATCTGACCTTCGAAAGATTGGTGCTGGTACCCAAATTGCTCCCAGTACGCCAATCTCAATTCTGCACGGAGAAAAAGGTATAATCAACTCCCAATATAGACACTTCTTTCCTCCTCATTCGATGGGATCCTAAGTCTTCGTTGGACAAGGTCGCTGTCCACCTGAAGACATACCTTTGTATGTGATCTTCGGCGTAACCATCTTTACCCAGCAATAATATGCCCAAACGACGACGGCCCTCTCTTGGCCAATGGATCTGGTATCTGAAGCTCACGGTGCTCCGTCACGTAAGTCTACTATACTACACGAATGGTTGGCAAACTATTGAACTTTGTTACGTCTTCGTTCTCTCAAGGGTCTCGAAATCCTGCTGCAGTAATATGCGCTTTCTTGGACCTTACGACGAATTTCTGTTGCCTGTTGAATCGAGCCAGCAGTTGAGAAGTTTTGTCGAGCAACCTATGTGTAGTACGCGTGTATGAGAACGACACTGTTAAATCTGTCGTGTGAATGTATCTGTGAACAGAATACAATTTATGAAGATTCAAAATATGTACATCTGCGAGCGCTAAGCGCGTCGTGGGAATATTGACCGGTCCGACTACCGGAGTCTGCCACCCTTTGCATTACCACCATCTCTTGTACCTGCTCCGAGTCTCAACGTCAACGCTGGATCCATGGCCTACGAATGTGCGATTTGCCTTTTTGAATACCAGGATCCCGTTAGCCTGCCCTGCGGTGCGTGGACTCAAGGACGATCCCAGCTCGACATTGCTCTTATTGTATCTACCAGGACACGTCTATTGCTCTCCCTGCGTATCGGACCATATTTCGAAGACAACGACGGACGGATTCACGGCTCTATGTCCGACATGCAGGAAATCGTTTCACATAGGTCAGTCGCTCTAGCTGCCTGTCGCGTCTCACGGTCATGGGCAGTGCTCTAGTTCTCCATCAGTAAGATCCTTGCTACCATCTAACATCTGAAGACCGGCTGAAATTTCAATTGCAGCTGCAGACTCTGGCTTCGCCCTTCCATCGATACATTATGCCGAGCGTTCGGCGCGTCTACATCGACACCGAAGATATGCGCACATTGAAGGAAAAGGCCCAGGCCCTGGAGGCGCAGGTTCATCAACTAAAAAGGACAAGAAACGCGTCATGAAAGAACAAAACAAACGTCTAAAGGAGAAAAGCGAAGAGCTCGAGCGTTACAAGTCGAAATATCAGAAACTCAAGGAGACGAAGACAAAGGCTTCTGGGACAAAGAGTATGTTCTTACTCATGGTCATGAAATCGGTATTGAAACTGTACAGATCCTCTGGTTCCTGTTCAACGATGGATGCTAAACTGTCTCGACTGGAAAAGAGCTCTAGGTTTTCCTCGCCCAAGCGACTTCTTTGATTTTCATTCTGCCCCACAAGTTTTGTTACTTCCGCTGTTGATTCTACAAGCTCTGTACTGCATCACTCTCGCTTCTGTTCTATAGGCTGTTGCTTATTATAATACTACGGACCCTTTCAAAGTTCCATCTTGCTAGATGATGCATGTGTTATTTTTTTCTCTAGGTAAGACGAACCACAGCTATTCCAAAGGTGTATCTAATAATCCAAAACTTATCAGTGTCGTGATGTTGTACATAAGGACTGTTATTTTTTCAGGGAATCGCAAATGAATTTTCTACCGCACGAGCACGCTTCAGTCGAAACCTTAGCAGCTGATGTTACTATTGAAGGAATTCGAAGCATCCTCAAGTACACTTCACGCGGCGCTTCTTGCGCTTTTTTAAGAAATGTATTGAATCCGCACGAACTGTCAGTCATACCTATCCACGTCCATTCCTTCTCGCTTCTTTTTATCCCCCGGGTCATGTCGTTCAAAATCAAGGACGATGGCGATAATCGTCTGAGCTTGCCCATCTTGGTATGCCTGCTCTATAAACCATCTGGCCTTGCACCTTGCACTCAAAGTATCGTAACTTTAACTCTTGTTGTTCTGCTCTTCTATTTCATGTTCGATCTCTAGGTTTTAACCACCTTTCATCAGGCCCTTCGAGATTGACCCCCTGATATTTGACAAGGGAGTTTACTCACATAACTCATGTGACTCTGCTCCTCCCAGGCGCACAAACTGACAAGAAACCTGCTAACGCCAACAAGAGCTCTTTAATTATTCGGGAGGATTCTGTTTGCGGGTGGTACATCGCTTGGCGTACGGATTGTTTGGCGCAACAGCTGAACGGAGAGAGCGCATTATTACTTTCAGCTTCTACTCAAAGGTGTACTCCTGCGGGAACTTCTGATCTATCAATAAATAGTGTATTCCTGATCGATAGAACTTTTGGTGGGTCAAACGTTCCGTTATCAGTATGGCACTTGACAAAATTGATGGGCGGCGCGAACAGTGGAAATGATGCCTCAGAGCCATAGCGGAAAATTCACTCTCGCCGATTCCTTCATCCCGGGAGGAATGCGAAATTAACTAATGACAAGCGCTGACGTCGCTTTGCAAGAGTCCTGTATGCCAATTCCCCGATTGACTTGACATTCAGAGCTGGTGAAACCCAAGTATAAGCCTTTGTGTACTAGGATGCTTCCATAAATATGCGACTAGCAAAAGGAAGGGCGCAAGTGTCTTCTAACGTACGAAACATGGAAAAGTACAAGAAAAGTAATACTGAGCACGCCACATCTTGGACTTATGTGCAGCAGTTCGCTCTCTTGAAGCTGGCCTCGTTTCCGTTCAATTCCGTTCCCGTCTCGCATGAGCGAAGGTTCTATTTCTATTTCTATTTGGTTGAAGAATTGATGATTTTTGTCGTCTATATGTAGCCGAGCTGCGCAGCTGAAATTCATAAATGCCGCAGCATCTCGAAATATTATTCCTGGTACGCAGCACCTGTGAACTGTGCACACGACAAATACCAGCCAATTTGATTGTCACCTCGGTTCCTCTCGGTCTGCTCTCGATTCAAGAAAAAATGACCACCAAGATAAGTCAACTGATAACGACATCAACGACATACAACTTGAATGTACAGAACTACTGAGAGAGAGGGACTCCGCCCAGTAGCTGCATGAATATTTAGAGAGAGAGAGAACGATGTGGACATCGTCCAGCTGAAATGAACAAGGGTGCCGGACAAGGGATAAGTCTCCGCTGGACGAGCCCAAAGACAAGTATAGGCTGTCTGCTGAGTGAGGTTAGAATGGAAATATACGACCGTTCTAGGTTCAGTCAATAGGTTATTGATCAAGGGGCAGGAGGAAAGTGAGGAGGAGATGGAGGAGGAACGGCAGAAAGCAGTTCATGCTCTCCACGGATGTTGATGAAAGAATACTGTCAAAAGATGTCAGATGGACTTGAACATAATGAGGGTGGAAAACAACACTAACGTCAACTGCATTACGGGAATTGCTGGGACGGGGCGCAGCAAAGAAGGGCCTCAAACCCATGCGCTCAAGCTTCTCAAACCAGGTACCGAAATCGCTGATGCTTAATTCACTCTCGTCGTCATCAGAAGAGACGGCGACGGAGAGAAGGAGCTGGCCGAAGGGAAGAACAGGCGCGCGTTTGGGAGGGGGAGAAGCGCGGCGCGGGGGAGGATAAGGAGCACGGCTTGCCAGTTGGGGAAATCGTATTCATCCAAAAATGCGTCGAGGACGGCGAAATCAGATTCGGAGTTGATATCGAATTTCAGTATGTCGATGAATTTGTGGCCGTTGGCTTCGAGCAGGTCGTCGAGAGGATTGGTCGGAACTGTGGCAGGGACATCTGACTTTTCGGTCGCAATGGTCTCCTCGTCCTCAGTAACAGCATCAGTCTGAAACATTGGTCACTACATGCGACACAGAAACGGGGGCCAGAAAAGCTCTTACGTTCTCTGCCTTGTCAACATAACCGAATACTGTGCATCCGGTGGATCGGTCTTTTACCGTTGTTTCGAAGGACGAGCCGTCAGAACCTGAGAAAGAGCAGATTAGATGGAATCTGATAAATGAAACGAGGAAAATAGTATACCGATTGAATACACGACGCACTGCTCCTTCGGAGCGATGTGTTCGAAGCCACAGACCCATTTGCCATTGTCCTCCGGCTCGCCGAGAAGCTGGAGATGGTGAGGGCAACGGAACGCAGGAGCAAAAGATTTCCCTTGAAATTAAAATAAAATCAGATCGAGCAATCATGTTCGCATACTTGAACTTACAAAGGGGAGCTGCTTCATTAGCAAAATCTTTGCGGTGTTCCACGTAGTCTTGGTAGTGCTTTTCGCTAATCTCAATCGCAACATCAACGGGAGGATGAGGTCGAGGCCGATGTGTCTTGATACCTGCTTCGCCTTCAGGGCACGGTTTTCCGTCCTTGTTGTTGTGCTTGTCATGTTTGGAAAGCCTCGGTGGATAATGAGGGGGTGGTCCATGAGGATGGTGTTCTTCGCCATCTTGCGACGCAGGACGATAACCGTGTTGGTGTCCAGGGGGAGGTGGTGGTCCCCAGAATCTGGGCGGAGGTGGCCTGGAATCCCCGTGATGGTGGAATTCATGAGGAGGCGGTGGTGGTGGACCCCAGTATGAATGCGGCGGGGGTGATGCATACCGTAGGATTGGTCACCACCTGATGGAGGTGGTGACGGGGCCCACCAGTGATGCGGTGGTGGAGGCGGGTGACCGTATGATTGTTCGTCGCCGGTAGGAGGGGGCGGAGGAGGACCCCAGAATGGAGGCGGGTGGGGTGGGTGCTTGCCTTCCGGACCGCCATGTTTCCCGTGATGCATCCAGTCAAATGGCGGCGGGGGTGGTGGTCCCCAAGGACCGGGAGGTGGAGGCCCGTAGCCCCATGGACGACCCTGGTGATCTGGATGCGGTGGATGACCTTGGAAAGCCTCGTAACCGCGAGATGGCGGTGATGATGGCGCATGCGGTACGACCTGGAAGCCATGCTCTTGAACTGCTCCTTGACAGTAGATATCGTTCATGTGAGCACGATAGGCGTAGCCGTACGGAGGCGGGCGGCCGCCCCATGCATGGACATTAGAGCCAGAGAAGGGAGAATCGGGAGAGAAATTAACATAGAGAAGAACGATAACGAATGACAGGGTGAGAAATAAAATCATATAACGCGGGTGACGCGCTGAGAGAGACTCGAGTTTGGAGTTCATCTCGGAAAGTGCTTTCGTCGCACGGTGAGGTGGGCAAAGTTGACGGCAGCGATACGGGGATGGACAAGAAATTCATCAAGGACCAGAGCTTGTTTTAAAAAGATTCCTATCCGCAGCAGTTTACAGCTTCGCGCGCCGTCAAGATCCCGTTACCCAGGATAGCAATTCCAGCCCCTGTGGCCTCCGACCCTCCGCAGCACTGCGAAATCGGACTTTTCAATGAAAATGCGTTGACGTGTCGGTAAAATGACGGTTGTAAAGGATAAAATATGCACCCACCTAAGAAAGAACTTGTACCCCGATAACCACGCCGTTCGTTTCTCAACTCGAAGGCTGGGAACGCTGCCAGTGCTTTTAGAAGCCACGGTAAGAAGTAACCAGCTACGTAAACGCTTCAGCTGTAAATTATTTTTTCCTCGGGGACCACGAAACAACGTAGTTGCGCAGTAATTACAGTATTGTGATTAGGTACCCCGGATATGCCATTATCGATTCTGCGGCGCCTAGTACTTCGAAAGCTGATTAGATTGCATCTCAAGGTGACATATAAGGAGTCAATGTTGTCGCAGTTATTATGCACAGTAGTCCTGAACATGAGAATAACGGCTTGGGACGCTACGTACGCAGTACTGGTGGCCATTGAGGGTAAAATGTCGCGGTAAAAGGTCAACGCTGGTCAACGATCAGGTCCCACGTTGGTCCCGTGCCTTTAGGGTTAGGGCTATGATGATGTTTCTTATAATTACTAATTCCTTATCAATTACTTTATCTCGACCACCACCGTCATGCCTCGCACAGCGGAAACAGCCAGTTTTGCGGTCAGTTCTAGCACCTGCAGGCGAACTGGAGGCTGATTATGCGCCTATCAAGTTCAACCACACCATGATCCGGGTGAAGGATCCCAAGGTATCCCTCCAATTTTATACCGAAGTACGTTACATCGTGCCCGTAAATATTTGTCTTTACTGAGCTTCTAATGCTGCGGCAGATTATTGGGATGGATCTTCTCTCTGGTACATCAAATCACAACCAAACCTGCTTCAACGTCTTCGTTTGACATCGGTATCACAGAAAAGGATTTCGGAGACTTCACGCTGTACTTCCTTGCGTTCGATCACTCCAGTGGCACACTTAGTGCCAAGGAGAAAGAAGAGACACGGTTTGGTCGTGAAGGTTCGTCTTGCTTCTTGTTTACGAGGCGCTTAATCGTGACGAAACTTCGTCCTGATATAGGTGTCCTCGAGCTCACCCACAACCATGGCACCGAATCCGATCCGAGCTTCCAGGGATATGCTAATGGAAACTCGGATCCCGGCCGGGGCTTTGGACACATCGCGATAACGGTCGATGATGTTGAAAAAGCTTGTGAACGATTCGAACAGCTGGGAGTTGCCTTCAAGAAGGTAAATACGGTCCACTCAAGTCCGTCGTACATATATATTGACAATCTTCTTCAGAAACCCAGCGATGGGAAGATGAGACACATCGCATTCATTCTGGACCCTGATGGGTGCGTGTTCACCTCGTTCTTTGTTGTGTGTGAATATTGATATGTCGGATTACAGCTACTGGATTGAAATTGTACCCCGCGCTATTAGGTTTGACTGAGATCGGAAGAAAAATCAAATAAATCAAAGAGTGTATCAGTACGTCTTACATGTAACATCACGTCTACCAATCAGAGCAATACCTCTGTGCTCCGTTGATTACCAGAATAGCTTTTCGGTACTACTGCTCCTCGACCGGCGTCTGCAAGTTGCATTTTCATCAGACTGGCTCCGTTTGACAGATCATCGATCATCATTTTGTGAACGGAACGCGGCTGAAGAGACGACACAAAGTCTCGTTTTGTTGTTATTCCTGGGAAGACGACAACACATTAGCATTTTCACATAAAGCATGCCCGTTCTTGGGTTCAGTCTTTGCTAACGAAGGGACGAATTCCTGTGGTACTTTCTTCTTGTCGAAAAGAATGCTTACTGTGCCACAGCCGGAAATAAATATTGTTCATCAACCTTTAATGAGGTTCGATGACCAGTATGAAGATTCTTGCTGAGAATGTTTGCTCGTTGTGTCAAATTAACACATGCATTTCCGCAGGTCTACTACGGCCACCGGCGCAGGCGAGGCTAAACGGGAAATGGCCCCGTCAGACTCGTAAAAGAGGTAAGATGATGGAGATAATCGCAAAAATTCCATGATCCGGCCATGTTATTCTTGCGAACTGATATTAAAGGCCGTGGGCGTCAGACTCTGTGCAAGCACCATCAGTTTTGATAACGACAGCACCACCTGGCTAACATGCTGCGGTCAAGACGTTCGAAGCGATCAGGTGCTTGGTGGCGCTGGACTTCGATGCAAGCGGAACATTTACTTGTGGTTCTCGATGACACGCCATTTACACTATGGGGCCCGGGCTCGTGTGAAATCTTGGGTAGCACCGCGACCGAGGCCATTGGTGATTTTATGGGGCCCTCTTCGAGGCGGATTGAAGATTTGAAGATGAGAGACGTAGCAGTTGATGACTAGGCCTCCATTGATCTACGCGGCAGCTGAGGACGCTGTAGACCACGGGGGAATAAACTACTGGTAATTCTTGGCGCATCGATCGAATCCGAAGCTACCTAATGCGGGGCCCAGAAGGAGAGGGGCACGCGGCGGATGCATGTAATAGAAACGCATCTCTTCGCAAATAAACTTCAATCAAGATCTCTGCAGGCGACATGGATGTCGGCTAAGTTTATTCACCAGGCTGAACGACTGCAATAGTCGACAAAGGAAGCAGTGCATTGAGGTCAGAGACTAGACAGCAAGCACAAGTCACATCCGATTTCCTGACATCAACTGGCACCTCGGTTCAGCACCGCCGGTGGTGTTAAAGGTTAAAGGATGAGGATGCGAATATTGGGCCCTAGTTCATGACAGATCCACTTTCGAGCTTACTAGTTATCAAATGTGGACTACTTGCCTGTCCGGAGATTCCGCTTAGTAGGGAAGACTATCGGAAGAGTAGAATCCAACTCCCTGTAACTGAACCCGGAACCGGGAAAACTTGGGAAGCTAGGAACTCGTCCAAACTTCAAAGGCACGGGGAAGAATGCATAGTCTGTAAATGGGACTAATAGCCCCGACTAATCTCTTGCAGATGCCAGAGGTGAACACCGCATTCTTTGAAAACCAGGTAATAGCAAAGTAATGGTGCATGGGCCAGGACAAGCTCCCGGACCGAACACCATGTCACTCCCACGTGACTGTGACCTGTGACTGTGACCTGTTCGCGTCTTGAGTCTTACTAATACTTCAGTCTTGACTCTTTCAATCGTCTTGCCGCAGGTCCTACCCTCCAAGTTCGACTTCGACTTGCTCTTAAAAAGATCTCTGCTCAAGTACATCGACTTCTTCAAGATCAAGGTTCTCTTTAGACTTCTCCCCGTATTTAATGCCACATGTGAGTTTCAGTATTACTTGCTTGTCAGTCTTTGAACCAAATTTGAATGTTCATTCAGTAATCGTTTCGTATCATATCAACGGCTTTCACTGTTCAGTCAGCATCCAACGCCAAACGTTTAGCTCTGTAGTCTAGCGTCCCAAGACATTTGATCCAAAGACATTCAAATATTGAAGGCTTAAGATATCGTCACACTATCTGAACGCGGTAGTGGGTTGACGCGTACGTCTCGTCCCTTACGAATAAATGATCTATTCATGAATCCTGTCCTTTGGGTACTCCTTCTCCAGAATGATCACTCTTATCCCGGTCGATCCGTCATCCTTTGACCCTGCATTTGCATCGTTCTTGCCCCAGTATCGACATCCACCTCGCTCTTCCAGAGTTTCAGGACTTCTTCATACCAACAAGCCGCCTCCTGCTTTTGAACACGATCGCCTTACCGCCTTGATAGGTTCAGCAGAAGGTCATCTCGCCGATATCGATAAAAAGATTGCTGCCGCGCGCCATCTCCTCCATTTTCTGTCAACAGAAAGGGATCAAATCGCTTCCAATCTTTCCGACGCGAAAATTCTGGCCCATCCCGTTCGCCGACTCCCGGATGATATCCTTGGTGAAATTTTCAGCCATTGTGTCCCGGCATTGGACGCGGAGAAGACTTCCTCGTCTCTGGATCCCCGTCAGGCTCCATGGACCCTCTCCCAAATTTGCACATCGTGGAGGAGAGTTGTGGTTCGGACCGGTCGGCTGTGGTCGACTGTAGCCGTTAATATGCAGAAGGATCATTCCGCCGCTTTCCAGCTCAGTATACAGTTGTCTAGGGCGCAAGGCCATGATTTATCGGTCCACATTTTTGGGTCCAGTATTCGATGGGATGGATGGACAGCTGTCTCTGTGGAGCAGAAGCTTCTTTTCCAGACGCTCTGTTCCAGCGCACCGAATTGGTCGAGGTTAACCTGCTCCTTGCCATATCAGTTTTACGAGTTCCTATCGACATTCAAAGGCCTTCTCGGACGTCTTGAATATCTTCATACTAGAATAGCCTGTATGAGAGGGATCGATGCTGCAGCTACTCTGGACACATTTTCAATGACCCCACTCCTTCGCAATCTTCTCATCACAGGGACGCCGTATACGGGATATACATTCGCGCCCTCGAGAACTGTAAATGTCTTGAGGCTAGGCATTCTCAGCTTGAATTCCACTGACAGACATCTAAATATGCTGAGAAGCTTTCCACATGCGCGAGATATCAGACTGTTTTGCAAAAAGTCACAGATCGCGTTGGGCCAGCCCTTGATCCTTCCTTGTGTATCACATCTTAGCTTGACTGAAATGTCTGGATATAGAGGCGGCATCGCGGACATGCTTTCGCGTGTGGTCTCGCCATGCATTACCCATATATCTTTCGCTATGGTCGACGCCTTTCCGTCGAGACCCCATATCCTCGACTTCCCCGGCATACGCACCAGTGATTGGATCGAGAAAATCACGAGCTTTGAACTAGATGATCGCTCAGGATGCCTCCGTGGCAATAATGCGAACACAACGATTGCCTTTCTCCACGAGCTTCCTCATTTACGCCAGCTAAACATTCAACTGGGGGACTTGTCCCTTTTCAATAGTATCATTGTAAGCCTGGTGTTTTCATCTGCCAGAGATGACAATGTTGCTTCGCGGCTGGCTGCGTTGGTTATAAGAACACTTCCCGCTTTTTTTGACGGTGGCAGTCTAGTTACCGCTGTAGCATCCCGTAGGGATGTTAACGCCCAACAATTGAGACGAGTATACCTCGAACGTCCTCTATCCATATCCGATTCCACTTTGTCTAGTCAATGGGAGGATTTATGCAACGGAGGGTTGCAAGTGACGTATGCATAACTGTTACAAGACTGTTGTATGGATTTGTATCCTTCGAAGCAATAGAGACGATACACCTTCCATGGTGTACATTAAAATGGATAGCATGACTTGATTGTAGTGTGTGTGCTTACTTTTTATTCACTCACGAGTTCAGGATGACTTTTCTGGACATCCCCCACTGTTGGCCCCTTTTGTTCTTCTTCCGGCTCCAGACTCGAGTCTCCGGCGTCGTTTCATGACAGTCGGTCAAGAGGAGCCAGACCTGATCGACTGTCATCAAGTAGCGGATTTGATTGGCTCGAGTCTATTCCGACTCTCATTTTTGTGAGTCTTCTAGGTTTGGTATCAAAGGTTATGGTATGTCAGGATATTTCTTCTGGCCTCCTACATTTGCTTAGGGTCTTCTCTCGGTGTTAGACTATGCTATTGACTTTGTCGCCACAAGTCCCAAATTTGGGAAGAGCAAAGGCGATGCTCATTTAGCAGGGATATAATTTTAACGACATCTTGTATCATGCATTCAACCATGGTTCATGATATATGAAGCTCGACCTTCGTGCCAGGCAGCCAATGAACAATTGCAGTGCCCCGATCAGTACGCAACTTGGCACAAAAATTCAGTGATTCCGTTGAATTTTCACCTTCAAGGTCGTCAAGCAGGAGATCGGGCGCGAAAAACAATCTCCACAAAGTACGAGAAAATGGAAGCCCCGTCCTCTCGTAATTTCATCTATCCTGCTCGCTCAACATGCACTCTGTCGCGTCAATATGTATTTTTCTTTATCTCCGCACGACGGAGGCGGTATAAAGGACGCGACGTGCTGAGGAACATATCTTCAACTCGCAGCTTTCCAATAATGTTTGCTCGTATCTCTGCTTTCTCTGTTGCCATTCTGGCTTTGCCTCTTCTCGTGGCCAGCAGTGCAGTTCCAAAAGCAGGGACCAACACGACCGTCACCGGCGGCAAGTGTAACACCGGTTCAGCGCAATGTTGCAAGTCTGTTCAGGACGTGAGCTACTCTGTTTTTCTTTCCTTTTCTCAAGGAATACCACTCATTGTTGCGTACTCACAGCCCAAGTCTGACGCCGTCCAGAGTGCCCTGGGTCTTTTGGGAATCCCAATCGGCGATATTACCGCCAACGTGTAAGTTGAAGATACTTATTTGCATACATTGGTGCTAATTGGCTCTATAGTGGTCTCACTTGTGATCCCATCACCGTCATCGGTCTGGGTACAACGTCGTGCACTAACCAGCCCGTTTGCTGCGAGAAGAACAACTTCGTGAGTAGTCGGCCGTGCAACGAGAAACTCAACTCACCATGAATTACTTTTTGTAGAACGGTGTGGTTGCTCTGGGTTGCACTCCCCTCAATGTAGTGGCCTGATTTGTTTGATTTCGCTATCATGATTACTGAAAATTTGAAAATTCGATATTTTTGCGTACTCATCGTCGCCACTAGTTCTCTCTTTGGTTGGAGAGATGTTATGATGGTTAGTGGCCAATTGTTTTTGACGGCTGGTAGGCTCCGTCTGAAGTACCAAGTGCATCAGGCTACCGAAGCAACGGTTGATTGTCCGAAACGAAAGCTATTTGGGAGGCCATCCACAATCGACGAGCGCTTGAGCATTCGGGGCAAGGATTGTAAATCAAAACATAACGTACCTAGTCAACTGATCATTGGTGGTGCTCCGATTTACTACCTCTCCAATGAAAGTGTAGCCGTCCAGGATGTTCTCAATATTCTCCAAGTCGTCCATGTTCGCGAGCCTTACACTGTAGAATTGGTCCGCCAACTCGAGTGTGTTTCAGTAAGCTATCAATGACGAGGTACTTCAAAGTTCAACCAGCAGAAGCTCCGTATGATGCTCTGCCCTCGAACCTCTATATATTGGAGCAATATGGACCCTGGCTTGAAAGGACTGGATAGTACTTGACGCGATTGATGAAAAATGTCCCGATCAGGTTTCCGAAAAAGAAAAAGAAAAAAAAATGTTTTCGAAGTCCGGCAATCAAAAACGCACTTTCAAAAAATCCCGAAATGGCAGTCTCCCTTTTTTGCTACCATCTTCACAGCTCGCGCTCTGCTCTGAAAGCATGCTCCCTCGTTTCTCAAAGAAATTTATCTCCGACGTCTCCGTCTCTTCCGCCATAATCTCGAAGTCTCCCTGATCCTACACCTGAGCTTCTCAGGCGCGCTGATTTCTGGTGCCTCAACTTTTCCCACCACCATGACCATCCAATCCTGCATTCTCTCGCAACGACAGCCGTTTCTACGAATGTTCGGACCTATGAGGATGGAGCTGACGTCCGTGCACTCCACATCACGCTGTAAACGAGAGTCACTGCTATCAGAGTAAGCATTGCTTGTATTTTGTTCATTTCTAGCCCATTCACATATAAAGTTACAGCCGAATCGGCCCGGAACGTGGATCCAGCTGAGGGATTTCCTGGCCCATTCCAGCCTGCGTACTGGAGGATGATGATTCAGCAATCAAAGGGGCGACTGCAAGACAATCTCAGAATCGTCTTATCCCTACCACCATGCTCCCGGTCGAGGACCACCTGTACGAATCGCCCCTGCACTGAAAGCATGCTCACTCGAGCTCGCATCTCACAACGTTTACCCCCGCAGTGCCCGTCTTTTTCGCTGTGCTGATTGCCACGTCCCGACGATGCGCCATCGAGTGTGCCCAGTTCCAGTGCCTCAAACCTTTCAAGCTTCCACCACACATCGACCATTCAAATTCTGCATTCTCTCACGACGACCACAATTCACAGAGGTGCAATCATGGCGCCTACGGCTTAGTAATAGAAACAGTTTGCTTCTATTGACGATGGCCTATCTTAAACTTCTGTCACCATGTACCCACAAGAGCTGATCGACAAGATAATCGACTACCTGCATGACTCACCCTCCGCGCTGAAAGTATGCTCACTCGTATCTCACCAATTTTACCCCCGTACACGCGTCCATCTTTTCCGCCGTGTCAATTACGACAATTACAAGTCAGCGCGGGTCTTTGACATCGCACGCGACTCACCCCACCTGTTACATTGCATCAAGCGCATCCAGTTCCGATGCCTCCATTTTTTCTTACCCAAGCACCAGACAGCCATCGTCGATCTCCTGCATTCCCTCTCATTCCCGGTGACACTATCCATCGGGGACAACAGCACTTTGTTCGGTTATTCGAGGGAAGGATGTGACTGGCGGCATATTTTGCCTACATTCGTGTCCTCGGCTCCCTATCTCGCCATCACCAGCCTCGAGCTCATCAGTCCCCAATGACACGCTTTTCTAGAGTTCCACCATATCGTTCTCTCCCTTCCCAATGTGACAGATTTGTACTTATCACACCTGGCAAGTCTGATAAGTACAAATCCGGAAGAGTTGGCTATGAACAGCAACCCCGCCATGCCAGCGCCTCCTGCCCCTCGCATCAGGACGATGCGTGTGCACGTCAGCTGGGGCAGAGTCCTTGCATTCTGGGAAGGCCTGCGAACATATCGGTCTATGTATCTGGATCACCTGGACGAATTCCGTGTTACAAACACCTTCCCGGATGAACTCTGTGCGGTTGTCCAAACTGCCAATTTAGCGTCAAACGGTTTGAAAGTCTTGGAGATTAATTGTATTTCGTGTAAATACCCCTTCAAATCCCATTTAACCCCTGCTGACTAGTCACTTAAAAAGCCTGGGACTTCATTGGTCTGTCGCCCAGTATCTCCCCTCTTCATTTGAATCCTGCCACCGATCTACGACTCGGTGGTGAGGTGAACGACAACATGCTACCGTTCATAGACTGGTGGATCAATTGCTTTAAAACAGCCGAAACGGAGTCTACCGTCCTGGAGCGACTGACCATCAAGTTGGCAGGCAGGGGGTCTCCTGTCACTCCGGGACAACTAGACCCACTAAAGAGCGCGTTCGTGGAGCTGAGCGACCTTCTCTCAAAGCTCGTCCGGAATGTGGATCTCGTATTCCAGGTAAAGAATTACCTTGCTCATCCAGGTCTGTGTACGGATTGTTTGAGAGGAGCCATCGTAGATGCGTGCGATGCGCTGAAGGAGAAGGCAAACTTGAGGGTTTTCGATATGGAGCACACATATGATGTGCCTGTGTTCCCATTCCCGGCTAGCAGCAGGCGAATTTTTTGAAATTAGCCCTTGGTAAGTAGTCTACTTACATCGCATGAACTCGAGAACTTGAGCTCATATTCAGAATAGTCGAACGAGACTTGAAAGTTCAAGCCTCGGACGTGTGTAGGTTTATCCCCAAGATTTAACGGCAAGTCAGGCGCTTTGGATATAAATCTGGCTACAAGAATCCATGGTCGCAAAGAGTTTCGCTGCTTTCTGCGAGCGGGAATCCAGAAGATTACCGATCCCCAAAATTCGACTCGAGGCCCGGGGATGGCGGCCTGCGAATCAAGGCGTCACGTGACTGCAAACGAGAAGAGTTTGAGTTCCTTTTCGGTCGACATTTCTGTTGTCGAACATGTGTCTATTTCTTCCGCCACGTTCTCCAGTGCCGGTCCCAGTTTTCGGTGCCTCAACTTTTCCCTGCCCGAGCAACCAAACAGTGAACGTCCAGATGCGGACGGAGCAGGGTCTTGCCGACATACCCGTAGCCAGGTGAGGAAGACTCAGCGATCAAAAGAGCGATTGTTTCAGAATCGTTCCATGCTCCGCAAGAGTTGGTCGACTGGATACTCGACCACCTGTACGAATCCCCCTCTGCCCTCTAGCTTCTACCCCAAACATGTGTCCATAGTTTCTACCAAGCCGACTGCCATGATTCCGACGAACCGCGTCTCTTTGACATGATGCACGGGTCACCCGAGGTCCCGAGCTGCTTCAGTACATCAAGCGTGTCGAGTTCCGGTACCTTGATCGTTTAATACCTGATTATGAGATGTTCACTATCAAGCCCATGTGCTTCCTCTTATCCTCAGCCTCTGAACAGGGGTCTTCCGTCGGAACGATGAAGGAGAGGAAGAATTGCAATGGATCGACGTTCGTAGAGTCCTCGGCTCCGTATCTCGTCACCACCAGACTCGAGCTCCACTATTCCCAATGGCACACATTCTCTCTTTTCCCAATGTGAAGGACTTGGATATGATATCCAGCACAGACGACTACCCACCTAAATATGACCCCCACTCTTTGTATCAAGAAGCTGCGTCAGGAACTAAGGCTACTTCCTCTTAAAGCTGGGTCGGAATGTGCATATCGTATTCCAGTTACGTTCACACCCATTTAGAGATGCCACCTCATCTCTGCACTACGTTGTGGCGCAAAAAGACGCCTAAGTACGTGAGAAATTACATAAGACAAAAACAGGCGTCTTCCTTTTTGCCACGATGTATCCTCAAGAGTTGATCGACGAGATAGTTGACTATCTGCATGACTCACCCTCTGCGCTGAAAGCGTGTTCACTTGTCTCTCGTAAATTTTACCCCCGCACACGTGTCCATCTTTTCCGCCGTGTCGATTGCGACGATCCCAAGTCAGCGCCCATCTTTGACATCGCACGCGACTCACCCGAGTTGCTCCAGTGCGTCAAGCACGTCGAGTTACGATGCCTCGAATTTTTCTTACCCGAGCACCACACAGCCACCGTTGATTTCCTGCACTCCCTCACATTCCCGGTGACACTATCCGTCTGGGACGACAGCGATATGGCCGATTATTCGGAGGATGAATGTGAATGGCGGCACATTTTGCCAGCGTTCGTGTCCTCGGCTCCATATGGTGCCGTAGCCAGACTCGAGCTCCGTTTTCCCCGATGGAACACCTTTACAGAGTTCCACCAAATCATTTTATCCCTTCCCAATGTGACGGAGTTGTACATATCGGACCTGAGAGAAATGAACACGATCAATGACCCCTTCGTGCCAGCGTCTCTTGCTCCTCGTAAGATAGACGACATTCGCCGCCATCAAGTCACATGATCACAAGTGTGACAACAGTCGGGCCGCCTCTGCATGGAGCGGGAGGGCGGGAAGCGGAAACTAAAACCACAGATATGTTCAGAATAACATATTGCATAATTCTGTGGTACAGATTGTGAAAATATTAATCTGTACTTGACTTATGAGACCGAAAAATTAACATGTCCCAAAATGCACCAAATGCCATTTCTGCCATTTTGGGAGGCAGTTCAGTTTTGACGAAAAATATTTGGCCACGATCACGTGCCACATTTACTGCCTATTATGGTAGTGTCGGTGTCGGCAGGGGGCTCCCGACGCCCGAACTAGTATCGGAAAAGGGTAAAATGGGACAGAATGTAGCTGAAAGCACTCTCAAATAGTGTTTACTGCTACCTCTTAATGGGTACCGGCAACCCCCTGCTAAATTCGGACTCCGAGCGTTACCAAAAATGGACTGGAATACCCGTGTTTTATGGATGCACCTACTGTGGGTCGAAGGAGCAAGATTCAGCTCTAGTTTTGCAGGAACAATTTACTCGGAATAAAATTCTACATGTATTCTTCGAGGCACTTTGTTTGATTTACATCATTTTCCTTGATTTTGGTGAAGTTTATCATGATTGCAGAATGAAAATTTCACTTTTGTCTCGAAGAATACATGTATTTTAGTTAGGAAAGACATCCCCTGTGTTTTTTGGAGCAGCTTCGACTCTGTGGAAGCCTATACAAGGTGCATAACTTCAGGGTACAAATATGTACAAACAGTTACATGGTACCAATTTTGTCACGGTTGAAGGTGTTTAATTGTTACCAAACACATCATTTAAGGTGTAAACGAGTGGGAGTTAATATATCAACACTTTAGGATAATCAAGTCAAGGAAATATGACAATAAGTATAGCAGCCTTATTCTCCAGGCTATGAGAGAGAGACACAATGGTTGCAAAGATGCCATGTATATTAACAAAAGGAGAAGATTACTGCCATGATTAGGATTCCTTGTAACATTATTTAATGGAGGCATGCATCGCATACACTGTACAGGTCCCAAATGAAGAGTACGGATGGTCATGGACAAATACGGAAGGGATTTGCCGCCGGAAGGCCCAAAAAGGCGCTTACTCAGCTCACGTTCCAGAACCGGGGGTTGCCGGTACCCACTCTTAAATTCATTTACAGGGCTTAGCTCATATCCCGAGATACTTCGGGCTCTCTGATTGAAAAATGTTCTCTATGGCCGCTCCCTTCGTCACACACCATCCAGAGCTCCAATCGCAATTAAATTTTTTGACGAAAAGAATTTGGCCGCGTGACGTGTGACGTGACATGCCAACACGTGACTTGATGGCGGCGAATGTCGTCTATCTTATCAAAAAGATGCATGTCGACGTTGACTGGGACATGATCCTCATATTCTGGGAAGGCTTGCGTTCGTATCGGTCTGTGTACCTTGATCACCTGGAAGAATTCCATGTTACAAATCCCGCCCTGGAGGAACTTTCGTCGGTTGTCCAGACTGCCAATTTAGCGCCAAAGGACCTAAAAGTCCTGGAAATTGATTGTCGTCAACGTAAATATCCCTCGTGTTTCATTTTCACTCAGCTCACCAGTCACACCGAATAGTCTGGGACCTCACCGACGTCACGGATCTGCTAGTGTCGCCCTCCCCTCTTCGCTTGAATACCATCGCTGATCTACGACTCGGTGTGGAGCTGTGCGACAACACGCTGCCGTTCATCAACTGGTGGATCAGTTCCTTCAAAGCGGTAGAGAAAGATTCTCCCATTATAGAGCGACTGACCATTAAGTTGGCAGACGCGGGATGTCCCATTAGTTCGGGACAACTCGAAGCACTGAAGAGATCGTTCGAGGAACTAAGCGAACTTCTCTCAAAGCTGGTCCGGAACGTGGATCTCGTGGTCCAGCTACGACTTTACGAAACTCAGCCGAGTCATTTTAGAAATGCCATCGTAGACGCGTGTGAGGTACTGAAGGAGAAGGCGAACTTGAGGGTTTTTGATGTGGATTAGTGCACATATGAGGTGCCCATGTCCCCCATTCCCAGCTAGCAGTAAATTCAGGAGAATTCTATGTTTCGCGTCTAAACTTCCGGCGTCGACATAGCATGGTCCTGTTTTAAGCTAGCGTTCCCTGAAAACTCCAATGGCCTCAGCGTAGTAATGTTTTATATTTTACTGATAGCTCTTTGCCAGCTGGAATCCAAGGTACTGCAGTGTTGAAGTCGCGGGCAGCTCTCAGTGTCGGCCAGCATCGGTGAAGATACGGATTTGCATAAATCGTTGCTGATTGGCTGTACAGTGATCTCACTTGAGTATGATCCTCCACGGCAAATTAGTGTCAGTTAAGACCTCATCACCGACATCAGCCTGGCTATATACGATGTTCTGGGGCTAAGCTGCCCACCAGTGCGGTGACGAGAAAGTCAGTATAATGGAAGCTGTTTTGCTAGCTAAGCTGCATCCTCGATAGAAATGCTCTTTTTTTAGAATACAAAAATGATATGGTTACGGCGGCAGGCTCTCAATAATTTTTACTCAAGGAAAACTGTATTCGTACTGCTCTCTTCATCGTAGCAGGCATGCGATCCAAAACATGGAGTGCCTCGTTAATAACCCAGTCAAGAAATGCAACGAGCATGACCTCCTTGCCCACCTGCCCAAGTATGTCACTGGTATCGTAAGTCAGTTGTACATTGAACTTTTCCGAAATAAACCGTTCGAGCGCTTCAAACACTTGTGAAGAGATGTCATCTGATAGTGACGGTTCCAGCGTAACAGACCAGAAATCTCCAGGAATGCGTATAGCCCTGCCAAAATTGGCTTGACATCCCTGTAGAGCAGCATGGAAATTGGAGATATGCTCCAATATGAAGGGGCAGGTTTTGCGTAGGGAAGGGTTTTTTAATAGTCGGAAAACGGATAAGGAACGGTTGTAGCGAGAGATGAAGGGTGTTTCATTCAGCAGTATCCCCATGAGAGCTTCATAGAGTTCTGCATCAACTGGATCGTATGATGATGAGGTCTGCGCTATAGCCGTCGGGGTCACCGATAACTGTCGCATCAATGGAGTGTACTTTTGTCGCTCATTTTTATTCACCGGGTCATGATCGTAGGTACGGATGGTGCGCAGCATACGTTCTTTCCCCAGGAACGTGACGGCGCCATCATATCTGACATTGGCGAGAAGAACGGCGTTAACAGCATCGGTCTCAGAGAGGGAGAGCCTTGTTATGGAAAAGGTGAAAACATCATCGGGTAATCTGAAAAGATTCCAAGTGATCGATGACTCCACGGCGTCTGTGCCTTCAGGGAAATTAAATGAGCTTTCCCCGTTGACAAGTTTAACTGTGTGTTTCCCCTGGAAAATTTTGAGCAGTGAGCTATTCACCGGTAAAGGTCCCTCGTATACGGGACCATTCAAGCGCAAGACGACGACAATCCGGGGGCTGACGACAAAAAGACGATGAATTTGAGTACGGCCTGTTCCTGACACACCTTCCCACAATCCGAATCCTTGACTGGTCAAAATGAATTCTGACGCGACATTAGCCTCCCAGATGCAGAAGGAATATTCTTCAGCCTGGATATGGTACGCGATGGACTCGTAATGCTCGATGGCGGGATCGAGGTGGGTCATTGAAGGATTACGAGTCTTCTCCCAGCCGTACCGATCATACACCGCCTGTGCGTCGTTAAGAATCTGTGAATGAGGTGTATCCAAGTAATAATGGAGGACGTGCAACCACACATCGGTATGTGTCTGACACTGGTGCTTGGCCTTGTAGCGCTCGAGCCATGACCGAATTTGTGGGCCTTCAGTAAGAGCGTCTGGATTGAAGTATGTTCTCCCGCAATTGCGATAATGCATTATGAACAAGAACTTCCGCAACCGTCCGAGATCATGCCGTTTCAGGATGGCTTTTCCACTGGCGAGACTGGAATGGAGACCTTCGATGACCACAGCAGCGTCTCTTTCTAGCACGGAAAGCTTCTCCTCCAGCTCGTTTACGTTGCTGGGGTTGCTAGCGTCTCTGTAGAGATTCTTGAGCCCATAGATGGTCCCGATCGAACGAACATCGAGGCTCCCTGATGTCAAGTCGTAGTAAAAGACATGATCAGGATCGACGTGTGTCTGTCTATACTCTTTGCGTCGCTCAGCCTTGGATCTATGAAGATCGATTGAGAGACGCTCCACGCACTTACTGGCGTTCACTCACTTGCGAGGACCAGTCTGGAAACGCCGCAATATGAATCTCGGAATGGAGTGGTGAAACTGGTCTCGTTGAGCGGGTGAGGGTGTGACGGCCGACGCGGTGGCTGGCTTGGCTCGACGAGGCATCGGTGTTGGGAGTGACAAGGTAATCACCAGTGGTGATAGAGTTCACGTGCATGTCGTTTTTTGATCGCGCATTGATTGCAGCGCCTAGATCCCCTTGAGATGCGCAATTTTTCAGGATCCGGTCGCCACATCAATATAAGGAGCCAGTCATTCTTTTCATACAATCTGTTCTTGACCATACCAGGGGTTCCAAGAGTATTTGGTCCATGCAGTTGTCGAACTCACCGTAGGTTGGGAGACAATAGACCAGGTTCAACGGCCTGGGGGTCGCGTGTATGAATATAATCTCATAAGCTGTTGGAATATGGCAATCCGGCATCATGCCGATCTTGCTGATTAAGGAAGAAGATGCAGGAAAAGCGTGGAAGATTCTAGTAAAATAGGATTTAGTATAAAAGTAGGTACAGTAGTATTCCTCATGCGTTTGCAGAGCTCAGCCAAGCGCAATACTATTGGCTCGACACCGTGCACATCTATACTGGGAACGAACTGATCCCCCGTTTTACGACATAAGCCATTATGCGTTTAAATATGGGGGGGAAGTAAAACCGTAAAAGCCAAAAATTAGGCGTCGGTCGTCAAAGACTCCCGAGCGACCCAATAATGTGACAAGCCTGCCGAAATGTAGGGATCTGGATGTATAGTTGTTAAAAATGAGATTAAACAGACATGAGGTTGAGAAGAAAGGCGAGATCGACTTCTCGAGTGGCCGCCTCGTGGTCGGGGTTTACGGGCCGACAATTCTCACGGGTCGCATTTTGTCCTCTACAGTCATCAACGAGGCTCGATACCAGCCTTGGTTGTTATTCTATCTCTCATCTCCTCAAATAGTACAACAATAGGAACTACACGGCATTGTCTGACTAGTTCGAGTCTAGTTATCAGCGGTGACAGGCAAAATTCACGACGGTAAACGTTCGGTTTGGTGACGTCAAAACTGCCATACATACCCATTGGAACTGGTACCTTGCTCCAACGATTTCGCATAAATGATTGGGCAAGCGCGTGAAGGGAGGGACCAGGGTACATACACGTTCCCAACGACTGGTATGCTTGAACCGAATAATAGCAGTATATATGCTCCAAGATTTCTTGCGGTGAACCATCATCGGTCGTAACAGGTACTGGACTTATTCTCATCGTTACCGCTTCTGCACTGACTGTACTTGTGTGTTCAGGACATCGTTGGATTTTGAAACACTTTAACACTAGAATTGTTAAAGTCCCGGAAACCAAGGTGGGGCTAGCTCGAATTATTGTGCTCTTCCGTATCTCATGCGTATCCAGGTGGCCTAATCATGACGGAGTTCTTCCCTCAGGAGCTTGTCGATGCAATACTCGACGAGGTCCACGACTTTAATGACCTCAAGGCCTGCTCTCTCACCTGTCGCAATTTCTCCTCGCATAGCCGCGCGCTTCTCTTTCAGGAGCTCAAGTTGGACGGCCGCCCAGCGTATCGTGATGCGTTCGAGAGGTTTCACGAATTCTGTGTAGCATCTCCGCATATTCCTTCCCTTGTGCAGACTTTCTGCATCCATGGGTATAATCGTAGCCACTCCCCTCATCGTGGGACCGACACCGTCAACTCTATCCTTCGATTCATGCAGAATCTCAAGGTCATCAAATTTTACGACGCCACTAGCTTCACCGACTTTTGTGATGGATCAATGGCACGGCTCTCCTCTCACTCTTTTCGTGAAATACATCTTTATGATGTCTTCTTTCTCGAGAACGGGTTTGACCACATGTGCGCCATCTTACAAGGATCCCCAAACTTGGAACGGCTGTCCGTGCATCATACTGGCCCAGTGGTTTTACCGATGTTTGGGGGTGATGAAACCAGCTGGCCAAGGCTGGCCCACACGCACGCTACGCGTCGCGGGCCTTCTATACGAGACTTGAGTGTCGTGAGCAAGTATGACTACAAGTGTCCTGCCTTCATCGAAGCGATCCTGGAGACGAGTACCTGCCCTCTGTCTATCAACAAACTGCAACGGTTTGCGTTTAGTCTTAGCGAGAGCATTGACTTCCAGCATCTAGGCGAAATGCTGACGCTGACATCCGATACCCTTCGAGTTCTATCGCTGACATTCAATTTCCGTGAGTATTTGTATCTGCACTTTTTTGGTGTTATATTCTTATTGGTGCTATGGCAGCAAACGCATCACGCGATCTCCCACTGGACAGCCTTCCTGTCGTCGGCATTGGGCATTTGTCAAAAATTGCTTTCATGATAACATACGGGCGCGATGGGCCTCATTACTTGCGATGGTGGTTTCAAAGCCTGAAAGAGGTGATAGCATGTGATGAAACGCCGGCCTTGCGGGTCATGGACCTCGAATTGGGCCCTTCATTTAGTTTGGCGAACCCTGCGGCACAACCAGAGTGGAACGAGTTTGACCAGATCCTTTCAAGCACGCCGTTCGACGATGAGTTTCGAGCGCTGACGATACAGGTGCAGAAGAAGTCGTCAGACGAACACGTAAACCAATGGGACGAAAGTCGGTTGGCCCTGCCGTCGGAGGGCATTCAAGGAGGAGCAACGCCTCATAGGAGCGTGGAAGTTAGAGCGAGGCACCTTAAAGCGCAGTTCCCCCGGCTGGCAGGAAAGGGTAAACTTTCTGTCAAAGTCATACAGTGCGTATACGATCTTGGCTTTTATGCAATTTGTGAGCTGATTGCGGGTCCGATATAGATAGTCCATCCAAGACTGGTTCTGCCGTGTATTAGTAGACATTTTATTACAACAGAAACTCGGTAGTGTACAGACAGAAGATTGAGAAGTATTCGCGTCTAGATGCGCAAAGAATGAAATTTTTGACTAAATATCTCGAGTCGCGTGCTGAGATGTGCATACGAGCTCGAGTCTCAACGCTTTTGTTCCCCTTGACACTTTGTACTTATAATTGATATGAAAACTACGCGCAAGTATGTATGTAAGTATCGGGCTCTTACTGCTCCTTTGACCACAATTGTTTATCTCCGTCACTCCAGGTCATTAGGCCTTACACCAACGACAACAATTTTTGCGAAGATTCAGACCGAACCTGCGAATGGATCAGAGACTCAGTCGTGCAAACAAAATGCCTAGAAGTAGTTTGCTTCTATTTACCTGAGCTGTAAGTGCGGAGATGGCCTATCAATCCAGGTTACCTTCTGCCACCATGATGTACCCGCAAGAGTTGGTCGACGAGATAATCGACTACCTATATGACTCGCCCTCCGCGCTAAAAGCGTGCTCACTTGTTTGTCGCCAATTTTACCCCCGCACACGTGCCCATCTTTTCCGCGAAGTCGATTGCCGCACTCCTGATGATCTTCGATCAGCGCAGCTCTTTGACATCGCGCGCGACTCACCCGAGCTGCTCCAGTGCATCAAGCGCGTCCAGTTCCGATGCCTCAATTTTTTCCTACCCAAGCACCAGAGAGCCACTGTTGATTTCCTGCACTCACTCTCATCTCCGACGACACTATCTCTCTGCCAGTGGGACGAGAGCTATATGGAGGGAGAAGCCACTGAATGGCAGCATATTCTGCCTGCGTTCGTAATCTCGGCTCCATACCTCGCCATCACCACACTCGCGCTCGAATGTCCTCAATGGCAGACATTTTTAGAGTTCCACCACATCGTTCTCTCCCTTCCTAATGTGACGGAGTTGCACATCATATCATGCCTGAGCGATGTCAGCCCGAACGAGGACCCCGTCATGCCAGCACCTACTGCTTCTCGCATCAAAGACATACGTGTCGACGTCGCCTGCGGGGCGATCCTCATATTCTGGGAAGGCTTGCGTTCATATCGGTCTGTGTACCTTGATCACCTGGAAGAATTCCATGTCATAAACCGCTCCCCGGATGAACTTTGTGCGGTTATCCAAACCGCTAATTTAGCATCAAAGAACCTAAAAGTGCTAGAGATTGATTGTCGTGGACGTATGTACCCGTCATGTTCTGTTTGGCCTATGCTCACCAGTCACACCACACAGTTTTTGGCGACTACGAGATTCTCCCACATAGTATCTCTCCTCTTGACTTGAACGGCATTGCTGATCTACAACTCGGTGCTGAGCTGAGCGACGAGGCGCCACTGTTCATCAACTGGTGGATCAGGTCCTTCAAAGCAGTACCGGAGGACTCTCCAGTCATAGAGCGACTTACCATCAAGTTGAGGGGCTCTCTACCTGCCGTCACCCCGGGACAACTTGAGCCGCTAAAGAGAGCGTTCGAGGAGCTAAGCGACCTTCTCTCAAACCTTGTCCGGAATGTGGATCTGGTATTCCAGCTAAGTGCTTACCACGCTTATCCGGGTCTGTGTACGGATCGGTTGAGAGGGGCCATCATAGATGCATGCAAGGTGCTGAAGGAGAAGGCGAAGTTGAGGGTTTTTGACATGACGGAGAATACATATAACGTGCCTGTGTCGCCATTTCCGACTAGCACCAGGCGTATTTTTTGAAATTACTTAGCCCTTAAAGCTGATCGATGCGCCCTTAATTTATTGATGCTCGCGTTGCCACTAACTTGATTCCAAGTACGTCCCGCTGCTATTCCATAGCATTCGTTGATGGGGATCTCCAAGCACATCTACAATTCTCATCACGCTCGCGGGATTACAGACCCTGACTCATCAACGGGCTGAGTACAACGTCTTTGGCGTGCCGCTCCACTCCGCTAGTCGGAAGGCCCCTGCTGAGCAGGGTGTACAAAGCCATACCAAACGTTCCACAAAAAAAAAAAAAAAAGATGGGGATCTCCCTGTACCAGAGTCGTAAAATGTGAAGGTAATTCGTCTCGCAAAAATCTCAAGTTCCTTCTGTTCAGCTGGTTAAGAACCTGTTTGAGAAGGAGCTCAAGGCATAGATTTATACTTTTTTTCGGCCTTCAAATTTTACATTCTAGTTTTCTACCAAAATATCGTGACAGTTCGAACGATCACACAACCACGAGCAATTGTATCCCGTGAGCCTGACGTTGTTCAGTTCCGTCACTTCGAGCGCTTTTCATACGCGCCGTTTTGGATATACGAACAAAGCACCGCATCAGAGAAACCGGTGACTAGCCTAGTGGAAGAAGGGCGACCATTGGAGGTGCATCTTCAAATGCTTTTTCGCTTTCCCTTAGGCATCTGACCCAATCCCGGACCGTTTTTCTGATTGCGAAGCTCAAAATATACCCCATGGCACCACCGGAACGGACGACTCAGGATTAGTTTATCCTTCACCATTTCGATAAGCCATCGATGAGCGAGTTCAAGCCAACTGCCGAGATCTCCGAACGTCATGTTGAAGAGCGTCCCGGGTTCTTTGGAAGACTTTTGAAAGCAGAACCTGAGCGCGCCTTGTTGGATGACCTGGCGCGCATGAACGAGACTGTGCTGGATCCGGTGGTCGTGAAGCGGATTGAGCGAAGGATTGACTTGCTGGTCATCCCTGCATTGGCTGTTTGCTACATGGTGAGTCTGCCCAATCATTTCTTCTGAGTCGTTCTGATAATTGGCACGCTAGTTTTACTATATGTATGGAACGTTTTTTGACATCGCAAAACTTTTCACATTTACCAGGTTTACGCAGCGACAAGACGACGCTCTCGTATGCTGCGATATTCGGGAGTGAGTTACCGCTTTCGGTTCATCATAACCCTCTCATTTTTGTGGACGTCAGTCAAGGAAGATCTGGCATTGGGGAAAATGGAATATGTACGTGTATTCATTCCGTATCTTTCACTCGTCTCATGCAGAAAACACCTACAGCAATGGCTATCGAGTATTTTCTATTGTGCGTTCGAACCTTCTATATTCCTGTCCGGGCACTCATTGGTTTTCCAGTTGGTTGGCTGTTCTGGGCTTTCCCGACCAATCTCCTCATGCAGAAATTTCCCATAGCGAAATATCTCGCTGTCAACGTGTGTTCACCATCGCGATACCTTTTTCGAACCCCATCATGACATCGGGATTCCTGGCAGATCTTCTTCTGGGGTGTGCTTCTCATGGCGCAAGCAGCAGCGAAGGACTTCAAGGACATGATGATTCTGCGCATCCTCTCCGGCGCAGTAGAGTCAACGGCAGATCCTGCATTTGTTCTGATCACCGGGCTGTGGTATACGCGTAGTCAACAACCTATTCGAATCGGACTCTGGTACAGTGCGAATGGTATTGGTATCGCCCTCGGCGGATTACTGGGATATGCTATTGGACATGTACGTGGCTCCAAATCTCAAACTAGTATGATTGTCTTGATGCGCTTTCTCAGATCAAGGTGCTCTTCCGTCGTGGCGCTACGAATTTCTTATCATCGGAGCCCTTTGCTCGTTTTGGGCGCTCGTCATGTTCACGTTTGTTCCTGACTCTCCGTATTATAAGTCGTATTGGTTCAAAGACGAGGAGCGGCTCATAGTCCTGAGTCGCAAGAGGCATGATCAAGCTGGTGCTGATACCCATAGGTCAGTACTTTATTGGTATGCAGGTGATATTGATTTGACCGTGTGTTAGAGTGAAGCCTGGTCAAATCGTGGAAGCGTTCTGTGACCCCAAGATTTATCTCTTCTTCTTGCTCGGGTTTTCCTCCAATATTCCGAATGTATGTCTCTTAGCCGTCGCCTGACACTGAAAGCTAATGAGGTCCTCTAGGGTGGAATTTCGAACTTGTGAGACTCACGTGGGCTTCGATAATTCATGCCTTTCTTATCCGAGTCTTCCTCTACCAGCGGAACGCTCATCATACAAGGCTTCGGTTTTGACACACTCGAGACGACCTTGATGCAGATCCCGTACGGTTTCTTCATCTGCTTCTGGTGTGTATCACCGGTGATATCCCTTGTCGAATGCTCAACCTATCCATAGCATCTTATTTTCTGTCTGGGTCAACACCAAAGCACCGAAGAATAGCAGAACCCTCCTCATGATCGTCTTTCTCCTGCCCAATATCGTTGGTAGCTGTGTAAGGGTCACCAAATTAACTTGAACCAATCTGTTAATCAGTGGTTTTAGATGATGGCTTGGGGTCCCGAAACCTCAAAGCCTACACGCCTGATCGGTTACTGGTTAACCGGATCGTACAACGCTACCTTCGTACTCGGTCTGTCACTCGTATCCGGAAACGTCGGTGGTCAGACAAAGAGAGGTAGAACTCTACAAGGCATTCGGGCATTGCTTCTTTCTCACTTCGTTTACTCCAGCTGTCGCCAATGCGGCTGTCTTCCTGGGTCTATGCACTGGGTACGTAGGCGTATCATGGAAGGGATAATCACGGCTAACCCGCCGCTGATGCCTAGAAACATCGTCGGGCCTTTTCTCTTCAAGACGTCCGAGGCGCCGAAATACACCACCGGCATTGTTGGGATGCTTGTCGCTAATATCGTCGAGGTCTTTGTTATCTTGGCGTTGAGGACCCTTTTCTTGACGTCGAATAAGCGGAGAGACAGAAAAATGACCGAGGAAGGAATCAAGTATGATGAGCGCACGGCGATGGTGGATGATATAACAGATTTTGAGAATCCCGCGTTTAGATATGTGGCTGTAGGTTCTTTACTTTTCTGACGGAAAAGGTGACTGACGATGCTATAGTGACGTGCTATTGCTGTGTGGTAGGGTAAAGACACATTTTATACAATGTTGATCCTTTGGGGCGACCGCCGAGGTGTTGCTGCAAGATTGTGGGGTATCAACGCTTACGAATGACACAGCAGAGAAGTTTCTGTGACGAGTCGGAGCGGTCGCCCTCGAATACCATTCTGCGATAAGCGTGAACTACCAATGGCCACCTCATCATCATCATCATCATCATCATATTTATTTATACACGACGGTGTCAACTACCTTAATGGCTGTGTAGGCTGTGTTCGGGATTCGGTCCGATGAACGGTCCAGCGTTAACACACCCTTTCAGCTACTAACGGCAACAGGACCACAACCACCATGAGTCTATCGAAGCCATCCTCAGTTATCGATCGTTTTCCTTACTTACCACTTGAAATAATCACGCTTATCATCGAGGAGATATGGGCACTTCCTTTGAGCAAAAAGGAGCGTCATTTCTTCATGAAGGCCTCGCTTCGCGTTGGTCGGATATGGATGCTCACTTTCCTACGAGTCTCATTCACACATCTGCATATCGTTTCGTATGCCTACTCCAAGTATCTCGTTCTTCTTCAAATCGATCCGTCTTTCACTTCTAGGACCGTTACCGATTCCGATGGTGCACAGCTGACTCTGGGCGCTTATTTCTCTCGTTGCTGTCGTTCCCTCACTGTCTCTGTCCAGGACACCTTATTCTACGGCTTCCCTCGAATATTCACAAATCTTTCCCGTATCCGACACGTAACACTCCTCTATCATAATGTTAGCCAACAAATGCCGTTTGCCTACGTCTGCCGGTTCCACTCGCTCTTCCCCCTAGAACCATTGATTCCCTAGAGATGCGATTCACATACGATATCGAAGATGACGACTACTCCACTCGTCTTCGTTATCTTTACCACTCGAAAGAGTTCTATTACCCTCCAAAGTTCTACTCTCCATCAGTCAGATACGGGGGTGTCTTACAATCCAAGTCGCTCACCTTGCCGTACATCCGCCATCTGACTATCCGGGGTGCCAACCCAGCGCTGGTGCTCCTGATCAAGCACATATGCCCGGCGTTAGAGACCTTTGAGACGGATATCGACCCGGTGGTCCTTGAACTGGGGTTCGACGCCGCCAACATCCGTCCACCACCAGAGACCCCAGAAGAGAGTTTCTGGGGCGATAACAGATACACGAGTTGGGATGAACTGCCGGAGTGGATAAAGGAGATGGAACCGCAGAATGTGGAGGACGAAGTCGTGACGGAGTACGTGGATGTCAGACCGCTTACGGGGCCACGCCCTGTTCCCAGAAAGCCGAATATGTGGAATGGTGCGATCAACTGGTGGAGGCTCGTTTGGGATAGAAGATGTTTAGGCGGGGCGATGTGAGGCGAGAGAAGACTATCGTGTCCTGGCAGTTCTCAGGATCTCAACGAGCCACTGTCTCCGGTGCGTCGGAAACCCCTTCTCCCACAAATCTCGGTCAATGAGATGATGCCTCCACGGTGCATTAATCCTCTTCCTTCGCAGCATAGCGAGCTCGTAGGCCAGATATGGAGGAAGAGGCGGTCGTGTCGCTTGGACGTGGACCTTTTGTGCAAAGACGCAGCAGAACCAGCACATTCTGGAAATGCGAAAATGTGGGGCGATGGCATTGACGCCGACTAATAAAGCGCGTCGAAAAGGAGACAGACCAGCTGATAACATGAAATGTCAATTATCTTGTTCAAACGTCGACAAGTTGGTAACGCACTCGATCACGGATAGCCGCGTTCCCGAATCCTCCCGTAGCTCCACATCTCCCGGCCTTCGCTTCGGTTTCCTTGTGGACAATTTTTGCTACATAGCTGTCTTTGTCGCTGTACTTCGGTGTAGAATTGGAGGAGTTAGATTCTTCGGGGAACTATCAAATCCCCTGAGGCGTTGGAACATTTGTTATACCGTAGCACCACATGACGGTAATTTGAGAATGGGCGGTACAGCGTCGGAGATGAAACTGCGAAGGACCAGAGTGAAATGGGGATGTCGAACCTAGCAGGAAGGGAAGGAAGGGGAGAGAGCTTTCGCTGAGAAGGGCTAGCTGTTACGTGACCGAATTGTCATAATCGGTCCCAAAACAGACAGAACGGAAGCACGAAAGGGTCACCCCATTTTAGTCTCTCGTAGACAGACGCTACATACACGACTACGGTGGGGGTGAGGTTGTAGTGAGTGTATGTAGTCTGTTACTTAATTAGGTAGACCTGCTTGCTCCTTGAATCGAGGGACAGCGTTTCAGGTCTACTTAATTAGGCCATCTACCGTTCAACTCAGTTATTACAAATCTGATGGGATTCTGGCAATGAATAAATCTTGTGTTACAGAATCTTGGGACACGTATTGAACTAAGAAGAAGCAGCATATCTAATAACGCCAAAGTGTATGGTAATGTAAAATAGAAATAATTATAGAGGGAAAGCGAAGCAAATAGTAATTTGCTGTCGAAACGCGGTAGCCGGCTCGAATTCGGCAGGCCAAACTTGCCAAAACCTAATCGATTTGGCGCGGTGCCGGCACAAGGTCATCAAATTCTGTAAGGCTTTGTCATAACGCGCTTGAACGGCAACCCCCCCACATTGAACATTAGACTACATTGGAGCCTTATCGACTCTTCATCTGCTATTCACGGAACTGTGGAGTTAATACAAATTTCGTCTCTGAAATGAACTTGCATACATAATAAATACTCGCAATATGAACATCAATTCGAGTTAGAAGACTCATCATCATCATGACACAGCAATGTCAACTATAGAAGACAGGTATATAAGTATACAAAGGATCGAGCGCGACTCTGAAATGGTAAGTGGTAGTGATGTCGATCCAAAACGTAGCAAGTAAACAGGTTTGTATTGTATCAATGTCAGACATACCAATCTTGCACCGCCAGGTTCTTGACCCGGAAGACTGCATCTGGGGTGCTCTCAGCGATGCCTGTCGTCGACCTGTTCTGTACGTTCATAACCCGTGCACGGACATACTCTAAAAACGAGAACTATGAATACTCTGTTAACAAGCTTGTGGGACACACCGCGTACCATATCCACTGACTGAGTTTTCGGTAACTTTTGTTTCGTCTTCGGTCACCAGTCCTTCGCGAAAGAGAACAGGACTTGGAGCGGGGATCATCGGAACATCGTTACCCGGTCGTGCAAAATAGAAGAGCCCGAGGCGCTCAAGGTGGGCTTGGTCCGGAGGTGGACGCACGACTCGGTGAATGGTGCTCTTGATGTATCCCTGAATTGACGCAGTAATGAATACACAAGCCACATCGAAATCATTTTCCCATCACCTTGGTTAAGAATGACAAGGTATCGGCGGCATTGCAAGTGATGCCTCCTGGGATGTACTTGATCCATTTCCACTCATTATTGGGATCCTTAACTTGTAGACTGAGAACGGAGTCAGTGCATATAAGTACTACAAAGAATTGAGCCTACGCGGCAATGGGCTGCGAGAAGAGGAGGGTAAGAGAGCCTGTTATGAAAACTTAAACCACGCTTTCATAGCCATAAACCAGAGAAGTATACCAAAGTCTATACCATCCATGTCAGCATAGTCCAAAATGGTTTACGAATCCATCTTACCTGTGTGGCCAGCAATCCATTGGTTTGAAATCTTCTTGTCCTCTTCAAGTGACCGTGGATGGTAGATCATCTAATCCGGTATGTTACTATGAACAAATCGCTGAATCGAAGAACCAACATAGCGTATATGATCCTCTGACGGTGCATCATAACTGTGGCGATCAACAAAGTAGTTCTCTGGGAGCTCCAGTATTATCGCGAACAAGACAAGCAGTTTCTGGATGACATCGTCCCATATTTTCCGGTGAAACTGGGCGATCTCGTCGTGGAAAGATTTGATGAGCTGATGCTGAGGAATATTAGCGTAGTCCGACGTGAACTTTGGGACATTTAGCTAAAGTAGAGCATCCGTGAATGGTTAAAATATACGGTGCAGGGCGAGAAGCTCACCATTTCCATATTCTCTATAACATCCGTGCGACCAACGAACCGTGATGGCTCTGTGTATCCAAAGTAACTGATTAAACAATCGTGAAACAAACCTTAAGACGAGAGCAATGAGGGGGACTCACCTCCCGATCGAGAAGTCGCACCGGAACTTTCTCTTCTCTTCTAGCGGGAGTTTAAAAAAGGTGTTACCAATAGCAAGCTGGCGATCCAGCTGCTCCTGAGTAAAGCCAGTGCCAACTACGGTCCAGAAACCCCAGTGTTTCACTGCGTCTTTGAGTTCAATCGCGAGATCTTGTTTACCGTTGGGCTCGTCGAATTTGGATAGGTCGATAATAACGAGCGGAGCCCAGTCGAGGGGCGCCTGGGTAGGCGGCGGGACTATGTAGGGTTCAAGTGGAGGTTTCTCGTGGACAAGAGCAGGCATCGAGGTACGGACTATTGAGCTGATTCCAGTATATTTTAAACGAGTCAGAAGAAGACGACAGTCCCGTGCTCAGAGGGAGCTGAGATCTGAGATGAGGACCGAGGTGATAGTGGCACCATCGTCCAGGAATAGTTCCACTCAAGGTCCGCTAGTAGTAGTGTCATGGGATGAAGCAAGAGGAATCGTCGATGATGTTAGGTTTCCATAGAGAACTTCGTTTGCGATAAGTTGATAAGAGAATAGGTGGGGCAGAGATGTAGCATGTATGTATACAAAGTTGAGAATCTGCGTAGAGACTCGTAATGGCAGTGAGAGACTGAGTGATGTTGGAACCAAATTAAGAAGGATATCAATCACGTGGATTCGACGCGCAAACTGAGCGGCGACTGATGTCCTCTCTGCACATGTGCATCTCCGCGTCTTGTCTTTCTACAGAAATTAAGACGAGATTCCGCCCGCGATCCCTTCATCCTGCTATCTCACAAGGATCGATATGTCAAGATATCTACGAAAGCATCCAAGTTAGACCGTTTCATGATTCTTCAGAACTTCAGAAGCTTCTCCGCTACCAACCATATGACTATCCCCAACAATTCTCTACTCTGCGTTTCATAATAGGTTTCGACATGAGCTCGTCTTCTGTGCTCACCTTTGACGTGATGAACAACATGGGGTTGTCTGAGCCAGCGACAGATCTGCGGGCTGACCAAACGACGGATGGGATGAGGGTAGAGGTTTAAAAAGAGGGGCCGTCGAAAGGCGGCCAGAGACACGTAGATTGACGGGGAGGAACGGGTCGGGATGGAAGGATACGATGCTATTCCAGCAGGTAAAGGCAGGCGCAGGCTCGTCTTTCATGACCGCTTGCATCCCGGCGTCCTCAAGGAAGTAGGGCCATAGTGATGATACTAAGCGCCCTAGCCGATCTCGGAGGACCCAGGCATCGTACAATCTGGTGCGTTGTTAGAAATGATGAGATTATGCGAGGCAAATTCTCACCCCCAGTAAGACAGATCAATCCCACACGCCATATCGTAGTCTCCATCGCGCGTCTTGAGGAGCTCGAGTATTGTCTCAGATTCGATGAAGACGTCGTTGCTGAAAATAACGCGATCGTAACCGCCATTCGCCACCAAAGGCTCTAGGACCTTATTTCTGACTGCAGTAAGAAACCGTATTCATGCTTTCCGGACGCGTGATTGATGTATCGTGATTCAGTATTTGACTTGGACCTTGAGCGCAGTTATTTAATCTAGAGCTGAATTGTTCTAGCAACGCGGGGGTCTTGTCGCCGCTGTTGGACTCGACTGTGGAGACAAAAACATCGTCCTGCGAGAGATGAGCGTGATACGCGGGTTATGTGGAAGGAACTTACAGTACCAAGGTATTGGATGAGCTTGATCACTTCATCGCACCAATATGGTACGACTTGTTCGTTGTTATAGAACATGGCACCAATAAAGACCTTTTCTGCAACTGGGATTAGGCGTTGCAAGGCCTAGCGGTCATCGACGCACCTCCGTTTCCGTGTCCTTCTAGTCTTGGAGATTTTATCGCAGCCTGTATCTCGGCCTTGAATCGCACGTCTCCGGGCAGTTCACGAGTCGATAACATGAACAGACCACAGATAAAAAGAGAAAGGTAGAGGAGCACAGACAAGTGCCATCTGTACTGGACATATATGCGCCGAAAATTTCGATTGGTGCGCAGTTCCGGGTCCAACTCTATAGCCTCGTAGAATTCCCCCCCGGGACGTCCTCCTGGCCCATACACTCTTGAGAACGGTGAATCCAACGGTCCATACTAGCATGAAGAGACCCCATGTCGGTATCGATACTATTAAAAAGACGAGGCGAGTCCTATTTGCTGGTCAAGCGCGCGCCAATGATTTCATGCCCACGGTGGCGAGCCAGCACAGATAAACCTGGTAGATAAAGGCGAAGAGAAATGTCTGGATAGCATAAGGAGATGTTTCGCGGAGGGTGGAGAAGAACGTCCAGAATGCCCATAACAGCCTCATGGCAAGACGGTGAACCGCAGCAAGCACTTTCCCGCCCATCAAGCCAAGGTTGGTGTCAAGATATTAAGAATGTCTCGGCATTTATGCATATGGCTGAAGCACTAAGTGTATCAGGTTACCGAAGCGACGGTCGACTGTCCGAAACAAAACCGACTGGGAAGGTCATCCAAAATCAACCAGCACTCGAGCATTCGGGCAAGTGTATGGTCCGCCAACTCGGGTGTGTTCCAGTGACATATAGATGATGAAGCGCTTCAACTGGCAGAAGCTCTGTGTGAGGGTATGTCCTCGAACTCCTGTATATTGGAGTAATGTGGAATCGTGACTTAGAGTTTAATGGAAAAATGTCCCGATCGGGTCCAAAACGAAATTTCGTTTTGACAAAATCCGGCAATCAAAAACGCTCTTTCAAAAAATCCCGAAATGGCAGTCTCCTTTTGCTGCCATCTCAGATGCACAATTCGCGCTCTGCTCTGAAAGCGTTTCTCAAAATTTCTATTCCCAACATCTCCGTCTCCTCCGCAATAATCTCGACGTCTCCCCACATCCGAGCTTCTCGGACACGCCCACTTCTGGTACCTCAACTTCTCCCACCACCCCATGACCGTCCAGTCCTGCATTCTCTCGCGACGACAGCAGTTTCTACGAATATCCGGATCAAAATGACAATGGAGCAGTGTATTTCTGACGTTCGTGCACTTCGCCTTTCTAAAAATCTTCGCCAAGTAAAACTGCAACTTTGGCGACAGCCCCGAAAATCTCGATGTCACTATTCCCCTAGATACCCGAAAATATGACGGCCTAGGATAAGGTTAACTCATCTGTGTTCTGGAGAGGAAGTGAATACTCATCAAAATTATGGCTACCTTCGCCCTTTCCCTTTCACAAGTGTGAATCCATCTTCGTCTATCTCCGGTTCCTCCTTCTGTCGATGGTTAAGCAATTGTGGCACGGGGTCGTCATCCATTTCCTCTTCTTCGCCTGATTCGTCGCTGCCGTCATCGTCCTCCCACTCCTCATCATCACCAGAAGTCTGCGGAACATCCATTTTCTTCCCCTTCGATTTCTCCGCGGCGTCCTCAAATTTCCGCACCAACGCATCCTGACCGGCGTGACATTGTTTCCACAGCTGCGCGATATCCACAGCAACCGGCTCGGCACTTCCGTCTTCTATTTGCGTTTCGAACTCGTCAGCCATGACCTGAAGTAGAATTTCCTCTATGTATTGGTCATCGGGAGCTGTGGATTGTGCTTCGAATGTATCAACGACGGCGGACGCCAGCCAAGTCCGTTTTTCGGGACCATTGAGACCACCCCAATTTTCCTGGATCGCCAGACGTAATATTGGCCATATCGAAAGACGCGCGGTTACTCTGCGAGCAAACAAGACGGACGTCGGAGGGGGACCTTTGTCGCGTTCATTTTGAGATGATCCATGAAGTCCGAAAGGAGAATTTTCTGTTGTTGCTTGTTTGTCTGTTCGACTGAAAGCATTCATTTACTTTCTTGGGCAGTCCTTTCTGTTCTCCTACGGAAAAACTTGCTGCGATGATTTATGTTTGGTCGACGCGCACTCCCTCAATATGTGCCAAGCATTTGCCAAGGTCTGATACTACGGGAAGGATGGTAAGTATGCTCGGCGCCCCGCTTGATGATGACGACGCGCGGCAGTAGTAACTTTGGTAGCACCGGTCGTCAGTATTCGTTTTTCAATTCCGAGTCTTGAAGCTAATCTTACCAAAGTAAGTGGTCTTTTCTTGATGCAATAGTACGGATGGCGCTTCATACCCACTTGAAGGTGGAACATATTCCATGTTATGGACAAAAACCTACTCTTATCAACTCCGTTTCTCGTTAGTTCCTCCAAGCGCCACCCATACATCCTGTGAATTCAAGTCTGGCTCTCATCGTGATAATTCCCATCCAGACACGAAGTAAATCGTATACCCCTGCCGTCGAACCCGAGATGCTCACTGCTCCGTCGCACCGATCTTGTGTTGGACTGGTGAGGATTATCACTACACATTCTTGCCACCAGATGTCCAGCAACGGGTATTCACCCAGGAGCTACGGATAGCCGTTGATTGTGGTATCCCGATTACAGTACACGCACGGAAGCAGAAGAAGACACAGAGACAATCATGAAGGAAATCGTGCCCAAGGATCACCGGGTACATCTTTATCTCTGTAGATACCGACAGTGCTGATTATATGTATAACACCAGGTTCACATTCACTGCTTCACCGACGCACCCGCGTTCCGCCTCCGCCTTCCTCGAGTACTTCCTAAATCTCCATATCGGTGTGACGGGGGAACCACCTTCGCAGATCAGGAAGTAATAGCACCCAGAATATCAATATTGAAGTTGAACCTCCAGTATGCTCTTCTCCTTTTGATCTAGCACAATATAAGGATTCCTTATAATCACGACCCCAATCTTGTTCGGATCGCAATGACAATCCCGGCTGTGGGTCGCTCAGACCCGTCAGGTTCACGCACACCTCGTGCCACATATGAGACCGCAGCTACACCTCCTGGCTTCACCTAATTCAATATCCCTTACCACCTTCTACTTCTGGTAGGAGTAGTAGCAGAGCCTCTTCCTATTCGTTGACATCATCATCATCGGGACGTTCAAGAAGTCACTCAAACGGAAGCTGCAGGAGTGCTGCCAACACGCCTGTAGTTTCATCACCGAACATTCGCCCGCCTCCGTTAACCTCGTTTGTGGGGCGTCAGTTTCACGAATCACCAGGACAGAGTCCGGAACTTCAACCACGTTTTCCTTCGCCTTGGCGAGTTTGCTTGACACGACAGCTTGTGGTATGGGAGATGTAAAGAAGACATATCAAGCAAAGAACCCCTGCAAGGGTCCCTACCACGCAGCCCTGTGCGATCGTGAAAGAGGGGACGACAAGAGATGTGACAATAGTACTTAGCGCTGAAGAAGCATCGTGACAAGGTGAAGAAAAGTATTCCGGCATAAAAGGTGCGAAACCTTGCTTTTAAAGCTAGACGTTCTGGAAACGACAACTCCAATCTTCAGAGCGATGGGCTCACAGCGAAAAAATGCAGTAACGGTGCATTCCTCAGGCTCTGCATCGTCTGCCTCGTACAAGAAAGCACGTGCGCCTACTGATACAAGCCTTTTCCTGGAAGACATTCTGGAAGAAGAAGAGAAACTAGTCGCTCATCCTGGCACTAGTCAATATTCGATAGGTGGTGTATCCACATGTGGCCTAGCATCGCTGAACTTTGCGAGATTGCTGTTTGATAAGGAGCGCGAAGGGGTGCGCGGGGCAGCGTTGCTCGAAGACATCGGCTTGGTCCAATCGGTCGAGGTGAGTAGAGCTAGTCGACATTTTCTCTCGTAGTGAATCATAGATGTGCCTAGGACACGGTATCCATCTCTTCCCAATGGCCCAACGATCTGCACCTCGAAGTCGAGAACATCGCTTCAGCCCCCATTTTCGATAGGTCTATGAAGATGGTTAGGTGTATCTATGGAAAGCCTACATTTCGCCGTTTCCGGAGATGTTAAGGTATTCAGTTCGACTTTCCACTTCGGCAGCGGTTTATTCATTGTTGAATGTCAGGTACCTTGAGTCCGCCTCTCGTAACACATGTGTGGCAGTCATTACAAGGCCGCCCGAAATCATCACCTGCGCCAAAATTCCAACCCCTGACCAAAACATCTTCGTGATTTTTGATACTCACCCGCGACCTGCACACCCAGACGGGTCAGGTATCACTTATCTGTCTACCATCAAAAAGACGGCACAGAGACTCTCCGAAATCCTATCTCTTGACAAAGACCTACTTGCCGAGAGTGATTTGCAGTGGCAAGTCCAGCTGCTCGCGAATTTCTCTGCTCATATTTTCGTTCCCAACGACAAGTGCGATACCGATAGCGATGACTTGACTCAGGCTCTCCTAGGCTCTAGCCTCACTATCCTCGCCCTTCAGGCCCAACTATCTGATCTAACGTCATCGGTTCGGGAAGCGAAGCAGGCAACCAGCCGTTTGGAAAAGGAAAACGTAGGACTCCAAGAGACAGTGGAACGGCTCAGAGAGCGGTTACGGACCGAGACTCACGACCTCCTCCCAAGGCTACCCAACGGCCCGAGCCACGTTCTATAGGATGGTCCTGGTCGCCTTGGCAGCCGCAGCAAGCAAGTGCTATTACTGCGAGCACTAACAAGGCGGCGCAAGAGCAGGACTATGGCCAGAGCCTAGAATATGCCTTGTCTTTACAACGGGAGTATGACGAAGAGAGTCGTCAACTGGAAAGGGAACGTCTCGCTCTACATGCCACTGCGCAAGCGGTATTTGACTGCAGCATCTGTCTTGACACGTTTCCTATGGATGATGCCGCCCGAGTGCCCGGGTGCAGACATTTGTCCTGTCGAGACTGTCTTCGCCAGCATGTCTTGACGACTCTACATGATCACCGGTTCCCTGTTTTTTGTCCTTTATGCACCGATGGGAATGCGAAATCTGGTGTGTTGTGCTGATACTGACAGTTAATTGCCTGCTGACTTCTATGGATCACTGCAGTCCTTTCACAGTCGTTGATCCACGACATTGGGATGTCAGAGAAGGACTACCACATCTGGGAGGAACTACAACTGTCGGCATTTTCTATTCTGATGCATTGTCGCCAGTACGTATTCTGATTTTATCTGCCTCGTGTACTTCATCTCCTTGGGGTCCAGATGCGAGAATAGCACTTTTGTTGATCGAACCGAATATCAAGAGTCGAAGATTATTACATGTCCTTTGCCTGGATGTAGTTATACGTGGTGCAAGTCTTGCTCACAGGCTATCGATACAGCCCCCGGCGCTCCTGAACATAGCTGCGATGGGACATCAGAGTTGGACCATCTGATGAAAGAGCGGGGCTGGAGGTACTGCCCAGGTAGGTGCCTCGTACCTGTATCTCGAGTATCCGACCTGATACTGACATATCGTACAGGCTGCAGGACTCCTATCCAGAAGGATGGTGGTTGCAACCACATGACCGTACGTTGATACATAATTCTACCTGTAGCATGCTTTGTACTTACTGAGCTCTTCTTTTTTTAAATCTAGTGCACGTCGCCTGGGTGTAATTCGTATGTGCTTGATGCATTTTTATGGTTCTATGCTGATCTGCCTCCCCCCAGTCATTTCTGCTATGTGTGTGGCAACATGATTGTACAGTCGGCGTTGCAGGACGAGATTCGAAATGCAATCGGCGAACATTATCGGAACTGCATGCTGTTTGAGGTGCCTGCAGAGTGATAAATAGTTACTTTGACGCTGTGTCCCACAAGGTTAAGATCTTGCTACGCATATGACGAAATAGTGTTTGATTCTTTCTTACTTCCTCTGCTTCATCCTTTGATTAGTTCGTATCTTACTGGTTTAGGCTTGATGTCAAGACGTAACCTATTGTGTCTAACTGACCCGTGTAAACTATAAAGGCGCAATAAATACATTTATAGGGAGCCTATCGGTGACTATGAGTGGTACGGGCTGTACACAGTGTACAGTGGAGGATGCCAAACGAGTGTCGAAAAATCCTTGACGGGTGACATCCTTCACCAGCCCAGTCCTCGTACTGGGCTTCAATTTACAACTCTGCGTCACCCTTAGCGCTATCACCACCAACAACAACGCGGACACCGCATCCATCAAGGTCGCGTGCAGTAAGGGGACCAATTCCGCTGGGGCCGAAATCGATAGCTTGAGTTGCAGTCTCGGGGAAATCAACTGCCTTTGTCCAGTGAATAGGAGCAGTGAATATTTTGTCACAGAGAGCCTGAGTTCAAGATGTCTTCATATTGCGGAGATCAGATCCTGAATAACTGCGTCAGACAACATTTTAAAGAGAAATAATTGAACGTACTATCCTGCGTGTTATAGAGACAAGGACCTTGATATTCTCTACAGTCCACAACTCCTCTCCAGCCAAATCCTCTACAAGAACCTTCTCCGTTTCCCCTTCAAATAGTCGCTGTGGTAAGGGTCGCCAACCCTGATGTTGAAAGCAGGCTTGCGCTTGGATAAAGGAACCTTGCTTTGGTCTGCGCCGGAAGGTCGCCGCGTGTATCTTTTCAAGATTGAGGACAATACCGTAAAGAGACCGGGCAGTGGGGTATCGCGGAAGGGAACGACGGTGGACACTAGAGAGATAATATTACTGTGATCAATGTCAAATTTATTGACGCGTTCACAGATAGGGTGACCGTGGGAACATAATACGAGTATAATGTTCCCACGGTATTTCTGTTCCACTATTGCCCTCACTAGACCATTAGTCGTAGCAGGCTGCAAATATCGAGCCTCCGGAGTTGTTCTTCTTTTGATCAACCATCTAAGCCCTGCGTATCTTCACGAATCACGACCCTCATTTACTTTGGATCGTTTCATTGGTCAAGCCACTTACCTGTGATTTCGGCGCTAAGTCTTGTCTCGCCGTCAACCTCGTTGGCTGGGCTACAGTTCCATCAGAAGAAGGTCCAGCTGATCTACGAGCAGCCTCACATTATAGCGGCACATCCTGTCCATTAACCTCGACATTTCTCACACTTTTCCAGTAGTCGCTTTCACAATCCGGAAATAGATGCATAATGGTCAATCAACGCCAAGAACATTACCTTCATAGAACCTCTTGGCAGGTCAAGACGCGGCAGATCCTCTTGATGGCTCCAAAGTCTTTCACCAAGAGGTTGAGCGGGATATAAAGGAGGCAAAGGAGACCACTCCGTGCTAACAATGGTGTTTGACGCTAAGTTCTTCTGAGATAATAATCTCCGTACCATCCTGAAGGCTGTGATGATCACACATAACATAGGACTAGCGGCACGCGTCCTCTTGAATGCCTGGCACTGCTGTATCATGATCTGCATTCAGCGCTTCCTGTCCCTCCTGTCCCTTGACTTCGACAATTCTCACACTCCCACTGGTCACTGTTGTTCACAACTCGCAAATGCGTGCATACCAGTCGATCAGCTGAGCTTTCAACACGCTGCTTCCTTCACAAAACCTCTTAGCTGCAGATATAGTTCGTCAAGACGCGGCAGATACTGTCGACAGCACCGAAGCATTGCATGGCTTAATGATGTGCGGGTTACAAAGAAGGCAAAGCAGGCTAGTCCGGATGCTGTGCTGGACGGGTTTATAGCTGACGCTAACCTCTTCACCAGTAATCTCCGTGCCATCGTGAAGGATGATGACGACATCACTACAGGAATAGCTGCAAGACCCCGCCCTGCAATGTGCACTGTGAAAGCCTGTGGAAGTATTGAAAGAGTGAAAGGAAGCAGTAGTGTTCAGTCATAAAGGCGTCGTCGCGAGTCTATGCTTCTGCCGTGAGACGTTTCGGGACCGTCAGCCTCTGGTGCGATACCTCGAAGTGCTTCATTCGACATGCTGTCTACTCTCAGCCCGCCGACGCTAGCGACTCCAATTCGGTCCTTGACGGACTCATCCAACCTCTTGAAAGGGGACGGCAAGGTGCTTGACGATGATCCTTTTGAAAGACATCTCAAGGACCTTCGAGGGGCGTTGGAAAGACTCGGAGAAACGCCACCTCGCCGTTTTTCCCGCACCATCGAAGTACGTTCGGATTGGGATCGCCCCTCCTTGCCATCTTTCCAAGGAAATGCCGCGAGCTCGAGCCATAAAGTACAAATGTTGGATCATATGGAATCCAGTCTCGAGTATGCTTCTGCGCTGCAACGAGAGTATGATGAAGAGGATCGTAGGCTAGAAGAGGAACGACTTGCCCTACAATATGATGCACAAGAAGTTTTCGACTGTGGCATCTGTTTTGATAACCTTCCTATGGAAGATGTCGCTTTCATCCCCGAGTGCGACCATTTGGCCTGTCGGGACTGTCTTCGCCAGCACATTTTGACAACTTTGCATGATCACCGCTTCCCTATTTTGTGTCCTCTATGCACTGATGGGACGAAACCAAGTGAGTTCTATTACAATTCACGCCTCATTACATTAATGGCCATTTTTAGGTCTTCCGGAGACCCTGATACTTGACATCGGGATATCAGAGAAAGACTTCCTTATCTGGGAGGAACTACAACTGTCTGCATTTTCTATTCTGATGCATTGTCGCCAGTACGTATCCTGATTTTATCTGCCTTGTGTACTTCATCTCCTTGGGGTCCAGATGCGAGAAAAGCACTTTTGTTGATCGAACCGAATATCAAGAGTCGAAGATTATTACATGTCCTTTGCCTGGATGTAGTCATACGTGGTGCAAGTCTTGCTCACAAGCTATCGATACGGCCCCTGGCGCTCCTGAACATAGCTGCGACGGGACATCAGAGTTGGACCATCTGATGAAAAAACAGGGCTGGAAGTACTGCCCAGGTAGGTGCCTCGTACCTGTATCTCTCGAGTATCCGACCTGGTACTGACATATCGTACAGGCTGCAGGACTCCTATCCAGAAGGATGGTGGTTGCAACCACATGACCGTACGTTGATACATAATTCTACCTGTAGCATGCTTTGTACTTACTGAGCTCTTCTTTTTTAAAATCTAGTGCACGTCACCCGGGTGCAATTCGTATGTGCTCGATGCGTTCTTATGGCTTCATGCTGATCCGCCTCCCCCAGTTGTTTCTGCTATGCGTGCGGCAACATGATTCTACAGTCGACGGTGCGGGATGACATTCGAAATGCAGTCGGCGAACATTATCGGAACTGCATGTACAATGGGGTGCCTGCAGCGTGATAAATAGTTACTTTGATGCCGTGTCCCACAAGGTCAAGATCTTGCTATGCATATGACGGAATTGCTTTGACGTTGGATTTGATTCTTTCTTACTTCCTCTGCTTCATCTTCTGATTCGTTCCAGTTGACTTGTATATTTATTAGTTTAGGCTCGATGTCAAAACATAACCTATTGTGTCTAACTGACTGGTGTAAACTGTAAAGGCGCAATAAATACATATATAGGGAGCCTATCGGTGCCATTTCTTGACATAAATATGACAATGAGTGGCACGGGCTGTACACAGTGTACTTAGCCAAGAGGGCCGGTGCGAGCACGGCGGATACGAGTCCGACGAATAATGATTGCTTGGTAATGATACACTTGGACATACATAGTACAACGGTGTATAATATAGGTAAGTGACGGGTATCTCTGTTGGGACGCAGCCAATTGTACGAGCGGATGCGCTGTGGTAGGAATTGTTGGAATTCAGGGATATGGGCATGGGCGAAGCGTAGTGAACGGACGTCGTAGTGGTAAAAGGTAAGTTAATTGTCGTAAAAACACAAATATGTAAATAGTAATCTACCTAAATATAGTAAGTATCCGGCCAGGGTATATAGCGAGTTCGACTTCCAACAGGAATGACCTTTTTATTGGGGTAAATGTTGGCCCGAACCACTAACAAAATGTCTACGCGATCATCGATCAAGCTTCCAAGCTTAGCTTCAAGATTCGAACTCGAGACTCAAAGAACAACTTAAATCGACCATGTAATATTACCAAGTGCACTTTGAACAGGCAGTAAATGTGTTCGACATATCTTCCGATTCAGCTGTATAATATTACACTGTTGGGGGATACGAAAGAAAAAGGGTGGGTGTCGGGATGGTGAGCAGGCGCACAGCGACTAGGGAAAGCAAAAAGACTACAGATTCGTGATCCCCACTCAAAGAATGGGGGATGCACAAGTTTGGGGGGCGTAGGCAAGCTGGGTCGCGCGGGGCAGCCCGATGTTGCAGACCTTCCTCCCGCCCTCCTTCTCTATCTTTCCTGCCCTTTCCCACATCCCTGCATCGTCAACCACCCCCCACAGCTTGATCCCACTCTCCAGCATCGCTTGCCATCGCTCCTCAGCCCCTTCCGTCGTCGCCGTCGCCATCCCGTTTGTCGCAGTCGTATTTGGTTCGATATGTCGTTGCGGTTGCAGATGGTGGGTGATATTGAATCCCTGCGCTATTTAGTGCCCATTTTCGTTGGTGAATGTCGATCATGGCAGCTGATTGGCCCCGATGTTGACGTTAGGGGCGGCGGGTGGCTTGAATGGGGTCGAAAATCACATTTGGTGCCACGGTACGCGTTGGCGGGCACAGTACTCATTGCAAAGGGTCCAGATTGGGTCATCCGGTGTTTGGAAGGTCATAGAGGGTGCCGCCTCATTCGAGGGTTTATGTGTGGTGGGGAGGTAGAAATGCACGCTATCCATGCTCGTGGTCGCCGGGTTAGCCAAATGGATAAAAAATATACCAATTGGGCCTGAGATCACTGGCGCATGATGCGGGTGTGGTGGGACGCTTGAGCGAAGGGTAGCGAAAGAAATGTCAGAGGAAAGCAACCGTTACCATATATAGTGCAATGTTTGGCAATGCAAACCTGATATTCCAGCCAAATCCTGTACGAGAACCTTCTCCGTTTCCCCTTCAAATAGTCGTTGTGGTAAGGGTCGCCAATCGCCAAGAACCTGATGTTGAAAGCAGGCTTGCGCTTGGATAAAAGAACCTTGCTTTGGTTTGCGCCAGAAGGTCGCCGCGTGAATCTTTCTGAGATTGAGGACAATAGTGTAAAGATACCGGGCAGTGGGGTATCGCGGAAGACGGTGGAGAGATAATATTACTGTGATCAACGGTGACCAATTTTATTGACGCGTTCACAGATAGGGTGACCGTGGGAACATAATACGAGCATAATGTTCCCACGGTATTGTGTTCTACTTTTGCCCTCGCTAAAAAGGCGCCTCTATGAACCATTAGTCGTGGCAGGCTGCAAGTATTGCCGGTGACATCAATATCGAGCCTCCGGAGTTGCTCTTCTTTTGATTAATTATCTAAGCCTTGCGTATCTTCACGAGTCACGACCCTCATTTACTTTGGATCGTTCCATTGGTCAAGCCATAGCAGACGCCACAACTTTGCTACCTAGAGAGAACCCTCTTTCAGCTTACCTGTGATTTCGGTGCTAAGCCTTGTCTCGCCGTCAACCTCGTTGGCTGGGGCTACAGTTCCATCAGAACAAGGTCCATCTGATCCACGGGCAGCCTCACATTACTGTATCACGGTATATAGTACTTCCTGTCCATTGACCTCGACATTTCTCACACTTTTCCAGGAGTCACTATTATTCACAATCCGGAAATAAATACATAATGGTCGATTAACGACAAGCACACTACCTTCATAGAACCTCTTGGGTCCCCGGTCAAGATGCGGCAGATCCTCTTGATAGCTCCAAAGTCTTCCACCAAAGGTTGAGCGGGATGCAAAACAGGCAAAGGAGGCTACTCCGTGCTAACAATGATGTTTGACGCTAAGCTCTTCCGAGACAGTAATCTCCGTACCATCCTGAAGGATGTGACGATCACACATAGGACTAGCGGCACGCCTCCTCTTGAATGCCTGGCACTGCTGCATCATGATCTGCATTCAGCGCTTCCTGTCCCTCCTGTCCCTTGACTTCGACAATTCTCACACTCCCACTGGTCACTGTTGTTCACAACTCGCAAATGGGTGCATACTAGTCGATCAGCTGAGCTTTCAACACGCTGCTTCCTTCACAAAACCTCTTAGCTGCAGATAGTTCGTCAAGACGCGGCAGATACTGTCGACAGCACCGAAGCATTGCATAGCTTAATGATGTGCGGGTTACAAAGAAGGCAAAGCAGGCTAGTCCGGATGCTGTGCTAAATAAGTTTCTCTGACGCTAACCTCTTCACCAGTAATCTCCGTGCCATCGTGAAGGATGATGACGACATCACTACAAGAATAGCTGCAAGACCCCGCCCTGTAATGTGCACTGTGAAAGCCTGTGGAAGTATTGAAAGAGTGAAAGGAAGCAGTGGTATTCAGTCATAAAGGCGTCGTCGCGAGTCTATGCTTCTACCGTGAGACGTTTCGGGACCGTCAGCCTCTGGTGCGATACCTCGAAGTGCTTCATTCGACATGCTGTCTACTCTCAGCTCGCCGACGCTAGCGGCGCCAATTCGGTCCTTGACGGGCTCATCCAACCTCTTGAAAAGAGGCGGCAAGGCGCCTGACAATGATCCTTTCGAAGGACATCTCAAGGACCTTCGAGAGGCGTTGGAAAGACTCGGAGAAACGTCACCTCGCCGTTTTTCTCGCACCATCGAACTACGCCCGAATTGGGATCGCCCCTCTTTGCCATCTTTCCAAGGAAATGCCGCGAGCTCGAGCCATAAAGTGCGAGGGTTGGATTATACAGAATCTAGTCTCGAATACGCCTCTGCGTTGCAACGAGAGTATGATGAAGAGGATCGTAGACTGGAAGAGGAACGACTTGCCCTGCAATATGATGCACAAGAAATTTTCGATTGTGGCATCTGTTTTGATAACCTTCCTATGGAAGATGTCGCTTTCATCCCCGAGTGCGACCATTTGGCCTGTCGAGACTGCCTTCGCCAACACATCTTGACAACTTTGCATGATCACCGCTTCCCTATTTTGTGTCCTCTATGCATGGATGGGAAGACGAGAACAAGTGAGTCTGTGAACAATCCACGCCTCATTACATTAACGATCATTTTTAGGTCTTCCGGAGACCCTGATACTTGACATCGGGATATCAGAGAAAGACTTCCTTATCTGGGATGAGCTTCAAATGTCCGCTTTCTCTATTCTAATGCACTGTCGCCGGTACGCTTTCTCATCGCTGATTGCTCGCCTTACCTCATTTCCGTAAATACAGATGCCAGAATGGCGCTTTCGTTGACGGAATTGACTACCAACAGTGTAGCATTATCACATGCCCTCTACCTGAGTGCGAACATGAGTGGTGCAAGTCTTGCTCACAGACCATTGACACGACCGCTGGCGGTCCTGAACATAGTTGCGATGGAACATCCGAGTTGGATCATCTGATAAAACAACGAGGCTGGAAGTACTGTCCAGGTAGGTGCCTCGTGTCTACCTCGTGTCTTCAACTGACATCCGAGTCCTACAGGCTGTAAGACCCCCGTGGAGCAGGATGGTGGGTGCAACCACATGATGGTATGTCTATCAAGGATCCAGTTTGTGGGTATACTTTTTTACTGAGCTCCGCTTTTCATCTAGTGCATCTCACCAGGATGCAATACGTGAGCACTTACTTTTTATTGCGGCTGCTCCGTGTGCTGATCCTGCTGACCCAGTCACTTCTGCTATGTTTGCGGTCAAATAATTGTGCGATCAGTAATCCGGAACGAGATACAAAATGCTATCACGAACCATTATAGCAGATGCGTCTTGTTTGAAGTACCCCCAGAAGTGTAAAGGAAATTTGAGGTGTCTCCGCGGCTGGATCTTCGCGGCAGTGGTTCTTTTACTACCTGTATGACAATGAATCGCTGTGTTTTAGATTTGTTCTTTCTCGTGTACCTTTTTCTGCTTACGAGTTTTGCTATACATGCTCCCTCTACTTCCCAGTCGAGAGTGTCATCTCAGATGCTTAAACACGGACTCGGACACAGTTAATCGGTGCTATATGTTTTCAACGTACAGCTAGGGATTTCGGTAATTTTCTAAAATCAAATCGCGCCTGGAAGGTGTCAACGTTGGCGTTCTGACAACTAAGTCTAGAATGAAGCTAGTAAAAGACGGAGTTGGAGGCGAACGTGGTGGCCACCAGTAAAACTGCCTAGGATCATCAGAGATTATTGCAGGTCAATATTTTATGGGTCTTTTGGGGCAAACCGATGAATTCTTCCCGTTGTTTCGTTAGATTGCAGCTGAAAACGCGCTCAAGAATCACGATAGAGATCTGACAGACCATCTTTCAATGTGGTCAACCATTTAGTAGGGTCACCCGAAACGAGTTGACGATGTGAGTTGGATGGGGCAGCGTCTTCGACTCGAGTTAAAGCGAAGCACCTTGGGGCGCAGTTCCCACGGCTGACAGGAAAGGGTAAATTTTGTATAATTGATATGGACTCATACCGCTTCTTTGACCGGGCACCCATCGTTTATTACTCACCCCAGGTCCTTAGGCCTATACCACACTGACCGTCCGATTCTTGTATTCTCTCACAACGACAAGTGGTTACCATTCAACAGTTCGATGGCGTAGGTCGGTAATATGTATCATATATCTCATAAGTATAAGTACGTAATATATGCCATAGCATGTAAATCCTCGACAGCAAATAGAAAGCAGATACACATCAAACAAAGCAAAGTAAAATATCCGTGACTCCCACTTGATTTCATTCCATCCTATTGAACTGCGCTATTTTGCTCCAGCTGCTTTGCTTGAAGTCGTTCGCCTTTAGCGCTGCCTCAACCGCGTCCTTCAGCGTTGTATCACCATATTCTCGCAGACGCAAGAGCACCGTTACGAAATGGTAGACCTCAATGGGCTGGGAGATATCGAATGTCCGCACGTTGCGCTCAACAATGTAGACGCGCTAAGTTAGGGTGAGTATGAAGTACAGTAGCGAAAGAAAACAACTCACCTCGGAGTCGCTCGAACACCAAGCCATGAGGATAGCCCCCTTGATACCATCTGTGACTAATGCGAAAACAGCTTGCTTGGTAACCCCTAGGCTTGCAAGATATCGAACCGAAGCCTCCAGATACATTTTCGCTTGCACAACAGCTTTCGCATAGGTCTGAGTCGGTTTCTTGTACTCCACAACTAGAACGGCCAGCAGAAGTTTTGTGGCCAGCGCCTTGATATCCATTACCACTTCCGATGGTAAGTTCATCTTCGGCGTAAGTTTGGTCTCAGAGCAAGTCACTGCAAATGGGTGCATCCACTTCCACGCCTCAGCATTCTTTTTTTTCTTTGCCCCCGGGGAAAGTGCTGCTTGCTCTTCCTCGATCGCAACCATTCGAGCCGACGTCGATGCCGTTCGTGCCGACCTAGCGCGAGACGGTTTGGATTTGGTTGTACGACCGTTCGACGTCGATGATCCTACGTTAGACACCGGGTCATTATCCGGTTCAGCAATACTGTCTGCATTCAGGGTTCGAGAAGCTTGAACGGTTTGGCGAGTTTCTGTGATGCGAATCAGAGGTTCCGGGCTCTTTAGGCCATGCTCCAGCGGTATTGTTAAAATCGCATCAACAATACCAAGTTCTGGCTCATCTCCGTTGCGCTTTAAGACGGCGCGCTTGGCTTCATCCGCATCTTTGAAGAGCTGGCGTACTTCGAGTCGATGATCTAGAGCAAGAGTGACAACATTTGTCGCTTGACGGAGAATATCGAGGTTATCCACAGAGGAATATTGAAGGCGATTTAAGGTTTGTTCGACCAATCGACTGATGTTGTGTCCTAGGTCCGCAACAGGTTGGAATGCTTCGCCGGTGAACTCGACAGATGTTTTTGCCAAATCCGCGGCAACATTACGAGACAGCGAGAGCGCTCTTTCTAATCTGGGGTAAAGATGAATGAAGGAAAGCCACGGCAGTGATTCAAAAGGACTTACACTATTCTTCCAGAAGCCAATTCATGCGTATTCACGAAGCCAAGATTAAGCAGGATGTCCCACTCATGGCGAGCTTCAGCTTCGTTGTGATCTTTACCACCCTTCGCTTTCGAGTAACCGCCAACTGACGCCCATAGAAGAGACGAAAAACTGCCAGAAATAACTTTCCAAAAGTCTTGAGGAAGTTCCGGAGTGTTCTTGTTTTCACGTAACACCTTTGTTTGTGAGAGGAATTGCTCCCGTACATCTTCAACACGTTTGTCAACGACAGGCATTTTATGCTAAGATAATTAAGCCACAACGAAAAGATAAGGCCAGTAAAGAAACATACCTCGAGAGGTGGCTTCATAAATTGTGTTATTTTCTCATAAAACTCAAGCATTTCGTTAATCTCCGGTGCGATGGAAGTCAGTTCTTTGATTTGTGATGCAGGCATCTTCGACTTCTCGAGTTCCTCCGCGTCAACTTTGAACTGTACATTGGTCAAGCCGGTGATGTGGCGTTCATGAGCGTAAGTTGAGAACGACAACTTTGCATCGGGGGATATGCCAGCCAGGGACTTGGCACCCAATCTGAAAATAAGGCATTAGCATGGGCTGTCTAAACGGGTAAGAGAGGAGGCGTACGCTGAACAAGACAAGGCATCTGCGCTCTTCGATCGTTTACCGGTCTTGCCAGTGATGGAAGACCCACCGTGTGCCTGTGTTCTGCAAAATGGTGAGAATGATATTCAAAGAACCATGAACGACATCACTTACTCTTGCCGGCCACGTTCCACAGACTGAACAGACGCTCCATCAGACGGGGACTTCGAACGCGCAACTGCAGGCTCCGCTAGGGATAGTTTGTGGTTACTGCCTGCAGACGTCGAGGGCGTTGCAGACCTTGACTTTGAAGACGATCGCGTTTGGCGCTTTTCAGAGTCAGCCATGGGGAATGAGCAGGAATGACTTGACGAGGAATCGGAAGGTGCTCTGCTGTTAAATACATGAGGGACAAGGGTAGGGCCAAATAAAGAAACACCAACCATTTTGCAACCGCATTAAGCCAATTAACGATCCTTTGTTTCCATTGTTCTTCGGTACCCGAATTGTCATCATCGATGCTATCTGATCTCCACGAAAGTCGTTTGAACGTCGGTGTATGACACTGGGCCACGATTCCCTCGACGTGCGCCCGGAGGCCGAGGATGAATTGCGAAAATTTGACAGCACTGACTGGGTCAGTAAGATCGTACACTCCCAACGACGCGTCTGTACGCGTCTCATCTCCATACGCGAATCGAATTGCCGGCTATTAAAAAAATCCAGTCAGTGACGGAAATGAGTCAGGAGAACCCGACGCACTAGAACCTCAGGGTCGGGACACACTTTGTCAAGCCAACCCAGCACCACGCGGCCCACGAACCCTGTTTTTGATAGGATAATTCCAATAACAGGCTCAGAGATTCCCCAAGTTGATCGCTGATAAAGAACACCACCCATTAGGCTGAAAATGTCTTCCTCATCGGTCACACAGAGGAATGGAAGAACAACGGAATTCGGGTGGCGCCAAGAAGCAAGGATGTGGGCATCAAGGGGAACGTAGGACGACTGAGCAGACGTCGGATCCGTTGAAACCTCATAGCTGGTTTCGGAGGAGAATTCTTCATCGTATGAAGTTTCCGAGTCAGATTCTTCCTGCGATTCTCCGTTCGAGCATTCCGCCGTCATTATAGACAGGTGCCCCGAAGCTTCATCGTTTACGACTGACCTCGGTCGTTGAATATCTTCAACGATGTGAGATATTAGCAATGAAGCGTGCCCATCCTCCATAAAGCTCCGCACGTAGGATAACCGTGGTCGAACGAATGCTGCCTCTTGCCTGCCCACAATTTGTTAGCAAGTATATCGAGGTCCATTTAGTTCACACCCACGTTATATGTGACTTATCATAACAGACAAATGCCAGCGATCGAATCAAAAGGGACCAAAAAGGTATCGTTGATGGGGTATCATTGTTTGACGCGTCGGAGAGCGCCCTGAGCGTGCCAACAGTCGAAAGCACCAAATCTAAAATATCCAGTATTTCGGAATCAGACTCTGTGGTATGTTCTGATGATCCCGAGTTCCTGAGCTTATCGAGTAAAGGAGAGGCCCGGGAAGAGACGGCTGGGCATGGTCCGTTGACGAGTTGAGAGGGGATTGGAGAGTCAAGTAAGCAGGCCAAGTCCTTTATCTCAGTAGGCCATTCTGCAGGATGCGAGATTACAAAATCAAATAGAGGCATTGAAGCGTTGGTGGGACTGCCGCGATATAGAGCCGTCAAGAGAGGAAGACGGCGGTCGTAGTGGCAATGGAGCAAGGTCAACCTGTGGATCGCCGTTCGGGCCGGTAACCGACATCTTGGCACGTGATCGAACGTTTGAAGCCGGACTTGCCGAATCTAATCAAATTGCGATTATCCCATCCTTCTACTATGTACCTAGTCCTGGAATATTGAATTGCACCCTTCTCATACTCCAGGTATCTATGCATCCTCTCTGCCGGAGCCTCCATTCAAAATTTTCAGGAAAGCAACTTCGCTGTGACATTTGTAACGTTTCTACCACTGGTTCGATTCGTTAGAGAAAAGTTTGAGCGTTGTGCGGTGGACACATCCAAGTCCTACAGTCTGCAACGTTAGTATCCATCTATAATGAAGACACAAATTCCTAAGCCTATCGCCATTTTCAGAAAGCCCTTCGTGTCCCGACGTGTTGAGCCTGGAATGGAGTTCAAGATGAATCAGGCCCGTGGTGACTTTATATTAGGATTCCGGTCATCAATGCATCAAGCATGATGTCGAGTTGTCTCCGGCTTAGTAGAAGTAGTTTGTTTTTATTTACCTGGGTAGCGGACTGTATAAGCACAGGTGGCCCCTATTATATCAAGATCAGTCCAAGTTACCTTCCGCCATCATATGCATGATGTACCCGCAAGAGTTGATCGACAAGATACTCGACTACCTACATGACTCACCTTCCGTGCTAAAAGAGTGCTCACTTGTTTCTCGCCAATTTTACCCTCGCACACGTGTCCACCGTTTCCACTACGTCTCGTGCCATGATCCACTGTCACCACGCCTTTCTGGCATCGCGCATTCACCAGAGCTGCTCCAGTGCATCAAGCGCGTCCAGTTCCGATGCTGCGATTTTTTTCACCCAAGCCCTGTCGAGTTCCTGCACTCACTTCTATCCTCGGTGACACTATGCATCTGGAACGATGGTGCTTATGTCGGCCATCCCGCTGAGAAATGTGAATGGCGGCATATTTTGCCTCCGTTCGTGTCCTCGGCCCCCTATCTCGCCATAACCAGGCTCGAGCTCGAAGGTCCCCGATGGAACACCTTTCTAGAGTTCCACCATATCGTTCTTTCCCTTCCCAATGTGACGGAGTTGGACATATCAGGCCTGACAGAATTGAACACGAACGACATACCCGTCGTGCCGGCGCCTGCTGCTCCCCGCATCAGGAAGATGTGTTTCTATGTCAGCTGGAGTACAAGCCTCATATTCTGGGAAGGCTTGCGTTCATATCGGTCTGTGTATCTGGATCACCTGGAAGAATTCCACGCTATAAAGCTTCCTCTGGATGGACTTTGTGCAGTTGTCCAGACTGCCAATTTAGCATCAAGCCGTCTAAACGTACTGGAGATTGATTGTGGTCTGTATAAATATCCCTTCATATTTCATTCAGCCCCTGCTGACCTGTCGCATTAACTAGTCTGGTACTTCACGGATTTGTTGGCACCCAATATCTCCCCTCTTCACTTGAATCCGAACATCGAACTACGTGTCGGCATTGAGCTGAACGACGACATGCTGCAGTTCATACGCTGGTGGGTCAAGTGCTTCAAAGCAGTAGAGAAGGAGTCTACCGTCATGGAGCGATTGACCATCAAGTTGGCTGGCAGGGGACATTATGTCACTCCGGAACAACTCGAGCCGCTAAAGAGTGTCTTCGAGGAGCTGAGCGACCTCCTGTCACAGCTCGTCCGGAACGTGGATCTCGTGTTACAGTTAAAGGATTACGACGCTCATTCGGGTTTGTGTACGGATTGTTTGAGAGGTGCCATCATAGATGCGTGCAAGGTGCTGAAGGAGAAGGCAAACTTGAGGGTTTTTGATATGACGGAACACACATATGATGTGCCTGTGTCCCCATTCCCGGCTAGCAGCAGACGTATTTTTTGAAATTAATCCTTGATAGTTAGCCCACATTGCAACAACTCGAGAACTTCAGCCCAAAAGACATATAGAATCGTGGCCTTGAGTATGTTAATCTCGCCTGTTTATACAGACTCTTGGGGCCCTCCATATTGATTGTTCATTTGCTTCTCAATCTCTTCACTCATCAGCGCCTTCTCTCATCTCATACCCCGCCCTCGGCGCTTCATATTCTATTGATGCTCGCCGTCGCGTTGATTACAAAGTACGTCCCGCTGTTATTCCATTGTTGATGCGGATCTCCCTGTACTACTCAGTGACAGAGACCTAAGAGGATCTAATGTCGGCCGCCGTCGGTGAAGGTGCCTGGTATTTATCTCGCAAAACTTCCAAGCTCCTTCTGTAGCGATAGACTGAAATGTAGGGTTGAGCCTAGGCCTCAGTGTCGCTTAAGTGCACACCCAATGAGATTGAGATGTGTCGAAGACTTTGCTGAGCACAACTTCATCTAGTATCAGGAATCTGTTTTACTTCACTTCGTCAATAACCCCTTTTGATGAGGTATTAGTCCTCCCATCTCCCCATAATCGGTGCAATAACACAGCGGATGCTGCTATCGACAATATAGCACCAGCCAAAAGGCCCACGCAAACAGAAAACGAGACCTTGTACGATGGTCCATATATACCTAAGCAGCGGCACATCAACTTGGGATATCTCTGAAGAACGCAACTAACCAGAAAAGACCTGTGGACCTAGGATACCCGAGAACTGTGCAATAGCATTAGTAATTCCTATGGCCATCCCAGTGGCTGATGTTCCTCGCGCGGCTTCAACCCGGTTTGGCCAAAGCACAGCGTACACCGACCCAGCGGTCGCGGTCGCTACAAGTAATGCCAAGTAGCGTACCACAGGCACCTATGCTCCAGTCAGAAAAGGTCAACGTGGACGTTGAGATCGACTCACGTTCACGGTGAGCAGTATTATACAGCAGATGATGTTGGTGAATTCCACTACCGCCGAGCGATTAGTCGACTACATTTGGACATTAGAACCGACACGCACGTCCCATAGCTATCCGGAAAGGGTTCCAACAGCGCTTTTGAATGAGCCATCCCAGGGTGTTCAACAATACAAACGCGCTCAGTGACGGAGGCATGGAGAGGACGTTGCTCAATGCCGTCGTTGTAAATCCTACGACGAATCTCAATAATTCGCAGTCGCCCTTGAACAACAAAACACGTACCAAGTTCGTAGATAACCGTAGGCAGGACATAAGACAGCCCAAATCCTCCCACTGCATGGCAAAACCACACTGCAGAGAACGTCCAGAACGTCGGGTCCGCCAAGAGCCGCAGCACCTCGTCGTTATCCCAGGTCTTTCCCTCTTTCGATGGAGCATCTTTTGACAACCGATCAGTTATGGTCAACCGTTCGCGCTCAGTTAAGAATTTAGCCGTTTGCGGGAAGTCGGGGAGGATGAACAGAGTCGTCACTCCCATCAGGATTGCAGGGATGCCTTCTGCTCAAAGGTTAGTGATTGGAAAACGGTAGTAGATTGGTGCTTGCCGATAATGAAGAGCCATCTCCATCCCGCTAGAACCCCATCCGCGTAGAAATCGCAAACGCCAGGAACCCTCCCACGAAACCGCTGACTTGGCCGAAAGAGTAGAACGCGGCAACTCGGAGAGCAGCTCCTCCGGTCTAAACCAGAAGGCGAGGTAGTATATCACGCAGGGGTAGTACCCGGCTTCGGCGGCTCCGAGTACTAGAAGGACTATCCAGTCGACATAATAGAGGAAGAAAGAAACACTTACAGACTCGGCAAGTTATGAGACCACCGTAGTTTTGCACCGACGCTATACACATCACAACGATCCCCCATGTTATCATGATCCGCCCAATCCAAAAGCTCGGGCTGTTGACCTGTCAGAAGATTGTCTTTTGGCTGGACGGAGACACGCTCACGTCGTTCGCTTCATAAGGAGGGTAGACACTGGCTCGAAGGCGGCATAGGGGTAGAAAAAGCATGAGACGACCCAGTTCCAGTCTTGCGTACTCAGGTGCAGCTGCTTCTTGATCCCGTGTCCTTGTTCGATGTTGATGATAGCAGCGTTGGAAATATTGTTGATGTCGATGCGCATGACCAAGTATGTTATGCATAACCATGGGATTATACGGATATCTACATGGAGTTCAGTGAAAACTAGAACGATCTTCAAGTTAGATACATACCAATCCGCCGTTGGACCTTCCTGAGTTCTTCATCAGACAAAGGCGCGTCAGAACCGCGGGAAGCTTTTTCGCTATCGGAAGTCTCTTCTGCTAGATCCATTCCCGGGAAAGTCAATGAGGATGCACCTCAGAGAATCGGTTACCGCGGGGAAGGACTTTTATATGTCCCATCATCACGTCAAAGGGGAGCACAGAAGACGAGCTGATGTCGAAACCTATTATGAAATGCGGAGTAGAGAACTGTTGGGGTCAGTCATATGGTTGGTAGCAGAGAAGCTTCTGATGATTCATGATGCGGTCTAACTTGGATATTTTCGTAGATATCTTGACATATCGATCCTTGTAGAGATAGCAGGACGAAGGGATCACGGGCGAAATACCGCGCTAATTTCTGTAGAAAGATAAGACGCGGAGATGCACATTGCAGAGAGGACTTCAGTCGCCGCTCAGTTTGCGCGTCGAATCCACGTGATTGCTATCCTTCCTGATTTGGTTCCAAGGTTACTCAGTCTCTTACCGCCATTACGAGTCTCTACGAAGGTCCTCAACTTTGTATACATACATGCTACATCTTTGCCCCACTTATTCTCTTATCAACTTATCGCAAACGAAGTTCTCCATGGAAACCTAACATCATTGACGATTCCTCTTGCGCCATTTCATCCCATGGCACTAGTAGCACACTACTACTAGCGGAATTTGGGTGGAACTATTTCTGGACGATGACCACAGCGGCAGGAGAATGGTGCAACTATCACCTCATTTAGATCTCAGCTCCTCCGGAGCACGGGACTATCATCTTCTTCTCACTCTTTTAAAAATGTACTGGAATCAGCTCGGTAGTCCGTACCCCGATGCCTGCTCTTGTCCACGAGAAACCTCAACTTGAGCCCTACATAGTCCCACCGCCAACCCAGGCGCCCCTCGACTGGGCTCCGCTCGTTATTATCGACCTATCCAAATTCGACGAGCCCAACGGTAAACAGGATCTCGCGGTTGAACTCCAAGACGCAGTGAAGCGTTGGGGATTCTGGACGGTAGTCGGCACTGGCTTTACTCAGGAGCAGCTGGACCGCCAGCTTGCTATTGGTAATGCGTTTTTCAAGCTCCCACTAGAGGAGAAAAGAAAGTTCCCGTGTGACTTCTCGATCGGCAAGTGAGTCCCCCCATTGCTCTCGTCTTAAGGTTTGTTTTACGATTGTTTGGCCAGCTACTTTGGATACAGAGAGCCAACGCGGTTCGTTAGTAGCACGGATGTTATAGAGAATATGGAAATGGTGAGCTTCTCGCCCTGCACCGCATATTTCAACCATTCATGGATGCTCTAATTTAGCTGAATGTGCCCAAGTTCACGTCGGATTACGCTAATATTCCTCAGCATCAGCTCATCAAATCTTTCCACGACGAGATCGCCCAGTTTCACCAGAAAATATGGGACGATGTTATCCGTAAACTGCTTGTCTTGTTCGCGATAATACTGGAGCTCCCGGAGAACTACTTTGTTGATCGTCACAGTTATGAGGCACCGTCAGAGGATCATTTACGCTACGTTGGTTCTTCGATTCAGCAATTCGTTCATGGTAACATACCAGATTAGATGATCTACCATCCACGGTCACTTGAAGAGGACAAGAAGATTTCAGACCAATGGACTGCTGGTCACACAGGTGAGATGGATTCGTAGACCACTTTTGATTATGCTGATATGGATGATATAGACTTTGGTATACTTCTCTGATTTATGATCATGAAAGCGTGGTTTAAAGTTTCGTAACAGGCTCTCTTACCCTCCTCTTCTCGCAGCCCATTGCCGCGTAGGTTCAATTCTTTGTAGTACTTATGCGCACTGATTTCGATCTCAGCCTACAAGTCAAGGATCCCAATAATGAGTGGAAATGGGTCAAGTACGTCCCAGGAGGCATCACCTGCAATGCCGCCGATACCTTGTCATTCTTAACCAAGGTGATGGCGAAATGATTTCGATGTGGCTTGTGTATTCATTACTAAATTTAGGGATACATCAAGAGTACCATTCACCGGGTCGTGCGTCCGCCTCCGGACCAAGCACACCTTGAACGTCTCGGGCTCTTCTATTTTGCACGACCGGGTAACGATGTTCCGATGATCCCCGCTCCAAGTCCTGTTCTATTTCGCGAAGGGCTGGTGACCGAAGACGAAACAAAAGTTAAAGAAGACTCAGTCAGTGGATATGGTACGTGATGTGTCCCACAAGCCTATTAACAAAGTATTCATGGTTCTCGTTTCCAGAGTATGTCCGTGCACGGGTTACGAACGTACATCACCGGTCGAAGACACGCATCGCTGAGAGCGCCCCAGATGCAGTCTTCCGGGTCAAGAACCTGACGGTGCAAGATTATTATGTCTGACATTGATACAATACAAACTTGGTCTACTTCTTATTGCTCTTTGGATCGACATCAATACAACGTACCGTTTTCAAGTCGCGCTCGATCCTTTTGTATACTTATATACTTGTTGGCACGAGGGGGGAAACCCTCATGGATGACAGACCTCCTTCATGTCTGTTATGGTCTTGCACCGGCCGTTCACCTCAACTGGTGCAGCTCTATCTCTCCCGAGCACATAGATGATATCATGGATGCCATCAAGCTCGCGGCGAAAGCGAGCTTAACAGCCATCGTTGACTGTTCCCCAAAGGCACGTCTGCTTCGGGGTTTTTACTCCGACATTCCCTTACCCTCCTCTCTCTCGCCTTGGATTGATAAGCGTCCCGAACTATTGTCTTTCAAATCCTATCTGGATTTGCCAATCCCTGCCCATCAGAAGGCAATCGTTTGTCTTCTCATGTCCTCTCATATTCTGGCAGTAGAAGTTCTAAGATGGAGGGAGTGCTATCGCAACTTGCAAGTTAGTGCCGCGGTGGCGACTAAGCCGGTTCTGCGCACTATCTGTGGAAGACGAGGTTCATGCCTTCCTCTTCTATAGTATATATCACGTCGATCTGGTGCACCGCCGAGACCGCTTCTTTGCAGATGTCACGGTCATCATTCCCGCGTTTCATGATCTTCGTACGTCTGCTTGTACCAAGCTTGTACTGGTTTGGAGCCATTGTGGTTTCTGCTCAGAGCCCATCAGTTGCAGTACTTTTTCGGTAAATATGTCCATGACATTCTCGGTATATTTGCTACAGTGCCCGTTTATGTACCCCCCTCCGCTTTGTGGGAACATTGTACAGACGTTGACCTCTAATGTTTTATACATGTTCACATTTTTCTTTCTACACATCACAGTCCCTTCGTATGGATCCAAACCCGTGAGACGCTTGATAGTTTCCGCCACTAGTCACAGCGGCAGGGGTCCTACGCGGTCTGCGATGCTACTATTAAGTATTTTGAGGGCTTGGTAGCGACGGCGCAGAAAACATTGGGCAGTGCGACTACTACTACTACTACTTGTCTTCTATGATGATGAGTCTTCTAACTCGAATTCATGTTCATATTGCAAGTATCTATTATGTCTGCAAGTTCATCTCCGAGATGAAACCTGTATTAACTCCACAGTTCCTTGAATAACAGGTGGGTGCTGGTAATAGATGTCGGCAGAGACAAAGAACGTGACGGATATGGCTCGAATGAACGCACATTCGTGGACAGATACGTAGGTGGTGGTGGTACGAAGCCAAGAAAAGGTAATCATCGGTACGAAAATCAAAATAAGGTGAAACAAAAAAACAGCGTAGCCTTCGTCCCAGTGGCTGTGAAACCATATCCTCAACAGTGGGGAGTCGATAAGACTCCAATGGCAATGGGGCCACCAGAAATGAATGCTCTGCCCCTTTCTTGCTTCCGTTCTGTCCGTTTTGGGACCGATTGTGACACTTCGGTCACGTAACAGCCCGCAAAAAGCTCTTTCCCCTCCCTTCCCTTCTTGCTAGGTTCGTCATCCCCATTTCACTCTGGTCCTTCGCAGTTTCATCTCCGACGCCGTACCGCCCATTCTCAAATTACCATCATGTGGTGCTACGGTATAACAAATGTTCCAACGCCTCAAGGAATTTGATAGTTCCCCGAAGAATCTAACTCCTCAACTCCTCCAATTTTACACCGATGTACAGTGACAATGGCAGCCATGTAGCAAAAATTGTCCAGAAGGAAGACGAAGCGAAGGTCGGGGGATGTGGAGCTACGGGAGGATTCGGGAACGCGGCTATCCGTGATCGAGTGCGTTACCAACTCGTCGACGTTTGAACAAGATAATTGACATTTCATGTTATCAGCTGGTCTGTCTCCTTTTCGACGCGCTTTATTAGTGGTCGTCAATGCCATCGCCCCACATTTTCACATTTCCAGAATGTGCTGGTTCTGCCGTGTCTTTGCACACAAGGTCCACGTCCAGGCGCCGCGACCACCTCTTCCTCCGTATCTGGCCTACGAGCTCGCTATGCTGCGAAGGAAGAGGATTAATGCACCGTGGAGGCATCATCTCATTGACCGAGATTTGTGGGAGAAGGGGTTTCCTTCGCATCGGAGACAGTGGTTCGTTTCGATCCTGAGAACTGCCAGGACACGATAGTCTTCTCTCGCCTCACATCGCTCCGCCTAAACATCTTCTATCCCAAACGAGCCTCCACCAGTTGATCGCACCATTCCACATATTCGGCTTTCTGGGAACAGTGCGTGGCCCTGGAAGCGGTCTGACATCCACGTACTCCGTCACGACTTCGTCCTCCACATTCTGCGGTTCCATCTCCTTTATCCACTCCGGCAGTTCATCCCAACTCGTGTATCTGTTATCGCCCCAGAAACCCTCTTCTGGGGTCTCTGGTGGTGGACGGATGTTGGCGGCGTCGAACCCTAGTTCAAGGACCACCGGGTCGATATCCGTCTCAAACGTCTCTAGTGCTGGGCATATGTGCCTGATCAGGAGCACCAGCGCTGGGTTGGCACCCCGGATAGTCAGATGGCGGATGTACGGCAAGGTGAGCGACTTGGATTGTAAGACACCCCCGTATCTGACTGACGGAGAATAGAACTTTGGGGGGTAATAGAACTCCTTCGAGTGGTAAAGATAACGAAGACGAGTGGAGTAGTCGCCATCTTCGATATCGTATGTGAATCGCATCTCTAGGGAATCAATGGTTCTAGGGGGGAAGAGCGAGTGGAATCGGCAGACGTAGGCAAACGGCATCTGTTGGCTAACATTATGATAGAGGAGTGTTACGTGTCGGATACGGGAAAGATTTGTGAATATTCGAGGGAAGCCGTAGAATAAGGTGTCTTGGACAGAGACGGTGAGGGAACGACAGCAACGAGAGAAATAAGCGCCCAGAGTCAGCTGTGCACCATCGGAATCGGTAACGGTCCTAGAAGTGAAAGACGGGTCGATTTGAAGAAGAACGAGGTACTTGGAGTAAGCATATGAAACGATATGCAGATGTGTGAATGAGACTCGTAGGAAAGTGAGCATCCATATTCGACCAACGCGAAGCGAGGCCTTCATGAAGAAATGACGCTCCTTTTTGCTCAAAGGAAGTGCCCATATCTCCTCGATGATAAGCGTGATTATTTCAAGTGGTAAGTAAGGAAAACGATCGATAACTGAGGATGGCTTCGATAGACTCATGGTGGTTCAAGTTGTGGTCCTGTTGCCGTTAATAGCTGAAAGGGTGTGTTAACGCTGGACCGTTCACCGGACCGAATCCCGAACACAGCTTACACAGCCATTATAGGGTTCCGTAAGAAATGTCCGAATTCTAAACATCGTATTTAAAACATGGTTTACTGTACTATTTCGACCTTACGTTCATGACTTGTGACATGTTATGCAACATCTTCAGCCGAGCAGATGTTCATGGATGGCTGTGACAGGGAATGCCCATCTTCATATTGTATATCTTCATCACCATTGTAGCTTTGTAGTTATCTTCTGTGACTAAATATCTAGGCTGTGAGTTCAATCCTGTGTAAATGTACTTTTTTACCACTCAGCGCCGAGCGGTGCCAACGTTGTGAATAGACAATTTGCCGGAAGGGCCGAATGTTGGCAAGAGAACAGGTCAATTAAATTTCTAATATTGGTGCTATTTCTGCATTCCGACTTGATACCAACAACTCTCATAGTCTCGTCGAGGCCACATTATAAAACCAAATTGTTGGTATCACAGAAACATCTGGGAATGCGTATAGACACTCAGAGATGTGTATTTCGTTATTCCTTGCTCAAAAATGGCATTAATTTAGAATTTTCTTTCAACTCTTCACTGTAAGCTGTGACATGCTATGAGGTATGCATATCTTCATTTCACAGGCCTCTGTGACACATTATGTGAACTTAAGGTCGAAATAGTACAGTATAACATGTTTGAAACTGGTTTTAAACACAAGGGGTCCAAATGGGTGTGTTTACAATTGTTAATAATTATGATGTTTTTGCAGCTTTTACAAGCAGAAATCAGTGCTCTATCCACCTCTAGAGCAAATTTGGTGGACGAACATAGTATTTGTTAGCATTCCAGATGAAATTCTGACAGTTTCCTTAGTTTTGTCACTAATCCTTGCAAAAGTAATGGACATGTCTATATATATCCAGTCATCTTGGCTAATGTAACAGCGTGACTGACTAATCGCCAACAGTATGCGAGCCTGGATTAAGCCATACAGTGCTCCTCTGGCATTTTACAAGGGTATCGAAGTTGTCTACACGCAAGCATGTTATAAACATCGTTTATATCTCATTTTTAACAGGTTAATAACATTTGTTACCAAGTTGTTTGAAACATGTTTGAAACCTGTGTTTATAATACTCAAATTAGGAAGGATGTTTATAACCGGTTTTAAACACAGACCCATAATATCTTATGGAACCCTAAGTATGGCATACAAGACTGGTATGCTCTATTTCAAATGCATCTGTGCCTTAATACCCTAGATACCGCTGTATTGCCAAATATAGATATGAGTTCTTTATAAATATAATAAATACAACTATTTTGGGAAAACCTTTTTAGTATTCACTGCTGGGGCATGTCAGTGTTTATGCCTGAAAGATGGCAGGTAAACACTGGCATGTATTTATATAGATTTTTTTGAGCGTAAAAAACTGTATCATAAAAACCTGGTAAAATACTATCTGCTTCCTTTCTAATCTTTACCTTGGTGTTTTGGCACATGTTTTTGCTACAAATTATCTAAATAAGTACATGATGTCATTCATGCTGTGTTTTATTGCTTGTAAATGATATTAGGTGTTTATACCCTGGGTTTCCAATTGTGTTCTTTGTTGTGAGCAATTATATCATGTATGATGATTGGTATTTCTTTAAGGTGTTTATGCAAGGAAACACCTATAAAACAAAGGAAAGACCAGGTGTTTCCTGCCATAAACACCACAAGAAATACCACAGCATCTTTGCTCAGGTATTTTTAGAACAACAACACGATCAGAAATACAGGGTATAAACACCTAATATCATTTACAGGCAATAAGACTTAGACACGACACAAATGGCATCATGTACTTATTTAGATATGTTGGAAACACTAGGTTCGCAGTAGGTAGACTAGTGGCTGGTAAAGCCAGACTAATGAACTTGTATTCTCTGGCTCCTACAGAGCCTGTATTTATACTGTTACGATTTATTCACTTTTTTCCTTTATCTTATCTTATCTCTCATACTGGACCGATCCGGGCCGACACTCATAGGGGCAGTTGGGCAGAGTTCCCATGTTATCTCGCAATCTCTCATGCTCTCGCTTCGCTATGGCGTGCTACGGCTCCAAGTCCTTGTACTTCGTTATCGACCACTCACAGACGCCTTATGATTAGACCCTCACCTTTCGTATTTAAGTAGTAGTTCTTACTTCATGTACGCCAGCCTCGAACTAACTTTAATCCATACTGAATCTATCACTTAATTCTTCGCTGAGAACTGAGACATTAACTGGAACGCCTATTACTTAGGAAACATCGGTGACTGCCCGAACGCGAGACAGCCGGTGTTTGTCCTTGATAGGAATTCAGGTCTAATAATTAGTTCGAGGCTTCACCCTTGCTCCTTAACCAGAGCCTACAGATGTCGACACTCGAGATTCTATTATCCGCAGTCTACCTCGGTGTTGGACTAGCATTCTTTGCAGCCATGCTCGTATTGGCTATCATACATTACCAAAGGACAACTCGTCGCAGATGCAACAGAAGAATTCAGTACCCCCCACCACCTTTCAACTATGTCCTCCCACAGCAGCCACCACCGGCGCACTTCTACCCACCCATACCGCTATGAGCCCCAGCAATCGACGAGCACTCTAGCGTCAACGACAGAGAAGAAGACGTTCCTAGGGAGGTGGAAGTCGGCGTTCAGGAAAGAAGCGATGGAGGTGCTTCCGGAGCAAGGCTCCCCTTTATCGAGCTTTCTACCGACCCGCCCTCTCCTCACCAGTCCGCCGGCGCTACCCCCCATCCAGCAGCACGAAATGATGCCACAGCCGCAGACCTGGCAAGGTATCTCCTCCGACTCGGCCTGGGGCGAACAGGTGCAGGAGCATCCCCTGCCGTCGAGCAACCTACCGGCGATCGTCCTGGGAGTAGCAGGATACCAGCGCCAACCGCCGACCCCTATGAAATCCGAGTCGGTTCCACTTCCGAGCTCGACCTCGTCTGGGACAACCTCAACCTCCCCGTCTCTGCCTTTTTCCCCTACCACCCAAATCCCTACGCTGTTCCCCATTACTGGGACACCCCAGTACGAGTCACGACCCGATCTCCGACACTGCTAGCCATCGGTAGACAGTCTCCGACGCCCGAGTTCTCCCCGCAAGGAGGAACCCCAGAGGCCTCAAACAGGCTCCTCATTCCAAGGAGGAGAAGGGAACCCCCCAGATCAGCAATCAATGTCGCGCAAGGGCTCGACCCCCGATACGAGGTCGATGAGCAGGGCCTCAACTGGTTCGGACGAGAGCACAGGAGGATTGAGGCAGAGAGAGCCGCGGAGTTCAGAAGGATCGACGAGGAGGCGGGACGAATCGAGACGCGCGATGAGCCGCGCATCGACAGCCGAGGGGAGACGATATACCACACCGCCGATAGCCCCAGAACCGAGACACTCCCAGCCGAGGAGTATATCAACGGCGTCATCGGAAGAAGGAGCCCGTCCCCAAGCCCCGTCCCAACCCCCGAGGTCCCGAACACTCCCCCAGCCGACCACCCCGATAACCATCGCCCGGGCGCTGTACCTTCTATCGACAGGCAAGCTGGTTCAGGTCCCCGCCGTCCTCCTCGCCGCAACCCTGGAGGAGCTCTTTGAGCACTTCAGGCAAGAGCTGTTAGCGGATCAGGACTGGGCCCTGACGCCGGCAGGAAGGGACTATGCCTATTATGGATACGAATATATATTGAAAGAGGAAGCCGCCCATTTCGCGTGCACCGCCTATAACATGATCCATGACAATCGCAGGGCCGAGGTACCCGCCAGGTACCAGCGACCCCAACTTGACCTACCCCCGATTGTGTATACACCAGAACCGATGGATGACGAACCACCGGTACCACCGCCACGAGTGGCTGTACCTGAGTACCGAAGGTGGGAACCAGGCTATGCCCCCAGACACGCGAGCTATGCGTACCCCCGAGGATATGGGCCCCCCGATGTGCAAAAGACATCTCGACTTTTCGCAGCCGCCATAACAGGTGACGGAGCAGGACCGTCAAACGCGCCTCAGGTACCGACCCAACCCCCTGCCAAGCCGCAGCCTCCTTCGGGGCCACCACCGACTGGACCACCACAGCCACCTGCTGCTCCTCGAAGGTGGGCGCCACCTCGCTATCCACCTCCCCCAGGACCACCTGACCCCCCGGCCCCATGGGTTCTCGACCCGGCCAACCTAGGGCCATGGGCCAACCTGAGACCAGAAATGGTCAAGATCCCTGAGAACTTCAACGGAGGCACTAACGATATCACCCGATTCTTCTCCCAGTGCGACATGTACTTCTCGGTTTTCAACCAGCACTTCTATCATCACCCCCACAAGGTTATCTTCTGCGTGTCCCAATTCGGGGGTGACGCACAGGTATGGTGGGGGTTATGTGCGCAAGAACTAGGGAAAGACGAACACGGCTTCCAACTCTACCCACCCTACGAAGAGTTCGTCAGCGAGGTTCGACGGAGGTTCTGGAAGGACGCAACTGCGGAGATCAAGTTTGCCCAATGGGAAGCGCTACGACAGAGCCAATTCCCTGATGGAGACTTGTTCTTCCAGCAGTTCGAGTCACTAGCCTTCGAGGCAGGTGTCCTAAGCATCGACATGATGATGGTCGCCCAAGTCAAAAAGGCATGCCGATCTTCGGCCAAGGACATCATCTACGCCTCGGATGCAGACATCCCTGGGAGTTATCACGAGTGGAAGCGACGAATACTTCGTATCGACCATAATTGGAGGACGCGAAAGGCAGAGCAACGGGGAGGGAAGGTAACAGAATGGAAACAGCAGAATAAGGCGACCCCGACGACAAAGGGGGATCAGCAGCAAAGCAGTGTCCCAGAGAAAACAACGGGAACTGACACGATTTACGGAGGGCAAGGAAAGCCCATGGATATCGACGCGTTACGCGCCAAAGTGAAATGCTACGGTTGCGGCGAGGTAGGGCACTTCAAGCGAGACTGCCCTAAACGACCCAAGACGAAGGAAGAACACTTGCGACGTGTAGTGTATTACTGGGACCATGTAGCAACGAAGGAGAAGACCGACTCGAAGGTTGAGGAGGTAAAAGACGGCACCGAGCAGTAAATGATTCGACTGACTCGGCGAAGGACTTAGTTTCATCCGGTACGCCATTATCGCCTGCTAGTAAGGCTCACCGTACTTCTGTAGTAAATATTACGCATTCGAATATACCCCCCTGCGACTTCGCTACTGAGACCGGAACTAAGAAAGAATCAACACAGGATGTCGGAACCGACTCACCGACTAAGCGTTCGGCAAGTAACTCATTGCGAGCGAAAGCATCGGATGAAAAGACACCTACCATAGTGTCACCCATCATAACAGCGCCCAATACACGACTGGATGGGGCAAGGGAACAAGCGCCTAGCGCCCCCCTTGGAGAAGCGGCCCCTGGCAAGGGGAATACTGCAGACGAAGAGCCAGAAACACTCAAGCGGTTGACAGTGCCGCCTATGACCCCGGCACAAGCGAAAGTGACGTCCGTCACTGGGTCGAAGGAGGAGGATTCTCCGAACGCCATGCGCAGCGGACTGATGGCGCGGTCTGATGATCAGCAGCCTTGCAAGAGTCCCAGGAGCGCGAGCCAGCATCAAGACGAAGGCTGGCACCAGGTCGGCAGAGGCCCTAGGCGGGAGCCGAACGACCCGCTAAGTCCACCAGAAACCGACTGGGCCGGTAAGTCCGTTCATTCGGCACAGGTCGAGTCTGCTGTCCGCGCAAGTGGTGGCTCTGGTGTCCAGCCGGGCTTGCGGCATCACGAAAACCCACTAGGCGATCCCGACGAAGACCAGCGAGTAGCAAGAACTGTTGGATGCGCAACAGCCCTGACCAAGGCAGCCAAAGGGACGGAAGCTGCTAGCGCCCAGGCGGTGAAAAGGGGGCCTAAGGTACAATTGGAGGAGGTCCCAGATGACGAGGACGACACGAGTTTCCGACGAAGCCAAAAAACTAACCTGAAACCCCCTGTAGTCCCTGAGGCGACCCAGTCGACGGTAGCGGAACCCTCGGGTTCTAGCGCGAAGACTGAGAAGGTCCCACACCGTTGGCTCAAACCTTTTGGAGCCGAATGGACGTTACGAGGAATCAAGGACGCGAAGACTGAGTCGGAAGCCAAGGCCATCCTAAAGAACTGGATTCATAAAAACCGGGTCGAGGAAGTGGTCGATGAGATGATCGAAGGGTTGCGGACCAAAATTAATGCGCTTGACGTAATGTACGAACTCCAACAACCTCGACACTACGTTTGCCGCCTAAGCGGGGGAGACAAGGCTTTAACAACCGACATCCAAATCGGGGTACCTGGGGAAGGCCGCTTCGTTACGACCTTGGCTTTAGTCAACAGCGGCTGCACCAGCAGTGCCATCAGCCGAGCCTTCGTAAAGACCCATAACCTCCCCGTGCGAGCGACCGCGGCGCCTATCACGGTCTATAATGCGGACGGATTGAAGAATAGTGCCGGGCAGATCACTGCCTATGCCGAACTCCGCATCACCATCGGGGATCACGCCGAGAGCATTGATTTAGCCATCACCGACTTACAAGACCGCGACGTCTTCCTCGGGCACAATTGGTTGGCGAGGCACAACCCGTTAATCAACTGGCAAACCGGAAGGATGACCTTCGCCCGGTGTCAGTGCCGTCATATCCCGATCCCATTACCAGATGCAGACCCATACAATAAGTGGGACGAAGAACTTGAGGAGGGCGACACTATCCTCGCGATAAGCTTTGAAGAAGCCATTCGCGTCAGAGCCATGCGGCACGTGGCCAACGATCTGGCAGCCCAAGCTAACGCTAAAAAGGGGGCAAAGACCTTTGAGGAGATGGTGCCCGAGTGGTGCAGGGACTTCAAGGATTTATTCGACAAGGAAAACTTTGATGAACTCCCGGAACCAAAACCCTGGGACCACGCCATCGAGCTTATCCCCAATGCCAACGCCAACCTCGATTGCAAGGTCTATCCCCTAAATCGATCAGAGCAGGAAGAGCTAGACAAGTTTCTTGACGAGAACTTATCCAGCGGGAGGATACGACCATCTAAGTCGCCCATGGCCTCACCGTTCTTCTTTGTTAAGAAGAAAGACGGGAAGTTGCAACCTGTCCAAGACTATCGGAAACTAAACGAAATGACCATTAAAAACCGATATCCGCTTCCTTTAATCTCAGAACTCATGGACAAACTGCGTGGCGCCAAGTACTTCTCCAAGCTGGACGTCCGGTGGGGGTACAATAACGTTCGCATCAAGACGGGTGATGAATGGAAAGCAGCCTTCAGGACTAATCGCGGCCTGTATGAGCCGACGGTTATGTTCTTCGGGCTCACTAACTCACCCGCCACCTTCCAATGGATGATGAACGACATCTTCAAAGACCTCATCGCCTCCGGAAAAGTTACCATCTACCTTGACGACATCCTCATCATGTCCAAAACGAAGGAGGAACACCGTCAAATCACGCGAAAGGTGTTAGCGACTCTACGGAGAAACAAGTTGTTCCTCAAAGCCGAAAAATGCAAGTTTGAAGTCCTGGAAACAGAGTACCTGGGAGTCATCATCAGCGAAGGAAGCATCCGCATGGACCCAGTCAAAATCAAAGGCATTCTCGACTGGCCGGTACCAACGAAGAAGAAGGAACTTCAGTCATTCCTAGGATTCACTAACTTCTACCGACGCTTCATAAAAGACTATAGCAAAATTGTAAAGCCCATGACTCAGTTAACCGGCAACGATGCGTGGAGATGGGGCAAAACCCAGCAGGAGGCGTTCGAACAGCTGAAGAAACAGCTAGCCGAAGACGTCATACTTGCCGTACCAACGAATGAGGGGAAGTTCAGGGTAGAAGCAGACGCTAGCGAAGGGGCCATAGGTGCGGTTCTCTCCCAAGAACAGGACGGCAAATGGAGACCAGTTTCCTTCCTGTCCAAATCCCTGTCAGTTACTGAGCGTAACTACGAGATCTACGATAAGGAACTCCTGGCCATCATGCTCGCTCTTGAAGAATGGAGACATTACCTCATGGGCGCATACCAAGACTTCAAGATCTGGACAGACCATCAGAACCTCCAGTATTTCCGAAAACCTCAGAAAGTAAACCGACGTCAAGCTCGATGGATCACCGAGCTGGCAGAGTACCACTTCACCCTTCATCACAAGGCCGGCGCTGCAAACAAAAAGGCTGACCTCCTCTCGCGACGAGCAGACCATAACCAAGGGCAAGATGACAACGACCAGGTTGTAATCCTAGCCCCCGAACACTTCAGGGCAATGATTATGCCAACGATTGGGCAGACCCATCAAGACATACAAGCCGCTACCAGAAAAGTCCATCTATGGGACAAGACCGTCACCGGATCAGTAGACCACGATCGTGGCATGAAGATGAAAGAAGGGCTCGTCTGGTACGATGGCAGGATCTACGTTCCCAGGGACCATATGCTTCGAGGAGAGATTATCGCTCGCTCTCATGACCACATTACCGCCGGACATCCAGGTATTGAGAAGACCAAAGAACTCGTGTTACGAGAGTTCTGGTGGCCAAAGATGAAGAAGGATGTCGAAGCCTATGTAAAAGCGTGCGAGACCTGTCAACGAACAAAGAGCAGCACCCAACCCAAGGCAGCGCCCCTACACCCAAATGAAATACCCTCGCAACCGTGGACTCACATCTCAGTAGACATGGTGATGGGATTACCCAAGAGTAACGGACACGACGCTATCCTCGTAATCGTTGACCGCTTCTCGAAGGAAATCATTCCCGTCGCATGCTCCACAGAGTTATCCTCGGAAGGGTGGGCAAAAATATTGCGCAACGAAGTCTATGCCAAACACGGCATGCCTCAAGTCGTCATTTCAGACAGGGGCACTGTATTCATATCCAAGTTCATGAAGGACCTCTACGAACTTCTCCATATTAAGGGCAATGCATCGACAGCTTACCACCCTCAGACAGACGGACAAACCGAAAGGGTTAACCAAGAAATTGAAAAATACCTCCAAATGTTCGTCAACCACCTCCAAACCGATTGGGCGGAATGGCTCTCCCTTGCCGCCTTCGCCCATAATAATCGTATTCACTCCTCCACCGGCAAAAGTCCTTTTGAAGTCAACTACGGCTACAACCCCTTAGTCCTACCAGGAGCCAAACCGACAATCCCATTCCGAACCCCCGCCTCCGGCACCTTCGTCTCGAAAATGCAAGAGATCCACGCCTCCGCTCAAAAGTCGCTCGAGAAGGCCGCGTCCCAAATGAAAGCACAATACAACAAAAGCAAACGCACAGCCATCGAGTACAAAAAGGGCGACAAGGTCTGGCTCGACACCACCAATCTTCACCTCCCTTGCCCAAAGAAAAAGCTTGACGATAAACGGACAGGTCCCTTCGAGATCACAGACAAGAAGGGTGACTCCGCCTACACGCTCAAGTTACCAACCAGCTGGAAAATCCACCCTACCTTCAACGAAGCTCTACTTACCCCTTATACCCCGCCAGCATTCCCCAATCAAGAACAACCACCACCGCCACTGCCAGATTTGATCGACAACGAAGAACACTACGAAGTCGAAAAAATCCTGAACAGCAGGCAGCGGAATGTTCGGGGAAGACGAGGCGAACCATCCAGGAGAGCAACTGACTACTTTGTCAAATGGAAGGGGTACGGACCAGAGTCAAACAGCTGGGTACGGGAGGGCGACATGGACGTGGACGAGCTCATCGAAGAATATCTTGCTGAGCATATAGACCAAGTCATCCAAGAAAAGGAGGATTGGGAGTATCATATTGATCCAAGAACCGGAAAGAAACTCAGAAGCTGGGAGGAGCTATACGACCTATGGGACATATTTGGGGGAAACAACGACCCATCAACGGAGACGAAATTATGACTATGAAAACAATCTAGAATGTTCTACTAAACTCATCCATAAGCAGTAAGTATTGGTCCCAAGGTCATCTGGCATCATGCCGACTTAAACCTTTTACACTCTTCTCGTGGCTTCCCATGATATCTCCAATAAGATAATTCATAGCAAAAACATGTGCTGAAACACCAAGGTAAAGATTAAAAAGGAAGCAGATAGCATTTTATCAGGTTTTTATAGTACAGTTTTTATGCTCAAAAAAATCTATATAAATACATGCTAGTGTTTACCTGCCATCTTTCAGGCATACCCACTGATATGCCCCAGTAGTGACTGTAGCTCCATGTATGGCAGCAATAAAGGTAAGAAATAAAAGATAGGGATGGTCACCGTACCGTAACAGATATGGCTGTAGAAGTGGCAGTCAGCTATGGCCACAGTTGTTCCTGTAACTGTACCGTCGATGCCCAGTCAACTCTTGCAATAGCATTGACGGTTACATTTACAGTTGTCATGGCCATACATATGGCCATGCACAGAGCTGACAAAAAAAATACGTACATACCAGCACATGTGTACCTAAAGTGAGTGATATACCATCTCTCTATATCCTTGACATTTACCTACATTATTGATGGTCTGTGAAAGCAGCATGTCAATAAAAAATATATTTTAAGCAGTGACAACACACAAATTGCTCATGAAATCAGCAGAATTGATGATGTACAGCTGCCAAAACTCGGTCACCAACACTTTCATGAGTTCTTCAGTAGTTGATCAACTCCCCAGCGCACTATTTCACCTCTTGCACCCAGACAAAGTGGCATTACCATTACTATCTGTGAATGGCCATATACAGCTAGAACTACCTGTAGAATACAGTCCATGAAGGGCAATTGCCACACTATATCCGTACTGTAGGACTGCAGATTGTAAGTCTCATGGGAAGGTGACTGTATCTGTAGGTACCATCCATATACACTGTACTACGGACATGGTGACCATCCCTAATAAAAGAGGATTGATTGTGTTGCTTATAATCAACATTTGAATGGTGGAAAGAGTGGTCAGTTGCTTAGGTTAGAGTTGGAGGTGTTAGACATGCCTAAAATTCTTAGTGATGTCTGGGTCAGGCCAAGGGGGTGCTGGAAGAAAGGAAGTTAGTTTATGATTTATCTAAATGTATGTGGAATAAAAGAATAATAATTTTAGTTTATATTTTATAATAATAAAAGCCCAGCTCGATGACTTATATATATGACTAAGCAGTCATCGGGCTCGATGTGTGACAGGTCACATGATGTGACAAAGAGCTTCATCTACATGTGACTATAGTTACAGTCACAATGTTATTTGCTATTTCAATGAGATCTAGAGGTGGCACAGTTTAGTTTATTTGCTTTAATTGCTATATATCATGGACCTGTCACATTATATCTCTTATTATCTGAGCAATCTTAAATTATATTATTATCAACTTGATCTGTTATTGAATTTAAAACATATTTTATGCAAGTCTAATTGTCATAAGCATATATTAGTCATGGGCTTTTGCTGTCAGGACAAAGAAGTTGAAACAAGTTCAAAGTTGAGGAATACTGGAAAATAATAATGATTGCAAATGTCATTCTGGTATACATAACAGTAACAGTGGTCATCCCTACAAGTTCCACAGAAGAAATCAGCTGCACAATGTCTGAAATGTGTGAGCACAAAACAGCTATGCAGAGGAATAGGAAAACATAAAGATAGAATAAAATCAAGCCAACTGAGAAGAGAAGAGAAAAGATGAAGATCTGCAGTATAAATGCTAATATTTAAGCACAGTCACAGATGCATGCATCTTAGTCACAACTGATATTCTTTCTATATATGTATTAATATAGCAAAATCAATGTGTCTGAGGTCCTACTACCATGTATAGCAAGAACAAATATACACACACACCGGCTATACATATAACCGGAGCGTACCAGTCTTGTATTCCATACCTAAGCCATTAAGATGGCCATTGGTGATTCACGCTTATCGCAGAATGGTATATGAGGGCGACCGCCCCGACTGGCTACAGAAACAAGTCTTCTCTTCTGTGTCATTCGTACGCCTTGATATCCCAGAATCTTACAGCAACACGTCGGCGGTCGCCCCAGAGGATTAGCATTGTATAAAATGAGTCTTGCCCATAACCACACAGCAATAACATGTCACTATAGCATCGTCAGTCACCTTTCCCGTCAGAAAAGTAAAGAACCTACAGCCACATATCTAAATGCAGGATTCTCAAAATCTGTTATATCATCCACCATCGCCGTGCGCTCATCATACTTGACTCCTTCCTCGGTCGTCTTTCTGTCTCTCCGCTTATTCGACGTCAAGAAAAGGGTTCTCAACGCCAAGATAACAAAGACCTCGACGATATTAGCGACAAGCATCCCAACAATGCAGGTGGTGTATTTCGGCTCCTCGGACGTCTTGAAGAGAAATGGCCCAGCGATGTTTCTAGGTATCACCGGCGGGTGAGCCGCGATTATCCCTTCCATGATACGCCCGCGCACCCTGTGCACGGTCCGGGACAGTGGGTCACATGCCTAAAGGAAAGCGGAGAAGTATTTGAAGATGAGGCACCCCCAATAGTCGCATACTTCCAATAGACCGCGTTTTCTGGTGCGGTGCGGTACTTTGTTCGTCTAAACAAAACAGCGCGTGGCGAAGTAACGGAACTAGCCGAAGATCCCCATCAATGAATGCTAGGGAATAGCAGGACGTACTTTGGAATCAAGTTAGTGGCAACGCGAGCATCAATAAAAGGGCGCATCGATCAGCTTTGAATTTGAGGGCTAATTTCAAAAATACGCTTGGTGCTAGTCGGAAATGGCGACACAGGCACGTCATATGTATTCTTCGTCATTTCAAAAACCCTCAACTTCACCTCCTCCTTCAGCACCTTGCATGCATCTACGATGGCCACTCTCAAACAATTCGTACACAGACCCAGATAAGTATCGTAATTCTTTACCTGGAATACGAGATCCACATTCCGGACGAGCTTTGAGAGGAGGTCGCTCAGCTCCTCGAACGCTCTCTTTAGTGGCTCGAGTTGTCCCGGGGTGACGGGAGATTGATAGCCTCTCAATTTGATGGTAAGTCGCTCCATGACTGGAGAGTCCTCCAGTACCGCTTTGAAGGACCTGATCCACCACTGGATGACCAGTAGCGTCTCGTCGCTCAGCTCAACACCGAGTCGAAGATCAGTGATGGCGTTCAAATCAAGAGAGGTACTGAGCGGGAGACTCTCGCAGTGGACAAAAACTGTATGGTGTACCGTGTCACTGCTGAGTATAGGCAAATAGAATATGAGGGGCACTTAAGTCGACGACAATCAATCTCCAGGACTTGTAGATTCTTTGATGCTAAACTAGCAGTCTGGATAACCGCACAAAGTTCATCCGGGGAGGGGTTTATAGCATGAAATTCTTCCAGCTGATCAAGGTACACAGACCGATACGAACGCAAGCCTTCCCAGAAACTGAGGATCGTGCCCCAGTCGACGTCGACACGTATCTTTTTGAGGCGAGGAGCACGAGGCGTTGGCGTGACACGGTCCGAGTCCTCGTTCGAACTAAATTCGCTCACGCATGAAATGATGTGCAACTCCGTCACATTGGGAAGGGAGAGAACGATGAGGTGGAACTCTAAAAATGTGTGCCATCGAGGAAATTCGAGCGCGAGTCTGGTGACGGCGAGGTATGGAGCAGAGATCACGAACGCAGGCAGAATATGCTGCCATTCACATTCTCCCTGGTCCATGTCCCAGAGGGATAGTGTCGTCGGAGATGAGAGTGAGTGCAGGAAATCAACGGTGGCTGTCTGGTGCTTGGGTAGGAAAAAATGGAGGCATTCGAACTGGACGTGCTTGATGCACCGGAGCAGCTCGGGTGAGTCGCGCACGATGTCAAAGAGCTGCGCTGATCGAGGATCATCAGGAGTGTAGCAATCGACTTTGCGGAAAAGATGAACACGTGTACGGGGGTAAAATTGGCGACAAACAAGTGAGCACGCTTTTAGCGCGGAGGGCGAGTCATATAGGTAGTCGATTATCTCGTCAATCAACTCTTGAGGGTACATCGTGGCAAAAACGAAGATGTCTGTTTTTGTCTTATATAATTTCTCACCGTACTTAAGCCTACTTATTACACTTAAGCATCTTTTTGCGCCACAAAATTGTGACGACTTTGAAGTGCTGACGCGAGGTTACATAGATTCCCAGTACATGGTTCTAGACGAGTATGGGAAACACAACCTCAGCTGTATACTCTGTCACTCCAAAGCCCCTCAAGTTCGCCGTGTCCTTCAGCACCTTGCATGCGTCCATGATGACATCTCTAAAAGGACGTACACACAACGGACACGTGTTCGACGACAGACGACTCGAAATTGCCCTCTTCCTGGAATCTTCACATTTGCAGTCAATTAGCACCCAGTCCGCCATCCCTCGAGTCTCAAATTTGGGGGATTCGTAATTCGCTGGATTCCCACTCGCAGAAAGGAGCTGTGAGTCGACAACTCTTTGCGACCATGGATTTTTGTGGTCATCCTCGGTGTGGCCAGATTTATATCCAAAGCCCTGACTTGCCGTTAAATCTTAGGGATGACCCTACAGACGTCCGAGGCTTGCACTTTGTCTCTTCCGACTATTCTGAACATAAGCTCGAGTTCTCGAGTTCTTGCAATGTAAGGAGACTACTTACCGAGGGCTAATTTCAATGCATACGCTTGGTGCCAGCCGGGAATGGGAACACGGGCACGACAGTCGTGTGATACATCATATCAAAAACCCTCAGGTTCGTCTTCTTCTTCAACACATAGCACGCATCTATGATTTTGCGTTTGCAATAATAATTACTACCCACACCCGGAAGATTGGGAGTTTTCTCTAACTGGAATACGAGGTCCACGTTCCGGACGAGCTTTGGCAGAAGGTTGCTCAGCTCCTCGAATGCTCTCGTTAGCAGCTCGACTTGTTCCATGATGATAGGAGAGTGCGAGCCTGTCAACTTGATGGTCAGTCGCTCCATAACAGTAGACTCGTTCTCTACTGCTTTGAAGCACTTGATCCACCAGTCGATGAACGGCAGCTCTTTGTTGTTCAGGAAAACACCGAGTCGTAGATAGGTGGGAGGATTCAAGTGAAGAGGGGAGACATAGGGTGGGAATCTCGCGGAGTTCCATTCTATTCGATGTGACCGGTGAGCATAAGTCAAATGAAATATGGGGAACGGTATTTACGATCTTGATAACACTCAATGTCCAGGACTTTTAGATCATCTGATGCTAAATTGGCAGCCTGGACAACTGCCCAAAGTTCAACCGGGGCAAGGTTTCTCACACTGAATTCTTCCAGGTGATCCAGATACATAGACGGATATAAACACAAGTCTTCCCAGAATGGAAGGACTGTGCCGGTGCGCTCCTGGACTTCCACATACATCTTCCTGATGCGAGGAGCAGGAGGCGCTGGCACGACGGGATCCTCATTCGTGCTCAATTCTGTCAGGCCTGATATGTGCAACTCCGTCACATTGGGAAGGGAGAGAACGATGTGATGAAACTCTAGGAATGTGGGACTGATACACCGTCTCCAGGGGCTGATAAGCCCAAGTCTGGTGATGGCAAGATACGGAGTCGAGGACACGAACGCAGGCAAAACATGCTGCCATTTACATTTTTCCTTCGAATAACGGTTGTCACAGATGGATAGTGTCACCGAGAACGAGGGGGAGTGCAGGAGACCAACGGTGGCTGTGAGGTGCTTGGGTAAGAAAAAATCGAGGACTCGGAATTGGACCCGCTTGATGCAATGTAGCAGGTCGGGTGAATTGCGCGCAATGTCAAAGACCCGCGCTGACTCGGGACTACGGCAATCGACTTCGCGGAAAAGATGGACACGTGTACGGGGGTAAAATTGGCGAGAGACGAGTGAGCACGCTTTCAGCGCGGAGGGCGAGTCATGCAGGTAGTCCAGTATTTCGTCAATCAACTCTTGCAGGTACATGGTGGCAGATGATAACCTGGATTGACAGGCCATCTCTGCTTATACAACCTGCTGCCCAGGTAAATAGAAGCAAACTACTTCTACTACATGCAAGCCGTGGGGGCATCTTGATTGAGCATCTCTGATCTATCGACATGTTCGGTCCGAATCTTCATAGAAATTGCCGTCGTCGTGAGAGAATGCAGGATTTGAATGGCCAATGCGTGGTGGAAACTTGAAAGATTGAGGCACCGGAACTGCGCCCACTCGATGTCGTATCGTCGGGTCGTGGCAATTGGCACAGCGAAAAAGACAGACACTGCGGGGGTAAAGATTGCGAGAAGCGAGCTCGAGTGAGCATACTTTTAGCGAGGAGGGCATTGTGCAGGTGGTCAAGGTGAGCTCATGTGGGAACACCGTAACGAAACAAAGATGCCGGACGGCACTGTCTGTATCGTGCGTAATTTCCTGAGCTTCTCGAATTCAAACCGATCATAGTGAACAATGAAATTCCCAGAACTACAACTAGCTGCCAGTGGGAAGAGGAAACACAGGAAATGCAGGAGCCTCACGTGTATTCTCCACCAGATCAAAGACTCTCAAGCTTTCCTTCTCCTTTAGCGCCTCCATAATGACATCTCTAAAAGGACAGTGCAGCTGAAACACGATATCCACATTCCGAACCAGCTTGGAGAGGACGTCGCTTAGTTCCTCGAACGTCTTCTTCAGCCGCTCGGGCTCGTTCAAGACATCATAGAAGGGGCCTCCTAGCCCAATGGTCAGTCTCTCTAATATGAGGGGAGACATTGCCTTGAAGGACTTTATCCACCAATCGATGAACGACAGTGCGTGTTTGTCCAATATTACACCGAGCCGTAGGTCAGTGACAGTGTTCAAGTGAAGAGGAAACGTATCAGGCGGGAGACCGTGACCACCGGTTGCGATATCTGACGAGCGAGGCAGGCGCAAGTGACATTGTTGACACTCTATGTGTAGGACCTTTAAACTCTTGGAGGTGAAACTGATGATGTTGTTGACCAGAGAAAGTTCAGATGGAGCAGGCTGTAAAACATATAACTCTTCCAGGTGATCGAGGTACACCGACCGGTATTTGGGAGAAGACAAACCATCCCAGAATTCGGAGATGGGGAAGCACAAGGCATAGATGCGCATCTTTTTAATACGAGGAACGGGAAGCATGTTTGGGTGGATAGGGGTGAGAGCATCGTCCAAATGGGACATGGTGAAGACGTCTATGGACAATTCTGTCACATTCGGAAGAGACAAGACGACGGTGTGGAGCTCTAAGAAATTGTGTAATCGGGGACAGAGGAGCTCGAGCCTGGTGATGGCAAGATACGGAGCCGAGGATACAAACGTGGGCAACATATCGACCCATCGGCATTCTTTCTCTACTTCATCGTTCCGACGACCCTCGTCCCAGAGGGATAGTGTCGCTGAGGACAAGAGGGAGCGCATGAACTCGATTGTGGATATCTCGTAATTGGATAAGAAATAGTCGAGGCACTGGAACTCGACACGCTTGATGTGCTGAAGCAGCTCGGGTGACTCGCGTGCCATTTTGAAGAGACGGGGATCGTCGGGATCATGGCAATTGACACAGCGGAAAAGATGGACACGTGTTCGGGGGTAGAAGGCTCGAGAGACTTGGGAGCATGCTTTGAGTGCTGAGGGCGATTTGTACAGGTGGTCAAGTATTCTGTCGACCAGCTCTTGTGGGATTATGGTAGTAGGGGATAAGACGATTCTGAAACTGTCTTGCAGTGGCCCCTTTGGATCGGGCCAGGAAATCCCTCAGCTGGATCCACGTTCCGGACCGACTCGGCTGTGGCTGTATATGCGAATGGGTGAGTTAGAAATGAACAAAACGCAAGCAATGCTTACTCTGATAGCAGTGACTCTCGGTTACAGCGTGATGTGTGGTTCACAAACGTCAGCAAGACACTGCTCCATTCGTAGAAACGGCTGTCGTTGCGAGAGAATGCAGAAATTGGATGGTCATGGTGGTGGGAAAAGTTGAGGCACCAGAAATCGGCGCGTCTGAGAAGCTCGGGTGCAGGATCAGGGAGACTTCAAGATTATGGTGGAAGAGACGGAGACGTCGGGGATAAATTTTTTGAGAGATGATCGATGAAGGAGCATGCTTTCAGAGCAGAGCGCGAGCTGTGAAGATGGTGGCAAAAAGGGAGACAGCTATTTCGGGATTTTTTGAAAGTGAGTTTTTGATTGCCGGATTTTGAAAACGTTTTTTTTTTTCGGAAATCCGATCGGGACATTTTTGCGTCAACTTCAAGTACTATCCAGTCCTTTCAAGCCAGGGCTCCATATTCCTTACTCCAATATACATACCCGAGGACAGCCTAATATGGAGCTTTTGTCGTTTGAATGACCTCGTTGCCTATATATCACTGGAACACACTGACACTCGAGTTGGCGGACCATGCCTATGTAAGGCCCGCATGGACGACCTAGAGAATATTGCGATCATCCCGTAACCATGCTTTCATCGGAGAGTCAAGAAATTGGAGGGCAGCAAATGACCGGCTATGTACATTATGTTTTGATATGCAACACTTGCCCCATGCTCAAGCGCTCGTCCGACTTTGGTCTGACTCAGCCTCGTCGATTGTAGACCTCCGTGTCGGAAAGTCAAACCATTACTTCGATAGACTGACATGCTTGGTGCTTCAGACGGCGCGTACCTGCCTCATCTATGGTTACCCACTAGCCGCCATAACGTGTCTCCAATCCAGTAGTACTGGAGACGGTGAGTACGCAAAAACATCGATTTTTCAAATCTCAATAATCATTATAGCGAAATCAAACAAATCAAGCCACTATGTTAAGGGGAGTGCAGCCCAGAGCGACCACGCCATTCTACAAAGAAGAATTCATAGTGAGTTGAGTTTCTCGTCGCACAGCCAACTACTCACAAAGTTGTTCTTCTCGCAGCAAACGGGCTGGTTGGCGCACGACGTTGTACCCAGACCGATGACGGTGATGGGATCACAAGTGAGACCACTATAGAGCCAATTAGCAACGATGTATGCAAATTAGTATCTTCAACTTACACATTGGCGGTGATATCGCCGATGGGGATTCCCAAAAGACCCAGGGCATTCTGGACGGCGTCAGATTTTGGCTGTGAGTGCGCAACAATGAGTGGTATTCCTTGAGAAAAGGAAAGAAATCAAGAGTTAGCTCACGTCCTGAACAGACTTGCAGCATTGCGCTAAACCGGTGTTACACTCGCCGCCGGTGACGGTCGTGTTGGTCCCTGCTTTTGGAACTGCGCTGCTGGCCACGAGAAGAGGCGAAGCCAGAATGGCAAGAGAGAAAGCAGAGATACGAGCAAACATTGTTGGGAAGCTGCGAGTTGAAGATATAATCCTCAACATGTTGCATCCTTTATACTGTCTCTGTCGCGCGGAGATAAAGAAAAAATATATATTGATGCGACAGACTGCCTGTTGAGCGAGCGGGATAGAGGAATTACGAGAGGACAGGGCTTCCATTTTCTTGTACACTTTGTGGAGATTGTTTTTCGCGTCCGATCTCCAGTGTGGTGCTTGAATTTCTTGAAGGCGAGAATTCAACGGAATCAATTTTCGAAAGACATTTGAGGCTAGCGCTTTATTCGCACCCTGTCCACCCACCCTCGAGTCTCGAATTTAGGGGATTCGTGGACCTCTGGGTTCCCTCCCGCGGAAAGAGCTGTGAGCTGAAAGTTCTTTATGACCATGGATTCATGTGGCTAAAAACCTTTTATCTAAAGCTCAACTTCCCGTCAAATCTTGGGTATGAACCTACAGACATCCGAGGCTTGAACTTGAACTCTTTCTGCTATTCTAAAAACGATATTAAGTTCTCGAGTTCTTATAATGATGGAAGTAGACTACTTACCAAGGGCTAATTTCAAAGGTGCCAACCGGGAATGGGAACACAGGCACATGATATGTGTCCTCCGTCAGACTCATATCAAAAGCCCTCAAGTTTGCTTTCTCAATGCACGCATCTACGATGGCGCCTCTCAAACAATCGGTCCACAGACTCGGATGTGCGTCGTAATCCTTGAAATCTAATACGAGATCCACGTTCCGGAAGAGCCTTGACAGAAGGTTGCTCAGCTCCTCGAATGCATTCTTTAGCGGCTCGAGTTGTCCCATAGTGACAGGAGGTTCCCCGCCATACAACCTGATGGTCAATCGCTCCATGACGGTAGACTCCTGGTCTATTACTTTGAAGCACTCGACCCACCAGTTGATGAACGGCAGCATGTCGTCATTCAGCTCAACGTCGAGTCGTAGATCGGCGGTAGGATTCAAGTGAAGAGGAGAGACATAGGGCGAGAATCTCGCGAAGTCCCAGGCTATTCGATGTGACCGGTGAGTATAAGTCAAATGGAATATGAGAGACGGTATTTACGTTGATGATCACCAAGTCGAATCTCGAGGACTTTTAGATCATTTGATGCCACATTGGCAGTCTGGAAAACCACCCAAAGTTCAACCGGGGAAAGGTTATTCACATGGAATTCTTCCAGGTTATCCAGATACACAGACCGATATGATTGCAAGCCTTCCCAGAACGCGACCGCGTCCCCGCAGACGTCAACACCTATCTTCTTGATGCGAGGAGCAGGAGGCGCTGGCGTGTCAGGCTTGTTGATGCTCCATCCTTTCACGCCCGCGATGTGCAACTCCGTCACATTGGGAAGGGAGAGAACAATATGGTGGAACTCTGAGAAGGTGTGCCATTGGGGACTGGTGAGCTCGAGTCTGGAGATGGCGAGATAGGGAGCCGAGGAGACAAAGGCAGGTAAAACATACAACCATCCGCATTGTTCCTTCGAACGATCGTTGTACCAAGTGCTATCGTCCCACATGTATAGTGTCACCGGGAATGAGAGGGAATGTAGGAAATCAACGGTGGCTGTTTGGTGCTCGGGTAAGAAAAAATCGAGGCATCGGAACAGGACGTGCATGATGCACTGGAGCAGGCCGGGTGAGTCGCGCGCGATGTCAAAGACCCGCGCTGACTCGGGACTACGGCAATTGACTTCGCGGAAAAGATGGACACGTGTACGGGGGTAAAATTGGTGAGAGACGAGAGAGCACGCTTTCAGCGCGGAGGGCGAGTCATGCAGGTAGTCGATTATCTTGTCGATTAACTCTTGCTGGTCCATAGCGTCAGAAGGAAAACTGGATTGAATCTCCGCATATACAGCTCAGGTAAATAGAAGCAAAATCTTCAACCGAAATGTTAAAATCATGTTCGGCCCGAATCTTCGTAGGAACTGCTGTGGTCGCGCGAATTGGATGGTCACCGGAACGGGTCTGACGCGTCGAAGAAGCTTCGGTGTCTGCGATGTCATCTCGTCGGGATTGTGGCGGAAGGGATGGACACGTGTTCGAGGATAGAAATTTCGAGGGACAAGAGAGCATATCTTCAGAGCAGAGCGGGAGTCACGCAGGCCGTCGAGTATCGTGGGATTGCTGGCAAAAGGGAGACTACCATTTCGGGATTTTTTGAAAGAACATTTTTGATTGCCGGATTTTGTCAAAAATGAAATTTCTTTCTCGGAGACCCGTTCGGGACATTTTTCATCGATCGCGTCAAGATGACGAAAGTTCTTTCCGACCATGGCCAAAAATTTCCCCTCCTCCCTTACTGATCTCCTGCGATGGCCACCAACATCACCTTCCATCCTGGTACGCCCTGTCACCAAACATGATTAAGAGGTGACTATATCCCTCAGAGAAGGCTCTGTCTCTCCGGAAGAACGAACGACCCTGCTCGGCCAGAAGGGCGTCACGATTTGGCTGACGGGGCTGAGTGCTAGTGGGAAGGTGCGTTATACAACCACACTGGTTATCCGCGCAAACAGAGGCCCGCTAGTCAACCATCGCGTGCGCATTGGAACAGCATCTCCTCCACCTACACAAAATCTCCTACCGCCTCGACGGCGATAATGTCCGATTTGGCTTGAATAAAGATCTGGGGTTCGACGAAAAGTCGAGGAACGAGAATATCCGTCGGATAAGCGAGGTGCGCTGTCGTTGCCATGTCCAATCACTTCATCATCCTCATGCCCGGATAGGTTTCCAAGCTATTCGCAGACTCTGCTTCTATCGCTATCACAGCATTCATCTCGCCATACCGTGTAGACCGGGCCTTCGCTAGGGAGATACACCAAAAGGCATCGCTTCCTTTTGTTGAGGTGTTCGTTGATGCGCCTCTCCATGTCGTCGAACAGCGGGATCCAAAGGGGCTGTACAAGAAAGCCCGTGCAGGAGAAATCAAGGGTGCGTTTCAATGGTTTGCTTCGATGCCCTGTTGATGCTTGATGATAGAGTTCACGGGCATTTCTGCCCCATACGAGGCTCCAGAAAACCCAGAAATTCATATCGATACCTCGATTACGGATGTTGCGGAGAGCGTCCGGATAATCACTGATTTTTTGACGACTAAAGGTTATATTTCTGTGTAGAACAAGACACCAGTGTACGAGTATACGAAGGGCATAACCCTCTAGATAGACATACGTGTATCATTGTGCTGGCGGGCAAAAAGTTACTAGAGTACGGGTTAATAATGTTGAAGCATGAATACGTTAAACTAACCTGTATAATCAGCTTGTGTAGCCCCTGGACATGTCCAGAGGGAAGTGTTATCGTCATATGCGTATGCGTACGTGGTCGGACAAGGATCCTCTGTGTGCAGACATAAGAATAGCCACTCCAGAAAGAGATGGATAAATAGCGCACTGAAGTAACTATAGTGAGACACTCCGGAGGAAGGACATGTCGCTGCCACGTTATGAGATCCCGTACAACAGTTGGGCGAGTCCTCTGAGCATACCAAACTGAGCGAACACCAATGTCATCACTGTGGAAGGAATTACATACTTTTCTGCTCGTCAGTCTCAATCAAGCATGCAGATTTACACCCGACTGTCTTGCCATCTGGTCCTGCCAGTGCGAGCTCCTGCGGACCTAAGGCGAACGCGAGCCTCAGAATGAACGTTCTTATTCAGAGTAGATACACTCACAATTGGTGTTTAGGTTGGCGGCACAGACAGGTGCTTTACATCCACCCGTGGGTGTGACGAGCATCGGGACACTGAAGCCATCCACAACGGAGACTGCGACAATCAGTCTCGACTATACTTCTTCGAGCGAAATGACCCACGATCGTAATTATCCTCTCCCCCTTGGTTGGCCGCTAGCGTCCATTCCGCTACGGTCACCGGTGGGACACCCTGTCAATAATCACAATCGGTATAGACCAGCATCCATAAACCAGATGCTTCGTACCGTTCCAGTATGTGGATCGCAAAGTAGACCTCCATTACATCCGCCCGTAACACAGGAAAGCGGTCCTTGGTTCGAAAGTCGCAACCTGTGCGTCCCTAAGTACGACCCTCAGTCCAGGTGCGAACTCGCCGCAAAGAAACTAACCCAGATGCGCCCGGCAGTCCAGTTTCCCGGTACGTCGAATGAAACCGAACTGCCCGCAGGGGCTTCCCAGCTATAAAGTTCATACTCAGAACCGAAGGACGCCGTAGAGCAGGGATATCACACTCACCCGGTATCGTGATTAGGCACCGCCTGGCCCACGTTCAAATCCGTAAAGATCTGGAAATGGGATAAGCAATTCATACCTCAGGGTATGAGGAAAATTGTACCGCAGGCCTAATAGAACGATTGGTAGAGCACAGACTAAATTTTAAAAAATGATCTATCAGATGGTGTACGAACACGAATTCGTTACCGTGAACGTACGAGCCGAGACGCCAGTAAAGATTAATGAGAAAAGAGTGATGATGATGGCCTGCATGATCTAGGGATGTTAGAAGTGAGATGCGCTGCACCGAGGGAAGGTTGAGGCCGAGGGGATAGTTCAGAGACTTTATAGTAACCGTCAAGTGTTACCAGTGGGCTAGTATCCAAAAAATATTACTTTGGAGCGGTGTTTACTACCCCAGTTTCACGTGAGGAAGTCGCAGAGCTTCATCACAACCAGCGAGTCCAAGTGAAAGGACGGCGTTTCATTTTGATAATCAGAAAAGCGGTGAGAAAGGATGCAAGCACATCAACCGGTGAACCAGCTGTGAAGGACGAGGCTGTGGGGCGTTCACCGTCAGAGAGATCTTGCTTTAGTTACAATAAAGATAATTCAACTTCGGTGACGGAGAACAAGAAGCTGCTGTTGAACTCTGTGGTATTTCAGTCCGGGCCGCGCGCGGCTAAAATCCGACACCTAGGGTAGGGACCTTATACTATAGTATAATAATTTTTTGCACGGACCCAAGTTGGACTGTGGTTCAGATCAGTTTCAGGTTTTCTGGAAGATACAAATTGATCGAATCCCACGAAGGGTTCAGTTCCCGAGATTTTTCGGCGTCGAGTCAGGGCAAGTGTCAAGGCCGTTCTGAGTAGTGTACCATTGACTTGGAGCGTGCGCCAAGTACTGATAATCAGTACAAAGAAAACGCCTACTTGATGAGCAATGGTGGCTGTTGGTTGACAGAATCTGACAATCGCGTGCCTGTATAACCGGCGTCGGTATGACAAATCGATGATGACGATGATGTCCACGATATCGGAAATTTAATTGAATGCCGAGACGTTTTTAATGTCTTGGCACCAACCTTTGCCTGATGGGCGGAAAAGTGTTTGCTGCGGTTCACCGTCTTGCCATGAGGCTGTCATGGGCATTTTGGGCGTTCTTCTCCACCCTCCGCCAAATATCTCCTTATGCTATCCCGACATTTCTCTTCGCCTTTATCTACAACCAGGCTTATCTGTACTGGCTCGCCACCGTGGGTATGGGATCATGGGCGCCCGCTTGGCCAGCAAATAGGACTCGCCTCGTCTTTTTAATGGTATCGATACCGACATGGGGTCTCGTCATGCTAATATGGACTGTTGGATTCACCGTTTTCAAGAGCGTATGGGCCAGGAGGACCTCACCCCGGGGGAATTCTACGAGGCTATTGAGTTGGATCCGGAACCGCGCACCAATCGAAATTTTCGGCGCGGATATGTCCAGTACAGATGGCACTTGTCTGTGCTGCTCTACCTTTCTCTTTTTATCTGCGGTCTGTTCATGTTATCGACTCGTGAACTGCCCGGAGACGTGCGATTCAAGGCCGAGATACAGGCTGCGATAAAATCTCCAAGACCAGAAGGACACGGAAACGGAGGTGCGTTGACAACCGCTACGCCTTGCAGCGCCTAATCCCAGTTGCAGAAAAGGTCTTTATTGGTGCCATGTTCTATAACAACGAACAAGTCGTACCATATTGGTGTGATGAAGTGATCAAGCTCATCAAATACCTTGGTACTGTAAGTTCCTTCCACATAACTCACACTTCACGCTCATCTCTCGCAGGACAATGTATTTGTCTCCACAGTCGAGTCCAACAGCGGTGACAAGACCCCCGCGTTGCTAGAACAATTTAGCTCCAGATTAACTGCGCTCAAGGTCCAACATCGAATACTGAATCATGATACATCCATCACGCGTCCGGAAAGCATGGATACCGCACCGCCGCGAATACAGTTTCTTGCTGCAGTCAGGAATAAGGTCCTGGAGCCTTTGGTGGCGAATGGCAGTTACGATCGCGTTATTTTCAGCAACGACGTCTTCATCGAATCTGAGACAATACTCGAGCTCCTCAAGACGCGCGATGGAGACTACGATATGGCGTGTGGGATTGATCTGTCTTACTGGGGGTGAGAATTCGCCTTGCATAATCTCATCATTTCTGACAACGCACCAGAATGTACGATGCCTGGGTCCTCCGAGACCGGCTAGGACGCTTAGTATCATCACTATGGCCCTACTTCCTTGAGGACGCCGGCATGCAAGCGGTCATGAAAGACGAGCCTGCGCCTGTCTTTACCTGCTGGAATGGCATCGTGTCCTTCCGTCCCGACCCGTTCCTCCCCGTCAATCTACGTGTCTCTGGCCGCCTTTCCACGTCCCCTCTTTCTAAACCTCTTCCCTCGTCCCATCCGTCGTTTGGTCAGCCCGCAGATCTGTCGCCCGCTCAGACACCCCCCATGTCGTTCCGCGCGTCAGTGGAGGGCGAGTGCTTCTCGTCAGAGTCGTTCCTGATGCCCTATGATATGCGTCGTCGATTCGAGATGAACAACATATACCTTAATCCGAGAGTGATTGTGAGCTACGACTGGAATTTTTATGTCTGGTACAAGTGGGTGCTCAGACACTGGATGGTGAAGTGGTGGATAGAGAATGTGGAGAACGGGAGCATGATGCATCTAGGGAAGATGGTGGTAGGGGAGGCGAAGAATATCTGGACTTGGGATGGTGGAGAATGTCAACCGGTGAGTGACAGAATGCTTCGTGCGTGCTGTCCATTGGCTGACGAGTTCCGTAGTGGTGGTGACGATCTATGTTAATTATTGCTTCTATTTATTCCGGGAACAACACTAATATTTGGAAATTCAATCACGACACCGTTTACTATCCATCTGAGTATAAATTCGTGTCTTGACCTGATGGAGAAAGAAGAAAGCGCCTTGGTGGCGCTGCACTTTATGACAGGAAGCATTGATTCACTATCGCCAGATCTATGACGCCTGGCTCAACAAGAAGCAGAGATCAGGAGAAGGCGGCGGCTCGGTGGCACTGCAACTTCTTAATGGCAGTTGTATTTGAATTAATATCGCTGGATCTATGACGTCTATGTAGAAGCGAAGCAGAGAGGTCTCTCACTTTTGCGTCGGTATTTGCGCTAATGGTGGGGTTGTGACTTACTCCCAGATTCCGCCCCAAGTCAGAATTTCGGCCTTGTACGAAGAGCAGCAGATTCAGATACAAAGAAAGGCTCTCCTTCGGTACCGCACGATCATGACATACATTCTCACTGTAAAAACAATAAACGTCAAAAAACACAACATACATGCAGCGCAAATGGCGTACTCCAAAAGGTGCAAGCAGTCTTTCAACTTTATTTTCTACACGGATCGCACCACTTGGTGTCATATTGAAAAATATAAAAGAGAACGGTAACAACATCGGAGAGCATCACTCACAACTTACAATGTTCTCCCGCATCTCTACTCTCACCGTCGCCGCCTTGGTTGCATACGCTGCTGCCGCTACCACCACCACCGTCACTGGTGGGAAGTGCAACTCTGGTTCCCTCCAGTGCTGCAAGTCTGTTCAGGACGTGAGTCCAAGTCGGCTTTCCCTCGGAATTCTTACTTATGTATTTTTCTCCAGCCCAGCAGCAGCGCCGTACAGAGCGCTTTGGGAGCCCTCAATATTCCTATTGGTACTGTCACCGCCAATGTGTACGTTGACCTGCTTATATCTTCCATACGCACGCTTATGGTTTACAGTGGTCTCACCTGCGACCCCATCACCGTTGTCGGTCTGGGGACTACCCAGTGTGCTAACCAGCCTGCTTGTTGCGACAACAACAACTACGTAAGTAGTTCTCTGATATATGGATAGAATGGCGGACTTACCTCTTACAGAACGGTGTCGTTGCTCTCGGATGCACTCCTGTCAACTTGGGTGTCTAAGTTCGTGGTCACCGTGGTACTATATGAGCTGTTTTTATCTTTCATTCGATACCTGAGATTATATCCAGCACTGAACGTGCATCTTTTCAAATACGTATATCTTTTATTGGACATATAAAAGTACAAACAGACTAGGTTCTGTATTCAAGCACCAGGATGCAACAAGACTTTTGTGTATCCGTCAATTCGCTTGTCGAACTTCTCGTATGCCGATGTAGCGTCTTCAAGCGGCAGGTTGTGTGATACGACAAAGGCAGGTTTCGCCCTTCCAGCGATGATCAAATCACGAAGATATCGGTTGTAGGACTGTCAAAGTCACGTCAAAACCCCGTGAATGTGGAATTTGAGAAAACGGACCTTGACGTTACACTGCCCAGTTCCGACAGTCAGACCTTTCTCGAAGAGTTTGCCTGGGAAAGGGACTCAGAAAAGGGAGCTCAAGCTAAGGGACAACCTACCAAACGGGAAAGAGATGTATCCCCTAGTTCTATTAGTGCCAATCCATTGTGTAGAAATCCAGATGTACGCACTTGGCAGAAGCAGAGTCAGGCGCACCAGGATCTGTGGGCACATATAGCCCGGGAATACCCAATCCTCCGGTAGGTCGGACAACCTTGATGAGCGCCTCGAGTACCGCATTGGGTTGCTCGGTCTTACCATCGCTAGATGTAGCCTGATAGCCGACAGCTTTGAAGGAACAACAGAGCATTGGTTATACACGCAAACAAGGAAGTGAACGCGTACTATCGACTCCACGATCAACTTCTTTGCTAAAAAAAATGACGAAGGCCGTGAGTCTGACATAACACCAATCAATCAATAATGTACCTACCCTCCTCTCAGCTTGATGATCTGATCGGCAGGATCACTTTCAGTAAAATTGATCGGGATGCAACCGATTTCTTTTGCCTTAGCCAGGCGCTCCGGAACACGGTCAACGACGTATACCTCAGCGGCGCCGCGAATCAATGCAGAGTAAGCTGCCATCAGACCGACTGGTCCAGCGCCAAAGACGGCAACTGACTCTCCCGGACGAAAGCCCTGTTATCAAAAGCGTGAGGACTGTTGATGTTCAAGGCTCTAGGGGAACGAACCGAGATTTCAACGCCGTGCCATCCCTATCAGATTTTCAGTACTATTACTGAGACAAGCAAAGATTAGCGAGGTATACCGTCGGAAATATATCCGCCAGAAGGGCAAAGTCTTCTTCGTGCTCAGTGCCAGGTGGTAATTTGAGTGCATTGAAGTCGGCGAATGGAACCCGGACATATTCCTACGTGTGGTATCTTAATACAGTCCCCATGAATGAACCGCTGACACATACAGCTTGTCCGCCTTGATACGGTCCCATTGCAACAAAACTAGCCGCATTCTCAGCATCGAAATCTATCACACGAGTGGACGACTGACCCATAAGCCCTAAATCGTGTTCAGATGGTGTTAGGATCTATAATTATGGAACGCTTACCCGCCGGCCTAAGTATAGCAAGTATGGTGTCAATAATGGTGCTGTAATGTTGCGATGACGACACTCACGAAACCTGGATTGACGTGGGTGCAGAAAGCCGACCGACCCTCTTCGCAGTTTAAGCAACGCCCACAGGCAACGTTAAATGGCATGACCACTCGGTCACCCTTCTTCAAGAGCTAAAGATAGCGTCAGTTCCAATGAGAGAAAATGCCAAGGAAGAACATACGGCGACCCCGCTTCCAATTTCCTTGATGAAGCCTATATTAGTAATATACAACAAGTCTTCGCATAATACCGCACACACCTCGACGATACCCATGCTTGATATCAAAAAGTCAGACGCGATATTATGGCTATGGAAGGGCGTACTTTTCATGGCCGAAGACTATACCAGCTTGCGCTCTGGTACGTCCTTCGTACATGTGCAGATCACTGTCATACCAATAGTTAGTTGCATGTGGGTAACTCGATGCATAAACGCGGCTTCACCTTCCACAAATGCAACTAGTAGTCACTGAAAAGATACGTTAATACCCCGTTTATTGATATGAACCGGGGCGCGCCTTTGACGATGACATCGTCAGCATGCTCAATAGTAGGCTTTGGAACGTCCTGAACGGTGACGCGGAATGGACTTTCGTATACAACAGCGCGCATCTTGGATGAATTTTGGCAGGACAGGATGGTAGATGAGAGACAAGCTATGTGAGATCTCAGAAGTCATGGCTCCACCATGATACCCAAGGCAGAAAAGTAATGCGGTTGTGAGTCACATGTAGAAGTTCAAAGTTGCCCAACGCGCTCAAACACTTGCCAAGGACGCTGCGGAATTGAAATACCTGACGGACAAATCTGATGAGAGATCGTCTTGCCCGCACAACAGGACGTGCTGATTATCCTTATGGAAAAATGCCGATGAAAGAACTTACAACAAGAATGACTACCCGCACGTAAATAGCAAGAACTCATGCACCGTCCAGGTGACCCGATTAGATCAGAAGAAGACAGAACAACCGGTTAACTCAAGTCCTCAAGGGTCCGGGTCTAGCTGATATCAGGAGCCCATAGCCGAAGACCAGAATGAAAAACCCTAATGTCGTTATACTGCTCCCACTGTTCAGCAAATGTCAAGGGAGAATTGCATGCCCAACCGTTCCTATTAGGACCGAAGGCAAATGGAGCCTTGTTGTTCCGAGAAATGTTCAAGCTTGAAAGCTCTGGTAGAAAAGTCCCGTTGGTGCAGATATTCAGAGCGATCTTATCCCTGGCAAACAAAACAGCATCTACCACAAGCAAGCAAGTCCGGTATCTGCAGATAGAAGGTGATTCTACATTCAAATGGATGGCCGCCCCAGATCGTTCAAGAAGTGACCAGATATAAAGACCGTTCTGTCCAATTGAGGTGGAAGATTTATGTCCGCATTCGGTACCGGCTGGCAGTTGCCGGCATGGCTTTGCTACTTCCGTGAGTGAGACAAAAGCTTTGCTGATTTTTTTCCAGCCGTCGATTGGTATGCCGGTGCCGGAAGATGGTTGTGGTACTGTCCTGTAGTGTCACGGCAAGTTACAGTGAAGCTCGCGTGGGAATCTTGCCGCCCTTTCCTTTTCTGTCATCACCGTTGACCAACCAACTACTTCAGAGAGAAAAGACTCCCGAGACCTTTTACATCTTCAAATTTCTTAGGATTGTCGAACCTGTCTTGTGTACCTTCCAATCCGTATCATCGTTGAAGTCACGATGACATTTGGAACGAGATACCAGCCGATGCTCAGTTTTCCCTCTGCCAGTGTCTGCTCTATACATACAAAAACATTTGGTTTCCCTGTCGATCTATCTGTTGACAAATTTCTGAATGTTAACGAGGATTACGCAATCTACGACGTCCTTCACTCCAAATCGAATTCAGTTGATCATCAGGCCATCCGAATTTCTAGCCGTAGGTAGATCGTGACCTTGGTTATGTGAATTAAATATATTCAGAACCCTCCTGGATATTTTGGTGTGTGTTGGGCCCGATGATCATTCTCCCACTGAAGCGAAATGGCAGGCCACAAGCGAATGGCAGTAACACGAATATCATCACATCAATGTCAAAGGTCGGTCACTCAAGCATGCAGTCAAGCCGGAGTCTCAATCGCCACTGGACTGCAAATCATGCAAGTTTTCTGGATGTGTCATTATAGTTATTGCGGTGTTACTTCAACATTCTGGCAGTTACTTCCTGGCAGCCGACGATCTGTTCTTGTTTGTTTTTTCTCTTAGAACATTATCTCCGCACTCGGTCCCGACATGGTAGAGCCTTTGGCGTATAAAAGGTATGCATAATTGAGCAATATATCCACAAGTCGAACAACTCTCATCGCTGAACAACTTAGCTCACCATGTTTGCTCGCGTATCTGCCTTTTCCCTCGCCATCTTGGCCTTGCCTCTCCTCGCTGCCGCTAGCGTGGTACCAAGGGAAGCCACGAACACGACTGTCACCGGAGGCCAATGCAACACTGGCTCCGCTCAATGTTGCAAGTCTGTTCAGGACGTAAGTTTTCTTAGGCCGTATGAAATAAAAGATACTCACGGTTTACCGAAATAGCCCAAGTCTTCAGCGGTGCAGAATGCTCTTGGTCTTCTGGGAATTCCCATTGGCGATATCACCGCAGGAGTGTAGGTATTCTCTAGTTGGCTCATCTGAGGTCTTACTAACCTGCTTCCAAGGGGTCTTACTTGTGACCCGATTACCGTCATTGGTCTTGGTACCACTCAATGCGCCAATCAGCCAGTTTGCTGCGAGAAGAACAACTTCGTGAGTGTCAGCGCAGATTAATCAGTTGCGATGTTCACCAATCTCGAAAAATAGAACGGCCTCGTTGCGCTCGGCTGCACTCCCATTAACATCGGACTCTAACCGTAGTCCTACGGGCTTGTGTCTTTGGTTTCTTATTTAATTGAAAACCTGATATTATAAAATACACAATATTATTTGCTTGGCTTCACTAGCTATCATACGAGGCCTTTTGATTTCACTCAAGTATCACATTTTCTATACGCCCAAGTTGGTTGAGAGCACTATACTTCGTATTTTGCAGAAGCCGTTCGGCATTCGTCGGCAACGGAGTTTGCCGCTTCAGTAACCATCCGGCGAGTCCACTGAACGTAACCGCGACGTTCAGTCAAAAATGTCCTACACTTGAAGTTGAGCCTTCGAAAAACGGCCGCTATCTTCCGTTTCCTCTATCGAATCTGATCGCGAGAATGGATTCGACTACTGCGGTTATTTGCATCCCGATGTCGAACCTTGGACTACAAGCCATCCTAGATCATGCTTTCTGCGCGATTCTGCGCAGAATCTCGGGGGAATATTCCTGCTCACCACGTGGAGACGTTCGAATTGGCCAAAAAAAACTGCATCTAGGTCAGAAATCGTCAACCTGTCATTCGCCAGTGATCTGGTGAATGATACCATGCCTTTTGATTCCGACTCTTCGACTTCGCTTTGTAAATTCCAGCGACTATACCACAAACTTGATCCGTTGTATCGTTCTTTTAAGATGCTTAGTATTTCTTGGGACTTGACGCAGGATGTCTCTAGCATATGATGTTCTCTGCCCTCAAGCTTCTCATTGAGGTTTTACCCTCCTCGGTGCCTATCGACATCTCTCTTGAAAATCCAAAATGTAAATTTGCAACTAAGGGTATATCAGAAGGCGCTATAGTCAAGAGATAGAAGAACTTCCGGCCTCTATAGTGGCGGAGTGGGCATGACCCGGCCCGGATAGATATATTGGGACTTCGCGTTGGAGCATTCAACTCTCTTCATTCTCGATTCTTTTGGCGCAATGTCTACTGGCTCAGATGAGAAAGACGAATCGCCTTTTGGGCCTCTAGTGATCTCGAGCGTAGGAGATGATATCGAACTCATATCTTCCCAGAAGCCGCTGTCGAGCCCAATTGGTGGTGGAAATATCGGTATGCTCGTATACATTCGCCTTGCCCTGATATTCAGTGCGATTTATCTACAGCGAATCACTCAGAGAGCCTGCCGCCGAGTTTACTGGTGTCATGGTGCTCGTCATTTTTGGAACGGGCGTTAACTGCCAGGTTGGTTTGTCTGCGAATGCAAGCGTGGCGCCCTCTCCTAAAGGCGTAAGTGGTTCTGGAAGACTTCAGGCAAAGGCGTTATGTTAACTATACTATAGAATTACCTCTCAATCTGCCTGGGCTGGTCTGCCGGTAAGTACTGAATACTCTGCCGCATCAACTTCTTCACTTTCGTGTAGCTGTTGCACTCGGCGCATGGGTGAGCGCGGGGATCTCTGGCGCTCATATTAATCCCGCGGTATGTGTCTTCATATTCTGCTATTACATCTAGCTCAGTATCTTCCAGGTAACTTTAGCACTCGCCACATGGCGCGGGTTTCCCTGGAAGAAAGTCCCTGGTCAGACTTCTCGCGTATTTCATGGACACTTCCCTGATGTTTCATGTCTAATAGGTTATCTTCTCGCTCAATTCCTAGGAGGCATCGTCGGCGGTGCTATCGTTTACGCCAACTACTTTCATGCCATCGATATCGTCGAAGGCGAGCGGGGCCTCAGGACGTTAGCCACGGCAGGAGTACTCGGGACCTACCCAGTGAGATTTTCTCTCGAGCCCTTCTCTTTGCGATGCTCGCTGACTTCCATACCAGCTGGAATATATGACGAATGTCTCTTGCTTCTTCTCAGAGTTTCTAGGCACTGCACTGCTTGTACTTGTCGTTCTTGCTACCATTGATCCAGGAAACACACCGCCTCCAAGCGGCGTTTTCCCCATCGTGCTTTTCATTGCGTTGCTCGGCATATCGGCCTCCCTGGGTATGGAGACTTGTATGTGTCTTCACTCCTCGCTTCCTTCAGCGCCGCTGATTTTCACTCGGTTAGCCTTTGCGCTCAATCCTGCTCGTGATCTGGGTCCAAGGATCGTTACATCTATGGTCGGCTATGGACGGCAGGTCTACACTTTCCGAAAGTGAGTGTACTACCCCTTCTTCCGCGAGGTACCCTCTCTCACCAAGGCTCTTTACATAGTCAATATTGGATCTGGTGCCCCTTCATGGGACCGATTCTTGGTGCTCAGGTTGCAACAATGTTTTACGATGTATTTCTGTTCCAAGGCTCCGAAAGCATAGTCAATAAACGGTAAGCGTCTTTTATGGGGTTGTTAAAGCCTTTGTTGAACACTCTCAAAGGAGCGGATCATCTACAAAGCGACCAGAGGACATGGCGTAGAGTGAGGTTCTCCACGATACTTACTGACAAGCTGTATTGTTGATTCTCCCTGTCAAGCTTTGACCAAGTATGTATAGTACCGGATAGGATATATGTCCATTGTGATCTCAGATAGTTTATACACTTATATAACATACTATATCGTCGATCAATTTCGAGGCTTTACAACGATAATCACTCTACCTCTCTTCACTGGAGTTTCGACCATCAACTGATCTTGTCGCGCAATCACGAGATCACGGACTGGCAATGCCGACTATCCCGAAGCGAAAGATTCGTATATGTGCCAGCGGCTACTGTCACAGACTCGTTCGTTCTGGTTTCTTCACTGTCAGCCGCTCCCGTAGCCTTCAATATACTTGACGTTCTTGCCTTCGGTCGCGACACCGACATCACGTATCCTCACACCGGCTGCTCAATATTTTCCCTGACGGCCCATTCAATAGAAACCGGCAATAGCAAACAATCTACCATGTACTGACATCGCCTGTCTGTCGTGACCGCAAGGACTTGTGCACCAGCTCCGAAATATCGCTGTTCAATTCCGAATACGACGTTCTGGGTTGCGGTTTCGACAGTTCTCTGGAAAGATGATTGTGGGATACTTTTCCTGATCGAATCATTCCCGAGCTAGAGTCACATGGGTGATTAGACGGCAGGCATGGGAAGGTAAATCAATCAGGAGGGGTGGCGGTACCGGAATGAGGCACTTGGCGACGTAACAACCTCCCGACACCAATAGAATAGTCTATCTTTGCTATCACCAGGTCGTAAGTAGTGTAGCGAGTTTTTTTTGGAACGTTTGTGGTCCGTGGGAAAGAATGAGGCAGGAGGCCGGGAAGCAGCGGACGTCATCTGGGCCTGAGACCGGCGTAACTTACTAATGGCCGCCGCCGTCCCCGAAAAACTGAACTTCTTTCAAATATTGCATGCTCACCTTTTATAACCATGGGGTCGTCTGGACATCGCTGTATGGTCGGATTAAACACCCCTCACGCATCTTGTGGACACTATACAGTCCCCGATTCTTCTGATAAATCGACTCGACTTCGCCTGCTTACTCATTAACTAGTACAGTCAGCAAGGGATCTTGGCAACGAAGCCTTCTTATTTGCCTAATCTCCTTTCTCATTTAAGTAGGCCAAAGTGTCGAGTGTCGAGTAAGGTGTAGGTCGCTACCTGTTACTTAGACTGCCGAGCAGCAAGCTTTTGGTGAGTTTTTCAATTCTGTTCTCTGGTTTGGCCTTATGGATGGTTTCCTCAGTCGAGCCTAACAATCCAGGTGCTCAATGAAGAGGTTCGTACATCCTTTGAATTATGTACACCGGTTACAGACGGCGTTGCCTACTTTCTGGGCTATAGTTTGGTCGTGCCCCGTTCATGTTGTAACAGAATCCGTCACGGGAACACTGAGATCTATCTTGACCAAAACGCGTTAAAGAGTGCTATACATTTTCCTCCTTATTCCGGCACAATTGTCCCGCACAAACTAACTGTTTTCCTCTCTAGTATCATGCCAAATGGTGTCATCTGTTGCAACTGCCTCCAGATGAATCCCTCCCCACAAATCCCCCCGTCACCGCAGCTTCTCCACACGAACGACCCACCTTCCGAGTTGCAGGCCGCCTGGTTCCGCGACGTTGGGATACCAGCTGTTAAGGATGATGTCTCCCAGCTTGACGCCAGGATCCGTAACGTCGGAGCGCTGCTACACAAGCTCCAGCTCGAGCGAGCTCATCTCCAAACCCGAGTCGACGCGTTTGCGTCTGTCCTATCCTCCGTCCGACGCGTACCAAAAGAGATCCTTACCCGCATATTCGTCTTCGCTACCAATGGCGACTCGTGCGATGCTTTGAATATCAAGGCGACTCCCTGGGTATTCATGCACGTCAGTCGCTTTTGGCGCAAGACCGCTTCCTCCTACCCGTCTCTCTGGTCGAGACTGCGGATTGATGCCACCTTTAGCCATAGAGACCCGTCGTCACTTCTCTCTACAGTCATCCACCTCTCTGATCGGACAATAAATCACATTACGTTTACTTGCGATGACGACGACGAAGGAGTCGTCGTCGACGCTGATCATGAAAAGATGCTAGCGGATGTTCTCCGCGTGCTTTTGGAACATTCCCGACGCTGGGAACGCATCTCATGTGCCCTTCCTACCAACGTCCTTGCGCTGCTTTCAGCTGCGCGAGAACGTTTTGACTCCCTCATATCCGTCTCTCTGTGGTGCTCGGATTCCAGGGAGTTAGGGACGCTCGACGCTTTTGAGATTGCGCCTAAGCTTGCGGAAGCATCTTTCAATGGCTTCCATAGGGAGACAGAGATTCGTTTACCAAAGCACCTTGTTGCTTACAGCGACACGCGACCTCAGGGAGATACCACACTTACTCCCTGCTACCTCGATATGGTCCGGCGAAACCCTTGGTTGGAGACATTCAGGGTCAACCACTGCGACACCGAAGGCCTTATCCTACTTGATCCCTCAACCATCCTGCGTCACACATAAATCGCTGAAGCGCCTAACGGCATGTGATGACCTCTTCCTGACAACCTGGTGCTTCCTGCGCTTGATTCTATGAATATCGAGCCAGGAGATCGCCGGGAGTGCCCTCCCAGCGCATGCATAGCCGTGCCAGACCTAATCGTTCGCTCCCAATGTTCGCTGACATCGCTCTCCTTAACAAATGCTGCCCCAGACAGCAATTTCATCCATATCCTCCAGCTGACGCCCCAGCTCCGATCTCTCCACCTCGGTTCCCTCTCTGGATCGATCGGAGCAGAGTCTACGAGTCGCATATGAAGACGCTGATAGCGCGACTGACTGGACACTCCAAGCTGGATGGGGTGCACGTCCTAGTGCCTCAGCTGCGGGAACTACGGATCGAGATTGGGAGGAAGAACGAGCTTATTGACGAGCTTGTCTTTTTGGATCGGTCCTTCATCGATCTGATCCGGACGCGGTGGAGTTTGGACACGTTCTCGTCGGTGCGCTTTGAGGGATGGGCAAGGTGGACGAGGTTGGATGAACATCATCTTCAGAGTTGAAGCGGATGAACGGGGAAGGACTCAAGGTTGTTTTTAGGACACCGAGCAAGGGTGTGATGGTGGATCGGGTTTGATTTATTGTGCTGATGTTGTTGTATTCGCTCTCGCAAATGCTGATCGTTTTCGCTAAACGCTTTCCTTGCATTCATTGGACGGTCTTCGCGGAAGTTGATCCCGTTCCGCCATATCTCATGCGTGAATATCAGCCTGGTCATCGACGAACAGAGCCATGGTCGTCTGTCAAAATAACAGGCTCATTGACTAGTTATTTCCTTATTTACACAATGTATATCTTAACCATGATGCTAAATGTTGCCAATGATGCATATAAGAAATTCATTTGGTACCAGTCTAGCTATGTCTCAATTCTGTTAACTACTTGGTACTCTTTAACGGAAAATTTGAGCTTTCCTGCCAGCCGAGGAAACTGGGTTCCAAGTTGGCTGACGATATCTTCGGCACTTTCCCTGTACCTCGCTCTCTGACTCCATAATGACCGGCGCGACATGGTTTCTCTCCGCGAGATCTTGCAGGCCTGCCTCTTCTGAACCTTTATCATCAGCATTCGGAAACTTTCGTCAAATGGCTGGCCCGAGAGGATCTGGTCGAGCTCGCCCCACTCTGGCAATGCCGCCGGGTTCCAACAGTATGAAGTGCCCAATTCGATGTCCAAGACCTGCAGCGCGGGGAGTTGATTGGACTGTGTTACTCTCATCAGGCTTTGGATCCACCACTGCAGATATTGAAGCCCGTCATCCGTCACCGTGAAAGCAATGTTGCGCAAATGTCCAATTCTGATTATGGGAAGCTCGGGCAAGAGAGGGGAACGTCGCCATGAGCTTGCTGCCATAACTCTGATATGAATATACTAAGGTAGACATATGCATATAAATACTCACGGCATGTGAATGTCAGCAAGAGAACTCGAAGTGAGTGCGATGTTAGTTGGAGGAGATCCGCGAGATGCTGAAAGTCGGCGGCCTTGGTGAGAGTGAATTGAAACAATCGTAGTTCTTCAATAGACACGGGGCAGGTTTTCGTCTCCAGGATCGCTTCGATAAAACTGTATGAATGTCTGCTCACGACGCTCAAGTCTCGGATACTTGGTCTGCGATGCGTGTTGTCCAGGCTCAGCTGGCTGGTTGCATTACCACCAAACACCGGGAGCGGATAATTATGATGCACAAATAGCCGTTACAAGTCCGGTGATCCTTGTAGCACTGCGCACATCTGGCGAAACCCAGTCTCGTGAAAGAGGACGTCCGTAAGATGTATTTCACGGAACGAGTGGGATGAGACCATGCCAGCAATCCAATTACCGATAGTGATGCGGTATAATTCGATGACTTTGAGATTCTGCATGTATTGGAGAACACAGCTGATGATGTCGGATACGGCAAGGAAGGTGCGGCTACTACGACAGTAGCCGTCGATGTGGAGAGTCTGCACAAGCGGAGGGATATGTGGAGATACCGCACACAGTTCGTGGAACTCTGGACTGCGTCCGCGTCGAGTTGCGATTCTGTCAGCTTGATCTGGCGGAAGAGAATGGTACGGGTGGGCAAAGAGAAAGCGTGACATGTTAGCGAGCATGCTTTGAGATCACTGGGGCTGTGGACTTCGTCGATTATTGCATCGACGAGCTCCTGCGGAAGGGACTCTGTCATGATTAGGCGGCCTAGATACTAACAGTATGAGATATGAATAAGAACAGTGATTCGAAACAGTCCCACCTTGGTTTCCGAAATATACGGGACTTCAACGATCCTGGTATCCGGGTCTTTCAAGGCCCAACGATGTCTGCAGGAAATGCCTGAAATACATAAGTACAGTCAGTGTTAAAGGGCAACGAAGAGAATAAGCCAAGTACCTGTCGTGATCGATGGTGCTTCACCCCCAGAAGCTTGGAGTACATATACTGCCAATATTCGGCTCAATCATACCAGTCGTGGGGAACGTGTTGGTAGGTGCCTTACTAGTCCCGTCATTCATGCCTGCCCCATCATTTATGCGAAACGTACCACACCAATGGGTACATATAGCAACTCTAGTGTCTTAAATAATCGCAAACTAAACGCTCATAGTCGCACTTAGCTTGAGAATGAACTTCGCCGACGTCTGAGCCTTGATCGTTAGCAGATGGTAAGAAATTTCGGACCCTAAACCCCGGAAAAACTTGGAGTTTCGGCATTCCCACTCGTATGTCTGACGGCGTTCCGAACGTTCGGTCTGTCAGATTGACTAGGCTCATGCGACGAGTTATTCCGTCATTTTATGTCTATCTCAGCCGCAATGCTAAATGTGGGCCCTTGATTGCGGCTCAATGATGTAAGAAATCCATTCGTTTCACTAAACAGGACTGATTTAGCTGTCTGCAAACTACCTCGTCCATTAGATACTTTACCTTATGTTAAAAAATGCCTTTACTGATTCGTACGTAGAGCCAAACTTGGCATGAGACTCAATGCCTATATCGCACGATCCACGATGAGTTTTCAGACTCACCAAAGGCAAGAACATAGTACGCACTTGATCACTTTGACAGAAAACCTACTCTGTCCTACCAGTCGACGAAACTGAGCTTTAAGTTGCCTGGCCTTGTCTTCGGCAGTTTCCCGGGACCTTGGCACTCCCAGACTCCATATGAACTGGGGCAACCTATTTTGCGCGCTCTCGTTGGGCGACCTCTTCTGAACCTTAATCGTCAGCATTCGGAACCTTTCATCAAACGGTGGGCTTGATAGGATCTGGTCGAACTCGCCCCACTGTGGCTGCAACGCCCGGTTCTCCAAAAATGAAGCGCCCAGTTCGATGTCCATGGTCCGCAACACAGGAGATTGATTGGATTGGATTGCTCTCCTCAGGCTTTGGATCCACCATTGCAAGTAATGCGGTCCATCGTGCCCGGATGTGACCATGAAAGCGACTTTGCGCAAATGTCCAATTCTGACGATGGGAAGCCCGCTCAAAGGAAGAGAATGCCCGGCGTTTGCTGCCACAACTTTGGTGGTAAGAAATAAGATAGAGAGATACGCAGATAAATACTCACGGCAGTTGAATGTGAGCAAGAGAACTCGAAGGGTGCCCGATGTCAGTTTGAGGATTTTAGTGAGATGCTGGAAGTCGATGGTCTTGCTAAGACTGAACGCAAACCGTCGCAGCTTTTCAACAGACACTGGGCAGGTCTTCGTCTCCAGGATCGCTTCGATAAAGGCGGAACAACTGTATGAATATCTGCTCACGATGCTCAAGTCTCGGATGCGAGGTCCGCGACGCGTAACGTGCGTGTGGTCTAATCTTGGCTGGTTGGTTTCATCACCACCAAACATCGATACCGTCATCGGGCCAGTATGATGCACAAATAGCCGTTCCAAATCTGGTGATCCCTGCAGGACGGCGCACATCTGGTCAAACCCGTTCTCGTGAAAGACAACGTCATAAAGATGTATTTCACGAAAAGAGTGGGATGAGAGCCGTGCCAGCGATCCATCGCAGAAATCACTGACGGTGACGTCGTGAAATTTGATGACTTTAAGATTCTGCATGAATTGGAGGATAGAGTTAACGGTGTCGGACGCGGGACGAAGGAGGGTGGGGCCACGATGGTAGCCGTGGATGGAGAGGGTCTGAACAAGCGAAGGGATATGCGGGGATTCTACACATAGTTCGTGAAACCTCTGGAACGCATTGAGTTGCGATCGGCCGCTCAGCTTGACCTCCCGGAAGAGAATGGCACGGGTGCGCGAGGAGAAAGCGTGACATGTAAGCGAGCACGCTTTAAGATCACCGAAGCTACGGACTTCGTCGATTATTGCGTCAACGAGCTCCTGCGGAAGGGACTCCGCCATGATTAGGCGGCCTAGATACGTATGAGAGGGGGATAGGAATGGTGATTTAAACCAGTCCCACTTTGATTTCCGAGATATCGGGGAGTTCGAAGACTGGTATTAGAGCCTTCCAATATCCAACTATGTCTGCAGAAATGTCTGAAACACACAAGGACAGTCAGTGTTGAAGCGGTAAGAAATAAAGTAAATACCTATCACAACCGACGACGATTTACCCCAAGATTTCTTGAAGTACATATACTGTCAATATTCGGCTCAAGTATACCACTCGTCGGGAACGTGTAGATACCTGAGTCCCTTCATTTATGTGGAGCACAGGAGTTGTCTGCAAGTTGTCTGTCCATCATTTATGCGAAATAATTAGTGCAAGGTACCACACCGATGGGCATAGATAGCAGGTCTAGTATTTCAAGAGAACTAACCACTCATAGTCGTAGCTTGAGAATGAACTTGGCCGAGGTGGATCCCTGGTGATCACTGATCAGTGCTGGTGTAATTACAGTGCAGGAGGTTGTAAAGTGGCTCGTGAGAAACCTTGGCCCGTAAATACCGACCACGTGGTGAACGCCACGGCACAGCTCGTCCTGCCGCTTTCTCTCAGCCTGTCTATCTTGTCCTTTCTCTTGCTCCTATTCTGCTCATCAACAGCAACTGTACGTTTTTCGAAGCCTTTATAACGTCCCTGCATTGCGGCAGCTCTGTATCTCGTCTTTTGTGACTCGCGACTTTACGCGATATTACCCAACACGGCGTCTAAAGGCGTCTAAACTGTAACTTTATAACAATATGAAAGCCTTGCCATCACGCGACCCCATTGGATCTGGCCTACTACGTCTCTAACCTATGGTCACTGTGTACAACAAATGCGAATAATGATTGGAACCCGGTGAAAATAGTGTTTTCAAAGTCCTTGACTATGAACAACGCCTTGTTACAATAGGGCTGATTCCGATCCTACCAGATTGCAATTCTCAAGGGGATCTAAGTGCTTCGATCCCTACAGAATCGAAGTGGGGCGTATGTGCTAGACCATTCTACTCGTTCACGCGGTCCTGGCGCTTACATACTTTGTCACTCCCAGCACCAATACCGAGTCGAGCTAAGCCCGCTGCAACCTCCGGCACACCCCCACCGCGCAAACAAAAGGACCGGTTCCACCATGCATCCCGAGATTTATATTGCGACGTTTCCATGCTGGTCCTCGCAAGTAAGTAAGCGTTCGCGCCTCGTGTAGTCGAATTTCAACCGATTGCTACAGAACCAAAGCAGAGCGCGACAAGGAGTACAAACGTGCCCTTGTTGATCCTGATCACGTCCTCTACTACGACTTGGCCACAGGGTGCCTCGATGATCTTTCCATCGGGACCATCTATGGGCTCAAGAACCTCTACCGGGACGCAAGCAACCCTAGCAACGTTATCGACCTCGAGGAAAAGCTTTCCGTCCTAGAAAAGGGAAGCCTAATTTGTCATTGAAATTTTTCATTCCAACCTCGCCAGCGGCAAGGCCACTTTTGAACGCCGTGATGTTGAACGGCTGCGGAAATTCTTGTTCGTGATGCACTACCGCAACCTGGGTGGGTCATACTTTGATCTTGATCATCCTGGTGGAGGCTCGATAATTCAGCAGTGGCTCGAGCGCTTTAAAGCCAAGCACCAATGCTAGACACACACCGATGTGTGGCTGTCCGTCCTCCGCTACTAATTGGATACTCCTCATTCGCAGATCGCCATGGCGATATATAATGAACATGGAATAGAAAAAGTTCATTTTCAGATGCTCACCAACGTTGATGCCAACATGGAAAATTACGAGGCTCTTGCGTACCAACTCCAAGCCGGCGCGAGTTTCCTTTGTATATGGAAAGCTCATGACACATCAGAGTTTATTCTAACCAGCAACGGTCTTGGACTGTGGGAGGGGGTAGCGGTATCGGGTGATCACGTTCATCATGTCTTTGTCGCCAGCCCTCGGATTGCAGTCGTATTACGGTCCAACATTACGCCCATGTTCGAAAAGATGGTCAATGAATAGTGAGCTGCGCAAAATCCCCCAAGAGTGACCTGTATCGAAACTCGTCGATGGGGATGTCGGATTCCAAATCCCCCAGGAAACTGATCTACTCTCGGTTAATATGAACCTGCTCAGATCCCCTATAACGATCTCTTCACATTCACTATAAACAAACTGTCCATCGCTCAAACAGACGCTCTGTTAACGCTGTATGTCTGAAGGATGTTGGCCGTGACGGCGCCATCACGTTCTTGGGAAAGGAACGTATGCTGAGAACTACCCGCACATTCTGTCAACAAGTATGATCGACAAAAGTTCATATCGTTGATGCGATACCTATCGGTCATCCTGACAGGTATAGCGCAGGCACCACTGTCGTACGATCCCGTCGATGTTGAGCTGTATACAGCTCTCATGAAGATACTTTACGAGAAACTCTTTCCCTCTCGCTATGACTGCACCTTATCCATCTTCTGACTGGCAAAAGACGCTTCCCTGCACATTACCTGCCCATTCATGTTGGAGCACATCTTCAATCTCTCTATCGTCATGCAGAAATGTCAGACCTATTTCGATGGCGATGGAGATGTGTACGAGGCTGTACGAGGCTCTGCTACGCTGGAATTCTCTCTGTTGGAGGAGGTTTCATCGTAGGTATTTCAAGGGCTGGATCGGTTCATACTAGCTGAGTTGGGTGTACGACTGGCCTACAATATCAGTGATGTTCTTGGACAGGTGGACAAGGATGTTGTACTTGTTGTATTTCTCGACTGGGTCATTGACGAGTCAGCTCATGTTTTGCATAAGATACCCGGCGTGACGATTCAGGCTGTGCGGATACAGATTTTATGACATTGCTATCTGGCCATAGTCTTCGCTCATAGCATTTGTCGTGTTAGGGACTTTGTACACAATAAATACTATTAATGCCATAGAAGTTTCCGGATTCTCATGTAAATCACAAACATCAATATCAATTATAACGAACTCGAAACAAATGATCAATAGATATCTAGGCCGCCACATTGATGGGAGTGCAGCCTAGAGCAACAACACCGTTCTTCAAAGTGAAAGGTTAGTCACATAAATTCTCTGAGGACGCTAGTACTCACGAAGTTGTTGTTCTCGCAGCACACCGGCTGGTTAGTACACGAGGTGGTGCCAAAACCGATGACGGTGATGGGGTCGCAAGTGAGACCACTGCAAATGCAATTTAATAAAATTCCACGAAACGCCAGTAGAACTTACACGTTAGCAGTAACAGCACCGATGGGAATTCCCAAAAGACCAAGGGCGTTCTGGGCGGCTTCAGAGGTGGGCTATGATATATCATCGTGAGTATCGTCTTTCAATGTCGAAGATGGAGGATGGAGAAAGTCTCACGTCCTGAACAGACTTGCAGCACTGGGCCGAACCGGTGTTGCACTTGCCGCCGGTAACGGTCGTGTTGGTCTCTTGCCTTGGGACGGCATTGCTGGCCACGAGGAGAGGCAGAGCCAAAATGGCGAGAGATAAGGCTGAGATATGAGCGAACATTATTGTGAAGCTGGGAACTGAGGATAGATTCCTTGACTTGTTGTGTCTTTTATACAGTCTCCTTCATGCGGACTTAATGAATTTTGCTTCTAAAAATGCCTGCGACAGACTGCCTGATTGAGTTAACGAGATGTGGGAAATTACGAAAGAATAAGGCTTCCATTTTTCTCGTACTTTGTGGAGCATACTAATTTTCGTGACCGATCTGCAAACTTGAATGGATAAAACATAAAAGGTGACGGCGAAAATTGAAAGATATTTCGGTGCATGAGTAGGCAGTCAGATTGTCGCTATTTCGCCATATGGATGACTTGGTTAGCGGGTGGTATGAAGGCTGGGACGTGCAGTGTTGAATGGTGGACGTTCCTTTAAATTATCTTTCAATGCCGATCATTTGACATTTCGGCATTGATCAATACCACGTGCGCACATATTGCTTGGTTCTCAGTTTCTCCTAGTCTGTTAGTTCGTGATCTGACTACGCGTCAGCACTATGTCCAAATTCTATTTCTACGGTGGCTTTATGTAAACTCGCTTTGTTGTTACTCACCTTTTTCACCCATTTATCAGGCATCGGCGTGTCTACTGCCCTATACTTATCAGCCCAGTATGGGGTCTTCCAGCCGGTCAAAGGTGTTCCATTCGCACCCCCCGAGCCTCGGGTGCTTCCAATGGACCTTCCCCGGGCCCGTACCTTTGCGGAATGGAGAAACAATGTTGTAACTACTGATGATGATGTTCACTACTACGATATGTGGAAACTTCCTATTCTCATCCAGCTCTAAGTTCACGATCGTGGTCTTGACTTGTGGATCCCCGCTTATGAGTGCGAGCATTTCCCAGCAAACGATAATCCTCGTCCTCACGGTTGTACCTATCCTTCCGACTGTCCAGGGCCACCGACCAGATTCTACGGATTAGAGGTCTGCCGGATTCTTTGTAGCGAGCTATCTATTGTCCAGAACGCACTCGCCGGAACTAGGATGTGATTATACGTCTTATATCTATTGACGAGGATATCTCTAGAGTCGAGCACCACCTAGCTCTTAAGCATCTCTCCACGGGTGAAGACTCATTTCGAGGAAGAAATCACGCCCTTCCCGTCTTGCAGGAACTAAAGTATGAAGGACATCTGGTCGGTAATTTATTTTTATCTGAGTAACTAAACGAATATTTCAGGATATCTCTTACGACAACAGACTTGTTAACTTTACTGGAGACGCACAATTCCCCAAAAACTTTCGCTGTTGGGAGCATGTAGCACCTCTCCGATCCCATTTCCCAGTCCGCTATTATATCAACGATTTTGAGCATGCTGCAGTCTTCTCTGAAGGTACAGAGCCGACAACATCTGGACTCCCAAATGCACGCTGGGGCGGCACAAAGGAAATCCTTACCCGTCGTGTTCCCCCAGAAATGGGCAATACGGAATCATATCGCCCTTTCCGAGCTGACGTATGGTCCCTTGGTGCGCTCTTCCAACGGTACCTTGGAGAGCATCTCTTTCAATTTTCGAGGAAGGTACATATGATTTAGCAGGTAGGTCCCACACTGTCTACCACTCAATGCCTCATAGCATATGGTCGACGTGGGTCTATGGGATGATGAGGCGGAGGTATGTGATCCCTTTCAGTCGGCCAATATCTGGCTTATCTGAAGTATTTTCTAGCTATATCGCATGGTAAGTCACGGATCATCTTTGTACTTACATGACTTGACAGTGCGATAGCTCCTAGTATTAAAAGATGCAGATCAGGTTTTGAAAAATTTCTCAAAGATTTCAGTGGTAATCGTCTGGTTTGGAACATTGTAGACGGTCAAAACGAAAGTCGCCAATACGGCCCTTCGTCCCCTTGTCCGATTTGAGGAAACGCGTCAGGAGATTCCTACCCACCGCCCGCTCATAGCAGAAGTACTATACGAGACATTGCAAGCCATCACTCGCCAGACTGATCGCGCAGCTCGAGAGCTTTGCGTTGGGATCTATCTTTCACGGGACAATACCCCGACATCATGATTAATTGTGTCGTACTCTCCTGTAAGTATCAAATGCCATTATTCAAGTCCACCTGGGACACGAACGGCACTATTAGTATAAAGTTGATTGTTTGGGCTGTATCGTGGGGTTCGTTGAATACACTGCACCTCGAGTGTCTTTGTTCGACAATAGCCACCCCTGTGCATACTTTAAGCATTCAGTAGGGATAGTTGTTCGACCCTGTCCTCTGGTCTGTTGAGGGATATATCTCAAATTGACGGACCATGGAATGCAGCTCTGCTTTTCTGATGGGCAGGGACTAGGAAGTTGTTATGTTTTTACCGGACGGTCTGTTCCCAAGTCTGCTCGGGTGTTCATCTCTATCTTTTTAACACAGAATAATAATTATCAAAAATCTCGAGCAGGAAAATGCTGAGAACACTACATGGTAGGTAGACTAAGTTAACGCTTAAAGAACCACATTGATCGGGGTGCAGCCTAGAGCAACAACGCCGTTCTTCAAAGTGCAAGGTCAGTCTATCACTAAATTTCTGAGGACGCCAGTACTCACGAAATTGTTGTTCTCGCAGCACACCGGCTGGTTAGCACACGAGGTGGTGCCGAGGCCAAGCACCGTAATGGGGGCGCAGGTGAGACCACTACGGTCGAAGAAATTTAATAAATTTCCACTGCACGAACGTAGAACTTACACATTGGCAGTGATAGCACCAATGGGAATTCCCAAAACACCAAGCGCGTCCTGGACGGCATCAGACTTGGGCTATGATATGATATCGTGAGTATTATCTTCTGGCGACGAAGATGGAGAAAAGCTCACGTCCTGAACAGACTTGCAGCACTGGGCCGAACCGGTGTTGCACTTGCCGCCGGTAACGGCCGTGTTGGTATCTTGTCTGGGGACGGCGCTGCTAGCCGCGAGGAGAGGCAGAGCCAAGATGGCGAGAGAGAAGGCTGAGATACGAGCGAACATTGTTGTAGAGCTGTGAGTTGATAATAGTTCCCTTGAATATGTGTATCTTTTATATCATATCTGTTCTTCGGCGGTAAATGTCGGTACCGACCCACGACAGACTGCCTGAATAAATTTCCTCAAGTTACGAGACATAGAAGCATTGGTCCTGCTACATGTGGCGGATTAGAGATTTGTTTTGACTAACCTAATCAGTTGTCGACAGGAAGAACGAAATTTACAGGCAGTGACGACATACTGTCTTCACCTATTGACAACCCTGTCAATAGGGAAACCAAAATCCGCCAAGAAATCTGCCTGCGCATCGATGGTGCCTCTGATACTTATGCATATTGATCTGAACTTGAAATTGTTTCGTCCAAGACACGCTGAGTTATTACTATACAGCGAAAATGAGTACAAATCCAATATCCAAATTAAACTTCCGCTAATATCTGTACCAGTATGCTCTTGACAGTCGGCTTCTCGTCGGTATTTGCAGACATAAACACCGCTCCCGACATGACCCCGTAGAATATTTCGTCATCTACATCTCTTACCCTCAACCTATGAGTCATCACTCGAGGCGCAATCCTTGCGATATCGGCTTCAGAGACATCGAGCACGGCAATGGGTTCTTCCGTGCTTTCCGAGTCGTCTACATCCATGGCGACGTCCCAGGATATCTCATCCATCACATCAAAGAATTTATCAACCTCCCCCTCATCTGCATTTGTAGATGTTTCCCCCAAGGCGGCAGTTTCACGAACAAGTTCCATACCCGTGGGATCACAGCCCAACACACGACTGGCCCGAGCTAGATCCTCCGCGTCCCGCATAGAACGCGCCGTCAACCACATACCGTCAAGCTCGTGGTGGTGTCTTGCGGCCGTGAACAAGTCAGAGAGGTATAGTTTTAGTTGTGCAGGGAAGTGGGTGTGGTGATAGAACGCACGAAGATCGTGGATGAGCGACTGCGGTATTGGCGTGGGATTGAGAATGGGAGTGAGGTGGAGGTGCTTGCAAAGTGCGCGAACATCAGCTGTCAGATTGACTGTTGCACTCATAGAGAAGTGGTCTAACTATATGAAGCGTGAGATGAAGTGACAGAGCATTGGGACGGGCCTTGCTTACTAGATTCTTGTGAATTGCGGGCCGTTCTCTGGTATTCATCGGACACACGTAGATTAGCATGAATCCATCCGGGAGGTTCCACACGCCGTCCATCTCTTCGTCCTCAAGTCCATCATACAAGGAACCCGTGCCCATTGGTTGCTTCATTTCCGTCCCATGGGTCGAAGAACGTTCCACTTCGATTTCTTGGGAATCAAGAACCACGCGCTTCTCAGCCAAGACTTTTATCAGTGCCCTTTGAGAAGGAAGACTGGCATTCTCTAGTCCTGAGAGAACGACAGCATTGGGAATTTGCGCGAACTTCAGGTCTCTTGATTCCTGAAAAGGCGCTGAGTCTAGGAACGAATGGACGAATGTGGGAGAGTGGGGTGAATATCCAGAAGCAAAAGGATTTGATGCTGCAGTTTCCTTGCCACTGATGGTGGAAGGAACAGAGCGAAGCTTGTCTTCATATAGATCAGACTGAGGAGAGGTTGGTGACAATGATGGAGCGTTAACCAAGTCATTTGCGAAGGAAGAAGAGCGAGAGTAGTGCCTAGATTTACGTTTTGTAGTGCTGCGCGAGCCCGAGCGACGTTTCTCTGTCTTACTGGCTGGTATTCCTGCGGTACCGATATCATCTATAGAACTCAAAGTCGAACTAGATGATGGCGTTCCTGGTAGGAATAACGACCGGAGAAATGGGTTCGCAATTGTCTGCCGAAAGGCGGAATGTTGGGGCTCAGAATCTGGCCTACGTATGCGTAGTTTGTGGGTCACAACACCGAAAAGAGAGGAAAGGATCTAATAATAGCAATGCGGAGAAGCTGGTTGGTTAGTACTGTTATCGCATTCCGTAATTCACAGCCAAAACAAGTAAAGAGATGGTCATGGATACCAGATATCACTGATGGCGGTGCATTAAATTTAAGGGCCAGAGTGTATTTGACCAACACGAGGCAATGGGCGCCTGCTCACTACTGTTCCGACCACCCCGCAAGAACGGACATGAAAGGAACAGGCTCACCGTTACAGCAATTCTCTGAACATGCGGTATGTCTTCTTCTGAAGCACGAAGGATCAAGTGTTTATCCCCTGAAATGAAACAGAGAAGAATAGACTGCAAGATGACGATGTCCAAAGGTATTCCAGTGCCAAATGTGGCCTCCTGGATGTTGGCCAATAAGCGGGGAAAGAAAGCCGGAGTGCCGACGGTTATAGGCAGGTTGCTTGGGCCAGCAAGAGACATCTGTGCTGACTAAGAGGAAATCCAAGTGTTTCAGAATCAAAGACTAGCGTCCGGTGGATCAGATTGTGGCAAATATGATGTATGAAAAAGGCACGGAAATCCGAAGGCGGCCAGTAGAGTCGACGTCGCTTCCAGTGTGAACACGATTCGGTGCCCGTCGGTCTGGGTATATTGGTATTAGCGACTCTGTCCTTTGCATCAGAATGACCTACGTGATCCGCGCGCAGGCGTCTCTATGGAACCCCGGATATTATACTGTGGACCTCTAGACCTGCTGGTGCTGAACGATCAAGTGAGAGGCAAGAATACCAAAAACGTGGTATTTTTGGAGGGGTCACGACCCCTTTGCAATCGGGGTCCTGGACGCTGATTGGCTGACGGGCTGATAAGATTAGATCCGAGACCAGATCGGCTCCGGATGCACTCTTGGCGGTCGAGATGGTGATAAGGACATTTGGCATGGTCGCGGGGCAAGCTGGCACGAAGGCCGACTTAATTGCAAACGATTACTTACACATGGTAAAACTTGCGGCCCGTTTGGTTCTTAACTGTCACCGACGTGCCCCCTGCTCATTATACAGGGTTATCTAAGGTTGGTCGCAGCCATCGTCGTTTTTCTACTTGGTGTCCTAGAATTCCCCTTCCGGTTTATTTACCACCAGGAACTCGGTCCTTACTTCTCCCGGTCTTCGTTCAATGCTCACGGTGTTCCCATCTACATCTCTACTGTAACGTGCTCGAACTTTCTCTGCCCATGAGTCGATGGCAGAAACCCTGGAATTCGAGGTAGACGATACCTCGCCTGCAATATCCTACTATCCGTTTCGCGACACCTTTTCCACGCCAAATCTTACCGCTGGCTGGAACCCTTATTATAACGGATCTGGTTTCCTGAGATCTTTGGGGGAGACGGGCGAAGGGACCAGTTTTCACGTATCATCGCTGAACGGTGCTTCACTTTCCATACAATGGCATGGTGAGGTTGGCGTCCATTCGGTGGGAATAATGTGCTCATCAATCCGTGTGCCGCTAGGGACTGGCATTCAATTATACGGGAATGCTACAGATGCTTACACCCTTACTCTGGACGAGACAACGATTGATATTTCTTCACTGGTACGGTCGGATACGCTGCTCGCCCAAATTAGTGGCCTGTCCAGCCAAAGTCACAATATTACATTAACCGCCCAAATCACGGCCGCATCAGATTCAGGACCGACCAGATCTCTCATTTTCGATAAAGCTGTAATTACAGCGACGTCCCCGACAAACGCATCTAGCAAGTGAGGTCTATGTCACTATCTTGTTTCGCGCCACGAATTAATACTTAGCAGCCTAAATTTTACATTGCAGACCATAACGGACAGCAGGATTAACTTTAATGGGGAATGGTCGTTTGACAGTGGACTAGGACAAGCGTTTCGAGAGTCAAACAAAGCTGGCGACACCGCTCGAACATCCTTCTTCGGTTCGTTTCGGTGTTTCATGACAAACAGTAACTCATTGCGTCCTAGGTACATCCTTTCTGGTCTTGGGAACAACGTCGCCCACGGCAGGAAATTATTCTGTTACAGTGGATGATATTCAGACATTTCTTTCAGCGAAATCGTCATTTACTCAGGATGGTTCTTTACTATATTACGCCACCGGCTTAGACCCGGATCTCGTCCACAACTTCGAAATCTCAAATGAAGATGGTTCGTCATTGGTTCTTCCCGTGGGAGGATTGCGTTCTTTCTCCACCATAGACCCCAAGTAAGTGGCCCATACGTTGTAACGTGGCGCATATTTAACGCTACATGGCAATATTTTTAGTCCAACTGCCTCCGCGGCTTCAACAGGCGAATCCACAGTATCGGGTTACCCATCAGGCACAATCGCCGCACTCACATTGGCAGGAATCCTCGCATTCATTCTATTGGCCGGTCTATTTTTCTTTCTGTTTGTTTATCGGCCAAGAAGGCGTCAAAAACTTCAACAACATCAGAGACAGCAACAAGATGAACAATGGAAGAAGGAATCGGAAGTTGGGGGTGTGCTGGATATTGCACCTTTACCAAAGACGCACTCCCGAGAACGCCGCAGAGATAGTGACTGGTCTGGTCTAAACCGGTGGAAGCGGGATATCGAAGGTACTGACGGTCTGGGAATCGACATTGTATTCCGGCACTCGGACTCAATCAAAGAGGAGGGTAATGCGGATGATATCGAAAGCCCTAGCAACCCTCAACACAACGCACGGTCACCTGAGCCCACCTCCTTGACACAGAGAAATAACAAGGGGAAAAATCGATGGTTCGGGAAAACCGAGAAGGAGAAATCGTCGCCTAGCTTCACGATTGATCTTCCCCTTCCTCCAATCCTAAGCAGATCACGATCCACCTCCCGCCAAGGCTCCGAGAATGGAAACGCGACCCGTCAGCGTTCCCGCTCGAACTCAGCCATTTCCTACCTCACTTCACTCTCTTCGGCTTCCTTCGCTTCGCGAAAATCGAATGCGTCAACTCGCTCTCGTGACCGCCTGCCAGTCCCCCGACCCAAGTCACATACTAGAACGTCGAGTCAAAGACCACTGTTGCAATATGAAATCACGGCACCAGAAGTACCTCCACGTTCCACAAGACTTCGACCTCTACCTCAGCCCCCTCGTCCTGTTTCTGAAGACCGTGGTAGCGCCAAAGATTATCTTGATGATGCGGCTACCGTATTGGGTCCGTCGACGTCTCAAGTAGCCTTGAGGCACCTCAGTCCTCGACCAAGCGAGGCCTTTTCCCTCCAGGCCCGCGCAGCCCACGAAGAACAGCAGCCGCTCGCGAGTACTAGTACTAGTGAACCCGCAGACTATACTCGAGGCCGGCTAGACACCAGACCGAGTCTATTGAATGTCCGGGAAACTAGCCCATTCCAAATTGAGTTCCATGACTCCGAACCAGTGCCAGCACAACCACGTAAAAGGCGCCTTCCTAGCGGCGTGGCAAGTGCTTTCGGTCATGGAGAGAGGTCAAGCCACCGAGTGTCGGGCGCGTCTCGCGTCAGGTTCGAGGAAAGCGAAGCGGCATCCACAAACGATACCAGCGACAGTGACTACCGTGATAGTCAGCGGATAGCTGTTGACAATGTCTCTCAAGACGACCCTACTCCATCTGCACCTCCAGCCTTCCGACTTACACCGATACACCCCATGGCTCCGCCTCCTAGAGTCACTTCATTCCTTGATCTGAGCGGCTCATCGGACGCCTCAATACGTACTCGGTCCAATGACAACGGATCGTCCCATCGCATTTCCTCCGAAAGACAGCCTACGTCGCGCTGGAGCAGCACAACTGCACCAAGTTCTCACGGCCACGCCCTCGAGTCTGGTGCGCCGTCATCGCCCTCGAGTACAACGTTTCCTTTCCCTGTATCATTACCTGCATCTTCCCATCACCCTACCGGACATCGACTATCTCCACCACCTCCCCTGCCCACTGTCCCTGACGACCAGCAATTGACGGCGCGCGTTCACACGCATCCGTTGGCTGAGCTTGCTCCCCTTTCTCCCACAGATAGCGTCCCTCTCTCTGTATCAGAGTTGCATTTCAGACAGAGCGTCTCTGATGACGCGGGAGAACGCAGACCGCGTTCTAATGATTCGCTGCATGCTCTGCCAATGAACATGTCACTGCTTCCGCGACACCCACCCCTTCCCGGTCATGGAACCGGTACTGACAGAAAGTAAATGGACGTGAATGTTTCGTCATAATGACACACGATACCATGTATGAATGCATTTACGATTTTAACGGTTTTCTTTTCCTCAGGACATTGCATTGGGACAATGGCCCACTTTGTATCTGATTCCTGCATTCTACATCATCACTGCAGGTTGTTCTTACACATTCCCTTCAGCTTGCGATCGTTCATCTTCACTTCTATGTTGTGTACTATATAACCCAGATTTACTCATGCGACGTTGAAGTTCTATACAGTAATCACTGCTAGTTCAATTGATGCATCCATTCCGAAGTATGAGGATAAGTTACATGCTTTCCTGTTACGGTGTCTGAGAGTCCCTGCGTAACCCGAAGCTAACGAACCGTCTGAAGTCTGAGAAAACTTCGCGACGTTCTCCGGGACGATTGACCGAACCGCTATCGCCAAGACTGGACCCAGTTGGTGGTCCACTATTTGGCGGCGACATTAACCCGGAGAAGACTCCGTCGCTGGCTGGGGTAACGATCATAGGACTGATCAGACCTCCAACAACCTGTGCGGAGTTGGGCTCCATATCCAAAGAGGTCAAAAACGACGTGCTATCAAGATCGCTTTTCGTACTTGTTATGGTCACGAATAGATCCAGAAGGTTGTTTTGCTCGACCTTGGGGGTTCCTTTGAGGTCTAAGATCTAGACGCCATGGTTCAACATATAAACCAACTCCATCGTTGCAAGTCCTTACTTTCTGGAAATTGGAAAATGAAGCATCTCCGATTAAGAGGGTATAATTAAGTATGAACCCTTCAGGAGGATCCTAGACAATTAAGCTGGTCAAAAATTAATTCTTATTTGTAGGAAAGACACTGACAACAGGTGTGACGATAACTTTTAATAAAGACTCTAGCCTTGACGTGATCTTTGAAAGTCCACGAGTGTACCTGAACAACATATTATAACGACAATCGAGGAAGCAAGTATTTGAAGCGCACGTCGTCGTTGTTAAGGCATCTCCAGGCATCTTGGACAAGTAAGCTTTGATTGATTGAAGGTCTATCAATAGCTGTCCAGAAGAAACACCAGTTACCGTACGGGTGCTGTTAATTCGTAAAGGACATACCTGTTCCGCTCCGATCTCTCCCAGTGGCCTACTCCTGACCAGAGAAGTAGTGAACTTCGTGAGGATAAGGCTGGACGAAAGTTGAGAATGCCGACAGAATGATAGTATGTTTTAACACACTTGTAAGCCTTATCAAAGAGATTCCTGAGATACTTCTTCTGCTCTATCCGTGGTTTGACAGCTTCGATGACTTGTTCCGCAGCTCTGACTAAATCAGAGGTATATACCGAGGGACCAACAACCTGAGCTAACGACGTCCACAAAGTCCGTACCATAGTTGTAAAGGCAGGATCACAGGCGACCTCGAGTTCCCGGAGTTGGACGGAGATGGCGGAAGAGACGGCACTGGGGCTTCATCGTCAGTAACCATAGCATGCATGATTTGGAAATAGCACACCCAACGAATAGATCGCATTCTCTCTGGAGAGACACTCTATCCTTGAACTCCGCATTGATCTTCTCCCGAATTTTTTGCTCTAGCTTGCGGGCTGATGTCAGAATCAAATGTTATGACCGAAGCAGAAAACAGTACTTCAAGTGCGGTAGCTTGACAGTAATCCGCGGTGTTGATTACCAGTGATGCCTGATGTATGGCGTCGATGTCGTAACGAGACTCCATGGATTTGCGCCCCTGGGAAGTAATCGCAGGCCTAAGGTCAATGTAAGACGATTTGACGTGTCAATAAGGGAAGGAACCCACCTCTTAAGACTGGCAATTAAAACATCCTCTGCAGGCCGCGTTACAACGACACATGAAACAAAGATTGGCATAACGTACCCGCATAGATTTTCAACCATTTCTTGTGTAACGAACACAGATCGAAGAGGGGTTGCCCTGCTGATAGCTTCGCACACTGTTCTAAGCTTTGACCATAGAAATAGAACAATTCTGTGGACGATGGAAGAACTGCCAAAGGAGAACTGCCATCGTCGGCATCAGTGGGTGTAGAAGTCACTTCCAGAGAACCACGAGGCTGAGAGCTGGCGGTTTTGCTCTTCCTGTGGGGAGCTAGCATATCTGCCAGTGCCCTTAGAATACATTGTTAGACTACGGCGTAAAGACACCGAGGGTGCTCACTTGTCCTGAGCATCAACGAAAACGCCCATGTGTGGCTCGAAAGCAGCGGTGATGGGTTTGATGGACCCGGTGGGTAGATCGCCAACAGCCAGAAGATCAGTAAACTGTAAGAACCGAATGAACAAGCATGAAAGACGCTTCTGGAGATTACGTACTGGCGTCGCCCACTTCTTGGACATCGATGCCTCAAAATCTGCAGTGAGCTGCAGATTGTCGAGAAGAGTCTTGACATTGAGAGATTTTCCTGCTTTTGATAGTAAAGCGGAAAAGTCTTCTCTACAAACGAAGGTCGGTGAACGGATGTATGAAACGTGGTGCGTGCTCACCGAGTTATCTCGACAAATTTACATAGTAACCGCCAGCCAACTCTCCATTCGCCTGGGAATATTCTTCCCTGGTGCAACTCGTGGGATTGTAGCAGTCTATGAAACCATGAAAAGCGTCTCGAAATATTGTCCAGCTGGCCAGCTTCGTCAGTGGTTCGGAAGATTTGCCGGTACTCCTTGAGCTCTATGGACACATATCTGTCAATAAGGGTTGATCGCACATCGTTGCCTAGAGCATCCACTACTAGGCAAGCATCCGCAATCATCGAGGCTTTGAGTTGCTTGTTTGGATCTTCTAAATAACTGATACCAAGGACTTAGAGCAAACTAGAAAATGACAGTGGAGGCACGTACAACTTATCGAAGTCCGCCTCAACAATTGTCCGGATGGCACCCTGCACCTGTTGTATCTGGCGCCAGACTTGCGATACGCGTGGTACAGAAAGCATAGGCTTGAAAGCTGCCGCAATTTCTTTCACAGCCTGTGCTTATCAGTCTTCAGAATTTTACTAGAGAACAAGAATACGACCGTACAGAAAGCGTTTGCGCCATTTCGCTGTACTTTCTCTCCTTTACAAGATCCTCCAGCTGCGTCAAAGCATTGACTAAATCGCGTCAGATACACGCGCCCGTCAAGAGGTTGATGACACACCAAGCATCTGTAGCCTCTTCAGAGTAGTCATACTCAGTATCAAATTCTTCTTCGCCAGATCTAGGACCTGGATATCCTTGGTGATATTGCGGACGACGGCCTCCGATTCCGTGGCCTTTTCGCGTATACGAGACATTTGACCCAGCAATTCCTAAATTTCTGTGAATAAATCAGATATAAGTTCAAAATCAAGGCTAACCGAAATGAGCTCTTGGATGAGCTGCATTTTATTGGAATCCTGGCTCTGCTTCAATTGCGTCTGCAATGCATTGATTTCTTTCTGCAGTTGGAGCTGGTCATCATGGATTTTAATCTGCAGCGCCTCTGTCTCTGCCAAAGATGCCTCTATTGGATGTCTTCAGCGTGATACTAGCGTTACTGAACTCAAGCTTACCATCAGGAAAATGTGAGTTCAAGATGTCCACGAGATTAAAGCCATTATCTAGGTCAGCAGTGATTGAAGAAATTCCATTTATCGTTTTCCCAGCCTCTTCAGCATTCCCTTGCAGGCTTTCGCTGGAGCTCATCGGCGTTGAGCATGGGAGAGAGACGGAGGAGAGAAAAAGTTGTGATCAAAGGCTCCAGCCAAATATTCCTCTTTTGGACCACACCGTCGCTTCAGTGTGACACTGAGCTTCAAGTTTTGTTCAGCTTAGCTCGATTCTCAGAATCTTTGACGACTTTCCATTTGACATGTCTTCTGCGATAAATTCAGATACTAAAACTCAAGTCATTCAAACATACGATGGACATCCCTCGTACTCCTGCGCGAAGTGCTCTGCTGTGATAGTTCGTTTCCATCGATACGGAGCACGCATCATCATCATACGTCTAACCGCGAGATTAGGCTCTCCAGGACGAACTCATTAGCAAATCCTTCTCTGGACGTGATGGACGAGGATAGTCAGTCTCCTTCTCCTGTAGCGACTGTGCCTAATCTCTCGGAGATTTGTAGCCTGATGTACTCAGCCACCAACGTGAAGCTCGGTAAGAAGGAAGATCGGCCGCTTCTGTAAATCCAAATATTCTGTGGTAATTAATCATATCTCTTACTGAAGAGTTCTAGGACCGGCGTACATACCGTTGCCGACGTACACTGCCTGGGCTGCAATGATAGACTTGGTTGGTACTATCACAAAGCCTCCGATTACTCTCAAAAATACAAGGAGGGTGAGTTCAGCACGTTGAACTGCCGAGTACTCGTCATATACCCATGATTTAGGTAAATATCTGCTTGAGCGAGAGAAGCTCATCAAAGAGAACTCATGGACACTAGATTCGGAAGAAGGGGTATAATACAATCATTTCGCCAAATTTCTTAACTAATAGCACTGACTACATTCTTACCTATTTATGCAACGACACCAATAATGGGACTCAACCAACTTTCATAGTCGCTTTCCTTTGAAGGATCTCCTGTGACCTTGAGTGCGCGCAAAAGTAATTTGTAACCTCCATTTGGAATCGTAGTACCGTTGGCAAATGTTGGGGTGGTAAGGTCCAGCAAGTAATAGGGATTATCCTGTTTCGGAAGTTGTCAGATGAATCATTTGTTGGACGAGGCTGCCTCATTACCGAGTCATCATTGCGAGGATAATAGTTCAGCTCAGCGATGGATCCGACTACATCCGGGACTGCCGGCGCCAATGCCGCCAGACTACCTTCAATGAACGTCAAAGTCGGCTCATCACGACGCCCCAGGGCCGCATCAGCGGTCACAAATCGATGCTGATAGCGGGGGAACCGAAAGCAAGTCTTTGTCCGGATGAGCATCTTGGACGCCTCTCAATGCTTTGGTATGCTTACCTGAACAGTAGCGACGGAAAATCGGTGGTGGAGAATGTATAATTCGCCGGGTCGCTTTGTACAGATCCATCTGCATCCAGAATGGCCGGCAAGTCTACACCAAAGTAGTGATCCGTATCGTCGATGACTTGTTTGTCATAGAGCGAAGCAGCGAGACCAAGGTATGTAGCATGAACAATTTCACTGCCACTAATCACTTGGATAAATCCACCGTAAACTGGGAATGTAGATGCATCAACGCCGCTGGGAGGCGTAATTGTTACAGTGATATCAATGGACTCTTGAGGTTGAAGCGTGAAGCTTTCATGACTGAAGCTTGCAGTCGCATAATCGGTGGACAGTGGAACAGGTCCATCAGCAACAAGGATGGATCCCTTGGTTTTCCGATATCAGTAGTTTTTTCAACAGCTACAAGTTGGATCTACCTCAGCAACGGTGACTGCCGTTCCGGCGGGAACGTTCGTTACGTTGTAATCTTTCAAAGTCGATCCCGTGTTCGTAACAGTCAACGTCTGACTGTTGTAAAAAAAAAGTCTCAGTCAATATTTTCAACAGTGTTTGTATCCTACTACACTTACCTGCCTTGGAAGTGGGTCGTGTCATTCAAGATTAGTTCTCCTTGGTTGAGGGTTGTCGCGAAATGTATCGCATCATACACATTTATCAATCCAGCTCCTTGCTGTGTCACGGTCTGGTACGGGTCTCCGTCTGTGTGGCTCGAAGAGATTGCCTTTGCAGTGGATTCAAAGAGACTTCTAGCTGACAGTCCAACGTCAGAGCTCGTTCCCTTGGCGGAGAAAAGAAGAGCAGCGCATCCGGCAACAAAAGGTGTAGCCATCGAGGTCCCCGACAGAAGTCCATAGGAGTCGAGAGGCAAAGTTGATAGAATGTTACCGCCAGGGGCGGCAACTGCTGGCTTGAAGTAGAAGTCGTTGGTAGGACCATAACTATAGGACTGTGAATAGCCATGTGAAGAAAGTTAGGAAATGCAACCAACCTGGTGAACGTAGAAATGAGTCCACCGTTAGGATCGGGGAAGTCATATGATGCTCCGGCTTGGGGGAACGTAATTGTCACTGCTGCGCCAGCCGCGTATGCCTCGACCAGCTGCATTGGAGTTGTTGTCAATTGAGTTACAATTACTCAAAAATGGGTACATACAAATTCTCCATCAGCTGATTGTATGAGAGAAGCATTGAAGTCGCCGACTGCGATAGCACCGAATCCACTGCCATTACTAGGGAGAGCGAAGAACCTTAGAGGTGTCACATATAGCTCATAGCAATGTGACTGACTCATAGATTAAAGCTACTGTTGCTCCTTTGTCGGCAATGTTGGCTAGTTTAGTAACCTGTTCGAAGGATGGTCAGAATAATGGACCTTTACGAATGCAAGCGCGTATACAAAAGTGCAAGTGCCACGGCGTATTATTACCACGTATGGCGAAAGGTCAGGCGTATCATCAGGAAGCGCATCACAGGCGTCATCTACGATTGTGGTGTCATTTGAGGTAACGTAGATCAATCGAGTTCCAAGGACAGGCAATGGAGTCGTCTGATAGTACGTGATGGGGTTGTGCTCGACGCCGCCAACCGTGACATTCTGTAGCGGGACTGCAGTGCTACAAGAGCGATCAGACATAACCTTCAGGACAACTCAGCATATCGCACTTGTCTAAGCTTGCAACAGAAATGACGTTGATACCATTTCCAGGGCCAGAAGTAAACCAGCCGCCAGAAGCACCCTATTCCAAGGATCAGCTTCATGGCCCAGTCGCTGTGGTTAGTCAAACGTACAGAATTGCCGGCGGCGATAGTGACAACTTTTCCAGTCGCAGCGATTCTGCTAGAAACAACGGAAGCAGTGCCCTCTGTCCAGCCGTCAGTGCCACCTATCGACAAAGTGAGAATGTCATTGCCGTCCTCGTATCCCCGGAGCAGAGCATCGACGAGCACTGGAATAATGGGTCAAAGGTATCTTCCGATGTGTACAGAAAGAACTTACCATCGTCTGACACCGAGCCTGTGCAGCCAAAGACTCTGTAGGCATTGATAGACGCCTGATAAGCAACGCCGCTGATGTTATACGGGTTATCGGGATCGGCCCCAAGTATGCCCTGTAAGCCAGCGGTTGAGCACTAGATCGAATACTTGTCTTGAGCTTACAGCAACATGTGTTCCATGACCCGCACATTGATCCAATGGATCGTTATCCGGAACAGGATCATTGGAACCTGTCAGAATTGATTGAAAAAGTCTATTCCGACGAAGTTAAGGTTCATACCAGTGTAATTATCACCGACAAAGTCGTAGCCACCGACAACTTTGTGGCTTGGACCGAATCCGCTTCCAAGAGCCGGATGGGTATAATCAACGCCTCGGTCCCGACATCAGTCCGCTAGTAAAAAGTTAGATCGATAGAATAGTACCAGTGTCTATTCTGCAAAATGTCGGAAATATGCGGGATATCCTTGGAGATATGAACTCACATTCCAGCAAGTATCCCAGCGCCAAAATTACCCTCGGCATGAACTTTGTCCACTCCCTTCAACATATTTAGCATCTGATGATAAACGAACACAGGTTGAGACGGCCTTACTGTTAAAGCATGGGTAGTTTGAATGTCTGGCGTGTCACCTTCCGCCACGACATCCCACCGTGGAAGCCTAGCTCAGTAAGAAGTGTGTAAGGTCGAAGATCGACGGCGGTAAACGAAAACTGACGTTGGAGGAGGATATACTCGGACGGGTCGAATTGCTTTAATACCCTCAATGGCACCAAGTTCGGCTGCGTCCTAAAAATTTGTCACTCAGTTCCAGTAGCCGTGTCATTATATCATGCTGTAGCATACCTGAGCATCCTAACATGTATCGTATTAGCTGTATGAGCATCTGACGTCCACGTAACGTGCTTACTGCAAGTGTCACGGCGGCCCCGACAAATATGTCCGCCGTATCATACTCTCTGTTGACTTCATAGCTGACATCCCGTTCCTCGAGATAGGCGTACAATATTCCATGAGGCTGTACAACAAGGTGAGATTACTCTGCGAGATGGAAACGCAATAAACATACCGAAGCTCCTTGCAACGACCGTTTGGTGGGGATTTTCGTAGCATCGTCTACCTCGATGATGAACTTATTGGTTTGCGTGAGTAGAGTGGTAGTTTTGGCAATGCCAGGAAGAGAAGCCACTTGTGCATTGACCGAGATTGTGCACAGAGCCAAGGTGGCAGCAACGAGGGACGTTGAGACCATCGCAGCTGCGAATGAACCTGGAGTTCAAGTGCATCTTTATCGAAGATGGCATTTATATATCCAGAGATGCGATACCCGTGATCATGCGCCAGAGTTACGATGTGTCGCGACTAGCATTAATTCCTACTCCAAGAAAAAACCAAGCAAGTGAAATAAGTTGGGAAGCAAGGATTTTTCTGATCGGTAGAACTCCTTGCATGTGGCCATACTGTGAAGCTTATGGTTGTCAATCATTGTACCTTAAGTACAGAAAGGAAGATTCCCACCAGATCTTCCCATGTACGAGCGTATGATAAGCCGGAAGTCATTCGAAAACAATAGCTGAATTCATGGGATAGGTATTCGCCAAGGTATAGAATTTTCAACTGACTGGAAACTATCCTTCACATCCAACTAAATTTGGAGGGCTATAACAACTACGATGACGATCCAAGATAGGTTTGAGGGTCTTATCTTGCATATGAAGCTGCGATTGCACGCGTGAGACGGCACTATTGATCGGCAAAATAAGATGCTGCATCTATTGAAGACATCGGAGAAAGACGAACGAGAAAAAAGACACTAAGCTACAATTCGTATGATGGGGCTCAGCCAGCTCTCGAAATCCTCCTCCTGTTTCGGATCGCCTGTCACCTTCAGCGCACGTAGAAGGAATTTATACGAGCCATTAGGTATAGTAGTACCGTTGGCGAAAACCGGTGATTTCATTGCGATCGTATTGTATCCGAAATTATCAGGATCCTTTAACGACTTATCAGCAAAATGTGGTGCGCGAAAACGTGCATTTTACCTCATCATTCCGACTGAAGAAGTCCAATTCGGCCAATGGTCCGACGATCTTCACGCGTGCAAAACTCCCGCCAGGATGCGTATGAGGGAATGTAAAGAAATGTCCCGGGTCCAGCGCACGAGAGTTGAGGGTTGGTTGGAAATCGATATTGGATTCAACCAGGTCTATTCGGAGGAGAGGCGTCCCGAATGCCAGGCTGGAATTCCATCAGTAAACGACTGCGGCAAGAAAGCAAATTGAACAATATACCGGAAAAGCAAACTAGGGTAATCATTGCTATTGGAGAATGTATAATTGGTTGGCCCTGTCTGTACGTGTCTATCGGCGTCCAAGATAAGTGGTAGAGGTACGTCGAATAAGAAATCAGTGTTGTCGATGACTTGCTGGTCCTTCAGAGATGCCGCCAAGCCCATATATGATACATGGGTAGTTTCACTGCCGCTTGAAACTTGTATAAATCCGCTATAAACGGGAAGCAAGGAGGAATCGAGCCCCGAGGGTGCGGTGAAAGATGCGACTATCGTCTTCTTTTGACCAGGCCGCAGCGTAAACTTCGTTTGACTCAGCCACACCTTGGCCTGATCTGACGTCAACGGAACAGGGCCTAGGGCCGGGAAGAAGGTACCCTAGTATACGAGTCAATTGGACATCAAGGACACCACGATGAGTTATCGTACCGGTCTGATAGTTATGGCAGTACCTGCCGGGACATGGCTCAGTTGATACGATTTAACACTCTTCCCCGTATTTTGAACCGTAAATTGTTGACTAGAGAAAGAAAGAGCTGTTGGCGTCCGAGCTGGCAAATCCGAATATAGCAGATGCTTACAGTCCTTGGAAATTTGCTGTATCGTTCAATATGAGTTCTCCGGGAGATACGATCGTGATGGAATGGACAGCGTTATAGACATTGATCAAACCAGCACCTTGCTGCGTAACTGTTTGCCATGGGTCGCCATCGGTATGACTTGAAGAGACCAAAGTCGCCGTCGTTTCAAACAAAGTACGAGCTGTTTTACCGATAGACGGATCTTTTCCCTTGACGCTTAACAGAAGAGCAGCACAGCCGGCTACGAAAGGGGTGGCCATTGATGTCCCAGACTCGACGCCAAAGGAACCGAGGTTTACGGGCAAAGTCGACAAGATGTCGCCACCGGGTGCAGCGATCGCAGGTTTGAAGAATAAATCGTTCGTAGGGCCATAGCTTGGACAAGTGAGTATATGCCTGTGTACCAGAATAATAAGGTACCTAGTAAAAGACGATATCAAGCCTCCGGCAGGATTAGGATAGCTATATGATCCCCCGGATTGGGGGAAAGAAATCGTAACGGGTACACCCGCAGCAAACTGGGATACGAGCTAGCATGTGATGTTTAATGATTGAAGCGCTGGACGGTTGAAAAGAGCCTACAAATTCGCCATCTGCTGCCTGGATGAGAGTGGCAGCAAAATCACCAACAGAGATACCCGCAAATCCATTGCCATTACTAAAGCCATAGATGTAAGCGAGATAAGGGATTGTCATGAAGTCTTTCTCACTCGTAGATGAATGCAACAGTGGCCCCTTTAGCAGCAATGTTTGCAAGCTTTTGCGTCTATAACAAAAGATTAACGGAGGGCCGCGAAAAGTTCCGAAAACATACGAAAGCACAGGTCCCTCTTCTGACGATAACTAAGAAACTTGAAAGATCAGGCGTAGAATCAGGTAGGGCCGAACAGGCGTCGTCTACGACACCCGTATTGTTGGAAATGGCATAAATAGGAAGTGCTTCGGTTATAGGGAATGGAAACGTTTCAAAATATGTGATTGGGTTGTGCACCACTCCGCCCACGGTAGCATTTTGCAGGGGTACCGCTGTGCTTCACAAGGCATCAACACTCCGCGACAGTTCAGATAAGAAAGCACCCATACTTGTCTAGACTTGCGACCGAAATGACGTTGATGCCATTGCCTGGGCCAGAGGAAAACCAGGAACCATAAGAACCCTGAAATCAGGTTCATATAGAGAGTATAACGAAAAGGGAAATGCTCTTACATCGTTACCGGCAGCAATAGTGACAATCTTCCCGGTGGCAGCAATTCTGCTCGCCACAACTGAGCTCGCGGATTCTGTCCAACCAGCAGCACCACCTAGCGATAAAGTTAGAATATCTTGACTGTCCTTATATCCCATGATTAAGGCATCAATGATCACTACAGATGAAATGCATCGTCAAGCTAAGTCTTTTAATCTTGATCGAGAAACAGACCATCGTCCGTGACGTAGCCTTCACAGCCAAAGATCCTGTAGGCGGATATCGAAGATGAGTAGGCAACTCCACTGATGTTATATGCATTGATAGGATCCGCGGCTATAATACCCTGTGAATATTTCGCGTTGCGTTGGCATGTGTCTTGTTCTAGGAGAACTGGAAAGACACACAGCGACATGGGTTCCATGGCCTGATCTATGCATCAGGGTCATCCGTGATTTCAAACATTCATGATCCATACCTGCACACTGATCTAACGGATCTGAGTCGGGTACGGGAGCATTCATGCCTAAAAAATAGGTGAGACAACGACGTCTCCCGAACTGGCTGACCTTACCATCAAAATTATCACCGACCAGGTCGTATCCTCCCACTACCTTGAACCCTGGACCAAAACCCCCTCCAAGTAAAGGATGTGTGTAATCAATCCCTATGAAAATGTTCAAAGAGAATGCAAAACATTAGGAAAGGCGATCTAACCAGTGTCAAGTCTGCAAACTTGTAGGATTATTCAGCCCAAAAAACGAACAGAACGTCACTCACATCCCGATTTTGATCCCAGCTCCTGTAATTCCAGCCGCGTGTAGTTTGTCAACACCCTGTACCGTACGTATTAATCTTGAACTTGAAACCATCTTACAACATGACATACCGTTAGAATGTGTGTTGATTGAGAATCGGGCGGTATAGCCGCATCATTGATGCCGGAGACGACGTGCGAGAAGACGGGCCTGTTTGTTACTCAGATTAAATTTGATTCACGTAGGAAAACACCTTACGCTGGACGGTTATATAATTGGACAGGACGGACAGATTTAATACCTTCCACATTGCTCAAGAGGTGGGCAACATCCTGGAAAAAACGGTGTTAGATGCGTGGGCTAGATGATCTGAGCTGTGACTGACAAGGGAGTTCTAGAAAATGGAATGCTGAGCCGAATGCCTCGGATGGTTGATGGAACTCGCCTCTAGAGTCAGAGCAGCTCCCACAAATATTTGGGGAGCATCGAACTCCTTGTCGACTTGAAAGCGGACTGCTCGTTCGTTCAAGGACGCGTAAAAACGTTCATGGACCTGCACACTAATCAGGACTTGTCACGAAAACTGAAGCTGGATGAACACGGGTACCGAAAAACCAGATCTTTTGCCTGTGACATCAGCAACACTGTCCAGTTCTACAATGAATTTGTTTGCTGCGACAGGCAGATTAGTTTCCTTCCGAACGGAGCTGAGAGGAAAGGATGCCAGAGAGCACCACGCAAAGAAAATAGGGATAAGCGGCCAGAGAGAAGTTCTCATCATGAACGCCCGATCCTGCTGCCCTCAATACATCCCAGTATTATATATCATGCTGAGTTGACGCATCCGGATATATTTTTCTTCCGAGTGAATCTTCAGCCAAGGCGAGAAGTGGGCGAGGAAGATGTCGGAAACTGATGATCATAGAAAAATAGCGCGTTTCTCAGTCGAAAGAGCGACAGATGACAGGAAAAGAATGAACCATAGTGACATTAATTTTATTGCGGCGTTGAACGTGGAGAGTACGAAACTCATGATACTGGAGCCTCACTAGCATATTATCGATACAACAAGAATTGGAAACTGAGGAAAGCCTGCTGCTGTTCACGATGGCAAAGGTTGTTGGTCACGCTGCATGAAGAAACATAGAAGACGCACTATATGCTCCGAATAATCTTTAATTACGCTAGGAGACAGTCATTCGAAGAAAACGTCAGCTGAGAATATCGATAACCATTTGGTGGACCTTCGCCAATGTACCAAGGTGGCGGTCGGAGGCAAGAGGCGATGCTGACATAATGGCCTGCCTCAGTTCGCCTACCTACCCCCTTGCTCCTTCCTCAGTGCTCAGTCTTCAACGTATCCCCTCGCTCACTACGTATGTCATTCAATGCTATCAATTCACTCGTCGAAGAGACCGGATCTCTGTCATCGAGAAGGTACAAGTGGGTGTCAGAATTACTCGTAGCTGCATCCTGAGGCTGACCTTGGCAGAAGTTACTACCGTAGACTCGTTTAAAGCATGCAATATGTGCGATTGGTTGACATGTGCCTCCATCGTTGGCGAACTCTGCAGCATATATGACTACGAAAGCTATCGGGAATAGTTGACACGAAATAACGTCGCCCTTACCCTTGACGCGCCTCTTATCACTAGCTTTTCATCCCAAAATGGATGACGGCGCGCGTCGTTGACATCAGCCCATACAGACGTGACCCCAGAAACTCATGTTCCAGTGTCTCGAAATCGCGAAAGCACAGACCCTGCGACAAGTTAAGAAAGGAAGACCCGTGCTAAGTGCCCTTTCAGCATAAAAACGACCTCCTTAATCCTACTGGATTGTGCACCCAAAAGAAAGGTGTTGTCGGGTCCGAGTGAATCAATTACCAGTAACCGTTTACCAGTTTCATTACGTGTGTCTATATTCACTGTTTTTGCCCTAGATTACATCCCCTTATGTTTTTGCCCAGACACGTAAGTATCTCTACATGCATAGATAGAGACGGCGTCTCCTGTGGTGGACTGCAAAAATGATTCTTTTCTGATGAAAGGACCTGCCACAAATCCGTAATGGAGATACGTGGTGTCGCCTAGTAGGTGGGTTCACCACTGGGGAATCGCTTACGAGCTCACAACGCGTTTAGAGCGGTCGATGCACCTCGAATTGGTGGGTCTGACGCCGCATGCAGCTCCTCAGACTTCCCGCCAGACTTTTGACTTCAAAGAGGAACGAAAAGGGATCGTCTGAATCCAAGACATGTCCACCAGCCAACATGAACAGTGTCCCAGCCACGCTGCCCCTGTTACGTCTCCGAAGAAGAGGGTCAGAGTTTGGAAGGGTAAGCAATGGTAACGTTGGACTAGCCGTGTAAGGGTTGTGAATTTGTTCATATTTTCTCCAGGACGTTTGTTTCATGTAGACTTATGTGGGGCCACTTGAAAACAAATTAATCAACCGACACGACTTCCTTGGTCTCCTGCTTATTTGATTATCCTCCACCAACGATCCTTCAATCTCCACAAATGATATCTCAGGTCATAGATTGGAACGCATCAAAAATTTCCACGTTATATACCCTCGCCAAATCCTCAAGCAATACTACCCTGTTTGTATGACCAAGGACCCGATGTCGTCTGTACAATTGTGTATCATGCCAAGGTGAACCACATCAGAAATCTACAATACACAAGCTGCAGCTGGCCGTCGGCAAGGATCACAGTTGCAGAAAAGATCTCAGTGGCGCCAGAAGTATTTTGACAATCCGAACAAGATATACGGAATCCTAGGCGAGGAATGAGTGGTGATTCCGTTACAGACCCGTAAGTGACGCGGAGCAAGGACGCCTGCCAGAGGCGCGCATTGTTTTCTTCGTGAATACCATACCCATCTTCCCGTCAAAGAACGGCAGTTTCATCTGCCGAGGGTTTTTTGCTATGGGCCTTGCGGGGACGTACGTCGTATCATTGACGTGAGGTGCTACTTAGCGGTTTGACCTTGGTCCTTGGGCAGTTGCGAACAAGATCCTTTGCGCCATTGATAGAGGTGGGACCGCAATATGTCTATCATGGACACTACAGAAAAAAGGTAAGTATTTCGATAAAACGAACCGCCCCCACATCTTTGATGGACACAAGTCAGTCGAAGGTGCATTGCGATCTACTATGTACGCCGCTCTCTGAGTGCCTTACCGCAACGGCAAGATTTACCCGTCTGTGAGCCAGCCGTTCAAGACTACAAATGCGAGATGAATCATATCTCTCTGTCAGCAGTGTTTTTCCGCAATCACAGTCAAGGAGCGTCATGATTAGTACCCCTCATTTCGCAGAATCATACGTATCACCCCAACTGGCGTCGTACCATATGTACCTGGTACGTCTTTATTCAGATGGCGGAAGAAACCACACAAGTCCACTTCCCGATGTCCAGATATCATATCTCAAGGTACCTCGATACAGGTCCATTATGTTTCCTAACGACCAGTAAAATTAACCCCGCATCATGATGTTCCTTTATATGCTACCCCCGCTGACAGAAGTCAGCTGCGCCACATACGCGCTGATCCCAGCTAATCAACACAATCCAATGGTTTTTCCTATCCCCGCGCTTCTGTGTTGGATTCTCAAGAAGATACGCATTTTTACGAGGAACGAACGTTTTTTCCTGCGGAACCGCTCCGCTGGCTCATGTTTCTATCCTATAACGCGGCAGGCGCGTTAAGCTAGAGTGGCGATAGGCCCGTCAGAGCCTACACCATATGCAGCCCACAACTGTCCAGTTTACGAGAATGTATGTTCTCACACAGCAAACCCTTGGATACGATCTTGCGATCTCACCTGCCTACCAAACGCGCCCTTGGACATATCCTGAAGGACCTACCAGCTTTTCGATACACAAATCCTATCGGTACTTGGGGGACACCGAGGACGTACGAACCCTGCTGCGAGGTTCCGTTCTAAAGAGCAGGTGGTTGCTATGAGGTGAACCTCCATGAATCTGTGATTGGATGATATTCAAGTCCGACATGGGAATTTCCACAGCGCTCTAGACAGTAGGACTTTGATGTAGTGCAAGCTGAACAGTAGCCGTCTGATGACCAGCCGTTGTCCACACTTGACTTTCTATCTCAGTATCTTAGTGACGTTACTGGCATCATCGACTTGCCGCTTGTAACATGTCCGGCAAGGCAAGGCACCTCTGTGGTCGATGATCGGCCTATATGTCCATCAGTGAATCGCAGCACAATGCAATAGTATGCCGTTTAGTTTAAAACATAATCTATGCGCTACCATGCTTATTTTCAACCTTGATCTTAGGTCAATTGTCACCGCCGAAGATCTCCAGCGCAGTCAAGCTCTCTTTTCTTTTTGCCGGCCTCCGCACTGCTTTTGACAAGAAAGCTTTAGTACTTTTATTATCCTTATTTTCAATCTTGATCTCTTAGGCCAATTGTCGCCGCCGAGGATCTCTAGCACAGTCAGTCCTATTTCCTTTGTGCCGGTCTCCGCGCTGCTCTTGAGACGAAAGTAACAGTACGCTCATCTGCCGCTGTCCAATGAGAAATCACTGTCTTCGACACCGGTTTCAGGGTCTGTTGGTAGGTGATACGCCACGGATTTGTGGTTGCGATGAGCTCGAAGAAGTGACACAATGCCATTTGGCTGCGCATGTTTATCGCAGCAAAGGTGGCGTAGTTTTTTCCTCTCCTGGGAACCATCTGAAAATGCGGCTCGCATTATCCGAACACTTTTACGAGGTTCCCATTAACCTTCGACTAGTTGAGTGCTCATCACGCTTAAGCTAGTATCTTTGTTTGAGTAAAACTTACAAGAGAACACAGTTCTTCACTGGATATCGAGCTTTCTTCAGCAATTGACAGTTGCGTCTTAGTTTGTGGCTCTATTGGGCACCGTCAAGTTCGTTTGTGGAAGATATCGATATCTCAAGCAGAGGGAATGCGGATATCTAAGTTCTTGGCGGAATAATTCGCAAAGGCCAGCTTCTCGCCTGTCTATGGCCACCGGAAACTAGGCGAGAGCGATTGAAGTACTCGGGGCTGAGCACTTCATCCTACCCCTGCGACTCTGCCTTGGTGGCTGTCGCCTCCACATCCTCTCCTTCTAGGTGACCCTGTTCACAATTGTATCGGCTCGGACACCTGCGTGAAACTAAACCTTATACGGTGATTCATTTCCACCCGTCGATGGCCTCCCAACCGCCAATTCGAAATACCACCGATATCTCGGCTTTCAGTGGCATTCACCCAGCGAGGGAAGAGGGACTCTGGTTTGCTAAGCCACGCTCCCTGGGGCTATTGGTCGAATTGTCACCCTTTCACAAACGATTCAAACAATATGCCACGCTCGCTGTTCCCTGGGATCACGATACCAGTCATTCGACTTCAGAAGGGGCTAACTGAGTCATAGAGTCTCCCGTATATCGCGTCCGTATTGTAAGAGCGTTTCTTCTATTGCGGAGCTCATGATGTAGGACCTGCGCTTAGGAATACATTTTATTCGTGTATCATTCAACAGAGATTGGATTGAAAGACCTATTGCAGCAGGAGCTATCTCGCACTGAACACACCCCGGTCGACATGGGACCCTCGGCATAAGTAGTTCACTGCTTTTGCCGTAATCTGGCAACTTGGTTCATAGAAAGTTTTCTTGCAGCATCCCGCATTATTCAAGCTGAAATCAATAAGCGACGGTTAGTGGGTATAAGCCACCCTGTAGTATGTTAAACAGTACGTTCCTTCCGCTATGATATTGAAAAAATACCTGATACAATACATAGGGCCAAAGCGGGTTTTGAAGCTGTTTAGCAGGTCATAGCAGACGGCATCGCTATTCCTTCAAGATGATTGGATATGTCAAGAGAAGAGGACTGAAAACCCCATACCTTAGTCATACGGTAGCATGTAAATCATCAATGGAATGTGTCGCAGCGGGGGCTTTGCTCGACTGGTAGTGGTACTTCCTTCAAGCAAGCGTTCACGTAAGGATCACTTGTGTGTACAAAACATCAACGGGGTTCTACCAAGTACGCCAAGTTTACAAAGCATCGCACATGTCGGTGGAGTTGCTTCCAAACATACACCCGCGCAGCAATAGCACTGACCCCTTCAACGTGAAAGGTATTTGAATACCAAGCAAGCGGACCAACAGATCGTAAACGGGGTGCTTATACTTGGCACCCTTGGATTCACATTCAAGTTGGACCTAACGTGACATCTATCGATGGATGGTACACCTTTAAAATAAGTATTACGACGAACGATGGGCGTGCTATCGCCATTCCCTATCTTAAGTATAAGTAGGATGCTCGGAATTTTTTGAAAAACAGACTCGGTCGGCACGAATCGGCATAGAACGTGGAGTGCGGCATATACCGAGCCAGTACATCGGATCAGGGGGAAGAGTGGTGCCTGAATGACATCATATGGGAAAGGCAGGCGAGTCTTCATCTCAAGTTATCGAGAAGTACGGATATGACATAAAAACAAGGTTTAGCAGGGCCTTTCTCGTCTTCCCAACTACTTAAGTTGAGGAATAAGTGATGATAAAAGGAGCCTTACGTCATCGGGCAAGCGTGCTAACTGCCGAGGAGCATACGCTAGAAGCAAACACATTTTGTCCTATATACCTTCCCAGATTCAGCAGTCGCGCCGTATCGTGGAGGTAGAGCGACGAGGTAACTCGAAGCCTCCTTGAAGTTCCACTGAGTCTGTTTTGGCCTAGCAATGTTAGTCATGGCATCTCTCACGGAATGATTGGAGCGTTAGCGCCAACTACATGTGGATGCGGTGCGCATGTAGTGACTTCATTTTTAAATCATGAGAAAGCGGCGACTGCAGGCTAAGTGAGGGAACACCATTACAGTCGTCCGGGTCTTATGGCGTATGGAAGCTAGGTACAGAATTTGTTATATTTATGAAAGAGATTGCTGCAAATGTTTATGATACGCCTACATGATGAGTTGAAATGTTATTGCGTATCACTTGGATGACGCGACAGGCGAACCTCGTTGGACTTGGCGTTCGGAAAGGGGAAGGGGGACTGCCAAGAAGGACGAAATAGTTCGAAGGTGCCGATAATGAACGCCTCGATCAAAATGATGGGGTCGGTGAGCTATTACTTGAGGAACACCAGGATAGAACTCAATAGATAAAGACCTTCTCCGGAAGCTCTTATGAGCATACCAAACTCCATTTACAACTGAAAGTATCATCAGAGTCTGATCACCAATTCAATTGAAAGGAATTACTTCCTTTTGAGATCCCCAATCGAGACAATCAGTATTCAGAGACTGAAAACATCACAGTGGCGCCAGTTTCCGCATGAGTAGCTCCCATTTTTGGTGAAGTGGGGCGTCGGGAATAAAAACGGCTGCACCTGGAGACACCGTAAGCTAGGTAACCATGATCAACTGCATACAAATAACAACCATGCCGAACCTGATTCCAGTAAAGGTCAGCCGTGCTATTTATGTACGGAAGTAGGATAACGGAACAATGCTAGTCAAGGCAAGGAGCAGTGCAAGGTCGGCACCGACCTTCGCCTTTCCGGCGAATTCCCAGTTTAGTATTTCCCACGCCACTTCGCTTCAAAACACTTCCCTCCAACTTCCCTCGAACAGGAAACGATTTTACGCCATGAGTTCAACAACAAATGGGCTTGGATTTCCTATGCCCAATTAATTGCATAAAGATGATAGTCGACATCGATGATAATGATCTTGCTGGTATTGATGCCAGTATATCAGGGTGGGGTCATATGTCCAGCTTGAATCTCACTACGGATCTCTCCAGATGTTCTGGGAGATGAAATATGTCGTACTCTTCTATCTCTACTACTCGTTGCTCTTGCTGGACCCGGATCACTGCACGCACATAAAGGAATCGAAGGATCAAGCATCCCCATGAAAGCGAAGCACGCAGTGATCTGACATCCGTGCGTCTTTTGGTTATTGAGATCCTATGCGCCTTACTCACGTTGATGTACCCATGTTTCGTGTTTCGAATCTAGATGTGAAGGTCTGCTTGACTCGATCACACTATTGCGTAGTCGTCGACGCTTTTCCGAAACACTCGGTGACTTCTATCGGTCTCGGACGGCGTCAGTCGTTTGAGTTTTCTGGGTAAACAAAAAGTGACGGTCTCATTCAATTGCAATGCACATGAATAAGGATATAGTACGTTTGGAGACCTCGTCTATGCGATGACGTTTTTCACGTAGTCTTTCCCCATCGTCAGACACAGAATACGATGAAACTGATCAAGACAAACACCCTTTGATGGAAGGTAACTCATGCTGCACCCTGTCGATTCGCGCACGCTCGGACTCCGGCTTCGATCAGCGCCGCAGAGCCACACCCCCGAGCATTACGAGAGTCAATAATTGGTTGCCTGTAAGTTGCCAGCCAAACATACTCCTAAACATCATTATAAGGGTTCCCGGCTCGGAATACCGTCACATTATGCAAGACTTCTACCCAGGATTGTATTGAATGAACCGAAAACGCAAAGCCGCAAAAGTGCTTGTGATATGGCAGGGTGTATGGTGAGGTCGGACCGCACATTTGGAATAACCGGGAGGCATTCTTTCGTTCAAATGATTTACGAAGTTTGTACGGTGTCTTGCTTGAACTTGTTGTTGACAAGTCTCTTCAGGCAATGGAGATATATGTGTACGGTCACAAGACCACTTCAAGGTTATCATCGATATGCACATGAACCAAGGCGCCGACTGCTATAAAGCACACGCGGAAACGCGGTGTTCACACATATATGTGGGTATTCAACTCTAGTTCTCAGCTCTCAGGCGAAGTGATCTGTGTCTGATTCCAGCAACTTCAACAATCCTGCTGACTCGTGGAACGCCGCTGTATGTGCCTGCCGATCACCGTAATTTCCATTTCGTTGCGGAAGCTGAACTTCATTGGTGTATCTATTTCTGGCCCAAGATGATTCCTTTCCCGCGGTGCTTACTTGGTGGTCTCGCAACGTAAGCGGCATGATTGTGGATGTTGAATGATGGTCCTTTAAATGTCGAGCATCAAGGCATGTAATCCTGGAGAGTCCATGGGTAACGGACCTATAATCTCTCCTCTATCCGTTTCTTCCACTCCGCCCCAATGAGCCACTCACCTAATCCCAGCGCCTCCGTCGAGCTCAAAGCAAATGGGGAAGTCTCTCGAATTCGTTCTCATAGAGGGAATGCCCCCACACTTCCGCAGACAAAGTACTGCCCTCTGTGTCCCGCCAAATTTACAAGGACAACCCACTTGAGCAGACATATCCGTTCACGTAAGTCCCAACTTCTCCAGGGCGTCAGCGCGGTTAGTGACCTGAAAGTTGCGGTCAGATACCAACGAACGGGCTCATAGGTGTAAAGTGGGTGGCGTTATACAGTTCATCTTCAATCATGCTCAGCTTTTCTATTCTAGTTGTGCGGTGCCGAGTTCACCAGAAGCGATCTTTTGACCCGACACAAGAAGACATGCGGAGACCCGTAAGTGAGATTATCCTTGGCAAGCAATAGAACTGACGCCTCATACCAGGCTCAAGGCTCATCGATCAAGGAGAAAATCCTGCCAAGTGGGTTCAAAATTAACTGATAAGATTACTCGCTGATTCCCTTGATAGGCCTGCGTCGAATCCAAGGTCAAGTGCGATCTTCAGTGTCCCTGTTCGAAATGCATATCTCGTGGCAAGAAATGCGTCTTTATCAACGATCCGGCAGTAACCCGGTATAAACAGTCTTGTGCCAAAAAGCGGGTATCGCAGACTCGAGACGGCAGCCAGGGAACCGACGTCTCTCTTGAAGACGCTGCTGGACCCCATCCTTCACCCACTTGCTCCCATAATTCTTTCTCGTCTCCTAGTGAGATTGATGATGTCTCTCCTACTCTGCCACATACAGCTGCAGCTTTAGAATTTAGCAAGGCGGGGATGGTTTCTTCCCATGCATCGTCCCAGCCGGCTATCTATAATCCCGCCACAGATGATGACAATGACGGTCAGATATTTGGTTCGGAGCACTATATCGAAAAGATGTTTTCTAGCAACATGTTAGACTCTCTCCTCGAACACTTTACTTTCTCTGATCGCGATTCAACCCAAATGTCCTCCGATCTTTCGTGGTTGGGAGGTGATGGGTTAGGTTCAGGAGGCGCCTACCCGTATTCGCTCATGCAAACCATGCCTGGCGCTTCCCCTGTCCCCCCGCCGTCGGATCTTGATTCTCCCGTAGATGCCATTGCCACCAACTCCCCCATCTCCTCCGAAGAATACCCACATTCAACTGGGGTCTCAGCTGGTATGAAAATGCTAGATGCTGAGAAGGAACAATATCGTGCGTCCTCAAACGTTCAGGGTGGGAGGTCATCATCTAACCTTTCCCTTAGTATACCTTTTCTTCTCCGCGTTCTGCGCCCAGCTCCCTTTAGTTCATCCGGAAACCTGGATGGCCGAAGACAAGCCTCCCGTTCTAGTTCGCGCAATGCAAGCATGCGGCGCGCTTTTCGTAACGACACGAAGTGCTGTAAACTTCATCAATGAGACCTTGTCCTCAACGCGGGACGTCCTGGTTCAACAATTTGCAAGTAAATCCTCTCGTAAAAACTGCCTGGAAGCTCATACCACATTTCCAGACGAAAGCGACGCTCAACCCCAAAGAGCAAGATTATTTGATACTTGCTGTCGTGTTGCTGCAGACTATTGGTTTATTCCACCAACGTGCCGAAAACCGGGTCTCATCTAACGTGTATCATGGAATGTTGGTCATGGTACGTCAAAATTTGGTGCAGAAGCCATCGTATAGTGAATTTATATTGGTCTAGATGATTCGCAAGACAGGATCTATCACTCGGTCGCGTTCTTGGGCTGTCCCTGAATTGAACGACTCCATCGCACTGGAACAAACATGGCGGGAATGGGCTCAACACGAGACTGTTAAACGGTACATCCGATAAATGCTATCCTTAATGAGGAATTTCTGACAGTTCGTTTAGGGCTTTGTTACTCTCCTATCTCCACGATTGTTGCCATTCCGTGTTCTTCTCGATACGGGCTTCTTTCCGGACCGCAGAGTTTGACCTCAATTTGCCGTGCGACGAAGCGCTGTGGAAAGCCCAGTCTGCCCAGGAATGGTATGAACTTCTACAGAAGCCTTCTGCGTACGGAACCGGGGCAGATAGATTGTACGGTGTCGGCATGCAGCAAGCTTTGATCAATCTTGGAGAAATACGTCTTGCTACTTCCCACACCCCTCTAAATCCGTTCTCCCAATTCATCCTCATCCACACGATTCTCCAAAGCATCTACGAATGCTATTCCTCTTCCGATACTCCAACGTCGTCACCGAACCCAACCTCCGATGGCGAGGGCCGCCAAGGAAACTACTTTACAACACAGTGTACTCTGCACAACTGGCTCCAGACGTGGATCCACTGTCCAGATGCGGTAAAACGCGAGTGCGACTCCGATGAGCCTCCCTTTGCGTTCAATGCGTTGCCATTTTACTGGCTAGCGCAGGTCTCGCTCTTAGCCATACAAGAGGGTGGCTCAGAATGGGTCGAAGCGACGACGGCTGAGAATAGATTCCATCTCATAAAGGAGTGGCTAGATCGTATACGGTTCTTCCTACGCCAGAACCATGAGGTTCCGCCTAACTTATGGGAGGAACTGATGGCTATTCGCCGTCAAGTTTCACAGGTCGAGACGCATCGATTAGCAGATCACCCAAACGGTTTACTTGCATTCTTTCCGGAGCACTGATTCTTTACTTTACTTGTGTCACCTGGACTATGTATCCCGGTAAATATGTCTATACCTATTGCTATTGTTTGTATAACAGAACACCATGGAACCTTGTAGCATATCTCTATAGTTAGATAAGATAGCCCTGAGCAGTATCCTTCAATATTATATCCAAATCATATCTTGGTATTTAGACTGCATAAAGCTGGAATTAGTCTTTCCTAGACAGACGGACCTAGGACGATACATACCTGATGACACAGGGAGACGGTGGGTATGTAGGTTGGCATAAGCTGTTGCTTACTCCAAGATAGCTATAAAAGATCGTAATGCGATGGCTTAGCGCTTAGATATTCCGAAGTTTGCTCACATTCAAGTCAGTTGATAGGTAAAAGCGGAGGTAACGGAGATAGTAATCTACCTGAGTGCTGGCTGGCACCGGCCCATCGAACGCCCTAGTATTTGCCGCCTTCAATCTCGAGTCCGACGCAGTGACAGTGGACCGGCAATCAGCTATGCGACTCAAGACTTGAGATCACCGGCGTGCGTGACGTGCGTCATTTTCTCTGAAGTCTACTTACGAAAGTATTCTCATACAAAGACGTCGACGCTTACGAGAAACGTTATTTTCGGGTGTTCTGCCAGGCGGCGCTGACAGTCTTCCACATCGTCAACTTTCGCCGGCTGATAAGTCTGCTAGGATGAACAATCAAGACGAATCTTACAGTCCAAATTTGTGATGGCGTGTTAAAGAAAAACTGCCTCGTAGTCGATAATGTATCCCTGTTTCAGGTCACCTCGAGAACTTGCATTCATGATCAATTCGTGAGGCTGAAATAGTCGGTGGCGCCGAAGAGAACATACCGGTGAAACAACATGCTACGAATTCGTGAGATATTCGCTGGTTCCCAGCTGTCTCAGCATTCGATACATCAGCTTTTGGGCGAATACAGCGTACATCCTCCATGCAGTCCGTCGGTCTTCAAGTCAAAAAAATCTATCCCCACCACGATGACAATTAGTTAACGGAAAACCAAAGTTTATAAAGGCTGCGACCAATCGTACTATTCATTCTTATTCCCAGTCTCATAATGTTCGCTCGTATTTCTACTCTCACCCTGGCAGTCTTGGCTTTGCCTCTCCTTGTGGCCAGTAGTGTCGTCCCAAGACAAGAAACAAACACCACCGTCACCGGGGGCCAATGCAATACTGGCTCAGCGCAGTGCTGCAAGTCTGTTCAGGACGTGAGTTCGTCACGTCTATCTGACATCAAGGTAACGTTACTGACCAATAGTCTATTCTTAAAGCCCAAGTCCGATGCTGTCCAGAACGTCCTTGGTCTTTTGGGGATTCCTATCGGTGATATCACCGCCCAAGTGTACGTTCTGCCAGTGCTGTTGAACCCTTTTGACGGTTATGGCGCTTACTAGCGGTCTCACTTGCGCCCCCATCACGGTCCTCGGCCTTGGTACTACCCAATGCGCCAACCAACCCGTCTGCTGCAGTGATAACAACTTCGTGAGTAACCACATTTTTTAGTATTCGGTTAAGAGCTGGCTTTGACTCGTCTTGTTAGAATGGCCTTGTTGCGCTGGGTTGCACACCCATTAATATTGTCCTCTGAGAAGGTCGAAAGTCAGCCAACAACTGGAATATATATAGTGACCGTTTTGAGGACCCTCGTTATAATGATGTAGCATTTAGTTTTCGAATCCTGAGCGCCTTAACATGCTTGGCACCGCAAGACGGTAGGAAAGGAACTAAACTCTGCGGGACCACGAGAAGCTCAGGCGGAAAGCAGTAAGGTGCTGACATTCCGTGTAATACCGCAATGGCTATGAATCCCAAAAATACGCTGACCAAATCAATAAATTAAGATTACGCACCGACAGCGATGAGAGGCGCTGACTCGACCACGCCCTCCGTCGACCGACGATGTTTTTTATGCCCCTTCTCCTTCTTCTCTTCCTTACTTCTCTTCTCCTTTTTACTCCTTTTCTCCTTCTCCTCTAGAATAGGCTGACTCCGCTCCTCCTCGTTGATCTCACGCTTTCGCTTCCGGGACTCGACATTTAAAGCGTTGACCTCTGCATCCTTTTCCGCCTTCTCGTCTGATTCATGCGTCCGTTTCTTCGATTTTTTCTTCTCCTCCTTTCCGTCCTCTTTATGCTTCCGTTTTTCTTTCCTCAACTTGCCCCCTGACTCATCCTCCGCTGAAGGCGCATTGCCGTCCTCCCTGCTCCCTTTGGAGGACTCGTCATCCTTTTTCGTCCTATGTTTTTTCTCCTTCCTTTCCTTTTCCTTTTCCTTTTCCCCGCTCCTGCCTGCCGCGTCGGTCGACTCCCTTTCCTTGACTGAGTCCTTTTCCTTCCTCTTGGACTTTAGTCCCTCAACACCTGTTTCCTCGCCGGCATTGGGCTTACTCTTCTTCTCCTTGATTTCCTTCTTATCGTCCTTCGTTGGCCGCGTCGCTTCCTCCTCTTTCTTCTTCTTCTCCTTCTTGGACTTTTTCATGAGCTTTGAATTGACGTCATTCGACAGTTTTGTATCTGACGTCGCGCCGTTGACTTTGATCTCACTCTGAGTTATGAATAAGCACTTCTCGACATTTTGAAAAGACACCATGATACCTTATCTTGCTCAATCTCATCCGCTTTCCTCTTTTGCGGTAGCGAGATGACCTCTACTGGCGGTGGAGAGCCTTTCGGGGTGCCCAAAGGCGTACCGTTCGCGCCTGTTCCCGGAACTTGGGGTCTACCCCATCCATTGTTATAGCCTCCTCGACCCCGTCCACGGAAAGAACCTCTCGACGACTGGGGGGAGGGCGCGGGGGCACTATCCGGAGGAGGGTAATGGTTCTTGGGCGCCTGACCATGGATTAGACAGACGCAAGTCGAGACGAGGATTTACACACAGTTTTGGGTCCCTTGTATACACTTTTCTCGTATTTCTCTGCTTCGCTGACACATGACGTGTGACTTTTGAACTCCCCGGGGTTGTTGAATGTCTTGCTACAATCCAAGCAGTCAACTTGGGCGTAACATCTGTTCCAGTGTGCCATGAGCTTGGGCTTAGTTACAACGTCATCACATCCTAGAAGAAACAATGAGCATTATACTTCATTATTGGTCGACTTTCATACCATTACAACTACACGATTCGTCAGTCAATTTTGACATGCACAAACTAGTAAAAGGATTCGGACGTACTGGAAGGATACCATTTTGAACCGTGAATAGAGAGTACAGAGTGAGATCTCGTCGTATATGAGAGTAGATTCTGATATGTAGTGCAGGAGGGTCCGGGCTTGTTCGCAAACGACGCAAAGTGGTGAAAGGAATTTTTTTTTCACCGCGCCACGTGCATTAACTGAATCTTACCGGACCGTGATTCCGATTACTAGCCCCTATAAAAGATTGAAGATCGGCTGTTGGCTAGGGCGTTCGTGTACGCGTAGGCATTTATTATGAATACATAGAAGGATGTACATAATTCAGGAGGCGTAGACTGAAGGTTAGCATTTCAACAGTTCACAGCCTCACACGCAGTTCTTTTTGGCCTTTTCAGGGACCCAAGATAAACGGCTGGAATCTCCAGAGAAGTTGGTAATACAATTTTATGATTTGAATCCATATGCAAGCCTACAAGTTGGCGCGCGACAATGAGTACGAGTCCATGACCACATTCGACTTCGTGATAGCACGCTCAACAACATCAATCAAGTGCAGTATATCAAATGCACATCCCACGGAGAAGGAGAAACCTGACCCTCCTTGCCCATATGAATGAACTATACGGCTAATTCCACCATTCGTTTTGTTCGGCCGGAGTTCCCGCTCTACGCGTACGTTCCCGATGCGTGTCGGTCGAAGACCTTGCACGAAGGGTGCTTCTGGGTCGTACTCTGCCTGCTCAAGCCCGGGAACACTGGGAACCCGACAGTCAACGACAACGGACCGAGATAGACAACAAATAACCCACAACTTATTACATCGTTCACGCATGCGCTTTATCTCGGGGGAATCCAGACTGAGGTTCAGCTCCGACTTGTGAGGTTGAGCAATACCACCAAGTATAAGAATCTGAAAACAACAGATGGTTAGTGGCGGTTGTCAAAGATTAAAGGAGACGCGCACGTTGTCATTTCGAGGGACGATAAATACTATATCTTCATGATCTGCACTGAGCTCGTTGTCGTGGGTTACGGCCAAAGCTTCGTTGACCCTGGGAAACCGTTTGCCATCGTTGACTAAACGAATCAGAGCGCCGCGCAAGGGATAGCAGGGCTTGTCACTGGCGGTCTCCGAGGAGCTGAGACCTGTGGCATTGACAATAGCCACGGCACCATAGGTCCGCAATAACTCGTACTCAGAATTCAGCAGGTCTCCATTGATGCGTCGGGTGATCAGCTTGGCACCTTTCGTCGCCACCAGGTTGCGGAGCCAGACCTAGTTGATGGTGTCAACATATTTCGTGAAACGGAAGTCGGAAGAGCACACCATGTACACATCTGTGTCGATCACGGGAGCCAAATGCGAGTATGCATCAACGACACCAGCGTGCTGGTTGACAGCATGCTTGGAGATCAAGTCGGGGTCCCTGACGAATCCTTTGATGCACGAGGCCTCAATTTCGCGCATCTTGTTCAACTGGTCTGGCATGTCTTCAATTGCTTTTCCGAAAAAGAAATTGGCGGTACGCATTTTGACGGCGGGCAGAAATTTGCTCAGCTGGTCAAAAATGCGGTAAGATGTCAGTGACCATCCCTTAGACAAAGCTAATGAAGTCGCGTCGGTGTGTTGCCCTGGATCATAACGCAATAAGTGTAATGAGAAGAAAAGACAATAATTATACCTACCGCAGACAGCTGGAGGATACTCCCATCTAGCACGTGTAAACAACTGCATTTAAACCATCATTACTATGAAAAATAAACGTACAGTGCTCCAGCTAGTTGTGTGTTGCGGTCAGTTAAGAGGGAACTGTAAATTAAGAAAGTCACTGACCGATCTGGGACGGGATACGCGGCGTTGCTGGCGCCCACTGCTCTGCCACGACCGTGACATTGTACCCCGCGTCTAGCAGGACCCAAGCGGTGCTGAGAAGGTATACGGTGAGAACAATTCATCAGTGTGCAGAACCATCCTACGTCAAACCAGTGACACCGCCGCCAACAATGAGAACGCGCCTTCCATTACGAGGAGTCCTGATAGCGTTAGGAGACGCGTCGAGAGTAACCATGCCCTTCTTAAGGACCAGGACAGGTGTAGTTGAGGAAGCAGTCATTGTTAGAAAACTGTTAGGAGGTTGCAGCGGGGATGATAATGTCGGTTCAAACTGGGAGGGTTCTTATAGCTCTGTGGAATACCGCATGTCCATTTTTGAAGACACTAGGTCCTAGCATGATCGACGTACAGTTACGGACACGACCACAAAAATCTGATTGATCCTAGAAGGCTTGTGTCCCTTGGAAAATGTTCGTTACTAAGATGCATTCGCCGCATGTCTCTATAACGAGTGCCTAGGCTTTGCGGGGTATCGCATACATGACAGTTCGAGTCCTGTACTATTGGTTTAGCAGCCGTTCACGGTTCATGAGCAAGCTTACCTGAAATCTTGTCCAATCCTTCAGCTACATACAGTAAGTCTAAAGCCAGTATGGTCCTGTGCAGACTCAAGATCGACTTTGGATCCGGTTGGAGAAATTAGTCCGATGTTTCTAAAAAAGCGTCCGAACAGAATTCGACCTCCACCCTTTTGCTGTTTGCAAACGACATACAGCGTCGAAATCGCGTAGACAACGCTCAATTTTGAAATAATATGTGCTTGGCCAAACTGCGATATTTCCGAATCCCCGAATATATCTGCAGTTCTCCTTAGTCTGAAACGAGGATTTCACGAAGAAGAAAAAAACGGACTCTGGAACCGACTGCTCTGTTTCTGAGTTATGACCGGCGCAGTCTCCTTCGCCACCGCTGTTGCAACGAAGGTGATCGGATGTGCATTAAAGAGGGATCTGGAGAAAGACAAGCAGTACCCGTCCTGAGAGGTACGCGATCGAATTGGCAACGAACGTCCGGGGGCGGACAAAAGTCGGCATCCACCCACCACCATAAGCCTTCCATGTTCTGGGTCCACAGTCTTCGACTATCCTCTGTCATTGGCCCGGAAGGACTCGGAATTCGAGGAGAAACACATGGACAAGGGAAATTAATCGTGAATAAGGAGAAAGTGAAATGCTCCTCTCATTACCCACTGATTTCGTCCGATGTGTCGCGTTTGTACAAAGAGCACCAACTGCCAAGACCGCACGCGCTGTGTTATCTCCTTCTATCCAAGAATCATAGAACGTAGTCAGAATGGTTACAAGGGCGGAGGACCGTTGACCAAAGTTGAATACGACCAAACGACGACAATTTTCCAAGATAATGGCCCTCGGAAATACCGCCCTCGCGTGGAAAGCCAGGGATACGTTAATAAGTCACCCATTTTTCATAAAGGACAGACACTAGCCCGATGAAGTGCAGTTCAGAGAAGTGCTGGCTCACCCTTCCTCCTTCTTTAGATAAATATGGAAAGAAAACCTATATCCAGTTCACTCTTGCCCACTTCACACTTGAATTTCCGAGTCTGTGGTAAGGGCTTACCTGTAACGTTATAGAAGGTGATCTCGTAGTCGTGCGGAGCCTGCCTTTTCCGTGGGTTGTTGGGGGCTATCCCGATGGGAACACAAAACTTGCGAACAGAGCCGAAAGAACCATGCGCGCTGTCTTCAAGCATTCAATGGAGCAACTCTGAGCCCTCGGTTCCTGGTAGTGAACGTACGGCGGATGATATATGCAGATGGATAACATCAAACAGTAAAATGAAATCATACATGAGAGAAGGTGCAACCTCTCTCCTATGACACCCATCGGTCTTCGTAACTGGGATGTATTTGAAGGCGCCGAGCCTCCTGCAACATAGACTGCGCCGTGGTATATGGTGCAACGTGTCACGACAATGGCCACGGCCACTAGGGGTTCGTATACTCAACGACCCAAGGGCCAAGAGATTGCACGCGTTCTGGTAGGTCTACACAGCCTACAAATATCGGGACATGACAATGATGAGCATCATGATACTGATGGATAGCGTCAAGTACGTACTGAGTCCTAGATTAGAGAAGGGGGGTACCTGATATTAATTATGGCAGCTGTACTGATAGGCAGGATAGAAAGACCTTAGGAGACAGAAGCGAGGTTTACGTTCAAGTTGCAGAGTCCAGACGAACTTGTTCGCCTTGAGTTCGCCACCGTTTTTGGAAAGCCACGTGCTTCGGATCAACAACGGACATCAAACCTTGAGGTTGATCATTGGTTGATCAAGTCATCCCAATGACGCGGAAATTGACAGAAAGAAAACATGAAAATTATCTAGCCCGTTTCAGAGATACCTGAATAACAGCAAGAAATGTTTCTGATGACATGCATGGCATATGGGATTCTGGTTTTCACGGAGTATGCGAGCATTCGGGCCGTCGGTCCGCATGCGGACAAGTCGGGACAGGTGAAACTTGAATACTACACCTCATCATCTTGAAGGAATCGCAGCATACGATGGGCGGTGAATCTGCGGTAACAGCCTCATATAGGCTTATTTTCATGAAGTTTTAGCGAGTAAAATCCTTCGAAATATACGCTGGGAACCCAACGGCGGCGACTGGAGAGGACACAATGACCGCTGCCGCCATCTGGTACGTGAACCAAGAGTTCTATGTCATCTGAGTTGTTAGAAGCTCTTGACCAGGAAGATCTTAGGGGCAGAATTGCAGACCGCTGTTTTTCATGTCTTTGACATCGACCGCATCCGAATAGACACTCCTGCTCGGTGCTCGAAACGTAAGTTCGCGTCGCTAGATTACCTTTCAGCCTGGGACGGCACATTGGAATGTCGCTCTAGGCCCTTACGACCCAGCGCACTCGTTGGCAGGCTCTGAGGCTGCTTCAAGTTAACTCGTCTACCCAAAAGTTCGAATGACTTCTTCTGCCAGAAGGTTCCTGGTCACGTCGTATTTCAAATTTTCTGCGTTGTTGCTCTGGCGGGGGACTTTGCGATGTCTACCAATTGAGTACGAGTTTTGACAGATCATCCCCCTTGATCAGAAATTGCTACAGTAACATAATTATGGCTTAGCCTCTCCGTAACTCCCGTCGGCCTCCGCAGTCGGACCAGACGGTCGAATAAGCCATGTGGGTGACAAGCTGCGACGTCGGAATTGGAAAAGAAAAAGGAATAAGAGTGTCTGGCTACGTTTTGCTTTGGTGATCATGGTCATGTCGCCAAGCTCTGCGGGAGGGCAATTGTTGAGATGAGAGTTTGTTGTTCTTTTTAGCAGGGGCACTTGACCTTCTTCCCATCATGACGACGAGTATATGTCAGTTGCGTCCTGTGACATGATTTACCTTCGTCTTTTCTCAAGGCTGTGGTTCTCTATTCATTCAGACGCCCTCACATGACTTATATACGAGACCTTATGCGGCTGCCTGACTGATACTTTCAACGAGACATTCAGCAACCACTGAGGCCTCAAAAAATGCGACGGAAATCAAGCGTCGGCCCTCGGTAAGTACAAATTCGGTGCAGGGTCGTGTGAATAACTGCTGACACAGGATTGGCTGGAGGCGATTACCAATTTCCCCAGAATGGTTAGAGAGGTCACGGTCTGGCTTACATTGACAAGACGAAAGCAAGTCACCGGCGATTACTAGTTTCTTGGCTTGATTTCCTACCATGTCCTTCAACGCATTTTTCAGGGCTCGCGCGCCACTAGCTTTGGCAGCTGCGAGACCAGCGAGAGCAAATTATCGCTCTGCTTTCCGTCGTTTCAACTCGACGCAGGCGCCCTCCCCAAAGTCCAACACCGGTCTCTATGTCGGCTTGGCTGCGCTGGCAATAGGCGGTGGTGCCGGATACTACTACCTGTCTGACATCTCAGCTGCCCCTGCTCAGGCCACCACGTTTTCTCCTACGAAGGAGGATTACCAGAAGGTATGCACTATATATATTGATATATCTCCTGGGGCGTTGACGCAACGGGGCACTTAGGTGTACAACAAGATCGCGGATATCCTGGAAGACGGAGCAGAGAACTACGATGGTGCGTTATACCTTAAATATTCATCAGAAGGGTTAACAACGTCCTCAATAGATGGCTCGTACGGGCCTGTTCTTGTCCGTCTGGCTTGGCACTCGTCCGGTACATACGATAAGGAAACCAAGACTGGTGGCAGGTAAATTTAAAATATTCATAGTCAACTATCTGTAACTCACAATGTCCCCAGCAACTACGCTACAATGCGTTTTGCGCCAGAGTCCCTTCACGGTGCCAATGCTGGCTTAAATGTCGCACGTGACATCATGGAAAAGGTTAAAACGGAATTCCCTTGGATTAGCTATGGTGACTTGTGGACCCTGGGTGGTGTTTGTGCCATTCAGGAGATGGCAGGACCTAAGATTCCTTGGCGTCCTGGAAGGGTAGACGGTATCCAGACTCAGGCTACTCCTGATGGTCGTCTTCCGGATGCTACTCAAGGCGCGGACCATCTCCGACATGTAAGTACTGTTACGCAGGTTTGCAATCAATATCTAATTGGCCCCGTAGATCTTCTACCGCATGGGGTATGAATGCTTAATGTTGAGCTAGTCTGTCATTAATTCTTTTATCCAGATTCAATGACCAGGAAATTGTCGCTCTTTCTGGAGCTCATGCCCTTGGACGCTGCCACACCGATCGGTTGGTGAATGTTACCATCAAGGCCTCGTCTCGATTGATTGATAGTTCCATAGCTCTGGATTCGACGGCCCTTGGACTTTCTCGCCAACCACTTTGACTAATGATTTCTACAAACTGCTTTTCGAAGAGACGTACGTGGTCTGGAATTATTGCAAATGCCTTTTTTCTCACGTTTTCTTCAGGTGGGTCTGGAGAAAATGGAGCGGCCCGAAGCAACTGCAGGACAAGAAGACGAAGAGTCTCATGATGCTTCCGTACGTTTGTCACATGTCATTTTGATATCTGTCGGCCGATCGAGAACTTCCGCAGCACCGACTATGTGCTGACGCAAGATAAGAGCTTCAAGAAATACGCCAAAGCTTACGCTGATGACCAGGATCTTTTTTTCAAGGAGTGAGCTCATGAATACACTTCTTCATCGATCCTTGCTCATTCTTTTCCTCCTTAGCTTCGCAGCCGTGGTCTCGCGCTTATTCGAACTGGGAGTACCCACAGAACAGTTCGCCTCGGCAGATCCTTGGATCATGAAGTCATCTGATGAGAAGTAGACTTTCCTTCGTCTCCCAATAATACCATCTACAGAAACACTAGATGCCCTGATTCTTTAGAGTAGATCTAGATGTGTCTTCAGTTCTGATATATGTATATTTAGCTACAATCTATCTTCTGGATTCCCGTTGTGTATACAGATTCCGGGATACAGAGTTTGCAGTACGCGTGCTGAAGTCTACGAAGTCTATGCAAGAATGATACAGATGGATGGAGGGGGATTATGCGATCGGTAAAACTAACGTGAGAGCGATTGTCCGTCGATCAAGGATGTGGATAAAACCCATTACAGTATAATGACAGCGAACATACAGGGATAAAATCTAAGGAGGTAAGTCTATGCAATGATAATACAGTATATTGACAAAATAAAAAGAAAGAAAATGCGAGCGCCAACGCTATGATGAAGGACTAGTACGAGTCATCATCATTGTCGGACTATTTGCCACGTCCAATCGCGGAAACCTCGCAGCTAGATCAGAATCGCTCTGTGAGCGCTCGACGTCCTCATAGGACGGCAGTCCCCGCATACTCGTTAACGGCGGAACACCACCAATGAATCCCCTGGCTGCGATCCTGTAATCTGGCACTTCCGTAAACGCCCGATGTAACAAGGCTGTACCAGAATTGGGATCGCTCAGGTGCACCGGAGGACGCGCTGTCACCGCTGCCTGCCGCTGTGATTCTGCAATGCTTGAATGGGAATTCGAACGGGATGAGAGCCAGTGCGGGTGAGCGAGTGACGTGAATGGCTTCATGGAGGTTTTGAACAGCCCGTGGATGTTCCGGCTGGCGTTTCCACTGTGCAGGTACGTCTCGTGTGGTCCAGCGACGTGGAAACCGCGGTCGGGACTTGCGGAACGACTGGAGAGCCGGCTAGGGCGACCACTGCTTGGTCTTGTAGCGGGATTCGAGTCCGTGTGATCCGAAGGTGAATGCGTTGGATGCGGGTGCGCCTGACGTGAATTCACGCTCAACGTAGGCGGGTCTTCCTCTGACAGAGAAAGTAAGAGTTCAGAGTTTACCCAGTCCAGCGGTGTGCTATCGTCTGAACCTGGGGCGTGGGGGAGATGTGCTAAGAGATGAGCTTCGAGAGGTGTCGAATTTCCAGAGGTGGACCGGGGCCATGGCGAGGACAGGGTTTCAGCACCTGCATTGCTGACAATGGTAGGGCTGATGCCGCCGTGAACCCAGGGGTTGGTGACCCGCATTGTGGCGCTCTCAGGAAGGAACATGTTCGCTACACGGTCCCGGACATGCGCCGTGTAACTCGGAAGCTCCATATCATCTTGAAGTTCTTCTGGTGGGACTTCAGGACCGCCAAGGAGAAGACGCCGAGTAGCAGACGTATGCAAACGTGCTTCCTCCAACAACCGATAATCGAGGAGGTGAAGAGGAAGAGAACAGCGCAACTCGGATGTGTGGCCGTCGAGATTGAGGATGAGAATGCTCCATCGTATTCTATGACTGACAATGATGGGTTCGAGGGCATGAGTAGGCGTAATGTGGAGGGGTAATGGGAACGTAAGGTAGGTCACGACGTCGTCGTTGCTCATCTCGAGGTTCTCAGTTTGATCAGTGGAAGTAGATGATGATGCCGTAATGTTCGAAAGACCGGCTTCTGTCAATGACGCAGATGACGCGTGATGAGAAAAATATCCACCGCTGCTACCAGAGTGTGTGCTGTTCCGAGGACTTGATGACAACGAATGTGTCAAGTTCGGCGTAGTAGGCAAAGAATGCCCAGGCGTTGTCGAGGTCGGTTTCCAACGATTCTCCTGGACTTCCACGGCTTTCCCACCCACAATCTCGTGCCGAACCGTCGCTACGGTACGAGAAGATTCCTGAGGACCTGTCCGTGCGTAGACCTTCGTCGTCTCCTGCACGGTGGTAGTTATGCTCAAGACTCCGACACCCTTGGACAACGGCGAAAACTTTACCAGAGCCGTCAGGACGTCACCTGAAGCCCATGCTTTGTGAGGAATCATGATAGAATACATGAGCTTCTCTGGCCAGGTGTTTTCGATCTCCAAGGTCTGCTGATACTCCAAAGCTTCTGGCGCGAACGAACGAATTAACGTCACCGGCAAGAAGGTCTGAAGATTGTGACTAAGACCCGGACGCACGGCATGAGCACGTAGTTTGTACGCGACAGAGGCGCCTCCGTTGACCGCCGTCGAGATACTAGATGGCAGAGAGCCGCCTAGTTGGAGTTGGAAGGGGAAAAAGTGACGGCCAGGCTTTAGTGTATGACTATGTTTCTTCTCTCCTTCCAAGAAAGACCATTCGTGGTTACATACGATATACGTCAAGGGCGAGGAGTTGAGTGACATTCTATGGCCTCTATCAGCGAGGAGGTCATAAACGAGTCACGGAACGTACGATTCATTAGTAGGCACTGGTAGCCGTGCCTTTCCTCTGAACTGAAGCGTAATTTCCTTGATGGACGTCGACTCTGCGAGATACAAAGCCACATGTCCCGAGAGGCGAGCAGGCTCCACATCGACCCCGGTGCCCTTGAGAAAGATACAATCCTTGTCGAGGATGATCTCAAGGCGCGGCCGTTCCTTGTCTCGCATGTCGCCCTCTGGAAAATGAGAGTTGGAAGAGTAGGCAGGGTGGGAATGGAATTCATCGTCAGTTTCCAGGTTATTAGGGAAGGCGTCCCTCGGAGGGGGAGAAGGGGGTCTTGTGTAGAGAAAGGCCATGGTACTGTATCAGAAGAAGACAGGTCAAAGCTAAACTGGGAAAAGTAAGCGTCTGCTACTAAGAGAAACAGGAGCCAACTCACGGGACAATAAACAGCGGCTCCAAATGGTAAGTCCGAGATGGAAGGGACACGAATCGGGGTACTCTAGAGATTCGTGAAATGATACAGGAGGACCAAAGAGTCCGCAAGGCAAGGGCTGCCTGCAAGCCCTACCAGGCTATATACCGGAGTCAGTATGAAAGAGGAGGTTTTCTGTTTGTGCCGATTATTTGTTTGCCGTTATGTATTTCCGAAAGATCCCGCTCCTCGGCGAACACACATCAGTCAGATAACGATAATCATCGGAGACATATTAACAATCACTCAGCTCGGTCCGAACTGTGCCCAGACTTGCTTCAGTTCTGTCAATGAGCGCACCCACGGTCGACTGCACTTTACGTTTGCACGCGTCAAAGAAATTCCCGGGCAAATCACGGCCTTTCACGGCCCTTACCAAGGCACCACCATCATCAAGCATCATCTTTCTGCCATCTCCACTGTTCATATATCAAGCTTATTATTAGCCACTATTTTTGCGATTTTTCCCGCTCTCCATTGAGCGGATCGCAGATCATCCAGCTTAAGACAAGAAATGATCACTCCACGAATAGGTGGCAGTTAGTAGGCTTCGAATTCCTCGGTTCATAATCAGACAGGTCGAGGCATCTGCTCTGAATCCAAGCGAGAGTCGAGAACACACCGTGTACTTTGGCTGGCCTTTCACCTCGTTATCTGTTCGTTGTCCAATCCTCCATTCCAAGAAGCCTCTGTCTCATGCGTTCTCTCGGACAGTTTCAATGGGCGGTTCGGGGAGACGGCAGGCAGTGCATGGTACTGCGCTTACACACGGGATAATGTCGGAACATTCTCCTCCGCTCATTTAATTTTGGCGCAAGTCGGCGGTTGAAATTTTGAGCAGGTCTCATGTGTATTAGCAAACGAGTAAAATAGTCTCCAAAGCAATGCCAGCGAAATCAAAACATACAATTCAATCAACTGTCCCGATGCACCTCTCTCACCGCACGTCGCTCCCGGCCAAGGTGGGCCGCCAACGCGCTCGCCAAGACGACACGGGTATGCCGCCCGAACTCTCAGTATTACGCCTTGTACATGGTGTCCAAGAACGCCGTGGCCAACTGTCGAACCATGGACGGCCCGACAGCGCTAGAATTTCCTAACCCTGGGAAACGGGATTTTAGTAAAGTTCGAACTCAGTAACCAAAAAAAAAAAAGACACCCCAGAACGGAGCTCGACAAGGGCAAAGGGTATCTTCGAGAGGGGGTAACAACGTACCGTAGAGCGCCACCATGGTCCCTTTGCCCGAAGGATTCAGTTTCGCTTCTTTGATAGAATCCTGCAAATCAGCGATGAATGTGTCCGCCATTGTAACCGTTAATCTCTACAGAAAAACAGAAAGATATTCATCAACGCCTTTGTTGTCATCATAGAATCGAAATGAACGAGTACCGTGCAAGCAATGTGCACACCCGGGGTTCCATTCAATGCGTTCAAGTGCCACCCCCTCGCGGCCATCTTGTCGCCTACCTCCATGATATTCACTTTCGGGTGTTTGGAACCGAAGGCAACAACCGAGGAGGGTGGATTTCCCAGAATATAAAGTTCCGGTACCGAAGAATTGATGGTGTCTGCGATGAAACGCGCGCAATTCACAATCGAACGGCACGACTCGAGATAACCACTGAAAGAAGACTTCGTGAGATCTGGACGCGGCGAAATATTAGTTAAGACGTACCTCGAACCCATGTAATGCATCGCCGCCCACGTTCCAGCGATCACCGCGCCAGGTCTGTATACGCTGTCAGTTAAGGTTACCGTATCTAAGCCCCAAAATCCGTACCGAGAGCCTGAGAAACTGGGACTTCCGTATGCGCCACCTAATATCAGAGGAGAGAACATTCACAGGCGTGAGTAAACAATACAGAAGCACTTACCCATCCAGTCTGGATAGACGTAATACTGATACTCTCTCAGCGCAGCATCCCGATACATGATGACCGAGGTGCCCTATTACAATCTTCTTAGAGGGTAAGAACGGCGGCACTAGCGAGACATACTTTGGGTGCGAATCCATACTAAGGGCGCATTAGAACTCGAAGCAACCGGTAATACGCCTCTTTACACTCACCTTGTGCGTGTCACAGCTGATGCTAGTGACGCCATTCACACGGAAATCAAAAGGTATCATCTTGTATTTGCCGTTTACACCCTCGGCCAGGCCAGCTTTCTCAAGGTAAGGCATAATAAAGCTGCCAAGACAACAGTCTACATGAAGACCAATGTTGTGTATAGCTGCTAGAGCACCCAAGGCTACGATATCGTCCTGGTTGCCATCTGGAAAGTTAACACTGGATCCCACGAGCTACGAGACGTCAGATACACATATACGGATCATCGGAGAATACTATGTTCACCATGATTGTGTTCGCGTTTCTGTTATCACAACATAAGCCAGAGTAAAACAAAGTCGGAGAAGAAAACTAACATAGCACGTTTGACACGCTTGATATCAACCTGTCGCGTATATCTGTCCACTGGTATCAGATGGACCTTGATCTTAAGATATGCTGCGCCCTTATCGAATGCCGCGTGAGCAGAAGCCGGCACAATCCTACAGAGATGCGGTTAACTTTAGAATCTATACGTTGTACCCATACTCCTGGCTCGTATATGTTTTATGCCGTACAAGAGAGAAAAGATTCTGAAAGAGATAGGTTTTTGCTCAAGCATTCTGCCCGCAGCAAACCCCGTCCAAACTGGCCTATTGTAGTAGTGTAGACAGACGTTGCTGCGTGCAAAATGCCAGAGGAAAACATACATCTCTTCTCGACGCTTTTCCCATTCATTTCGTCTGGCTTAAAAATGTTGCGATCCAGGCGCCCGTGCATTGGGATACAAGAACGTACATTTCTGGCTCAGTGATCCCTTTGACAGCCTTCGCCCAATCCCGGTAAGTCTTAATGGCCATGATGATAGATTCCGTGCCACCAGAAGTCATCGTTCCGGCACCATCGGGATTATTGAAGAGTCGAAGGCACATTGCCACGATCTCTGCCTCCATCTTGCGAACAGCTGGGAATACGTCGGGGTGAATCGGATTCGACACACAATATCGCTGGTACGCAGTCACGATGACCTTCTCCATGTCGTCACCGCCATCTAGTAAAGAAGTGAGTAGAAGTTCGTGAATGAATGATAGCGCGTACGATAGACAGCCCCAGATAGTTTTCCATGGCGCCAATCACCTCTGTGCTCAAGTTCTGTGTCCATCTGTTCCATTTCGGCGAGGATCCATTCGAGCGATTTGCCTTCCTCCGGTAGGGATAGGTGCCGGACTACTGCGGCTCCTTTAGGAACCAACTTGTTCTCAATATCGAGTTTAGCTTGATCCATCTGTTGGGTAACCTTGGATCTCATGCTAGGCAAACGTAGAACCGTCATAATCACAGCCTGTGCGCTTGATTCAGTCTGGACGCTTCGTCACGACGATGAAACGACGTACGTGAGCTATCCAGGCATAGATCTCCTTCACCGAGGTCACGATGCCTCTTGCTCGTACATGACGGTGAGCTTTGAGGTAATGCGTAAGCAGGAAGTACACAAAGAACACAGTCTTTGCCTTGTCGAATGCTGTCCTAGCCCAGAAGGCCTGGTTCCAAGCCAAGAGACGCTGCGACGACTGCGACAGAGTGAGGGACATGACACAGCGCCAGCAAACTTGAACGTCGCCGAGAGAAGGAAGCCGTTGGCCGCTACAATACTCGCCTTGTGCTCGTTCCTTGTATGGTGTTCATATTAGAGCCTCGGATCCGGCCCACGGGCAAATGAGCAAATCAACAATTACGTCACGCGCCCTTTCTCGTCCAACATCGACAAAAAAGATGAGCAGCCTACGGATGGTAGGTAGTCCGTCATTGCATCCTAGTGAATTATATTCTCATTTCCTGAAGATACCTCAGGACGACGAAACCGATGATGCTGCTGAAGTTACTTGGGGTTCGTCCATCATGATATGGAATTTTTGTAACTGAAAATCGATGATTGATTAGAAGACCAGCAGCGTATCAACACATTTTCGAAACTAAATACACGAATGCGTAGTATTGACGAAAAACTGGAAGATTTAAAGGTATGTAAGTCGGTAAATTCCAACTACAGCCCACATATTTGAATCTAGCAAGAGAAAGAAGCCTTAGACGATCTTTCTACTGAGCTGGAACTTGCAGATGAAGATGATCCTGTCTTGTAAGTTACTCAGTCTTACCTTATTGCAGCTAGGGCAATTTACACGGTTTCAGGTACAAGGTCGGCGAGACGTTTCTTCACATGCCTCATCCACGCGCTATGAAACGGCTGGAAAGAGACCAAGCGGCGATTGACTCTCAGGTGTCAATTCTTGCTGCCAAGTCTGACGCCTGCCAAAAGGAAATGAATGAGCTAAAGGTCGTCCTGTATGCAAAATTTGGACGCGCCATTAATCTCGATGAGTGACGACCGCGTGTATCCTCTTCTAGCACTGTTCAATTATCAGCGATGTAGCATTATCCGATTCGTTTACCGGTGGTACTTTTCAGGTGCTAGTGCCCAAAAGCGGACACGTGAAAAGTATGTTGGATGCATGTTCGTCTCGAGGGATCATGTTGCCCGTGTGCACATCAGAAAGATATTTCTCAGGATTGCTGTCCCCTACCAGTTACGGATCTTCACACTCGAGAGCAGTGGAGCGGCCCGACGCTGATGAGAACCATGATGGTGAAGATCCGGTGGCCCAGCGGCAATGGGAGCAAGTATACTCTCTTGTGCTAGAACATGTGGATTCTAGCTGGCATCAGAATCAAAAGGATGGAGTTGAAGCGATCAGACCGCGTCGATGGGTGCTGTTCTGTTCTTGACTGTCTTCTGCACCACAAGTATAGCATTCATGGCAGCTTGATCATGATACATTCGCAGTTCCGACAAATCTCCTTTGTGTAGAGACGCGGCTGGCCATCTAATACACTGCCCTGGGCTAATCGACACCTTTCTTCCATTCTCCTCTTTTGTGTTCTCCTTCCCCGGCTCCAATACTATAACCCCTTCAGTCTAACAAGGATCTTCGTTGTGCTGGAATTGTTCGGTCTCATGGCTGCCGGTGCTCCCCATCTGTCCCTCTTTTCACTCAAGGGCGGACAATTATCAAGTTCTTCTCTACCACCATGAAGAGGCCAGCGAGGCAGTATGCAGTACCCTTTCTGGACAGTCGAGATTCGTGGGGACTACCCCAATTACAGTCGGAGATGACTACCAGGTTGAGCAAACCTTGATACTCACGATGTCGCTACAATGGAGAATCTAAACAGAGTTTTCCATAATGTATACATTTTGAGGTGCATTATCGGTCTTTTGTACTCTCTCCATCGAAAGCAACGTCTGCCTCTACCAAAAGCTTTCGAGGCAAAGTTGTCACCAAGGCACCCTCTTCCACTATCCACGTCTTTTCGGCCAACTCCTTCAAAAATGACGGTAGATGTTCTGCTGCACTGGCGTACGACACACAGAGCGCCGTAGTCGGATCTATGGTTTCTGGATATTCCGCCAGAAGCTTCGCTACTTCATACGCGTGGACCCACGCCTTCAAATGGTCCAAGGCACCGTGTCCCTTCTTCAAAACAATATGCATATGCAGAGCGCCACTTCTCAATTCTTTACCCGAATTGCTTATGCAGGTACGATCGAACCACAGGACGTACTGCTCGGTTTTGAAAAGATCAAAAGGTGGAGTTCCATGACCGGTCGCGAGAATGCGTCCCAAGCCATTGGACGCAAAGATGCATGATCCCAACACCTGCCCGGTGGCAATATCTTTCAGAATGCTGGAGTTCGCAAAGAGGTGTTCATGTTCCGATACTTCTGCTGGAGACGGGACATGCTTGGTCTGCCGGAACGTGGACCACAAGAAGCTGGCCCTCTGACGGTTCAAAGTCCTAAGTGCAAGTCCCCGGACGCCGTAGTAATTGAGTACAAGATGCAGGGAGACCAAAGTGACGAGCATGGTATATGTTGACGTAGGCGTCGTAATGTGAGGGACTATCAAAGTGCCGATCTGTTTGACCTATTAACAGAACCATTCCTGCATGAGAAAAAAGACGTACCAACATACCCATAAGGGCCAGCACTGTTTCTTTGCTCGCATCCTTGGCATTCAAATCTCCCAGGTCACCTTTGCCGGTTATAGGCGTGGCGAAATGCAGGCCGATAGCAGCTTTGGAGCCTCCCGCAGCTACTCCACATAAGGACCGAAGTGACGCGCTTAAACACAGAGCTGGGACGCGCAGGGAGGCAGGCCATGTTTAGAAGCTGCTACGAAGACAGGTGTAAGGGTCTCCAAGACGATGGCGCTGTCGTTCAGAATGTCCGCGAGAAATCGGTAGGTCTTTGATTCGGGAACCAGGGATGTACCGATGAAATATGCGGATACGATGGCTTTGAATAATGATGAGATGCGCCGTAGCTGGCCCGAAAAGGTGGAACTCACTGGTCATTCGACTGAAGAAGTCCAGAACAACAGTGAGAAGGAGGGCATTCGTAGCAGAAGCCGACGGGTCCCCAACGCCAAAACCTGACAGAATTTCATGAGACAGACGCGAGGGAATCGGGTGGATGGATCTTACCCTCCAACACGGCCCTCGATGACAGTAAACTGGCTAGGGAGCTGCAGAACGCTTGAAGCGCATTGAAAACCTGGTACCTGCAATCAACTCTTCGTCAGAATTACTTCGACGATTTGAATGCAAATGAAGCGACCGAAAATAATCTTGGGGAATAGCATTTCATTTCCCGCTGAGTTTGGTCGGTAAGGACGTACCAGGAGTGACACTGTCGGGGTATCCAGCGGGTAAAAAGACCTTTGAGAGTATTTCAGCAAATGGGAGCGGTTTGCTGCCACCAGAGTCCGCCTTTACTGTTAACTTTACAGGGCTCAGTCCAGAGAGCAGGAGAAGTGCAGAAGGCTCGTACCTCGTCTTCGATAATGTCGATATAGTGCAGCCGCCCTCGGTCGTCTCTCTCTATAATTCGGATTCCCATGGCTTCGCTACTGCTGTATTAATGCTGAGGGTACAGAGGGAACATGCAAATGAAGATGAAGGTAAACACTGAACAAGCGGACGACACGTGAGATAGGTCAGGTTGCCTTCTTACCACCACCCACTACCACTCCCCAGACGTCCATTTCCCTTTGATATGTATCTCCCGGCTCATAAGCACTTTACTGGGACGTTTACTGGTTAACGATAAGCAGACAACGCTTCAGGACCGCGTCAACTGGTGGCGGACATCGCACCATCTGCACCTCATTCTATGTGCACTCAATAACGGGATATATCGTGCATCAGGACATCCTTCGAGGTAACGATATTGGGCAGCAGGGCGCGTCAAGGTTTGCCTCAATAATTTGAATGTATGCTCTGATGTCGTTGACAATTTCCCCAAAAGCCAGACAAGGGAATCACCCAAGACCACCGTTTTGCCTTGTCCTCTTGAGGTCCTGCCTCTTTCTGTAGCCCGGCCAGCCTGTCGTGTTAGATGCGTCCTAGAATCGGTGGCTATGTTTTCAGTTTGATTCCCAAGGCTACGTCGTACACATGACGTATCAATAAGCCTTCGACCCGGACTTTCATATTGAAGCCAGGATGGCGTTTCCCGCGAAAATCATCTACGGCACCGCTTGGTACATTCTTCCTATCTATACTCTGCAAGCCCCTCATGTTTATTGTTCAGGAAGAAGGAAAGAACTGCCGATCTAGTCGTTTCGGCTGTTTTGAACGGGTTCAAAGCTATTGATACAGGTGTGTGATCTTCCAGGTTCTGTTTGCGTAACTGCTCAAGACTTTCGCTGTTAGCATGTCAGCCCAAGCATTATCGGTTAGTGCAAAGCTTCAATGGCGTACTATGATTAGGCCCAAGGCTTAATGCGCTTACCAGGGAGGATCTGGTTGGCAACGCACTGCGAACATTGAAAGAAGTTCACGGGATTGAGCGTGATCAGCTTTTCATCCAAACAAAGTACGTCTTTTGTTTTACTGCTATGTGCGATAGGAGATGAACCAGCATTCCTCAGATTCACGTCCATTGATGGCCAAGATCGTTCTAAGCCACTACCATATGATCCCTCTGCCACCATTCCAGAGCAGGTCAGGACCTCTTTTGAGAAATCTCTGGCCAACCTGCGTACGGCCTATATTGACAGCTACTTGTTGCATTCGCCGCTTCGAACCATCCAGCAAACGCTTGAGGCTTGGAGGGTGCTGATTCAACTTCAGGACGAAGGCAAAATACGCATGATTGGTGTTAGCAACACCTATGACGTTGGGATCCTCAGAGCTCTGGGACAAGAAAGGCAGGTACAGGTGGTTCAGAATAGGTGGTACGAAGGTAATGCATGGGATCAAGATGTGGTGCAGTATTGTAAGACGCATGGGGTGGTATATCAGTGCGTACCTTTCAACATTCTTCGGCTCTGATGAGTAACAACTTCCTTCATCAAGGTCATTCTGGACGCTGACGGGCTCGCCTTCGCTCTTGTCGCACCCATCCGTCTTGGCTATTTCTGCAGCTTTAGCTATGACTCCTGCGCAGGTCCTGTACGGTATAGTGCAGATGGGTGGTATATTGCCCCTCTCTGGCACCACAAATGAGGTACATATGAAGGAAGACGTAGCGGTGGAGAGCTCGGACCTTGTTAGTGACGACAAGCTCCGAAGTCACGTCGACGCTATCAAGAAGTCAGTGGGGCTGGAGTCGTAAATGATAGCCGGCAGTTGTACATGAGGTATGCCGGGTTTCATGTTGTCTAGTACGATACTCAATAAAGTTCCAATCCAGATCAGAGAAGGGGGAAGACAATGATTACTTTCAGCCTCTGTCATTGTTGACTTGAATCAAATTGTTTTCACCTCGTCGAGCTCCTACGAACTCTCTGTTTTTCACGTAACCAAGGCACGCGACGTCATAGTAATGCACCTCAGCTCCAACCCACGACCCTCCCTTTATAAAGTGTCGACAATGCTGCTGCGGTGCAACTTTCATTGACCATATTTCATCTGCTCAGGCTATGACCTTCTACCAATGTTGACTACTCTGGTTTTCACACTATTAACAGTACTCTTCTCCCGCTCGCGCGCAGAAGTCACGTCTTCTTCTAAAGCTGGCCTCGCTTGGGGTGGTAGCAATAACGAAATAGTGCAGTTCACCTCTACGGGAAAAGTGTCCTGGTACGTAGTAGCTTTACCATCATCAGCTTCATTGACATTTCTTCTGCTCAGGTACTATACATGGTCCCCGAAATCTTATGTTCCAAACACAAACATCGAATTTGTGCCGATGCTCTGGGGAGGTAGACAAACGGACGAATTTTCCTCTACCATCAATGACACGGTAGCTGGGGGTGGCGTTACCGCTGTTCTCGGAATGAACGAGTACGTCGCTCTTTCTATTGGAAGTTCATTCCATGATGTCGACGTGCTCTTATTCAGACCGCAAGAAACACAACAATCTAATCTCACCCCTAGTGAGGGTGCAGACATGTGGAAGACATACATTGGGCCCTTACATTCTCGGTTTGAGGGTCTTAGACTAGGGAGCCCCGCACCCTCTGGCGCGCCATCGGGCAAGACGTGGCTAGAACAATTCCTTACAGAGTGTGATGGCTGCACTGTAGATTTCATAGCACTACGTAGGTTCTGTGATCTTCTGTCAGTTCCACAACCTAATGACTTCGACAGACTGGTATGATATCAACAGTACCCAATTCATCTCGTATCTTCAGGACTTCCACGAGACTTTTGACAGGCCGATATGGGTTACGGAATGGGCGTGTCAGAATTTCAACGACGCAGACAATCAATGCTCTGAAGAAGAGATAGAGGTGTTCCTGAATGTCACGCAGTCGTTCATGGATAATACAGACTGGGTAGAGAGATATGCCTGGTTTGGGGCGATGACAGATTTGCAAGGCGTCAACCAGGTGGGGAAATTCTTCGCCGTTCACCTGCGGCTGCGATACTGATTGGCCCGATATCAGGACAATGCGCTAATGGATTCTGACGGAGATATTAACTCCCTTGGTAAACAGTACACGGGTGATGGAGATAATATACCCCACGGAATGTCTGATGGTGGTCAATCGAGTTCCCTGCCGGCAACTTCAGTACGATGGCTGCTCTGGACGTTTTTCTTCCTACATTTTGCCCCGATATTGGCGATATGAGCACTGCATTGTAGTATGTACATTTCAGATATCCGAACATGCCTGCCTTTTGGCTCAGACGTTCTCCATTTATTGGTTAAGACGTTGGCAGGGAGGGGAGGTCACCAGACTGCTCACGCAATTCCCGCTTCGCAGAACGACATCCTTAGAGCATTTCCCACCTTCCACATACAGATATGAACTGCATAGCATCATCGTCCACTAGGATGAGGTGATAGGAGTCTTACCAATACGAGTCTTTGGAGCCATCGTTATAAAGCACAGGAGCTACCGCTGTTCCAGAGTAATTCAGTCTTGCCTATCATGCCCGTCGCTGTTCCTCAACTCGGTTCTTACCAGTACGTCGCGGAAACCAAGGTACGTTGTTCCATCAACACCATCAGTTCAAGTGTCAATTCAAACATACATCTATAGGAGAACCTCGACTGGGCCGACCTTGTGACGGTCGACCTAAGCTTGTATAACACGCCTGAGGGCAAGAAACAGCTGGCGCAGACTCTTATCGACGCTGTACGCGAGAAGGGGTTCTTCTACGTCAAGAACTTTGGCATATCACAAGAAAGTGTCGATAGACAATTTGCCCTGGGAAAGCAGTATTACGAGCTTCCATTGGAGGAGAAGTCCAAATACATCCCAGAGGGATTAGGTGTGCCTCTTTGTTCTCGGCATCGTTTCTTGAGAACTGACCAGGCTGTGTGTAATAGATCAAGGGCAATTTAATGGCTATGTTCCGGCTGGCCGTAGAATGTTCGTTCCTCATGCGCGAGTTTGAATTATCACTCAAGTTTAAACAGTATCGATCCTGCAACTAACCTGAGGGACCACGTCGAGGTCTACAACATACCTAGTACGGCTTCACAGTCTGACCTTCTGTTCCGTATTACTAATATTAGCGCAGAGTTTAACGGGTCCTTCCCTCAACATCATCCCGCAATCCTCAATGACAATTTAAAGGAGATCGAAGAATTCGCTCGGGTAAGATCGTCTTTCATGGTGATTGTTTCGCTATCCAACAACATGTCTAGTCACTGCACACTGAAGTTTTGGACCCTCTATTTGTGTTGCTAGCCATTGCTCTCGAGCTCCCTGAAGACTATTTCACTAAAATTCACAAATACGAGGTCAAGAGTGAGGTGCGCGTCTATCAGTAGGTCTCAGGCAGTGGTTCTGGATACTCATCCTCCGTAGGATCATCTGAGGTACATGAAATACTCAAAGTATACACCTGAGGAAAACGCGAAACTGGAGAACTGGGTTCCCGGTCATACTGGTAAGTTCGTTCGCAGTGGTTCTTCATGGATGTCCATTCCTTGACGAATTATTTTCTAGACCTCGGCAGCTTCACGCTCCTATTCCGGCAACCTGTTGCAGCACTTCAGATCCGATACCACCAACAATGAATGGAAGTGGGTCAAACCCCAAGATGGGACCCTTACTGTCAATGCATGCGACGCCTTGCAATTCCTAACTGGAAATTATGTTAAAAGCACCATCCATAGGTCCGTTCGCTCCGGATATTTATTCCCATCTTTTCCAACCTGTGTTTCATAGAGTTACTACTCCCCCGAAGGATCAGCAACACGTCGACCGGCTCGGCTTGCTCTACTTCTCTCGGTAAATTATAGTTTCGATTCTTTAAGACTTTGGCTCATTAGTACTCTCTAGACCTCACAACGACGTCACTCTGGCGACGATCAAAGATTCCCCCGTCTTGCAGCGAGAAGGATATACTCAGAACCAATTCGAGGCCAGTGGCAACGACGTGCCAACTATGGAAGGTTAGTCCTGTGTCTATTAAATTGGTGCCAATCGGTCTTTGATTTGAGAACTCTAGAATGGACGTTTGCGAAACAGAAATGGCAAAGGTCGAAAGGCTATCGCGAGAATGTTGAGCATCGTACGGCTACAATTCTTCCGGGTTTCAGAGAGCAGATCTACGCCTGAATGTGTGTCAATCTATGTGTCAATGAGACTTGAGGTATCCAAGTTATCTGATGCTAACGTACCGGCGTCCGTTCTACTTGTCATTTTGTTCGGGACAGTTATCTCCCTGTACTGCGGACCAAGCGCTAGTACTGATTTTGCCCACGCTTTCCCGCAGCTGTGATGAGACACGGAGCATGAGAATATCCTTAGTACCGTAAGTACATCAGCGATTAACCCTGAGTGATTGCAGCAAACTGTTTCTCCCGAATTGAGAAGCTCGACGCAAGCTTGGCTCAGCAGGCCTTGAAATCAACATGAGTGTTTTACAATTTGTCTATTGCAGGATAAATATAGTGATGTGCCCCGAGGAACGTCTAGTGAATCTAAAAGAGTATGTGCTAAGTACAGGAGAATAATGCTGAACGGATAGGCGTTATCAAGAAGGTCATGTTGCAATTAGAAGATAAATCGAAAATCCAATTATCCACCACCTCCATAGCAACGTATCATTGGAAAGAGCAGAATTGTCACTGCCATCTCCATCATCACTGCCCCCGCCGCCCGATTGACTTTCTTGGATCCCTCCGATATTTGAGCCGTTGACGAATCGTCCAAAGACGGTCTGGGCCACCTTGGGTTGGTAGGCAGGCATAGTATGTCCTGCTTCGAAGACCCGACTGTAAAATCTCATCAACACCCGGAAACTAGAAGATGGCTAACAGGACTTACACAAAGTTCACGCCGCCATCGGGGACGATCTTGTATTCTCCTACGTAGTCTCCGTCAAGCACCAAGGTTGTGTAATTCAGGTTGCTGAAAGTCGTGTTTCCCCACCAATCCATTTGCGCGATACAGTCGTGCACTCCAATCCAATTAGCCTTCATATCGGAATCACCCGCCTGTGATATTCGATAATTTAATCATATTTCGATGGGAAATCACAGCGAAATACCCACCCATATCAATATATCTACCGACTTCGCGTCGGCCAATTCCGCTAAGTTTGACAGGAAAGACCGTCCCGTCTCCCCACCGTTAGAAAATCGAAACTTAATGCTGGAGTCGCACTGATCAAAGTCCTCTTTGGCGCCAATGGCTTTTTTGACGCTTGAGGACCGGACGTAGGTTGAGTAGTACTTCGGCGGAAAAACGTCGCTGTAATCGTCTTCCTCGTCCTCTTCGGTAAGTTGCTCCGTGTAATTCTGCCTCAAGTCATCTGGATTTCGGTCGCCGATGGTGGGTGCGAAGACTTCGTGGGTACAAAGAACCAACGCATCGTGGCATACAGTGTCGTTCCCACCAGCGTTACAGGCGCTAAGCCCTGTCGAACAATTCCCATTGTAGGCTTCTTGGATGTCCGAAAGGACCGTGTCGTTGGCAAGGGGTCCATATCCTGGGGCGTCCTGTGCAAATGTTATGGAGGATTTCATCTGAATCAAGGGTCGTGTTTGCCACTGACGAGTAACCAGAAGTAAGAGACTGGGCTTCAGTCAAAAAAGAAAGATGCTGACTTGCTTATAATCAACTTTGAAACGACGATTTTCTCTGCGTTGAGAACTCCGCTATCAATTTTGGCATTTTGAGACTGGAAATATTGCGTGAACACGGGTCCAAAGCGAGCACCGTAGGATTCTGTAGCAATAACGAACCTAAGGCAGAGTCGAGCCTGTCAGATCAAAAGTAGATGATCAGAAAACGATACCCACTCATTGTCCTTGTACGCGCTAAACGTGCTATCGGCAAAGAAAATCTGAAACGCCTTCCAAAAGTACGTAGCGGCCTGATCCGTAGAATTCACTAATGTTGAACCCGTTGAGTATCCCGCTCCGAACGGTTGATCGATATATATCACTTTGCACAAGGAAGAAGTGAGAACCCGGGACAGCTTCAGACAAATTTGAAGCCCTCACTGTTTGTATAATTATTCCAACTATAAGGATTATATGTTGTCGAGTTCGAGTCCTCGTTGACCGTACAAGGTCCATGCTCTAAATTTTTAGTCAAATTAATGCATCTTTTCACCGGTATCAATGGAATGCCCACGGTTAAGACGTACCCTGAAAAAGCCCAATTAACGATGAACAGCCTGGCCCTCCATTCAACCACACGGTCAACGGCTTGTTATCAGGGTCACTTCTCGCTTGAAAGAGCCAAAACCACATTGCATCCTCTTCTTTGTCATCGAAATAGATATAGCCGCTGTATTGCGACACTCCAGGCGTCGTCTCACATATTCCCGAGTTTGTCGTGTAGTTCACTGACTGTGAAAGAACAAAAGAAAGGAAGAAGGGATTAAGAATAAAAAGAAGGGAGAAGGGGAAAGCGGAGAGCATGGAAGTGGAGATTAAGAAAACATTTTACACGGGAACGGGAGGCTATATACTTAGCAACCTTACGTGGTGAATCTGAAATCAGCGTATCCGTCGTCAGAGCCAATCATTCACACTCGGACAAATTGACAGAAATTTGCCGGAGCCTGCGCCGGAGGAAGAGACTTGCTGATCGGAGCAAGATCGGCGATTATAATTTTCCCACAAAGATAAGTAGTATGCAAGTAACTCCACGTTTGAATGATTCCTGTAGGAATTAACAAAGACAATACACGAGTCCTCTCAAACCTAGCTGGCGGTGTTGCAGGAGCCAGATACTCATACCGGGTTTTTTCTCACAGTTGTCGTTGCCGGATCACCAGCACCGCACGGTCGCACTGACACAAGGCCGCGCCAAGTCGAGCATCAAAACTTGGCGGATACGTGCTGAAGCTTACATGCGTATGACTTCGGTGTTAGCTGCGTCGGTAAAGAGTTCAGACAGCCATACAGGCCGCGCAGTAACCAGAAAATCAAATGACAGTGAGAATGAAGTCTGCGGCTCAGCCTGAGCGTCTGAGAACCTATTTGGAAGAAGAATATCTGCCAGGGTCGACTCGTTAGATTTCTAAATTGAAGCGGAAAGAAAGATAACAAAGTTCAGCCTCATGGGTGGGATGCTCCAGTCGATCACGATTGACTGCTAGAATGCAAGTCCCGAAACAATTGGAAGATATGGATTTTTGACTAGGTCTATTCACGATAGTTCGGTCCTACCGCCATAAAAGGGAATCCCGACTCCTTTCTCTGTGGCCAAAAATGTATATGTTAGTGCTCGATCCTGCTCGCAGTCTTAGTCTAGGCCGACACAAGGGTGACTACAGCGGTAGGGGTATACATGGCGTAGGGTCAGCGTTAGTTGGGTTTCCGTGGAAAAGCAGAGTTGAGATGAGGATGTTGTTGTCTACACTAATGGGATTGAAATTCACGCTGTGGAGCGACAGTGCCGCCGGACTGTTTCAGTGGTAGTAGAAAAAAACCTATAATCATTAACAAGCAGTTTTATTCAATGTATATAATCAGGTTTCGGCTTAGGCATGGGCGCGCTCATTTTGAGCTGTTCCCTCCCTTCCTCCGTTTCGTAGTCGACAAGACCAGCTTCGTAATCATTCTGAACGTCTGCAAGCCAATCTATAACCCTGCCGGTGGTCCACCATAGGCTAGGGTCGAACCAATCAGGTAGAATGGCGTCTATAATGTGTTTGGGAGGATAGGACAGGGCGTTGTATGATTTATTGCCGATAGTAACCATAGGAAATTTGACTGGAACAAGCATGGTCAGCCAGGACGGGGGTAACTGCGAATAGACGTACTTTCGGGGAGCAGGCCCATGTCTAGAGCGGCGACCGAAAGATAGGTGCATACCAGGTCTGTGGGCCATGTCATCTGAGCTACGGTTCCAGGGCGACATTCGTGCTTGATGAGATCGTGGAAGTCGATGAGCCTATATCTTCCGTCGAGAGAGACAACATTTCGCTCCGCGAAATCGGCGGGATAATGGTGAGTTAGACGATGGAATTCTACGAGGACGTGAAGAATTTTCTTTCTAAGACACTGTTGAGCATAAATAGGAGATTTAAGGCAAGGCTGACGCGCCGTTCCTCTTGAGAAAGTTCCGAAAAGTCAAGATATGCCGCCGGGTCTCCGCAGTCTTCCAAGATCAAACAGCCCTGGCAATCGTTCTGGTAGTACCCAAGAAAAAGGGGTATCAAAGAGCCCTGCGCAGGAGTGAGAGGGCCTCGGTAGGCATCAGCTTCGCGGGTGAGATCCTCAAAAGACTGTTGGTTGGTGGAAATTTTGAGGACGGCAGCTGTGCCTGAGACATTTGCGCGATACACCTTAGAGTGAGGACTATTATGCACCGAGGAATGCACGTTGACCCGAAGAGGAAAATCGGGAACAGATACTGGTGTAGAACGGAAGGCCAGTTCGGTAGCGGTTTCCGTCTCAGCTGCAATAGAGGAGGGGATGAAAATGGTTAACTGTGCCATGGTGGATGGAGTGAAAGGGCATTTGTTACTTATTTATATAATATAATAATTTGTACAGCGTGATCATGTGATAGATATTGCGCGCGAATTAATTTAATTAATTTAATTTAAAATTATTTTTGGTGAGCCTGCTAATTTCAGCTCCGACGTGATCCTTTCCCTTTTGGGATTGCCAGCCAAATTACCGAGGGCAAATGGCGACAACGATAGTATGCTTAACCAGCGAGTTATAGGTCTAGTATTATAGAGAAACTACCCTTTGTTTTTCAATTCATTTGTATTTAACAGAAAAAATTCCTCATAAGTTATGTCACCAGCGAGTTAAGCCGTGGTTCTCCCCCTTCTGGGTCGAAAATGGCCCTTTTTTTCTGTTAAATACAAATCAAATGACCAAACCAGGCATTCTACGCTTTTTCCGGGCATCAGGGGGGCCTGCGCCATACAATTATCCTTGGGGGTCATAAGCGTCAAGATGGTCTTTGTAAACAAGTATCAACACTCCAAACCTGGCGAAAATATGGATTCAGATAGTGAAGAAGAGTCCTATAACAAATAATTTGGTATAATGTTGATGGCTATATATTGTATTTACACAAATGCACCGACAGCCTTGTATTCGTCATCAGAATGAGGAGTATGAGTGGTGTCGAAGGGATTCGAGATGAATTAGCCTATTCATCGCTTAGTCAGCGCACGATTTCCTGATCCAGGCTGCGCCTCACCAATTAATAATTAATTGAAAAATTATTGGTTGAATTAAACTCTGCCTCCTACCTCTCGCAGATCATAAGTCGACTGTGAAACGACCACGCAAATTAGATCTCTCTCTTCTTGTCTACTTGACTTCTCTCGCTTTAGAACAAGAAACTGAAATGTTATAGCACGCGCTGACAGATCGTTGAATTTGAGGACACCGTATTTTACCGCTAGTAAATATGGCAATTAATGATCATTAGCTGGACAATCGCATCTGCAGCACTTTATAATATATACTACACATCTTCTGCACAGAATGTCACTGAAAGCAACCGGTAGCACACAGGCCCACACATACTCTCGGCAACTTTGGGGACAACGCTCTTCTGGTCATCCTCGGTGCTCTTTCTGACCCTTGTCTAGCGGAAATAGCTCTGGTACAAACCCAATTAAATAATTAACCCGCAGTCTTTCGTCTTGAATGTCGTCTAAAGGTCATCGAATCCTCTGCACACAATGACCACGCCTATTCCCCAGACATTACCGAATCTCTCTAGTATTACTCCTGATATCTACGAAGTTGTTCACAATGCGTACCGCACCTCTCCTCCCTGACCCGAGAGCCTACTCAGATGGACTCCTGTACTGGCAGCACCTGTTGCAGTATCTGTTTGTCCTGGAATTCCTAGAGGAACTCTTAGCTGCTGTGCGCGAACGCTTAGATACCATCAACATCGGCGTTTATACCGACGTCCATAGTCAGTTCTCTGCATTTATATCTCCTTCTAACAGACCGATGCATAACTATCTCCAGAACAACATTACGGTATACGTCCGTACGAAACTTGTACGCCCGGCTATCGCGTTGGCAACTGCGGCACTGAAAGGCGATATTCTGATCCATCCTCCATGGAAGACCAAATCCTATACTTGACTTCTTCAACAGGCGGCGACGTTATTCCTGACGCTCTCGGTCGCTTGGCAACATGGAATTTTCAGTTAACAGCGAAAGAGGCTAAATTCAGTCCTAGTGTGAGTCACTCAGAGTCAATATCGTTGCCGATGGCCGTTGCCGCCACACGGGGTGACACGGCCACGCCATTGAAGGCGAGCGTCAGAACTTGGCGGATACGACCTGAAGTAAGTACATATGTATGACTCCGGTGCTAACTGCGCCGGCAAAGCGTTCAGACAGCCATAGTGACCGCGCAGTAACCAGAAAACCATACGACAGAGAAAGCCAAGCGGCTCAACACCTGACACTCTGCTTGGAAGAATATCTTCAAAGGTTGACTCGTCGGAATTCAGCAAGAAAAGGTGGTAATAAAGGTCAAGAAGACCAGCCTCATGGATAGGATTCTCCGTTTTCGATCTTGCCTCGTCGTTTTCTTTGTTAAAACATAAACACAGTTCAATTCACGGTTCCCCAGCTACTTTACGGATAGCCATGGCAACCGCGCGTCAAAAATAAAAACCTTGTAAATAATAAATCGCTCAGGACTTCAACAGAAGGAGTGTCTATGCACGAGCCATATTAACCTTAATTCCCGTGCAACCAGATGAAGTCCAGCCGAACGGACACAAACAGGATTACACCTCCACAACTACTCAGTCGCAGAAGCAACCTCGGCAGTAGAGGTCGAAAATTGCCTATATCATACACAATGAGCCCAAACCACCACGCGGGAGAAGCGCAGCAAAAAAAAGACGCACGTAAAGGTAATCATGCTCGTAACATCGACCAAGTACGGGCTGTAGTTGACTATAGCGTGCTCGATCCTGCTCGCAGTAAAGGTCGACATAGGAACGACGGTGACCTCAGCGGCGGGAGCCTACAGAACGCATCAGTGTTCAAGGGACAATCGAGCAAAAGGAACGCTCAAGTACCGCATTGACGAAGGCCAAGGCAAGCGCAAGCACGACAGAGGTTCGCAGGAGGAATGCCATTTATAAATTTGTTATAATTCAAAGAGAGCGTTCGATGGGTATGGTTATTGTTGTTGTTGAAAAGTGCTCCACGGCGCTCAGGTATAAATAGTGTGCAGTGCGTGCGACCTTCGTGGCTTGCCATCTGCCGTCACTGCTCGCTAAGTAATTTATAAGTAGGAACCCGTCAACAAATTGAACGCGCAGCTCCGGACCCTGCGTTCATCGGATTCAGCGCTAACCGGGAACAATCATTTCAGGCAACTGGCATATAGGGCGGTGCGCTAGATTCATTGCTGCAGCTGGTACATTGACGAGAACCAGAGGCTCAGGCCTCAAGTTGAAGTAGGCGCATTAAGAGAGGCCTGAAGGGACAAGAAGGTGAGGCATATCTGAAAGAAATGCCTCATATCGACGTCAGTTTCATCACACCACATCACAAAATGCGCAGCAGAGGCACTTATGCGAAGACCGCTTTGTTACGGTGGAGTGATATGCATGATGTGCAAATACGCAGGCGGGCGCAGCTCTCCGATGACATACAACACTATTCTAAACGAACGCGGGAGCCTAAAATGCGACATATCATGAGAGATTCAACCTATATCAATCAATATGAACGCTTACCGCTAAACCTGCGCGCCGTGTGGAAGGACGATGGTCGGAACGTACCTCATGTGATGAAGGTCCGCACAGCCTCACAGGTTTGCAGCTTTCATCTTTTTCTCTTGATCGTCACGATGGTACATACAACAGAGACAGTGCAGGAAAATAAGAGAAAATGTGATGACCGGACACAGAAGAAATAAAGACGGTGGGGTCGAGGAAATAAAGCAACGATATGTACGTAAGTGAGAAACCGTATAGTAATGTATGTACAAGACGACGGAAATTAAACAAACAGCGAACGAGTGGATATGCAAATAATCCTACGGTGTAGGTGGTATCGTCGGTGTCGTTTTGGAGCCCGACTTGACTCTGAACTCGCACATTAGACATATGTGACTAAGAGCCTCATCAGTCAGCGAATCATAATTTACGGAAGCATCAAAACTCACTCTGATGGGTAATGCGCATTTGGGAACCCTACCACTTTGTCCAAATACTCCCTGTCCACCTCACCCAGCACCGCATTCACGGCTACTGTCGCCGTCGAGTACCACACATAATCGATAGTTCCTTTAAAGCTCGGCGTGAAGTTCGTCATTGGTAGAATCTCCCCGCCTTGCCCTGTGCTGTATGCGCTCTTCAGCCCTAATCGATGCCTCAGCCCCTCCTCCGTGTACCGTCCGTACACATGCTTCATGAAATCCTCATGGTCTGCACTCAGAACACCATTTTGGAGGAACTCGTAAAGACCGCTGTCCGGCACTGAGTTGAAATCGCCGCTGACAATCACTGGTATCTTGCTCCCATCGGAGTACTTCGGTGCCATTCCTGCTGGTGGGGGATACCGAGCGAATGCCGACGCCATCTTCTCGATCTCTTCCACCAACAGGGCTACCTGCACGAGCTTGACATCCCGGTACGCTGGATCCCAATGTATGTGTGCGTTCGCAATCACATACCGCGTCCCTGTATGCTTGTCCTCCAGGAGACACACTACAGCGATGTGGTCCTTGCCCAAAACCCGGTTGAACATGTCATCCGTCTTCTTGAAGTCTTGTCTCTGCATCGCAACGGCGCTGAACTCGATGAGAACTTTCTCTACGAGCTTGAAGCGTGCCGCGTTGTAGAACGTTGCGCATCCGTCCACCATCCGCCGATCCGCATCGGACATCGTCTTTGCACGGGACTTTGGCCAGAACACACCCTCGTAATCTCGCGTCTGCAGGTTCTTCACGAAGTAATCTTCGTACTGCGCGACATCTACCTCCTGGAGACATAGAAAGTCGGCCGAGTGAGAGAGAATCTCTGCGAGAATGATCTCTTTTCTGTAGTCCCAGCCGAGGGCCCACGATGGTGTGTAACCGTACAGCCGTTCCGTTGCATACTTTTCGCACAAGATGTTGTAGCAGAGAACGCTGAACGTCTCACCGCCAGCACCGGCCGCTGACGATGGATCGAGGTGCTTCCACTGTCGTTCCGGAGGCGGCGGAAAGACGGGGCATGAGTCGCGCAAGTAGGATATGAGTGCTCGGGTGCCGTCTTTTTGGACCATAGCCTTCAGTGCCGGGTCCATTGGGTTCCCTTCGATACCGAGGGTTTGCAGTTGGTGTAGCGTGCCGAGCTCATGGGGGATAGTGGTGACCTGGTTGTCGAAGAAATAGAGTTCCTTGAGCTGGGTGAGCATACCGAGCTCTGGAGGTAGGTGTTGGAGGTTGTTGCCTGAGATGTCGAGCAATTCGAGGTGCCGTAGGGCAGATATTTGTGGTGGTATCACCTCAAGGGCGTTATGGTTTAGGAACAAATTTAAGAGGAATGTGAATGAAAACAGGCCTGATGACGGAGGCAAGTTCTTGAGACCGACGCCACCCATGTCCAGCGAACCCCAATTGTTTTGCGGTGGAGCGATCGCTGTTGGTCTCGGTGCCTCCGCTATGGGTGCTACGGTCGACGAGGGATGATTCTCGTCGTCGACAGGCTCCTCCGGCTTGTTTGGATTCGTGATTGGAATTGCAGACTTTGCGACGGTCCGTGACGCAAGAGCATTCGCCCTCGCCCGGAAATGGGGTGAGCGTGACGACCGAACTGTTTCGCATTTGAAGAGCTGCTGCTGCCAGTGCTGTGTGATGAGCTGACCGGCTGGCGAGCCCATCTGGGGCGGAGAAGGATAGTGGGATAGACCATTGTGAGAGAGCGAATTCTGGTGGTGGTGGTGATGAGGCAAGGGCAATGGGTGTGGGTGGGCAAACAAGGCATATCCTGGTGGCTGCTGACCTGATGGGGTCTGTCGTGGCCATGCATGGTCCGCCAATTTGTGAGGCACTCCAGGAGAGTGCTGAGCGTAGTACATGGTAGAAAGTCCCTGTGACGTGTGACGAATTCGTGACCGAGGCTCGTTTCCCGATTTGGATGCATCGGGCGGGTGGCGGGATGATGTAATCTGTTCTCCTTGTCCTGTTTATATCACTTGCTATCAACGTGCGAATTGGGAAGTGTTCATGCTGCACCAAAACCTAGACTCTCTAACTTTACCTACAACTTGGCCCTAGTACTTGTCAACATCTGCTGTCGATACGAGAGCCACCAGGGACAATCTAGGATCTTGCCCGAAAGTTTGGTTTTGACCCTTCAACCAGCAAATGGGACTCGAGAGATCTATTGCTTCCATCTTTCGTGCGGGCCGTCGATAACTGGTCACGTCTGCAGTAGGCACGATTTCCGGGTCATATTCATTACTTTGCCTCTTCTTAGGAACCAATTCGACATATACGGATGCAGCACTTCACACAGCTTCTTTTTCTCAGAAAGGCTTCTTAATAATCATTTCATTCTGGGGATCTTTCGCCATGTTCTCACAATGCTTCTCCACGATGAAAACGCACCCGGTTCGGGCTCCCACTGTCCTGCCGGCTTCACCGCATCTCCTCTTGCCCTCCTGATCGGTTGGCCTCCATCTGAGACTTTATCTTGACGTATTCCGATGAATCTCATTGACCATCTGTCGAAACTGCTGCCATGCAATAGACTGGTAAATCTGCCCCGTTGCTCGCAAATCTTACGGTTCCAGTCTAGAGCTACCCTTTCTATCGGACATTGCGCTCCGTACCTCTCTCTGAAGCCCAGGCGTGCTCAGATGTCCTATCAGGGCATTTTCTCTCAATGAGGTCAACAACATTCAACCTTATTCGCCTCGTACGTCTCGGGTTTAGCTTCAATAACCATTTCCTCAACTCATCTTTCCATACGTCACCGCAGATCATCTCTTCATCACTGAAGGGACTGAATAGTCAGGCATAGGTCCCTTATCTGCTAGTCTCGAGCTGGACAAATTCAATACCGGAAAATCTTGCACACGCTCTGATCGCGTTTTCGCTGTTATGAAGGTTTTATTGCAAAAAGCGTGAGGGTATGGGTCGAGACCACGATTCAGATGAGCAATGTCGTCCCGCAGACATGGATTGGAGGAACACCGCGCTAAACTCTTATTTGTCTTCTTCCCATGACGTTAACACTGCCAATTGTAGCACGCTCTAGCCAACCAAATCTTTACTTTCTAGCATCAAGTAACGCCACACCAAAGAATAATAATATCTCACTATCGTTTGCACGCGGCCACCTTACTATCCCTATCTATGGCCCGTTTATTCCAATATTCTACTACTCTTCTGTTGACGATACACAGCGGAGGCGTCTCGGTCCTGACGAAGCCCTTAGCCACAGGGCTATGAACCGCCCTACCAATGACAATATACCAAACCGTACCCGTACCTGTCCACTGTTTGCTCTTCTTTATGACGGTCGCCGCTCTTGAGCAAACCCTCTACCACCGCGTCCAGAAGGGCAGGCTAGTCATGTCTGCCGGCAAACATTAGCGCAACACCGTGGAGCGCACCCCTGGTGTATCCACTCCTCCAGGCACGTCAAATACATTCCGAACATACACACTAACTGGCTAATTATGTCGCGTGAAAGCATAGACGTGTCACCATGGAACGCCGTTGGAAAGTTGGGCTCATCCCGTTACTTTGGGGTCGCGCTAGACCCGACATGGTACATTACATTGACACGGGCCAGTTGTTGGCGGATTTCTCGCTCCCTGGGAAGGTGAGTATGCAATAGAGACGGCGTTCTCTGATTCCAGACTTTCTTTGGCAGCAGTAAATAGAAGTGTCGCTGTAATAAATTTAGTTTCATACCATTCTACCATACATTTTTCATGACCGCGCTTGGTTGAATACGCCGCTTGAGAGATTAGCTCGTTCAAATTATCAAAGCGCTCGCACTAAACCAGAAGGAAAATTCCTATAACTACGGGAAACTATTCGAGTAACAGCCCAGGTTGGATTAGGTTGGCCTGTGCATATAGGCAGGGGCGCTAAGAACTTGAAGGCCCGACTGGTAATGTAGACAAGCGACCACAGACAAAATCAACCCATTACCCTTAGGTCAAGCGAGAGCATATTCTAAAGGTCACATTACCATAAACTGATTATACATTTGTTTGAAGTGAACTGTGAACAGACGGTTATAAAGCTGTATCGAAAAACACGAGTCTACCACCAGGGGACGAAGATGAAGTCGGAAGAGAGTATCTCCGGCGTGTTATTTGAAATTGAATGGATGTCGTACCAGAATACTAAATCTACCCCAAGAAAATGCATGAAAAACAGTAGAAACTATTAAGTACCACCTCTCAACCGTCGTATGGTATATAAATAATTTGTCAGTGCGTGGCTCTATAATTGTTAGTGATTGTCCGCCCCGGCATAGCCCCATTTAACCATTCGAGTGACCCCGTTATTCCAGTCTTCCACTCGCCTGTGACTGACAAGACTTAACGTTGACCCATCAGTGCCCACGAATCCCACAGCAAGACTATGGATCACGATGTCGATGATCGGACCATACCATTCTCCATACATCTTGATAGTTCCCTCTTGTTCGTGGTCGACATATCCCCAGCCTAGGTCGTCGACCTCCTCCCAGAATTCATCGTCCTTTTCATCTAATGAAGAACAACTCAGAAGGGTTGCAAGCCAAGGAGTGACGAGGACACACCTGAGGATATAATGACATGAATCACATCCAAACCAAGCTTCTCTCGCAGCTCTGCTTGCATCTCCTCTACGCGCCTCGCAAATGCCGCAAGATCCGCATAGCATTCTTTGATAACATCTGTGGCCCAACAGTTGCCTTTGAAGTCTCCGTGCCGCACATGGACAGCAATGAACTGGCATCGTTAATACAACCATTTTCAAAAAATTCGACGACGAACTCACTGGTGGAAGTTCATTTGGTGCAACATCAAATACTCTCGAAGCATGCTCCTTTCCCAGCTTCTCCATATGATCAGTAAACCTCAGGTGTTTCCCAACAGTCCTCCACGCAGGCGACCAGGGACGAAACCATTCAAACGAATCCGCCCCGGACCCGACATAATACAAGGTATCAATGCACGTGAGATGCCTATCTGGGGGTTCCCTCTCACCCTTGCCCGACGCTTTCAGCAGAGGGAAAGTCTGGTCTCCGAACGCCGGTTGCACCGGATATATAAGAGACGCGAGATTCCAAAAGTTGGTGTGTCCCTCATCTAAATCGGAGGAGCGGTACATCTGGTCGGGTACGCGCGTGTACGATGCATCTAGAGCGAGGGATCTGGCAAAATTGTAGTCGGGACTAGGCTCGCCCACGTCGCGAGACCGTACGCTCCAACATCCTATTGTCTCCCAGGAGGCGGAAGGATCTCCTAGTTTTTTCAGAGGCGTCTTGATATCGGACCATTCAATAACGGGTGATTGAAGAACGTCGCGGAGATGTGTGAGGTTGAACACGTCGCCAAAGGCAAGTATGCCGGCCTCATCAGCTGAATGCCGTCACCATTTTAGACGCGTTAATCGTACTATGACAATGATGGCCACTCACAAATATGGTGAGATGGTGAAAAGGGAGGGAGAACGGGGATTCTATCTGATATGATCCCCAAGTAAATCATATTGACCTGGTGCACGCGCCTGAGCTCTCATTGTGAGCGTGAAGGACACGGAATAAACACACCTGACACATGAATAGGTTCGCTAATGCGTCACTTAAGTTGAAAACGATGGCAATATGAACAATTCTGGCTACGTACTGAATCCCCCAAGACACCACGCTGTCAGGTAACTCTTGTCTTTCAGCAGATTATCTGTGTACGAATGTATGAGGTTCAGAAAGTGCCGAGAAGCCGAATCACTCACCTCGAAAATTTGGCCCAGGGGTTCCCCTCACATAGTAGCTTGAGTCCCATGGTTTAACGGTCGGCTGAGTCGCTTCCACCGCAGAATAATATGAGGTCGGTGTCGTTTCTACTGCGGTCGATTCTGCCGTCAAATCGTCATTCAAACAACTAGCAGGACAGATCTCATCGCTGAGCGTTTCCTCCGACTGCTGCCTGAAGACGCCCGTTCTCTTCAGGACATACAGCGAGACATAAAGGAGAACCACTATCGAGAGTGTATTCAGAATAAAGACGGCGGTACCACTGAGACGGCGGCGAGACATAAATAGCATAGTGGCGCCTTAAGGTCCTTTAGAGCTCATGGGAGTAGTGGGCCCCGGCGTACAAGGGCGGTAGCATGCTGTTTTCTGATCGGCCATACACGTTTCATCAAAGGAATGATAGGCCGGAAAATTAAATGATCCCCGTTCGGCTCGGAAACGGACAAGCGCTTCGGCAGAACTCGGCGCGCTTTAAATAGCCAGAATAGGTACAACACTGCGGTGCCGGACGACGGCACCGACAGAACGTCGGTATTCAGAACGTCGGTATTTAAAGTCGGTAACCCCAAATAGGGAACTGCATGCTTAATGTTGCACGGATCCGACGTGTAGAAGTATATTGTCCATTATTTCGGGTCAGAAGAATCGGAGTTTAAGCTATGGCTGGGAATGCATTCACGCTGCGCGAGGTCAAAACACCCCTTGAGTCTGGGCATAAAATGTAAATACCTTCACAGTTGGATTTTTGCGACATAAGCGAGCGGTCCGAGAAACAAGGAATGTGGGCTATGTAATTAATTGGATGGAAATTCCTAGAAATGTCCGTGAATATTCCACGTCAGAAATTTTAACATGTGTTCCGTCTCAATACCCGACGATTTCAAGCCAGCTCCACACAGGGACAGAACGAAACCTTGTGAATAAAGAGTCAAGCATTCATCGGACTGAAAATAGTGGTGCAAAAGCCCCGAACGCCGCTGCCAACTGCTAGTCACATCATTAAATGCGATATGACCTTCCAGAAACGTAGATAAAATGAAGTGCGAACAACGGAGGCCAAACAGACGCCCGATGAGACTACCAAGAGATGTGAGCGCACGTGCATTTCATCTGGAGCGAAAGCTATCATTCGCGGGACGTGGATCAATGAAAATCGGAGGAGCACCACCAGTAAAGGACTGCCAGCAAAGACACCCGCTCACCTTCTTGATCGGAATGACGGATCCGAGTTCACAGATGAAAGTCTTGCTGTTTACATTTCTAAGATCAATACAACTTCCAATAAGATACGTGCGAATGAAATCACGCCAACGTTTTCGGAATCCCATCAGGACCAAGCAACGCTTCCTCGTCACCCAATACCCTTGGTCCGTCGCCAACTTTAGTGTGGATAAGCCCCTTCACGGCTCCGACATCAAAGGGTTTCGCCACCGCCTCATTGAATCCATCCACAACGGCGCCTTGCACACCTTGCACACCAAATATCCCAAACACATCTTTGAAAGCCTCCTTTTGCGGGAAATACTTGATGATCATCTGCACGATTTCCTTGACATTCTCCTTTGGTGTATAAATAACGGCGTTCGGACCCGCATCATATGTATACGCCGCCTTGACCTTCCCGGTCTTGAGTACGGCCACACGATTATACTCCACGACTAGCGCGATGATAGCTTTGGAGACATCGTTCATATAAAAGATTGGCGGCTCTGTGTCGAGCGCGACAGCATGGAATTGGTTAGAGTCAGCCATCGTGATCTTCGCGAAGGTGTCAAAGTCGCGCTCGAGGATGGCCTTGGAGATGTCGGCCATGCGTTGCGGTACGACATGCTTGATACGATGTTGCAGGAGGGGTGAGGTCTCGACGGTGCGCTGCATGCCTGAGGTCGAGGATGTGCCCTTCTTGTCATCAGATACGACACAAATGAGGGCGTGGATGTCTGGCCAGTGGGATTGAGGTGCGATTTGGATGGCGTAAGAGTCTTCACCAGTGGGAGAGGTGCCTTGTTCCCAGGCGACGTATCCGCCAAAGAGGGATCGGCAGGCGGAACCGGACCCTTGCCTGGCAATCAATGATAGGGCAGAGGCGTCGCAGGGAAGGGCGTAAAGGGTCGCGATGGAGGAAACGAGGGCAGCAAATCCTGACGCTGAAGATGCCAGGCCGGCGGCAGTCGGGAAGTTGTTGAAGGACGAAATGTGGACGGGGAACGTCGATAGCTGGTGCGATGTTAGTTGAGCCGCTATAGGCAACAATCGATACGTACTTTCGGTGCATCCGGATCCTTGTCTTCAACGAGCTCTTTTCGAAGGCGCTTAAGTTCAGCGATGCAAGTCGCCATTCTGCCGCCATCCTTTATTACCTCTTCCTGGCCGTTCAGCCATAGTGTATCCTTCTTAAACGATGGGTCTGCGCGCGAGGTCGTCGTCGACCGAAGGTGGTCCTGGTCAAGGGTCACTGAGAGCGAAGAGTTGGTGGGTAGAATGAGCTTGGTGTCTCGTTTTCCCCAGTACCTTTACATCACATGTAATCAGAGTAAATCAGGAACAAATTAAAGTCTACGCACTTTATACAAGCAATGTTTACGGGCGCAGAGGTCGTCGCTTGGTAGATGGCCATTGGGAGATCGCGAGGTGAGATGATATGATACGATACTTTTATATTTTATTCCTTGCAGAGAGACCGGGGTAGCGCGAGCTGAGGAAGGACATTAAATCATGAAACACAGAGGCGGACTTGATCCATATAGGACATACTCACAGTGAACCTCCGAAGGGGGATCAGCGAGAGCCAGGTCCATATTTGAGGACAAAAAGGGACCGTGACGTGACTGCGTGTGACGACTTGCATGTCTGAAAATCAAGGCAAGCGCCTCTTGTTCGTGTCTCGCCATACCAAAAAATACAAACAGCATTTCTGTATTGTATAAGAAACGAATGATGAGCAATGCGCTGATTGGCTGCGCGTCGCGTTTGTCGGTGGTTTGAAATTTTCAAAACGCCGGTTTTGATGGTTCACTTTTTCATCGGAATCAAAGTGTACCTCCTCGGACAACGGACAGAATAATGTCGCGAGGATTCAGTACCCCCGAAGGTTGACATCCTGATCGTACATAGTGCCATGATGGCTGGAAGACTGCTCAAAGCGGTTTGATTGAGTCACCACTTTCTTGAACCAGGACCGGACACGAAGTCCGACCTGGAAGTGTCAATCCGGGCTTGCAGTTCAAAAGGATGATGACCGAGTACTCCTTTTACACCACGAATCAGTAAGGTCTGTCTTCTGGGTTCTCATGCTCTCACAGTCGGGGAGCAGTGACCTAACGCGGGACGCGCGGGAAACACACTCTGCCCGAAAGCTAATAAGTAGTACATACACCCATACACGTCGTCGTCATGACAAAGTTTTTTTGAAGCATCTTAAGTGTCGAACGGATATCGCCTTGGTCTGGTTACAACAACCTTCGCGGAGACCTAAGCAGCGGTTTATTTCTGGAGTCATGATGAACACAAAACATACCTAATGCATACGGAATCTCGATGCAGCCAAACATACATCGAAGACTGTCGTCACGGAACAAAATGATGCAGAGAAAGGCAAACTGAATATGCCCAAGTGTACGAATCGAGCCATTGCGACGAGCTTACCCCGTCCGACCCACATTCGTGGGGCAGATTCCTATGAAATGGAAGAGTGCTAATACAGTGGTAGACCTTAACTACCATCAACACGTCCGGCTTTGCCCAAGAAGCGCGTTTCCGCGCGAGACAACATCGTAGCGCCTATTGACTTCGCCGGCTGATCCTCTTCGCGACGTTGACTCTGATGATGCGAGTGTCAACTTCGAAGTTCGAACAGCCATGTCCATCGCTCGTGGGAATGGTCGCGTATCAGCAATCGATGTACTGAGAAGATCGACACTCACCCCCATCCATCATGCACCGGGATCGGCGGAGATCATCTTAGAAGTTCTTGCTAGATTGGCTCGACGTAGCGTATTGCGTAGGAGGAGTCTGGACCGTGCCACAAAAACAACTCGATAAAAAAAAAGGAAACACAGTTAGCCGACGTGATATTGATGTTACCGTAAGATGGACAACAAGGGAATATAGGCTCACCGTGAGACGGAGCCCAATTAAACACCATACCTCCGGAGGGTTGAGCATTTTTCTTCTTGAGCCAATAACCTCGAACGAAAAGACAAAGGCGGATCATTCACCGAGCCCTTCAAAGAAGCGTCAGATTTCCGTAAGATGGCGGTAAAATATTCATCATTTGCGTACACATTGAGGGTCTTCCCCGGTAGACCCCGCATGCCAATTTTTGCCCAGAAATATTAGCATCAGAACTGGAACAGAGCCTGTTACATTGTCCAGGCTAGTGCGATCTATTGGATGAAACACAGAAATAAGACATCCAAAGTGGAGCCAAAACCTCCGGTTGCATGAACGTAAATTTCAGACCTTGGGTCGAGCCCTTGGTCCTTCGAAGAAGCAGCATATATCCCCGTACGATGGGGTAGCCAACAGATCTGATTTCCCGTGAGAGAATGCAGTGAGGATCCCGATCCCGCGAAGGAGAGCAATGTCCTAAATGAGCCAGAACTTCTGGAAGGAAGCAGAGTTCTTGAAATGACGCACATTCGTCCACTTAACAGGTCTTTATCTCCGTATGATTTCAGCGTCCCGCGAAGCAGAACGACAACTCCAAGAAAGGTGATTGTTTCAGAACTTTTTGAGCAGAGAGGCCAAGATCGACGCGTTTGGACTAGGTGCAAGATAGATAGCTCTCAAACTAGATTTTCAATGAGATAAAGAGGCCGGGAGAAGACGATCGCGAGAAAGAAAATAGGGACTCTGTTGAAAGTGTTTGTGATTTTGGTTGAAAGGGTCCTGAGAGTCTAATCCCAGTCGGGTAGTAATGAACAGGCCAATTCAGTAGAAAGATGACCACCTCAAGTACGTGAATGGACCTTTTGAGAGTATGAATTTCTCAACCCAATAGAGCGACCAACCTGAAGTAGTAGCCCGCCCGAAGTTTCCGCCTCAGTCAGATGGTTTTGAAAAAGGGTCGAACGCCCTACTAATAGAAGTTCGAGTTTCTGGACAATAGACCTTCAGAGACTTTGGTTTTTGCGCGTGTACATCTAGTATCTGGATAGAAACCGACCGACTCATTGCCGACGGGTTGTGGAGAAGATGGCACACCAAGAGAAAATTCGCGCGTCTATGTCCAAATACGGTACTAGCAGGTGACATAAGTACTGGCACCTACAAACGATTTCCATCTGCTCGCGGGAGTTCAATCTGTCAAGAGTGATAGCCAACTCCGACAGGGTGCTCTGGCATCGTGGGACTAGATGTAGTCATACAAAGTGGAGACCCTTGTATTACTGTTCCTCCCATTCGTTCCGTACGAAATTTAGGAGGGAGTACTCATGAAAACACGAAGTTCACAGTGGTGACAGGCGCCACAAGAATTGTCGCCGCAAAACCCTTGCGCTGTTTTCGCATTTGCCTCTAGCATCAAATGGGCTAGCCAGCCAGGTCGTCCTCTAGAATCGATGTGTGTAATGAGCCACCGAGAAGACGCCAGAGTAAAAAAATAAACAAAGCAGTGACCAAGTAAGTACTAGCACAACGCCTCCGGGTCGGGTTTTGCGACCCTTACTCATGTACTGTTACCACAAGCCCCAACGGGCCGAAGACTGTTGAGACGTTCCCATCAGCAAAAAAAAATTCTGCTTTCAAAGAAGTTCAAGCTTTTGCTGAGGTCCCAACTTTAGGGATTGGGTTCGAGGCCAGTACAGTACCTAGTCGAACGGAAAAACCCGAAAGCAAATAGCCCGGCCTCCTTCGCGGTACGATCCACGAGAAATCACGATGTAGATGCTTTACTGGCCGCCAGCAACAATAGGCAGTTCTTGATGAGCATCATAATCAGGGGCATGAGCCAAGGGTGAGCATGCCGCAGTTTGGCCGCCGGTTCCCACGCACGACTCCGGTCCGATCGCTCCGAACGTGCTCCTCTACAATCCCCACACGCCCACATGTTGAGGTGGTTGACACGTAAAGAAAAACGTGTCTTCACAGGAAGAATGCATACGCTCACGGTGTATTTAACGCCACCATCCAACAGTGGATGCGGTATCTGTATACGGTATCTTGAACGCGCCCCGTGGAAGTTGGAACACCGCGTTCCGATCCCAAATCTGAGTTTGTGATAAGATGTATATATCGGCGGTGACGCCGAGGTTCAGCGTTATGCATGTAGATACTGATGCTTTCCATTATGAAGAAGGTCCAAGAGAACGTTTGAGGGACACGGGGATGTTACAGTTCCGTTTGTTGAACATCGCTTACTAGGACATACATACATAGCCATAGGAAGATCAGTCGCACATAGCAACTTTGCGAGTATCGGCTCTAATGCGACATTAACTTCGGGTGAGTATTGAGAGCGATATCATGGTATGTTCATCGTGCTAGAGTAAAGGGCGCCACTGTAGGCGGCGGCTCTACTCTGGGGGAGTTAGTGGCGAGAGAATTCGAACACTTGAACTTGGGTCCCACTGTACATCGCTCTAAAAGCACCGAAGGCATGAGATAACAAAACAGACTCTTCTTTAAGTGAGTACAGGGCACGCGTGGTTATCCGGTGACATGGCTAAGAAAAGGCCGGTAGGAGCGGTGGACGCCACATACCGATTATGAATTGGCGAGATGAATAGGTGACTGATGCAAGACTGATGCGTTGTACCTTCATTATCTTGAAATTAAGAGGATCAACTGGCCGCATCCGAAGTGGGCAACCAAGGGGTAACAAAAGGAAGACCTGTCAGAAGGCTCGTTACAGAGAGGAAGGAAGCCCTCTCGGGAAAGCCCAAGACGTTTAATGAGGAAAGGGGACGGTTCGCGTCGTGGCGACCGTCGATGAAATTGAAAAGTAAAGTGAAATTTTGGTGGCGCAGCGATGACTGGTTACCGGTTACAAGCAGTGATGATAAGTAGGCGGCCACACAAGTAAACGGGGAAAATCCAAAGATCGATCAAGTGATCGTAGCAGAATCAGCCCGTCCGCATGGTGGAAATTTCAGGCAGGCGTTGGTAGTTTGGGGAGTTACGAACGGGAAACGCCAGAGAAGAACAAGGCCGCACAAGATCTGACAATGGGTTGACAGAAAGCGTTGATGGGTTCGAGGTAATGTTTTACAATTCGAATCGGCGTGGGATCACCGGTGGCTCAAGTTGTGTCATGCCGCATGGTGCTGGCCGTACCTGCGCCATTGACAGTCTGCCAAGGATGTTCCTGGCATTGGGGGGCAGAAGAACGCCGGTCGAAGCCTGGAAAATTGAGGAAAATAGGTGGAAAATGGAGGGATTAACGACGGAGAGGTGGGGCATCGTCGGAAGCAGGGACGCAAGGCGGGCGAAAGAGTGTGGCCGTGTTTGTTTCGGATCGCTTGTACTTGACCACCACGTTCCTTATCTGGCCTTCTTTTTTTCTTATTCTTTCATTCCTAACTCTAATAAGGCTTTGTTTTGCAATGCCTATTACACGCATCACTAGTCGCACTCCGTTACAGGAACCACTCTCTGACCTGCCCTCATCCAGGTTCTTCCGTAGTATGGCAGCACCCTCGTCGTCATTCTCCCTCATGTCGTCCTTGGCTACCCGGAAAAGTCGCTTCAGGACTACATTTCTTGCCCTTTTCGTGATCTGCTTCTTGTCTGCCTACATTTTTGTTTTCCAGCAGCGAGCGCTGCAGGCACCGCTTGGGCTGAAGCGTCCCAACAGACCAGCCGCCGACCAGATCGCAAAGGCTCTGGAGACGATACGGACGTCAACTGACGCTGCTGCTCTTCGCAAGGCCTATACCAACCAGCCGCAGCTACGGCTGGACACGACCCAGGAACTGGCCGCTGTCTCCAGCTTCCTAGCGAGTCTGCCCCAGAATGTCATCCCCTCCTTCGTGGACCCTTCCTTACCCATAGATCCCCAGCTCGTTGTCGACTTCGATCCCCAAAGTCCGCGGGTGGCCGATGAGATACAGGACATGATCGATGATGTCTGGACGCGGCATCCTGTCTTCCTCTATTCAAAGGTGTGTTCATTTATTTTTGGCTTCTCGTCTTCTTTGACTAAGAGCCATCTTTGCAGCTATACTCACCCGTTTCGCGGGAGATAAAGCTATCCTAATAGACTTCCATCTGCATCCAGCACCCATGATCATGGATGTTGATGTCCGCGAGGACGGCGCTGTACTTGAGCCTCTCCTCGAGAGGGTCTTAGCCACAGACGATCTTCCCATTCTCCTGATCGGCGGTCACTACGTCGGGCCGATATCCAATATCCGCTCCCTGCACGAGAGTGGTGAGCTCAAAGAAATGATCAAAGCCGCCGGCGCTGTCATTGATGGTGCCAAGAAGAAGCACAAAAAATCATAGCGTCTTATCGTCTTCTCTTCTTGGACATTTATGAGCGCTCGTACCACTTTTGTCTATTTATGAACTCTCTACGCCATTCACGGACATTGCATGCCCGCCAATCATCCCATAGCGGCTTTTACGACACCTCAATTGCTGTGCTAGACTCCATACTAAAAGTCCTTACCATTCTATATCCAATTACTGTACTACATACTGTCTCTCCTCATTATACCTTACGCATATTCTCGATCTATCCATAGACCTTGCACTCTTTTCCAGTGGAGCTGGACTTCCCTTTCTTTTTCCCTTCCGGTGTTATATAGGTCGTACTCTATACTCAAAGAAGTAACGTACATAATATTGTGCCTCCCGTCTATCCCATTGGCGCCTCACGAACAATGGATATTACCTTCTTTTCTCCGTCTGGTCTCGGAGCCATACTTAATCCCATACGTCTCTCTCTTAAGACTGCCGCACTTGTGTGAGGGTGATACCGTCATCGTCAAACTATTCTGTACGGCACGATCAATAGGAAGGTGGAGGAACTGTCTTTCCGTACAGGTCGGTGAGCATATTCTGCTTTCCCTATGTACGTCTGAGTGTATCCAATGCGAGCTGTCAATCAGCACTAATCAGTTGAGATGAATGGGTGGATGGCTGAATGGCTGATCCGCCGGAGTTCTCAGCTGAAGCAATCAAGCAAGAAGAGCCGGGCTTTCTCCTTCGACAACAGAAAGCATTTGAGAAGCGTGACGTCGAAGAACAAATAAATGTTCAGGATATCGCACGAACACACGGATGCAGTGGCATACGCCAAGGTAAATGGCGCTATTACTGGTTCCGCCATGGTTAAAAGATTAAAGTGTGCAGTCGTGGGTACTACGGTCGACGTTAATGTCTTCTTATGTCCGGTACGTCCTCGCAATGCGCAGAAGCCGCTAATCTAAAATGAATGGTGTCAGTCGGTGCAATGTATTAGAAACCTACCGGTCGGTCACCTCTCCGACCAACAAGGAAAGCAACATCTACGTTGTTATTGCGTAAGGTACGCGGTACGTAGAAGAATGAGCATATCCTTATTGGTAGTGTGAGCTCCACCTTTACGCAGGGTTGATTGAGGGTAAGGGATGGGTGAGGAACGCGCCCCGTACTGGACCGACAGGCAGCTGATTCGCGGGCACGAGCCTAAAAGTCAGATGGAAGAATAGCACATCGTTATTCATCGCATCGCATCGGGAGCTGTGGACTCGTGGGGATGGGGAAATATTTGTCTGTGGGGGGGTGAGATAAAAAAAGAAACCCTGTGCGTGTACGTATAAAGGGCGCGTTAGAAACACCGGCGGAGTAGCTATATCCAGCAACATGCGATGGGGTGGTTTGAGTCGAGCCTCTAGGTCCTCACGTCCATGTCATGACTCGCACGAATGGACCGGTAGTAGCGAGCGCTTCGATACAGTCCACGGCTTGATGGATCATTTACGACAGACATAGGCACCGTCCGGTTTTAATGATTCCCATAGGAGGTTTACTGTGACCTTCACGGTAAGGAATCAGACACGTGTTTGTTAAAAAAATTAGATGGGTTGGACCTACATGGTCAACTGAACCCAAAGATCTGGATTGAAGTCAGACCGGAGGCGACAAAGACGGACAGCCAAAGTGACCGAGACTGTATTCCTTTAGACTATATGTGTTGAGCACCCTGCAATTGACCGGGCCGGGTGCAGATATTCACAGTCAACACGCGAACCGGAATCGGGGAGATCATCCCAGGGATGATGGGAACCACTCCTCTACACGAGATTTGAGCGGCGTCGGTGCCAATTTTCCCAGTAAATCTTGACGGCGTTGGGGAGGGCGAGACCTGAGTAATAAACACGTTGAGGAGAGGATGTCTGATTGTGTTCTGGACGTTCCGAGGCTCGGAAAAGTCCCTGCCTGTGTAAAACACGAACGGTACTTAACCCCATGAATGAAGAAGTTCGATGGTGTGATGTGCCGTGGGCTTGACATTTGTAAACAGTCCCCCTGAATAGATGTGGCGGTGGAACTAGGAATGAGGTTTTTGCGTCATACGAAGTAGGCTAGTCGCTGTGGTTTTGACTGGCGCTGTTGATAATCAATTTAGAGGGCGTTTAAGCAGGGTACAGACTTGTGACCTAAGGGAGCAGTTACATTCTTCCGAATGGTAGAGTGGATCCTTGGTGGTGCCTCGGAATAGAAAGCCTGAAAAAAAATTGGCTTGGAGTGAGAGAGTTTGATATTAGGTGAGGGCGCGTCGAGTGCGAGGTTGCGTAAGGATATAGTGGGAGGGCTAGGTTGAATTGAATTTTTAGCGATAACTGTCACGGTGATTAGACTTGAATAGATTGAAAGATGGGATCCCGCCCTTAGTTAGTACTTCCTTGTGCTGATACCGCTTGTAGTAAAAAAAACTTACGAGGGATCGCGCTGGGCCGGGTGCGCCTGTCGGACCCGGAGTCGCTCTCCTCTCAACTGGTATTATTCCTTAAGATCGAGTCTTTGCATAGGGCCGCAATATCGAGTTAAGAAATAGAAATTGGTGCGCTTGGCCATTCTTGGCGTTGCCCAAGACAATCGGCATGAAGGTCGGGATGTCGGTGATCTCGGCATCTTTCGGCAACTTCTTTGCAGAGCTTTGTCCACTAAAGCTGTGCACGCCCTTTCGATTTTAGTAACCGACATTTTTTTTCTAGGTCCCTGCGCATGTACTTATTCCCATTTGGAAGGTATGTGCGACGGTGCCGTGTTCCCAGGCTAGGGAGATCTGATTTCAACGCGAGGACATTGCCATGGGGTTCCAAGCGTCGGACTTTCAACGGTTATCACCTCCTTGATGGTGATTCGCGCGCAGAAATTACACCTTTTTTGGCATAACCAAGACCACTAATGTAGGAATTTCATCCCCTTCCTTGTCTGGGCCGCTGGATCTTGGAAACCTGAAGAGCAAGCGCGGATGCTACAGGCCCCACGAACAATTGACGGCTCCGGATGCATTAACTGTCTGTTTGGGTGATCCTGGCTCACGCCGACAGCAATTGCAATCTCTCAATTGTTCACGTCTACAGGATTCTAGGTCCTTTCAATCTATATTTGTATCTTGATGCCCTATTTATCAAGGCGCATCAATATGATCTCCAAAAGCGACTTATTTCTGGCCAGTTGAAAGTGCAATTTTATGTGGACCCTCGAGATCATGAAGAACCTCCAATGGCATCTTTCAATATGATGATAGTTAACATTAACAGATTGCTTCGGACCGGCAACAGTGTCGGAACGAATCTCCAGAATCTCGATGGGAGGCGGATTTTTATCGGTGCTAGGGGAATAATACCTGTTGTCAACGAGCGCAATCGTGCACTAAACCATTTTGATGGGACCAGTATGTTCGACTAGGCTATGTTTTTTCAGTAGTCTCATCACTTACATCCTACTCGGTTCAGTAACATTCCATATGGACATTCCCCATGATCGCCGCCGTTGCAGAGGAAGAAGACCGGATTGTGTGGCGATGGACGGCACGGCAAGACGCGGCTGCTGTATTCTTTAGGTGCGTTGCCTCATTTCGACCCGGGAGACACCGATTTTTCTTACTATATTGAAGATTATCGATCGCAGGCTTGTAATTCCACCCTGTCGGAGTACACATCTTAAGTGAAACTGATACGGCCCGAGTTACTGGATTTACGACAGTCCAGTCTAGAATGTCTGTTCTCTAATCTCATCGCCTGACCTTGGTAAGTACTTACATGTACAGGCCCTGCTTCAACATGACTATTTCGTACACTTAGCTTCTGCTACAGCTGCTTCTCATGTCGTTTACCTGTCAATCCCAATCAGGGCACCGGAGGCCAACATATCTCCCTTAATTGTCGTGCTGTGTTTGAATAATAAAGGTACGCAAATATCTTCCCGGAGTGTGATCCAATGATAACAGTCCTTAAAACTCTATTAGTGAACTTCGTTTAAGATCAATGCTTTCGAGTCGGTGCCGTAAACGCGAACTCCATCTGTCATATGCCATTTCGCGCACGGGGATTATGCTTTTCTGATAAAACAGTGCCCCACAGAGAGAACACCCCTCATTATCCGCTGCCCTCCATCCTCCCTCCTCTACCCTCGACTACGTGCCGGCTATGTCCCAACGAGCCACCATCACTGGTTTACGCCTCCGCAGCCCTTCGGACGCGAGGGTCATCTTCCACGCTGTCCATCTGAAGATTCTGCCGATGGTCACTCGTCGGCTCGATAACGATGAGAGAAGCCTCATCCAACCAGGATCCGTCTATGTCTGGGAAGAACGTGGCCCCAATGCTGAGCTCACTGGTGTGCGTATCGTTCAATATTGCCATCAGTCCAAAGCTCATTAATGTCATAGACCGGAATAGAGAGATGGACTGACGGTTTGTAATTGAGCGCCACCATGTCATCATCGCCTGACCATACATGCATCTAGGCATTCGATGGGGTCCGTCGCGCGTGCGCGAGGTACGTCGGCTGGGCGTGCGTGTCCGGCGCTAATGACTGATTTCTCTGTTTCACCAGGGGTTCCTCTTTTATCAAGAGAAACAAGACGATCCCAATCTGTATGCGGCTAGTGCCTATAGGCCGTCGAATGTGTACGCTGTACCTCATTGCCCCTTATCTTTGCAATGCACTAAGCTCGTCATTTAGGGACCCCGCCAAGATGATCTTGACGAAACAAACCTACACCGTTTATGTCGTCACGCCTGCCGGTAAACGCAAATGGCACCTCAGTAAGCCCGTACACCATCTCCTCATCCGACCGCATGTTTTAATGCATATCCTTTTACAGTCGCGTATTTCACCGACGCCTCTCTCGATCGACTAAAAACGGTTGATGACATTCCTCAGTTGGCTGGATTAGCCGTCCCTCACGAGAAATATCAAACCGCTCGCGCAGCAAAGGGGCGGCCGGAGCACATCTTTAACACGGCGCAGTCCCATGGCGCACCATACACACGTCTGGAATACGTTCCATACACACCCAAACATTTGCCCCCATCTCCGTCCCCATCTCCGATTGGCTTTTCGCCTACTGTTATGCGATCCGTCTCGACATCGCCTGCTGCTCGGCGCCAGAGTCCAAGCGCCACTCCCCCGCTCACGAAAGATACCCCCTCTCGTCGCCACAATACCGTGCAATTCTCTCCCAGCTCGCTTCCGCCCCTAGAGTACCTACGGAGCCAGCCCAGGGTACGACGTTTTCCTGGCGACGAGATGGCTCTTGCGAAACTCACACACGGGCAATAATGGTCCACCGTGCTAACGGAATTAAATATTGATTTTACACCTGACGCCCGGATTGTATTTCTAGTCTACTCGATTTGCTTTCCCTTTTGTAATTCCTGCTTCGTTCCCACCTATCATATTTAGTATTAACTCGATATCACTGTTGTTGTACTTACCCTACCACTTGAAGACTTATGTTTACGACCAGTCTTTACGAGCAGTACGACACGATGTCTATAACGTAGCACAATGGGACCTTTTTGCGATTTTTTAACAATTTGGATTGAGCCTGATTTCTCCGGGCTTTGCATCATCAGCTATTTCAGACGTCAACATGGCATTTGTTATCCTGCAATTTGTGTGGATCCAGGTTACAACTTTGAACACCGGATATTCAAATCTCGTCGACGACTACATCGATAGCGAAGAGACTTAATTAAGACAGCAATAGGAAAAGGTCATTATAAGGGGATGTCTGTTCGTACACGGTACGGGTCACCCTTACCCCTCTGCCGCGTGGTCCATGAAGACTGCCCGTTCAGTGTATTCTCATTCATTCCTTCTTGGAATTCACCGCGCCTCCCATCAGGGTACTTGGTAACTCCTGATTCCCAACTTGGAACAACAATGACACGGATCCGACGCCTAGGAGAATAATGACGATGACCGTCCCTGCGAGCAAGACGAAGGGTCTAACGTCACGTCAAATCAGCATCGGTTACCCGGAGAATGAAATATTAAGTCTTACCCGCTGACGTCCCTCCTTTCGCAGCTTTCACCGACCCAAGCCTGCGTCTTTACTTTGTTGCCTTCGCCGGTCGTTGTAACCCCGCATGCACAAACATAGCATGTCTTTCCAGCTTTGGTAGCCTGAACGCACTGTCCTCTCCCAGAACATGTGGAGGTTTCCTCGTTACAAGTGTCTTCGGTAGCGAAGCATGTTGAAACGGAACCTATAGGTTCCTGAGGGGGAGCGTGATCAGGGGGAAATGGAATCTGCGACTGCAAAGGGCTTGATTGTCGCTTGGAGTATGAAAGAGTAGGCGGCGGAGTGTAAGTCAGGATGGCAAGCTGTACACGGCCTCGATCAAGGCCTCGTTCAAGGAAGGTACGGATGGTTGACGCAGCCTGTGTGAATTCTTCGCTGGCTGAACCATAGGTCTTCCGTACAGCTGCCAGCCCTGACAGGTCGAGAGCTGCAAATTCTGAATCTTCCGCCTTGTCAAGGAAGGTTTTCAGGGAGTTGATATTTTCGAAATGGAGAAGAGAAGGGCTAGCTTCGTATACTGAAGCATACGCGTGTCTGGCTCGATGAAGATAGGTCGATATGACAGAATAAAGGGATGATATTGATACAGAAGAGGGGGTCGACAGCTTGAATGAAGGAGTTAGTGAAGAAGGTAAGATAGCTAAGGAAATACGGTATACGTCAGTCCATTTCACGGTACGGTCTTAGTACAGCTCAGCGCACCTTCCGCGTCATATTCTTCCATGGTCAGTAAGAGCGCATTCTTCGCTCCCTGGCCAACGAATGCCTCATCCTCGTACAACGGTGCTGCCGAGTCTCTGAATGGTTCAAACAATTCAAGTCCCAAATGATGCGACAAGACAGAGCTTGCGTCCGAGGGCGACAATGTGGGCCTGAGGGTATTCCTCTGAGGGTTGAGGTATACTTTAATGCTCAGCGTCGGCTGCAGGACTGACAGCAAAAGACCAAAAGAAAGGAGACCCAGCATTATTGGGCGTTGGGATGGAAGGGAGTATTTGGTGTTGTTTCGCCGCGTGGCTCTCGCTGTCCAAATCAGGCAGTGTTACTACAGTCGCGTCGAGTGGAGCTTGTTCTTTTGCCACCATGAACACCATATTTTCACTCGCTCAGCATTTTCTTTTCCCATTTCAATGGTATCAGCCTCCACCATCTTGCCGCTGTAATACTAAAGTCTCTCTAGCCTGTTCATGACCACTCCTATGCGGACCAGTGATCAAGAGTACAGGAAACCTTTACCTCGACTGCCACCAGAAATATGGCTCGAAATCTTTCAGTTCGCAACATATACGTACCATTCAATCGCGCCAATGGATCCCTTTACTCGGAAGCGCATATCCAATAATGCTATGGGTCCCAACACGCCACTCCTGGCGCAACAGACAAAACGAGCCCTTGTCCTCGTCTGCCAATCCTGGAGACAAATTGCAACTCAGATTTTGTATCACCATATTGTTGTTTTGAGTCCGTCTAGAGCAACAATGATTTTGTATGCCCTCCAGAGGCACTCCTATGCGCTGGAGGTGGCAAACGACAAGTCGTCCAAAGTACGAGTTCGCATATCGGAGTATGGTCGTTATGTGAGGCATTTGGAGATATACACGCACTCAAGGAAAGCAGAAAGCCCACGATATCTCGAAACACTTTTTCGTATCTTTCAATATTGCCCCAATCTTCGCATTCTTGATGGCACATGGAACCACCCTCTTCCCGTCGAGTTCATCACTGCGGTCACCAAGCTGTATGGGGCAACGCTTCGTGAACTGTATTGGCAGGACCAGAAGGATGCTAGTATGGTTACGCCCACTCATTTGGCGTGCTTCCAAGCTCTGCGTGTTCTCGATTTGCGGGATTATTCAGGCTGTGACACCAACGTTAGCAATGACGGAGGGCCTACCTTCCTCTCGTTGACCACCTCATTCTTTCTACGCGAGATACCAGCCTCGGCGTCGCGACCGATCTGCAATTTCCTCGTCTTACTAAACTTACGCTCAGAACCCCAGCCACCGAGTCTGTCGACTCCGATCGTGCGATAACCCACTTCCTCGATGTTCACGGATCCCGTATTACCGCCGTCGACCTCCCTTCTCCGTCACCGGATTCTGACCCTGACCCCATTTCTGTGAGACAGGTCGCCCGAACTCTTGCCCACGTCAAACCTGCCTTGTTTCTCAAATCGGGCGTATGCCCCAATCTTGATACCCTCACTTTCGCGGTTACGGCTCCCATCATCACCCTCGCCGATCCTCACCCCACTCTCCGAAGGGTTGGCTTACGCGACGTACGAGTGGATGGATTGTACCCGGACAAGAACTGTAACACTAAGTCCCATCTGGCATCATTCACCCGAAATATGTTTCCCAATTTAGAGACGGTGAGGACGGTCGGCTTCCTGGTGGAAGCGGAGACGGATACTATGGCTGAAGACGTCTTCATCTGGTGGTCCGAGAAGTTTGAGAGTGACGGTATTGATTTTCAAGACGGTCAAGGAGTGGTATGGGCCTACGAAGAGGAAAGCGACAGTGAAATATAGACATGACGCTGGTAAGGATTTGGATATGATCAATTATTCAGCCAAGAATGTCTTACTCATACCATATTCTGGTCATACACTTTGCATTAGGATACCACTACGAATATTACATTAAATTCGAATAGCCGGTTAAGTGGACAACGTGCCAAGCAGCTGACGATAATCAGTCAAGGGTCCCGGTCAGCGATAATCAGCCCGACAAAATAAGGGACAGGCACTATCATTTGGAAGAAGTATCATGTACGTACGATCTGCGGAAGAATACTAACAAGTAGCTAATCCCCTCGATTAAGAGCTAGCCACGCACTATTGGCTACCTCTGCCACACGGTGGCGAAACTTACCTCGTGCTGCCTCTGTACACCGACTGTCCCCCATAACTATAGGCGACGAGGAGAGATCAGGGCATAATCTGTCTATGATGGTGGCGTAGTGACTGGACACCCCACCCGATCTCCGCCGGGGAAACGCGTCAATAAGATAGAAACTCCTGGGTTCATTTTTGACCTTCATTTTTAACTGCAACGGCTCTCGGTCCGAAAATACGAAACTCACCTTCTCGGATCCATTGTGAATGAGAAACATTCCCGTGCCTCAAAATGTTCGTTTTTGCAAAGTGAGGACGATTTCAAGGGTACCGGTCAGACCGCTTTGGGAAGATATTTCTGGGCTAGAGCCGCGGTCCCTCATCGCTTTCGATGCTAGCAGGAAATCTGGAAACAACTTGCTCATCGACATCAATTCGGATGCGGCATCCTGGGCGAGAGACACGTAATGTATCTAGGATACACATTCCTACCTCATAGCTCCCGTGTTGGGCGTCCTAAAGGAGGGTGTATTGATCAGATAAATGGGCTTGAAGGAGTTCGTACTCTTCAGATTTCCTTATAGGTACAAGACATCTTGGTATCTGACCGCTTGATGTGGACTTGGGGAGATGACAGATCAATAGCTTCCCCATGCGTTTGACAATAACATTGCCGCGAGAGCCTCAAAGAGCATGCCTAAAACGTGTTGTCGATGTTCAGCATGGAAGAAGACCGATGTGTGCCTCACAAGAATAAACCGGAGAGAGAACACTTAAATCAGGATTCTGCAGTATCGGGGACTTAGTCGGGGTACCTCATATGCCCGCGAAAACGGAGGGGCGGACGCAGTGCTCCCCCGAACCCCGAGCGCGCAGGAACTACTGCCTATAAACGCCGACTACTAGAAGAACAGACATTAAGCGAGGCGTCATGCATGCAGGCAAGTGGAAATTACATCTGCGCTGATTCAGTCTGGGTCACCCCAAGACCTGAGGATCATTAAGGCGGCCCCACGAGCCATGTCCCAGGAAAACAGCACGTCCGGTAAAAGCGTCTTCTCAGTCGATCTTTGACAACTGAGGGTCGGATAATATTTAAAATAGTGTAGAAGTCGGCGGCACATACCATGCCCCCAAGCCACGACTCGTGTGATCTTCAGATTATGATCGCGAGATGATCGACGGGACAGTCAACCGAATTGATGATCTATCCTGTCACCGCAGTCTGCGCTGCCAAAGGTTGCACACCAGACCTCCACGGTGTACAAAGTGGTTCTTGACAAAAGAATGTTCTCCCGCAGACTGGTTCTCAGGTGGCTTAGATGGACGTCTGGTGACTGGGTTACCAGTGCGTGAGTGAAAACGTGGGCTCTCACTCGGAAGTGCTTTCTCATGTTATCTTGAACGTGTAGGCAAGTTCCGGACTTGAAGTTTGAAGGCGCAGAACACTCGAAGAACCTCTGTTGATATTCGCTTGACACAGACGACCTGCCCGGACAGCACCTAGAAGGTTCGAGTGTCAGAAATATCCTGTACCACAAATACAGGACACGGTTGGAACGTACATACGGCATTGGCATGAGGGACGCAGAAACATGGGTGAGCCGGTCTTCAAAGCGGCTATTTACCAGGTCGGACGCGCTGCGGACAGTTACTTATGCGCTCTCGGCTTGAGAAGTGGCGGTCGCAAATTGACTGTGGAGAAGGGCGGCGCGTCAGGCACGATTTCAATACGTTGACCCTGGACTGTAACGCAATCTATGTTTCACCAGCGGCAGTCAACAACCAGTACGTTCAAAGCGGTGACATGACTCTAGAATATCCAAAGGAAACCTCAACATAAATACGAATGGCAGATGAATTACGAAGGATTCAGGAGGCGGTTGGCCATTTCGAACCCTAGAAATGTGGCACCATTTGCAAAGGGAGACCTACGGAAAGGTTAGCAACATTCGCAGAAGTTGAATAATGCCACGAACCTTATTAATGTGGGCCCCAAGCCTCGGCTGAATGCCTTAATTCCTTCCGTTCGCCATATTGTGCGCACACAGTTAAGCGTGGATGAATATTTTTGACCAGTGGCGGGGCTGAAACCGTCTGTTTGCATCCGGGATTTTATCATGTCTATAGGATAAATGACGGCCCAAAGCTAGGAAGTAAAAGTAAGTACCCTAAAGAGCCGCGCCACAATACGATGCCTACCGCGTAACCTGCAGCAGCGCCGTACAGAACAGCGTTGGCCGGATTAATTTGGTCGCGTTTGATGCCCTTGGTGGCGATTTCGCGCTGAACAAGTTTCTCGTACGCCAAAAAATACATGCCATATCCAGTAGCTTCACGAAGAAGAGTGACAGCTTGACCCTTGTAAATTCCTTGTATTCCATGAGCAGAATAAATCTTCTTGATCGCATCCCAAGGCCCGAAATACAGCTTGTTTTTGTCGGGCTGTGTCTGTAAACCTGAAGAGGATATGGTAAAAGGAGCCTTTCAGTTGGGAAGATACTTACGAATACGGATATGTTCGACGGGACCCGATACTACGCCGTTGGCCAATCCAGCAATAACACCAGATATAACGAGCTGGGATCCAGTCAGATTTGCACCGCCGGCGCCGCCTATCCCTTTCAGAAGATTTTGTTCGGCATAAAATCGCTTCATATATTCGATAGCGCCGAATTGGATGGAAACGCACACTCCTATCCCCAGGAGTGGCGTGAGCGTGCCCTACAACGTCATATTAGCTCGACGGCAACGCTAATCAACGTGAACTACCTTGTAAAACGCCAAAGGCCCTTCATTTTTAAGAATGCCGCCTGCACAATGTATCATTCCATTATAGGTGCCTTTGGGCGCCGTTTGCATGCGCTACGAGCACCCTTACATATCAGTCGTTTTATTCCTTTGTCCCCGGATATTACAGCAATTATGACTTACGACTTTCACGATGTCAAATGGCTGTCCCACTAAGACCTAGTCACGATTCGAGTCATATTGCACTATTAGCAAGCTGGAGCAGTCGTACCTGGGCAATTCCACCCGCAGTACCAGCAGTGAGGTCCTTGATCGTCTTCGACATCGTGGTGGAGCGGAAGCAAGGGTAGAGAACAGCACAACTTGAAGGTTATCGCGGTAATGTCGCCATGGCTGTAAGTGTCAAAAAAACTATGAAAGCTCCGATTCAAGCATGTGCAAACAAAGACGATTAGATAGCAAGTTTTCATCTTCAACTATGTACACACACCACCACTATGACAGATGTTGGCACTACAGAATCACAGCTAGAGGACATAGTCGACCCTTTGGATGAGGATGGAGAGTGGGATGAGGACGAGAACTACGACGATGAAGACCTCGATGGGGAGACAGAGGAAATGGCTCAACGTCTGCGAGAGCAGCTCATGGCTGATATTAACAGAGTCAATGCAGCTGCAGCTGCCGCAGTTCCCCCTCCTGACTTGCCTTTACCTGCGCCTCTACCAACTGTTTCTCTATCTCGGAAGGAAGAAGCCATCCTCGGCACCATGAGGTCAATCTTAGCATTTCTCGACAAGGATACACTCGGACGCTCTACCCTGGAATCCACCATCTTGTCAGGAGTGCAGGGGGATAATGTCTTCCATATACTACAGGCAACGGTCGCGACCGGACGCGTTCCAAAGGAAATCGCAATGCCTCTTCATCACTCTCTGATGTCTCTCGCCCGATCGGAGGCTTTGTTCGGGAAATTGCGCCACTCAGACGCTTCTTCTATTCAGCTTGACATAGGCAAGCGGAAGCGAGCGGAGGAGGATGAAGGATTGCAGGCTGATGCTAGGCCCTCGAAGCGACCATTCGTCCAGTACGACCTCAATGCTCATGTAATAGAGGCCGTCGGTGTTGTCAGTCATGCAATAGCATCATCTACTACGCCCACCCTTGAACCGGCTCTCATAGCTTCTGTCCAACTACAACTCCATCACATATTCCTCTTTTCAGTGACATCAGCTCCACGCGGAGGAAATGGCATGAATGCCCTCCAGGAGATCGGCGGCCTGATTCAGGTCCTTGGAGTGCTCAGTGATATCCAAATTGGTCAAAATTCACCCACCCAATCTGCTGGCCCTACGAGCTCTTCATTTCATGGCATCGGCACCGCTGTATATCCATGTCCAGCATGTCCAAAGACATTTTCTCGGCTTTACAGTCTTCGTTCGCACCAACGTATCCATGGTGTCGAGCGACCTTTTAGATGCGAACACTGTCCCGCTTCATTTGCCCGTAACCACGATCTGAAACGGCACGCTAAATTGCACGACAAAAAAGCCTGGAAATGCTCCGGTTGCGATAAAATCTTCTCGCGTAGGGACGCAATTAAGCGACATCAAAATGTCAGCCGAAACCATGGTACCAAAGGCGAAGCATGTATTGGGGCCATGGTGATAGAGGTAGAAAATGAAGATGATGAAGATAGCGCCCGGGAGGAGAAACGAGCCAAATTGTGGAACGGGATAGCCACAAGCCATTCGTCCGGAGCTGCTGGGGAAACGGAAGAGGGAGAGATTGAACCTTCTGTGTTATCGGCGCTGCAAACGACGGTGCTGACATTGCATCCGCTCTTACAGGCCCATGTCTCCAATGCGCTTGGAGCTAATGCATTGCAGACGGCGTCGCAGCCTGTCGATGCCGCAGGTAGCCAAGCGACGCTTGCGAGTGTTATTGCTCGCGCACAACAGCAAAATGTGGTCTTGGCTGCTCCGTCTCAAACCGCACCTCAATCACCTGTCCAACCACCCACAATACCTTCTTCCACAACGACACCCACCTCTCTTCCGGCTGTTATAAACGAGGGCGGTGAAAATGTATCCCCTAATGACGCTCAGCCACATTCGCTCTCTATGTTTGGCCTCTCAGATGCGCAAACTCAAATGCTGGAGCAAGCAATCGCTGGAGCGGCTCTTGCAGCTCAGGCTCAGGCAGAAGCAGAAGCAGCTCTAGAGGAGGACGACGACGATGGAGACTTTGACGACGACGGGGAATACGATGAGGACAACGGCGAAGACCTAGAACTCGTTTCCATTCCTCCGGCTCCTTGATTATCGGACCTTCTATTGTCGCCCTGGTGCAATTATATGGTATGTGCAATTTCCCTTCTCACAATATCATAAATAACGCGTTTTTGTTGGTGTCCAGAGGCAAGGACAAATATCTGATGAATGTCGGATGGTGCATCGAGCGACAGAAGCCAAGTGACTTACCATCTGGACAACTCACTCAAAGCTTTGTTCTGCGCTCCTTTTTGCGATGTGGATTTGTGTAACGTCGTTTGACATCCTCATCAACCCTCCGCCATCTTGATTTACTCTCTTCCGTCTCTCGCTTCCATGCCTCTGCAATAGCTTCCGCAGGAGATAAAATTTTGGGGCTCGGTGGAATTGGTCCAGAACCCTTTCGGGGCGAGGATGCGTCGGTTGTCATCTATAAAATTGTTGGATATAATCTAGGAGACCAGTTGAAAAGAAAGCGTACTGCAAGTCGTGCGGAGTCGTAGATAAAGGAAAGCCTGGCGAAATACTTCCATGCACCGTTCTTATACCGCCTTCATTTCAAGGGGTGAGCCCTAATGCTTCAATCAATGCTGGGGTCGAAGGCACGAACACTTCGACGAGGCAGCACCGTTCACACCTGCGGCCTCAGAGGACAAACGAGGTCCTATAATAGGAAGGTTGAAAGCAACAAGTTCCAAGGTCGTGATCGGAACTTGCCATTTTGGGTGAAGCCTGTATATATTCAATCAACGTTCAATACGGACAATTATGCCTAAGGGGACGACAATTTGACATATGACGGTCGATGACGGCTACGAAAGGCAAGTTGAGACTGGCGCAAGGGGAATAAAGTGTGTGTAGCAGGCGGTGATCCTGATAAATGTTTGCCACAATGTACATATGGAACTTGGATTCCACTGGATTCCGCAGACGTGCGGCGTCTTCGTGGTGACAACCCGTTGCATCCTCGAGGGTACACTCTACGATTGGCGTTTAATCCGCGTGTAAATGGCTATTACCAGACACATTTTATGTTGCAATGCGTTAGGTGACTTGCCTTGAGGTAAAATAACCCTCAGCCCAGTCCACCACAGAAGACGTTAGTGGGTATCAGGGACATGGAAGATATGATTTCTATCGAAAGCTGCACAAATTGACTTCGTTTCGTTTCCGGGACTGCAAGAGCGTGTTGATAGCCCATCAGTGGCAAATGATCGAAGGATGCGTTCAAAGCAGATTCCACTAAGGTTCTCGGCTTTTGATCCGTAACTTGCTCTAATAAATAGAGAAGAGCGCTTTGCCAAGGACGCGCCTGCTATAATATCAGTCATCCATACAACTCGCTGAAAAATTTCCGGACTTATCGAAAATCTGAGACGTCCATAAGCCGGAAAATACTGAGGGATGTAGAGTCCTACAAAGTAGTACTGATTAAAACACGGGAAACCGATTAAACATGCTTGAGCTGCGTGTCCAGAAGGGACCTGGGACCTGGGACACGCGTGCACGGAATCTAATCAGACACCATGGTAAAACCGACAGGTACATCAGGGAAACAACGTCGCGAAAAATACTCGAGTGTCATTGAGAAATTGCGGGCGACAATGTACGGTGTTTCGAGACACTTGTTAATGCTGTATCGCTGCTACTGTGAATACGCAAAAGCGACAGTCGTCGAAGAAGGTAAAAATATCATCATAGGATAACGTCGCCGGGGTGTATTCGGACGTATCAAAATTCTGAAATATCCTCAGCAACCGTCGACAACCCTAACACGATGAAACCATGAGACACAGTAGATAACGAAAAGTCTAGACGCACAAACGCATTAGAAGATATTCATGAGAGTCTGCTGACTTTAACCCCGGTACCGAAATCGCGAAACATCTGAAGCCCTTGAATAGAGTAGTAATTACTGCAGAGAAACGTTTTAAGATAATCAGAAAGGAGAACAAATTTTCATATCCGACTGATTCTCTTGACACGAAGCCATTATTTAGGTTTGGGAGTCGTAAAAACACGCAGCTATAGCGAGGCAGGGGGTTAATTAAATTTGTTACTGAAACCAAAGGTTGAACTTACTTTTTAACTCATCATATCTGTAACCGAGGCGACTGGAAACAGATTGATTGACCCTTCCTCCATGAGGCCCGAATCTACACCCAGGAGCTCTCCCCTTGCTGCGGGCCGCAGGTCACCATCTCAGTTAAAAACTCCGTTCTCGCTGCTCGCGCTTACATTAATGAGGATATGTTACTCGATCCACAGCTCAATCAAATTTACGGGCGTTTCGCAGGCTAAGGAGGAAGGTGTCTGTAGGCGGCAACATGAGAGCAATTACACTCGTATCTGATGGCATGCCGACACTGCAGCGCGTTAGCTTCTCCGATCTGAGACTGTTTGAAGCAAAGGACACACAGAGAACGACGATGCAGTCCTAAAATTCGGCTAGCTCTTAGACCTACAGAAAGGTCCCTTGCGTAATTATAAGCCTGTGACTCTGTGCGTAGCGAAACTCTGGCCGTCGGTAGCATCTAGCGACTTGGGTTAGCCCCGCTGAGGAAATCGGATCAGCGCACAAAAAGAGTCAGATGGGCGACCTCACTGCGCACTCAGAACCAAGCCCATTTGATGGATATTTGGAAACCAGGTTCATAGCGGAGTCTACGAGAGTACCACCATCTTCAGCGGAAGCGGGATCTGTCGAATACCACCGGTAACCGGCTGTCTATAGATAGGATTACCTTGACACAGTGCAGCCATGTCCACATCGCCCATGTGTGTCATGATAATTAAAATACGACGGAAATTATCGCGCGCGGCAGATACGAATTGAATTAAATAAAAGAACTTTAGATGAATTTTCCAGAGCTGTCCGGTCTCATTAGCAACATCAGTACGGTATCAATAGCGTCAGTTACGCGAACGCGTATGTCAGATGAGCGTATCTCGGCCACCTGACCATTATCACTAGAAAGTCTTCAGCGTGCCATCCGGGAAAGACGGCGAGAAGAATACTTCGCCTCATGTTGCACCGTGACGATGGTTCTGCTATTTCGATGTGTTAAAAGATATCGGGGGAGAAGTGCGTTATATTACGCTTGCCCGACGTGGGAAAGAGCCTTTCAATTGAATCGGACGTTCGCTTTTGTGGTGTACAACTAGCAGAGTAAGGGAATTTGAAGTGAGGGCCTTGGAGCCGCGGACCTATTATATATAGTTAACCCCATATTGCACTGTATCAGCTGATACGGAGTTCACCTATTGTCCCCAGATCCGCCTAGTGTGGGATTTCCTCACGTTGATAATGGAAGAAGTAGACGGTCCAATGGGATGGGATAGGCTAGGCGCCACCTGAAGGCGCAAGAACAGTTTGAAGATAGCTTCAAATAGACTGAGATAGGACCCGCTTTTGAAGAGGGCATTTCAGGTCTCCAACGCCCGCAACTCAAGTGAGATCGCGATCCGAGGAGAACAAAACGCGACAAACATACTGACGAGGCTGTGGGAAAACACAACAACGGCTGCGACGGTCCGGGATCTGACCCTGCAGTGGCAGTGCAAACCTTCCCAGCTTCTGCCCCAGTTGGCCTGGGCTTTAACTGTGCTCGTTACTGCTCAAGCGATAAAGTTTGACTCGAAATGAGTACTTGTGCCCGATACCGCTGCAGCCGATTTCATACCTTTTCGTGACAGAATCCTACTTCAGATTGAAGGTTCGTCTAATGTTCCGGTTTGGTTCCGATTTCTGGAGTGCTTTAGTGCTAACCTCGCGCAATTTCACTGGGCTCACTAATGACGTTGATATGGCTTCTGCTTACTGTGGAGTGGGCTTGGACGGCTAAGAGAAGGTTCAAACCCCTTTTTTGGTATATTTCGTGAGTCATCCACCTGAGCAACCCTCGTATATAAAGCTTAACGACTTTAGATTTTCATGTTATAGTTGCCTCACATTGATTTGCACGGCATGTCGCTCTCGCTTAACCCTCCTAACACCGATACGACCAAATTTAAGGTCGCCGCGGTGCAGGCTGAGCCGTACGATGTTTTGCCAAGGACTCCAGTGGTAGAGTTTGACATGGTACTTGTAACCTAGCGCTTGGTGCGACCTCCAGGGTGGCGTCGATAAAACTATACGGATCATACGTGAGGCCTCATCTGAGGGCGCAAAAATCGTCGGTTTTCCGGAGCTCTTCATTCCAGGTAGGCCGAACTACGAGGCGAATATCAGAAGAATTACAAGGAATTTCCTAGGCTATCCATGGACACCATTAGCTAACAATTTCATTGCCGCTCAGCCCATCGTCAAAGACTATCACGCTAATGCACTTTCGATTCATTCACCGGAAATGAATCGCATTCAAGATGCAGTACGTGAAGCTGACGTAACTGTTGTTTTGGGGTTCGCAGAACACGCTGGTGGATCGCTCTATATTGCTCAAGTCACCATCACACCCGACGGCAAGATCGCAAATCATCGACGCAAGCTCAAGGTGTGGAGATCCGATGCCATTCAACGAGAAGCCCTATTTCTGAAATATCCGCATAGGCCACTCATTACGAAAAGACCATTTTTGGTGACGGAAACGGTAAGTATATGTATTTCCCGACGTGTAGCGCACCACCCATCGCTCCTAGACCAATCTATCTACAATGTCGTCCAAACTCCATACGGTAGGCTGGCTTCTCTGAACTGCTGGGAGCATATCCAAGTGTGTCTCTTTGTTTGTCGTATTTCCCCATCTAATTAATTGTTAGCCGTGGTTGAAAACCCATATGTATGCACAATATCCACAGCTTTTCGTTGCATCGTGGCCAGCCGCATTTCCCCCTCATACTGGCGGATCTCCGTACAGTTACAGTAGCGAGGCCTGCACTCGCATGAGTCAATTCGTAGCCATAGAAGGCGGATGCTTTGGGATCGTTGCCTCTACTGTCATCAGTGAAAAAGGCGCTGAAAGAATGAAATTAACTGGATTTCCTTGGTTCAAAATTCCTGGCGGTGGCTTTTCTGTAGTACGCCCGAGTCCTTTTTTTTTTTTCAATTGACTGCCGTCTGACTGATGCAGATCTACGGTCCGGACGGCTCAGCGCTGACCGAGCCTGTCGATGCGGATGCAGAGGTTATCATCTACGCCGACATTTCTCTCGATAAAATTGCAGAAAATAAAGTTGTTGCCGACGTTATGGGAAATTAGTGAGCCGTCAATGTTTCTTATGCGACATGTGCCTCAAGATGCCTTTAGTTCGAGATTTGACCTGCTATCCACCGCGGTTCATGGCAGGAAACAGGTACCTGTCACCTATGCTGACGAAGAAGACTTCTTAAAGAAGGATTGAGTGTGTTGGCGTCTTCTTGTATCAAACCTTTTGCCCACGGGTACGGAAGGATTGGACACGTAAGGCCTCCTGATATTTATTCCTGTAAAAAGTACAAGGCGTTTGGCGAAGTTAAGCGGTGGCGAATGGAAGACAGAATGATGGCATGTGTAAAACAGTTGGCAGTGGCAAGGCTTGGTACCTCCATTGACATCTTGAAAGGAGTTTGAGAAGCTTTGCACCTAAGCGCTTGGATTATGCGCGGCAAAGAAACATATCGTAGTGTTCAGGACCAGACTCTGCTGCCATGAGAAGTACTTGTCCACAAATCGAAAGAAGCACTGGTCGGAATTCAGAGGAAGGTCACAGAAGAAGTTCTGGTGGGAGAACACTTGAGTAATGCTGAGCCGCGAAGCTCAGAGTAGCGGGAAGCCGCACAAGGTTTTACATCCGCGTTGGAAATCGTTTCAGTATGGTACGTCTGGCACTTGACGTAGCCCGTACCAAATTGAGTAATACTAACGTGTAGAAAACATCTCATGATATCTTTCTTGAAATAACTCGATACTTAATGCGGAGTTAGGAGATTCTCCGGCTAGATGGCATGTAAGAAAAGATAACATACCAGTACAGAATCTAGGAACTTGAGCGGAAAGAAGGTAAGTACTTATTTAGAATATAAAATGATTGTCTGCAAGGAACATGATAACAGTTTTGTCGGAGGGCGAATACAAACCCGAAAACTGCGATGGGTTAAACAGATGTTCACGATCCGCGAGTCCGGACAGGGGTCAGCAACCCGGCGATTTGTTCGTCCGACTTCGACGTTCATTGCCACATTAAGCAGTGGCAGTGCACGCTGTCACGCGTCACAGGCAGCGTAACGATTTGCCACCACTGCGTCGTCGTCGTCGACGCTGACGATGCCAACGTCGAATCTCGAATATTAGCTCGACAGCTGGGCCTTTAGGTATTCGTTGAGCAGCGATTTATACCTCCGACGCCCGTCGAAATGACGATAACGCAGCGAAAGCCCCTCCGACCCGACGACATTATAAGTGCGTATTGCGTGGCATTTATCTCTTCATCGTCGCCCTGAATGACCACGGGGTCGTAGTTAATGAACCAGGAGATCAGTACTCGTGCGATTCTTGTGGATGCGACCTCACACATAGTGTGCGCATCAAGTGCGCGGACCCTCTCTGCGAACCCGGCGACGGCGTCGACATCTGTCCGCCCTGTTTTTGTGCAGGAAGAGAATTTCGGCACCACAAGCGGGGCCATGCATACCGTGTCATCGTGCGTCGCTTCCCGATGATGAATATTTTGCCAAGTACTGAGTTCGGCATCATTAGGAAATAAATTCGTATCCTATATTTTCGGAGGATTGGGGCGCAGATGAGTTCGTTGTTTATATCTTCGACATCTCTATTCTAATATATGTTTGGCCAGGGAACTGTTGTTACTGAAGGGTATAGCCACTCAAGGCTTCGGAAATTGGAAAAAGATAGCCGAGCATATAGGCACGCGGTCGAAAGAGGAGGTCGAGAAACATTACAACGAGGTCTATATTGACTCTCAGACTTGGCCGATACCGGTGAGTACAACGACGTCACCTACTTCTCACCGCTCTTATTATTAATTATGTAGAAACTGGATTTACAGTTCAATGTCGATCCGGCTGAATTCCAGGCGCGCAAACGACGGCGAATACAAGCTTTAAACGACACCCCACCGCCTCCTCTTAAGCATGGTCCTGTCTCCTTACCCGGTATCCATGAAATCCAAGGTTTCTTTCCTGGGCGTTTGGAGTTTGAACATGAAATAGACAATGAGGCTGAGGACTTGGTGAAAGATTTAGAGTTTGGGGTTTGTTTGGAATGGGACGGCGATCAGATCATCGAGGATGAGGAGGATCTAGATGTCCGTGCGAGGGCAAAATGGGAAGAGGAACGTCGAAATCCTCCACCCCCTGCAGAGAAAGGACGAATACCGGGCAAAGGGCCAATGATAAACGGCATCAACGGATACCATCCACCATCTGAGAACGGGAGTGTGGCAACGAGGGAAAGTCTTCCGCCAAAATCTGACGATGCGCTGGCGAACGGGACAAGCTCTGGTGATGGAGACGAGGAGGTGGAGGAAGTCACGCAACCACCGCCAATTGAAACGAAGGAATCCCTTGCTTTTAAGCTTTCGTTGCTTGAGATGTATAGCCAGCGTGTGGATAAGAGATTGGAGGGTAAGGAGGTTATGTTTGATCGTGGACTGCTGGATTACAAAAAGGTACGTCGTTCGTTCCAATGGTTGATTGGTGATTCATTATCATGATATAGATGCAAGCATCAGACAAGAAACGCTCACGGGAGGATAGAGATATCGTTCATCGCCTGCGACCCTTTGCGAAGTTACAAACCGCGGCTGACTACGAGATTTTTGCTGCTGATGTTCTATGTAAGTGTGATAGGAACTCTAATCAGATATATATCCTGACGATATTCTCAGATGAAGCTCTTCTTCGTCAAAGAATACAGGAATTGCAACAGTACAGACGATTAGGCCTGGTCACTGCAGCGGATATCGAGAAGTATAAATCCGATCTTCAGAAACGAGTCAGTAGTGTCAGGTCATCTTTATCAATAGCTCACGATGCTTTCACAGACACTCACCAAAGCCAATCATCGCGACTACCCAACCGACAAGCATCCATATCGGCGCCAGTCATCCGGTCCCGACCCTCGTCGTGCCAGTCTTGTGTCCTTTGGCGGCGACTCCGAAGGCCGGAAGAGTAACGAACGAGAGGCTACACCGCGTCTCCCTGGTTCATCTACCGGGCAGGGTCCCATTGTCCGTAAACTGCGTGAGTTCGCTCTAATCCATTTCCGTAACCAACTAAGGTGTAACCTATTGTAGCTGTTCCTCTCAATCTTGCAAACAGCCCTTCGCTGCATCTACTCTCTCCTGCAGAACAGGTGCTATGCGCCCAGCTCCGCATCCTTCCAAAACCATACCTTGTTGTGAAGGAGACTCTTGTACGAGAATATGCACGGCGAGGTGGTAAGCTTCGTCGGCGGGAAGCTCGTGAGCTTGTTAAGATCGATGTGAACAAGACCAGTCGAGTATGGGACTTCCTCGTGCAGCAGGGATTTCTCAACATCGCTTCTGATGTTTCATCTAACCATGCTTCGTCATCACAAGACGCTAGGTAATTCATTCGCCTCATTCTATGATAATACTGCGTTCTCACAGCCTTACAGCACCGCTAGCGGGTCACAGGTTAACGGGTCACCCATTAAAGATCCACGGCCACTCTCTAGTCAACAAAACGGGCCTGCCCCGGTACCGTCGACATCAAGTTCATGACATGTTGTCCAGCTTTCTGTATCTTTATTAGGAACCATCTGTATTTTATTGTATTGTTTGCAGAGTATCATAAGAGAGCGCTATAAGCGTATAATCCGAAAAGGCCCAAGACTGTTATGACCAATGACGGCTTCAAGAGATACTCGCCGGGGTTTCGTAAGAAACGTTTGACAGCAACGACAGTGGACATCAGCCTGGAAATATAATCAGCCAGTGAAGTGGACACAGTGATGCATACCCACCCGTTGAACCTCTTGTTGTACGTGCGGAAGACACCTTCATTCAAATCCTCTCGGGGTACCATGTAAAGCGGACCATCATCACGTATCAACCATGCACGTCCATTGGTTTCCTTCTCTGGATTGGTGGCGGAATGAAATATTGAACCAGCGACACGAGCGATGGGTGACAGCGAGACATCTTTTGTGGAGACTTCTACAAATGAAGAGAGTGTGTCATTATCTGACACACCGAAGAAAGGACTGATAACGGCCGTCCGGATATCTTTCTGTTCGAGATCAGGATATAAGGTTCGCATGGCGCCCAAAACCGCACACCCTGACGCGCTGTATAGAGGAGCTTGAGGTAAACAGTGCCATGACGCTGTGTAGGTAATATAGGTGCGAGATAGCCATTTGGGTCGTAAAATTGCTTACCCATAGATCCAAGCACTACCAGGGCCTTCAAGTTGTTAGGCTGACGTTTCCGAGCGAGGTAGTATTGCGCTAGATGTACAGCTAAGGTAAAAGGAGAGAGATGAGGATATGCATGTTGAGGCGACAAAATGCGTTTACCGTGGAGGATACCAACCAAGTTCACATCAAGTGTGGTCAGATCAGGCTTCACTGGCTTCCCATTACTGTCGAAAGATACTTGTGTGAATTGGCCGACTTCGGTAACTCCAGTGTTGGCAACCTTGGCGCCAACAATGATAAGCTTCAATCGAGAGAATGAACCAGCTGTACACGTACAACGATGTCGAGGCCGCCGTAAGTCTTTATAGCCAAATCGAAAAGGGCGACTGCATCATCCCAAACAGTAGCGTTACATAGAGCGCTGACCGCGGCCCTGTTTACAGAATATGTCAACCCAAAAAATTATCGGTTGGCACAGGTGTTCGTACCCTCCGGCGGTTACAATTTCATGGACAATTGCCTGTGCCCTCGACGCGTCTTGGTCTCCGATAACGACTTTTGCTCTGTAACGGGAAGATATTGAGTATGCTTATCTTTCAGAAAGCCATGGAAAGAAGATACTCGCCCGTAAAACGCAAAGCGAATAGCAGTCTCTCTGCCGATGCCGTTCGAAGCCTCCGTTATGAGTACCACCTTGTCTTTGACGCGTTCCGCATGTCGGAAAAGCTCGTCGTCGCCGTAAGCGACGAGATCGATATCGGTGTTCAGCATGGTACGTGTGAAGAGAAGAACATAGCGCCGTCCTGGTAAATGATGGGCGGCAAAGGGAAGGCAGAGGTAGCGGTTGCACGTGTTTATCTCCGACCCATCCAGACAAACATCGCCAACGCGAAATGCTGTCTACGCAGTACAACCATGGACTTAACCCCAGCAGGTCTTTTCGAGGACTACCACCAGGACTTTGACCACCTTATCCAGTCCATACGAACGAAACTTGAGGTTGAAGTCAAGGAGCAACAAGGAGGTCAGTGACTACCGTAGATTCTTCACGTTGCACGACCCTAACAGTTGTGCAGAGCAACGTAAAGCAACTCTTCGCAAGGTCGAGATAGACCTGGATGCAGCAGACGATATAGTACATTTCCTGATTTCTGCCGAAACAACTCGCTCATACAACACAGATATCCCAACTTGAAGTTGAAATTCAAGGCATCCCCCTTTCGATAAGGTCTCAATACAGCGCCCGGCTCAAGCAGGCTAAAGTCGACTTGAACCGGTACAAAAAGCTTTCCAAAGACCTACATTCACAGGCATCTCGTACCGACTTGCTAGGCAACAACCGTTTCAAGACTACCGCCACCTCGGACGATCCATATGGTGAGGGTAATGACCGGACCAGACTTCTGGCTGGCTCAGAAGCATTGAACGATGGCAACCGAAGAATCACGGATTCTACTCGGATTGCGCTGAGACAGAAACGCAAGGCGCGGATATATTGAGGAACCTCCGAGTTCAGAGGGAACAGATTGAGAACACGAGGGACACGGTCAGTCTACCCTTGACTGTTCTTTAAGGCACGACCTGTCTCATGCGTTCGCAGCTACATACTGCAGATATTTCTATTGATCGTTCGTCTGGTACAATCAAAGGCATGATACGACAGTATGTCATGTTGCTGTTTACTCTACCCTATTGGCTGAACACTATCTTTCAGAATGTACAAGCAACGAGTTGTCCTTGGCGTTCTCATCGCGGTTCTTGTCCTCGTTGTCCTGATAATTCTTTATTTCAAACTGATACGCTGATTTTCTCGCCCTTGTGTAACTACCCACCTTCGGACGATTATATTTATTTATTCATCTAGCATTTTTCTTTCTCACCATCTTGTCACTAATTGTCTTGGATCATATGAGTTGTTCAATACATTGCATTTATGGCATACACTAATAAGTTATATCTTAAACCCTCCCGCCAACGCCATAACATTGTCAGGATCAACGGAAGCCTTGATCTGCTTCAACCTTGCCACATTGCCTCCGTACATGCTCTCCACAGGGGTATCAAAAATGGCGTAATTGGGATAGACGGCGGCACCGACGATGTCAGATTGTCCCTGGCCAACAGCAACATTGTACAGGTGTGCTGCACTTTGCCGGATCGCATCATGGAAAGCATCGTCCGATATATCAAAACTCCATGCATAATACAAGTTCAGTGGGAGAAGACCAGCTGAGCGGGAGGGCGGGTATGCAGATTCAGTGTGGGTGTCGCTGACTGAGAAAATATTGGGACGGAACGGCTCAACATCATAGGAGATGAAAAGTCCAGTATCTAGGCTCAGTTTCGCACCCCAAAACTAAGAGAAACTTAGTATATGGTCCGCCTGCAGCAAAGAAGGAGCGTACCTTTGTTTCATTCACGATGGCGTTGATCAGGGTGTCGGAGTATCCCAGGAGAGATACAGTGTTAAAAACTCCTCTGTGATGCTGTCGTGAGAATTCCGAACCTGGCAAGTTCCAAAAAAAAATACCTCAAATTTTGAGTTGCATTGGCAGGTGAGGCAAGAACGAGCGACGTAAAGTCTCTTGTTTTGACGTCCTGGGTAAAGTGAGGTATCGCAAGGAAGTCGTCGAAGATACCATCGGGAGGGATAGGTCCATCATAAAAAAGTAGCTGAGAGACTCCAGGCTGTGAAGGTGATTATTCGCGCCAGCCACATGACGCCAGAATGGTCGAGCTTACCTGTCCGAGCAGAAAATTGTAGGTGGTGATTATCGCAGCTTTCGGATCCGCGACATCATTTGAGAATTTCACTGTGGCGGCATTCACTTCGGAGAGGTGATCCTGCGTGTAGGTTATGAGTCCGCCCTAAACATTATCAGATAAATGTGCAGCTATTTCTCTTCGGTTGACGTACCCATACTTGGCCCTGAGGGAAAGTCCTCAGCGTGAATCTTGTCACGATGCCCTGCGGAAGAATTAGAACCTCGTAAGAAATGAACAAACCGAGCCAGAGTTGCGAACTCACAAAATTATTGAGTCCGCCCTGAATTAGTGAATAAAAACGATTAGCCAAGTCACCCTGATGCCCCAAATTCTACACACACCTTGAGAGCGAAAAAGAGATCAGGATCAGAATTTGCCGTCACGTTAGCCACCTCGCCAGTAGGCTTCACGAGTTCATACGCCACAACAGTATCAATGGTTAAACCATACTGATTGGTTAACCACGAGAAGCCTGCACCATACGGTCAGCCCTAGACCACTGCATCAATATGACGCATACCTCCACCGAGAATAAACCCCGCTACACCTACTCCAGTGACTCTCCCACCGACGACGTTTACGCCATGTGGTGCAAGAGACGCATAGACGTCGTCCCAAACCAAGCCAGAACCTATAATCGCAGTTTCTGATGTAGAATCGTAGGTTACCTCGGAGAAACGGGACATGGCAATGTGTACTCCGGTCGTGGAAGAGAATCCTGGGTTGGATGCATGCCCACCACCTTTGACCTGGTCATGGTCCGTCAGACAAGTAACAAAGGCCATAAGATGCGCTTGGGTCTCACTGCGAATGGTGTTTGAGTAGACGAGAGTATTCCAAGCTGTTGGAAGTATTAGTTTCGATTAAAACAAGGCAGGTTGAATACTGACAATAATGCCGACGTCTTCTGCGGTACCAGGCTCAACCGTGCACGCAGGATTTTGGGTGCTGGAGATGGCCCAGTGGTGGATATCCTTCAGGTAGGTCGGCTCTGGACGAGCGTAAGAACGAGCGTAGAGACGACGAAGAACAACTTGCCCCAAAAATAAAAGACGTCGCTAGCAGGCGAAATTGCATCAGAAATAGCTTCACAGACTGCATTGCGTAGTCTCTCCTCTGGTTGAGAAACCACAACTGTCAGGAGAATTGACCAGAGTAGTGCTATCCAAATCATTTAGAAGAATTCGGAGAGAAATTTCGGGATGTCCTCCTCTTGTCGAAACAGAATCATTTTATAAGAGCAGGGAAATGCCAAGCACCTCCGTCCGGTAGCTATGTCATAGAAATCCATGAGTCAAAAAATTAGAAAACCCAGATGTGAAAAAGATATCATACATCCAGCCGAAAAACAAACAGCGATCACGCTGTTTGACATACCGGCGATGATAGCACAACTTGCAACTCGTCGTATATAGTTTTGCCTCCGTTTCGACCCCGGCAGCCAATTATCGCGGAGATGATGAGATAGATATGCTCCACGCCATGAGAGATAGATGCCTCAATGATGGTAGAGGTGCGACAGACGGCGTCATGAGTTCCTTTTTTGGACCATCCTATGCATGATACGAAACGTCTAATGAATGCAGAACCACGACTGAGACATCCCATGATGTCATCCTGTGGGCTTGGAAGAATATTTTCCGCGATGCGTTTGTCCCGAACCGTGACTTTTGAATGTGCCCTGATGTCAATTTTTTTTAAATCCGTTGAAACAGGTCCAGACAAACTAAGTATATCGACGTTCATCACGGTGCATGCGTTGTATTCCGTCTGCTTGCTCGACGGATCAGACGAATTTTCATGTATAACGGGATTTTGGGCCTGTGGCAATAAAAGCACACTTGATATTCATAGCCTCCTACAGGTGCACAAGCTGTCGAATAGTGTTCTGTTGATGCCAAACAAGGCCACCCAAGAGCGTCAGCATCAGAGGCGTCTTGAGGAGACGGGTGACGTCCTTCACCAGCCGAGAGTAATAGACCAAACCCGTCATACCCCTGATCAAACAAGTAATATATTATCAGTCTCATGGACTGTCGTCATTTGAAGAGAAAATACCCACTTTTGCATACTGTTGATCCGTTCATCGAGGACCTTATATACACCAAGCTTGAAATTCTCTTTCGATACTTGGACTACAGGACCGTCGTCGAGTAGTAACCAAGCGGACCCGTTGGAGTCGGGGTCGGGGTCAGTTGCGGAGTAGAAGATGGCGCCCACAATTCGAGTGACCGGAGTGAGAGGGATACCGGCCAAGAGTAGTTTGATTGGCAGAGCAAGAATGGGCGTATCTGGATTTGACATCAGTCGGGAGCGCTAAGAGGAATGGAAAAATAACATCACCGGCGAAGAATGGGTTGACGACTGAGATGCGAATACCTCGGTCAGCAAAATCGGGGTATAAAGAGCGCATGGTGCCGAGTACTGCGTGTTTAGAGGCGCTGTACATCGTGCCTCGTGGAATGGCCTTCCATGAAGCTTTTCGGCCAATCTTTCAGATGATAACGGGCACACAATACCTCAATGACGCATACCTATCGAGCCAAGGAGTACGAGGGATTTCAGATCCCCTTCAGTTTGACCTCGAGCGAGATAGTGTTGAGCGAGATGCGCAGCTAAGAACCCCGTAGTAAGACACTAATGCCCCAGTAGATCAGGAAGACTCACTATATAAAGTGCCAATCAGGTTGACGTCAAGCGTGGTCAAGCGTGGCTTGAGAGGCTTGCCATTGGCGTCGATTTTCACGACTCCAAACGTGCCTATTTCTGATACTCCCGCGCAAGCCACCTAGGGGAGTGTATCAGGGCTGATGAAGAAGGAAGAAAAAAAAAAAAAAAAAAAAAAAAAGGTCAAGCTGATTTTGTGCGGAAACGCAGAAATCTGACGGGAAGCAATCGAGTACAGTACACCCAAATTGATCCCCGGCGGGATACAATCTCTTCGGACCTCTCTATCAAGGTGAGAAGTCTCTTTGCTTCGAAAAGAACTTCACGGTGCTTCTTCTCGGTTGAACAGTCGAACAGACAGAGTCGTCACTTTTCGTGACAGTGAAAACTCGAGATGGTTGGGTTCCGGAAGAGATTGTCTCGCGCCACGGAGAAGAAATTATAAGTATTGGTCGCCGCCAACGCTTCGTCACAGTAGTGAAGAGTGTTCAACAGAAGAAGACACGAGATGTCTCTTTCATGAATTTCTTGGTCTCCAAATATTGCGAGTGAATTCGGAACATGAAAATATTCGCAGAAAGAAAGGCCAATCAAGGCCAGTTCCGCAAGCAATGAGCCGGCCCTGAATGGCTTGCCTTTTGCACGAATACAAGGCAGAGTGAACGGGAGGGTCGAGAACTCACCACGACATCAATAGCCCCATATGCTCTCATGGCTAACTCGAACAACGCGACGACGTCGTCCCAAGCAGAAACATCGCATGATATACATGTTGCTAGACTGTTGCCGCCTTTGTTAGAGCCTAAACTTGGACACCGAGCGCTGTGCTCACCCCCCAGCTTGAACGATTTCATCAACCGTTGCCTGCGCACCATCTACATTCCTGTCCCCGATGACGACTTTTGCCCTTCCGAAGAGCCTTGAAATTTCGGGATGCGATAGATGCGCTCTGACACTCACCCGTGGGCAGCAAACTGCAGAGCCGTCGCCTTTCCAATACCGCTAGCACCACCAGTAATCAAGAGGACTTTGTCTTTGACGCGCGCCGAATGCGATAGGAGTTTTTCATCCACAATTTTGCAGATATCTGAATCCGACATGGTGGTCGTGGACGACGTTATCGATGCAGTGCCCCTGATTTGTCCCAGCACGGGACCCTGTCGGGTGAGAACGTGTGAGAACGGTGAGCATGGCTAGTGTAACTATACGTCTACGTCGCGAAATAGGATAGCGGGACAGGTAGCAGCTGGTAACAGGTGGTCACCAGTACACACAATTGATAATCCGAACAAGGTGTCGCCGAATTAGGCCGAAGTGCCACAGAAGCTTCTTATCACCACTTGCACTGTTCATTGGTATAGCATCCAGTGTAAGCATTTTTCATATTTTAATTCAGAACACTCTCAGTCTTCATTGTTTTGGTTGCGGGATACTTCATATCAGATTGAAAGAATGGGCGGGGGAACTGAGGAAGTTCACTTAACGATACATCAGTATCTTGCCAGTTCGGTCTGTCAGTAAATCGTTTCCGAGTGAAGATTGGGTTTAGACCTAATTTTTGTTCGGAGGATTTGAGGATTCGATATTCATGAGTGCTGAAGCTGAAGCGCTGAAGTAGTAAGTACCGAATCCATAAACAGATGAGAGTCGATGACGCTCGCTGGAATTCTGTTTGAAACATCGAAATAAAGCTTGTCAAGGTGAAGATCAGCGGCACCCTTCGTAGTTTGCACTACGTATTGACTGTCTTCTCTGTTAGCTTCAAATGGCCCAAAAGGTGGTCTACAGAGGGCGCTTCACTGCAAAATGGAGCCTTCACCCTCCGTCCTATCCTATCTTTGGAGCAGTTTATTCGGACCAGACACTGATAGAGTTGCTGTGACGTCGTTAACACCTTGATGCAGTAGCAGCACTACTACATTCTATACGGTTGGCAAGTTTGGGTCCGAATACACGACCTTCACGATTCGGTGTTGGATGAAGTGATCGCCCTGTACTCGATTTAGTCTTTAGACCAATAAGTGTTGGGTCGCGTTAGCTTGTCCAGATACATGCCGCAACGCTACCGCTGCCAGGGTCTTGATTAATGAAGGTCTGTAGCAGAGCAACCGCAACCTTCCGGCAAGAAGAGGAACAGCCGTGCGCGCTACTATCATGCCGAGACTTTCAAGGATTATGGTTATAAACCCAGCGTCACGCGTCGTCCCTCGGGTAGAGTATTCCAGTAATTCGAGAAAGAACAATCAAGAGACAAAGCCAGTCTGTCAAGTTCCTTAGGGTCTACTCGGCTTCCAGGCATGGCCAGTTTTTTAGTGCCAATTAGTAACTTCGATTTGAAGGTGACTGGCTAAACTTGAACGTACTAATGTTGCGTTAGTTAGTCCTCGTGCTGTAATATGAAGATCATGTCTCTTATATAGAGTAGGATACTTATTCACCTTGATCATAGCCCTTGAAATTGAAGAACACGATCTGTCGGCGGCATCGAAGGAGCTCTGTGTTGCCCCAACCTAGTCAATGAGTTGCCATCGCGCTTGACATGAAATCCATCCTGCTTGTTTCCGCGCGTGGTACATTGAAGCCCAATTGAAACCATAATAATGTTGTGAAGTTTTCGTTGCCTCATGAATGTAGAGCAAGACTCAGCAAGAGCGAATGCTAATAGGGGCGCTCGGACGATGCCGGACCTTTGTCTTGCCGAGACGTGTTCCAACAGTTCCAGCTTTCCTTATGCTGGACCACCTCCCTCCTGAGCTCATTCATGCTATCATCTCAGAGTTTTGGTACTCTGAACATCCATCAGAGGATAGGATCGTTTTTATGATAACATGCCCCCTCATCAACAGCCTCTGGAAGGATGTTTTTGCGCATATCACTTCCCGAAACATTTTCGTTCCGACGGAAAGATATCTCCTCTATCTCAGTTCTATTATACGCAACACTGACTCTCTAATCTACCGCCCTCATCTCCCCCACTCCACTCGCACGATTACCTGCCATGTTGATCTAGTCGAATTAAACAGGGACGCTGCCCGGGAGCCATACACAATCTTATCCAATCTTCCCAATTACATCGGCTTTCGCAAATGTTTTCCAAATATCTCCCAAATCTTCCTCGAGATCAGGTATCGCATCAGGGGCAGATGGTTCCATTACATACTATCTCAACAACAAATCGTTCGGACTCGAATCTCTATAGCGCTTGACCAAACAACGACACAGCTCAGTGTCCTACCTGTAGACTGGGAAATCGCTGTTTACAATCCTGCGCCGGATTATATTTATGGTCGATTTGCTGACCCTAATTGGGAAATATTTCTGAATGCTGCCACTCGTTCTATGGCCCTTGCTGCGTTGTTCGAATGCGTCAGAGCAATCTCTCTCAAGGACATGCTATCACGATCGACATACCAGAATTGCATCCGACGGTTTTCTGGCCATGGTGTCTACACTGAGACGATGGGTGATGCACGAGGCATGAATTATCGTTTTGGAAAGGCAAACCGAAGAACACTCGGTGAGAACATATTTTTCTTCCATCGAGCGAAAAGGTCTCATTTTTATTGAGGTTTGTGAGCATTCTTTGCAGAAGCGCATGAAGACGCTAAATGGATGCTCGACGACGGTACCGTGCGCGAACGCTCAACTTGGGACTTCATCGCGTCAGATTAAAAAGCCTGGGTCGAAGAAGTGACTGGAGCTTCGGCCTTCCGTTTGAGGGCATTTAAGAAGAAGGGCAGTCACTTTGGATGATGTCGCGCACTATGTAGCCTGCTTCAACGGAAATCACGAAATCTAGGAACACACGAAATAACTTGTTACACTGTCTACACAAAGAGCTGATCTCGGCACAAGCGACGAATCCAAATACACATCCTGTAGTTGTCAACTCGGGCGCCCAATATCATAACTTCTCTAGGGACTAACATGCTGGCGGTCTCGCCGCCAACCTCTCCTTTCTTAAGAGATTTGCGATCCTTGCGCCATCTTTACGCCTCTGTTCCAACGTGATGGGGGGGACAGTCGACGAATAACCCATCTCTACGCAACACATTAGACAAAGTCGATAAGATGAGAACAACCAGATAACGAACTAAGTGTCGGGTACTGCAAGGGAACTGACTTCATTTTTTCAACCACCCAAGAAAGATCCAACGGGAATGGCGGCCCAATCCACGCGGTGCGCTGTTCATGGTCCCTAGTCATCGGAGTGTAAAGTCAAGCTCTAGCAAAATACATCGGAGACGCACTCTCGCTGTAGAAAAACAGATCAGGACACAGGGAGAGTTGATTGGCGCAAGGGGAGCACGTACCTCATCTACTGTCAAGGGGTGGATAAGAACACTATAGGTAGGATAACGTTTTAGCACCTATATCACCATATCTCGACAAACATCACCTGAGCTTTCCATGATTCTTCACAATGAAAGAAAAGACTGAGGCAAAGCTCTCTACGGGTACCCAAATCTCATAGGAACCTCCCAGAATCGTTCGATGTCATCAAACACCAACACAAGATATCACTCACCGACTGGATGAGGCCCATTGGCCTCAGTATTCACCCGGAACAGAGGAACAGCCACGAAGGCGCCGTCCCGACACAAACGCAGAACGGCATCACGCAGCTCCAGCGCAAAATGATGCTCAGTTGCATTGGTCTGGTGGAAATAAATATCTAAAGCATGTTTTCAGCTCACGATGCCGGTCTGTGTGATGATGGAATACCACCCACGGAAATGATATTCTCTGTTGAATCTGATCAGCGATACGAAGGGACACGATGGATTTTCCTCTCACTTGATTTCATTCGCTGTTACCGTTGCGACATCCGTTTCTGGAATCGACGGAATGAACTCCCATTCTTTAGATCTGTCAACTTTGATCAGTGCCAAGAAAGAGCTTGATAAACTCTCCTCTTACTTGATCTCTGTTTCCGAAAGGACCAGCATCGTCGCATAGGCCAGAAATTTGCTGGTGGATGTATGGATAGGCTACTACAAGCCCTTTTAAAGCGTACGGCGGACTACTTTAGATGGCGAAAAGTTGCGCCTTTTAAGCATTCAAGACGTCCTTCAAAGGTGTCAGTTGAAAGACCCGATGCCTGAGAGAACCGATTCTCATAAGGGCAAAAAAATTGTCAGCTGAATGCCTGATATCAGCAATGGCATTTATCTCGCTTCTTCCTACCTTTCTTTCGACGGAATTCAATGGGTCTCTGACCCAGTTTGAACATTGTTTCTTCTCCTTACCCCTGGCCTTAACTTTCTGTGGCAGAAACACCATTTCGACATCCTGCATGCCCTTCAACCCGCTTACTCCCCGCATCTTAATCGACCCAACACACCCATACCACTCCGCGGCGACGGGCCAGTCCAGCCCAAGCCGCAAGGCCAAGCATAAAGCGCGGTTCTCCCGTGTACGGCTGGAGTGTGTCCAGTCGCCAGCAGCTTGTGCATATTTGTTTCAATTAGGCCCATCACTGAAGTCACGGTCAGCCTGAGTCCTGGCTACAGATGTATGGAAAGAGAAGACTTACTCGTGTATCAACGTCTCTTTTCCATCTTAGACTCTGAAGTCTGATTCTTCAACTTCTGCGACGCGTCTTACAGTTCTGTCCTCCTGCAATTCTTTGCTTCCCAGATCCTTCATCATCAAGACCACCACAACTTAACCTTGAAAGGAATTATCTTTCACATTCCGACAAGAACATGACTCTATCTTGACCAGCAAGGAGGCTTCCGTTAGCAACGTTTTTCGATGTGTACCACATCATTAGTACCCGCAAAGGCGCAAGTGGGCCTCAGGATATAGTGACCTTTTCCCATGCGGATACCTCGACTTAGAAAGGAGAGAGCATGGAGATGGGCAGGTTTTGAGGACGAATTTGGGAGACAGACTTGCCGGAAGGGAGAAGGTCGCGTCGGAGGAGATAAACGAGGTACAGTGGACCATCAAGCCGCAACTGCCTGATTATTTCTATATGTGATCGACACTTTTCTCGATGATGTTCGACGACATTTGCTGATTCAGACGCACTATTATTATAGTTATGTTGCTCTACTACCGATGTTTTGCATTCCAAGCGAGTCTACAAGCACGAAGATGAGATTGAATTTTTGTGTGAACAATTCTAGGACCTACTTGCCATCTTCGCGTCCTCCAAGATGCACTCTATAAGGAAAGCGTGATATGCGCAGCAGAGGAATAGTCCCCGGCGCTGATAATACCCGTGTCTAAGGTAGCTGCATTGATGAAATCGTAAAGGATTATCATCCTACTGAGCACTGAGAAGTAGCCACCAGATTCCACAGTCTGTTGATAGAAACGGGTTACCGAGGAATGTAAGAATTTACACATACTAGTACCAGAAAGATACAAGGTTGTTTCCAAAAGCAGGACCTCATTGACATTCGAGGAAAGAACCCTGCCGGCTTGGGGATCGCTTTCACAACCGTCTTTCAGTTTGAAAACGAATGGATCCAACGGTCCGCGAAAACTCGAGAGATGCCGAAGTCGTTGTTGAATGCCGAGTTTCCCGATGCACATTTGGATGTTATCGCTTCTTCAGAACCCTGTCTATTCCAGGTGATTTTGTAGCTCTTTCTATTGTGTTTCTGGTGACACTGGTGGGTGACGCGTTGGGAGGGAAGCGTAGGCGCCGAGTTCCACGGTTTTGCGCGTTGTGGTGGTTGGAGCGTGAGAACATTCGGACATATATACTTATTGACCATCAGTATGTTATTTCCCTTAATGTAATTTCAAATACTCAAGGTTCCCACGATTTCCTTCTTTTGACGCGACGTATATAAGCGTAACGGTATATATATGCTGCGTGCTCGATTTCCTGCTACTACAGGATGCAAGGATTTCCCTCGTCGAGCTCCCTGTGTATCTCGACTACATAAACAAATACTTTGTCGGTACTTGAATGGCCCTGGACCTCAATTACTCGACCAAAAGGACGACGACCCGCTACGACCATGGGCCACGGAGACTTACATCAAGCCCATAAGGCCCATCACAGGTATGCGTGGCGATGATTATTGCAAGTCCTAGGTCTTACGTGACTCTCTAGCTCATTCCTTAGGAACCTTGCCTCCGGAGCCCACTGAGGCAAGGGCCAAGATGGTACCGACACAGAAAGAGCTGGAAGGTTTTATGCCCAATCTGGTGCGCTTTGGTTGGACCGTTCGCTCCTTGTCGAGGCACACTGAATTTGGCTGGGCTCTGCGCATGGCGTACAAGTTTCCGGACTATGCGACGATGATTTCTTTTGTTGGTCTGGTGGGTGGGGTTGCGAAGGATGAACATGTGTGTATGGTGCTATCTCTCTTTCTTTGTGTACTGATCCCTGTCCAGCACCAGCCTAAAACATTAAGTTGCACAGATAACACACTCGAATTGGAGCTGTATTCCACCCAAGTAACCCGTCACCCATCCGACGAACTCACCGGCCGGTGCTTCACCGTCAAAGACATGCGGTTCGCATATCGTGTTCAACGGCATTATCTTTCCGGAATTGGCGTCACAACAGCAGACCTTGACGCACGGTACACCCAAGTACAGCAGCATACAGCGTACATTAAGTCTGGTCTCCTGAGGAAAGCCATCCATTATCATTGGCATGGAGGGCAGGGGAACCTTCGTTATGCTGCGACTTGCTCGGCGTGTCATAACCCTGATCATAAGATCGACAGTTGTCCTCGAAGACATGAAATACCACCGAGACACCCGTGTTCAGAGTGTGGAGAACCTCATTGGAGAGTTGATTGTCCTCAGCTGTCCAAAGAGTCCACTCAAGGCTTTCCTGTTCGTTACATTGACAGGAAAATGGCCCGAGAGTGAATGCTTTCATTTTTGTGATGTCATCTCATATGCTCAACTGCCTTTTCTTACCAGCGCAAACACTGTCCCAGGGCCTCCCAAGCCCATTACGCGGAAGATTCACGATGTAAATACTACTCTAAGTGAAGTGTACAAAAGACTTGCTGAGAACGGAGATGCTTCGGACGTAAAGAGGTAAAATATCAGTCTTAGGTTATCAAGACGCTTCGCTAACTGTGAACAAAACAGATATATTGAACATCCAGAGCAATGATAATTTGATTGTACTCTACTTGTTCACATCGTCAAGAACCGCTTTTACTCTCAAAGCTGCCTGACGAACGACGTTCTTGAGCTATCGATTGAACACGAGTTGCCTTACAGCTGGATTCATGGACCTGTGACCGGTCCCTTACAGTGAGCAAGCGTCGATGTACCGGTCACAGGCCTACTGGATTCACCTTTTCACAGCCTCGCAGTCTGCCTACATACTTTTCCCAAATCACGCAGCAATCTCTTTTGCATTCGGCTGTCGACCTTATACGGTAGCCACCTGTCCCTCTGCTGTGACGGTGCCTACTGGAAGGTTGCGTGTTGTCATCGTACTCATTGTTTATAAATAGGTTTTTTCCATGCGTCTGCAGTTCATCCAAAACTCTCATTCTTCAAGTCAAAGCTTGTCAACGAAAAAATGTATTTTATGCTCTCTGATTGTCCATCTACTAAGGTGCGACATCACGCGTCTCGGCGCTGGATATGAGGTGCGTATCCTTGTCCTTTGTCGACTTCAAGAAACTCATGCTGCTCGGGAGCACGCACTAACCTGCACTGACAAGCCTGGCGTTGGCATCTATCCGGAGAAATCCGGTCTCGTCGAGTATCTTCGACGTCCTGTGCCAGGGGAACTCCTTGTCGAAACACGTACAAGTGGAGACATACTTGATCCTTCAGTTGTCTGGGCTCTTTGGGGCCCCGCTTTTGCCTCGGGACAGTGGAGCCTTTCTCAATACGAAGCCACTCACGGATCAGAATCTCACAGAACTATTGATTGATCTTCAGTCTTGGCAGTTTTTTTTTTCAACTAGCTCACTCAGCAACAAACGCCTCGCAGCTATTAAGACCGGGCAATGACGCTCTGGGCCCTGTGCGTCTACGCTGACATTGTTCTGATAGGATCTTTTGTGGAGCTAACTGTACGTGTTTTGTTCTACGCGCAAAAGAGGGTTGAGTCATTGACGACAATACAGGCACCTACAGGAACATCACCTGACCTACATTCACATACTGCGCTTGAAAATCACCGCCGCGGCGTCGCAAGACCGACCCCAGATAGAAGTGTAGCAGTCGCGCACGCGGTTCGGACCTTGGATATCCGAATGACTCAATTTCATAACTGTCTTTCCCGGCCTCTATTTTTTCCTGACTCATCTCTTCTTCCACTATAAAGTTTCTCTGGCTAAAAGCTTCGCTTCGTTGATCCTTTCATATACACGATGGAGGCAATTGATTTGCGGCACCATTTGAACACTCTCTCCGTTTCTCGAAGTCCCAGTCCCCTAAAGGGTGCGTCTGTCACGACCATTCACACGATCTTGTTATCTAACGTGGTAGTATAGACATCATGGGGTTTATGGCTATCGATGGAATGGTTAGCTTAGCGGGAGGTCTTCCTCACCCTTCTCTGTTCCCTTTCGTCGATCTAGAGGCCAATGTGTATTCCTCTAACGTCGATTTGCACTCCACCGCTTCGCGGGAACTGATACACTTAACCATCCACAAAAACGATAAGAATGATGGCCAAGCGGTGAATCTGGCGACTAGCCTGCAGTATTGTACGTATATCATCATTTCTGGACGCGAATCCAGACTTTGAAGGAATTCATTAGCCCCGTGTACTGGACTTCCGTGGCTACTCAATTATGTGCGCGAGTTTACGCGTACTGTGTTTCGTCCTGCCTACAAAAACTATGAGGTGTTATTGAACGAAGGTAGTACGGATGGTTGGAGTAAAGTGGTCAACCTACTTTGGTAACTCATCTATTATATACTTCGATAATCTTTCTAATGCTCTGCTTTAGTGAGATGGGGGACTTCATACTCGTAGAGAAGCAGACATACCCTACTGCGCAGGCGTTGTGGATACCGATGGGATGCAACGGTGCTCCAAGTATGAATATTTTCGTTTTTTTCTTCACGCACTAACGACAACAATGTTTGTAGTCGAGATGGACGCCGAAGGCATGCGCTCAGATGCGTTAGAGGACGCGCTTCGTAGCTGGAATTCGGATCATCCAGGCGTCAAACAACCTCATGTCCTTTAGTGAGTGCTCGTTGTACAGATCTTTGCGTGTTTGAGAACCTTTGTAGTACTGTTCCTACGGGGCAAAACCCGACTGGCTGTACTATGTCTGCTCGTCGTAAACAGGAAATTTATGCTATCTGTGTGAAATATGGTACGCCAGCTGAGTTTTCACCCTTATCTTCTGATCCTACTCAATAAAACCGAACAGATATCATAATTGTGGAGGACGACCCTTATTATTTTCTCCAGTTCGACGAATACAAATTCGGAAGTGGAAAACAAAATGGCCACGCCCATGCTCCTTCCTACGATGAATCGACGTTCCTTAGCTCGCTGGAACGCACGTTTCTCAACTTTGACACGGAAGGACGTGTGATTCGCCTCGACACTTTTAGTAAAACACTGGCACCTGGAAACCGCGTCGGGTGGTTCACTTGTAACCCTGTTTTCACGGAACGTTTACTTCGCGCGACAGAAGTAACCACTCAAACACCCTCGGGATGGAGTCAGGCAATCCTATCAGAGCTACTGCGGTCTTGGGGCATCAGCGGGTACTTGAAGTGGCTTTCCGGGTTAAGGCGTGAGTATGCAGTACGCAGGAATTGGGCATGCGATGCCCTGGGTGAAGCATTCGACATCAAGACGGGGACGAGTGACGAAGGTCTAGTGGTCTACGACAAGGGGACAAAGATTAGGTTGTTCAGCTTTGTCCCTCCGCGTGCCGGAATGTTTGTGTGGTGTAAGCTCTATCTGGAAGAGAACCAGGATTTTTTGGCAGTTAAGGCTGAGGTCGATAACGAGGATCCTGAAGCTACTTTTGAAAGGAAACTCTGGAAAGAGCTGGTTAATGAAAAGGTTGGTGAACATCGCTCCGTGAATTATATCGCTTATAGTTTTGAACAGGTTTTACTCACGCCAGGATCGTACTATACGTGAGAGATGCAGCATTTCATCTAATACGCCAATGCTCAATTCATATCAGCACATGGCAAGGCAAGGAGAAAACATCAATCGCTACCTCCGGTAGAGAATACGGAGTAATCTTCTTCCGGATAGCTTTTTCCATGACCACGGCAAGTGCGATAATTTCAGTTTTTGCCAGCCTCTCACCTACCACCTAGAAAGATGATATGGCACTTGGAATTCAAAGGATGGCCCAAGTTCTACGTCGTTCTTGGGGCCTCGCATAGACTCCATAAGATTATTCAACTAATCTACCGCTATCAGCTGATTCACTTGACAGGTCTTCAGTTGGGTCATATGGATTATTCAACTAATCCATTGTGGCAAACTCAATCAAGCTTACCAAAGTACTGTACGAATGTAACATTGTAGGGACCTACTGACTAGACCGTGAAACCTCTGAAACCACATTCTGCTTCTCGTTAACTCCGCCCTTCGACGCGAACCTCGCTGACAGCAGCCAGTACCCAGAACATCTCCTCAATGATATACTTATTGGTTTGCAGCCAGTACGCGGAAGTACACTAGCACCCACAGCGCCAAAATAACATTGCCTCTCCCTATACCCTTTAGCACTGACATCTTTTTTTCGGGGACGGAGCTGCAAATCAACAGTTTGGAATGTCATGTTCATTTATAGGTCCATCGTCACCTTATTTGAAGGCCGGTGATTGCCATAAGGGTAATACAAAGCGCAGCTCTGACCCATGGTATGGATAGACCAAAGTCATTGCTTTCAGGTAAGACACACTATCGTCTTACGAGAGATCGACGATATTGATGACACCGAGTCTTGCAGCGTACCACACGCGCGTTCGCGTTTTAATTTGAGGTGAAGTCTTCATTGGCATCGCATTCGCCGAGTCCAACCATCTTTTATCACAAATCACGACCTCTTACATCGATCCATTGATCGGCTACTATGACACCAAGATCAATTACTATTTACCAAAGCAGCTCCATCAACGTTAACATGAAATCCACTCGATGATTGTTTCATTCATGGATTTGATATCGGCAGGCTATAATAGCATGCCGAGCTCCATGTTGGCAAGCCTACACTATTCCTATCGTTAAATCTTCCATGACTCTCCTTCCTGGGCCAGCGCCCGCTCACAGACGGTCTTTACGACTTTCCCTCCTTTCACGTCTTTGCGGAACCGTAGGCGTCTTCATTTTAATGTCTTATTTTGCTGGTATCCTCTACCATAATGGATTCTCCTGCGTGAAGAACAGCAGAGAAACATCAAAAGTTGCGAAATTGCAATTTCTGGGCGACCATTACCGTACTGGATATTCCACCCACAACGAACCACAACTGGAGTCCAAGAGTCAGACCGTTTCTGAACCTTCTCCCCTTACACTCTTTCCGTTGCCTGAGACCGAGCATTTGAGCTTGGAAGCATTGAGGGAGCTTGTTTCGTCGACCGAAGGCTTCTTAGCGAGAGACTATAGCCTGAACCTAGGATGGAATAATGTGAGTAGCAGGCTCCCCGCGATGAATACTTATCTGTGCTTATCGTAGTGTCAGATACGTTATATTATAGAGGCAGCACTACTTCAAGCCAAACTTCTCCGCCGTACACTCATTCTACCTTCATTCATCTATGCGCGAGGCTGCGAATATGGCGTGTGAGTTTGAGAGTTTCCATCTTGAGCTTTCCTTTACTGATGGCTTGATGCCGCAGCAAAGCTTGTGGCGATTACTTTACTATGGTCAACAGAGGGTTTGCATCATTTCTTGAATCCTTGATTGATAGTCAGCACTGACAGCACGCCTCTCAAGGGATGCGTTAGGAAGTGACGAGTGGCGCGAGCTCCCCATCGAGGAGCAAATGGGATGGGTGCTTCCTATAAATCTCATGATCAACATCACCCACCTTCGTGAGAGCCACCCGGTCATTACGGTGTCTGATTACCTTCGCCTGCATGGTATCAACCCTACAGCTGAAGCCTCCAATGGGCAATGGCAAAGAGATAGATATCATGCCAGCGATGTCAAGAATGTTTTTACGGGAAGACGCCGGAATTATATGTCGTCCAGAATGAGTGGTATGATCAAGAAATAGTGAGGGTCGACAAAATACCAGAGGAAATCAAGGCACGGAAGCGAGAGGACGAAGCTTATAGGGTACATGCGACCTTTAAGGGCGATTTACCTGAAAATGTCGCACTAGACTGGGACCGAACTCAAAGATTTTGAACATTTGGGACGATCGCGAACTGGAGAAGGTCATGGTCGAAAATGGTTGGGAAGTCCTCCACACATTCAAGCCTGTGTAAGCACTTTGTCATGCTTGGCGTATGCTATGGAAGTATTGATGATATCCCCAGCAAGGGAATGGAGTTGAGCAAAGCTGTCACAGAACCAATGAAGCAGTTCGCGCCTCGTTCTGCTATTCGTGGATTTCAGGATGATTTTTCCGGACGGAAGGAAGAAGTGTTGCTTCTTTCTGGGCCGTTGCACCATCATCGGAAACCAGTAGGTCTCTCCGAAATATGCGGCAGTCGTATTTTTGGAAGCTAATCACATCTACAGGGTGGTATGCGCTTTACAACTCGACTTGCATTGAACGAGTACCTCCATGTTGTCCTCCATGATATACGACATATCGACGCTGTAATATCCCTTGCTGATCTTATCGTACAACGCCTGTATGATCTAGTGGAGGGCGACTATGGATGGCAGCGCATATGCGTCGTGGTGACTGTAAGACCCCTTCATCCTTCGTAACGTATTACACGCTGAAATTCCGTTCCTGAAGTTATCAGGTACAATTTTGTCATGGAGAATACTCCAGAGAGACATATCGACCGAGTAAAGCAACACCTGACAAACGGAAGACGGCTGATAGAGTCTCTGCATGAACGGCAGGAAGCTTTGGAAACGTATGATATGCCAGATACGCTAGGTCCAGACTACGGGATATATAGTCGGGGACCCCCGCTTGCAGGCGACTGGTTAGTTCATCCGGTTTTTACCTTCGTATACTACAGCTCAAAAAAAAAATCCGAAAGGTTTTATGTCGCAACAGACGAACGCAACGTTACCGTTCTACAATTGTTTCGCAGTCAGGGAGCTGTTTTCATGGATGACCTCCTTACCATTGCAGACAGACGGAACCTTGATCCAGAGATATCATGGGCCCTAATGATTACGGACTTTCGTGGTTTGGTAGAACAAATTGTCTTATCACGGGCTGCCTATTTTTATGGCCATATGATGAGCTCGGTAGTTGGCGGCGTCATGAACCTACGTGGTAAACGCGGCGCTGATCCACGCACAACTGATGTAGATTAGAAGTTGAACCTTTTTATATAGCGCTGGCGTTCTTGTATCTACTGACATGGACAATATATTATTGCTATCGTTTGATTTTTCCCTCCTTAGTTCTAAAATCAGAAAATACAAAACCACTCCTCTATAGGTAGAACTAAGCAGTACGACCCGAACACCGAGCCTTTACTTAGTCCACTATAGCATAAGTAATACCCGCACGCTCCAAGATACCCTTCGCAAATGATCCATCAGTCAAAACTTCCGGAACTTCAGGAGCTTCGCGCGGCTTCCGAGGCTTGGGCTGATACTTTTCTACATACTGTCTTTGCACGAGCATCGCGAAACGCACATCGCGAAGCGTGATTCCCGGATACTTATACAGCACAGGTTCACCCGCCGCTCCCTCCGGAAGAGAAATTGGCGGCGAAAGCGCACTGTGCGTCTGAACCGAGATGCTCAGACGTTTGCTAGCGAACCCGACCTGCTCGGGATGATGCTACTCAAAAAAAGGCCGTTAGAACTACTTGATCAGATAATTTTATTCGCTCACATTCTCTTCATCAGCAATTGTAGATATGTCGTTCATGAACCGCATAGCGGTCTTGTATCCGGCGATGGGAAACTCGGAAGAGAGTTCGCAGGATTTGAGCTTGGTAGACCATCTTAGGCACCAGCCTACGCGCATCAGGGGAGGGATGTACTGCTGAAGTTCGTCCTCAGAGAGCCAGTGCGTTGGCGCTGTTGTTGGTAGGGACGGGGGAAGGTCTAAAATATGTCAGAATTGGCAGGGATGAAGAACAGAGCGGTCCCACCTACATTTCCTTGTGATGCATGTAAGGAGCGGCGAAAGCAAAGGACGAGCGTACGCGAAGAGGGTGCGCGAAGCATTTTTTCAGGGAGATAGCGAAGATTAGTATCTCTTTCTTGTGTCCGTCTCGCCCCAATTGGGCAATGAACGTCGCGTCTTGGTCGCGTCGAGCCAGGATACGGGCGGCGCACAAAAATAAGCCGTGCCGAACGACCATCTTCCTCGGCACTGGTTCCTCTACCGACTTGAAGCCGATGCGGCCATAGCCCAAGCCGATTCCAGTTATACCAAGTTCCCTACACGAATTATACAAGTAAATATATGATACATTGACATAAACTTCTGACACTGAATAACGAGCATACACCCAAATCATCGGGTATCAATCTATAGGGACTACAAACCACTCAGAACGATGTGGTAGAATCCACCTCAATCGTGGGGACAATCGAAGCGATGAACTTCAAAAATACCACCAGATAAAAGTCTACCCGCATCCCTTCTACCTCTTCTTCATCTCCACTGAGTACCTTGTCATCTTTGCCACCGCTTGACTTCCTCCCGAACCACTTCTTCTTCTCCTTTGGCGCCAACTTTTGTTGGGCCAGCTGCTCTGCTACGACGCTGCTATTCATACGCTCAATGACCTTCTTCATCACGCTAGCGTGCTTGCAAGGGTGCACCGACGCGGCTTGCAACGTCGCTGAATGTGGGAAGGCTTCGATGGTCACCGTCTTGAGGGCGTGGTCTGCAGAGACATCTTGGAATATCTGAGGTGGGGTCAGGGGTGTTCTGTTCTCATCGTAGCCAAGCAGCCAGATCCGGGGTGTTTGGTAATACTTGTCGTAGGTGATCATCACATCGTAAGTCCGGACCTGCAGCAGATTGCCGTTGGCCACTTCCACCTCGCTTTTCGTGCTGTCAGATAAAACGTAGCATACAATTAGGTGAAATGACACACTTGGCATTGGCGATGCATGCCTTCGGGGCTGTAGGAGCGGGAGCGGTGGCCTCATCGCCCTCCTCCAACCCTTCCTCCTCCATATCTGGGATATCATCCAGATCAGGTATCTCCCCCGGCGCTGACGAGTCCAGCGACAGCCCCGCGACGGGGCCTTCCAGATCTGGGATATCGTCGATCTCCCCTGGGTTGGCAGCAGAGTCCATGTTGGGCTTCCTCCCCGCGTGAGTTTCTACCCATTCGTCCTTCTCATCAGCCGAGGCGAAAGAGTCTCCAAAGGATAGCAATCGTTCCGCGTCCTCGTCGGCGTCGGTGTATGCTAGTGAAGTCGCTCGTCGGAGGCAGGGCACGCCTCGTGTTACGAGGTATTGCTTTTCAGCTGGGAGATATTCACGAGTCTTGGAGGCGTCGCCCTTCTCCCTGGGAAAACCTGATTTAGTTGTGCTCGCCTCGCTGTTCGGATCGCACTGACCATGTCCAAACTGGAAACTTGTATGCCAGAAAGTCTCCTGCCGCCACAAATTCCTCTGTATGACTCCGATAAGTCTTTGTGTTGACGAAAGGGATAGGTACATCAGGGCTGACCAGGCGTGATACGACCGTGCTCCTTGAATTTACTCTCTTTCAATACCTGGATAGCCCTATCAGGTCTGGGCCAAGCAAGACACCAGGGTACTCACTGGGCTGAGATATTCTCGGACAGCGAATAATTGTTGCTAAATGCTTGATGAGACGGGAAAAGCATGTGGAAAGGGAACAGAAATACCTGTATGGCATGCATTGTTGAGATCTAAGTGGTAGAAATGAGGGAACAGGCGCTATTGGTTACTTTGTCTCTTAGAAGGAAATCGATTTAGTCCACGTGCGCCACGTGCGAACATGACGTAATATCCAAACTGGGCTAGCCCCTGGACAAGCTTAACCACAAAATACGCCGCTCCGAAAAGAAGTCGTGCCAATACACTGTAATATTTCCATCGCCTCAATTTGGAAATAATTCATTGGCCTATATGAACACAGACTTCCGAAAACAATAAATCTGCACTAGAAGCCAATAGCTATACTGATTCGGTTCAATAGCTACTATGCCCCAACACCTTAGAGCTCGTCGCGACCTTTGGAATCCAAGCCAACCAGCTCGACGTCGAATACCAGCGCAGAGTTGGGCGGGATCACACTCCCGAACCCTCGTGAGCCTACAAAGGACGTAAGCCTGGGACTGTTGCTCACTTGGAAACTTACCGTATGCCTTGTGCGAGGGAATGATGAGCGTCCTTTTTTCGTTAAGACACATGCCCTGGAGACCTTCATCCCATCCTGGGATGACTTGGCCTACACCAACTAGGAAGACGGCCACAGCATTAGATACGTAGTGCTCTTCCAACGAGAGAAAGTCTCACGGGTAAGAGGGAGCGGTGAACCGCGGTCGTGACTACACGTTCGAGTTTAAGAATTGGTATCGTTCACGTGGATCAGAGTACGAACCTCGAGTCAAATTTGTTTCCGTTCGCGTGCAAGGTCCCAGTCTGCAGAGTATTACTTCAGCCCGACACTCGACTCGTAGGGGACAATATAGCGCACATAATGGACTCTGATAGAATCTCCCTTGGCAGCCTTAACAGTACATTCCTCAGGAGTGTATGTCGTACGAATCTCCAGCTCCTTTGGCGGCTCAGCAGCCAGCACAAAAGAAATGAAGAAAAGACAGGTTATCCAACCAAGTTGCATGGTCGTCGTGGTCAAATTGAATTTCCCCAGCGCACAATGACGTAAATCCAGCCCGTGGGATAATGCTTACATCAGCTATACAGGCTATCGCGGATTTTTCCCACGGCGACAAACATCGATCCCACGACATCCAACGATGGTGAGTGTCTTTGGAATGGGCTCGAACGCTGCTAACTCTTGTTTCTGGTGTAGCCTTCTCAAAAGACGTTCCGCACGAAAAGAATCCTGGCAAAGGCTGGACGTCAGAACCGCCCAATCCCTCAATGGTTCCGGTTAAAAACTGATACTAAAATTCAGGTGCGTTTGGGTGTTGTTTTGCCTGTACTACTGCGGTGCTGATTTTTTCATTCGGTAGTACAACGCTAAGCGGCGTCACTGGAGGAGGACTAAGCTCAATATCTAGATGCAGTCTCCTTTGAATGTTATTGAGCTTGTGCTTCTGCTTTCGTTGTCTAAAATGTGTGATATATCAAGGAAGGGGAGATAGCTGGCTGATAGCCAAGCTCATAGATCACGAATACTTCAACTCTGGGTCACTTTTACTCGACGTATCATTGCACCAACTTTGATGTAGTAAAGAGAAATATCTGCCATTCATTGCAAGCATATGGTTTGAGTCCGCCACTGGCTTCCATATCCCATCTGACGCGCCCGTGCCCGTGGTATGATTGCAACCACATCTCTTCCCTCCGAAGTTGTTGTATTGAACAGACTTCATATAAGCGAACGTCGACGTGATAATCATCCCAGCTGGCTGATCACCGTGTCCTAAAAGGGTAATCACCTTCCAAATCTGCCTGCTCGAGGCTCTTGACTACACAATCAGTTGCCATGTAATCACGGATGGGTAGCCGTGCCCACTCGTTCGCCGGGCTAGACCATCAGTCGGCAAGACGGCTGCAGCCGGAAATCACCATTGACGTCCATCGTACGCCGCTTCGTATGTACAGGGAGTCAGGTACCAACTGAGATCAGAGCGCACCGCCCCCATGCACATCATGGTTGCTTCGTCCTCGGGGAAATCATCGCGACGGTGAAACTCCAAAGAGTGTCTTTTGAATCACCAGGATCTTCTAAGTTATATGATGCTGATGAACGAACGTCGGATATTATCTGATATTATTAGAATCCAAATATCCGTCGAATAGACTGTACACCGGTGAGTAATGATTATGGAGGTCCCACGATCGGTAAGCATCTGCCAAATTGGCTTACGGTAGACTGGCGCTTAGTGCTGGACCGGGCGCGCTGTCATAGTGACAATGGGTGACTCGGTAAAAGTACGAGATGTTACTGACTCAGAACGTACTCCTCACCACCGCACCCTTCGCTGATGACGCAGCGTGGTGACTCCCACTTCATTCCCTTTCCGTCGAGCCGAACCCACTGAGGATCAAAATCCGAAAGATGGTCCCTGAGGCCTTTGAATGTACCTGATGAAGTTACTTTCGGGAGGCGAACAGTGGGAACGGTGGGAGCTCCTCCTCCATCTGGAAGAAAATCGGAGCGGCTCTGGGATGCTTATCACCGAGGGACAGATCCTGCTTTACTTGACGGTAGGCCGCAACGGTGAACCAGCGACGCCGGGTTAGTTCAGGGATTTACAAAGTCAACGTCCTCAAGGCATGATATATATCAAAGCGGCCTGCGGGTGGCGAACGCGAGGCCTTAAAATCAGGAATCTAAAAACAATTGAACATTGTTTACTCGGGAACAACATTGTGAATAACATGTTACTAATAACAACAACAGTGCAACTGGACTTGGAACATGCTACGTGGGGCGGACGAATGTACAAGCAAAAGGTACATTTTGACAAATTCAAGCAGCCGCGACCCTAGTCCTTCATTTTGTCATCCTCGTCATCGTCCTCATCCTTTTCGGTCAAGCCGGCTTTGGAAAGGGCCTCAGCAGAGGTGTAGTCGACTCTGGCGCCACGAGTGCGGCGGGACGTGGGGAGAATGGCGGCAGGATCGATCTCAGCCATGTCATCATCCTGAAAACGCGTCAACTGCGGGGAAACTCATGGGACGCGACGCGACGCGTACCTCTTCGTCTTCGTCTTCTTCTTCCTCGGCATCGTCGTCGTCATCATCATCGTCATCATCTTCTTCGTCCTGGTCCATCGCGTCATGTTCTTTGGCGGGCGCCTTGCCTTTGCCTTTGTCCACTGCGGGAGAGACAGGCGCGTCGGTCCCTGCGGTGGCTTCGGTGGCGCCGCTGAACGGGTCGAGAACGCGTTAAAGACTGACAGGATCAATGATAGCCACACTCACGTTGCGGTAGTAGGGTCAGTTGCGCTGCTCGACATTTTGACGAATGTACGTGGTGGTAAAAGTGCAAAAAGTGTGTTGGTGTTTGTTTGTCCTTGGCTGGCTAAAATGGGGTATTTCGGGTAATAACTCCCACGGTCAACAAGGATGTCCATTTCGGTGAGTAACCTTCGTCCGGACAGGCGCTTGAATAACGAGAGGTGCTGTCGAACAACGCATGCTCGTTGGCAGCGAGAGCGCCGATATATTAATTGCTATTAGGTCTTGTACAGCATTGGTAGGGACTCGCTGTATCGGGTGTATTAGTACGTTGCTTACTGTTTTTCTTTTTGTAGCTGGAGTGGGAGCTACCCGGCCTTGAGTAGTTCTTCGCGTTGGAATGATTGGATGGAATAAATAGAACACAGTGGCTGGAGGAACATGGGCCCTCATATGGCCGGCCGAGCACCGACAGATATCAAGACATCATGAAGAAGTGATGCCGTGATGTTATTACCTCAGCATGCCCATCAGGTAGCTCATGGTATAGAAGGCACCATGGTCCATTGCTCCTTTTGTCTTCCCATATCCACGGACGATTAACGGCACCGTCACGCCAGCCTTCCCTTCCTTCCTTCACAGCGCCTACAACGTTCAGCGACGCAGCGCTGTATCGGCTGTCTCTTCCTACAGCCAATACTCATCGCTGCCATCGACTTGTCCAAGCCATCTTTTTCTTCTCCCACAACTTGACGGCACCATGCGCTCGCACCAGAAGAATTGCATCCTCACTCTCAAGCTTTCATCGACCTCGTTTCTCGACTCTGTTATACAGGATGATTACGAGAGGCTGCCGCTATATGCTATCAAGACACAGGGAACAACGACGGTTATCACTCGCTCAGATCCTTGTGCAGGACCTGTTGAGACGAGCAGCATCAGATGGCCTCTTATGAAGGCCAAGGGAAGGGGACGCAGTTGGGACGGTGTGCAAGTAAGGGTCAAGGGTGGGGACTGGGAGTACGGCGAACGCGTTCTGAGGCAGGGTTCCTTACTGAGGTACGCCGCTTACTTCTCGGTTCTGTCCAAGACTTATTCTGTCTTAGCTCGTCCCCGCGAAAGTTCAATATTCCAGGTTACCCAAGGTCACTCAAATGGAAGGCCGTCGGAAGCTGCTATTGGGTATGTCCCCCCTTCGCCACAGTTTATATTTATCAATTCTTGACGTGCGCAACTTTTACAGTGTATAAGCCCATCCGTAAATGGTCCGATAGCGACACTGGATCCCGCTGTGGGCTCGGTTCCGCCACGGCTCAAAATATTTGAGACCCTTCATGACAAATATGACGCCCGTTCCACCATTATGCATCACGGTGTTTCCCTGCTGCTTCTGGACTACTTGGTCCTGACGGCGTTACTTCTCGTAACTGACGCCCAGGAATGGGAACAACATGCGCGCGGTGAAGGGTCTAGCAACACCCGCTGTCCTACTCTCCTTTCAATCTCCACCACTGGGCTTCATTGGCGAAAAATAATGAGTCGTGACCAGCTCTTTTCTAGGCGATCGGCTAGCATTACTTCTTCCGTGGACCACTTGCCATTGTCTCCAGCATCGTCGGCATCTGTGGGGCAAATGGCAAAAATAGTCTATGGCGATCCCATCTACCCTACATTAAGTCCGCTTACGCCTGAATCAAGCGTGTCGGAATCAGACGAAGAGGAGGACGAGGAGGATGAAGAGGAAGAGGAAGACCTAGTGACGAGCTCTATCCAAATTCCTTCAACCTCACGCGGGCACAGTCCTTCTGCTGAATCCGTGTGCTACCCATTGCGAAATGCGTCAGCACCGTCACACACATACATGGATCCTTCATTTTACCATGACCCCGACGCACCACCCGTGCCGCCTCTACCCTCTCAGTTTTCCAACAGCCTTACTCGTCGCGTATCTACCAACAATCTCCGCAAGCTCCCAGCCCCGCCACAGCAGACAGCGCGTCGACCGCAATCCACACCACCAGGCGAACTACGTCGCGCCGCATCCACATCCTTCCTTCCAGGCTCAAACCGCCTTCGGCGATTACCTATACCCCCTGGGCGACACGACTCCCAGACCCAGGGGCAGTCACTGCGATCCTTACCTCCCACTCCGATATCTACGCATCCGCAAATAAAGGACTCGCATGATGAGCTTGGGGGGTGGTTGCTGATGGGCGAGCAGGCCTCTGGGTCGCGGGTCACTATGATGGAGCTACCGCCTCCCGCGTATAGCGCTATCGACTTTGCTGCTGCGGAACCTAGTCAAAGGCCGTTGCCGATGGCGCCTATTATCTAGCAGGGATAGACAGGTTCTATCTCTCTTCATGTCTCTCTTTCAGATTCTGCATATCGAATACTTTATGTCCCGTACAATATGTGATTGTATATCTTTCGTGTAATCTTTGTTCAAGTACCTCACTCTTCACTCGTGCTTGCTATCACCTCATTGAATCAAATTCATTTTCAGAACAGGAACCATATGCGAGCAGTATATCCTCGTTTTCCTCTGGGGTATTCTGATGTATAAGTCGCGCGCTTTGTGGCATACAGAATTTTCTTTCGAATTGCGAAATCGACTCTGGTGTGAGAAATTCGCCCATGGATAGCGGATCAATATATAATAATAGCCCCCGTGATGATCACAGAGAAGGTTCCCGAGAAGCTGATTAGGAACGCATGGGTATTTACCCACCCTACATACTACGACTCACCAGAACGCCCACGCACGCACCAGTAAGCGCCCTTCAATATTTCAATCTTGAACGAATCAGTAGAAGAAATGCTTCCGCGGAAGAATCCGCTCCCTCGATCGATGATGATCAGGCGGCCTGATATGACCAATGACATGCGAATTTGCCTGGTCCTTTCAATGAATACGTCCCGATCATCTGAGGTTCTTGCCACAGAAGAGCAACTTAGTGATCCGGCCACATGATCCTAAACCGTCCTCCTGCACCCATCAAAATGCAGAAAAGCGAGGGACCAGGAGGGAGTCACCCTTTGAAAGTTGCCAAGGGCACTCTATTAATTTGTTAGCGGGTTTCACGGCCCAAGGATCGGCGCGCGGAGAGCCGGCTCACGCAAAGTACTACTTGGTTCAGGTTAAGTACTTTGTTTTTGATACTTGACAAAGGATCACATTTCGAGACGCGAAGCGTCGGGGCCCGCCGTAAGGCCTCCAATCAGTTTCAAGAGTCAGGACGGTCTGCCACGGCGTCTAATGAGAAAGCGAAAAAACCTCCTCGGCGATGGTGATGGCAAACAAGTTGGGCTTATTGTTTCGTTGTTTGATTTACTCACTCTCCAACAGAACTCAGATTAGCGCCGGAGCGGAGTTGTTGTAAGTTCAAAAGTCTGAGTAACGGCGGGGAGTTTCAATCGAGGCGATTAGTCTCCATACTAAGGCTAGTCAATTCCACTGGTCGTCAAGTCGCTCGCTCTCTCTCTTTCTGCGTCGCCAGCAACAGATTAATGGGTACGACAGCCCGGTTCTATCGGTGAACGACAGCGCAGCCGTACCACCATTATGTATATGCTTCTTCAAGTCGTCGAACTTGCCAAGGCCCCAGACGGCTTGGCTCCGTTCCGCTGAGAAAGCGCGGCCTGAATTCCGTGATTATCCCTAAAGGTCCATTTTCCTAGGTCAACGGAAGCTCATAGCTAAGGAAATCCCATTCGGTAAGCTCGGCCAAACTTCACCCTAGCAAGAGGACAGATTCAAAAGGCCTCAGGCACGGCGATAGTACTAAGATAAAGATAGCCCAAAGTAAGTATAGAAGTTTTTTTTGGGAACTCTCTCCCGGGACCAGACACCAAACTTCAATATCAACGGATGCCGTATTGTCATGAGGCATAGAAAACCCGTTTCAAACGGGGGATTTTCGTACTATGAGGTAATGTCATCAGTTTCTTTTGCGATTTGGTGATACTTAGTTCCGGAAGGTTGCAAACAGTTCTGGCTGTTTTCTACTGAGAAAGCGAAGATGGGACTGCCATAAATTTCAAGTTACGTCACACATAGGCTTTTCTGTGTCGGCACTGTGTATATTGACAAGTCTAAGGCATCGAGTCTCGACAGATAGTAGACCGTATCTGCTGCAATATTTATTGCCATTTTCTACCACTGAAGAATGTTCCTTTTCGCATTATTACGACATGGCTTCGGGGATGTATGAGATTCCAGCTTCAAGAGTAGGAAACCTGTGTCCTCTGTTGCACTGCTTCTCAGGCTTCACTACCATGCTTCAGCAATGGCAAACTGCTCTGCCATCGTTGCTAGAGGCATAATTAGTGAGTCATTGTTATAGATGAAGAGTGAACTTACGTGTCATCCAAAGAAAACATAATCTGCGCGTGAGAAAATATTGCGGAGCAACGATATATTCTACAGCAAATAGGGTCTAGTGACTACGTTGACATTGAGTACAGGAACGAAACGCTGCACGAAGCTCAGCCCGAATTCGACAATATACTTCAGAAGTGATTTAACAGCACAAACACCAATCCATTGACATCATACTGAACTACGATCCAAAAACTACACTAAAGAACCTCATCCACTACCTACTCCTGAACCCACAACCCAAGCGCTCACCGTACATCCCAGCAAGCAGAATTCATCAACCCAAAGGGGAGAATAACAACCTGCATGGGAGCAACAGGAGCGGCATCGAGATGGGGGTGGGAGTAAGAAAAGCAGACAAGGGAAAGTATTAGCTAAAAGACGTCGAAAGGATGATGTATAGTAAGTGAAAGTGCGGGTATGAGATCCGGGAGATGGTAATGTAATCAAGACGAAGAGAAGACCATAATATAAGATGAAATGAAGACGAAAAGAAATCCGAGTGATATACAGAGAAACAGAGTTCATGCCCAGCAGGAGAGAAGAAACCGGCCGATTATACGTTTTAGAACACTCCGACAGTCGCTGAATTAAACGACTCCCAGCCCGGATACTCGACTGGTTGCTCACTAGGCAACAACTCTAGTAGTCTCTGGACATCGAGGTCCTCATGACCCCAGTTGACATTCAGATCCATCTCGTTCTCCACTCCACTCAACAACAGACTCCCCTTGGCCATCTCGTCGAACCTCGAGAGAGACGCTACTTCCGGCGAGGGAGCTGGCAGTGGCGCCTCTGCCTCAAGAGGTAGAAGTGCCGTCTCCGGGGAACCAGCGAGGATTTCGCGGAAGAGTGTTTCCATAGTAGCGTCATCGACGGGAGGTTGCTCTTCATGTGTCTGAGATGGAGGGAAGGGAGTGTTGAACGTGAAGATATCAAGTCCACCCGCTGCAGGGACACCATGGTACCAGAACTAACTGGTCCGCTGGTGGTCGCCACCCGTGCTAGGTGGCGAGTGGGCTCGACGTCAGACACGTCAGATGAGGGAGAGGAAGGGGAAAACATGGGGCTATCGAAGTCCAAAGAGGAATGTGAGGAGGGAGCGGGTGAGAGTGGTGTTATTTGGGTTAGTGTAGGCTCGGTTTTCGGTGGTAGATTCGTTTGAGTCGGTGCCGGGGCTGGAGCCGGCTGTTGTGGTGCAGGAGCCGGCTCGGAGGATGGTAATGGGAGACCCGTCGGCACACCTGGAGGACAATTAGTATGTTGGCAGCAATCATGAGTAAAACTTACCATTAGCGGCGAGCGCCTTTACGACGGCATCCCATCCCTTTTCCAGCGTCTTGATACGCTCTCTCAGTTCCTCGTTCTCTCGCTCCCGGGCTTTGTCAGCTATTCGTTGCTCATCGGCTACTGAGTGACCGGGTGCCATTCCCACACGGAGTTGGCGGTTCTCCTCCTCGAGCTCAGCGACCCGACGCTCAAGGTAAGAAAACTGGGCCTTTCGGCGGTCGCGAGAGTTCTGGGCAGCAATACGATTACGATGAGCCCGAGCCTCTTTGCGCTCTTCTGAGGAAATCTCGGAGCGTGGGCGCTTTCGTGAAGGGCCCGCTTCCGGAGCAGGGGATGATTGTGATGAGAGGGCAGAAGGGTTAACGGACATAATTGAGTACGTGGAAGGAAGGGAGCGAGATGGGGGTTGGTATTTGAGGAGTGACAGACACTCGGGGTGGGATACTGCAAACGATCGCAGGACGGCTACGTGGAGGTCGTAAAGAAACCCTGAGCTGACGTGGCACCAGTCTCTTCTACTGTGCCCTCACCAAATATGCGTCAACATACTCCTATCTCACGCATAGCCACAATACCCAGTCAAAGAAAAGTTATGGCCAATTTGTCGAGAATATCCTTATACAATCATTCGATGCAAGTCAGAATAACTTCCAGCTGTATCCTCTCAAGATTGAAGGTATGTCTAATGGCATTCAGCGGGAGGAAACGCATTCCACGCTACGATACCCTGCAAGTCTGTTTTGTCGTACCACTTGGCGCAACAAACAACCTTCTGATTTTCCATCTTAGGCAAACGCTTTCTTCAGTGTACTAAGCAATGGCTGACTATTACTTTCTGATAGACATTGAAATCCCCATTTCGAGCTTTGAGGTCTCAGGAATGTGGGTATCATCTGGTGAAGTAACGGCCTGCCTCCCCCAAAACCTGTGCTTACCATATGGCCCGGTACTCGTTTGTGTTCAAAGTCGTTATCGGTCACTGGTTCCACGTACAGATGGACGCTTTAGAACCTTCCTCAGCCGGTCGACAGCCAATCGAATGACTTGAGCTATGTTCTGATATGGACTTCGAATCGTCAGCTGCGAAAGGCAGCACAATCTTCGCGTTTCCAAGGCTAGTCAGCCATTATAGACACCTCCTTCCCATTCATATTAACCACGCACGTCTTCCTCATCTTTTCCGTCTTCTCTCGAGGTCCGACTTGCGGGGTGGTCTCGCTCTCTCGATTACATTACACTCGCACCTTGGACAACGGTAATGAACGACTCTCAAGTTCGAGGTGATCTGGAATCCACAGAACGATCACGCAACTATCCTCAGCGCTTGCTCATTCAAGGCTGCGATCGCTTACTATCAGCAATCCAGGTCGGTACCACTGCAATCGCCGGACTAACGTCCTTCTCGACGATCTATGCCGGTGACTTCTGCGGCTTCACTCCGCATCTTGTTTAACCGCTGCATGGGATCATCCGCAGAAAGACACTCTGGACACTAAAATCCGTGTCGTTTTGTCGTCACGGTAGAAAGGATGACTCACGACTTCTAACGCCCCTACGTTTCTGGACATGGGGGATAGCCGTACTTACCGGCAACCTAAAGCTTACTTCGCATCTTGAGGACCGATTAATCGCACGCCTCCCTATTATCTGCCTGCTAAGTATGCGAAATCAATGTATCCCTGCGCTTGTTCCTTCTCCCAGGTGCGCGTCCGCTCGCCTTTGGCCTATCATCGAATGTTTTCGAACGTCAATACGGAACACAAGCGGACTGCCTCCCTCGGTTGAACAAGTCAGATAAAGATAAGCCTCAGCTTGGCTTGTATGCGATAAAACTCATGTCTACTACAACTACAACAGTACGCACATTGCGGTTACCTAGCGTGGCCTTGAAGTAGGTACTGTACAATACAAATACAACCACCATTCAAAACCGGGAGAAAAATACCGAATAAAAAAACAAAGCTTTTATGACATCCTGAATAACTGATACTGTACAGCGTAAACCAGTGTGACAACAGCCCAATACAAATGAGAGTGAAAACAAAGGAGCAGAATAACAAACGGATCAGATCAACCCGAACACTCCGAATCTAATCTTTCGAGTAGCTTTTCAGCCAACAGCGCCTCTTCAATAATAGCACCACCACCGACGCTCGTACCGCCACCGCCACCTCGACGCGAACGCGATCGTGGCGGCGGTCTCTTCGGAGGTAACGTTAGAGATCCCCATGCACTCAGTCGCGTCTCCGCAACACCCTCTTCACTGACATTCACGGCTGACTGCCGTTGAGTATCGTATGTGTATACCGTCCCCGGTGAAGGCGGAGCAAAAGGATCTTTAAGGTTACACATATCGAGCTGTGGCGAACGTGGCGGAGACTGCGCTTGTGGAGGATACAAGTGACCTGACGCATGGGGTCTTCGCGGAATTGTAGGGATGGTGATATTGAGCGACGGGAATTTCCGCCGCCGCCTTTGCGGGTCCGAGGGCGGCTCGGTGAAATTGGATTGGGGTCGGCTCGGTGCGCTCGAACGATGCGAGTGGAAGCTGTTTCTGATTCCATCTAAGATATTGGAATAAGCTCGCTGAGGTAGCGGTGAAGGTGACGGGCTTCTATGAGAAATGTTGGGCTCTACTCGAGACGAAAGCGCACGGGATGCAATCCGTGAAAGCGTGGCGCTGCGCTTCAAGCCGGGTGAGCAGAACGATGACGAGGTGCTCGGGGGCCGAGGATGGTGTTCCCGGGGAACTGCAGGAGGCCACGGCATGGGCATGGTAGGGCATTCAACGGGCGATCTGAGGTGAGCTTTATAGCATTGTTAATAGCGCCTTATCGGTCTATTACGTGAAACTCACCTAGCCAAGCAGACATAATGCATCCCACCCACAATACGGTAAAAATGCATTTTAGGGACCGAAATGTAACAGAGGCTTTCCATACACCAAGGGTTATCTCGTTCAGGATCCCTGAAACCGTTCCGATACGTCCCTGATTATCCGAAGGACTTTGTACGAGCACGACGACGCATATATCAAATGCAAATGTCAGCAATGCTGATACCTGAGCAACCAGGAGAAGCAGGATACGGAGCGTTGATAACCCTGTGCGTCAGTACTGCGCGGTGCTCGGGTCGTGGTTGTTCGGTCACGAGTAAGTCGCTCTAGGACGTGGATGTGGATGGGGAGAATGGTGTCATTGGTGTGCTTTTGACGTGGAATGCTCGGACGCGACCGTATAGGTTCGGGAATCTGAAGGACACCTGGATCCCGAGTTAAATCGAGAGAAAACCGCTTGAAGCTTGAAGGCGACGGCGGTGGGGTGTCAGGCGCGGAGAAATATGCAGATGGCGGTGCTGCTGGAATTTGAAGAGGCTGCGGCGTAGGTGACCTCAAAGTAACAGGATGCGAAAGAGCAGCGAGACAAATATAAGTGAGAAGCGGAAGAGAAAGCGTTGCGAAAAGAAGATAGAGAAACGGCGGTAGCAGAAGCGGGATCTTCGGCTGTATGAAAGGCGAAATAAACGAAACCAGTGTCGCTAGAAAAATGATGGAGTCAGCGATTGTCTGCGATAAAAGAATCAGAGATAACGGCCTACCACATAAAATTACAAGGGCTAGAATGACATTATACATACAAAGTTGACGTCGTGGTATCGTCTCTGGCTTCACCGATGCGGATATTAGGTAAATGAGGCATATCGCGACTAAACCGTCTGTGTCAAAGACGCGTAACATGGCACGAAAACATAAAAGACATACGTTCCAGCCTCAGCAGCGTCAGAAATACGGTCTCAGTGCTCTCCATCGCGTTGCCCGACTGCTCGTTCAGTGCTGCAAGACCAAATCCACCGACTAAAAGTGAGAGCAAGGCGATAGTGAAGACGGGGATAAATGAGCACAGAGGAGGAGAAGCAGAGCGAAGACGAAAGGCAATAATAAGGGCGATGGAGAGAAGCGGGACGAGGAATAAAAGAGAAGGCGGTATCGCATAGAGATGAAGAAAACGAGGCATGGTGGTGGATCAGAGCAAGTAGCGGGCGAAGAGCAAGGCAGCTATCCAGCAAGACTCAAGCCTTTATTGACCTCTCATTGGTTCCCCATAATGACCGCCACTTCGCCGATCCTTCGTTTGATCTTCGATTCCGTTCCACCCACTACTCCTGCCTCTCGTTCTCCTGCCACTGTTGCTGTTCGACAGGGTGAATTCCTCTTCGCGTCAAGTTTAGTTAGCCTTCAGCACAGTCACATAATTGCGTCGTTTCAATCAGATTCAGTGACGAGAGCTTACAAGAACCCTCGGAAGAAGCCGAGGCTACAGCCAAACATGCACAACTCTTCTGACGACTTCGACAAGTTCGAATTCTAATCCAGGTGCCATGTGCCATGGATCTCGACTGTTTCATCCTTTGCCCGAAGCCTTTCTCTGTCACCGGTCGTCGCCTGGTCTGTTGCATGTGTACCGGCTAATGCACGACTCCAGTGGCCATGCTCCGAGTCGCTGAAGAGCCAGCAGCTTCATTGAAACCCTCTATCGCCATAGCGTTTTCAAAGTCTCGCAGATTGACCTTCCTTTCTCTTGGCCCAGTCTAAAGTATCAAAGTCCTTTTTCCTCGGGAGGTTACAAAGGAGCGGCTACTGTCAACGCTGTTGCTTCCATGCTTGCTTCATCCGCGGGGATGATAAAACCAGCCACCGTCAAGTTGGAATTTGTTTTGCAACGGTCAATTTCTCAGCTATTAGATCAAGTCACCGTATCGTTCTCATTTGACTCGAGGACTCTCGGTGATCGTCGTTCCGGTGAATATCTATCATGCTCCATGATCTACTTCCCCTGGACCCATAGTGGGACCCCCGGTACTATCTCTGATTGCTTCTGGGGCCTGGATTGAAATGAATGATTCTGTTCCAGAACCTCCCCTCGAGTATTGCACAACCCGGTTCTTGTCACATCATCTTACAGGCACCTAAAATTAAAACACGCGCGTTTGGAACTCGTATGCGGCGAACTGACTAATTAACACTACTCAAGTTCGAACAGAAATAGAACTTAAGAGAGAAACATCCGTAGCTTGACCAAAGAGTTGCCCGAGAAAAATCGTCATCTTCTCGTGAATATGTGTGGTTATTGTGCATCTCATCTCATCATTACACGGCACGGTACCTTCAGGCACGCCGGACGCAAGGATACAAGTAACTGCACTACGAAACCCTAGTAACCTCACTACCCTCTACTTATTCCCCAAGCCGAGCTCACGGCCGAGAAACCTAGACAGAGTAACCCGCCGTTGTAGAACTTGAGGACCTATAGATGGGAAACTCGAAATCAATAATCCCTCCTATGCTAATCCCACCAGAGTGCAATTGCCGAGCACATCAGGTGTCTTTTCCTGAAGTATACTCTTCAGGAACTCGGCCTGAGAACCAATCTGAAGTCTGAAAATGGGGTCGGAGGCAAGATACTTCCAGCTTCTGTGTATAATGGTACAGTCACAGATCCAGAGTGTACACCAGTGTGAGGCATCTTATAGATGAGTTTAACCCATACGTCTGGTAACAATTCCATCAGCGACTTCGTAGCATCAGACTTGCATCGAAGAATAAAATGACCGTCCATGCGTGCTATATAGGATTGCTTAGCGTGACGCAGTGATAATTTTCTATATGACCTTCAAATATGGCTCAGCGCTCATATGCTATAACGGTACTAGCGTGCAAATTTCTCTTTAAGTGTTTAGTATACATTGACCAGGCTCTGATGTATTTCAGACTGAAAACGCCGCTGCGTATGGCAAAAATCTGGTGAACATGCGATGCGAGTGAACCGTACACCAGCTTCTGGCAGCAGCGCGATTTGAGCCGAGCCGAGCTGGGATTTGGGCAGACCCGGCAGCCTGTACAGTTCAAGGCGACGGCATCTCGGCGTACCAATGGAAATCTTACTAATTGTGGTAGCCTGTCGGCACAATTTCCAAACCTCTCAAATCATCTCACGGATGTCCAGTACATGAGCTACTTTGGCGCTTCAAAGAAGGGGGTTCTGCAATAGATTTTGCCGGATTGAAAGTCGGGCTACTAAATGTGGGTTCTGTCTGGACGGCTATAACGGATGCTGCCTTGAATCTGCTGGAAACATTCTTACTTCTGCAAGCCTCTTCTGGGCTATGAATTCAAGGTCCTACCATCGCGTTTCTCGGAAAACTTTCATTACTGGCTTTCTAGCCTGCGGAGGTGATTCCCAAATAGGTTGTCTGTCTCGCAGAGCCTAACTATAGGCAATTTTGTCTATGTAATAGGAACACCAGGGGTCCTGCCATGAGATCGATCGCACACGAACGATACACTTCCTTCCCCATTCACCTTCGATAGCACGCTGTTGGCCTGGGTACGTAGCTAGCCAGGCCCGGCGATCCACGTCCCGTCCCTGGCATATACCTCCTTCCGGTACTCCTCGAAACAAGCTGTATGTCTTTATTCACCGGATGTAAACTGTGAGCAATGGATTACTGGTAAGATTCGTCTCTGAAAATTTCCCGCGGAATTATGGATTATCTGGTACGTAGATATACGCCGCGTTTTTGAGTGGAAGATAGAAGAGAACCCCAAGCATCGAGCCCTCGGCCCTTCTTTGCGCAGCAATTCCATGGACGAAGAAGTAAGTGGGTCTTGCCGACGATGACTTGCTGAAAGACCCAGCTGATTATCGACGTGATAAGATAGCGAGAGTGCCAGGGTGATTTGACGATTCATATTGAAGCACTATTTCCCGTAAAATGAATAGCCCGTGCTTCCGGTCATTCGTATCAGAGATAGTTGTAGATCTTATCATCGTGCCATTCAAATATTCATGCGAGTTCGTCGCAACGGAGCGACATTGTTCCGTATACACAAGGAACCCCTACCTACCTGCGGTTAGAGTCCAGGCGCACTCATGTCCAGAAACGTGGGGGCGTTAGAAGTTGCGAGACATCCTTTCTACCGTGACGACGGGTTTTAGTGTCCAGAGTGACTTTCTGCGGATGATCCCATGCAGCGGATAAACAAGATGCGGAGTGAAGCCGCAGAAGTCACCGGTATAGATCGTCGATACTCGAAGCGGGATGCTAGTCCGGCGATTGCAGTGATACTGAGAGCGGCTGACCTGGATTGCTGATAGTAAGCGATCGGGGCCTTGGATGAGCAAGCGTTTGCGTGATCATTTGGATTCCAGATCGCCTCGAACTTAGGAGTCGTTCATTACCGTTGTCCAAGGTGCGAGTGTAATGTAATCGAGAAAGAGCGCGAGTTGTGCCTCGAGAGAAGCGGAAAAGACGCGCGCGTTTCATAAGATTGGCTGACTAGCCATGTCCGCAGTTGACGAGATTGGGATTAACTCATTTCATCCGATAAGGGAACGGCACGCGCATATTTCGATGACGACAAGGGCGATAGTGAATCAGCGAGCAGGGTACCTACTTCAAGGTTGCCGCAAAGCATCGGACCCATACGCAGGGGGGAACTCGAGATCATGATAGCGGAGACGCAGCTGTGAATGATTTCGCTAGTGCAAAAAGGTAGATTGGTCACTTAGGGAGCGAACACAATTTTAGGGCTATTGGCGCAGGTCCCTGAACCAGTCATAGAAGTACTCGCTGGATATACCATTGACGAACTTGCTCCGGAAACGATCACCCGTAAGCCGGTCAAGCAGGTCATCAAGCTGCACCATCCCCAAGTCGACCATCACAGCCTGCCCATCGGCATCGATTTCGAGACGCGCCGGACAACGCCTGGCGGCAGAATAGGGGGGTCCTCGATGAGCTGAGGTCTAACGATGATGTTCTGTGAGGCTATATGGGCGTCATTCTGTGCACTTCTTTGCGACATCGAGCTAATGTCGTTCGGCCGTTCGTTGATGGTGCCTAGGTATTTATCGGAGACCACTGGTTCGAAGCGGCCTCAGTGCAATCTGCGCACTCGACTGACACTCGTTATGCTGGACGTTTCCTTTGGGCTTCGAACTCCATCACAAGGTTGTCTAGGATAAACGTCGTGGGTGACCATCATGCCACTATACACATCGTAGTAAGAGTGCTGTCTAAAGCAGGTTTTTGTGCTGAGTATCGACGCGCCGATCTCACATGTGCTGTAGATGCTTCTTGGACTAGTGTCAATAGGCGCCGCTGAATGCCAGCATGTAGACCAGGATCAATAGCTGTCAGATCTGGGGAAACCCACGGCACGTCTGCTGTGTTGCGTGCTCCAGTAATAGCGAAACGCATTGGTAGGTCACTTCCCTAGTAGCATAATGACGCTTTAATAAATCGCAGGTAGAGATGGACAACTCACGGTTAGTCGGAGACGTGCATAGCTGTAAGCCATAAAATATAAACGGCAGCCAAAGCAAGACAATGTCGAAATCCCAATAATAGGTTCGGGTCTTTGAAATTTCCATCTACGAAGGAGATTCGCTAGCATCGCACATTCGCAGTGCGGGCAGGAAGTGTACCGTTCTTCTAATTGCCGATCCTTTAATCGGTCAAGGTATACCTTATCTTCCCGAGTGGTTATCATTTGAAGTTCAACTTTGTTGATTGCCCCCTGTATGTTCAATTCTACATGGCGCGCCTGAGAGTTCAGAAATACGAGTTCCGGTTGATTTTGAAATATGCAGCCATGGCGAGACGATAGCGCAAAGTCAACCAACTTTGTTGTCTGATCGTACGTCTTCAGGATTTTTTGTAGATATCGCTCAATAGAAAATGGCGCTGTTAAGACATCTCATAAGTAAACTCCCAATGCCCACGAAACATATCACATACTAGAATTCCCATCGTTCGTAGGCAAGGCGTCGAGCATATGCACAAATGTAGCAGTATCTGGATTGTTCAAATACCATTCCTCAGACACAGAGCCAACAATATTATCCAGGATCTTCGTATCTTCCACGTCCAGCGGATCCTTGAAACTTGTGGCCATGCGATAAAGGGAATTTAGGGCCTGGGTAAGATCTCCGAACTTCTTTCTGTCAGCCTCAGCTAGCTGAATCTCATCGATGTCCACAATTCGGTCGCACCAGGAATCATTCCATTTCGTAAGCCGAGCCAGAAGCTTTGGGAATGTGAACGAAAGCACGGTTCTGTATATTTCGTCGATGGAGTCTCGAATCATAGGGGGAAAATCTTTGTCCGATGGTCTTCTAGCGTCGGCAACATTTGCTATGTTCGTGAGACGGCGACAAAGGTCAGCCAGATATTCTTGTGTGCACTGTGGAACCTGCTCTTGATTTCCGACAATAAAGAGACTACATCTCTCTACATTGAGCTCCAAGGCCGATGCATAAGTCTCGCCCTCTTGCGACACGCAAATTTCGGCCAAAGCATCGAGTAATGCCAAATTTTGTCGTTCGTGCATATTGGGTTTGTCGGCTAGAAGATGATAACGTGGCTGAGAGGACTCCGCGAGGATAGCAAGGTAGCTTTCAGGCGTCTTTAACATGGTGGCACTTCAAACAGCTCCGTACCGGCAAACCGGCATTTATAGCGAGAGTCGATGCCGGATATGCCGAGGCCGCTTTGAGACTTACTCCAACTTCTCTTATGTTCGGCCAGCTCCCTCCCGAGCTCGTTCATGTCATTATCTCAGAGTTTTGGTACTCGGAACATCCGTCACAGGATAGAATTATATTCATGAAAGCATGTCCCCTCGTCAACAGCCTCTGGAAGGGCATTTTTACCCACATTACTTCCCGGGATATCTTCGTTCCAACGAAGGGATATCTCCTCTACCTCAGTTCTATCATACACAAAAACGACTCTCTAATCTACCACCTTCATCTCCCTCATTCCACTCGTACAATTACCTGCCATGTAAACCTTGTCGATGCAACCAGGGACGCTGCACAGGAGCCATACACAATCTTGTCCAATCTTCCCAATTACATCGGCTTTCGCAAATGTTTTCCAAATATCACCCAAATCTTCCTCGAAATCAGGTGTCGCGACCGACGTGGATGCTTCCTTCTGATAATGCCTCGACAACACCACACCATCCGGACTCGAATCTCCATAGCGCTTGACCAAGCAACGGCACAACTCAGTGTCCTACCTTTGGACTGGGAAATCGTTGTTGAAAACCCAGAACCCGACTATATCTATGGGGAACATGCTCACCCAGTTGGATAATGTTTCTGGAGGATGCCAGTCGTTATATGGCCCCTGCCGCATTGTTCGAATGTCTTAAAGCAACCCCTTTCGAGGATATGCTATCACATTCGACGTATCTAAATTGCATCCGGCGGTTTTCTGGCCATGGTGTCCATGCAGAGACGGAGGGTGATGTGAGAGGGATGAATCGTCGCTTCGGAAAAGCAGTTCGAGTCCCAAGGCCATTCGGTAAGAATGTTTCCTTCTTCCTTTGGGCCAAGTCTCATTATTATTGAGGTTTATGGGCATTCTTTGTGGAATCCTATGAATATGTTACATGGATGGACGATACTGTATGGCAAGGCTCAAATTGGCACGGCATTGCATCGTCACCGCCGGCCTAACTGGAAGCACTCTTGTGACCTAAAACGGGACTAAAGATGCGATCCATAATGTTATTTAGAGAGATAGAACTGTCAAGATAGATACACACCAAAAATTCGACTGAGCCAGAGGTAAATCACATGAAAGCCGCAGCTTCCCTCTTCGACTGGTCTGTTCATGACGCCGTGTCGCGAGAAAGGTGTGGTGTGAAGGCTGGCCTGCTGTTTGATAATCTCGCGCGCTACTAAATAAAATTGCCTTATGTTTCCTGACCAACTAAGCGGATATCACAGGATGAGGAAAGCTTGCACGAGATTAATTGTTCATTGTCCCAGTATTTATGCGATTTGATAACTTAGCTGAAAGTTTTCGAAACAATGAGAAAAATAACGTGTGTTACAAGAAATCCGAATCGATCCAGTTCGTGGAACCCAGTACGGTCGAGATTCTCACAGCGCTGCTCAAAACCTCAGAGAAGTTCGCGCGCGAAGAAGTGTCAGCAGCAGGGCCAAAGTTGCCGTATTCCGCGAAAGTAACATGGTCGGTGCTAGCCAGAGTGTCAGGACCTTCATTATGTAGGGGAAGAAAGGGATTACCGTTCATCGCTGAAGGATAAAAGTAGATCAGCGAAATGTTACACGAGATCTAGGACTACTAACCCAATATTCCAGATAGACCATCCTGCGGCAGGTACGTTACTGTCGAGGTAGCTCTTCTGGAAGACAACTCTGGCGTAGTTTCCCCACGGCCTTCCGAGGTAGGCATCCCCGAACCCACTGATTTCACTGTTATCGATGACATACCAGTTGCTGTCATTGGTACCTCGTCCGGAGGCGGTAATCCATCCGTGACCCAAAGTCTGTAAAGGAAAATAGATATGAACGGGAATCATTAAACAAGACTCGAAGTCACTGGAAGAGACCTTACATGAATGACGGAGCCGGTAATCCAGAGCCTGGATAGTGGACCGTGAGAAGGATCACCATTCATGAGCGGGTGACTCACGATGCTTTTTCACCGAAAATCTGCGGGTAAATGTCAGCAAAGGTTGAGAGCCGGAAATTATGAAAACATACAAAGTCAGTATTTCCTTCAATGTAAGAGTTGGCGATAAATTCGCTATGAATTTGATATCAAGATAAACTTGATACACCGAAAGAGCTGTACGTACTTACCCACATTGGCCAACAAGGTATCTCTACGGAAAATTAAAAGCATAGTCGTAGCAAGGGCACTGAAAACTTAACTGATATCCGACAATTTGTAAACCGTAACCACCAAACTGGGTTGCCTGCACACTCAGGGCAATGGCTTGGTCCTAGAAACACATCAGTGACCTCGAGATGAGGCGGCATTCAAAGTACTTACGCCCTAGAAGAAAAAGTTCAGAAGATATCAGTAGTGGAAAGTACGCTGAGAACAGAAACTCACTGCACCGCGTGAATTGATGATGTTCAAATTGTAAAGGGCAACGTTGGAGCCGTGGACACGGACGGTGCCGCTTGCATCGTTGGAACTACCGACATCGTCAGCACCGAGGGAGTTAGTCAAAGTGACAGCTGGAATGGATGGTGAGAAAGCGTTTCTCGGTGACTCGAATACGTACTGTTGTTGGTGTAGCTATCGGCAGTGCTGGTCTGCCCATAGATTGTGATGTCGCTTCGCAAGATGAGTGTTTGGCCGATGTACGTGCCAGAGTAAATGAAGTAAACCTGGAAGCTCATAAGTACCAATGCGCGATGTGGAGATATGGCAGAACGTGCACTGCTAGACGTGTCTCCTAACGCTTTAGAGAGGTTAGGGTATGTCCCAGAGCTGCCGACAGTAATGGCGCCAGAGGGTGGCGAGCTGTAAGCCCAGGCTGCGCGAGCACAGAGGATAGCGGTGAACACCTTCGAGAGCATGGTTGACTCTTTGGGTCAATTTAGTTGACGCGAGGCCTATATATACAGAGTTCCTTGAACAGCGCGTGATAAGAAGGGGCACGGGAAAAAATGTCTAGAAGGAGAATTTTCGGTGCGCAGAGAACACCATGAGCTGTCGTGTGGGCTAGTCTCTAGAATATAAGACCGCAAAAAAGAAGATACAAAAATTGCACGGGACAAGCCTACGTCCTGCGAACTCGCGGACTTGGAGAAAAAAACTGGCGTCCATGCCAATCTTCGAATAGTCGAATTGCTCGCGCGTCTGTCAGAACAGGACTTCTAAGGATTTGGGAAGACGTCTACCTCGCATCGCTGCATAGGTCGCGGGTTCTCAATTTCCTCTTGGCATCTTTTTTTTCCTAAGTGAATTCCGAAAGGTAGATGTTTGTGGCCGTTCAAGGTTGTCGTCGAAGAGCTTCGAGGATCAGAAAAGGGTCAAGAACGAATTCTAACTGCGCGTTGAAGAGGAAATAGTGCTGTGTCGTGGAGCAGGTATCCCATTCCCTTGGCGATTGGAGATTGTTTCTGTAGTTGTATATAACTCGGCGTCCTGCAAGATTCGGTGGACCATCAACTGAGGCTCTTTCGGAGGCGCCGCGCCAGAAGTTGAGGTGGAAGAATCGAGGCAAATTACTACCAGGGCATCGAGCACACAACGAGTGCAGCTAATGTATCCATCTACAGGATGCTGTAGAAGCACTTCGCGGGAGATGCCGATATCGAATAACTAAGTAAGGCCGGCAAGCGGCAAGGCCCGCTACCTTGGGATTTCCTGGCTGAAAAGATACAAACAGCCTTTTCAATGAGATGCACATATGCAATACATATTATTATGTATACAATCTGGCTGGACGCGGGGAAACCCTACGAAGCATAGGGTTTATGAATCATAGGCTCCACAGCTGGCACAATACTAAGTGCAAAAAATGCATGGGTTGCCACTGGTATCGCTGATCACCACAAAACTTCTACAGTGAGCACTGAACGCATGAAGATGGCAGGGGCAAGACAAGGTCTCGGGCCGCCCTTCTGACTTATGATGAACCCCCGAAATGTGGTTAATGAAGGACAAGGCATAGAGACCTTTACCTTGCCTTCAATGACGTTGCTTAGAGACCACAAACTTCAATTCTCGACGTCCTTGATGTTTTAATCCGGAACAATAGCAATACATGTGTCAAGCAACGAAGAAAAATCCATCTACCTAGACTCCAGGTAAGGAAAGAGTAGAGAAAAGAGGAAACAGAGCAGTGTCCGAGGCAGCCAGACGAGGCAGCCGAGACAAGAAACAGTGTGATAGAGTAAAAAAGCGAAACCGGACCTCCCGAGATGAATCAATGACCGACCAATAAACGTTGAATGCAAAAAATCCTAAAGGTCAGAACACGACTTGACCAGTAGCCTCGCTGCTTTGAAGGCATATTTGCTTGCGCGAATGGGTCTTTTCCCCGTTCATGCGCAGATAGGCATAGTGACAAATCATGTCTACTATTCTAGATCCCATGGTACAAAAAAGTGTGCACCTGTCCCAACTCGGGTGCATGCGATAGAAAAAGTAGTCGTAATCCTGAACAAAGGGATCCACTGTTAACGGTGTCTGGCAACCCAGTTCTAGCTAGTCTCTCGCAGACAAACGACGATACATATCTATTGATCGGAAGGAAGGACGGTCTGTGTAAATCCTTACATTGCGTAATATTCTTCCAGAATTGATAGAGGCGAGCAGATATTTACTCAAGACTATGGTACGGTGCGAAACTGATCTGCTGTTAAAGGAGGGTAACATCAGGCATGGGACTATGCACTAAGATGCGGGGAAGATAAAACCCACCGTTCTCTGATCAGGCAGTTTAACTCGATAGAGTACATTTCACAATGCAACATCGGTAGACTACCTGACAAAACTCCTAACAATGTTCCGGGTCAGAGAGGCATTGTTGCGTAGTGCATCAAGATCAATAGGCTTACGAACGGCTGGAGACAGTGGAGGAGAGGCTTCATTATTGATGTAGTACGCCTCGAAGATCGTTTGTTTGTTCGTTGTCAGAGTAACCGTCTTGTAGAGACATATAACCGACACTGGCTAGTGGCCCCAAGGCTTCAAAAGAATGGAGTTTATTGACAATAGCTTTCAATGTGCTATCCGCTGAACACCGAGCGCCCACTTGACCATGGTTACAATGCAAAGACCTTCGGGAATAGCAGAGACTGCAAGAGAAACAGTAAGAAACTATTCAAATTTGAAACAACCAGGAAGAGTTCAGTGACATATCGACGACTTACCGTGTTCGTGCTCCCACGAGGCTCAAGTTCCAAAAAGTGACTCCATCACTTCTAGTTTTGCAGGAAACCGCCATAAGTTACAGACTTTCTTCTGAGCGAGACCAATACCTTACCATCATGGCCTATCACTGGCTCTGCATGGTTTCGTTCTCTGCTTCAATGGAGACCAGGAGAAAAATCAGAGAAATAGAGTATTACGGCCTTTGCGGGTACATCTCCCTAGAGTTTAAATCTCAAGTTTTTCGAGCTTGATCTGGGGGAATTGAACTCAGTAAAAAGCTGAGTCAGGCATGCTAAAATACTGCTAACCTTGCTCTTCGGAAGAATATCCATGTAACCAACACAATCCCGTTGCCATGGCAGTCATGAAGCTGGGCGGTATCCAAGGTGAGCAAATTTTAACCGAGTACAGGATAAACTTACTTTTCGAGCTGCCGCTTGACGGAGGAAATGTTTGACATTCGAGCTCACATCGTCACCAAGCGACGGTGCTGATCATTAACTGTCGAAGTGTTCATCTTACCAGTCGCCGCTTATTAATGTCTTGCCACTATTCTTTCATTAGTTGTACGTATTTGTTGCTTATACCCGCGGCTTTTAGTTAGAATCGTCGTATAAAAGGACTGTACTTGAGTAGTATATGCCATCTCGTTTGCAACGGATATACAACACCCTTTCCTCTTGCTCATTTCGTGGTCCCGAGCCTCGCGATTCCAATAGGAAAATCTACTGTCTCAAAGCAGAACTACAATCTGTAATCATAGCGAACAGATGGACTCGAGCTAGACTTACTCTTGCTCGCCGGATGCTGACCTATATAGTCATGAGGATTCTATAACCTTGATCGAAAAATGATGATACGTCGTCTTATCGCAATTCCAAGGCAAAAGATCACTCCAAATACACATCCGAGCTCTTCATATCTTACTAGAGAAGCTGTCAGTAATATACCCGGACGCACTAGAGCGTAAGGTGACAGGAACATTAATGAAACCATCCTTGTAGAATACACGCCCCAGGAATTCCGTTCACCACAAATTGTCGACCTCGAGACATCGGATACTCAAACAAGGGGGAAATCGTGTCTGTAAGGGCATCAGCTGTCTACATGCAATCGATCAACAAAACATCAACTCACTGAACATCACGGAAGTCCTATGTATACCATGTCTGGTTGAGCGAGTAAAGGATGTCCGGTAATGTGATATTGTATCCTGTTACTTTGATATCGAATAGCAGTACAAGCGACGGAAAGAAATAATCACCTCCACAGGAAATGGACATCCTGCGACGTCCAGTCTGGGTGTACCTCACCCACCCTCAAAGTTCCGAGTCCTGTGTATACAGGCTTGGTCTTATGCGGTTTTTGGGTTAGGTCCTCGGTGGCGGTGCATTTTGGTTTTGCCAGTGTTAGTCAGCACGCCCTACGTCATCTCTCGGCTTGACTTTCGGCGTCGTGTCGGCCTTTGCTCTTCCTTAGAGCGTTGTTCCCTTTCTTTCTAAAAATTTGTGGTCTTTTTCGCTTGTCATTCCTTTGTATTGAACTGTGCTATGCTATATTTGCAGCTGCAGCCCTAGAAGCCGAGTTTGGCACAATCAAGGTCGTTGGAAGAGACGTTCAAACATGGCCACAACAAGAATCAAACATGAATTCTTCGGAGACGAGTCAACAGACCACGCAGCCATGAATAAGGCTAACAATAAAGGCTAAGTATTCCATTCGCAGAAACTCCGGTTGGAGCGTTACGTCTACAGTGTCCTGTATTGAAAACGGACATCGACACTGAAGAGTTTGACGCCCAGAATTTTGGATTTCCCTCTTTACGGCGCGTAGGCCTTTTCGCTTGATACCTGCAATTCTATTCTAACCGTAGAGACAACAGAACCCAGACTCCTTCCCATTCTCCTTCGTGGGAGGTAAAAGCTGCTTCGCAGCTCTGATATGTGTATAGGACGTTTATCTTATCTTATCTCTCACGTGACATTTTGATCTTTCTAAACCTTATTTTATTTTACCTCCCACTATGGAGACTGGCAACAAACCGTGTGGCACGTTGCTCTTGTTTGGCTACATCTTCCCTTTCGCTCTCTTCCGAAAGCCCCAAAGCTTTAATTATTCCTCGAATAAGCCTCAATTCGCGACGCGGGTAGGTCTCTATATGTAAATAATATGTGTAATTCCAATGCTAGATTATTTTATCCACTGTGCCACCAACTGTACTGACTCTGCCCTCCACCGTCATCTGAGTCCTGTTTCCTCTTCAGCATGACCACCTACGTGCAAGATAGAAGTGCGGTACCTTGGTTAAATCAGATCATCGCTATTCTAGATCATCCTGACCAGCGAGGACTTTGCGAACAACCTCGATCTGCCATAGACAGGGGCGACATCCAAAGATGGCTTGAACTTTCGCCTGAACTTCGGCCTTTTCAGGCATGGTGTGACGTATGCTGCCCACGATTCTGATGGGCGAAGAGCGTTCGGAAGGGGGCGAAAGGGAAGATGTAGCCAAACAAGAGCAACGTGCCACACGGTTTGTTGCCAGTCTCCGTAATGGGGGTAAAAAAAAATAAGGTTCAGAAAGACAGAACCTTGATACCGATGAGATGTCGGAGGATTGTTTGACTATCAACATATATCGGCCGAATGGGGCGTCTTCTGAAAATCCATTGCCAGTGATGTTCTGGTAGAATCATGTTTTTTGTGATTATGCGGTCCTTGCGCTAATGATGCCTCAGGATGTATGGTGGCGGTTCTCTGCAGGCGGTTCGTCGTCGTCCAATGGAAGCGTTATTGTTGCCCAGAGTGTTACCAGAGTACAATCCTGCGTTCCATCTATGCTTGTTTGGTCAATTGCCTCCAGGGCACTCCCATTATCTTGTGAACTATAACTGTCGGTTAGGACCACTAGACTTCCCCGAGGACAGGAGGCTAACAACAGAGGACAGCTCAACCTCGGGAGTCAGAGATGTACTAACCGCCTCGGAATGGGTTCAACAAAACATTGGCTTGTTTGGTGGCGGCAAAACCAAGGCATGTACTTCATCATATGTCGATTCCCTTTGATAATGAGATTGAGCAAGTCACGATTTTCGGAGAAAGTGCAAGAGCATCGTTGACCAAATGTTGATCAACCTGGTGCTTCTAAGCACGTCGATTTCTGACTTTGTCCGGGCTGCGGTAAGCATGCAGTCGTTTCACATGAATTGCCATTCGGAATCACTTGGTTAGATCTCTGAGTATGGTTCCGCAGCGTCGCCCGTAATTTATAACAGATCTACGAGAGAATCTACCTAGGAGTATTTTCTAGCCGCGACACCAGGCTGCAAGTCCGTCGCTGGCACACAAAACATTTTTGACTGCTTCCAGGCGGCGAATTCATCTGCTATATATCAAAAATTGCAGAGGCTTGGACGGTCATTCAGATGCTATTCCTCCTGATCTGCCTACATGTCCATGGGCGAGGGGCCAGTTTGCCACGATCCCCTTTATATCAAAGGTATGATATGAACACTTTACAGAGTCTGAAATTGATGTTAGTGCTTATTAGGGACTCTCGGCATATGTCGACCGTCGACTACTACCAATTTACTGATGAGAACATCATGGGTTACATGCAGACCACCTACTCGGTGTTCCTGCCTTACCTCTCTGATACTATTCTGGATCGACTTCTCAAACTGTACCCTGACGATGCGTCCTGGGCTGCTGCTCAAGCAGGCATGAAAGCATACGCATACCAATTTACGCACAATGCCTCAACGATCTTGGCGTAGATGGATATTTCCATTCCTGAATCCGCCCAACTGATACTAAGATGTTTGCCAGTTCATCACGCATCTGAAATAGACTTCATCTGTGGCCAACTGAATTCTTCCAGCGAGCCCGCCTCATCAAACTTGTTGAGTGAAACGGACCAACGGTGGTGGACTATTGGGTTTCGTTTGCTACGGGCTTGGATCCCAACGACGGCTTAGGGACGTCTCGTGAGTAGTTCTCATGCTGCTGGTCAGATGCTTGTTAACCGTTTTACAGGTCCCTTCTCGCCCCCAGTATATGCTGGAGAATGAGGTACGTACTCATTAAGTAGGTTTGTTCCTTCTTGGTCGCTTGTTGGCCTTAATTAGTTATTTGGCATGAAGATTGAGCATCATTGTTAGATCTTACACAGGACTCGGATCTGCCGCACCTGTGACGGCCCACCACATTGTGATTCCCTGGTGGTTGTCCAGTGATCCAGCGTGACCAGAAATTCGGATCCTTAGATGACAAGGCTATCATGTTTCATATAGTCAGATACGAGGGAACAGTACGATAGGGATTCACACAGCTCAGAATGCAGGGACAGGCGCCCCGTACTCGAAGCTACACACAGCGACGGCAGCCAATATCGCAGCGCATCAATAAATGGACGACCCGAGACATTGATGGCACCAGTGGAGGATGGTCGCAAGCCGTGTCGGTGTTGATGTTGCACGTCGCTTCCAGTGTACACGGTAAAACAAGTAGGCCTGGGGAAGTGTCTAGATGATAGTAAATCACGGGCAACTCAAACTGCACAAGTACTCGCAGGCATGCGTACAGGCATGTGCAGCAAATGACTGAACTCGAAAAATAATGTATGTAATAGGCAGTTCCTCCTTTACCGCGAATTCCAAAGTACACCGATGGGCAAGCAAGTCGACATTGACGCGCATTTTGATTTCCACGCCTCAGGGGACGTGGTTGAGAGAAGAATGGCTGCACACCGTAGAGGTTCAGCCAGAATGCACGACAAGCAATTAGAAGAGTGACGCATAACCAATGTCTCTGCATCAGATCCCATGGGTACGACACGTACATTCAGGCTTCTAAAATTAATGGGATCAATATCGTATCGGGACATGACAACATCACACCAAGGATAAGGAAATTTCCGGAACATTTCTGGTGGACAAAAACTACATCGGAAATCACTCAGCTGTATCTCCGCCGGCCGGCCTTCCTTATACGGTATTACAGTACGGAAAATGGGCCGTATATGTGCTATATTTGGATATTCTTCGGTGCCAGGAACACCGGAGTAGTTTTTGTTGCGGTTTTCAGTCGCCCAGAAATTTCGGCCCGATACTGGTAGGGGGGAAGTAAATTAAATAATGAATAAATAGACTAAATAAATAACCCTATTAGGAAGCAAGAGCTCAAGGCATGGCCGTACTTTCATCCTTCCATCGATTCTGGGTCATCGTAGCACAGATTTTCTACCACTTTTATATGACAGAAGTATAATGCAACCTTTCTAGTGGTTAATTTTTTTTCTCTGCGCTTCGCTCAGCCGGAATAGTGCAGACTGCCTAAAAGTCATTGTAACCTAAATGATTATTCATGGAAGACTCGGATAGTGTCAGATACAATAGAACAGACATAATCCTGTCTTCATATAAGCAATTCACCTATCAGAATAACCAGAAAACGAATGTCCGCAATAAACTAGTTATGTTTTCCTTTGTGCTGAACAATTTACTGAGCAATGGAAACCTTCGGAGAAGGCTTATATCATAGAATGGGAATATTTCTCTTCCTGTGCTCTTAGAAGCTTGATATGGTTTCCTGGTTTGCCGTTAGCAGCAATGCAAAGGCCAGAAGCAACAGAACTGTGACTAAAATGTTTGTTTTAAGGTCTGACTCTCCTACGTAGACCAAATGGCCTGGAAACAAGACACAGAACATTCCGATCATCTAAATCTACAAGAATATACACTTGAGGATGCATAGAGAAGAGAAAGAAATGCGCAACGCTGATGCGAAGACGAGGTGGGGCATTGATTATGCAGTGGGAAAGAAATCTACATTTGGGCAGATTTCAAACTCAGAATCAGAATCAGTATCCAGTCCCCCTACAAGTAACGAGCCATAAATACTTCCTTATTTTTGGAGTGCATTGAACGCGGCTGCATATCTACTTGGCACAGCCAACTTAAGTGCGGATGCCAACTTTGTGCCGTATATGCTTGTCTTGGCCGATGTCATTGCTTTTCTTATGGGCTGACAGAATGCAGCGCAGGGCCAAACGGAAGCACAATAGGGCGCTATCTATAACCCACTACCAAGGTAGCGGGAATCCTTATTGCCTGCATGCCGAGCGGGTTCCGAAATTTGCTCCTCATGCTCGATCCATGTCCCCAACTCCCTCCCGAGCTCGTTCATGCCATTATTTCAGAGCTCTGGTACTCTGAACATTCATCGGAGGATAGGGTTATATTCATGAAAACATGTCCCCTCATCAACAGCCTCTGGAAGGATGTTTTTGCGCACATCACTTCTCGAGACATTTTCGTTCCAACTGGGAGATATCTCCTCTATCTTAGTTCTATCATACGCAACAATAACTCTCTGATATACCACACCCATCTTCCTCACTCCACTCGCACGATTACTTGTCACGTCGACCTGGTCGAAGCAAATAAGGACGCCACCCAGGAGCCATACACAACCTTATCCCAAATGCCCAATTATATCGGCTTCCGCAAATGTTTTCCAAATATCAAGAAAATCTTCCTCGAAATTCGGTATCGTGTCCGGGGCAGATGGTTCCTTTTAATACTCTCTCAACACCAAATCATCCGGACTCGAATCTCCATAGCGCTTGACCAAGCGACAACACAACTCAGTATCCTACCTGTGGACTGGGAAATCGCTGCTTACAACCCGGCACCTGATTATATCTATGGTCAACATGCTGACCCCAATTGGACAGTCTTTCTGGAGGATGTCATTCGTTGTATGGCCCCTGGCCCGTTGTTCGAATGCTTCGGACCGATCTCGTTCAAGGACATGATATCGCGTTCGACGTACATCAATTGCGTTCGGCGGTTCTCTGGCCATGGTATCCTTACAGAGACGAAGGGCGATGTGCAAGGCACGAATCGCCACTTCGGAAGGGCGGCCCGAAGACCTTTCAGTGAGAATAATTCTTTCTTCCAACGAAAAGGTCTCATTGTTACCGAGGTTTATGGACATTCCTTGCGGAAGCGTATGAAGATATCACATGGATAGATGATACTGTGCCCGAGCACACATATTGGCATGCTATTACGTTACCGTGAACATGCTGGGTCGAAGAAGTTCGTTCATGGGATTTTACCTGGTCTGTCGCAACCCATCCTGTATGAATTCGCTTATCTCCGTAAATAGCATTATGGGTCACCTTCTTCAGGCTTCGTCCCGTTTAGGTCGTAAGAGCGCTACGAATTAGGTCAAAGGTGGTCATGTTAAGTTGCTGTGTGGCAAGGAGGGTGTGGTATGAGTGCCAGCGTTCCGCTTGGGGTTTTTCAGAAGAAGGGTTGTCACTTTGGATGATATTGTGCATTATCTAGGTGTCAGCTCTACCTTAAATCATCCTATCCCGCCGTTGTTTGCACGTTCCACGTTCCATTGCTCCAATTTCTAAATCACCGCATCAAAGCTGTTATAGCACATAAATACTGCTAATAGTGCTGGCCATCTTCCGTGACCCGTGTGTAGCATGACGTCCCTCCGAATACACACCCACGGAAGGATGACTGATGCTCGCTCACCTTATGAATCGGTCCTATCGCCTGTTGATCAATCCTAACGGTTGATCATGTTTGTTCAGTAGTTGCGCAGCCGCTGAATATACTATCTGATGCCTCTGCGTGACGTATTCGGGACGGGCAGGGCAGGGCACTTATTCGTGTTTGACTGCCACCAATAGAACTATATAGGATGACTTTCATGACAAACTCGGATGATTTACGTGGAAGTAGTACGATTATACACCGCTCTGAGGAGTCGGAGCTGCTGGATGGTTTTGGTGAATTCTTTTTACCCAGTTCTCCGCTGCCCGAATTTCGACCTGCAACTGCTCTGCAGTGTCTCTACCTATCAGGGTTGTGAGAAATAGGTTATAACTGCCTTGAATGGCTCTGACAGCCCGTTCTTGTTCCTGAAGAGCGATAAGAATTGCCTCGAGGCCGTCTAGAGTCACTTCTGCATTCAACCTTGCTTTCAGCCCTTCTACTTCGTGACTTGCCCGGAGAAATAGCCTTGATAGACGTCTATCAGATATGCCAGATTCTGAAATTTATGAGTGAAGCACGTACGCGAATACCGCTTGGCGGCACAGCCATTGTGCACTCCCCGCCCCGATGATATCTGCAACTTCAATGGACATTCTCTTGCCCACTAGGTCAACCTCCAGCGAAGACAATCTTTCTCTTATAACCTTTATAAACATCAGGAAGCTGTGAAAGCTGTTGTGAGGAGAACATACCGCTTTCATCACGATTTTTGCCGTGTCATGTTCACCCGCACGCTCAGCAGTCGTATTTTTCGATAAGCTGGTAATTGCCGGATTTGTGTTGAACAACTGGTTGCGAGAAGGTCAGGCAGTCTTGAAAAGAGGAAGATTCACTGCGACTCACGTTGGCGAGATACACGCCTAAGTTCTTAATGTTCTCCATGACGAATCCCATCATTTTGAAGATGGGCGGTATCGTTGCTGGTCGGAGAGAGGAAGAACGAGCAAAAACGAGCAAACTTGAATTTGATACCAGCATGACATCATGATCTGCAGCCCTTGACGCGACTCATGTAACGTGTGACTTCCCCGCGCCAGTCACGTGAAAAGACGGCCCGGAACCCGTAGAAAGTAGGAAGACAGGAATGAACATATTGTTAGAATACCAAGCGTTGCGCATCACAGTGCAGTTGGTGTCGGTATCTTCAGTTTTCAGGCAAGGAAGCACTAGTTCATTTGTTCTCCTCCTCGGCTTTCCCTATCCCTTCTTGACAAGGGGCAGGACGTCATTGACTGCGCGGAGGCTTTCAAAACAATGGCCATGGAGGCAGGGATTGACTCTTGTAGGGTCGATATTGCGGTGGAGACTTGCACACATGGAAGGTTTTCCTACTCCCGAGCGGTACTTGTGAATTGCTTCTCCGGCAAACCAAGCGAGTGAGAGTTAGCTCACATTTTTAAAAATCGACGTCCAAGCAGGGACTGGGCAGCCTACCAATTCATTTCCTACGCTCACGATTAGTGGCTAAGGAACTGGACGTCATTTGGACAGTGCGGTACTCCAGAACCATCGGCTTGAAGCGCATGATTACGGCGGACATTCCTTTGTCGAAGTCGGCGGAGACATTGGAGTGTGCGATGAAGGGAGAGAGTTTGAAAGTCATTCTTATGAACCAGAAAATATAAGCAGAGCCCGTCACATGGTCTTAGAAGCGAAGCAGGATCATTTCATTATTAGAAGTCACAGACACTGGAACAGATATATCTTTTCTCAACCGGTCGAAAGGTTTGTCAAGCTTCATCCTTGCCAGACAGCAGGTCCCGGGATGGTGTAGGTGGTCGCCGCTTGGTTAGCGCTGGTGTAGATGTCGATGGTGACGCTGGGGTCGGATCTAAACAAGAATTATAGCGATCTTCTCAGCAAAGACTCAATCAAAGATACGTACGCGGAATAAGCGCCGGGGAACTTGACTAGGTAGTCTCCAGATGGAGATGCATTTCCGCCGCCGGTGAGGATGAGTTGCGCACACTCGGGGTAGAACTGAGGCTGGTCGGGAGTGTGGATTGCAAGCAGCTAAGCGGTACGTCAGCCTTTACTCGCGGATCATAGTCGATAGTTTCCTACCTCGTGCCTGATGAAGTACTCTCCGGGAGCCAAGGATGCCGGAATAGTGGATGTCCTATAGCTCATCAGCGGACTTGTTGGTATTCGGTGGTGGCTATCCCTACCAGGAGTTGTTGTTTGCGACGAGTTCTCCCATACCCCAGAGGCCACCATCCAGCGTACCCGAAATCAGGCCAGCCTGGTCTATTTTGAACTGGAAGGAGACAGTTACTCCCGAAACCAATGAACATTTTCAAGACGCGACGCTCACCCATTCGAGAGAAGAGGTAGTAGCAGAACTACAGGTTGAGGGCACTTGGCCATGTAGACCATAACCGGCTGCCGAGAAAATTAGCTGTTAGGAAATCGAAGAGTACAAAACACTGACGCCGATGGTGTGGGGCCATTGGTTCCAGAATGCAGTGACGGAAGAGCCCGCTGTAGAGTAGAGATGAGAGTAGGGAATAGTATATCAACGAGTAGCATACCGGGCACCGTGGCAGATTTCTGCAGCGCCAGAACTGCTCCGTTGATGTTGCACGAAAGAGACGGGTCAACCGGGTTTGTGATAGGGTTGTAGCTGTCCCATTCTCGCTAGATAGACAGACGTGTTAGATCTAATCAGAGGAGGTACTTTATGATAAACTTTACCTGGATGGAGCTCTGGCCAACCGGAGTGTTGTATGCTGAGAAGCTATAAGGGGCTGTGAGAAATATTGAAGACGCCGATAACGAAGGATATACCCATTGTAATAAGTGTTGGCGATCTTGTATCCTAGGACACCACCATGGGCTGCAGCCTGACGCGAGATATTTCAGAAGTCATGGCAACGGAAATAAAGTTCCATGTACCTGGGTGATTTGTGTCAAAGCAATAGCGAGGGAGACAATGGAGGTGAACATCTTCAACAGCTCTGACCAGCTCTGAGTCTTGCTGGCATCTATTTTATAGAGAGCACCAGTTATTTTTGTCTAACGTTAGAGAGCACCAGGACATAAGGCATGCCGGCGTGGGGAACATTGTCGGGCGCTTCGGATAACAGTCGGATTGCGTGTAGAGTCAAATGAGCCTAGTGAATTATCCGGGGAGTCAATCAAGTAGTTACAAGCCAGCGTTGAAGGCAAAAATAGAAGACCATAGTGCATCATCAAGGACAGATGACCTCGGAAGACCGCGCGAAGTGTACCTGAATAGTTACATTGAGGCTAAATGAAGCCCAATAGTTTTCGCGTCCAGTGAGGATATCTATGGCACCGCAGCTATTGTGAGATAGTCCAGACTGGAAATAGAATGATTAGAGGGTGCGTCACAAGTTAAAAACAGGAAAACACAAGGTTATCAGTGACTTTAGTGAGATAACTATTTTGAGAGTGGCCTTTAATTTTCCGACTTGCTGATTAAACCTGGTCCTCGTTATCAACATAAGCCCATGGGTAGGATGAATATCGGCGCAGGTTGGGAGCAGCGATTTATTCCGCTTAAGGGTGCTTGCGGCTTGTGAATTCGGGAAAACGTGGCGTTAGAGACATTCAATTGGTTTCGTATACCATGCGAGAGAATCTCCTTGCGCTGAGAAACGACATCGCGGCAAACTCCGCTACGCGGCTGTATCACATGACCCGGTACTTCGTTCCGATTCCCGCAACAGCCAGCGGTGTCGGCTGCGCAGTGCGACACCTGGAACGGCTGCCTGATAGTGAACCACCACCAGCGATACCCTTTATCCAAACAAGCAAACCTAGCGATGGATCACGGATCCCACGGTGGAGAGGTTGCCAAGTCTCGATGCTCAATGAACATGCTCTGGTCTGCCAAGGTCTAATCTTAAATTACTTCTCCCACTTATGTCCATCAATAGGAATACACAAATCGAGCATACCTGCGTCGTCTTCCGGAGCTGGCACATCAATAATACCACCCAGTTCGTGCTCTCGTGTCTTGCTATTGTCGCTCTTGGGGTGTTCTACGAATACCTCCGTGCTCTGCAGAAGACGGTCGATGCTCGTATTGCTGTGTCGCTGAGTAAGGGCAAGCACGCACGCAGGAGTAGAAGCTCAAGCAGGGCAAGTGAGTCTGCGGAGGATGCCTTGTTGCTGTCAGGCAGAGTCTTGGCCAAACCATCGACTGGGTACGTTTTATGATTCGTTGCTCAGGTCTGATTCTTACTTCTATTCAGTGTCCCGGTTCCCCCGGTTCATCGCGCACTAAGGGCGACACTGTATGGTATAACGGTCTTCCTCTCCTTCTTCCTGATGCTCGTCTTTATGACATACAATGTACGTCACCTCCTCTTCTACTCCCGATTCAGGCGTTCATTCATTTTTAGGCATACCTCATCTTCGCCGTCGTTGTAGGAGCAATTATTGGACACTATGTTTTCGGAGGAGAATTGAACCTTGGAACATTAGGCGAGGATAAGGGAATGGCATGTCACTGATCTTGTATGAAGTATACTGGCCAGCGTACGACCTTGAATATCCTTATATCCTTGTATAGCATCAATACAAGCTTACAGCAAGCCCAACTACTCAATTTTAGACTAGTGCGGTTGTTAGTGATCACGATTCAGCGCCAGCGGTAATGACCACAACAAAGAGTACGAATTGACTATAATGTTCCCTCATGAGGACTGGAGATTTTCACGGTCGGTAGACCTTGATAGTTGTCAGGAAATGTCATTAGCAGTACACTTTTCAAACGGATCTCATAGCAGTGTCCTCATCCTTCTTCGCTAGCCCTTCGCTTTCTAGCAACGCATCGATCTCAGCCGGCCTGTATATCTTCGCCTTGGGCTCCTTCGTCGTAGGGTCTAGCGTCAAGACCGCAAACTCCACTAATAAACACCTCAGTGACAGTTTTATCGATGAAAAGAAATAACGAACGTTTCTCGCTTCCCAGCGTTGTGCTATCCATCGTCTTGCTCATCGTCCTCAGCACCAAACCGATCGCATCCTTCACCTCCATATCGTCTTTGTATTCCTGCTTCAACAAACTTTGGGCGGTCCCGTTGTTCGCACCGATGCAAGTCGCTTTCCAGCCAGAGTAGTTACCAGATGGATCAGAGTGGTATAGCTGGAATTCGTAATGCGGGTCGTAGCCAGCGTAAAGCAGGGAGACGCCGAAAGGCCGGAGACCTACACAGTTCGTTAGAGTAAAAGTCTCGAATTCGAGGGGCGAAACTAACCTCCATACTGTGTGTACCCCTGCTTCATGTCACACATCCTCTGCGCCAGCAATTCGACAGGAATATCTTCGTTATACGTCAACAGATGCCTTTGGGCTGCTGAGCGCGCGTAGTTGACGAGAGAGTTGGCATCAGATGTGATCCCTGCGACACCACCGATTATGTTTCTGTACAAGGATGAGATGGGTGGCAATGGCCGATAAAATGGTGTGAACGCACGAGTTGAGAAGGTATATCTTCTCTCCGCTTCCACCATAGCCACCTTCCTTGACACCAGATAGATCAAGCAGCTTTCCGGTCACCTTCTTTTCTGCTGCGAGGACGACACCATCTTTGGCGAGGACCCCGAGGACGGTTCCTGCTCGAGAGATGGCTTCCATGGCATATTCGACTGGGAATCCGTGTCAGCAGGCAACATCAGAGCAAACGATCTGCTGAAGCTCACTCTGGTATAACCGGCCTGCATAAAAAATCGGTGAACAATGTGATGGGAAAGCGGTAGGCAATACAGACCTTCCGGTGAGAAAATGGTTGTTCGACCTGTTCCATGTTAAGAGAGACCTGCATCTTCAAGGACCTTGCGACTTACTATCATAACGTCTGGCCTAGTAAATGTTAAGATATGTCGAAGAGACTGAACAAGGAACAGACATACCATGGTTTACAAGTGGTGAGGGTGAGATACTAAGCTTGGTAGACGCGTCCTGCATACGCGTCCCCTCGGGATTTGCCGGCCACCTCTGTATTATTCTTAATTATTTACTACCATACTCAGCAACTCCTCCTTCGCCTTTGCCACCTGTACCTCTGTCGATTCTTCCAGCGGCACCGTAACGACCCCTTCTTCGCCCTCTGGACTCTCCAGTGCCTCAAATTGGCTGTCCAACATGTCCACCTTGAAAAAATGGCCCTGTCGCTTCTGCATTCGGTCCAGCAACACCTCGCGGGAACCTTTGATATACACAAAATACGTCCTTGGCGCCTTCTCTATCTCGGACCCATCCTTCCCCCGCAGGATATCCCGATAGTGCCTCTTCAGCGCAGAGCACGCCATCACCACTGGCACCTTCTCCACGCCCGTCTCGCGGATCAACGCCAGCCACGGTTCTCGGTCTGCGTCAGTCAAAGGCTGCCCTGACGACATCTTGGCTATGTTCGCGGGGGGGTGAAGATCGTCTCCATCGATGAACGGGAGCCCCAGTGATTCAGCGAGCGCAGAACCCAGCGTGGATTTCCCCGTTCCAGACACGCCCTGTGGGGATTATCTAGAATCGCTTTTCTCGAGGAATGAATGGGACCGACCATCGCTATGATGATGACGGGTTGCTCCATGTTCAATGCCATGAGATTTTGGTGAAATGAAAAACTGGAAGAGGGGAACTGGGGATGAGCGGTGGCCACGGACCGGTTGCCGTTATCTCTACAGTTGTATTGAAGAACGAAAGCACAAGTACCCAATAACTGCCTTAATCATAGTCCTCCGACGTTCCACCGTCGCCTCCTTGCCGGGTCATCAGTCAAGCAGCTGGCGTGTACCTGGCGTATCAATATTCTCTCCCCATCTATCTGAGATTTCAATTTGGTCGTCGCACCAACTGCCGTAAAGGGTTAGTCTATGTTCAAGTCAGAAATAACATGTCTAATTAACAGACCCCGCAGTTTCTCTCTTCCTTGCTGAATGTTTTTTCCTAGAAGAAAGGGTGTGGGCACATGTTCCCCGCGAGGCGAGGCGGGGACGTTGCACGTTTCACCTGGAGAATGTTCCATGAATTTTCTCTCCCCGACGACCCACTACAAATGCATATTCCAGCCCCTCCTCCATCCACCTCAACCGGCGGCAAATTTTCAAGACGGGACGGGGCCTCTCTCTCCAAGATAGGTAAAATTTTTTACCCGCGCATCTCGTGTAATAGAACCTAAGCGATGCTTGTCAATAGAAATGCAAGTTCTGTGCCTGCTTCATACATTCCTTTCGAATCAAACATGCGCCATATCTCGCTCCGTTCAAGACGCATTCAGTACATGATACTTAACATGTAGGGCCCGCAGAACGAGGCAATTTAGTATACGCGGCTGTTACCCACCTGCCAATTTGAGCTTGGCGATTGAATCCTGGATGCGGTTTCTTTTTCGTTTTTGGAAATGGATCGTGGGGGTATAAAAACGAGTGAGGCGAGCGAGGTTGGGATCTTCATCGTGTTCGCTACCCCCGAGATTAGGTAGGGAACGCTCGCTTTCTGTTCTAGTTTCCTCGTATCCTGACCGTCACCCTTCAGGAGACAATGCAATTCAACACCCTTGCTATCGTTGCGACTGTCTTGATGACAGTGACCGTACGTCCTCCTTTTCCTTTTCCTTCTCCAACCTCCGACTAAAACGCGCCGCAGACATCTGTCTCTGCTTGGCCATTCAGCAAAATCGAGTCCTCCACCGTTGAAATTAACAATGAAGCTAGGAAGACTCACTATATCCTGGAAGCAAGCAGTGTACAATACTCCGCCATATGATCCGTTACCGTACATCGGCGTTACTCTTCTTATTTGCTCTTAATTCCCATCGATTTTAACTTATCACATCAGCTTTCAAGTACTTGTCTTGAATCCGTATCGGCTGTTTGACAGCTGCCCATTCAGTTGCATAAGAAGAGCGTAAGTGAAACGTAAGTAACGGCCTACGTACATTTGTTCGCTTGAGGGGACGATACTGTATGATACATACGACTAAGTACATACAAAAGTATAACGGCGAGAGCTGTAATGATGCACCACTTTACTACGGAATGGCCGTTTTCTTTGTATGTAACGCCTGGTAGGCTGCGGCATTGACTTTGAAACCCTTAAATAAGCTCTTCTGCAACTCCAATGTATTAGAAATATTATATGCCTACAAATCGAAAACGTTCACACCGCTACAGCTCTATGAAAAATTGCTTTGATTCAAGCTAATGGTACATATCGATTCATCGAACAAGTAACCATGGATGATACAACTGATTGAGAAGAAAAACTGAATGCAATGATAAACCTTCGACAAGTGCACGTAGAAAGAAAGGCAAGGAAAAAAGAGTCCCATTCATTACAGCGCTGCCTTCACGAGCTTGGGCTCGACACCGTCCCTCGTAGCAAGGTATGGCATCAAGTCGCTCGTCAAAAACTCGCTTGGCCACTCTCCCCGAACTTGGTGCTTCAAGTAATCCTTGGCAATGACAACATCGGTATCCCTCACCCCAGGAGCCAACTTCTTGATCCCAGGAGCAAGCTCATCCACCCAAGAGTCAATCAACTCCTTGGTAATCAGCTCGCCGGTATCCAACCGGGATTGGTACTTGACCCATTGCCAGAGTTGAACACGAGTGATCTCGGCGGTTGCGGCGTCCTCCATGAGGTAGTTGAAAGGAATACAGCCATTGCCGCCAATCCAAGCGGCGGTGTAGGCCAACGAGGTAGTGATGTTGGAGCGAACGCCTTCGGTGGTAATCTCTCCGGGAACATTGGTGTTGAGAAGGTCGGCAGCAGCAACCCGGACTTCCTCACGACGAACGTGATACTAACAATGGTATTATTATGTTGCTGCACGACAATACAGCTAGCGAATCTTACCTGGTTGGGGCCAAGCATGTGCTTGTTGAAGACGTCCATGGCAATCTTGTTGATCAAAGGGTGGGCAATCCATGTTCCGTCATGTCCAGCGGTGACTTCGCGCAACTTATCGGCCCGGACCTTTTCCATAGCAATCTCGTTGGCCTTAGGGTCATCTTTGATGGGGATTTGAGCAGACATTCCACCCATAGCAGCAACTTTCCGCCTATTCAAAATGCATTCAGTACAATGAAGAGCTAAGTGTAATGTTTCACGTACTTGTGGCAAGTCTGGATCAACAACCGGACGTATGCATCCATGAAGCCAACGGTCATCGTCACGTCCTTTCGGTCGGGAAGGATGGCCTTGCGGTCAGCACGACGCTTCTTGATGAAACTGAAGATATAGTCCCATCTGTCTCATGGGTCAGAACTACGCCAAAATAGGTAAAAGGAATAGTCGTACCTGCCACAGTTAAGACCAGAAGAGTGGTTCCTCAATTCGAAAAGAATCTCCTCCATTTGGAACGCGGCGGGGATGGTTTCAATGAGGACGGTGGCACGGACGGTATTGTGTGGGATGCCAATGTAGGATTGGGAGAAGAGGAAGACATCGTTCCAGAGCCGTGCCTCGAGGTAGTGCTCCATTTTGGGAAGGTAGAAGTAAGGACCGGAACCACGCTTGACGAGCTCTTTGGCATTGTGGAAAAAGTAGAGAGCGAAATCGAAGATAGAGCCGGAGACGGGGGCATTGTCGACCGTCACACGGGGCTCGTCCAAGTGCCATCCTCGCGGACTAACCGCTAATCAGTCTTAGCTAGGAAAAGATAGGGGTAACACATACCGAACAATGAGGGTGGCCAACTTCTCGCCAAGCTTGTACGCCTTTCCATTGGACTCGAAATCAATTTGCCTTCTAACGGCATCGCGTAAGTTGAGTTGTCCGTTGACCATATTGGCGAAGGTCGGGGAGCTCGAATCTTCCGAGACAAATGAGCATGACGACGCGATAAGCAAGCAGAGCGATTAGCATACCTTCGAAATCCGCCATGAACGTCTTGGCACCACTGTTGAGCGCGTTGATGACCATCTTGCGGTCAGTTGGACCAGTGATTTCTACCCGTCTGTCCTCGAGACCGGGTGCTGGAGGAGCACAGTGCCACGACGGCTCGGCGCGTATATGGGCGGTTTCGGGAGGGAAATCGAGAGAAACGCCAGCATCGTATGTGCGCTGGGCATCCTGGCGAGCGACGAGGAGAGACTGCCTGGTGGACTCGAAGGTACGGTGGAGAGCAGCGAGGAACTGGAGAGCCTCCTCGGTAAGGATAACGGACTGGGCCTTTTCGGCTGCCTTTGAGTGAATGTAAACGCCTGCAACCATTTTTGTGTGTTGGTGGTAGTTGAAGTGAAAGAAAGATGGCTCACCTCCACTCGCTTTTTAATGAAGTGTGTGGTTCAAACGGATCCCCGCCGGAACGACGTCATTTGTCACGCCGGTTATAACACATGCCCGTTCCGTTAATCGTGATTCTGATGGTCCTTACTGCTCCATACAATTCGTATCTCACTAAATTCTTATTTATTGTACTCAGTGTACACATATAGATCTCTTTCTTGGCTTTTCCCAAGCCTCGAACGTGCGAAGGCGAAGGTTTCTCTCAATCGCCTTCGCTGTTCCGCAAGGAATCCTCTGTCGGGATAAAGATATTGCATAGTATCGACGGAACGAGGGATCGTATCCCGACGCACGTTAGCTCAGGTATGCCTAAGCCGTCGGTTTCCCGGGCTGTTCTGCAGGCCGGATCAAATCATTCCGTCGACTTTCCGTCTACGTATTTGGAGATATAAGCAACTGGTATCGAGCGAACGCTGCCAATTCTTCGCTTACCTCTATCTCCGAAGGCCACCTAGAGATCACTTTCCTGAGGGTCAGTGACTCGTGTCCAACGTAATTATATTCCTATATACTGTCTTCAATCTTGCGTTGACGGAGTGCAGTGTTCCGCATCTGAATCAGCAGGCTAAACAGCAGGTAAAACGACATGTCAGCAAATTTAAGCCATTGGATCCTTCAGATGCAGTCTCAAGATCCGAATATTGGGCGGGGCGCATACGGCGGTCCGCCACATCCGCCACATTGGCCGCTGGAAGCCGCGGGCCAATCCGCGGCAAATGTGGCTTCAACCTCGCGCCGCCAACTAAAGGGAACTGAATTCAAGTACGAGTCGCGGATCATTTGGGTTCTGGGGGGCAGGTATCCAGCGAGAAGTGGCACGGAAGTTGTTCCTGGGGCTTGCATCGCATCGTCGAAGAGTATGTCCTGTTTGTATTGATTCACCTGCCGGATATTCGATAGAGCGTCTCAGCAACATCAATTTAGCGGCGGAGCAACGCAAATATATATCTATAGAATCATTCGGCCTTGCTTTCCGCCGCTTCAGCTTTGATCTCAGTCGGCACTGTAGGTCCAATCAGCAGCTGTTCAAATACCGATAGCAATCATAGAAACGCACCACAAAGGTCCTTCACTACCCTTTCTCCAACCTTGATAACCCTTCTGCAAGCCATTTGCCACATTCCTACACTGACAGAGCCTAATGATACGTGAGACTCGAACCTATATGCAATGATACACAAACCCATACCTTTCGGCGCAAATGGGAACGACACCCACCACGCAACTGGTCCAAACCACCCCTCTGGGAGATAGAAAACAGCAGCTTTCCGGTACCACCACCCCACAATGAATTGAGAACCGGTCGTCGACATCCAAATGGCGGCTTTGAATTTCATGGAAAAGGATGATTTTATAGAAGACAGTTCTCCATCTAACAGAGATAGTTATCAGCTAAACTCAAAGCCACGACCTTTCCATGCACTTACTGAGCTTCTCCAAATCCGCGAGCCCTTTATCCACACTTCTCCTCAGCTTCGCCCACTTGGCGAACTGGTCTTGGGCGTTCGTCTGCAACAGCTCCGCTTTCGTAGCTAAGATCTTTGCCTTGAGTTTTCGCTGTTTCTCAGCATGGGAGGAATAGAATATTCTCAAGTAGAGAGAGTAGAACTAGAAAAGAATCAGACGTGGGTATCGCTTGAAAGCTGACCACGTACGAAATCGAGAAGGACGGATTGGCCTATCCAGGAGATAAGCTCTGCGACAAATACGAGAGCAAATATGGTGAGTAGAAGAGACATTTTGTCTGAATGGGTAGATGACAGGAATCTAAGAGAACCGGGCTTCCGACACGTTGAACTTCTTGAACGTCGAGGTGCTCAACTCGCGTTGTCCGATTTCAGTGGCTGTGACGCTTAGTCAGCTCCGCGTGGCCGGCACGAAACAGCAAGCTCGGTTTACCGATCGATACACTGGGTTCCCACGCCGACTTACCTGCCATGCTGTGCAAGTAAAGGAAAAACTAAAACTGCATACTAGATTTATAGCTTACCGTAGAAAATACAGAAGTCAGCTAGCGAACAAAGAGTGAGAAACCGACAAAATAACAACGTTACAGAAACCCTTACATTTGCAAGCCGCCTCTCCTGCCATTGAACCCGGTAGCATTGAAGTGTTAACGATATCCTGCTAAACATTAGATTTATGAAAAACACTGAGAGATCGAGAAATAGCTCACCATTCGTTAGTCGGCGTCGTCGTCGTGGTTGAAACCATAAAATTTGATCCAACTTAGTACCGTATGTTGACCCCATATAAAAATATCTTTATGAAAACATTCTACATATACATACACGCGAATCTACAAACCTACTGATTATTTATTCGCTCCCTTGTTTCGACCTCTTCAAATGCTTCTTCCATATCCGTTGCCCATGCGGGCAGTCTGTCTGTACATGACTGATGAGACCCGAAATCGTATAAACTGTATCATATAGGCGACACTCCCCATCGAGGGTGTCCCAGTCGAGGTCTCCGTCCGATTCCATGAGCTGTAAACAGCCTGCGCAGGATAGACCTTTGACAATCTTGCCCGAACGTCTGTTGAAATACGGTAGAGGGGCGGCCACTAGGTACTGAGCCTTCTGCCCCACTTCCGAGCTGCCGATCCGAGAGATAAAATTTTCATATGCTTCTTTACGTCCGGGTACGGAGTTGATGCGGGTCATGAGTTGTGCCTCGCCTCCCGCATCTTCGACCGCTATTGCACGAACTTGAGCGAGGCTCAGTAGACGCCGGAAATCCCGAAAATGGTCCCAGCCGCTTTCAGAGCACACAGCAGGTGCATTCACTAATGCAGCTTCCGATATTCCAAACAACTTGGTCGCCGCATATTTGTTGATAGAACGGAGCTCAGGTGTATGAACTAGGCATGGCATACAGCATCGTTGGCACCCGGGGAGCCAGATAAGAGTGCCAAGACTGCCACATAAGCCGCAGGAAGGATTGCTGCAGAGAGCATCATACAGGTCCTCGAGGGTGAAAAATGATGCTACTTGTGTTCTGAGCATTGCTGCGAGCGCACCGGGAGCATAACGGGAGACTCGTCGAAAAGGGAGCGATGCATCGACGGCCTTCCTGGCACCCCTGTTGACGAGTGAAAAGGAGGTGACGATGGTCTGGATATCGCAGCGTTTGGAGAGGATGTCGTCGAGGAGCTCGTTGGGAAGGATAGCGAGCCTCCCTAATGTTGCGACCGGGCTCTTGACTAACCTGCGCGTGAAATGACCAGGGCCCTGGATGATGCCAGTAAAGACTCGTTTGTATCCGACAATGTTGGCCATTGCAAGGCGTTGTTCCGTCATGATCCTGTTGAGGTAGAAACGGTAGGACTTTGAGAACTAGTCTTTTTAATTGCCCGCCAATGTCTGAGTCATCGTTATACAGTGTCATTTCGGCTATTGCAAGCTGTGCAGTCTGGAAAAATCTGAGAATGACCAGAGAAACAAAGTGTATCTCGGGTTTCATCTGGACGAAATCAACTATATTTCGACATTCGCAATGGCTCCTGTTTTTCGCCGCAGATTTTATTCGTCAACTCCCCTCTGAATTATGCGTCTTCAGGCTGTTACCCTTATAGCTGACAGGAGCCTTTGCTTTTCCAGCTAGGATTGGTAGAAACATGAAACTAGCTGATTCAGATACCTCTTCGAGCTTGTTTGTCCATAGTAATAACGTGCCAATTCGACGGTTCGGGCCAAATATTCTTAGCGTGAGGGTCGTCGCGCCTACGTTTGAACACCTTTGCAAAGCATGTCCACAACCCTCAACCAAAATGAGACTTCCGGTCCAAAGGAAGAAGAAATTATTCTCACTGAATGACCGTTGGAGTTGGGCCGCTTTTACAAAGCGACGATTGATGCCTCGCACATCACCTTCCCTCTCAGTATGGATGTAATGGCCAGAAAACCGCCGGACCCCATTCAGATACGTCGACTGCGATAGCATGTTTTAAAGGATGTTTTTTTGAAGCATGACAACGCGCCGGGTGCCATACAACGAGTGACATCCTCCAGAAACATTTCCCAATTCCTGTCAGGATCCGGGTGGGAAGGTTTGTAAGCAATAATTTCCCAGTGCACAGGTAGGACACTAAATTGTGTCGTTGCTTGGTCAAGCGCTACGGTTATTCGAGTCTGGATGAGCTGTTGTTGAGACAACATGAAACGAAAACATCTGCCTCGACGCGATACTTGATTTCGAGGGTGATTCTCGTGAGATTTGGAAACATTTCCGAAAGCCGATGAAATTGGGAAGATTGGATAAGATTGTGTATGGTTCCTGGGCGGCGTCTCTGGTTGTGTCGACAAGATCAACATCACAAGTAATCGTACGAAGGGAATGGGGGAGATGAAAGCGGTAGATCAGAGAGTTGTTGTTGCGTATAATAGAACTGAGATAGAGGAGATATCCCTCGTTTGGAACATGAATGTCCTGCGAAACGATACTCCCAAAAACGTCCTTCCAGATTCTGCTAAGGAGGGGACATGCTGTCATGAATATAATCCTATCCTCTGAGGAATGTTCAGAGTACCAGAAGTCCAAGATAATGATGTTAACGAGCTCGGCAGGGAGCTGAGGGCTTGGGTCGAGCATGAGAGAGAAAATCTGGTGTCTCGCGATCGGAAACTCGGCATTCAGCTGCGCTTTTCCTCACTCGTCTGAGTTCGGATGACGGACCGGAGTGGCTCCTTACTTACAACTATTTCTACAAGCTCTTCTGGAGGCGTAGTCATGGTAAAAGAGCAAGCTGGTAGCTCCGAGTCGCCGGGAGCAGGTGTTGTTGAAGAGAAAATCCTTCTATATCATTATGTGGATTCTGACATAATAAGTGTCGAGAGAATAATATTGGCTTGAACCGTCTGGAGGGCCTGAGATTAGTTCTGTAACGTATGTGAATTTCCGAACCAACTCAGGGGAGGGTTCATCGACTCACCGGCTGCATAGGATCGGAGAGAGATGTCGGGACTTGAGTATGAGCTGGGGTTGGTTACGGCAAAGATACAGCATGCTGCACAGGATCCTTCTTTTCTACCACTCCATCTATAAATTCTGCAGATCCCCAAGGTATCTCTGCCATGACCTCTTTCACTGCATCGTCCAGAGATGGCGCATCCCCATATACCCATTCCAACTCGCCGCCATACACCTTGGGAATATGCTCCCGATCCACAATTTCTTCTAGTTTTCCCATATCCGTACCCTTTCCAAGGATGTATATCTTGTTCCGCGTTCCTTCATCAAACCATCCCTTGATCCATCCCCAGATCATCGGGAAGAATGCTGGGGCATTGACGACGGCGATGATGTGGAGTGTCTCTGGGTAGTTGGCCGTGGCGAGTCGAGATGCTTCTTGTAGGTGCGAACGAAGCGAGATTACGGTGCCGAGGGTGAGAGAAGAGAGGTCGATTATTGAAGTACATGATGAGATTGCTCGCGTCGGATTGATATGGGTGCATACAGGCAGCACTAATCGAGACATTGCCTCATACAAGACGACTCTAGATACATAGCAAAGTTAAGATTCGGTATAAGAAGCGAAAAAGGAGCTTACATTCTTTGGTATCGTCGATCATGAGAAACGGCGTCCAGTTCCTTCTGGATAGGTGCTAGAGAAGCGATATGGTATACATAGAGAGGATTGCCATCCTAATCTTTACTCTTCAGTGACCTGAAATGATTATGAAGGATTCAACTCACCTTATCCCGCCGGCCCGTCCACTGAGGATAAAACCGTTTAGACAACTCAAACTCGTCATCGTCGAACGTAGCGAACAATCTATCCACATCATGTTTCTTCCTCCATGCCTCCGTGTCAGAGAACTGTTTCTGAGCTTTGGAGATGTCGAATCGTCTAGCGCGCAAAAATCGGCTGGTGGACGAAAGTGAATGACAGCCACATTTCAAAATCAAGGGTTGCTACTTACAGGAGGGTTACATCACTGTGTGAAGCCTTCTCGGTTTCTGTCGCAGGCCTGTATAGCTTCGCTTCGATTAAGCTATCTTTGAAAACTTGCAGTTGCCGCGGTTCGTGGTCGTCGTCCCCCATCAAGCTGTGATATAAGGACCTCAGTAAACAATAATCATTTCTCCGGCGTGTCATATCTATTTTTGTTCTGTCCATTCTTCATATTTACAGCACACCCAAGTAATCGTAAACAAGATCCCCCCACTAAAGGGCGCTACGGACTTGTAGCATTAATGCCAATAATTGGACTTAGCCAATTCTCATAATCCGCCTCATTCGACGGGTCACCGGCCACTCTTAGCGCCCTCATCAAAATACGATATAGTCCATTAGGAATCTGCGAATTATTTGCAAAGGTACTGAGCATCGATAATGCGCTGTATCCGTTGTCTGCGGCATCCTAAACAAACTGATGAGGAGGGGCAGAGTTCACATGCGCAGAATGTGACTAACAGTGGCATCAGAATTCCTCGGTACATAGGCCAATTCTGCTAGTGAACCAATGGTTTGAACTGTCTTCTCTGCTGGGTCAAATAAACTGTGGAATGAGAGAAGACCTCGTCTTGAAATGGAGTCTTCAATAGTTGTATCTTTGTCAACCAGGTCAAACGAAAGAGCAGGAGACCCAAACGCCATCCTAGGTATCGAGCCTCTATTAATACATTCTAAAAGAGATGAATGAATGAGTGCTCACCTGAACACCGCTGTAGGGAAATCACTCCCCTGTAACGTGTAGTTCGTCGCATTCGTCTGTATATTACCTGCACCGTCGAGTATAACCGGAAGAGTAACGCCAAAATACGAGTCGGTATTATCGATGACGGTCTGGTCTTTCAAAGATGCAGCGGCACCTAAATAAGTGACGTGCAGGGTCTCATTGGCACCGACTACGTTGATGAAACCAGAAATGACGGGGAGCGATGATGCGTCGGCTGTAGGTGCTGTAAACGATAGGGACACGGTTTTCGATTCACCGGGGTTAATGACGATGCTTTTCGGGTAGATCGTGACCCTTGCAGTAGCATTACTAAGTGGTACAGGTCCCACGGAGGCAAATATGGAACCCTGTTTGATCAACCAGTCAACTCTAAAGCCGAACGATAACACGGCGCCGTACTTGTTGAAGGGTCACGGCCGTACCAGCAGCGACATGTTCCAATCTGTATCTGACCCTCTTTGGTCCGGAATTAGTGATCGTGATGGTTTGACTGTACGGAAGTCTTTAACTGCACAAAAAAGTAAGAGAGCTAACGGCTTACGATGACTGGAAGTTGGCTGTATCGTTCAACAAGAGCTGTGCTGGTGTCACTCTCGTTGTTGTGTGCACGGCGCGATCCACCTGGATGAGACCAGCGCCTTGCTGAGTGGCCGTCTGCAATATAGAACCCTCTGTGCTTTCCGATAGAACTGGAGACGCAGTAGTTTGCAGCAAATCTCTGACCGCCAGCCCAGTCTTAGCACCTTTACCTTTAGACTGAAGGATAAGCGCGGCAGCTCCAGCAGTGAAAGGTGTCGCCATTGAAGTGCCTGATTCTACTGCGTAGGAGCCTAGAGGCACGGGAATGGTAGAGAGGATATTGCCCCCGGGAGCAGCAACAGCCGGTTTGAAGTACATGTCGAAGGTAGGTCCGTAGGAGGAGAAGCTGCTTACGAGACCTCCATTAGCATTGGGCAAGTTGTATTGTCCTCCGACTTGAGGGAAGTTTAACGTGATAGAAGCATCGGCAGCGAATTGTTGCACAAGCTAGCAATTCCGTAAGTCAGCCTTGCCTTTTGGGCTCGTTATCAGTGACGTACGAATTTTCCGTCTTCAGCCGAGATGAGGGCAGCAGTATAATTACCAACGGCGATAGAATCCCAAGCGCCTGTATCAGAGCTAAGGTATCGGTTAGACAATTAAGAAAAAGAACCCATTAAGGCATACTTGTATATCAGGAAGACCTTTCCACCTTTTACAGCTGCATTATCAAGTTTCTGGGTCTGCGGGATGTCGGTTTAGATGCGGTCAAGAAAAATCCAAACATACGAAGGCGCATGTGCCTCTGTGCAAGATAACGACGTATCCAGACAACTCAGGCGTGTCCGAAGGAAGAGGACTGCAAGCATCATCTGTGAGGGAGGTATTTGTTGAAGTCGCGTAGATCGGTAGATCGCCCGTGACATTAAATGGGACGGCCTCAAGGTAAGGCTACGATCATATAAGTTCTTCTCGTACCCAAATTATTCAAAACAACACTTACAATTGGGTCGTGATCAACACCTTTGACTGTGACGTTTTGAATCGGAATGACAAGATTGTCAACGCTAGCCACAGAAATGACGCTGATGCCATTTCCGGGGCCGGATGTGTACCATGACCCATAGGTGCCATCTAATTGCAATGCAATTAAGTTTGGGCTCGGGAGTGGATAGGTAAAAGTGGTCCACACCATTCCCCGCAGCAATGGTCACAACTATACCCGTTTCAGCAATTCGGCTCGCGACGACTGAGGCCGTGCCTTCAGTCCATCCATCGACACCACCGAGGGATAGTGTCAAGATGTCCATCCTGTCTTTGTATCCCTGGAGGAGCGCATCAATGATCACTAGCCGAGAATCCGCATTAACTCAAAAAAGGACTCAGAGGACGAATCGGATGGTTTTTACCTTCGTCACTTGTATCGCCTGTGCACCCGAAAACGCGATAAGCAGCGAGAGATGCACCATTTGCGACTCCGACGATGCCAAAGGGATTGTCCGGATTCGCACCGATGATCCCTGCTACGTGGGTTCCATGACCAGCGCATCTAGTCACATGAGGACGGCTGAGTGGAAGACAAAAGAAACAGAGCTCAACTGATCAAGAGGGTCATCATCAGGTTGTGGTGTATTCGATCCATTGTACGCGTCGCCAACAAAGTCATACCCTCCGATAATCTTGTTCCATGGGCCTATAGCGCCTCCGAGAGCAGGATGTGTGTAATCAATACCTAAATGACGCGTTCATATTACGTCCAGACAGTACGGGGTGTATATACACCCACCTGTATCGATACTAGAAGAAGAAGGCGAAGCTTAGCACGAACCCAGTGATAATTCACGAAAGCGACCCACATTCCAATCTTGATGCCTTCTCCGGACCAACCTTCCTTGTGAAGCTTATCAACTCCCGTCATTACATGTGTGCTCAGCGAATCAGGAAGACGAGGATCAGTTGGATCGTGGACTACGAACACGCCTCCAGGTCTGCAGGCGCATCTCAAAAAATTCTTAATCAACGATTTTGGGAGAAGACTCACATGGATGGTGGCGGAATCTTCTTTACCGGTCTGATTGTTTGCACGCCAGGAATCCCATTCACAAGAGCGACATCCTGGAGAAGAAACATAAGTCCCAGATAACTTGTAGGAACACAAGCATAACGCGTACTCCCGGTGTCTGAAAAATATCCATTAACGAGCATCAATACGTAGAATGCGACTGCCTCACCACAAGTGTCACAGACGCCCCAGTGAAAATGCCAGGTTCATTATACTCCTTCTTCACGCTAACGTTGACACCTCTCTTGCGCATTTCTCGATACACATCTTGATGAAGCTACCAACACGCGTCAGTGCCATTCTCAAAACTCCAGGAAGAACGTTAAAGGCGCACCGATCCTCGAGTCCTCCGTCCGAGGCTTTGAACGTCAGTCATCTCGACAATGTATTGATTGGGAACATAATGACCCAGAGTTGACGTTTTGTCGATGCTAGAAGGTGGCACAATCGAATGTACTGGAGAGAGTAAGACAGCAATAACCCAGGGGAAAGAGTGAGGAATCTTCATGGTCCTACGCGAAGGCTTTCATGAAGTGAGGAAGCATCCAGCTTATAACCCCCGGAGGCCATGGTGGCGCGGCGAATAGTAGTGAATCACCGACAGAACCCATCAGAAGTCGACGTGAGAACTATGCAAACCAGTAGCGACCGGCGTTTGCGTCAGGCTTCCGTGGGCTGCTCGGGTAATAATTCACGGTTCTGGTACATACACGCCGCCCGTCGGTTAAAACTTAGAACACCTGGCACAAGAATAACACATCAGGGACAGCTGACCATGTGAATCTGGATTCTGCACGCACAATTCGCTGGCGCAAATCCTTGACGTACATTGGAATGAAAATCTGATTATATCTTGGCATTCCTTTCATTCAAGTATGAACCAGGGAGACACTGAGTGAATGAGGTCAATCGTTTGCGAGAAAGAATAGGTGCTTTTGAAACAAGTATCACGTACGAGCGCAAGTGCCAGCTTAGCGCTCATGCATACAGACTAGTATCTTGTTAGAAAAATAGTTTCCAGCATAGCATAAGCATTCGATTGCAAAAATCTGCGAGCCATGATCCATAGGGCAAATCCCTTGCTTCTGGTGTAAACCGAGGCTCTTCAGGAGCCGCGCCACCAGCACTCTGGGGTCGCGGGTGAACTTCTTGAGGTGCGAATTCCAGTCAAGTGTCGAGAAAAGTTGATTTCGTTATGTAGTCGTCATAGCTGAGTTTCAGAAATTGTTTGCGGGAGATGCCGGATACATATGCTTGCCGCGGTTTCTTTTGGTCCAATTCTTACTTATGCACGACCAGCTCCCTCCCGAGCTCGTTCACGCTATTATTTCAGAGTTTTGGTACTCTGAACACCCATCGGAGGACAGAATTATATTCATGAAAGCATGTCCTCTCATCAACAGCCTCTGGAAGGACGTTTTTGCCCAAATTACTTCCCGAGATATCTTCGTTCCAACGAAGGGATATCTCTTCTATCTTAGCTCTATTATATCTAACAACGACTCTCTGATCTACCGCCTTCATCATCCTCATTCCACTCGTACGATTACCTGCCATGTCGACCTGATCGACGCAATTGAGGACGTCGCACAGGAGCCATACATAATCTTGTCCGATCTTCCCAACTTCATCGGCTTTCGCATATGTTTTCCAAATATCACCAAAATCTTCCTCGAAATTGCGTATCGCGTCCGAGTTGGATACTTCTGTCACATACTATCCGAATATCAAATCATCCGACCCGAATATCTGTAGCACTTGGCCAAGCAACGACACAGCTCAGTGTTCTGCCGATAGACTGGGAAATTGCTGCTACAACCCGGCACCCAATTATATCCATGGAAAATATGCCGACCCCAATTGGATAATCTTCCTGGAGGATACCACTCGCGGTATAGCCCCTGCCACCTTCAAATGTGTCAGAACAGGCCCTTTCGAGGAGGTGCTATCGCATTCGACGTATCTGAATTGCGTCCGACGGTTTTCTGGTCATGGTGTCCATACCGAGACGGAGGGTGATGTGCGAGGCATCAATCGTCGCTTCGGAAAGGCAACTCGAGTCAGAAGGCCATTCAGTGAGAGCAACCCTTTCTTCCTTTGTGCCAAGTCTCATTTTTAAAATTGAGGTTTATGGACATTCTTTGTGGAAGCATATGAAGATATATGGATGGACGAAACTGTGCGGGAACGATCTAATTGGAGCTACGTTGTGAATGTCCCGATGAAGTGACTCAGTCTATGAAATGACTGATGTCCTGCTTTGATGCGATTTTATTAATCTAGCTCAGTAAAGAACAGTCCTGTATGTGTACCCTTTTGATTGTTCTATTTCTTTAACCAAAGCTCACGTCCTCCGTCTCGTTTTAGGTTACAAGAGCGCTTCCCGTGTTAAGTAGGTGGTGATCATGTCATTGCTACGTCGCAAGGACGGTGCGTTGTAAGCGCCATCCCCCAACAGCTCCGTGTCGAGATATCTCGTGTGGACGGATAAAATTCTCTTATATAAGGACTCCGAGTCCCCTTGAACCCCAATGGTTAGATAAACAGTTTCAGACTATACAACCACTTCCCGGGCTAAAAGCTCACACTTTCATCACGACTCTGCTTCTTCCAAAGGTTGCAGAGATGGTTGTATACGACGCCTAGTACTCTGGAATGCCCTCCTCCGTCCGGAAGTCGTTCATGGCTACTTGCCCCCGGATTAACGGGAATGCGAAACGCTGTCTATGTCCCTGTCGCTTCTCAGGATATAACCTCGCATTTCTGGACTATGTATGCAACATAGCCCAGGCCCAGAAATCCATCGTCTACTTGACTTCATCCCCCAGCTTACCTCCTGCTTCGTCGACCTCCGAGAAACTGACAGGGAAGAAGTGGCAAACATCCTTGGCGTGGCTTCAGAGTTCTTCCATATATCGTTCCAGCCCATTTGGATCGGTCTTGGCCAGGATCTACTTTTTCAGTCGCGCCGTATTACCACCCTGCGGACCACGATCGCTTCGTATGTAACGTTCAACCCGCGTCGCTGTCAACGCTGCGCTGTGAAAGATAGACATATATGTTCCCCTGACGATGCACTGCTCTAAAGCGCCCAACTTTACGCTGTCCGAATTGCGTGTAGTTGGTGTCCCTGAATACTTCTTTAGCACCATCGTATTCCCTGGTCCGTCAGAGCAATCCATTTCAAGGACATGCTATCGCATTCGACGTATCTGAATTGCGTCCGGCGGTTTTCTGGTCACGATTTCTATGCTGAGACGGAGGGTGGCGTGCGAGGTATAAATCGTCGCTTCGGAAAGGCAGTCAAAGTCTGAAGACCATTCTGTGAGAATCATTCTTTTTTCCTTTGGGCTAAACCTCATTTTCATCAAGTTTTGTGGACTTTCTTTGCGGAAGCATATGAAGATATTACGATACAGTGCGGGAACAGTCAAATTGGGACAGCATCGGTCTGGTCTTGTTTTCGTTAGTCCGGTGAAGACCATGTCTATATTGCGTCGTGAGGAAAGTGTGTAAGGGCTGGCCTGCTATTCTTCAGAAGAATGGCAGCCACTTTACGCGTTACCTAACCTTTCAGTTACTGCTCTAACTCAAAACATCCCTCATCTCGTTTTATCGCTTGTGTATCCCTCTCCTGCTCGGGCCATGTAATAATCTACGGTTCCACACGTCTGACGCCATAATAACACGAATGTGGACGGCTGATCACGCTCACCTACGCACGATTCGTCGGCGCGAATCCTTGACGTACATTGGAATTCATTTTGAATTGACTGATGTGTCTTAAAAGGACTAATACACCGCAACCACTTACACCGTTCTATCCTGGTATGCGTTGCATTCAAGTATAAACCAGGCCGCTAAGACACTGGGTGTATAAGGTCAAGGGTGCGAGGATCTAAGCCCTCAAAACTTCTATCCTTGACGTGACGACTCTCGATCTCATTTTTTCGTAACCACAGATGTAGTTGATGAAGGGCGTCCTTCAGCTAAGGTGCTGTGAGATTGTGTAGTTTATTAAACAAACATGACATACGAGCACAAAAATTCCAAGCCCGATGGTATTTCGAAGCCTGGATTACGAAGTAGTCGGTCAGGATATCTTACAGTATTGAAAAGCAGAAATTTACCAGACAGGGTCAGTCTCTGACCACACCCAAGCGGAAAACTTTGTCCAGTAATAGGTGTTGTTCAGGGTCTCGTCCCACATAATTTTGTTTACGAACGGCAGCGATAGTCCAACAGTTGCCACAGTGGGCCGAATTCCAAGTATGCGTTGAAGAGGGAAATAGTGCTGTGCCAACTCGTGTAGTAGATATCCCATCCCCTTGGCAATCGCGGGTAGGAATATTGCTTCTATTATAGGACTTGACTGTGATTGTAAAACTCGACGAGCCATCCATAGCGGGGGGCGTTCCCCCACTTCTGGTGCAAACCGAGGCGCTTCCGGAGGAGCACCGCCATTGTCTAGAGGGGCATGTCGACCTCTTGGGGTGCGTTAGGGTCTCCCCCGTTTTCGATACGCTGTGCGCGATTCCTCCGCCAACGTATGAAGAACATTATGTTCGATACGAGGTAAGGGCGTATGGGTAATAGACAGGCCCAAATGGTATGATCACGGAGATAGTCGTACACGAAATGAGCGATATAGATGCAGCATCCGAATTGTAACCGCGTGGGTGGCCATCGGAACGATAAAGAGTCGTAGGGAAGGGAGAAAAGACCTAGGCGAGTGGAGGATTCTCTCATGAAGCGATCGCGCACGATTCGTGGTGGTTGCGATGGCAATACAAGAACGTAGGCGAAAAGATGACGGAATCGGAAGGGTTCCCCGGACAACAAACATCTCATAGCAATGAGTGGAACCGCGAGCCGTGTTGACCAAGGCCAGGAAGAAGCATCACTAGTCAGCAATGTATCGAATATCCTAATAGAACGGAATGTGAACGATAGCTAGACACAATCTTTCAAGCACGTACGTGTCACCAAAAAGCAACCTCATGGAATACATGCCGTACGAGCGCAGAACCGATACAAGAGCTGTGATCGTAGTTTGTCAAAGTTGCTATGACCTAAGAACACAGACTCACAGCTTCCTGTAAGCACTATCACCCCACATATCGTTGCCATACTGAACATCGTCCCGCAGATGTTGCAAAGTGAGTTTCCCAACCGGAGGAGCTCCAAGGGCAAAGATTTTATTTTGATAATCCGGTACTTGTGGGCGCATTGAGGACATGCCGCTCGTGTGGTCTTGGGTAGCGCATCTATCATTCGTAGCAAACATGCCTGATGTGCTACGAGAGTGCATTTGCAAGGATGGACCCACGACTCGACCGGCCCTGCATGGAATGAGTCGCTTCATTGGTCGGTGCTCGGGAATTTTACCGTTGTCCTGCTGGCAAATGAAGCATTCCTTGGTCTAGTCCAATTTTAATGGGATGAGATGATGCAGTAGAAGCATGAACTGACCGCGAGGTCGCGTATCGTTGGCGGAGACCCGGACATCGTGATGGTAAGAAGGAAACGGGCACGCGCTGGACACGTTTCGACGTTGATCTCTTACCTCCACGATCTCGACTCCTCACCTCTGACTTTCTTTTCGTGGACGCCTTACTGTCATGGTATCCTAGCAGATAATTACAGAACTACCGAGTCCGGTTTGGCGAAGTGGTTCTGTTTGTCGTCGCTGAATCTGAGTCTTAGAACCATGTACTAACTGCTACTGCAAGAGCGTGATGACAATAACCACAAGACCACGAAACTTCCCTCATAGAATTCCTTGCAGTTCTATTGGCAGAATTAAGACTGAAGCTGACTTTGCACTTAGGCTGGAATTCGACAAGTCTCTCGAAATTCTTCGTTCTCAGGACCTTTTAGGTTTCTAGGCTATAGGTTTGAATTCTAGAGTTAGACTCGAACCCATCCTGGAGGCGCGTTCGTAGTTTGCATGGACAGCTACAACTGTACCGGCGCATGGTAAGGTAAAGGTTGCACCCGTGATACCAGAGACCTGAGTAATTCTGAGAAAGGACGCAGGTAACTTTGCTTCTCTCTTACTAACTAGGCAGATTTCTGGGCCATGGTTGAATGTGCCGGGGATTGTATTGCAGTTGATCATATACGCCGCTTCGATCGCCGTCGGTTTCCCTGCTCTCCCTCCGTCTGCAGCTGAACTGAGGGCAACGGGAAATTTTGTACGTTGCTGGTATCCTGCCAAATGGCAGAGGTTGACCTGTGGAAACAGATTGGATAACCGAGGGACATCTTGGATAGGTGGCCTTCGTGACGTTTGCCTACCATTTGTCAATAATTTGAATGGACCTCACTCGTATAGAAATCCCATTGCAGCTCTAGTCGTTGCGGCGTCGGTTGTATGTGTCGTTGTCTTATCGGTTCATTCTGTTCTGTTACTGATGATCCAGCTAGGTCAAGCGTGCACTCACTCTTTGAAAAGGCAGCTTTGACTCAGTGAAGCCCAACCAAGTAACTTACTCGAGGAACAAGGAGAATAGCTTCAAGTCACTCAAGGGAAATCCTTGCTGGACCGTCGCCAACAAAGTCTACAAACATGTCTATGACTACGACGAAGAAGATCATCGTTACTAGTGTGTAAGATCTCAACACGAAGAAAAGCAAACACATGACCATTTTCGAACCAAAGGATTAGATGACAGTATCACCAAGTCGCCGTAAACACATCGGTTCAGCTATCTCTTCCCATTCGCATCGTCATTACTGACTGCGTGATTAAGCGACCATGGCGGTCAACGACAGATTTTAGAGATGACATCGTGGTAGTCCAAACGACAAGCCTGGGTAGGCAGGTATGTTGTATTGTCATAGAGGTGCGTCACTGTCTGGTGCATGACTCCCATGGTTCCATGCCAACCAGATATTTGCGAGTTCTCTGGTGCAACTCGCAGCGGCTGTTGCGATGTTACCCTTCAGTCGGGTATATCAATCACGAAAATAACAATCGATATTCCAAACTCTTTTTACTAAGCTGGGCCCATAAAATGAAAGACGTATACATGCATTCGAGGTTATCACAACTTCCGTGGAGTTAGGCTTTTGGGACTTCGAGGATATAAAAAATGGTCTGTCTATGGTGAAGCCAGACTCTTTCTCTCACGTCGGTCGTCTCTTCTAACTTAGCATCGTCAAAACTTTCGAAACATGGATAGTGCCAATTCGGCTCGAGAAGCCTCCGGGTGTGCATTCGACGTGGATATCAATATGACAATAATTCCATCAATTCCCAAACGCTGACCATGCGAACTTTCTCTTCGCACGGGGTCCGAAACTTCTGCAAGTCCATCTCAAAGGGGGGGATCGATGCCGCTTTCTCCATTCTTAAGACGAGCGTGTTCTGGAGCTTGGTAGGCAACAATAGACCTTGAGAATGAGAGTTTGAATCACCCTTTTTGAATTCACCGGCAGCCCGATGGTCAGATAGTTTCTGGACTGTTTCAGTCCAGCTGCCACCTGGGACTGCAGCCTCGTCTGCCTCCTCAGACGTCGTCATATAACGAAGCAATCCAGTCGCGTTGCCGTCTGCCAAGTGATCCTGCGGTGATGTGGGAGGGTCGACAAGAGCATGGAGGGTGCCAAAATCTTTCGAGGAAGCGGGGACCGCAGTAGTCGTAGAGGGGGGAAGATGCCAGGCAGGTGTCGACTGGAGAAGGCAGTTGGTTGCAAGACCCACGGATTGGGTAGGTCGGTTCTTATGAGAACGATGAACAAATAGGAGCGGCATTACAATGGCGATATTCATGATGAAGGTAGAAATGAAGGGCCAGCCGACAGAAAGAATGTGAGAGGACGTTAAAGGGCTGTGGGTAGTTGGTGGGAGTAAGCAGGAATTTAGGAAGGCGCTGATTCCTTTTTAAGCTAGAGTCGCGTGATTTCGCGTGACGTCACGCGTCTGATCCGCCTGCCGAAAAGGAGGGCTTGTTGTTTACTTTTCATCCACAACATCCATCTTCCTCATGCCTCCTCGAAAACGCGTCCAATTCGAATTCCCCACGAATGCTAGTAATGACAAGATAAAAGTCGGAAAACGAAGCCCGAGAGGAAGACTCACCCAGTTGGTAGATATGCCTCTGGATATATGGTTCGAGGTGCGCGTCAAACAGAACCGTGTCGTACTGTTTCTTATGCGTATTTAGGTTTTCGGATGGTTAGATCCAGTTGATCTATTACAATTGGCGAGGTCAACGAAGAGTATTCGCAAGGTCCTGATGAGTTGTTCTTCAGCGTCTGCATGGAAAGCGGCGCGTTCGAATATTCCGGGCCTCCCCGAGCCAGCTCCAGGAATGTCAGAACCTTCTTGGGCAAACCTCATTTTTACGTCGCGGTGCCACGTAGGTCTCTGAATATTTGTATATCTCTTGACTAAGTCATTTTTCCAGGTCTGTATGACCGCCAATGTTCGCAATATCGAATTTGTCTTTAGTATCCGTATATGCGCGAGGTGTATGGACAGTCAGTGAGTTACACGTAAAATATCGTTTATTCGGAGTTTTTGACATTCAATAGCGTCAAACCCGTGAGACTGATACGGACGTCTGACCCGAAGCTAACCAGCAAGATCGCGACTCTAGTGCCCTTGCGCCCAGGAAGTGAGATTCCTTTACTCCCTCAGGTTACCCGTCTTCTGATATGCTCCATTTAGCTAAGAAACCATACATCGGAGAGCCTATGTGCTACCAAGGAAACATTGATACAGTCACTCACCGCTATTCTTCTTTCAATGACGAAGAGAAAAAGAAGTACCGCGCAGAGAGGAGAGAATTATTGTTGCATCACACGACTGTGAGTATTGCGTTATTTTGTCCCCCCGTCTCCTCATTTTGCTGTAGCATGTTAAACGCAGCGAGAAATGGTTGGTTGCGTACGAAAAGGACCGAGAAAAGGACCAGCGCCAAGTCAGAAGCGGCCGCCTATATTCGTACGTTCAGATATTCTCATTTTTTTCTGTCATTGATTCGAGGACGTAGGATCTTGGAAAAACTCGGGGAGCTTGGGTATCTTACAGAGTTTGATCAGATGAGTGACGACCAAATGTACGCGTTCATAAAACACCGTCTGGTCTTTCAGAATCGACTGTTAACCGAAAGAAGTAAGTTCGCGCTTGTCTCTCGTTCCGTTCCAAGATTAAAGTCTCGCAGTCTGGCTGAATATCAAAGACGAAATCATCGCATATATGGAAAACATTAGGACAACGCGACTCGAACGCGAGTATGACCAGGTTATTCGACCTAGGAAAACCTTGCTAGCTAAAGTTGTCCATGATTACACCACCTCTACCTCTCACTATCCCTATACCCAAGTCCTGCCCGGCCTTGCAGATTTCTATACATTCAAGCCCATCAAAGAGATTCTTGACCGTCCTGTGGATATGGTGGTCGACGCCGACACTTTTTCTTCCCTCATCCCCTCACTCCCAGCCTTATGCGATGAATGGAGATCATCTCTAGATGACCAATTGCTTGCGCGCCTTCCAGATCCTGACGGGATTGACCCGACAAGATACCTCAGCCTCGCTCAGAATGTCCTTTTCTGCAGTACATGCAATACCCCACAGTTTTATCCCCAAGTACTGGCTCACCGCTGTCTCACCGAAGTCAGCATAGAGAGGAGCAAGAGCGACAATTGTGGCAAACGAGACCCTACTCTTCTTATAAAACTTCCAAATTTCTCATATCCAGACCGATATCGGCAGTCTTGGAGCGCGGGGGGTTTGTTGTTGGATGAACAGTTGACGAAGATAGTGAAGGACATCATCCGCGTTCTTGGCTTGGATCCTGATACAACCACGGCTGCGGATCTTGATGATCTGAGGACGTATTTCCGCTGCTTGACCTGTCCTTCTGTGTGCGCAAATAACAAGGGCATCATCGCAGCAGATGCTGAGGACCAGATTTTTCGCTTGTTTGGTTGGAGGAGATATGTACGTGCCCTATAACAATTACAGGGAGAGTCGACGTTGACCCCAGCGCAGGTGGACCATCTTTTAAGGATGAAAGATCGCTATGAACCCCTGGAACTATACAAGCACGTCAAGCTGATGTCGCTTGAGGAGACAAAGGGCTCTGAGTACATCATCCTCAGCACCGAACAGGATACCAAGCACTGGCTATGTCTGCATTGCCGCGATACGGATCGTGAGAAAAAGCCTGATACGCGTCTGCATATGAAAATGCATGCACAGAAAGCGTAAGGACTTGCAATACCGTATATCATCCCAGTCGTTCTTACGAAACTCACAGGCATAAGGTCGAGGCCCCAGAGGTCAACAAGGACTACTACCAACAGTTTGCGGTTCCTCCCTTGCTACCAAGATCAACTGTGAAGATTACCACCGAACTCGAATAATTATACCATTTATGTACTCTGCGGCGTACTAGTCGTATAGTTTCTACTCTTACAGCGAATAATCTACTCTATAGGTGGCTCATGCTCCGAAAGAAGACCTTTGCAGTCTGTTGTTCAAGGTCAAGGGAAGAGGACGCCGAGAGGGGGTAAATGAGTCCGAATGGGGAAATCGCGGCAGCGGCGCCGTAGCTTCTCGGTTTTGTTCGATGATGCAAACCGCATGACACCATGTCCTCTGCGATTCGTCTTTAATACCGACTACTACTGCTGCTGCTGCTGACCCTACATTCGCTTCGTTCTCTACTCTGTTTCTATCTAATATCTACATGGACCCCTCCCACAATGGCAGCCAGACGCGTCGAAGGAGGCTCTCGATGGCACAACAGCCTGAAGAGTCGTCCGACTCGGACCAGGACCTTTTTCTTGCCAGCAAACAGCCGGCCACTGGACCTTTCGACGCGCTGCACCGTCTGTACTCTCAAGTATCCTCGACTGGACTTTTCGTCGCCCTGGCAGCAGTCAGGTCGCGCTCTGTCACTCTCCTTGATTGTGCTTTCCCCGATGCGTCGGCCACCCCGCATGTTGTTCATGTTGGGGACAGCATGATGGAACGAGCGACGGCGGACGTAGCTAGAGCTATCAGGAGCTCGTTTGAGGGGGTGCACTTAATCCAGTACTCTGATCTTCCTGAAAAATGGCGTAACAACCCATTTGTTACCCAAGGTTATAGGTGTGTACCACCGCATTCATTCTTCTATGTACATTAATAATTTCCCAAGGTTTATTCCCTTAGAAAGATGGCCTCTCATCATATTATCCTTATTTGCATTCCATAATGAAACACGTACGTGGTCGCTACTTCGCACACCGGCCCGCTTACTGATAACGCTGTAAAGTGAATATACACACCCACCTTATACCATTCCTCATTTTGGGGATTACTTCGATACCACTTTTCGATTCTGAATTCATGAATGCACCAACACCGGAGAAGTTCTTCATGGCGTTTGTCCTGCTCTGCTTTTTCTGCAGCTCAGTGTGGCACACCATGTCGGGCTGTGCTCACCATGGTAGCATGGAGTTTTGCGCCAAAGTGGACTACATCGGCATTGGATGGTAGGTCTTGACCTATACCCGATGCCGCATTTCGACTAATTTGGGATCCGCAGGCTGATTAGTGCAAGCGTTGCTTCAGTCGTGTACTACGGATTCCAGTGCCATCCTAGCATTAACCAGATCTTCTTGGCTCTATGCCTTACAACAGGACTGGCCGGAAATATATTTCCTTTCATGGAATGGTTCAATCGCCACGAAAATCGGGTATGGCCTTATTTTTGGTTTGCTCTGCTTCTGATGACCTGACTGTGTTGTTGCAGATATGGCGCGTCCTTTTCTTTGTCTCGCTTGCCCTTTCATCCATAGCGCCACTAGCAACATACTCGATGTTATACTCACCCCTTGAGACGTTTTATTTTGTCTGTGAGTGGTCTGCATACTTGCTACGACATATTTTAACCGAGTGATTCCCCCTAGCTCCCGTCATACCTTCTCTTCTATCCTATGTTGTTGGACTGATATTTTACGTGAGCCATATACCAGAGCGCTTCCTGTCTGATAAATGGCGTCAGCGACTAGACGCCTTCGGAGCTGGTCAGTTCATTGCTTTTGCTCAGCACATGTCCTCACAAAATCCCAGGATCCCATTGCATATGGCATTGCTTCATTGTCCTAGCCGTAATCCTGCATAGGTCCGCTATACGCGATATGAGTGATGATGACCTCGTATGCCCCGCATAACGGAAGATTTATGATGTCTTAACCTTACATCAACACTGCTTGTATCTACATAGGCATTTATGAGGACCTGCATGGCCGAACTAACGTGACGACGCTTTGTATTAGAGGAATAAATTCGTCCAAGGCACTGCTGGAGTCGGTACATTTATTCTACCGAAAAACCAGACCTCAAGACGCCTCTTTATCCTCCAGTGACTGACACGCATTGCATTCCGTAAGCTTGGTTCTGATCTGTTTTTATACTCTAAATTTTTATCGTAAAAATGAGTTCAGATAAAACGGACTAAAAAGTGAGATTATTTACAAGGATAAGAAAGCAACACAAAGAAACCGCTTTTCATTCGCACAGAAGCAGCCATTTTCGTTACGTAGAGTAAACTTGCCGTCTGTTTTTGTGGCACACAAAGGGAAAGAAAAATCGTACTTAACATTTCAGAATATTTTTCCGTCTTATTTAAAAGGGAGGTAGACTCGAACCCCTCCCCAGCTCGGTCGATCAACTAGGGAACCCGAGATCGATTGTCATCAACTGGCGGTGGGACTACGGTGGGACTGGTTCGAGTCTAAATGGGAGGCGGCAAGCTTCCCTGCATAATTTCTCTCGAATGCTTCCGCTAAGAATGAGGATGCGCGTGTACGAGTTATGTAGCAATATCATCCCATTAAGCCGGCCCTAGGATGCCTGATTTGTAAACCGACGTTGTGCCACAATTCCACAGTTCAAGCTGTCCGATCGATCGTAGGAATAAGGGAGGAGATACACATGTTGGTACCGTTACGTTGTATCTTTACGGAGTTGAAGCTAACCGCTTGGATGATTAAGCTTCAGTACTGGTTTTCCGCAGATAAATAGGTACATTACGTGCACCAGCCTCACCGAGGCCGTTATGAAGTTTCATTTACATAAAACACTACTAGTACCAGTGTGTACATACAACAACAATTTTAATAAATAAAACAGTAAATGGTATCCAGAGATTCATTCCACTCTAAACGAACTCGGCCATCTTCAGATGTTCTCTCAATATCCCGTCACGAACTGTGCAGGTCCAATCAGGTTCGCACCAGAACTCAGAAATTGAAACGTACCACTTTTCAACGTAACCGCCGTAGCTTTAGTGTCCGTGACACTTGTCGGGTAGACGTACGTTGTCCGACCCTTGGCAGCAGGCGGACTTTTCGTGCGCGCGATCTCTCGAAAGCGGTCTCGTGTCCCTAGCAACACGAGGGTCGTTCAGCGGCAGCAAACGGAAAGTAAGTTGAACATACATTTCACCACAGCCCCTACCTCCTCTTCCCCTTTATACCCGCGGACCCAGTCACCCCATCGAACACCAGACTTGAGCTTGCTAGAAGGCGCTTAGAGATTAGGCGGCGGGAAAAGAAGAGCGGAAATAAATAACGTTACCGTTTGAGTAAATCACACTTGTTGAGGAATACAATCAGTGTCGAGCGCGCGAGAAGGGGCGTGGAAGTGATAGCGTGCCAGAGCGCTAGCGTGTCATCAAGATGTGTTACGCTGAATATGGTCAGAAGGGAGTATAGAACCAAACAAACAATGAGCCAAACCTAGGGTCCTCAGGAAGCGGTGTATCGAACGGTGAGAGGGCTAGTGTAGGATATCAGCCTGAGAGAAGAGACGAGAAGCCGAGGAGATAAAAGGCGAAAAGGCAATGGATCTGCCGGAGAAGCGTAGAACGAACCACTTACGGGCTAAGAATATGATGGCATTCACACCATCGAAGAAGGGAAGCCAGGCGCGTCTCTGGGTGCGAGCACCACCGACGTCGTAGAGAGCCCAAGGCTGCGAAAAAGTAGGGTGCTGACCTGGGGCTACCAAGACATTAGTTGCAATACATACATTCAAACGACGGTATTCACCCGGTGGGAATGGGATCCGCCATTCTTGCACGCCCATTGTGCGCAAGCGTGCACGTAAGACATCATCATCAGAGGGCGTGTAGGACGAGATGGCTATTCGGTCGAGATCATTCAGAAAACTATTTAGCAGGGATCAGTTGGCATCATGGTCAGCATTGCTAAAAATACGCACAATCCAGCCCCCTCCTCTACGCGAATACCTTTCCGTCGGAGTGCATTGCGGACGCGTTCATCGAGCCATAGATGTCGAATGTCTTCACGCAGGGACGTAATGACATCCTGGGCGTCGGCACTTTCTCGTGATAGAGATATAGGATCGGGGCTATGGGAGAGCTGGGCAAGCGAGCGAACTGATAGCTCTGGTGTGACTGGGGTAGTAGAATCTGAGAGTCGACGACGAAGATCTGTCTCGACGCGCCTGAGTGGGATGAGACGCAGGCGAAGAAGACGCAAGTCGGGTGGTAACTGTTCAATGTCGTCGAGGGCGTCAAGTATGATTCCCACAGAGCGTATCAAGTTGAGCTGAATGACAGACCGCCATGACGCCCTCTCAGCGCGAAACGAGGCAGCATCGTGGGCGAGACGAAAATCTGAATTGGTTAGAACTCGATATCGGACAAGCTTCGACTGATGGACGCACTCTTGATTACGGTACTTTTCCCGCTCTCGCTCTGTCCCAGCAGGAGAACCTTGACCACTGGGTTCTCCTTGAGACGTTTCCTCTCTAGGCGGATGCTCTCATCGATGGCTAGAGACTCTGGTGTCGGTTTCGTGGACACAGCGAAGGGATCTACCGTCATCTTGAAAGAAGAGAGGCAACCTAGATGGCTGAAACGACGCCCTGAGCAACGAAGCCCTGAAAAGTGGGAACCGTCAGCTGATAAGTAGGCAATTCGAGAATGACGCGAAGGCACTGATGGAACGGGAGAAGGCCGAATTCCGTGTGATAGATGGATATAGATGTCGTGGTAATTTAAGTTATCGCCGTTTCCTCCTTGGCGGTCGTCGTGGTCGTCGTGGTCGTCGCCGTCCTGAACAACGACGGCCGACGACAATGACGCGCGCCGAGGATGCAGATGGTGGTCGTTTGACAAGCAGTGACAAACACGCGATTCCCCAAAAATACGATACAACTTTACCACGTGGCATCGCTCCCGGCGGGAATGGGCCGCATTACCGGCGCAGACTTCTATATCGGCACTTCGCCTTGTCCTGTTACTTCGTTACTCTGTATCACCACATGGCTTCACTTCAGGGTGCAGAAGTGCCTTGACGTCCTGTGTTCGAATGTTTACATGTCGTACTCATGTATTGTCGAATCGTTGCTACTCGAAGCCCTCAGCTTCTTGAACATAGCGGCACTTGCGCTGGATCTTCAGTGTACTATCGCCACTCCGCATGGTATTTCTTCGGAGAACCATGCTTATCCCATTCTGCATGCGAAGGTCTATCAACGAAACGAAGTCGGTACCTTTCATGCACTAGTCCCATTATGCCCTCGGGGAAAGCAATAAAACGTCAATGTCTTCTGCTAGTGCGCTGTATAGTTTAATAATACATAAGTATAATCTCCGTGCGGCGGATTTGCACGCCCAACTCCCTTTCCAAGGACCAATGAGTAGTCGATGTCAGAACAAGTTGCCTACTCGGATTGTTCCAAATTTAATTTTGCAGATACGGACTCAAAAATACAGTTGTTTGTATCATTCAGAAACAGTAGTGTGATCAATCGGAGAAGACGAGGTAGAGCCGGTGATTCCAAAATGTCCGGTAGTACAGAAAGAAAGAAGTGCGAAAATCACTTAGAGATTGCGAAGGCAGAGGATGGAGTATAAAATAGGAAACACAAGGGAAAGCGAGGCGAAGTCTAAAATTGAAGCCCATCCACGATCATCATATATCTAAGATGAGCGAGGCGACAGCTCTTCACTGAACCCTACCGAAATAAAGCGATTGAGTTTCGCCGGCGTACATGGCTTATTGGCTCTCCACAGAAGCAACACCGTCTTTGATGAGCTCCACAACCCCAGGATTCCGTGGCAGAACATGACAAGAAAAAGGCTTCGGACGACTTGCCAGCCCAGACGTATAGTCCCGAGGCGGAATGACAGGTCTACCATCGCTTCCAATAATAGGCGATATATTGAAACACGCAAGAGTCGTAGCCACATGAAGCCAGAGCGAATTTTCAGCGAGAAATCGGCCAGGACAGATGCGCCTTCCCTGTGTGCATGAATCAGAAAGCGCAAGCGAACTAAGCTATCGGTGACCATACCCAGCCAAATGCAATAGCATTCGGATCACACGGGCCTCCATCTTTAGCAGCCGGAGCGTCCATGAAACGCTCGGGGCGGAATGTCATGGGGTCTGGGTACATGGATTCGTCGTGCGACTGTCAAGAAAATCAGTGAGTAGAAATTTCGTGGAAGGAGACTCTGGACTTGCCATGGCGTACTGATTAGGTATCATAGTGGTGCCTTTCGGAATGAAGTACCCTTCATAAACCTGGAAAAATCGGTAAAAAGTATAACAGGACAACTGGTCACTCACATCATCTTTCATTAGACGATGAGGAACGCCAAGCGGGGTGACTATCGTTTTATGGCCTATCATCGTTCACGATCACATCGAAAGACACTAGTACCGCACCTTGCTCCCACCGAAGCGTCTCCTTGACAATGCATTCAATGTATGGCAAAGAAGCACGGTCAGAAAAAGTAGGAAGACGATCATTCCCAACTACCCGCGATAGTTCCTCTTGCGCTTTCATCTGAACATCTGGGGCATGAAGCATGCCAAGGAAGAAGTTGAGAACAGAGGCCAAAATCGTATCAGCACCCGCTGGGAGCAAAACTCTAGATATGCACAGTCTTCGCATCATGGAAGCACTCACTAGCATACATCAGTGCGGACGCTTTCTTGATCAGCTGCTCTTCCTCTACAGGATCATCCGAACACAAGCCTTTGGCTTCCATGATCGATGTGAAGAAACTGGGTTTCGCCTTGCCTTCGTCGAACTGTTTCCGAGCCCACGCGTAAGGCTTGTTCTGTAGATCTTCGGCTAGCTCTCGTCCTTCTCGAGCAACACGCTGGAAATGGGCACCAGGAAACCTGTCAATAGTCGATAAGTGTCAAGGACTTCTTTCAAAACGGGTCCTGGAGTCTACCATTCGGGAACATATTTAAGGAACGGGATAAAATCAACAAGATAAGCTCTTGGTCGGGCGGCGGATACCATAGCGAGTTGAGCTTCTTCTGCTATGCGCACGAATTCGTCATTCTTAACCGTCTGGTATCCAAAGGCTGATAAAAACGAAAGTCCTATCAGCGGTTGAAACCTTCAAGATCAGGTTACCGCATACCGATCATCATGATGATAGATCCACTAGTTCTGCGGTAGCAGGTATTAAGTGTAACATTGTGCAGAGTTCGAAAGACTTACTCTCGCAGAAGTTCTTCGAATTTCTCCGGACATCGCAGGAATTTCTCGAGGAGCAAGACTATTTCTCTCTGTCCATGTGCCGCGTTCAAAAGGAGTCATGATCAAAGATGCGAATACCTGCCGTTTGGATTGGTTGATAAGCATCTGATGCTCTGGGATTAAAACCATGATGAAAAAGTTTCCGGCTCTTTTTGTATTTGGCACCGTAACTTTGAAGTCCCACATTGAACTCCCAACCCATTCTATAAAAAAGTCAATCGTGTTCAAGATGAAGGGACAAGAGCCGCCATACAATTCTCTGACCATACGCATCTGTGGTCTATCAGAATATATCGCTGACCTAGCATCTAACAAATCTGTCGCAGCGCGGATCGTATTGATGATACATATCTTTTGGCCCATGACCTCGAGCATTACAAGCGGCCCTAGGACAAGCAGCTGTGAGCCTAAGTGGCGTCGAAGCTGAGTTAATTCATACCATACTGTTTCCCCCATCCCGTAAATTTGAACCATTCTATAGACAGTTCAGTCTCTTGAATACAAACACGCCAACTAATTCAATCACCTTCTTTAATTGGCATATCATATATATTACCAACAAATGGAATGATACTGGATGTCGGACCGGGAGGATACGGAAGTCCAAGAGGGTTATTCAAACGTCGGCTGTAAAGTTTACGGACAACGACGACAGTAACCAGAAAGAGTGTAGTGTTGAACACTAAGGCAGTAGAGCTCATACTGGTCCAGTGCATGATAAGACGGCGGCTGGGGACAATTCCAGGGGCTTAGGCGTAGTATAAGAAGGTACCGGCGTTTTACGGTTTGTCTTAGTTCGCCTGTCCCCCCAAAAAGCATGGATTAGTTACAGGGCTAGACTCATAGCCCATGATCTAGTGACGATATTCGCCAAGGAAAAGAAAGGCTCAAGTCTGCCCCAAGTTGTACATGTGATGATGTAAAGAGTAGCAGGACCAAAAGGAGATGACTAGCGACACCGGGATTCGAATCTCTGCTTTGAAATCCAGCTCAAAGAAGTTGAATCACGCTTGCAGATATGCACAGAAAGAGAAAGCCGCACAAGTCCCCAAAACAGAGAGGTATTCGTCAAGAACATATAGAAACCGACAAGTGGATGCTCGAGATCAATGATGGTTGTCGTCTTTCTGGCTAGGAATATTTATCCGAAACCTTCCAGAATAGCACAAACACATAGGACTCCTCCGGATTCACGTAAATGGATCAACATTGAGAAGACTACAGAAATTGAGCCTGTAGGTCAGTTCGACGTTCAGGACTGGATGGAGGAAAGAGAAAGCTCGGAAGCAGTACCCGGAATGGAGGCCCGGAAATTCCGTAATCTCGGGTCCCGAGCTATCCGTTTTTTTCCCACGACTCTTTCAAAACGACGATGGGATCGCCGTCCTCTTTGTAGCCGGCAAATATGCTTGCGTTATGACGTTTTTATGAGCACACGACCAACTGCAACCTATTGGTTTTTTTTGGTATAGACATCCTACTTGCGATCTTCAAAGATGGGAACCGCCGCGGAAAGGAAGCTTGTCTGGAAAATCGATCTTATTTGTGAGTTCATATTAGTGCTTGGAAGTTTTTATCAATGTCCGGCTGATGTACTCTCCAGTAATGCCAGTTCTAACTGTGGCATATGGACTTCGTGGGTCTTATCACATGGTCGCGCTCCGGTTACCCAATGATCGCATTCACATAGAATTCTACGATAAAGCCGTTTTAGGGTCGGCATCAGTTTTTGGAATCATTGAAGACTTGGTAGGTCTCTATTATTGCGCTTTCCCTATGATGGAAAATCATAGAAACCATCTCAGCATCTGTCCACCAAGCACAATGGAGTCACTTCTACCCAACGATATTCTACGGCTAACGCTGCATTTTACTGTAAATATGCATCGTCACGCGCGCGAGTTTCTGTCCCAATCAACTTATATCTTAGATGGATACATTGTAGGAGTACTCCCAATCGCACTCATCTTACAGCGGGTTCCCCTTGTAAAGACTCTATCCGCATTCATCTTCCTCTGGGGAGTCATCTGCATGCTTACCGTCGTTGTGACGAGTTATCCTGGCTTGGTCGTACAAAGGATTTTCCTGGGTATGGTTGAGGTGAGCGTAAAGCATTCCCCCCCTCAAGAACGACTTTAATCAGTCTGGTTCGGAATAGTCAGCAGTATCCCCGGGCTTCCTTGCAATAACCGCGCTTTGGTACACAAAACAAGAACGTAAGATTGACCCTACCGGGCTTCCCTTTCTTGTGATTCACGATTTTGTAGAGACGGCTAGGCTCGGTATATGGTACAGCGCTACAGGAATATTCAGCATGTTCTCAGGGCTAATTAACTACGGCCTTGGACACGCTTCAGAAAAGTTGGCAACATGGAAATACATGTGTGTACTTTATACGTTTTCTCGTTGCCACCCTGACATGTCCATTCAGGTACCTGTTTGCCGGCTCATGGACTATCATCTGGTCAATCGTTGTTCTCCTGGTAATACCTAGCTCACCAAACGAGCCCGGTCGATGGTTCACGGAAGCAGAAACAGTCCTGTTGAAGCAGCGTTTAGCTTCCAACATGACAGGAAAAGATCAGACACAGTGGAAATGGGATCAAATCCTGGAGTCTATCAGAGATATCAAGCTTTGGATATTTTTGCTTTGCGCGTCGGCTATATACGTGTGCAATGGCGGCGTCACTGCGGTAGGGATCGTCCTCTTTGTATTTTGATTCTGCAATTTACATCCCTGAAGTTTGGAGCGCGAATTATCACCTCGTTCGGGTATAGCTCATTGAATGCTATACTCCTGCAGATACCTGGTATGTACCTTACTCCATAGGCGGTCATATACTGACAATCCTTCTAGGTGGCGCGATGACTTGTCTCACTATCTGGATATCTGGATGGTTTGCCGGGCGATACAAGAACATCCGCACCTATCTCTTACCGATCACCTGTTGGCCAATGATCATCGGGGCTGTTATGGTGTGGAAAGGATCTTGGATACACAGAGCTCTGCCGCTATGGGGATATTACCTCGTCGTGTCCTTTGGTGCCCCTTATGTTCTGATTCTGTCTTTGGCTGCTGCGAACGTTGCGGGGGGGACGAAGAAAGCTATCTGCAGTGGCATGATTTTCATTGGTTATAATGGTCGGTCTGCTGTTTGTTTACTTCATCCGTTCTGATGCTGATTTGTTTGTCGGTGCGCAGTTGGTAACATCATCGGAGGATACAGTAAGTCATTCTTATCTTCGAAGGCTAGTCTCCACATCTTGCTTGTCTGCAGTTGTTTTGACTCCCGAAGCTCATATCCACTATAAATCGACTTGGATAGCTATCATCGTGTGCATGTGCTGTATGTGTTGGTTCCCTTTTCATCATGCGTGCGATCTTATGCCAAACTGCAGTTGTGTCTGTCGCATCGCTCGTATTGCGATACATCTTGAACGCCGAGAATAAAAGGCGGGATGATCTGCTCGCGTCTTCGGCCCACATTTCGTCAGCCTCACAAAAGGGTGATGACGAGGCTTCAAAGGCGGACGATCAGGATGAGAAAGGCGACAAGTTCGCGTTTGAGGATCTGACGGATTTCCAGCAGAAGGACTTCAAATATGTTCTTTGAACGAAATTTCACATGTTTATTGCTCTACTGCTCTACGTATATGCTTGTAGAACTTTTATTTCTTGTTTTCCAAGGGTTAAAAATATATCAATTGAATATGTTAAATCAGTAGGTAGGTAGTATTACACGGTACGGCCCCACTACTGTGAACGCCGGGTGTAGATAATACAATCACATACTTAATTATCCACTGATACTTCCAACCGAACCCTAGGCCGAGCTCACAGTCAACAATAAGTTGCTGGGTAGAACCTAGCGTCAGTTGAGCCTCCAGGAGATTTCCCTCCTTAAAGTCGGCATTGATTGTACACATTTTTCAGCACTTGATAGCAGTATTTCGCGGTGATAGTCAAGCTGGAGATTTTTGGCTGATTATGGAATGGGTTAAGAGCTGATTATTTTATTCTTTCTTTTTTGGCGTCGTCTTCTCCATCTCCTCGCCTTGCATCTTTTTCATTTCTTATCGTATCGCTCTGGGTCTTGGAAAGCCTGTTTTTAAGCCCGTGAAGAGTATTTTTGTCGCTTTTCAGTGAAAACAAGCATGTCATCGGTTTTTGTTTCCTTCCCGACGCACCCTCGGTCCGCTTTTCGGGATTGACCGGCTGCACCCAGGTTCTCCCGGTCATTCTGTGCGTAACTTCAGTGACTAGTAGTTGTCTGTGCTCGCAAAATGTGGGTACTCCCACACTCCATATTACGAGTGTGATACTGGAAGTAATCACAGAATAGGCCCATAAAATAATTCCGAGATCGGTCATTGTGACTTTCGCAAGGGGCTTAGAAGTCGGCTACTTGCTCTTCCAGGTACTCCCAAAGCTGACGCCCCAGAGCTTCGTCTTTCGTAGCCGCGAACGCCGCCCCGACTCGCGCCCATGGTTTCATGTACTGCACTCGTCAGTTCCTTGGGTAAACCCACAACCACCAGGAGGTATCACTCACCCCGCCGTTACATTCTACTGCCGCCGACTCAGGCATTGTCGCGGCATACAGCTGCGTGAGCCCTCCCATGTCTACTGGGTATAGCATCGTCTTATTCTACAACAGAAAGAAATCAGAAGGTTTCAACGATATGAAGGGACGCGCGCACCGCTATAGCTCGCTCAAAAGGTGACATATGTCGCTGCATTTCCGATCTCAAATTTCCCGGGTTTACAGAGATGGCGATGATCCCTTGATCTGCGTATCTGCGTGCCAGTTCGGTGGTCCATACAACTAGGGCCTGGCACTGCTCAGTCCGCGTGACGCGTACGGGCAATGGGACTTACGAATTTACTCTGTGAATACAAAGCCATCTTGCTCATCTTACGGCGTTTGGGTCCGTCTTTGAAAGTATCAAACTTGAGACCATTCACAAATGTGTGATTTAGTGAGGCGGTGTTGATGATTCGCGGTTTGATTCCGGGTTCGACGCAGAGGTGGATGTGAGTGTAGGGATGAGAAGGTCGGTAAAGTAGAAGACACCTGAGACGAGCGGCTTAAAACTTGGGGTTGAGGACGGACAAGTGCACATGTACGCACCGAGCATGTTGACGCCAAACTGGAGATCGTAGCCTTGTTCAGTCACAGCATCCAAGGGAGGAGAGAATACGCCGCTACGAATTGTGAGTCCAGTTCGTGGGCAAGCTAAGACTGACATACCTATTGTTAAACAAAACGTGGAGCTCTGTCTCTCGACTTGGTTGTGCATGAGCAAAGATTTTGCTCTCAGGAAGAAAGGGTCTTACCTCGTAAACTCCTCGACGGCGCGCTTGATAGAGTTCAAATCAGCAAAATCAACCTGTAGGAACAGTCCCTCTTGTCCGGTTTCATCGCGCAACTCGTCAATTGCAGCACAGGCCTTCTCCGCGCTCCGGCAAGCAAAGTAAACCTTTGCGTTGTGCGCGAGGAGAGCTTTAGCAGTGACTTTGCCTACACCTGGGGTAGGCTAATAGTCATAAGGGGCGCGCGAAAGGAAGATGAACACTTACCGGTGTTGGCGCCCGTAACAATAATGACTTGTCCTGAGAGATCAGGCAGTTGATCTACAGAGAACTGAGATTTCGGAGGGAAACATTGGTCAATGAACATATGTATCCTGCAGTCCGAGTTAGTATTGGAGGTGCGCATGGTAGGTTTATCAAGGTTCTCTCATGCTGGCTCTGTTGTATAAGTAGGCGCAGACCCTGAACGATAGGGTGCAAGACGCGTAAGTGCCCTGCCGACGATGCCGTCTTTGGTGTGAAGTCGGCTTCAATATCTGAACTGTGCAGTTGAGCTACCGGATCTCAAATCAATTTGATCACGACGGCGCATGGAGAAACGGACCAGCTCCGGAGGACATGTCTTACGAAGAGGTCGACAAAAAAGCAAGTAAAGCGGTGGAAGAGGCCGTCTGCATTGAACGGATCCCAGCGTACTAGGCGAGACGTTTTACTCAAGATGCGCACAAAGCCCAGATCGGTCACCAACGACATCTCAATTTAAGGCTACTCCAATGTCGTGTATGAGAGTACGGCGTTGGTTGTAATTCGTTACTCACCAGGAGTAGACTAGTACTCAAAGATCTTATATGACAAAAGGGATTACTGCAATATATGTTGGAATATACACAGTTGCTACCCCTCCCATGTAGCATGGTCCACGCTTTACCTTATATAAGAATCAGTAAAACGATGGGTCTCAGGTGGAAAACAAACTCACGATGATCCCACAAGAAAAACTGACATTACACAGCAACGGACTCCGCCTGAGGTAATGCGTCCAACGCCTGCTTTCCGAGCCTGGCCCAGTCGTGTAGAATGTCGGGATTGGTGTACCACTGCGACACCTCAGCAATCTTTCCCGATGACAAGCCCCCTCCTTTCACCCACTTAGCAACGTCGTCCTCACTCTTGATGGAGTCGAGGATACCAATAACGGCCAGAAGAGTCTCATCATCGTCATCCACCCCCAAAGACAGGCTGCCCATCTTGGCCACCAAGTCGTCCCCCTTCTCTGCGGCGCCTCGAGCAGAGCGCGTGTATTCCTCCACGCAGATGTGGTTATATGGCTGCAGACGCGCCTTTGACGGGGAGTCATCCAACAGAATCGTATCCTTCCCATCGAAGTCGCCTAACGACGCCCAAACACGCGATAGATCTTTGGTTGTCTGCGTTTTGCGCCCGTATTCGGCCTTTGACAGACCCATTTGATCGCGTGTCCAAACTAATTTGAGTTTGTCAACGTGCTGTCCGAATGCCCGTTCTATCATCCATCCTACGTTCTTTGGTTGAGCAGAGCTCCAAACCATCGTGTCGAGCCACTCTCGGGTGGCAGGATGGAAGAGAAAGGAAGTGAAAGTAGAGAGGTACGGGCGGGGATGACATGTCCGGGACTTTTTATGTTTTGGTCGGAAGAGAAGGGCGCCATTCAGGTCGAGGACAAGGAGCTTGCGCTTGGTCACGGTAGTCATAAGAATCGAGGCGTGCCAGGGCGCGTTTAGGGCGTGTTTGGGGCGTGTCGCAGAGCAAACCGTGGGAGAAAGACGTGCCGCTTATCATAATGCCGCGGCATTGATTTGAGCTTCGAGCAGAGAACCTTGAGCGAACCCTGGTCAAGGAGGGTCAAGGCAACACGTTTGTGATACTGTGTTCCAAAGAGCAGGGTCGTCCAACTATATAACAGCTGTTTTGGCACATCAGTGGCACCGGAGTCGACTGGACGTTAACCAATTTCTACGAGTCCCTGCGCTTGCAACCATCAGCAGACTTTCCTTTGACCTGAAACCGGAATCAACTTATATTTCCACATTTTCGAACATTGTGGCAGGGGTGAGAAGATTCTGTGAGATCTTGAACTTGTAAACATCAGAACTAGACATAGTTGCGACAACAGCATAGCATATCGAAACCCGCCAAGGAACAGTTCTCGACGGCCAACTTCGAGAACAGCCTGAGGCGCATTAGGACGTTTGCTGCAACTACACTCTGATGAACTGGAGATGGTGAAAGGTGGAATTGTTGTGCACCCTGGTCCGGGTATGTCGGGCGGCGATCGTGTCTAAAAATTAGCGCGACAAAAATAGACGCGGGTCATACAGACACAGCCACCCTTCGTTCCTCAAATACCCCACGACAGAACCGGTGCTGGCATCAAGACTTAACCGCACCAAGCCATGAACTCATCCAAAATGTCCGCCGGCGCGTCCCCCATCCGCCGGCGCCGCCTCATCATCTTCGTCGCCGTCCTGACCGTCTTCGTCCTCTACTTCCGCTCATCTCTGACCTTACCCGAGTCCCTCAAGGACGTGGGAGATTCCGTCCTTTCACGAGCATCGGTCGCCAAGCTGGCCTTGACCAAACAACGAAAACGGCCGGTGGATGAGATATATGGGTTGATACATCTGGTGACGGGCGACGTCGAGCATGAGCATATCCTTAGTCATAGTATGACGATGCTCGACCCAACGAAGCCGCTTGATATGCGTATCTATGCTGCAGACGAGGGCGACGACGTCGATTGGGAAGCGGAAAGGACGGTGCTGGATAAGCAGTTCCCGTTGGTCGTGTTCAGTAAGAGCTACTGCCAGTGAGTGTGGCGTTTGTGGTGATATTCGTCATACTCACCTCGTGTTGAACAGATTTTCAAAGCGAGCCAAGACGCTATTAGAGTCATTAGACCTTGATCCACCCATGAAGGTTATCGAGGTCGATTTGAGAGGTGTGTTAATTCTGTTTCTATACCGTACTCTTACTCATTCCTCTTGACAGATGACTCGATCCAACTAAAATCACTTCTCACGCGTCTAACATCACATAGCACATTCCCCAACGTTATTCTCCGAGGAAACTCTATCGGCGGTAGTGATGATTTGGCAAAGCTGCACACTGAGGGTAAATTGAAGGGTATACTCGAGGAGGCCGGAGTGAAAGTGAGGGGGTAAAGAATATATTAGGATGGCTGTACAACATCAAGGGGCGCACATGAGCAGACTGGTTTGTATTGTATGTAACTCGCTTTTGTATATAGTGACTGATCTGTATCACTGAATGTATCACGAACAGTGTTTCTGTCGACAAATGAAGGAAGCAGAGTAACAGTCGATGGCGACACTGCATAACTAGCTTGTTCCTAGGATCCCGATATATCAGGGAAACAATGCTACGTTCAAATTCTACTCAGGCCAGCCGTTCTTTCCGTGTTGAGAGTCAACTCCTCAGGGCCGACTTTGTACGGTCCCAATTCGACTTCATCAGGTGCTCCGTGTGCGTGAAGGCTGGAAGAGACGCCCGTGCGGAATTGAATCTCAGAATTCTAAAGTCCGCCGTGGATGAGAAGCCTGGCAAAAATTTCAAGGTATACAAAGTACCTTTGACATGACTATATGTCGACCATTATTGACGTTCTGAATATATGGCCGCGCGTTGATCGATGCGAGTACGGTGTTGCAATAGACAGGTGAAAGAAAGAAATAGAGTCCCGCATAGAGGTAGTAGGTCGGATACGCCATTAACTAGGGATGGTGAATGCGGTGATAATAAGTGATTATCAATTCCATACCATGACCAAAGTGATTATGGCTATGATGGCTGGCCAGGTGCCCGTGTTGATAGAGAAGAGTGTAAACCGATAGATCATAGAACGCGTCCTTGGAATGGTGATTAGAATGGAACAGTGAGGAAAGAGGAATCGACTAGCATACTCCTTTGTTGCGTTACCAATATTCAGATACCGCCGCCAGAGGAATAAGCACATAGTAATTGCGATAAACAGATCTACAACAGCGCCGTCAATGAAGTATGCGATGGCGATGCCCTGGATAGACATGAGAACTTGTGACAATTGAATTTCGGATTCTTGCCTTGCTAGTAAACGTTGGAAATTGCAGTTTATCTATCGCTAGAAGGCTGTCATGATATTCCTAGTCAAGTGCCAAGTAAAAGCAGTCTCAGAAGGCTCACTTCATAACCATGAAAACTACACAACAATCAATACTCCGCGGATGGCATGCAGGTTTCTCTACACTCACTGATTCCGCCGACTAGATAGCATAAGTCACTTAGGATACGTCGATGGAAAGTCACGGCCACTCACTAAACTGGAATAGGATCGTAGGTGCCTGTGTAGGGTCATTATTTGAGGAATAAGCGCGCGACCGGAAGGGGGGAGAGGGGAACACTTACGAGGAAGGAAATGATAAGCTTGCTTTTATTACTGACTGATAGGACATTAAAGCGCGTTGTCACTGAAGCAACACAGTCTTACACATCCAAATTCGATACGCAAAAAATCCTTGGGCCGGCGTGGTTACCAAAACCTGCAAGACAATGAGTATGCCAGATATACGAGGGATCAAGACGACTTGGCATTCACCGTAAAAAGAATCTGAATCTGGGGTAGATCAATCATCAGAGGGATTAACGGCATTCATAGTGATTGAACACTGACCAAATACTCTCTGTCGAGCCGGGACGCCTTAGTAGTACAGACCAATCTCTGAGCTGGAAGAACGTACAAGTTAATGAGATCCGTAGTTGATGTCTTGTTGTCACGTATCGCTTTATATACTAGAGATAAAATGTACTCAGTCGAAATGCTCAATGAAAGATACGCACTAGCATTTACCTCCGGAAATAAGCAGGCCCTGATGCACTGTATCCATAGACCTATTCATAGACGTCAAAAAATATTGCGAACACACAGTGGTAAGCGTGACCAGAGCCAGGTAACCTACGGGAAGATAGCCATGAGTTACTTGGGGGCGCTCACAACGGAATTTCTTACCAAAAGCCTGATATAGTAACTATCTTCCTGTGTACTGAAGGCAATCGTTAATGTGGGAGTTTATCGGTCCTGCTTAAAGTCGTACCTGAAGAAGTACAGAAAACTACCGAGCGACAGATCTCCGTGAGTCGATTGCGACTTGTGTGGACAAAATTACCGACATTTGTAGGCAGGAGATTCCTGTCTTTGTATCAAGCAACGAAGATCACAGTAGACTGGTTCGTCCTACCCCAAAGAGCCATAGTGAACAAGATCGCTAAAACTTCGATACCAGAAAATAGGATGAAATCCGGTGTTGGAGAAAGATGGACCATAGTAGCAGACATAGCGTATGGTGGGCGTGTGTATAAGAAGCAGCTCAAAGACGAAGCAAATCTTCTTTGACTGGGGTTTTTAAAGGTGTCGACTACCATTTCTAGACGGCTGCTGCTGATTTGACGGCATTGGCCGACACTCTGTCCTGATACTTCATCAGACGGAAGGCTGTCAGGTTCTTTAGATCATGATTGTGATCACTTATCATAGAATATGTCGAGTCAGTATCGCGAGACAGGTCCTGTGGGGACTCTGGAGCGCATTCTCCGTTTCGCCGTACACAGCAGCAAGTGAGCAGTGTACCAAGCGAGGAGATCAGGATCATGATATGTCTCAGCTGCAAAACACCGTGACGCGTAAAGCAGACCAGAAATACTTTTTGCAAAATTTGAATCATTTGGAAAATCCGCCGGACTTGTAACCGGGCACCTGACACGATCACCCGTGCGCCAGGCTTCGGTCGAAAAGTGCCAAAGGATCGCTCTTCATAAAGTTGAGTTTTGAGCACGAGAGCCGGGAAGTATCTGTTTACCATTGGACAAGATAGACTGAGCGGCTCACTGAATCTAGTAGTCAGCCTAAATGGCAAAGAAAAAAGTGTTGGGAACAGCGATAACCATGCTCATGGCAACAAACCTAGTTCGATCAGGAAGTCCAACTTCTCGTTCGGACCGGGTGCCACACGTTGACCGTATCTGCCACGATATAATTTGAGTCCGGTCCCCGTTGAAACGGTAATTCTATCATTTCCCAGTGTGTATTGCGGCAGATGCGGCACGTCGAAAATACGCTTCTACCATCTCAAGTCCTAGGTAGGCGGAACTAGACTTGAGGGCCCAAGACGTTCTGTTCAAGCGATGTGCCCGGAATAGCTGTTTTAATATCAGTAAACTGCCAAAATTCTTCCGGGTGACGATGATATTTTGATCTGCGTAACTGCTCGCCAATTCGGTGGTCCACGCGACTATCTTCTGATACAGCTGTTCAAAAATACTTAATCCGCGCGACGGGTATGGGGCTTACGAATCTGCTTTGCGAACACAACGCTAGCTTGCTCATCTTACGGTATTTGGGACCATCTTTGAGTGTGCTAATCCTGAGACCATTGTCAAAGACGTGGTGCAATAGGCGGTGCTCATGATTCGTGGTTTGAGCTGGGCTCGGAAAAGGTGGATGTGAGTGTAGAGGTGAGAAGGCTGATGAAGTAGAAGACGCCTGGAGAATGGGGTTTGTAAAACGGGGTTAAGGACGTATAGTGAAACTGTTCGGCCAGAGCATCTAAACATAAGGGAGGACAGAATACGCCATTGTGAATGGAAAGTCCGAGGGCATACTAAGGTTGACATACCCATTATTGAACACATGAAGCTCTGATTCTCGAGTTGAACCAAACAATTTGCCGTCCAAAGAGAGGGCTTATCTCGGAAACCTCGTGCTTGATAGAGTTCAAATCAGCGAAATCAACTTGTAGGAAGAGTCCTTCTCCTCCGGTTTCATTGCTTAATTCGTCAGCTGCAACACGGGTCTTCTCCGCTGCTTCCTGCTTCTGGAGGTAGACACTAAGCAACATTTCGCATAAACAAAAGCGTGCTCACGTTCAGTTGCTCAACGTACCTCTTTTCAAAAGTTTGCTGCAAGACAAGCGTTTCAATCACGTCTCCTCTGGCCCTCGTCTCCCACGTCAGTTTCGCGCACCGCATTATAGCACTACCGGATCCCATCCCAATTCCATCTCACAAAGGAGCGCCATCCCGGCGACATATAACAAAGAGAAGCGCGCGCTTCTAGAGGATTCGATATTTCAGTTCGGTTCCCCCGATATGGATCGAACACGAGGTGAACCGCTCTTTCTTCACTATACTCATGGATCTTGAACACAATGATGCCTCCGAAGGAATCTTCGACCGTAGATTCCTTTTGTGCGAACGACTCGCTGGGGCCTTCTCCCTCGACGAGCTGATCACTCAATGCACCTACTGCGGCGCATATTTTGTGGCATGTTGCCACCACGAGTCTTTCAAAGGGACGCTATTTCCCTGTCACAACTTCAGGCTCATCTTTGTCGATGGGGCATGTTCCAATAATGGGAGGTTAGACGCGACGGCGGGGATTGGGATTTTCATTGGAAGCGGTGAGAGGGATACATGGAGTATCCCTGTTGACGATGCATTGGATCCGGGCACCAAGAAGACCAGTCAACGTGCAGAACTGTTGGCTGCCCTTCAAGGACTGGAGAAGTTGCATATGCAACACTTTGAGACGGATGGGGAGAAATATCGCAACAAGAAGAGGCACGAATTGCGGACGTTCAAGACTCATGACACTAGAGGCGACTCTGGTTCGGTAACTCGTCCTCAATGGATTATCGCGTCCGACTCGGAGTATGTGGTGTTGGGTATGACGAAGTGGTTGCCTAAATGGAAGGTACGCATGTCTTTGAGTTTCTTGACTCGTAGCTAACTGGTGAGTATCAGACGAAAGGAATGCGCACGTCTCAGGGAAAACGACCTGCGAATCTTGATCTTTATTTGAAGTTGGATAAAGCCGTCAGTTCTGTGGAGAAGGAAGGTATTGATGTGGGATTTTGGTCGATTCCTCGAGAGTTGAACAAGGCCGACGAATTGGCAAAGAAGGCCACACAGGTCATAACTTTCTGAAATGTAATTCTCGTAGACCCGAACCAGTCTCACCGCCAGTTGGTGACAATCGATCAACTCGGGCGGCTGTCATCAACCGAAGTGGGGACTCGGTTGAGTCTATACTTCTCGGTGGTTACAGGCAAGTACAATATATCTAAATAAATATTGAACAAATGCTTAGAAATAGTAAATTATGGAAGGCAGAATACGCACGTATGGACGCAAGACTACGATGCCTTGTCCTCTATAAGGCGGAGACCCATTTTCTTTCGATAGATCTGAAAGTAATATCTGAATTTTCTTCTCTAGCATAGTCCACATCCAGGACATCGTTATTATTCGGTGGGCGCACTGTTGGGATCCCATCAGCATCGATATTTGATAAAGATGAAATAGCAAAGCAACGCACTGTTCATTCCTGCTCGTACGCCAGCTTGCACGCCAGCGAATCCATTCTCAAACGATAGACCCTTCTTCCCCCCCGAAACGTTGAACGTCGAAGCTGAGGCTTGCAGAGGGAACGAGATCCGGGTGCAACGAGGACAAGAAGAAGGAGCTGAGGGGTCGCGTCGGAATTTTGAAATTCACACGTGGCCTTCAAGTGGGCACTTGCAAGCCCTGCTATCATGTTATCTCTTCAAGCATGCTTACCGGCGTTTCCTCCAGTAAAAAATGATAGGACTAGGCAATGACTTCGCCGGGGACCGTGGGAGAAGAATGCAGGTGCTTAAGAACGCGCTTTACACGCGACCTCCACTCTGACTTTGACTCCCATGCCTTCTGTTCGCACCGTCCAGGACAGCGAGGACAACAGTCATTCATCGGCGCCTGACATCTCTGAGAGCGAAGCTCATTCAAGGACTCCCCATATCTCCCAGGATAATGGTCCAGAGGTTGAGATTTGGACGTCTTATTCCCAGCGTCGACAACGCAAGTCGAGGCGCAGGACAATGGGTATGGAGCGTCCTGAATATATCGTCAAAGGTGCGTCTATTCTTCTCTTCCACCGGTCGCTCGCCTCATGAACAGTCCAGGGAACGACCCATTTGACTACGAGAAGAAATTCCAGAGGATAAGCGGCACGAGGAGATGGGGCCAACCGCTAGGGTGTGGAGAACATACCTCGAAGAATGCGCTCCATTTGACAGTGAAATGGTGGAAGGGTGGAGAGACGGGTTAGATGTTCTCCTTGTCTTCGTGAGTGTAATTGTTTAGAAATTGATAATTCCTCCATTGACAGAAGCAAAGGCTGGTCTTTTCTCGGCAGTGGTCACAACATTCGTAGCTCAAACATCGCAAAGCCTCCAGGTTGACTATGGCCAGGTCACTACTTCGCTTTTGATTGAACTCATCAATGTCCAACGCTCCGCCTCCAACGGTTCCCTCGTAAATAATGTCCCTCAAGCAGACCTCGCTTTTCGTCCATCATCATCTGACTCGTGGGTCAATGGCTTGTGGTTCACAAGCCTCTCACTGAGTCTCACGACTGCCCTATTCGCTGTTTTGACAAAGCAGTGGATCCATCAGTACATGTCGGTGCCATCGGGAACACCGCGCGATAGATGTCGTGTGCGTCAATTCCGATACATGGGTCTCCAGCAATGGCGTGTAGCCTTCATTATTGGACTACTTCCCGTCCTCATGAGCGTATCGCTGGCTGTCTTTCTTGTGGGTTTGGTCCTTTTTATTGTCCCATTGCGCGCGCCGATTGCAGGTATTGTCGGAGCAATTACTTTCATATCATTTTCCGCCTACATCGTCACCAACTTTCTTCCGATCGTATACCCTTCATGCCCCTACAAGACTCCGCTGTCGCAATACGTATTCCCTCTCTACACCTATATCTTGCACAATGGCCTTTTCAACTGGCTAATCTCTCCGATCTCCAAATTCTGGACACGACCGGCCCATATGTCAACCTCGAAGGCCCCTACCGTTCGCACACTAAGGGAGGCTGAGCGTATGGCTGTGGAGGTTGATGCGGATGAAACCGACGTGCAAGCACTGGCTTGGCTCATTCACATGTCGTCCAACCCCAGCGTGCGGAACATTGTGATAGAATCAACGAGCGCTTTGCCACTCAAATCTGTGAAATCTCTACAGTGTCGTATAGCCCACATCTCGTTCGAATGCTCTACAGCTCTCGAAATCCTTGGCTCCAGCCAAGACGTCTCTGTGCATGAAAATAAAGTGGATCGTCTCCTTCGAGCCCATCTCCGCTTCACAGACTCGTTCTATATTGGGAGAATGCCGCGACCTACCGAGGAGTGCTTCCCCCCTGGCATTTATGCAGACCTTCTGTCTATTCAGACAGATTGTCGAAAAGAGATCCGAGAACTGGTCATATCTAATCTGAAAGCCGTACCCGATGACCCTAGGGTTCTTCACCTACAGCACATTGTATGGGCATATCTGCTTCAGAAGTTACTCCCATCCAGTCGCGATAACCTCGAAGTGATGCAGCTATTGTTCACCGAGATACCGTCGTTCTATTGGAGTGCCGACTTCATCCCCCCTACCCGAGTCATCGAGCGTAAAGGAATGAAAATCTTTGACGTGGATAGCACCGTGACTACCATTCGAATAGCGATTCAAAGGTGCTTATACCTATATGTCGCTGAGGTCATACTTCAAGACCACGTCGGTGTTGAGTCCACCATTTTCCGCCAGGATCACATCGATTTATTTCCCCCTCAAGATTCACGGCTCTATCTTCTCTTGAATATGGCCGGCTCGCCCTCTATGCGAAGCATGGCAATCCCCGTCTCTCCCTTTTTGGACAGTCTGAATTTATTCAGCAGGATTTTGCGAAGCATTGGCGATTTCCTAGGCGTCAGCTCATATGACAACAACCCACCTGCCGTCGCCTTAGACACCAATCGACATGCTGTCCTGAAATTGCTACACACGCTGATCTCGTCCGCTGAATTTGACGGTACTTTAACTCACCGTGATCAGACCTTTGTCTTAACAACTTTCTTCCGAGTTCTCAATTCTACGTTCACTCTTCCACCGTTCCTTGCCAAAGACTGGTGCACACCACGGCTGGCCACCAAATCTATCCAAATTGCCTTTGAGGATGATTCACGGACTTCGCTCTACCATGAGGATTATTATCATACGGCATACGAACTGGGTACCTACTTCTTCCAGCACACCTCCTTCACGAATGAGACTCTTGCTGATTTTGTATCGACTCTCTTTGAACAACTGCGCAAACAGGACGGCCGCGTTTTATCGGTCTTCTTAGACCTCATTGTCACTGGACTGGCATCCAAACAACTGGATGTTCAGGTGCACCAGCAATCGTTGGAATACTTGTATGAGCCCGATAATTTGTTCACTTCTTGCACTACCCTCATTACATGGGGTGACGTGAGGACTCTTCGTCGTCTTACTCTCCTCCATCCCGAAGACCCTGCCTGGTCTCGTTGTCTACGACAGTTAGAAGACTTTGATTTCCCGGAATGGGCATTGGGGATGCATGACATACCTCATACCGTATCCGATTTTAAAGCCTTTATCGAGGCAGGGTGTGTGGGGGCATTTGGGAAGGTTGACACGGCGTCTTCTAATTTCATGCGATTAGATCAAGAAGATGAGGATTCTCCGCGGCATCCCTGGTCGACGGCGTGGCGTAGGGTCCGGCGGTTTGTTCCAGGAGAACCTAGTCTTGAGGAGGGGTTATCGAGTAATCGCAATGGAGTGTAGTCCACGTGTGAAAAGATTCATTGATGATCTCATACTTCAGAGATGCACATCCTAAGGACATGGCCCGCAAATTTGAAACTTTATCTGAACTGTCGCTTCCTTGGTATCGATGTGGGATTTTGGCTGATTCCTGCAAACCAAGACTCACGAATCATACTGTGTCCAAAATTCAAACTACCAGGAGATGGGAAGTCATGCAGCACGCGCTGCCTGTTTCGCGAGGGAAGTCTGCTTCGTCGAGGTCGATTTGAGAGGTGCGTTATCTCTTTTTCTGTACCGTGCTCTTACTCATTCTTCTTGACAGACGACTTGATACAACCAAAATCGCTTCTCACACGTCTAAAATCTCATAGTACATTCCCCAACGTTATTCTCCGAGGAAACTCTATCGGCGATAGTGATGACAAAGCTGGACGCTGAGGGTAAGTTGAAGGGCATACTCGAGGGGGCCGGAGTGAAAGTGAGGGGTAAAGATATATTAGGATGGCTGTACAACATCAAGGGGCGCACATGAGCAGACTGGTTTGTATTGTATGTAACTCGCTTTTGTATATAGTGACTGATCTGTATCACTGAATGTATCACTAACAATGTTTCTGTCGACAAATGAAGGAAGCAGAGCAACAGTCGATGGTGACACTACATAACTACTTGTTCCTACTAGGATTCCGACATATCAAGAAAACAATGCTATATTCAAACTCTACTCAGGCTAGCCGTTCTTTCTGTGTTGAGAGTCAACTCCTCGGAGCCGACTTTGTACGACCCCAATTCTAGTTCATCAGGTGCTCCGCGTGCATGAAGGCTGGAAGAGACGCCCGTACGGAATTGAAGACCAGAGTTCTAAAGTCCGCTGTGGATGAGAAAGCTGGCAAAAATTTCAAGGTGTGAAAAGTACTTTTGGCACGGATATATGTTGACCATTATTGACGTTCTGAATATATGGTCGCGCGTTGATCGATGCGAGTACGGTGTTGCAATAGACAGGTGAAAGAAAGAAATAGAGCCCCGCATAGAGGTAGTAGGTCGGATACGCCACTAACTAGGAATGGTGAATGCGGTGACAGTAAGTGATTATCAATTCCATACCATGGCCACAGTGATTATGGCTATGATGGCTGGCCAGGAGCCCGTGTTGATAGAGAAGAGGGTGAGCCGATAGATCATAGAACGCGTCCTTGGAATGGTGATTAGAATGTGAACAGCAGGAAAGAGGGGTCGACTAGCATACTCCTTTGTTGCGTTACCAATATTCAGATACCTTCGCCAGAGGAATAAGCACATAGTAATTGCGATAAACAGATCTACAACAGCGCCGTCAATGATGTATGCGATAACGACGCCCTGGATAGACGTGAGATCCTGTGACAATTGAAATTGGGGTTCTTGCCTTGCTAGTAGACGTTGTGATATGCATTTTATCTGTTGCTGGAAGGCTATCATGATGTTGCTAATCAAGTGTCAAGTGAAGCAAGTCTCAGAAGTCTCACTTCATAACCATGAAAACTACACAGCAATCAATACTCCGCGGATGGCATTCAGGTTTCTTTACACTCACTGATTCCATCGACTAGATAGCATATGCCACTTAATATATGTCGATGGAAAGTCACGGCCACTCACTAAGCTGGAATAGGATCGTAGGTGCCTGTGTAGGGTCATTATTTGAGGAATACGCGCGCGGCTGGAGAGGGGAGCACTTACGAGGAAGGAAATGATAAGCTTGCTTTTATTACTGACTGAAAGGACGTTAAGGCGCATTGATACTGAAGCAACACAGTCTTACACATCCAAATTCGATACGCAAAAAATCCTTGGGCCGGCGTGCTTACCAAAATCTGCAAGACAATGAGTACGTCAGATATACAAGGGATCAAGACGACTCTCTAACCGTAAAAAGGATTTGAATCTAGGGCAGATCAGAGGGGTTCAAAAGGCATTCATAGTGGTTGAACACTGACTAAATACTCTCTGTCGAGCCGGACACTTTAGTACGGACCAATCTTGTTCTGATCCGGAAGAACGTACAAGCGAATGTTATTTGTACTTGCTATCTCGTTGTCGCGTATCGCCTTATATACTAGAGATAACACGTACTCAGTCGAAACGCTCAATGAAAATTGCGCACCAAATTAGCTAGCAATTACCTCCAGAAACAAGCAGACCTTGATGTACTGTATCCATAGTCCTATTCACAGACGTCAAAAAATATTACGGAAACACAGTGTTAGGCGTGACCAGAGCCAGACAACCTGCGGGGAGAGTGACATTAGTTAGCCGGGGGCAGTAGACGAAGGGTCGTACCAAACACCTGATGTAGCAACGATCTTTCTGTGTACTAAATGTAGCCGTTAACGTGGGAATTTAGCTCTGTGTGGAATCATACCTGAAGAAATACAGAAAACTGCCAAGCGACAGATATCTATGAGTTTATCATGACCTGTGTGGACACGAACACTAACATCTGCAGGCAGGAGATTCCTGTCTTTGTATCAAGCAATGAAGATCGCAGCAGACTGGTTCGTCCTACCCCAGAGAGCCATAGTGAACAAGATCGCTATAACTTCGATACCAGAAAATAGGAAGAAATCCGGCGTTGGATGGTCGACTATGACACCAGACATTGCGTACGATGTGTTTGAGGAGTAGCTCAAAGACGAAGGGAATTTCTTTGATCAATGTTGGCTCTGGGAGCTTTTAAGAGTGTCGACATCTTCTAGACGCCTGTTGCTGTTTCATCAGAGACAGAACTCCATCAGGGTCTTCGCCAGATCATGATTGTGATCACTATTATTGAATTTTTCCAGTCATTATCTCGATACAGGTCCTGTATGGAGTGTATTCTTCGTTTGAACACAACTAGCAGGTGAGCAGTAGTGAGGAGATCATTACCATGATATGCCCCAGCTCGAATTTCTGCAAAACACCGTGGTGCGGAGAGTAGGAGCGATCAATAATCAAGATCCTTGCCGACGATGTGATTCAGTGAGGCGGTGCTGATGATTCGTGGTATTGAATTGGGGTACTGACAAGGTGGATATGGGTGTAGGGACGAGAAGGTTGGTTGAGTAAAGTCGCTCCCCTCTCTAGAAGTTGCTGGAAGACAAGTGTTCATTCCAGTCAACCATGTCTTCTCTGGCCCTAGTCTACCTCCCTACGTCAGTTTCGCGCACCGGATCATAGCGCTGTTGGATCCCATCCCACTTTGATCTTGCAGAGGAGCACCGCTATCTCAGTGACATAAGAAAGAGAAGCGCGCGCCTCTAAAGGTTCGGTATCTCAATTCGGTTAGCCCAATATAGATCGAACACGAGGTGAATCCTCTTTCTTTACTATATATTCACGGAGCCTGAACATAGTTATGGTTACGAGGGATCATCGACTGCAGGTTCCTCTTGTGCGAACGACTCACTAGGGGCTTCTCCTTTGACGAGCTGATCACTCAATGCACCTACTGCGGTGGAGTGCTGCCACCACCAGTCTTGCAAAGAATTTCAGGCTCGTCTTTGTCGATGGACATGTTCCGATAATGAGAGGGTAGACACGACGGCGGATCATGGGAAGCGGTGAGAGGGACAAACGGAGTATTCCTATTGATGATAATTTGGATCCAGACGTGGAGAGCTATTGATTGCCCTTCAGTGACTCGAGAAGATGTATATGCAACGCTTTGAGACGGATGGGGAGAAATCCCGCAATGAGGCATGAAGTGTGGACGTTTAAGACCCATAACACGAGAGACGACTCTGGTCCATTGTCTCGTCTTCAATAGATCATCGCATCCGACTTGAAGTATGTTGTGTTGGGGATGACGAAGTGGTTGCCCAAATGGAAGGTACGCATATCTTTGAATTTCCCGACCGGCAGCTAACTGGTGAGCATTAGTCGAAAGGAATGCACATGTCAAAAGAAAAACGACCTACAAATCCTGATCTTTATTTAAAGTTGGATGAGCCGTCAGTTCTGTGGAGAAGGAAGGTATCGATGTGGGATCATGGATAATTCGTCGAAAGTTGAACAAGACCGATGAGTTGGCAAAGAAGGCTACACATGTCATAACTTTTTGAAATGTAATTCTCGTAGACCCGAACCAGTCTCACCGCCAGTTGATGATGATCAACTTGGGCGGGTGTCATTAACCGAAGTGGGGGTCTATACTTCCCGGTGGTTACAGCCAAGTACGATATATCTAAATGGATATTGAACAAATACTTAAATACAGTAGATTATGGAAGACGTAACGATTTAACGGCCGCAAGACTGAGATACCTTGTCCTCTATAGGGCGGAGAGCCATAGATCTGAATTTTAAAAATGATATCTGCATTTTGTTCCCTACCATAGTCCACATCCAGGACGCCATTATGATCCGGTGAGCGCACTATTGAGAACCCATAAGTATCGACATTTTATAGAGATAACATAGCAAAGCAACGCACGGTTCATTCCGGCGAACATGCACGCCGGCGAATCCATTTACAAACGTTGGACCCTTCCTCCTCACCAAAACGTTGAACGTCGAAGCTGAATCTTGCAGAGGAAGCGGGATTCGGTGTAACGAGGACAAAATGGCACAACAAGGAGGAGGACAAACGTTCACCCCTTGTTAGTAGTTACGTAGTGGACAACTAGTTGCGTCGGAATTTTGAAATTCAAACGTGGCCTTGTTGGCACTCGCCGCCTTCGGCCTTAGGCTCTGCTATCATGGGATATCTCTATTATCTGCAATTATCCTTACCACTGCCAGCCTCTGGTGAAAAATGACAAGATTAGGCGAAGACTTCGCCGGTGACCGGTTGACCGTGGGAGAGGAATGCAGGGTTCATGTCTAGCTTGACCTGATCATCATCGAGGGATTCAATGGTCTCGCCTGCCATTCCGGTGAGCAGGGAGATAGGAGGCGCCTTTTTCCTGGCAGAAGCTTGATATTTTCGTCGGGGTTTACTGGCTGGAGTGGTAGGAGTATGGGGACATGGATCTGTGGGGTTTGATGCAGTGGCGGGAACAAAATGACCGTAGTGTAGATAGTAGGGAAGCATAGGGAGCACGAGACCTGGTGGTGGTGTGCCCAATTGTGTGAGGTGTTGAGCGGAGAGTGGCGTCGACGTTGGGTACATATCGTTCTCGTTATCAGAGCCATTTGGCATGTCTCGAGAGGCCTCAATTATGATATAGGATGAGAAACATATAATTTGCGTATTTCACTGTGTGTCATCATTATTACTCATGCCGGATCAGACGGCGTATTTCGGAGTGTAAATTTCTGCAACCACGAGCGAAACCCCCGCCCCGGGTACCAGGCTTTATATAGAGATACGAGATATAATAAAGACGGCTCGCCAGGCTAGAACCCTATCTTACTCAAAAACGCGCCTTACACGCGGCATCCACTCCGACTTTGACTGCCATGCCTTCTGTTCGCACCGTCCAGGACAACGAGGACAACAGACATTTGTCGGCGCCTGACGAATCTGAGAGTGAAGCCCATTCAAGGACTCCCCATATCTCACAGGATGATCGATGATGGTCCAAGGGCCGAGAATTCGACGTCTTACTCCCAGCGTCGACGATACAAGTCGAGGCGCAGGACAATGGGTATGGAGCGTCCTGAATATGTCGTCAAAGGTGCGTCTATTCTTCCCTTCGATTAGCTGGTCGCCTCATGAAGACTCTAGGAAGCGACCCGTTTGACTACGAACAAAAATTTCCAGAGGATAAGCCGCAGGAGGAGATGGATCCAACAGCCAGGGTGTGGAGAACATACCTCGAAGAATGCGCTCCATTTGATATTGAAATGGTGGAAGGGTGGAGAGACGGGCTAGATGTTCTCCTCGTCTTCGTGAGTACAGTTACTCAGAAATTGATAACTCCTTCATTAATAGAAGAAAAGGCTGGTCTCTTCTCGGCAGTGGTTACAACTTTCGTCGCTCAAACATCGTAAAGCCTCCAGGTTGACTACGGTCAGGTCACTAGCTCGCTTTCGATCGAGCTCATCAATGTCCAACGCTCTTCGGCGAATGGTTCCCTCGTAAATGATGTCCCTCGCTCAGACCTCGCCTTTCGTCCCTCGATGTCGGACTCGTGGGTCAATGGCTTGTGGTTTACGAGTCTCTCACTGAGTCTTACGACTGCCCTATTCGCCGTTTTGACAAAGCAGTGGATCCATCAGTACATGTCCGTTCCATCAGGAACACCGCAGGACAGATGTCGCGTGCGTCAATTCCGATACATGGGTCTCCAGCTATGGCGTGTAGCCTTCATTATTGGACTACTGCCTATCCTCCTGAGCGCATCGCTGGCTGTCTTTCTTGTGGGTTTGGTCCTTTGCGCGCGCCGATTGCAGGTATTGTCGGAGCAATTAATATCATTTTCCGCCTACATCGTCACCAACTTCCTTTCTATCCTATATCCTTCATGCCCCTACAAGACTCCACTGTCGCAATGAATATTCCCTCTCTATACCTATATCTTGCACAATGGTCTTTTCAACTGGCTGATCTCTCCGATCACCAAACTTTGGACGTGGCCGGCCCGTATGTCAACCCGGGAGGCCCCTACCGTTCGCACACTAAGGGAGGCTGGGCGTATGGCTGTGGAGGATAGTGCGGATGAAGTCGACATGCAAGCACTGGCTTGGCTCATTCACATGTCGTCCAACCCCAGCGTGCGGAACATTGTAGTGGAGTCAACGAGCGCTTTGCCGCTCAAGCGCTCAAGTCTGAAATCTCTAGAGTGTCGTATAGCGTAGATCTCGTCCGCATGTTCTACACCTCTAGAAACTCTTGGCTCTAAAAACGTTTCTGTACACAAAAGGAAAGCGGATCGTCTCCTTCAGGCCCATCTCCGATTCACAGACTCGTTCTATATCGACACAATGCCGCCACCTGCCAAGGAGTGTTTCTCCCCTGATATTTATGCAGACCTTCTGTCTATTCAGAAGGATTGTCGAAAGGAAATTCAGGAACTGATAATATCCAGTCTGAAAGTCACACCCGATGACCCTACAGCTCTTTGCTTACAACCCGTTGTATGGGCATATCTGCTCCAGAAGTTACTCTCATCGGGTCCTAACAATCTTGAAGTGTTGCAGCTATTGTTCATTGAGATCCCGCCGTTCTATTGGAGTGCCGATTTCATTCCCCCTACGTCAGCTATCGAGCGTAAAGGGATGAAAACATCTCATGAAGATGGCGTCGCGACTACCCTTCGGATGGCGATCCAAGGAGGCTTGTACCTATATGTTACCGAGGTCATACTCCAAGCACACGTGTCTATAGAGCAGACGGCTTTCTTATGGAAGCTCATCGGCATATATCCCCCTCAAGATCCACAGCTCTATCTGCTCTTGAACATGGCAATTCCTGTCTCTCGCTCTTTGGACAGTTTGTTCAGCAGGATTTTGCGAGGCGTTGGCGAATTCCTAGGTGTCAACTCATATGACAACAACCTACCTGCCGTCGCTTTCGACACTAATCGTCTGTCCTGAGATTGCTATACATGCTGATCTCGTCGGTTGCATTTCACAAAATCTTAACTCACCATGATCAGATCTTTGTCTTATTGACTTTCTTTCGAGTTATGAATTCTACGTCCCCTCTTCCATCGTCCCTTGCCGAAGACTGGTGCACACCACAGTTGGCCACCAAATCTGTCCAAATTGCCTTTAAGGATGTTTCACCCGCTTCGGCTTACGAACTGGGTAATCATTTCCTCCAGTACACGCCCTTCACGAATGAGGGTCTTGCTGATTTTGTGTCGAGTCTCTTTGAACAACTGCGCGCACAGGATAACCGCAAGACTTTGAATTCCCGGAATGGGCATTAGGGATACGTAGCATTCCTTATACCATATCCGATTTCAAGGCATTTGTCGAGGCTGGGTGTGTGGGTGCATTTGGGAAGGATGACACGGCGTCTCCCAATTTCATGCGACTAGACCAAGAAGATGAAGATTCTTCGCGGCGTCCCTGGTCGGCGGTTTATGCCAGGAGATCCTAGTCGTGAGGAGACGAGGTTATCGAGTAAAGACAATGGAGTGTAGTCTACATGTGAAAAGCTGATTGACGATTTCATACTAAATAACACTTCAGAGATGCACTGCTGTAAGAACACTAACAAGCGGGAAAATGGCCCTGTCACTGACTCAGGCAATTACAATACATTTCAGCTTGGCTAGTTACGTCGACCACCAGGGGTCCGCAGTACTCCTTCATCCCATACGGCTTTCCACCAAGGATGCGATTCCTACCATCGACTCCACAAATTATTTATTGAGCGTGACCGACTAGGACCCGTCTGCGCGTCCTAGCATCCAGAGATCATGGAATAACTGAGGTCAATAGTATTGATATGCAAATCAAGACTCTACAAGTTTCTTGGTTCTAAAATTCTGACTCCTGGGAGAGATGGAAAGTCATGCAGCGCGCGCTGCTTGTTTCGCGAGCGAGTCCGCTTCGTAATTATCTTCTCGTCCAATCTTCCAAAATCCCACTTGGAATCCCATCATTTCATATTGCGTAACAAGATTATCCAAATCGTCGAAAAGATCAACGTTGGCGGGTTCCACCCCTTGAGACGTTCTCCACGAATTTTTCTATATGACTCATATTTAGTGATCTCGTCCAACGATACCCGATTGCGCACCTTCCACTCTGGCAGCCATCTTGTCATGCCATCGACTACATACCGGGAGTCTGTGACGACGACGAATTTGGGCAAGTTTTCACGGATCCCCAGGAAGTTGGGATGAGTTTTATGGGCAGCATCACTATGTTGGACATGGTCAACGAAACCCATGTCTACCTCGTCGATCCTCTTCAGGCCACGGATAGCAGCCAACAACTCTGCACGCTGACTCGTCCTGGGCTTCCCACGATCAATGGAATCATCAATTGAGATGCTCCGTCGATAGTCTGGCGCAGTACCCATCGCTATGCCTATTCCTGAAGTCGCATTGGGCTGGCCGTTGTTGGAGCAGGCACCGTCGGTGAAGACAAGCTTAAAGTTGTGACAGGGGTCGAATAACTCATTGCAACCGCAGGGACAGACAGCAAAATACCGCATGCAGTAGAGACATCTGGTGAACTGATCACGGGTTTGGGAGAAGATTGGGTATGGGATGAACTCGCGGTCGTTGATCCTAGGATAGTTGGTGTCCATGGGCGTTCCTGCGGGAGGCAGCAGCAGGGCCAAGTTGCCAGACTTAATCTTCTTAAGGACAGCGGAAGTGGCTGTAATATTATCGGCTGTAGTCTTCCTGTCACACATGTATAATGTAATATATTTGGCGTCGTCAAGGGCTTCCAGGTCTGAGTCGAAGTCAATGCTTAGGGGCCCGCTGCCCGCTGCATCCTTAACCCTGTTATAATGTTGCGATTAAAGAGGTACCTACGTATCTAAAGCCAAGAGTGAACTTCCGACGGACCGAATTACGAAGAAGGTATCTAGAATGGTCCCTTGATGGAAATTCGTCGCACGAAATCCCCATAAATCCGAGGTGCCATGCCGAGTGCACACTACGCAAGAGTCGGTCACGCATTACCGTGCTGTTTGTCTTGCCGCCGATCGGACAATGCTCAGCGCCTGCGCGCTAGCGAGGGACTTGGAAATGACATCGCGCTCGTAACGGTCTTCTCCAGAACCAACGGTCTGCTCCGGGTCATTCTGTTAAATCGCAGAGCAAGTCGTGTCCGCTGTAGTAGAACAAGTGGATATTGAAGATACGAAATAATGGCCAGCAAGGAGGTGTCGGAACGAAGTACACGATGAGACACGTTTGGAGGTCCGATATGCTTTGGTAGTAAGGGGTCGATCTATTATTCTTTATGTTGATAAATACTCGACGGCGACGTATGAAATCGGCCCACATTCAAAACTCTACTGAGATGGTCCAGACGAAGGGTTTGTCGAATTCGGAATTCCTTCTTGCTCAATACTCCGATACCCGCTCGTCTGGGGACTCGGCGGAGAGTAAACGATACCGCAAATGAGGAATTCTGCGTACGCCTAAGCGATGGCTCCCTTGATTCCTCAATTGGAACGCGTTCTACCGTGCCAAAACCAGGCAGAGGAGTTTTGGTCCTGACGATGACGACACGGGTAATTTGGCTGCGCGAGCACGTGATCGAACGCGCATATATACAGCCAGCCAAAGGAAGCGCGCCTCTTATCCTTCTACCCCCAACATCGCCCAGTTTCTAGGCCATCTCGCCATTGCTCTCCCACATCTCCTGCTAGGCGGCTTCACTCCCCATCCACCACACACAACTACCTTCTAAATGCCCTTTCCCAGCAAGATGTATTTCGCTATGCTCGCCTTTCTCATACTCGCCGTAGCGCATGCTGCCCCTCTGCACCCCGCATCGCCTAGCGCTACCTCTGCGAATACTCTGCCCAGCAACGCCGGAAGGAGTCCCGCCTCGAAACGTGGTATTGCTCCCTTCCATGTGGCGTCTTCTCCGTCGGGAACCAAGACAACCCGTTCTATGCCTATGACGATGCAGGCCCGTGCGCCTGAGATAGTCTCGCACAGCCGAAATGAGGAGACACGCAGGTCGATGATTGATGGGGATGAGGGTAGAAGAGAACGGGCGAGTTCGAGTCCGGGTCCGCGCGTGTACAATGAGCAGCGGTCATTGGGGGACGTGGGGGGCGAGGCGAAGAAGGCCGAAAATAAGGTGAAATCGAAGGCCTCTGGCTCATCAAACGACGTCACTTCAAAACCACAGACTCGCCGAGGGGTTTCCTCCTCCGACGCTGGCCCTCTTTATCCTCGCGCCCAAGATCATAGCTTCGATAAATCTACGTATCAGCCCATCTCTTCCATCTCTTCGCGCCAGCTTCGCGCCCCAGATTATGACTCTGCCGGAAATCAATCCAATTCTACTGCCAAGGAGAATGGCTCGCACTCGACCACATATGAAGAGCAGAAACAGTCGACCAAAGGCGAAGAGCAGAACAACTCATCCTCGACCAAAGATAAAGAGTCGAAAGAGAAGCGCGCGGGACCGGTCGAGTGGTCGAAGACTTGGACCGAGGATCGGAAAGTGGCTGAACACAGGCGGTCTCCCTCGGATGACAGGATTGCGCAGCGGGATGAAGGACGCCTGTTCGTTGTGAGACCGGGTGACCAGGACGCTTCGGCTTGAGTTGATGGCGAGGATTATATGGTCGTATGTTTACTTTTGGGATTTGGGTTCATTACTATCTTGCAAGGTTGTATATTCTGGGAATTCATTTAGCGCGTCTATTACAAGGCCCTATGCTTCGGCGTCGTAAGGAGGCAGTCCCCATTCTTCCGGAACAAACTCTTGCATTGATCTGAGCATTGCGTCAGCCTTTTCCTCGCCGACATATTCCACATCTAGCAGGTTGGCATCAGGTATCCAAATGACTAACGGCGTTCGTCAGCACCGTAACAAGTCAAGGTAGAGCAAGGAGCCGCACCATTCATCCCGGCCCGCTTTCCAGCCTGCATTCCGGGCAACCCGTCTTCGAACACAAGTCCTTTGCTACGTTCTGCCTTGTGCGCTTCGGAAATCTCGCTCCTTGCTTCACCTACATCACGATGGAGAAGGTCCCTGGCAGCAACCAAGAAGATATCAGGTTCAGGCTTTCCTTTCATGACCCATCTTTTATCATCCGCGCACACCACGCGTCCGCCGAAGCACCCAAATACCTCCTGTAAGTGTCCAGTCTTGAGTTCATAGTTCCTTCGTCTCGATCCTGTAGCGACAGCGATAGGTATCCCGTGCTTCTTCAAGTGGAAAATGAGCTTGGCGACCCCCGGTAGAAGGGGAACTGTAGGCCACATTACGTCTTGCAGGGTGTTCCGTTGTGTGAGGTAGGACTCAAGGGTAAGTGAGATGCCGGGGAAATGCGATAAGAGATGTTCGGCAGCTGCTCTTTCGGCTGAAAGTGAGGTGAGAACTTGAATCGAGGAGAGCGAGGGAGGAATATTACGTACGTTTACCCATACACCCAGCTTTGATATCCCAGGTCATCTCGCAGCCGTAGGGCGCTAGTATGGCGTCTGGATCGCGCTCGCGTCAGTCTGACCTTGCGCCAAAATCCCTTTCCGAGAAGCGTACTGGTAACATCGGTGTAGATCTTCTCAGAGTCGATCATTAAGCCTGCCTTGGGAATTGCAGCTCAATGGAAAACGGGCAGAGACGAGAGACTCACCATCCATGTCAAAGAGAACGTATTCGATTTTGACCATCTTGAATTGTCGACGCGATCCTTGCGATTACAGATACTCTTACGAAGGCCAGCTCGCGGTCGGAAAAGCTGAACACTGAATTTGAATTTTACTTGATTGATTGAGATGCACGTGGCTTTCATGCTCCTTGTCTCGTACTAACTTCTCGTCTGGGGCATCTGCCTCGTTATATTCTTTGGAATCTTGTTTTTCTATGCACCCGACCGTTCCACGAGTCACAAATCTCTAAAGCTTGCGGCCACTGCTTCAGCCGTATATGGAGCGAAGATAGCGCTGCAAAACCCTGTATATGTACTCTCACGAGAAGATCAAGGCGGCGGAACAGAGCAGCATGATCATCCCCGTACTCGTAAGTACCGTATATCGAATTCCAGGCGCCACTGACCTCCAGTCGACTCTTGATCCGTCCAGCCGACGTTTCTCACTCAATGCCGGCGCATATATTCAGGTTTTCTGCGATTTTACGCTAGAAAACGCGCCCTTGTTTTCCCGTTGACAGGGAAGGGCTTCGAAGCCGACAGTATGATGGGGGCGAGCCAAACGGGGAGAAGGCGAGGTCGGCCTCAAGGTACGGCATGGTGGAGCCTTCGGAATCAGCTTTGATTGAACTATGTAGGAATGAGTTGACGCCGAGCGTCAGCATATGTGAAGCTATCCCCTTTGCAACTCGGCGCTTCAGCTATATTCATGGGCGCTTGCCTATCCAACTTGTCCACTACTGTGTATCGAGTCGCTCGGAAGAAGCGTTGGACCAACACATGTGTATAGAGCTCTTTGGTGCAGTTTCTAAACGGCCCCGTATGGCCCTGCTGAAGTCCGCGCACTGGTGAAGACAAAATGCTCGACGCACGACATACCTCTCCGAATGGACGAGTACAGTGCTTTTTTGGGAAGTGCTCCGTATTGGTCAATCTCGCTCACATCAGCGCTAAGCGCAATCCTGAAACCAAGTGGCCAATTCCAGAAGAACTTTTCACAGTCATTGAATACCAAAGCTATCGTACACCTATTCACTCAGATTATGGATGGAAGCTAACGAAGGAAAATTGCGCCTTTCCTTGCCATCATCATCCAATAGCGACGATGTCCAGACCCGCAAAGTTGACCCTCAGATGTCAGTCAGACAAGCCATCTTGTGCGCTATTTCCGCGGTCAAGAAATACGCCACATCGGATCCTATGGCTGCTAGGAGGAGCATATCGAAAACCGTACACGTCAAAGCATGAGAAGGCGTGGTTCACCTAGCGTCGATGTCATGCAAGAATCCATTCGTCCATTGACAGGTGTGGCGGACGATGAGTGGTCGCTGGATGTTGACGTCCTGCCGAATGCATCAGGGAAACTGCTAGTGCTCTGTGTCAACAGCAACTGCGCTGACATGAGGAAGCCCTTCACTGGTGTGGCCGAAGAGCATGGTCTTCCATCGAGTCAAGAAATTTTTTGATCAAGGCCAACAAGCGTGAGTGTATCAAACGTACCGTTTGTTACTTGCGAAATAACGAGCATTTCTAGACCCCTTTCCGCAAACGGGCAGTGTTAACGTACTTCAAATCATCGTATAACGTGTGCTTGGAATGCACAACGTCAACGCCGGCAGCGAACTTCTATGGTCCCATTGATCATGCCTGCAAGTGTCCATTTCTAGTATATTGCCGTCATGTGGAATATACAGCGTATATGAAGGACGCTCTAGCCGGATTAACGTGTGAACCAGGTGTCGCTGAACCTTATTTGCAGACATTTACGGAGCAGAAAGACGACGGCGGTTCGCTTGGGATGAGAAAGAGTGCCACTGTTGCTGCTTCTTCTGCTTCTATGTGGGTGTTTTCGCTTGGTGGGAGCACTAGTGTTAACCGATCGCCCGCCAGTCACAGAGAGAACGAAACAATGAGCGGTCTCGACTCTGATTGACCGCTGCGGTGGTACGCGGTGGTTCACTGCTGGTCGAAATCGATGGTGGACATTTGGTGACGATGGCTAGCATGCGCTGGGAGTGTGATGAAGCCACAGTCCATCATCATTGATGCCAACATACGAGGGTCTTCTGCGTGTGGGCGAAAACCTTCCAGTATGCGATGCAGTCTTCATCGAGAGCGAGAGAGTGCTGGTCCATGGAAGAATTGTGAAGCCAGGGACCCTAATCAAGCTGGGTAAGGGTCAGCTTGGATCTTCATCGGTGTCGCAGCCGATAAATCTGATCGACGACGTCGACATTAGTGATTTAAAGCCAATACACCATGCAAAAACTCCCGAAACCATGTGCCGTCGCCATACTACAAGTGGTCCGGAAACGCGGGAGTGAATAATCTTTCAATGTCGATTTGTGAGAGAGACAGAATTGGAATATGACGTGCGCACATGGTGGCCTCATTTCCGAATCACGGAAGAAGAGCATTCACGTAGGCCTGGGATCGTGTTTTGGGCATGATATTAGGACACTCTGGGGAGGGACGTGGAAGTGGACGAGAATTAGAATCTGGTTGTTGCGCTTTAATGCGCGGATTCGGGGGCGCTGGGGAGAGCATCGCCCAAGGCTGCTCCGTTTCGACAGCATCATTTATGGTGATGGATTTAATCCACCGACATCTCCATCGATCTTGCTCCGAATACTTCCTTCGGTCCCGTCCTTGGAGGTCTGTCTTATTATTTGTCGGTCGACAGAGGCTTCCGAATGGCTCAGAGCGAAGCGTCCCGGTCAAAAGCATCCTCCACCTCCCGAGACACTCCTATTTTCCATCGTTACGGCATCATTTCAATATCACCCTGGCGGCTTTCCCTAGGACCCTTCTTCTGAGATCAAGAACAATGGCAGGTGGTTGTCATGTTCCCGTTCGCAGCTATTCTTGAGCCGGCTCGTGATCTCCATTCTTTTCTACTTGATGTCCATTTAAGACCCAAAGGAATCGAATGGACCAATTCTATACTATTCCCTCCGAGCCACCATGAACCGTCTAATGTCAAGATTCTGGATAGGACAGGGATCGTCTAGTGCGCTTTCTCTTTGTTGTCTCTATGGTTTCCAACCTGACTAATGTGTTTAGACTGCTTACCAGAACTTCCTCAAGAGTTAATCGACCTTATCATCGACGACCTTCAAACAGACGTACACACTCTCCGGGCCAGCGCGCTCGCCGGCCGCGTCTTCCTTCACCGTGCGCGCACGCACCTCTTTCGACAGCTTATCCTCGCACCACCTTTACCTGCCTCTTCATTGAGGAAGTGCCGTCCACCCTTCTCATCACCACCGCTATCCGTCCTGCGATATGTCAGAAAGCTGAGGTTGATCGGTTTAGGCAATCGCGGCAAGGAACAATGGGACCCGGCAGAACTCCACACCATCCTCGATGCTCTCACCAACCTGCAAGAGTTATCGATTGTCAACGTCGACGCATTGGTGCTGAAATTGGTGCAATCGGCATTATCCTCGAAGCCTCTGGATACCCTATTCCTCAACGTTCTGAGGTTCGAGGACAGGGATGGATTCTACCGCCTCATACGGAGCTTCTCCCGGCTGAAGCATTTCAGTCTACATCAGTTTCAGTGCGATTCGCCATCTTCATCGCCTTCGTCGTTGATAACTCCGAATGAGCTTGACACGCTCGAGTTGGCGTACCATTCCTATGGGTCGGACGTGGCGGAAATGCTTGTGGACTTGAAGTCATTACGTGGTCTGAAGACGCTCCTCGTAAGGCCCGCGAGCACGGACGACCTGGAGAGTATCGGGAGCATCCTAGACGCGACTAAAGACTCGTTGGAGAGGCTGGACGTTGGAGCGATGCGGATGATTAGTCGGCCAGGCACGTCATAGTGATTGATATATAATGCCTTACAGTGCTTACCCCGGATATTCATCAATCACAGATGGCCTCCCGTGCCTCAACCTCCGCCATCTCCAATCACTCTCGTTGTCGATTTCAGACAGTCCTGTTCATCAGCCATTGCTTCGATGGTGGACTGATACGCTAGGGGCTTCGGACGAAGCGTATCAGCTAGAAGAGCTTACCATCAACGTCGGAGTGCACTTTTATGATGCGGATGTTGAAGAGAGCGACGTGACTTCTCATTTTTTCGCCGAGTCTTATCAGTGGGAGGAACTGGACAAGGTGCTTACACGGTCGCAAATGAGGGAACTGAGGAAAGTTGTAGTACGAATACAACTCAGAGAAGGCGGGGAGGGTGTGATGACGATGATGCGGGAGTTAGAAGACGTCATTTGGAAAGGACTTTCGCGTCTGGGCAGGCAGAGCCTTCTTGCGGTTGAGGTAACCGGTGTGTAGTTCCTAGTAACGCATATATTCACCGTCACTCATTCTTCTCAGACTGTTTGCATCGACCGGGGATACGCCAAGCCTGAATAATGATAATCACAGCGTGTATCAATGTATTTCTGCAAAGCTGGCCCTTCTAGGCATTCTTGTTTGCTATTTCTGTGCACGCAGTTGGTTTCCATCACCTCCAAGATCTATGTTGGGTTAAAGTGGGCGTCAGTAGGTGCAATTGGTTCGCCGATCTGTCCTCCGCGTCTGCTCCGCAGTCAGTTCGTTTCATTTGCACAGGAACAAGTGCCCTTCCCGCGAATCTTCGCATTTCCAAGCCTTGCGAAAAGTCGACACTGGACAATCATGTACAAAGATGGAAACACAATGGTCCATCGCAGGATATCTCCGGGTCTCCATGGAGGGCTCCGTGTTCATCCATCTTCTTTGGATTCCATTCTCTCGTAGCCTTGGTATGCAAGTCATTGGGTATTCGGCAGATGACAGTCGTTTATCGTAAGAGGCGGACCTATAATGTCGACAGCGACTTGTCGAGGTCGATTCTCGGATGTTTTGAACGCACTCAGGACCGACCTTCCGGTGAGCGCCGCACCATGATTTTCTGTTCGCTCCGTTCCAGACATGACGAACGCGCCTTTCGTTTTGTGGCACTCTGTCATGATGTGGGGTTCGAATCAATGTGTAAGGGGGGGATTACCCATGCTGCTCTCCGCACCAGAACGAAAAAGAATTGGGGTTTTCGCTGTCAATAACGCCATCGACGGTAGCAAATTAGCAGGCCACGTACAGCAGAGGGTTGGCAGGGAAGCGCGTCCAGAAAAATGTCGAACCATTCCGGTGAAGCGTCAGGTCAGGGTATTTATTCAACATTGACTGCAAATCATAACACAATGCAGAAAATAATTAAGAATAATGCGACGACAGCGACGCGGCGGCGTGGTCCTTCTCATGACAACCCATTTTATTAAATAAGGAAGAGAACGGTGATGAAATCAAGGCACCGTTGTCGCTGGGGTTAATACTTATCTCCTCCTTCAACGTCTACACAGCCACAGTATCTATTTACATTGGTGTTGTTACTGTGCGCACACGCGCACGCGCAAACGAATAGGAGATTTAGGATATAAACTATTAAACGTCATGTCCGACATCAGGTATTTCTAGACTTTGCCAATCCTGTACTTTTGATTGAATGATTTATCTCCACAGACAATCACGGCGGCGATATTGACGCGCGCCTGAACCTCCTCGGTATCCTCTCTGCGATATTTGTAGTGGTCCGGTCTGGCTTGCGATAGCTGATTCCAAGTGTGCTCACCAGCAGCGTGACACCCGTAAACAGGATGAGAGGGCCCTATAGATGGATGTCAACTACCCAGACCGATGACAGACGAATGAATCCCTACATAACCCTCCAAACTGTACGGGAATATCGATTTCCCCGTGAACGCCCAAGGGTGCAACAACCCCGACGAGATAGGCGTCGAAAGCGCGTTCCCCACTCCTCGTCCAGCCATGAAGATCCCCATCATAACCGACGCCTGGTGTGGATCATCACCTGCTACCGTGGATATGAATCGAGGGTACATTGCTGACCAGCTTGGAGCGAGGAATCCGTAGATGCAGGCGAAGACGAGTAATGGCGCTATGTGGGTGGTGAAACCCCAGATAAAAAGGACGGCGAGGGATGAGCCGAGGGCGGAGATGAAGATTGATATGCGCAGGTCAAAGCGGTCGGAAGGTAGCCTAAGAAGATCAGGCCGGGAGCGGATGCGCCTGCCGAGTGACTTTAGTCCGATGCGGTCGATCTTGGAAGACTGAACGTACCATTCATTAGGGATAGGGACCAGGTTCCGACTGAGGTCGCATTTTCAGTCCTAGATCCGTCACAAAGGCTAGAAAGAAATGAGAAACATCTCGCCTCGAAGTATAAAGTGGACCTACTTGGCAGATAAAGCGTGGGCAAGAATATTCCCAGTCCTTGAACCAAGTTGGCAACGAAGAGGACCCAAAAAGGGTGGTACTTGAGGAACTGAGTGTCCATCGGCCGTTGATGGACGATATGGGATGCCGGAACACGAGGTTTGATGTAGGGGAACGCGGGGAGCACCATGAGAGCAAAACTGGTCGCCATGGCCAGCATTGTTACCTTGCGTCCGTACTTGTTGAGCAGGGCTTCAATGATAATTGGCATGACGACACCACCAACACCTGGATTATATGCGTATTAATTGGTGCGAGGCAGGTCGGAGACGTGAACATACCAGTGCCTGAAAAGATAAGTCCGTTCGCCTGCACAGATTGTTCAATTTTGTTGCTTTGCATCAAGACAAAAGACGTACCAATCCTTTCTTGTCCGAGAACCACTCAAACAGGTATGTCGTGACCGGAAAGTAAAGGAAACCTGAGTGAGATCAGGCATGATCCTTTACGAACCCGCTTAATGTCGCTTACTTCCACCAATCGAATACATGACGCCCTGAGTGAGGACAAGCATTTCCGGAGTGTTTGAAAATGCAGCTCCAATCAACCCCGCGACACTTAACGCCAAGCCGACGTACATCATCTGCTTCTTCCGCGCTGGGTATCGAGCGATTACGGGAAAGACCACTATCGATGAGAGGTATATCAGTCCTGTTGAAAGGGATCCAACAAGCGCAAGGAGCGTAGATGACGAGTCTTTGAACTCGTGTGAGGCGTAGTAGTTGAGGAAAACACCGTAGGAAAAGGGATAAGACCAGACGAGGAGTTCGACGAGCCATGCGCTGATCATGTACGCCCAAGCGTCGAAGCCGCGATCCTGTTGAACGGTGAGGTAACGCTTGGATGCGACAAGGGTGAATACGAACCATAGGAGGCAAGGAAGTTGCGTTGAGTGGTGCTTCATCAGAATCTTCAGCATTGTCCTGTACGATATTCGACTGGGAGGTAGAAGGGGTAGGACGGATATCTTCGAGCTCAATTGTCTCTTGTCCTGCATGGTTTACGCTGTAGTGCTGGTTAGTAATTATCAGAGCCAGATAAGCACGACGCATACCTTGCAGCTATCGTAGACATTGTGGTATTTGTGCGAGAACCCTTCCTTCCGTTCAAGTTGAGTCATGTTTTTTTCCTCTGTCAGCATTTCCGCATTCCGCGCGGATGATCGCTCTTCCGGAATATGATTAAACGTCCATAGGCTCAACGTTCATTTCTAGATTATTTGGATATCGAATAGAGACCCGGCGGAGACGTCGAAGACAGCTTGGAGTCGACTCGGAGGCCATGATGGTTTGAGCAGTATTTCTGCCAGTGAGCAAGGATAACCAACGACGAGACGCGTCGATAACAGCCGTTGTCATCAATTCAGGTGATATCTGCCCGGCGTCGTCCGTAGTGGTGGTCAGGGTGGGCGATGCAGTAATGGTATGTAGGGACCGGTGATTTGTTGAGCTGCGTCACGTATTCAGTCTGAGCGTGAGATCCACGTGGCATTTGAAGTTATCGAACGTTCAACTCGACCCAATGACAGTTGTCGGCCCCGACGGAGCCATTGCGACGAACAGCTTCGACCAACCCCGTCGTCATCCTCACCAACGTTTTGCCATGCCCCGGATTCAACGCGCGACAATGCGATAAAAAGCAACGGCGAGCATATGGAGTTCGTATCTGCAAATGCCTTGTCCATCGGACCAGAATGACAGCCACGTTGCAGCAGTATTTCTTCCTTTCCACTTCCAAGTCCAAAAGAATGGCGGCTACCACAGTAGAATATGTGATTTTCGATATGGATGGTAAGTCTCCTTTGACGAGGGATATATCGGAGTCTCACTGGGTCGTTTGTAACAGGACTGTTGATCGATACAGAACGGATTCATACTGAAGTAACCAGTGCGTCCTATTATTCCCTTACACCTCATACTGGAGTCACAGTACAACGATAGATCAGATCCTGGCGCAGCATGGCAAGGAGATGACCTGGGACATTAAAGCAGGATGCATGGGCAAACGTGCGTCCGATAAAATCTTTCACTATCAAATCTAAACAACTATCGAATAGCCGAGAGAGCCTCTGCAGAGCACCTTCTCTCTTTCTTCCCCGAAATTTCGCTATCTGTCGATTCCTACATCGCACAGAAAAATATCCTTCAAGATAAACACTTTCCCTCAGTCCCCCTTCTCCCCGGCGTGCGCAAGCTCGTGCAGCACCTCAGAAAGCATGGGATTCCCATTGCAGTAGCGACTAGTTCCGGACGGCTGAGGTATGAGAAGAAGGTGGGCCACCTAGCCGAGGTCTTTGACTGTTTCGAAGGGAACATTGTATGTGCTGATGATGAGAGGTGGGAAAGAATCGCTATGAAAGCAAAACCAGCACCGGACATCTTCTTGGTCGCGGCTAGAGAGTTGCTGGGCAGGGATGTAGGCGAGCCCGGGCCAGTCTCGGAAGACCAGACATTGGAGAGGAGAAAGGTCTAGTATTTGAGGATGGATTCGCCGGCGTGCAAGCTGGGAAACGAGCGGGAATGAACGGTCCGTTGATTTCTCTCTATACGAAACATCGGTGGCTGATGGAATATCAGTGGTATGGGTACCAGATAGTAATCTTCTGGGCGTGGAGTATACTGCAGACGAAAAGGCAGATACCACTCTCAGTTCCATCGATGATTTCATTCCCGAGAAATGGGGCCTTCCGCCCTATGACAAGGAGTAGTCTTGCGTTTATTAGAGTATTATCTGCGTATTTTGCCTTCCGTAAGCTATAATCACCTTGCTAAAACTGTATTCAGACATATATACCTTCGAGTATCTTAGCTATCGATGTCCGCTAGGGAATTCCATTTCAAACAGCTGTAACGCAATTGGCCCTTTTCGTCAACCCGTTAGCCTTATTCTACTCTCGAGGAATCATCCAAAATCCCACATCGATACCCTCCTCTTTAATAAGCGACAGTTGAAATAAAGATCAACATTCACACTTTTCTCGGGACATGCGCGTTCCGTTTAGCTAGCAGGCGCTTCTACATCCGTTTCAATGTACTGAGCATGCATCTCTGAAGTGTTATTTAGTATAAAACTACCACAGAATCTACACTCCATTGCCATTACCAATCTTCTCACTAGGTTCTCCTACAATAAACCGCCGGACCTTACGCCACAGCGTTGACCCAGTAGGCCGCAAAGTAATCTCGTCGTCTTGAGTTGATTGCATGGAATTGGAAGACGTCATGTTATTCTTATACTCAGCTTCAATAAACGCCTTGAAATCGGTTATGATATCAGATATGTAATTCATGCACAGACCCGATGTCTGGACTGGAAAATCAAACTCTTCCAGCCGCTGTATACATCCGAACCAGGCCGGGTGTTTGGGACGGAGAAGAGCGAGCTGATAGAGAGTCTCGGTTTCACCCCACATAATGAGGGATTTGCAAGAAATGAACAGATTATTGGGCTCATGCAAGTACTTCAGCGATTGCTGGCATATCTGAAAATCCAAATTTCCGTATGCCAGTCCAGTGACAATCAGCTGCAAGAATATTGGTAGAAGGCTGTGTGTTTGCAGCTGTTCGAAGAGAGTTGATACAAAATCAGCCAGGGCCTCATTCGTGAAGGAAGTAGAGTGGAAGAAACAGCTAGCCAGTTCATAGGCAGAATGATGGTAGTAAGGTGCAATCAATGACATATCCTCAAAAGCGATTTGGATAGATTTGATGCCAGTTCTGGTGTACACCAGTATTGCTCAAAGAATGGTGGGCGAGGGAGAGTGGAATTTAGAACTCGAACAAAAGTTGTCAAGAGAAAGGTTCGCTCAGGGGAGTGAAGGTATCGTCGGTTTCAACGGACGAGATCAACGTGTATAGCAATTCCAGGATAGCGTGACGATTATTGTCTGAAGGGACGGCAGGAGTGTCGTCATCATATGGTCGAAATAGTTTGATACCCAGGAAGTCAACAATGCCTCGCGTGATCCTGGTGAACAAGCTGTCGAAAGGAAAGGTGGAAATGGCCATGCTCCGTATAGAAGGTGAGCCGGCCATGCTCAAGAGAAGATAAAGTCGCGAATCCTGAGGGGGAACTACGTCGGTGTGATTCTGGTGGAAAACAGTGGGCTCAGCGAGTATGTGACCTTGAAGGATGACCTCAGCGACATATTGGCATAGACTGCCCTGAATCGCCGTCCAAAGGGTAGTCACGGCGCTATCATCGTAAGGGATTTTGACCTTTTTACGCTCGATGACTTGGATAGGGGGGATGAAGCCGGCACTCCAATAGAACGACGGGATCTCAGTGAACAGTAACTGCATCACTTCGAGGTTATCAGGACCAGATGGGAGGAGTTTCTGAAGCAGATATGCCCATACAATGGGCTGTAAGCGAAGAGCTGTAGGGTCATTAGGTGCGGCTTTGAGATTAGATATGATCAGTTCCCGGATCTCCTTTTGACAATGTGTCTGAATAGAAAGAAGGTCTGCATAAATTCCAGGGGAGAAGCGCCCCTTCGCAGGTCGCGGGATTCTCCCAATATAGAACGCGTTTGTGAAGCGGAGATGGGCTCGAAGGAGACGATCCACTTTACTTTCATGTACAGAGACGTCTTGGCTGGAGCCAAGGATTTCGAGAGCCGCAGAACATTCGAACGAGATACGCGGTATACGGCCCTCGAGAGATTTCACAGACTTGAGCGGCAACGCGCTCGTTGATTCTATCACGATGTTCCATACGCTGGGATTGGACGACATGTGAATGAGCCAAGCCAGTGCTTGCACATCAGTTTCATCCGCACTATCCTCAACAGCTGCACGTTCGGCATCCCTTAGCGTGCGAATGGTAAGGGCCCGCGGGGTTGATATATGGGCTGACCATGTCCAAAGTTTGGAGATTGGAGATAGCAGCCAGTTGAAAATGCGCAAGAGATAGGTGTAGAGAGAGAATATGTATTGTGACAGCGGAGTCTTGTAGGGGCATGAAGGATATACGATCGGAAGGAAGTTGGTGACGACGTAAGCGGAAAATGATATGAACGTAATTGCTCCAACAACACTTGCAATCGACACGCGCAATGGGACTATGAAAAGAATCAAACCCACAAGAAAGGCAGCCAGCGATGTGCTCATGAGGACAGGTAGGAGTCCGATGATAAAGGCTACACGCCATTGCTGGAGACCCATATATCGGAAGTGACGCACGCGGCATCTGTCCCGCGGCGTTCCTGATGGCACAGACATGTACTGATGGATCCATTGCTTTATCAAAATAGCGAATAGAGCAGTCGTGAGACTCAGCGAGAGACTGGTGAACCATAAGCCATTGACCCACGAGTCGGATGTTGTGGGACGAAAAGCGAGGTCTGCTTGAGGGACGTCATTTACGAAGGAGCCATTCACCGCAGAGCGTTGAACATTGATGAGCTCGATCAAAAGCGAGGCAGTGACCTGGCCGTAGTCAACCTGGAGGCTCTGTGATGTCTGGGCGACGAATGTTGTAACCACTGCCGAGAAGAGACCAGCCTTTTCCTCTATCAATGAAGGAATTATCAATATCTGAGGAATTGCACTCACAAAGACGAGGAGAACATCTAGTCCGTCTCTCCACCCTTCCACCATTTCAATGTCAAATGGAGCACATTCTTCGAGGTATGTTCTCCACACTCTAGCTGTTGGTCCCATCTCTTCGTGCCGCTTATCCTCTGGAAATTTCTGTTCGTAATCAAATGGGTCATTCCCTGGACTGTTCATGAGCCCAGCGGCCGGTAAAAGAGAAGAATAGACGCACCTTTGACGATATATTCAGGACGCTCCATACCCATTGTCCTGCGCCTCGACTTGCGTTGTCGACGCTGGGAGTAAGACGTTGAATTCTCGGCCTTTGGACCATCATCCTGGGAGATATGGGGAGTCGCTGAATGAGCTTCACTCTCAGAACCATCGTGATGATTGTTGTCTTGATTATCCTGGATAGTATGAACAGCAGGCATGACTATCAAAGTGGATGTCGAGTGCAAGGTGCTGTGTTCTCAAGCGCCTTCCCTCTCCCACGGTCAGCGGAAACACGGGCAGGCACGAATGCAGAGATCATGGCGGTTTGGTAACAAGAGAGCAAGGATGATCCTGAACGTGGGAATTTCATATTTCCAACCCCAGGCTATCGATCATTCATCAATTTTCGCCTTCATCCTCGCCAACATTTTGACATGCCTCAGACTCAAACCGCAAATGCAATAGAACGCAACGGCGGGCATATGGAGCTCGTATCTCTAAATGTCTTGTCCATCGGACCAGAATGACAGCCTCTTTGCACCGGTATTCTCTTCTTTTTCTTTCCTCAATTTCGCTATCCGTCGACTCCTACATCGCACAGAAGAATATCCTTCAAGATAAACTCCTTCCCTCCGTCCCCCTTCTCTCAGGCGTGCGCAAGCTCGTACAGCGCCTTCGAAAGCATGAGATTCCCATCGCAGTGGCGACTAGTTCCGGGAGGCTGAGGTATGACAAGAAGACGGGCAATCTAGCTGAGGTCTTTAAGTGTTTCGAAGGGAACGTCGTATGTGCTGACGATGAGAGGTGGGAAGGAATCGTTATGAAAGCAAAGCCGGCACCGGACATCTTGGTCGCGGCCAGAGAGTTGCTGAGCAGGAATGTAGGCGACCCCGGTCCAGTCTCGGAAGACCAGATATTGGAGAGGAAGAAAGGTCTGGTATTTGAGGATGGATTCGCCGGTGTGCAAGCGGGGAAGTGCGCAGGAGTGCACGGTCCGTTGATATACTCTTCCTACTAAACATCGATGCTGATGGAATACCAGTGGTGTGGGTACCGGATAACAATCTTCTGGGGGTGGAGTATACTGGATACGAAAAGGCAGTTGTCACTCTCAGATCCATCGATGATTTCCTTCCTGAGAAATGGGGCCTTCCTCCCTATGACAAGGAGTAGTCTTGCGTTCATTAGAGTATTATGTGCGTATTCTACCTTCCGTAAGCTATGATCACCTTGCTAAAACTGTATTCAGACATATGTACCATTGAGTATGTTAGCTATCGATGTCCGCTAAGAAATTCTATTTCAAACAGCGGTGACATGAGTGACCTTCTTCGTCAACCCGCTAGCCTTATTCTAATCTCGAGAAATCATCCAAAATCCCACATCGATACTCTGTTCTGTATAACCTACAGTTGAAATAAAGATCAAGATTCGCGCTTTCCTCGGGACGTGCGCATTCCGTTCAGCTAGTAGGCACTTCTACATCTGTCTCAAAGTACTGCACATGGCGCATCTCTGAAGTGTCATTTGAGATGAAATTGTCAGAGAATCCTTTCGCACGTAGAGCAGACTACACTGCATTGCCATCACTCGATAACCCCATCTCACGAGTAGGATCACCTGCTATAAACCGCCTGGACCTTGCGCACTACCACGCCTGGCATGCCCAAGTCTACCTGCCATGGGAAATTGGGATGCGCGTCGTCATCCGTCCCAAATGGTTCCACATCCACACATTCAGCTTCGATAAATGCCTTGAAAGCGGTCAGAATACGGACATGTTGATCGTATCCCCATTCGGGGGATTGGAGATCTTGCAGCCGCTGTATACAGTCGTCCCAAGCAGGGTCCTCGGGACGGAGGAGAGCGAGACGACGAAGCATGTTGGTTTCATCCAACGCAAAAAGGGTCTTGCAAAAAGTGAACAGAACATTGGGTTCATGCAAGTATTCCAGCGATTGCTGGCATGTCTGTACACCCAAATGGTTAGATTCCATTTCGGTGACAATCAGGTTCAAGAACATTAGTAGCAAGTAACCGTCCTGTGTGCGCAGCTGTTCGAAGAGACTCTGTACAAAATAGGCCAAAGTCTCATTCGTGAAGGAAGTGGACCGGAAAAAAAAGGTGCCCAGTTCATAGGCAGAATGATGATAGTAAGGCGTATCCCACGAATCCTCTTTCAAGGCAATGTGAACAAATGTCGCGGCTAGCTGTGGTGTGCACCAGTATTTGTCAAGGAATCGTGGGCGAGGGGAAGTGGAACTTAGAAGTCGAAACAATGTTGTCAAGACAACGTTCCTCTCATAGAGACTTAAAGAAAGGTTGAATTCAACCGACGAAATCAGCGTGTATAGCAATTTCAGGACAGCGTAACGATTGCTGTCTAAGGGGACGGTAGGTGTGAGACCGCGATATGATGGAAGCGGTTTGATACCCAGGAAGCCAGCAATGTCTCCCATGATCCCCGTGAACAAACTGTGAGGAAATGGAAAGATGGAGGTGGCCATGCTCCGCATAGAAGAGGAGCCAGCCACGCTCAAGAGAAGACAGAGCCGCGAATCCATTGGGTGAACGTCGGTGTGATTCTGGCAGAAGATGGTGGGCTCAATAGACATGTGATCTTTAAGTAGGACCTCAGCGACATATCGGTACAAGCACCCTTGAATCGCCATCCGAAGTGTAGTCGCGACGCCATCCTCATAAGGGATTTTCCACCCTTTACGCTCGATGACTTGCGTACTGGGGGAAATGAAACCGGCACTCCAATAGAACGACGGTATCTCAATGAACAATAGCTGCATCACTTCGAGATTATCAGGACCAGATGGGAGTAACTTCTGAAGTAGATATGCCCATACTATGGGCTGTAGGTGAAGAGCTGTAGGGTCATCGGGTACCGCTCTCAGATTGGACTTGATCAGTTCTCGGATCTCCTTGCGACAATCCTTCTGAATAGACAGAAGGTCGGCGTAAATACCAGGGGAGAAGTATCCTTTCGCAGGTCGTGGCATTCTTCCAATATAGAACGAGTCTGTGAAGCGGAGATGGGCTCGAAGGAGACGATCCACTCGACTTTCCTGTCCAGAAATGTCTTGGCTGGAGCCAAGGGTTTCGAAGAGAGCTGTAGAACATTCGAACGAGATACGAACTATACGGCGCTCGAGCGATTTGACAGACTTGAGCGGCAAAGCGCTCGTTGATTCTATCACAATGTTCCGCACGCTGGGGTTGGACGACATGTAAATGAGCCAAGCCAGTGCTTGCACGTCGATTTCATCCGCACTATCCTCCACAGCCACACGCTCAGCCTCCCTTAGTGTGCGAATGGTAGGGTCCCCCGAGGTTGATATACGGGCCGATCGTGACCAGAGTTTGGAGATCGGGGACATCAGCCAGTTCCAAAGGTCATTGTGCAAGATATAGGTGTAGAGGGGGAATATGTATTGCGACAGCGGAGTCTTGTAGGGGCATGAAGGGTATACGATCGGAAGAAAGTTGGCGACAATGTAGGCGAAAAATGTTATGAAAGTGATTGCTCCAACAACACTTGCAATCGACACGCGCAATGGGACTATGAAAAGAATCAAACCCACAAGAAAGGCAGCCAATGACGTACTCATGAGGACAGGTAGGAGTCCGATGATAAAGGCTACACGCCATTGCTGGAGACCCATGTATCGGAATTGACGCACACGGCATCTGTCCCGCGGTGTTCCTGATGGCACAGACATATACTGGTGAATCCATTGCTTTGTCAAAACAGCGAATAAAGCAGTCGCAAGACTCAGTGAGAGACTCGTAAACCACAAGCCATTGACCCACGAGTCATATGTTGAGGGACGAAAGGCAAGGTCGGAGGGAGGGACATCATTTACGAGGGAACCGTTCGCCGCAAAGCGTTGGACACTGATGAGCTCGATCAAAAGCGAGGCAGTGACCTGGCCGTAGTCAACCTGGAGGCTCTGTGATGTCTGAGCGACAAAAGTTGTAACCACTGCCGAGAAGAGACCAGCCTTTTCTTCTATCAATGAAGGAGTTATCAATTTCTGAGGAATTGGACTCACGAAGACGAGGAGAACATCTAGTCCGTCTCTCCACCCTTCCACCATTTCGATGTCAAATGGAGCGCATTCTTCGAGGTATGTTCTCCACACCCTGGCTGTTGGTCCCATCTCCTCGTGTCGCTTATCCTCTGGGAATTTCTGTTCGTAGTCGAACGGGTCGCTTCCTAGCGCATCATGAGGCGAGTAGCCAGTGGAAGAGAAAAGAAGACGCACCTTTGATGATGTACTCAGTACGTTCCATACCCATTGTCCTGCGCCTCGACCTGCGCCGTCGACGCTGGGAGTAAGACGTCGAAGTCTCGACCTCTGGACCATCGTCCTGGGAGATACGAGGAGTCCTTGAATGACCCTCACTCTCAGAACCATCGGGATTCTCTTGGATAGTATGAAAAAGGCATGGCTGTCAAAGCAGTGTTGTTACTGACCCGGGTCGGTTGGGTCAGGGTCAGATGGGTCGGATGAATGGCTAAAGTGACCGACCTTTGACCCGGGTCGGTAGGGTCGGATAGGGTCGGATGGATAGGACAGCATAGCAAGGCAATATAGGATATTGTCCCACTACTAGTGTACCTCGCAAGGCTCCACGAGCTTGTTGAGGTGCCCTCAGAGTATTCTACTGACTCTAACGAGTCAAAGTTGCGCTTTCTGACCTGTTTCTGACACAGCCACTCGAGAGGGTCATGTGAGCCATGTTCGTAATGCGCGTCTTCGACGTTCGTCAACGTCTCCATTGTCGTCTGATACAGTAGTAGCTTTTATGCTTTGCTCGTTAAAATTCAATGACTGATCCCGCTGACATCGAGGCCAATGAAGTTGCGCTCTCCCTTCCGTCTGGCAGAGTTTGTGATGGTCAGGTCTGATTTCGGGATACTTTTGTCGTCAGCACGAAAAAAAAAACGTTGGAAAGTTGATTTTCGGCCTACAAGCACGGTCGTTTCCAACTCATTTCCCACTAGTCACCTGCACTGCCACCGACCCTACCGACCCCCCGTATTTCTGCCATCCATCTGACCGATCGGTCTGACCCATCCGACCCGGGTCAAGTCAGAGGGTCGGTGACCCGACCCTAACAACACTGTGTCAAAGTGGAGGTCGAGTGCGAGGTGCTGTACTTTTAAGCGCCTTCCCTCCCTCTTATGGTCAGCGGAAATACAGGAAAGCACGAATGCGTAGTTCATGATGATAGTGGTGACGGCAGAGAACCGAATTTGTTAGAATCACCTTGCTTGGGTGAAGGCTTTATTTGAAGGCTCATTTTGTACACAGGCGTAAATATAGTGCACTGCCACTCCTTCCTTTTCCGTGATGACGTGGCTTCGCTTTGTGCCTTTACTAGCCGCGTCTTTTTGTCCAATACATCTTGTTTGTCATTTTCCATGAGCTCATCATGACTGCAAGAAGAAGTGATAATACCACATAGAGCTTGAACAGGCTCAGTTTCCCTGTTAGAGGCCGTGCTACATCGATGATCACTGCTGGAATAGTTTGTCCTTTGGAACCGCGGTAATCCGTGAATGCATATACACTCGTCAATTGGTATTGTCTCGTAACGGCACAATGCTTTCCTCCCCCCTGTTCACACCCGTATCCTTATGCTTTGTCCCGTAGGCTGAATTAAAACGATGTTCTCTCTTCCGCCCGGAGGCCGGGTCCAATTCGTCTTGACAAGAGCACAAATCGGCAAATACTTTCAAATTTCGAACCCATGGCATTGAAGTTGACTGCTACGCATATATGGAGCTCGTGCTCGTAGCTGGCCGTCAGGCGCTCTAGGGACATTGGGTTGTATTTCAATATGCAAACTCCAAACCACAGGTCCGCCCAGAATGGCGGATTGTTTGATTTTTGTTATGGATGGCCAGTCTCGATTCGCACTGGTCTGGATCTACGTCTCACTGGACTTTGATTGGTACAGAGGCTACAGAGAGGTGCCCAAGTAATCGCGTTCAATGGTACCATACCGGACCCACATAATAGGGACAGATCATATCCCGGCGCAACACGGTGAAGATATAGCTGAAACACGCTAAAGCAGGATGCATGGGTACGTCTGACAATGCCTTTTGCAATCGAATATAACAATTATTCTAGTAGAGAGAGCTTCCGCCGAGCACCTTCTATCAATCTTGTTATCTACGTCGCGAACGAACATACTATGCCTCTATGTCCCTTCACTGATGTGCTCGGCCCCTCTGAATACATCATGGTAGTGGATGAGGTATGAGGAAAAACGGGCCATCCAGGAGGTATATTTGAGTGTTTCGAAGAGAATGTCGTTTGTGTTGATGATGAGAGGGGGGGAGGAACCGATATGATAGGAAAGCCAGTACTGGACATCTTCTTAGTTGCTGCCAAAGAGCTTTTGGGCAGGGACATATGCGAACCTGGGTAAGTTTCGGCAGACAAGATACTCGGACGGATTCGTTGGCGTTCAAGCCAAGAAACGAGTGGGAATGAACGGTGTGTCGACACGTTATCCCTCCGCTTGAAGTCCATACTGACTGACAGCCTTTTAGGGGTAGACTATTCCAGAGAAAAGTTAAATGTTATCCTTAGATCATCCAAGATTCTATTCCTAAAAATGGCACCGTCCATCCTATGACAAGGAATTGTAGGTTTGCGTTCAGTAGATTGCTATGCACATATTCTAATCTTTATAAGCTATAATCGCTTGCTGAAAGTCCGTTTCAACACATGTCGATGTCCGTTAACGAATTCCATTTCAAAAATCTATGACACGAGTAGCCTTCTTTGCCAACCCATCGACCTCACTCGACTCTCGAGGGATTATCCAAAATCCCGCAGAGGTACCTCCCTCTAAGGCTCCGCAGACCTAACAGCCTCAGCCGAGATTCGCAGATCGCTCTCCTTGGGACGTGCGCATTCCTTTCGTCTGATACTATCCAATTAGCTGCCGTTCGGGGACCTCAAAGACAAGCGTACCTTCCATTTGGACAAACACTTCGTCATGTCCAACACCACATGCTCCCAGTCGAACGCGATAATGAAGAGTCACCGGACTGCAGTCCATGCCTCTCGTTGCGGACTTTCTCTACATCCGTGTCAAAATGTTTCATGCGCATTTTCTCGAGTCAGGTAACAGCTCCACTTGTTGACTGATCTTCTCCACGCCCGTATCCTGTATCCAAAGTATCGTCAATAGGACTACTCCACTGGTCCCTCTTTATGCTTCCAATAACGATCTCTATCCCCGCCATCAGAGATTCACCTCGTGTTCGATCTACATGGGGGAGGGGGGCGAATTGAGATACGGATTCCTCTAGAAGCGCTCGTGTCTCTCTCTTTGCTAGGATGTGCAGTGCTCCTTTGATCTATGCTATAATCTGGTGCGCAAACTTGTCGTGGACAAACTGGGCCAGAAGAGACGTCGACACTTTTGAGCGGGAGCTACATTGAGCGATTGAACGTAACTGCTCTTCTGTTTGTGTGGAATGCCGTTTACGTTGTCGATGAATTGCCGTATGCTGCTAGAAGCACCATCGGAGGGAATCCAGTGAAACTGTCATTACCAGCTCGCACAGATATCCCTACAATCACATCCGCCTTTGCGTTCAATCCCGATTCAAACGACTGCTCACCATCAACACCGCCTCGCTGAATCACATCTTCGTCGATGGTCACAAATTTGACCCATTCGAAGACGGTAAACACCGTAAGATGAGCAAGATGCCGCTGAAGCAATTTCTTCAGTCCCATAACATTATTGAACAGAAATGTTAGACTGTAGTCGCGTGGATCACCGGACTGCACGCATATACCCAGATCAAGGAGTGTTAATCAATTAATCATCATCAATATCATCCATAAGATCGTGGTAATGTACCGATCTTAAAAACAGCCATTCCGAACATGTCGCGGAAGGCCTTCAATCTAGTCCTGCGACGTAGAAGTGTTATCTGGTTGGTCATATCTTCGTGTGTCGTATCTGCTGTTGCGAAGTAATAGAATTCCTATTCAACAGGGATCGGACAGCATATATTCTGGCAGATACGGTCAATGTGTGTGAGTCTGCGATACAAATCGAAGGATTTCTCAAACAGACTGATCGGACTTGTTTTCTTTTGGGTCTGTTCAAGTTTCTTCCCATGAGCTCGGCGCCCTTGCTGTTTACGATTGGGTTTGGTAACTTTGGTTGTTTAATTTCAAGACACCGTTCAGCTTGGCTTAAGTTGGGATTTTCTGAGGCAGCCTGGCTTGTACACAACTGACCGTGTCAGGTAACCACTGACAGGGAAAAAGTCTCGTAGACCAACTTATGCCGTCTGACCTGGCGTGAGTAATAACGATAACACAATGAAATACCAACGCTCGCAAAGTCTAAGTTTCTCACATGCCAGTGCGACTACGACTACTATTCATCCTAGTTGGTACTTGAGGCCTCTCGAGACATGCTAAACGGCTTTGATAACGAGAATCATCCGTACTCAATGCCAACACCACTCTCTGCTCAACACAGAACTTAATTGGGAACGGGCTTTACGCTCTTCGTGCTCTCCAATTATCCACAATAGTCATTTCCCTCCTGCAGCTACATCAACCTCCGCAGATATGTGTTCTCATACCCCTACCACTCCAATCAGCAAGCCCCGACGAAAATATCAGGCTTCTACTAGGAAAAAGGCACCTAGCACTCCCAGCTCACCGAAATGGCGGGTGAGACCGTCGAATCCTTTGATGATGATGAGGCCAAGCTGGAAAATGTGCTCAGGAACATTCAGGTTGTTGTCGGATAGACCAGGACCGTTGAAGATTTAGCACGGTCATGTAGCCATAAAAATAACTTGTCTTTCCTCCGTCGGTCTTGAGACTCCTTCCAAGAATCATGTAGACCATGAGGTAGACAAGGGCGGATCAGTTGACGGGTAATCTTCTAGTCCTCAAGGTTAGATAGTTAAGATGCAACTACACCGGAGGATGGGGAATAAAGCAGAAACGCATATAAACGAAGTCGATCTTGAACGAATTACACGAATTTACGTACCGGCACGAGAGCGGCATGATTCGGAGTTCTAACTCTCTACAGCCACGAGCAAAACCCCATCCGCGGTCTCCTACAAGTTTGAGGCCTAGACTTGATTTACTGATTGACCCAATCTCTCGGGTTCTTGCGTCATGGTGTTTTGCAAAATTCAAGCTGGGATGGATCATGATATTGATTCCTTCACGAGGCACATTTGCAAGTAGCTGTGTTCAACGAAACGAAGAGTACGGCCCACACAGGACCTGTCTCGAGGTACTAACTCGACGATAATGATTTCACGATCAGAACCTGACGGCGCCCTGTCTCTTCCAATTCATCCCAAGAATCATGACATGACCGACAAATCAGCATCCATCGTCTGGAAAGATCCCGGTGCGCTTTAAAATCCTGCAGCGACAACATGTACTATCGAAAAGCTTCTCTTCATCTCTGGCCTGCTCCGTGAACACCACACACGACGTCTGCTGCCACAGTGCACCGTTCTTCAATGCCGGATTTTTTCCTATTTTCTGGTATCGAAGTTTTATCGGTCTTGTTCACTATGGCTCTTTGGGGTGAGCGCGAACGTCTCTGCTGCAATATTCGTTGCTTAATACAAATATAGGGATATCCTGCCTGCAAATGTCAGTACTGTCCTCCACAAAAGTCACGATCGACTCATGTCGCTCCGAGTTAGTTTTCTGTATTTCTTCAAGTACGATTTCATGCAGAACCAGTGTATTCCTACGTTAACGGTTTCATATAGTACTCAGAGCGATAGTCGCCGCATCAGGTGTTTGGTAGGAAATTTAGCAGTCTTAATGTCCACCACTAACTCGTGGCACTCTCCCCATAGGTTATCTGGCTCTGGTCATACATTTCCACTGCGTTGCCGCGATGCTTTTTGATGTCCGTGAATAGGTCTATGGATACAGTGCATCAAGGTCTCATCGTTTCTGGAGGTAAGTTAGCTGGCAATATTCCGTCGGGCATTTTAACTGAGTGCGTGGTATCTCTAGTGTACAAGGTAATACACGACAACGCGACAGCAAGCACAGATCATATTTTCTTGTATGTTCTTGCAGATCAAAGAAAGATTGGTCCGTACTAAAGCATCCCGGCTCGACAGCGAGTATTTGGTCAGTGTTTAGTCACTAAGAATGGCTTTAACCCCTCTGATTCGCCCCAGATTCAAGTCCTTTTCACGGTTAGAGAATCGACTTAATCTCTCGTATATCTAACACACCTCGTTGTCTTGCAGATTCTGGTCGCCACACCGGCCCAAGGATTTTTTGCGTATCGAATTTGGATATGTAAGACTCGGACTATGTTGCTTTAGTCACTATGGGCTTTAATGTCGCTTCAGTCAGCGATAAAAGCAAACTTATCATTACCTTCCTCGTAGGTACTTCCACCAGATGCCCTTATTCCTTAAATACTTACAAGTTACCGGTTCTCACAGGCACCCGCCATCCTATTCCAATTTGGTGAGTGGCGTTGGATCTTGCATTGTCGTATACTAAGGAACCTGGACCATCTAGTCGACGGAATCAGTGAGTACGGTAGAGAAACATTTCTTTGCCGTACGTGGAGCCCTGATCCTAGTTTTTGCTGTGTAGTTTTTATGATTATCAAGTGAGCCCCCTGAGACTGCTTTCACTTAACACTTAATTTATAATTTCACAACAGCCTTCCAGCGACGAACGAACTACAATTTACCTCTACTAGCAAGGCAAGTTCCCGAGTTTGTACTAAACAACTGAGTTCTCACGTCTATCCAGGGCGTCGCTATCGCATATTTCATCGACGGTGCCGTTGTAGATTTGTTTATCACAGTCACGGTATGCCTATTCCTCTGGCGAAGGTACCTTCGCATTGGCAACACAACCAAGGAGTATGCCATTCGATCCCTCTTACCTTGGCTATTCCCATCTAATCATTCTTCCAAGGACTCGTTCAATGATCCATCGGCTCATCCTCTTCTCTATCAACACGGGTACCTGGCCAGCCGTTATCGCGATAATTACTTTGGTCATGGTATGAAATTGACAATCACTTACTATCACCACGTTCACTATCCCTAGTTAATGGTATATCCGACCTACTACCTCTATACGGGGCTCTATTTCTTTCTTTCACCTGTCTACTGCAACACCGTGCTCGCATCGATCAACGCACGGTCGTATATTCAAAGCGTGAACGATGGACAACATGACTCCGTGCCAAAGGTTGGTTCAATTCTCTACTATTTTCGCTAGCTTCTCATTCAGAGTGGACTCTAGGGATCTGGTCTCCAATTCGCTGCAGACATCCGTCCGGGCCTTCAGTCCCAGGCGAGCGGGGCGCCCGGTGAACTAGAATTGGAGTCATATAAAGTCGGCCCCGAGGAGCTGGGTATCAGTGCAGAAGAAACTGGGCTGAGTAGACTTTGAACGGCCCATTATTTTTCTGACAGGAGCGAAGCCTAGGGACGAACTATTTAAAGCCTACGCATTGCGTATTCTTAAATAACAAGCCCGAACAATAGACGGAGTATTTCCCGTCCTGATTGTTCGAAACAAGCCTACATGCTGTTAGAATTACAAAAACCGTCAAAGGATTTCAAGCGGACAAGAACCGAACGCGCTGCCCCGTCGACGGAGATGAGTGCGAACTTGAGACAACGACACTTCATCCAACGCTGTGTATCTAGGGCAAGTGCCATTGCCGACCTCCAATCTTTCGTACTACGAAGGCGAACGAAAAGGCACGGCGTGCTTTCCGGGCTTCCATCACATTTATACACTAGGTTTTCATATCCCCACCAAATCTGACTAAGATCATGCGGGACGCGCCGCAACCTTCGCTTACGATTTCGCGTAGTTGTTCCTTCGTTGAATCCCACTTGAAATCCCATCAGTGCTTAATTGAGGTTGGTAGGCTACCCTCCCTTCAGAAATTTTCCACGAGTTTCTCTAGGCAATTCATTCAAAGCAACGACATTTCAATTCGATCATGCACCTCACGCTGTGCCACCTAGGTTGCGGGCCTCAATTCTTTGCATAATCTCTGCAAGGTCACACAGACTCCTGCCGCACCATCCGAGTCGTTAGAGCGTGACACGGGTTTGTTGAGGAATGAGCCTGTGCCGTTAGTCCCGAGTCGTAAAGATCAACGGTTGATGATGCGTGTGCGAGCTCGATCTCAGTGGTTTTATACTGAACTCTAGGCCCAAAAATTCTTCTGAAGTTAAGTGCACTCGGAATTACCCGAATGCCAAGGTAGCGAGTTGGCCCCTGTCGACCCTGCGAAGCAGGGTCGATGTCGCCAGCGAACACACTACTTTCTCACAAGACGGGAGATTGCCATAGACATCTTCAATGACCTTGCCAATGCCATTACCTGTGAACGATCACAGGATCGTGGACCGCAATTTCATCCTGGATCCTAACTTCGGACCTCGTCGAGCTCATGAGCTGACCGCACAATGTTCCCTCTGCAGACGGTACTTTGCTGCCTGCATCTGGGCTGGCTCTTACTACGGGCAAATTACGGGTCCAACCTGTCATAACTACAAGCTAGTCTTCACAGACGGCGCCTGCTCTAATAACGGTTACGCCAATGCGATCTCAGGAATGGGCATAGTAATGGGGCCCGTTGGGTCCGAGTACCGATGGAGCCTCCCAATTGATGACTTCGTCGATCCTGGCGGCCCTAGGACGAGTCAGCGTGCAGAGCTGCTGGCTGCGATTCAGGGGCTAAGTCTAATCCACAAAGAGGAAATGGTGCAATTCGGGAAGCATCCCGACTACTCGACCCACACACACAGAGTTGCTTTTCATCCCTATCCTTTGGATAGTAAATTCGTTATCGTCACAGACTCGCAATACGTAGCTGAGGGTATGACAGCGTGGCTTCCTCGGTGGAAGGTATGTCATAACTTGTGAATGTTGCTCTCGATACTGAGAGCAGACAGAACAACTCATGGTTGAATTCCCGCGGAGAGCGTCCCAGCAATCTTGATCTATTCCTGAGACTGGACCTCTTAATTACGACCTTGGAATGTACAGGGATTCAAGTAGGGTTTTGGAAGATTGGACGAGAGGATAATCACGAAGCAGATTCGCTCGCGAAAGCTGCGACCCGCGCCTCATAATTTCTTGTTGACACCTCTCTGTATATTGAACTCGAGGAAATGTTGGAACGTCGTAGTGGGAGGACAAACAAGTCCAGAAAACACGGCGCAATTTTCCGTTTTGGCTCCGTTATTTGGAACAGTGGGTACTGCGTGTTTAAAGGTAAAGCGACATCATTGATTCAAGAAATGAAGCTCACGATGTCTTATTTTCTGACGATCCGACTTGGTTAGCCTGTTATTTATACATCATCAAATTACAGAATCCGAAGAGCGTGCCAGTGCCAATCCTGTCTCGCAGCACTCTGAGCCAGCTGTTCGATGGCAGAAGTCTTCAACTAGCTTCCAGGAGAAGGTGGCGCTCTGAGCCTCTCGTTGATAAAGTGAAGGTGACTCGGAATCGAAGCCGAGTGATCGGAACGCAAGTAGTTTCTATTTTGGACCAGCCGTGAGTCCGCCGGCTAGGAGTCAATCCACCTCTTCAATTTACCACCATGCCTGAACGACTGCTACCAAACCCTTTTGACTCGTTCTCTGGCGAACACGCAGCGTATGAATCTTGTCTAAACCTTGAAGCTTCTGGCGGTAGCTGGAGCGAGTTTTCTGAAGCCGCAATCATGTTCAAATTCAGCCCAGAAGTCGCGGCCCGAGTCCTGGGCTACGCACTTATTCACTCTCCTTCTAAGGTTTCTTTGGCGAGAGATATATCCAGTTGTGACGATAATGCCGAGTTTCTTGCAGGCTTGTCGTATTTATATGTTATGGGCGTGATTGGGACTTGTACGTCCGCGTCTTTGTCCTAAGAATACCCTTCACTGGAACTAGTCAGAAATACAAAGGGTGCGATATCGACGCCTCAGTCATCGCAAGCTACGGCAGACAACGTCGAAGTCCTTTTGTCGCAACTCACTGCCAGCGCAAGTAATGCTAAAAAGCTGGTAAGCGACATTTTAGAGCGTTGTTCTGAGCTGAAGCTCTCCAGGCTTTGGCGCGAGACAATTATCGGTGTATATTGTCAGGGAATGTGGATATTGCCAGCCTTCGCGATGACCTGACAACGATCAATGTAGCGGCGGGGGAGAGGAGGAGAAATACAATGCTGGTCTCACATATTCGGTCAATCGACGGCGGACAATATAGTAGTCGGCGGGCTGACAGATGCCGCTCAGAGAAAGGTTTGTCTTATCTTTCCCTCACGCTTGTCTGTAGCTCAATTTGCTTGTCAGCTGGCATGGGCGACTTCTTCCGCTGACGTCGTTGAACGATTTGCCGAGATTTCAATTGTCAAAGAGCTCAATCAGAATAACATTCACAGAGCGGAGAATACGTTCACGATATCACCTGAGTTTCATAGCCTGTTTGATGAGCTCCAGTTCTCCCTTCATCCAGTTGGACCTGTAAGTGAATTAATTCTCTTCCTCTTGCCCCTCTGAACACGAGATTTGTATAGGATACGTATGAGATTCATACTTATCCCTCAGACCTAAATGCAGAGTATGGACTTCCGGACCGAGTGACGCTCAGGGATGCGACGGGCGGGAAAATCCCTCTTCCCAGCTGTCGTTATTTTCAACTCCATGATGTTTGCGCGAAGATTGCCCATCTCTCGGGGGCAGGAGAGGTCGTGGAACAACTATTCCAAGATTTAGAGACGTACAGGTCTTGGCAGAGGATGGAGGGTCCCACTATCTTTTGTCTTTGGCACTCTTATTACGTTCGGGGGCGGAACAGAGGCTGGGAGGTGTTTGATATCTGCTTTGTCTAGACTTTATCAAGATTGGCCAGAACAAGTTGGTATCAAATCGAAATGTTTCTGACGTACGGCGGGAGGTGTTACCGTCGTCGTGTCTGCTGCATGGACCAGAGGAAAACACTCCCATTCTAGGCTTCCGAGCCTGAGGATTCTGTACAGATGATCGCGCCTGGCTACTGATTGTTTGTAGCATGTTTAGTTCACTCTGAGCAAGCATACCTCTAGACGTCGTCGAGACAGTCAAATCCAGATTCAAATGATCTGCAAGCCGGTGATAAATCGAGTTCAAGGATTCGTGTCTGCTAGGCATTCAAGGTATCGAGAAGATATGTGTCAAATTCCCATGACTCTTGGGGACGGATCGAAACAAGCTAACAACTTGTGGTCCGAAGAAAGTCTACTTGCACCTATCCGATTTATTATGCACTATAACACTCATATTTTCGTAGGGACAAACACAAGGCTGTACCAGCCTCGACCATTCCCGTACTGTATTGTCCATCCATGTAAAATCTTCATATACTTCCGCAAAGAATGCCCATAAACCTCAATAAAGATGAGACAAGGAAGTTAAAAATAAGGAAAACATTCTCACTAAATGGCCTGGGGACTCGAACTGCCTTTCCGAAGCGACGATTCATGCCCCGCACGTCACCCGGTGTCTCGGTGTGGATACCATGGCCCGAAAACCGCATGACGCAGTTCAGATATGTCGAATGTGATAGCAGGTCCTGTAGAGGGACGGTTTTTGACACATTTGGACAAGGCGGCGGGGGCCATAGCGTTCGTGGCATCCCTCAGAAACATTATCCAGTTAGGATCAGCATATTCACCACGGATATAATCAGGCTCTGGGTCGTCAGCAGTGATCTCCCAGTCCACCGGTAGGACACCCAGCCCCGTCGTTGCTTGGTCAAGCGTTACGGATATTCGGGTCCGGATGATTTGGTGTCGATAGAGTATGAGAGCGAAGAATCCGCGTCGGACGTGATACCTGATTTCGAGGAAGATGCGGGTGATGTGGGAAAACATTTGCGAAAGCCGATGTAATTGGGGAGATTGGATAGGGTTGTGTATGGTTCTTGGGCGGCGTCCTTGGTTGCGTCGACGAGGTCGACATGGCAGGTAATCGTACGAGTAGAGTGAGGGAGGTGAAGGCCGTAGATCAGAGAGTCCTTGTTGCGTATAATTGAGCTGAGATAGAAGAGATATTCTTTGGTTGGAACGAAGATGTCCCGGGAAGCAATGTGGGCAAAGACGTCCTTCCAGAGGCTGTTGATGAGGGGACATGTTTTCATGAATATAATTCTATCATCTGAGGGACGTTCAGAGTACCAAAACTCTGAGATAATGGCGTGAACCAGCTCAGGAGGGAGCTGGCCGAACATAAGATGAAGAGAGGTTTCAAAAACGCCTCGGCCGGCATCGGCTCTCGTATGCCGGTACGTGTCAGAGACACGTGACCCTCAGCCACAATCGTAGTGCCCGTAGGAACTGCACTGATGAAGATGGCGCTCAACGCCGAGCGGGAGGCGTCATGGTTTGATTGAGAATATTTATCTAATGGCATGTGGACCACTCTATCTTGGCTCGAGGTTTGAATATTAATAAGTAGTAGTAGTAGTCGCACTGGCAAGCGGTCCCTAAGAGTAGTACTGTATTTCTTGGATAACGAATAATGATATGGATATAACTTATGATTGCACAAGATGTCGGTCATGCCCAATAAACAAATCGTCCATTTGGAGTATGAGATGTGTGTGGCGGAAGGTGTAGTGGGATGACAGGAGAGGGCATTGGGGGAGTGTAGAAGGGGGTGACAGGATAAGGGTGTTGGGGCTGACAAGGGATAGAAGGGCGGGTAGTACGGCAGAGCTGACGGTACAGCTGGAGGTGCTGACGCTGCCGGGGATTGTGAACGGCGAGGTTCAGCACGCGCCGTCTCTCGTCGACGATAGAACCGACAAGTAGTGGAATCGTGACACCAGTGCAAATGGTGGATATGGTGACGCGTCCTATAAGGCGCAGGATCGTGGCGTCGGCGGGCAGGTGTCTGCGGCTGTGGGCTGGGAGTTGGCTCAGCCTCTTGCACGATCCGCCGCAAAGCACGACGCGCCTCATCAAGCGCATCCAGAGCCTCCCATTCACCAAACGCAACCTGCTCGCACAGCTGTCCCAGCTCTTGTCGTTCCCGAACTAGATACCGTCAGCCCATGCAATATCCCAATCCAACATCGATACTCACAGAAACTGCCCATGGTCCTCGTTGCCAGGAGCGGGACAAAGAACTTTCTCATTGCTGTCTCGAATGTCAGGATCGACGGACCAGGGAGGATTCCGCATATGACATCCCGCGCCATGACGAGCTCCTCGCTGTATGAATTGTCCTCGTCCAGTGAAATGAGCCGCGGGAGGATATTGCCGTGATTATGCCGCCCATGAAGCAACGTCGAGACCCTGTAGTGTATCGTACAAAATAGCAGCCTCCCACCTATCACCAATGCGCGCCCCATTCGGAACACCCACTCACGTCCGCACACCCAGAAACGTCCTGATCCTATCCTGATGTCCTCGCAAAGCAATCGGGTTCATCCAGCCTCTGCCGAACCTCCCACACAAACTCGTTGAACTGAAGATCAAAATCCCTCCTGCGTATGTGTCCTCGCCATGCCAACTCACGGTTCCACTCTTCCAAACCCGACGGAGGGTGTGGCGCAGTTGGTCGAGGACCTCCCTCCCATTGAATATCTGGTCCCGGAGTTCTGCTAAACGAGATAGGCACCGCTGTTCTTGGAGGTCCGCGTTCTGGATGGAGAGGGATACCAGGGTTCCCCGGTTGGAGAACGCGGTCCTGCCACGCTGGATGCCAACTAGACAGTCATGTATCAGTGCTGAGGCGATCTCGACAAAGCTATTCGTAGGGTCTTCAAGTAGTGTTACAGAGTGTATCCGTGTCGTGCAGCCATGCCAACTTGAATTTGGGGATGACGACGCCATTTTTTAAATAGGCCATTGGTCCTGTGGTCGCGACAATAAACGTGGACAAAAGTATTGCAAGTACAAGAAGGACAACAAGGGATCTACGCTAGAGGTCAACGAGGCGTGGGATACCGCTCGGAGTCTGAATCCGGCAGGTAGTTACCGTTGCCGACTCCGCTCCCTCCTCAGACCTGCGTGTGAATCACCGTCATTATGATTCAACCCGCCTCTCGATGCCGCTACCACATCCGAGCCCAAGTCACTGCCCCCTAATCCGTTTGATTTGACAACTCCTGCCGTCCACGCAGCATACAACATTTGCCTCAGCCTCGAATTGCGCGCACCCCTCGTCGTCCTTCCCTATGAGAAACACCCCTCCGCCCTTCTCTGCGCACGCGTGCTAGGATTCACCCTCATCGAAGCCCCCGTCCGTGAACACATCGCGCAGGCCATCAACACAATGGATCCCAAGTATTATATTCAACGCTTAATTCGTCTATTCAAGCTTGTCCCGTCTCCCGATGATGTACAGGACTTGGAAGCTGCGAGTCCCTCTCCCGATTGTCTCATCATCCCGCCGTACTCACGGATCAGATACCTAGGCTCTCGTCCGTGACGGCCACCATTGTTTACTGAATCCAAACCTCCTGCCACCTATGTCACCGAGAACAACGCTACAGTTACTGCCCAGAACCTGCGTCGCCAACTATCCACTCTTCAGTGTGCGCATATCTTACCGGAAATCGAATCCCAGCGTGAATGGGTAGCCTCTGTATGGGCACCAATGTATCCCCCGATGAATGGCCCTCGATTGGAGAATATACTCACGTTGTCTGAGACGCTTCGCTGGTTTTTCGATCGCTTGACTATCTGGCTACAACCTACCGACGAACCAAACACGTATACGATCACATCTAGCGAAGCACTTCTGCTGGAGGAACTCCCTAGTCGTATTATCACCCTTACAACGCCGGATCCAAAGGCTCTCCCTCTGCCGAGTCCAGCTTACCTTCGCATTCACGCAGCATCTTGTCGTATTGCGCATATGTCTGGTGCTGCAGAGTATGTGGAAGAGGTTCTGAGGAGGAAAAAGATATTCATGTACGGGTTGCGAGGATGGGTCATCTCGCTCAAGATGGGTCGTCCGCGGATATCGTTACTCGGTATATGGCTTCTGCTGTTCGAATGCTATGAATAAAAGTATTTATCTGCTCTCGTGCGACGACACTTCCTGCTCCTCATTATCGACCTAAAACAATAAGGGATCTACGGCGTACGCACCAGAGATCAACAAGACGTGGGATGCTTGTCGCCGTGACTACTATCCATATACATCAACCGAGGCCGGGGTGAGTCGCGCGGGAAAAGCTACATGGGTACGGGATTCCTCCAGTGCGTTCCAGCTTCATGAGGGACGAGAACGCCATCTTAACGACTCTTCCGGTGCATAGACATGTACAGCATCAAAGACGGTCTTTTCCGAAAAACTACATAATTGAGAACTTAAAGCCCCGAAAGTAGTAGGAGTTAACATACAAATAGATTGCGCTGAATGTAAATATTACAATCCATCCCAGCCTAGGACTGAGAGTTCTTCTCGCCGTCCTTATCATCGTCACAATCCTCCTCCCATACATACTCGCGCGTTCCTTACAGATCAATTATACAATGTTAGTACCCTACTAGGAATGAATACGGTCTCCGTCCCCTGGTGACTCTCCAAAAGATCGAGGGAGCTCAAACGCACTATGTACAAAAACAGTCAAGGGTTTATACATTATGGCTTGAAGTAACAAAAAGGATTATATTATATTCGAGGAAGATGCTACAGTGATAAGTGCGTGTGTATGCAAAGTCCTGCTCAATACCTAGAAATACAGCGTAATGCGGACCCTAATTAAGTGTGAACACCGGGTATTAGATATAGCATCGTCCTTGTCCTTGTCCTTGTCCCTCGTATTAACGTGACGGTCATTGCAGATTCATCAGTGCGCTCGCGCAACTGAATGAGTGGGTCATACTAAATAGCAACAGCAGCAAACGGATTCGTCGAGATGCTCTTCCGCGCATCACCAGCATAGCTGATCGTAACGCGATGCTCATCGTCAAAAGGCGTCGTGAACGGGTCCTCCTTCCGCGCGATCAGGATACTCGACGGGTCCGTCTTCGTCCACGCAGAATCGGAATACGAACGACGGTGATTGAATCCGTGATGTAGGGGAGGCGCGAGAGAGTCTGGTTCGTACACCGAGTTGACGTCGGAGGGGACGTTGGGCCGGCGGGGGCTCAACTTGAAAGGTGGTGAGAGCATCTTGGTCCAAGGGGCGGGTCGGGCGATCTCGGGCGAAGCGGACCAGTGGGACTGGATAGTATCGCGAGGATTGTCTACAGGGGGAAACGATGGGGTGGCGGTGGCGGCGCGACCGACGGAAATGCGCAAGTTCGGACGAACCCGGGCGCTGGTAGCGGAAGATCGTTCAGAGACGGGCTCCTCGACGGGCTTCTTCTTCAGCAACCCAGCAAAGCGACCATACCACGGCCTACTCTCGTTCTCCTGCTGCTGGTCAGAAACAGATCGATCCTTGCCCAAAGCTTTCTTCCCGATCGCCATCAAGCGCTGCGGTTTGCTGATGGGCTCCTGGGAGGGTGCATCGGGCTTCTCTCCAAAGTAGCTATCCCAACTCTTCTCTGCAGGCTGCGCGAAAGGCGAACGCGAACGGGTCCGAACGAAAGGAAAGTTGAACCCGCGCCTTGGTGAAGCAGGTGCAGACACTGACTCTGAGCTGTAGTTCCGGGTTTGACCCTTCTCATCTGCGACGGGCTGGCCAATCCGGAAAGGGACGACAAAGCCTTGGTTTCCGCTTCTCTGCTCTCTCTCCCATTTGCGCCGCTTCCTCGCCTCCACCCATCCTTTCCCGTGAGTATGCCATAGAAGGATGCAGATAGCCATCAAGACCACCACACCCCACAGAGCGAGGAAGATCGCGAACATGATTCGTTCCTTCTTCAGAGATGCGGCGTACGCCCTAACGAGCTTCCCCACCAGTCCGTCGTTTTCGTCGCCAGATCCACTGCCAAGGGCGGCAGCGGCGATGGGCTGAGAGGCCTCATCGATTGAACTCTGCGACAGAACCAAAGCGCTTTCGTTCATCAGAGGTAAGTCGACTTTGAGGTTCTCGTTTAAGAATGTCAGGACATTCTCGATCGCGTCAACCTTTGACCCGATCAGACAGGCGATGAAACCCTGGGCAGGCGTCTCGAGGATTGTACCATTGAAAACCGCGTTCACAGCGCTCTGAACGCCATTGTAGAATTCCACGACAGTGTCGTTCAGAGTGGTGGTAGTGGTGTTCACCCATCCGAAGATACCGTCGTTGATGGTGGATTGCATGGTGGTAACCTGGGAATTGACATCATTGGCGTACGCCGCTGACTGGTTGTACATGCTGTTGTTGATCGAGGTCGCAATGGTATTCGTAAAGTCGGCGGTGGACGCTGCAGCCTGCGCGTCGTACTTGGCAACGAGTGGACCCAATGCGAGGAGCTGAACCTGGACGCTCAGGATTCCAAAGAAGCCAATAAGGAAGCACACCAGTGCCGGTGGATGAAAGATGTAGTGGAAGAACCATGTCATGTTCGTGTGCTGTGGTGGAGAAAGGTGTAGACGAGCTGAGACTTGGTTGATGATACGCATGATGAGGGGATGCGAGGAAGAGGCCTGGAGCATGAGCAGGTTGTGGTTCGTGAGGCTGACCTGCGGAGCTCCTACAGCGCCAGGGACATGATACATCGTGGGGTCAGTCATCCAAGCCTCGCGAGTGTATTCAAAGTGTCGCTGCTGGCAGCGCCACTTGTACCACTCCAAAAGACAATTGAGCGCAATCAACAGTAGCGCCAAGGCAATCAAAACAACAATTGAAATCTTGGTGAATTTGATTATGTCGCGACCCAAATCATCCACGACGGACGTGTCCATGTCATTGCAAAATGTGAGGGAATTTTGCTGAGGTACTGTGACAAGAGACGAGTTGAAGTTTAGGCCGCCGAATGTTTCGTTGATCTCCTTCTTCAAGAGCTCGAAAGGAGTATCAATGCTACAAAGGTATACCATTAGCTTCCATGGACGTTGCAGAAGGGTGTACATACATAGCCTCAATCTTCTGCTTGAGTTCTTGAACCGATGGTAAGGAGCTGTTCAAGTTGTCGATGGAATCGGTGAAAGAGGATGGTAAAGAGACATTAGACAATGCACTGAGATCCGGGGTGCTGATAGTGGGTGCAGAGACGTCGTCGAAGGGATTGACGGCGTTAATTGCTTTCACGGCTGTCTCGATGGCGCTATTAGCAGCAGAGATACTGCTGTTCAGTGCCGACTCGATACCGCTGGCAGCAGCATTGACTACATCGTTAAGCTACACGAATGATTAGTAATGCAATAGCAAAGAAGAAATGCCAACCCACCTCTTTTACCGCAGCAGACAGGATCGCCAATCCTCCACGGACAACCAGTTCCACGAAACACAAGAGCGTCGATTGATAAATATCGATGATGAAATTAATGATAGCTTCCATCATGGTAAGTGCTACTACCAAAGTCGCGCGAGCAAGTTGAAGGGTGCCGTTGACTGCATCTGCGTACTGCTGATTCGTCGCAACAGCCAGGTAGCGGGGCATGCTGGCTGTCGCTGTAGCGGCCTTCTCCGCTGCCTTACAGCTCGCCAACAACGTAGCCTTAGCACTCGCGATAGATTCCTGCGACGACTCCAAGGAAGAATACAAACGGAACGCAATGAAAAAAAGAGAAAGAATGGGATATGCCAGCCATGTAAGTGAATAAAGATGGGGAAGCTCAAGGTAAGGCTTGAGGGAAGTCGTGACGATGGCGTCGTACGTTGGGGGAGGTGCGAGGGACATGCCAGGAGTCGGCCGGCGACGTCGTAAAAACTAACGAGGGACGTGAAAAGGGAGGAAAAGAAGAGAAAGAATGCTTTTTGAGGTTGCCGATGCCATTGTACTCGTTAAGTCCTTCCGCCACGCGAACAATGCGTCAAGGACAATAACATCCAACGACACTTCCCCATTGGGCCATTCGCTTTTGTCTCGGTCACTGTCACTGGCATCACGTGCGTGTGACCCGACCGAACCGTGACTACCGCCTGGCTCGGCTGTGGGTCCTCTCCATTCTCCAACGACATGCTTATTGTCTGTGGAGACCAAAAGGCATCATTCTGACCATCGATGGACCTCGACACACCTGCAACTGCGCTTGTTATGCTCACGTTGTCAAGCCGACATTTCCCCGCCAAAAGTACGTATCTACGCCACCGTAAGCCCTCGACACCGGTTGCTACGTCTGATGGATTCAGCCCGTCATGCTTATTATCTTGTATTCTGTATCTCGTTTCGCTGGAAGGTGCTCTAGCAAGGCCTTGTTGATTTCTTGTCATGGCGATACGTACAAGGACCCAAGCCTCCAGTGATGCGAAAAATTTCACAGAGAAATCCCCGGAGAATGTGGACCCTGAACATAAACACCGCTTGCTCTGGACAAAAAGTTCCAAATATCCCTTTTCTCTCTCGCTTGGATTGACTCAAGCACTGACATCCCCGCACTCTCGTGGATTTGGGTCCCAATACATCCTCGACACCGTTTTCCAAGTATTTTACACCACTGTCGTTGAGTGATAAAAATGCAGTATTCGAACTGCATATCCACCCGACGCGTAATTTATAGTCCCATTCATTTCGGTTGATTTGCGGCACAGGAGGATCGGACCGTACCATGCGAAAACTGCAAATCTCTGTTTTCAATCTCCGCTCGCGTGGAGGAGCGGTCCGATTTCTCCCGCAAAGCTTACCCGGACTAAAACGGAATCCCTGGGAGAAAAATCACTAGTACTGTGACAGGATTCGTTGCTCTGTTTCGCCAGGAACCATATATAAGTACTTTCATCAAAGACCCATGACTCCCATTTATATAAGTACATTCGGATCTTCGTAGCACTCCGTGGCGTCGCAGATTGACATTGGTATAAACTCAATTGGTTCACAGCCAAAGTTAAAAAGTGTAAATCCTTAGGCCCTGTTCGGGTGACACGGCTTAACACAGCCCTAGAGCCAAAATTTAAACCGACCGCTTGCTTAACTCAGATTATTCAGCATGTCACTCCATTGTCACCTACGTCCTGACACCGATGCTGCGCTCAGTCTGCCCGCCTTCCCGCTCACTACACACAATGACTACAACGATGCCAACAAGATACCAGAAAGACTAGGAAATAAAGTACTCATGTGAATGAATTTGAAGATCTAGACAAATCAACACAAATTTAGAAGAACACTGTTGCCATTGTGCCGGTCAGTGAGCGGCACGGGCGGGGCAGCGCTGGGACACCTTTCGATGACGTCGGTGGCAGCATTGACGATCGCTTGACATCATTCGGACATCGTCCGAATTCATCCGAGTTATTCCGATATTGTGACGTTTGTGACCGAGTCTCTTAGTCCTGGTTAAGCTTGGGTTAAGCCGTGTCACCCGAACAGGGCCTTACCTACTTCACCATATCGCCAAGGCTGCAATAGTTTCTGAAACATTTGATTGAAAAAACCACGCGCAGCAACCCCGACAGTAGCCCTTCGAAGTTCGTGATGTTTCTTAAAGGTACATGCCCCTGTGCGCGCGCATCTTAAACGGCTTCGAGATCCTCAGCCAAGTCGCCCGGCGGAAAAAGATAAAAATCCGGCAGCAATGCTTTCAAGCCCACGGTCCTTTATCAAGGCGGATAGAATGTTCATCTGCCCAGCTTCTGACACTGAAGCCAAGCGTTCTTTGTCAGTCGAACCCCAAGCCGGCTCAGCGAAATCACGGCTAAGGCGGCATATTTCGTCAATTAATTGGCTGAGTGATTTCCTACTTCACCGCACCTTGACTAAGCAGACGACTAAGCGATCACGGTATCTACTACAATGGAAATTTTGAAGACAAGTTCGCGCGACGGCCGCTCCTTCTGTTGTAGACCTTCGTGTCGGTTTCCCCAAAGATCGGTTTCGCCTGTAGAAACTAGCATTTGTAGTACGGAATTATCTTTTCTTACGCTCGGAACACCGCCGGTTTTTTTCCCGCGCGGAAAAGATTCATGAATGAGATCGTATCATCGTATGGCACGACGCGTCGGACTCGCACATGGGCGGTGTTGCACTGCACGCGGATCAGTCGTATTTAGGAGCCGTGAACAAAAATAGTAGCTGTGGCAGTCTGCCGAAGCTGCCGATCTCTCTTCTTGACTTCTTAGTTGCTCCAGTCGTTCAAAGTCGTCCTTGGACACAGTCCGTATGAACTTTGTACTCCCTATATTTTCATACAAAACAAACACGCAGCTATACAGGCTAAACCATCAAGATTTAAACTTGTTTACCTCAAGTCTGCTCCATTTAGTTTCGCAGAAAACAAGATTGCTCTTCTATTTGAAAAAGTGGATCGACGTTCCCTGCAATTGGAATTCTGTTGCATGAATACCGTGTCTCCGAACATATAAGCACATACACGAGGATCTCACGTTCACTATCTCCAGTCCAACATGTGTTCCAGCAACGACGAGCACCAGAACGAACTCGAACTTGAAGACGCTTCTCCTGTAGCCAAACGGAGGAAGATGCAGAGGGCATGCGACATCTGCAGACGCAAGAAAAGTACGTTCCTAGTTATATGCCTGGAAAGAAGTAATATGTTGACTTTTGGTTCTCGCAGTAAAATGTGAGGAACCTAGCTAGACTATCCGATAGTCGATCTTGATGTGCTCATCCTGTTGTACAGGTGAAGGAGGACGCATGCCGGATGTCAAATGTGCCAATTGTGCCTCATATAACCTAGACTGCACCTACGTTGAAGCGTCCAAGGTATGCGTCTTCATTGCGTCTATTTCCATGCTCATCGTGCGTAGAAACGTAGACACCCGAAAGGTTATATCGAAACTCTAGAAAATAAATTGGCCAAGATGGAATTATTGCTGCACAAGGCATTTTTCTTTTCGGTTCTACCGAAGCATTCCCCCGCTCATGATTAATTCTAGTTTATGCCAAATGCTGACATCGACGAAGAGCTGACACATGCAGACGGCGACGCCAAAGAAAGTCCTGCCGCCGGCGCTTCAGGCTCCAAAGGCAACACCGAGCAGGCGATGTCTACCCTTCCTAGTCCCTCTCTATCGGCCTTAACCTCGCCCCGCATAGAGCCTGGTAATTTCTCTGACGATCCCATAGCAGACGATGAGGACATACAACACGTCGCCCTTACGAACAGGCTAAAATCTTTCGACATGGACGCCTCTGAAGTACGATTTTTTGGCAAGTCGAGTGGTCCTGCGCTGGCCCACACAGCCTTTGAGTTTAGGCAAGAGCTAGACGAAGGAGACGTCTCCAAGCTTAAGGACAAGTTTAAAATCATGAGTAGTAGGCGCGCCGAATTCTGGTCTAATAGTATTCGTTCGGTAGGCATCTGTTGATCCTGACCATTCTGCTTCTCATGCGCTTCAGCTGAACTACGACGACATCGACTTACAACCTGCCAACTATTCTTTCCCAGAGCCCGACCTCCTTGAATACCTCGTTCGGCTATACTTCCTTAACCAGAACCTATTCTGGCCTTTACTTCACCGGCCGACGTTTGAACGATCTCTGGCAGCTGGGTTACACCATACGGACAGCGAATTTGGAGCGCTTGTGCTCTTGGTGTGCGCTGTCGGTTCACGCTACTCTGACGACCCTCGCGTAAAGGCCGATGACACCGATAAGGAGTCGAAAACACGGCATTTGAACGGTTGGAAATGGTTCATCCAGGTTCATCGAGTTCATATGTCGTTGCTGCGCCCGCCAAATCTGTGCGACTTACAAAAATGTGCAGTGAGTGTTACCTTCATCCAAAGAGAAATTTGTTATTTATTGAGGCTTACAGCTGTCTGTGTTTTATGTGCAAGGATGCGCTGCGCCACACGCTTCTTGGACATTGGTAGGGACCGGTATTCGCATGGCCCAGGACCTTGGTGCACATAGAAGACATACCAGGCCGGGACAACCGCGCAACGCCGAGGAAGAGCTACTGAAGCGCGCTTTTTGGTACGTTATCCTGTCCGCCTTTCACGGCGCCAAACACATCTCATATTAGAGACAGGGTAATTGTCTCCCTGGATAGAGTAATAAGTTTATCATTAGGCCGCCCATGTGCTATACAAGACGAAGAGTGCGTATACCACCCTTACGTACTTCCATCTTCTCCGTCTAATCATGACTTCCATAGTATCGACGCGGAGTTTCCCGTTGATTGTGACGACGAATATTGGGAACATCCTGACCCAGAACAAGCATTTGTACAACCTCCGAATAAGCCATCGCTCTTGTCCTTTTTCGTATCCTATCTGGCTCTGAACAGAATCCTTGCTTTGTGTCTTCGTACGGTCGTACGTCTCACGTCGTTTCCAAGCTATCATCTGTTCACGTCACCACCCAGTATTCTCTCAACAGATCGAAAACGCTGTTTGTATTCGTGGGGAAATGGAAGCAAGATCTTGTCGCCGAATTGGATTCGTTCCTTAACAAATGGGTTGATTCTGTACCTGATCATAGTACGTGTTCTCCGCGGTTGCAGGACTCGGGGTTGACTAACCGTTTCCGTAGTTCGATGGGATCCCCATCGCGAAAATCAGATTTTTTTCAACCAATCCGTCTTCCTCTATTGTTCGTATTACCACCTTCAGATACTCATACATAGACCCTTTATTCCCTCGCCGGGAAAGTCATCGCCCCTTGCTTTTCCTTCTCTTGCCATATGCACCAATGCGGCTCGTGCGATCAGCCACATTCTGGATTGTCAGCTTCGTAGGCCGGAGAGTCCAATGAATCATTGCGCCGTAAGCTGTCTATTTGACTAGACATTGTCATTGAATTAATTCCTCCTAGATGTCTATCTTCAGTGCTGCAATTGTTCTACTCCTGAATATCTGGAGCGGAAGACGTTCAGGGATATCATTCGACGAGAAAAAGGAGCTGAGCGATGTTCACAAGTGCATGAAGACCTTGCATATATTTGAGAAACAGTACGTCGTAAAGTATGATCCTGCTTTGCTGGCGAGTTCACACTGGTGCAGATGGCTTTTTGCAGGTCGACTATGGTACGTGTTTACCCTGTGGCTGCACGGTTGCTCATTGAGCTGCAGGGATATTCTTTACGAGCTGGCCTCTGTTGGTGAACTACCTCTTCCTCACCCAAGCGTCTCTCCCTCAAATAAGCGGGAGCACGACTCTGACAGTCCGTTGTCCGTTGGGTCTCCGCCGACTGACTATTCCGACATTGATGCGACCATTTCCGGAAGTAGGCCCATCAAAAGTAACCGACGTGTATCGGCAACATATCAGCAAGACTTCATGACATCCGATGATGTTTATTCAATGCACTCATCTACTGCTGCTCAGATTCAACAATACCAGAATTACCAGAATTCGATGTTTACGCCTTTTACTATGAGCCAGCCTTCCTCCTCGTCCTCTAGCCTATCCGCCGCGGTTCAGTCTTTCTCAGATGACTCTTGGTTTGCTCCAAATACAATGTCGAATACCCATTACCAGCCTATACATGGTCAGCATCCATCATCTTCCCAGCATATGTTTGGTGGACCTTCAAATGAAATCGCACCTCTCAATGACGGTTTCTATGACCAAGCACAGTATCATCATCTTTTCAATCCGCCCGTGGACAGCATTCCAGATCCGATGGTGATGACAACCGGCGAACAGCTGGCACATATGGGTATGACGGACGAGTTTTTGCAACCACTCGTCAACGCCGAAACTCTGGCTATGTGGCCGACTGGATTTGAGTGCGTAACTTATTGAATTACAGTTTCGGCTGACGGTGCTCATAATTGTCAGGCTGGATGAGTGGGGCAAGTACCTTACTAACGTCAGCGAATTGACTCACAATGGATCTGGGTATTGAAATCATCCCATTATCCGTGATAAGTGGACTGCGGGTTATGTTGTATGCTTTACGAACGATATTTTTTGACTGATCGCGTGGATGTAAATAAGGCTGTACAACATAGTTAGGGATCATGGAATGGAGTTGGGATGTGTCCGAGTCGCCCTATTCCTCAAGCTTGATCTTTTTCTTTTTCGACCCATCCTCCGAATCGATATCATCATCAAACATCCTCTTAATGCCAGATGGGACCAGAAGACTGGAAGGAAGGCCTTCTATGGGAAGTGGGTCCGAGGTTCCCGGGCCTCCATGCAAGACGTCATGGATCCACAAGTAGTGCTCGCCAAGAATGACTTTCTGAGTTTTCTCGTCACCCATTTCATCGAGTAGCTCAACACCATGTCGACTGTTGATTTCCCAAGCTGGGTACAGCGACATACTCTTGGGTTTTGTTATCTATGCAAGCGACATGGCAACTAAGTCTCACGGTTGAGCAGCACAAGACAGTACTCACCACCAGCGAGTGAGGGGAACCCGTCCTCAAGGTGTACCATTCGACACCAGCTGCCTCCATGCGGACTCGTTGAGTTTTGAGTTTTTCTTCTACATGAGCGCGGACTTTTGCCACAGCGCAAAGGTGGTGCGTGAGCTGAATGCCGCTCGTGAAAAATGTTTTGACGTCATCACAATGATTGCACCCACAGCCAAAGCTTGTGAGTGCGGTGGGGATGGTATGTGTTGGTTTCTTCCCTACTATGATGGAAGTATACCGTTGCATTACTGTCAAGCAGAACGTCTTACACGGCTGTTCCATCAAAGAGATACCGTGGTCAGTTAGAATAGATTTCAGATGCAGAATCATTGGAACGAGAACACCCTTGAGATATGTGTTCCCTTCCGGATCATTCGCCGCGCTTTGAGCGAGTATTCGATCCAGAACGAGCGGATAGCTCTGCCTCCCAATACCCACGGTGAAACAGAATTTCAGTAGTTTCTCGACCTTTACGACAGTGGAGATGGGAGCGTTCTCAATGACGGCCTGTACGCAAGAAAAGACGATACCGGCGAGGCTCTGACGGGATACGGGAGCCGATGGGGATGGTAGTAGGTTTGAATATAGATGAACCACGAGTCTCTCGACGGATGGAAGATCCTTCTTTGTCAAATCAGCGACGACTTGTGAGGTCAATCTGAATATTTGCATCAGGAGAAAATAAATTTGAATGATTGAAGAAGACATACATTGTTTCTAACGTCATGACGCCGCCTGCTCGTGTAATGGTCATAGTCAGCAGCCTCAGGTCCGAATTCGCCGTCAGAGGACTATGACAAACCAGGATCTGTGCTGCAGCTTGGAAGAAAGAAGCCCATGGATCGCCGTAAGCGTCCAGATCTGGTGTCGAAGTCAAGAGAGCGTCGATCTCCGGAGCGAGACTCCGATAAAATTGCCAAGGAGGGTATTTCTGCCCACTACCCAGTGCGTCACGCGAAGCACGATGAAGTGCATCGAAGTAAGTACCGCAATGCTTCGAGTTATTTGTCTGTGTGCAGAGTCTGATAATGTCCCTGATGAGATCAATATCCATCTCGTACGGGTGTTCCACCGTATTTTCACCGGAATCAATATCACTATCACCAGGATCCTCGTATACATGTTTCTCGGCAGGAGGAGCTACCTCTTCTTTCAGAGGAAACACAGGCAGGCATTGAACAACCAAGGCGGCAAGCTCTGATATGAGGGCATCAAAGGATTCTCGCGCAAGCGGATCGAACACATGTTGGTTTTGTACGAGATTTTGTGATAGGGAGAGCCAAAAGTGCACCGAGAGATTTTTATCACATTTGAAGCTTTCGAAAAATCTATAGTTCGTTAGCTATATATTACGCGTTCAACGTTAAGTGAATCGACGCTTACCTGTCCCTGAAAAATGACACGCCTCGTCCTTTGATAAGCTCCACCAACCAGTCGACTTGCGTTTCGTCGACCGGCTTGAGGTTGAGATAGACTGTTTCTTCAATTTCTTGGCACCATTTGACGACTTCGGCGTCTGCTTTAACCTCAGCAGCCTGCTTCAACGCTCTGAGGACATCGGTACGATCGGGATTAGATTCCCCTTGAGTGATCGCGTCACTGAAACTAAGGGAATGTCAATACTTGCAATTCTCAATTTAGAAGAAAGACGCATACAGCACTTTTACGCTCATCCAAGGAAATGTATGGTACGCCATCACAAATCCATCACTTCCAATTCGATTGATTTTTCTCCTGATATCACATGCTTCAGCGGCTTTGAAGAAGAGGTCGATATCATTCCATCTGGAGGCAGCTTTCACAAGCAACTCTGCTGCTCGTTTGAGTTTCGTCTCCTTGTCTGCTGAAGGTCTCTTGCGAGGCTGAGGTTTTTTACAACACTGTAACAGTGCGTCAACTAACTTGGTTTCATTCGTACCCGCCGTGGGGCTCTGCGACGACTCCAGATGGTCACAAGCATAATCGAAGACTTCTCCAGGTGAAACCGTCCATGAAGGATCTCGGCAGAGCACGAGTAGAGTGTCCTTCCAGACTGAGAAGGCGCCGTTATCATTAGAAGTTCGTACGTCGAAGTGTGGGTACTACGACGTACCTTCAAGATAATCTCCGATCTGCACAAACAGCAAACAAGGTCTGAGATTTGGCACCTGACAAAGTAAAATGTGCTCACCACCCTGTCTTTACCGTTCTGGAAACGAGATTAGTAACCGCACATGACTACGAGAGTTTTATGCGCACAAATCCACATCAAAGTCCCTGAAGTCAGGCCTTCCTCGCATGTAATCTTGTTCCCAGCCGTACTGGTCTTCTTCCTCGACTTTATAAACATTGTGGAGTTCATAAACATCGTGGATTATGTTTTGGGCAGGAAAATCCAGATTGTCCACCGTCACTGGCATGCCTTCCATGTCAACAACCTGTTTGACCACCATTCCTCCAGAACTGTATTCGGCACCTTCTGAACCGCCGTAATCATTTTCGTTACCATATAGCTCCAAAAATCTCATGAGTTCGTTCTGTGACCTATAAAATCTTTGTGTTTGACGAATATTGTCTTCCTCGTCTTCAATATCGGAGTGGTCTCCCTGAATACTGACGAAGGAGGACCTATGATGTTCGACATGGACAATTAACAGTAGCAGATGGAGGTCCGTGGTAAGGGATTGAATACAAGACAACAGCATATCGTCTGGATGGTGTAAAGACATCGAACTGAAGGAAGACCCTGCAGTGTACTTGAGCAAGTTTTATGGGTATCACATCGGGTGACAAAGTATCTGTTTTCCATGTATTGAGAATACCGCGAAGCTTTTCCTTCGCAGCGGCGAGGTCGGAAGGTGTTTGAATGTGAGAATCGTCGCCAGAATGCACCAGATTATATGTCAGAGATAATCGGTAGCCAGACCGTAGAGGCGCGATTGTCTGTACAGCGCCCATTCGGAAGCCTAGAACGGGGGTGCTAAAGTGGCTTTCCTCTGGTGATGTCGTCGTTCGTTCATAGGGAATTGCAGGATACGCGACAGTAACGTCTCCACCTGTAAACCGAGACGGCAGGAGTATTTCGACTGTACCAAAGACAAACCTGCTTCAGATGCTCTCGATTGCCTACGCAGGCGATTAGCAGGCGCGAAATGCTAGAAAAAAGCTAGTGACCTGGACACTTGCAGGGGCGGTGCTCTATGCAAAACAATCTGTGTTTGTCATCATTAGTTGAAAATGAAGGAATCGCTTACACTGACCCAGCTGATCGCAACGACATTTTTCCAAATTCACATTCACATGGAGGAAGCCCTAAGAGGTTACAGGCATCCTTCGCTACCGTGTTCTTCACCCACTTGTCCCATTGGGGATTCATAAAATGAACCTAAGAAAATATTAATACAAATGACGACACGAAATTAGATTGAACATGCATCACAGTTCGAAAACTCGCACGAGTTCGTCTGTTGAGACGCGTCTTTCTCGTGGAACGAGATTAAAGCTTGCGCATCTCTCGCGCTCAAAGGAAGGCCAATTTTTCCGAAATCCTGTATATGGACAAATGGGTTTGGGGTATCCATACCATATTCCCGAGAGTATGTAAACGGTACGCGGTGGATACTCAACCCATCGTCCAGAGTATCTTCAATGTCGACCAGAATACGTCTGTCACTGGGAGCAGAGCAGCGCCTTTCGCGTCTGTTATTGGGAGGCATGTCTTGGAACTGTCGCAGTGGGGCTTCGCGTAGAATCTAGTCTAGTGAGATTCGATTTCGGAGGGCGATGTGAGTGGTTTGAGCGGTTCTTGAACTTTATGGTGATTGCCGGCACCCGGCATGAGTCCTGGGAGCACACTTCTACTCACCGCGACATCACATTGTCCCTCCTTTGCTTTACACGCTCACAGCGCTCCCATAGACATACGTTTATGACGTAGGACTATAACACGGATGCTCAAGCCTCATATGACGCGTCCAAAGGCGGATTGTCTCCCGTAGTTGCTGCACGGACGTAGGAGACGGTACTTTTTTGTGCACTGTATACTTGACTGTATACTTGTTGAGATAATAATAATAGGAGTATAAGAAGAAACATCAATATGCCTGTAGGCGTGATAAAATTGTACTTGGTATATTGTCAAGGCTGGGTGATGCGCAACGTATCTGAATAGACCCGTATTTGTTTGCGTCATTGGTTCTTCACTACCCATCACTAGATGCTGAGATCGCGAGAGGTGGTGACGCGGTCCAATACTGAGAGTTGACATAGAATCAAACATCAATATTAAGGCTGATGTTGGAAAGATCGGATAAGATGGCAACCGAGGGGAAATGTCTGCTCGTCAAGCGGTGAAGAAGACGGGATTTCAAAGATGGGCTGATTGTTCCAGCGACCCTAAGCCGTGAAAGGCTGTAGATATACCACAAACATCCTGGAGGTGGGCTTCGGCCCATGACACCTTTGTCGTTGCAGACGATACCAATAATCCCCAAGAAAGACAACTAGATAAGGCGTCAAAATGGTGATTACGGGCATTTTATAATACACGTCTATCATCCGGCCTCTCTGGATGCCTTATGACTTCTATAGCACTCACTGTTTCATCTGCAAGTCTAGGGAAAACCGGCTATTTGTGATCACCAAGGCTCTACCAGCAGACTTATGAGCACAGCACCGACATGTGCAGGCTCTCAGTCGGAGTCGGAGTCGGCGCTGGAGCTGGAACATGAATTTCGTCAGCGAACGAGACAGTACGCGTAACAGAGCTAATTTGGTCCGGTGGAGTCTGAGCAGGTTTCTCCTTCGTAGCTGGAATGATTCAAGTTTCCAGGAATCATATAAGGAGACGCAAAGCCCGTCAAAATGCGTTCCAAGAAAACGGTCGGGGCAACAGCCTAAAGCCAAAATGCCGTTATAATGGGGTAACAAGATAGCCTGAAATGTACTCCTGTAATCTCGGTTACCAACTCGAGGTAGTAGTGTGTCCACTCAAGGCAAGCGACGAAGACCGTCCGCAGAGTAACAAGCCGACAGAGTAGACTCAGTAGAGAATGGCATATTTGGCAGAGAGATCGACGGCGTGATAAGACGGTACGTGATGTGCACCGTACGCCACATGCCCATGGTCATGGCAAAGGACGCATAAATGATGGGCCAGAGCCTCGTATGAACAAACTTGTCCTGTAAGTTTGCAACGGTTTCCATACTTGTTGAAGTATGTTAGATTGAGATTAGAATAAGTATGCGATAACTTGGACGTACTGATGGACTAGAAGAATGGAAGGCAAATCTGTCACCCAGCGTCAGTTGAAATGCATGAACCTCCAGACATCACATACCGTACTGCTCCCATCACTTCTCCAACTACGCACCTTCACTCTGCCGGTCCTTGCATCTCCCGATACATTCTTCTGCGGAGTTTTGGGCTAGGTCAATTGGAATACGAGCGGCCTGCCGTCACCTGTGTCGTAGATTGGGATTTGAGGTTGATGAATGTAAGAACAAGGAGCTGACCGGCCGGATGAATCCGAAAACCGCGTGCCTCCAAAATTGGAAATCACCGCCAAAGCCGAGATGCACGTTGACGAACTATATGCATATTTAAGCCACTAAGGCAACAAATTTTACAGTGATGTCATATATAAAGGTGCGAATGTACTGTATAAAGGACAGAAAACAGACGGGGCAAATCAGGGTGATCAAAAAGGGTACAACGACAAAAAAGACGGTCCATACCAAGTCTCTGAACCTCGACATTCGGACGTTCGTCATGAGCTTTATTGCGTCCTTTCAACAACTACCACGAGCTCATCCGACCGCTCCGGCTGGGCTTCAATGTCCATTTCGAGGACTGTGTTCTGTGTGGTGGAGCTTGAAGTGAAAGGTTGCAGAGGTTGAGACGGTTGCGAAAACATCTGGAAACGAATGGCAGACACTACCAAAGTTTCGTCATGTTCTTCATTTTGGCGTGTGTGTCCTGCCGCTACTCTGCCAATAAGGAGCGTGGGTGCAACTCCCTACACACGGTGCTTAATAAATAACGAGTATACGATCGTGAACGCACCTTCGCGATACCAGCTATGACACCAAAGTAACACAGTCTTAGATCATTGCGTATGAAGCAAGCCAAGGATAGGATCAGAGCTATGGAATAGAGAGCGGAGGATTCCACCAGCACTCCAATAAAACGTCGAAAAACTTTCAGTCGGCCACCTACTCTACGTCCAACCCCGGTAACAGTCAAAATGCGGAAAATGATGAGCAGCGTGCACCATAATGTCGTTGCCAGGATGAAGGACAAATAGAGCATAGGTTGTGCTCCCCACGATGCATCAAAGTATGCAAGATAGATTGCACAGAAGTTGGATTAATGGATAGATGAAAAGGATACATGAAATCTGAGATTTACCAGTTGCAGAAATTAGGGAAAGGATTGGAAGTAGAACAATAAGCCAGAGCCGTCCCCAAACCATCCAGCAGCACCAAATCTAGAGCCGGACAATGGTGAGTTGATATAAATAATCCCCAGTGGAGTACCACACACACACCATATATAAGTCCGCGAGAATGGTACTAATGGACGATGTGATACCGGTCTCTAAATAGGCTGCTTGGGCTACTTCAAGCTTCAAGGATTCGGTCCAAAAACTTTGCCCATTATCAATGAATGCACGTTGTATATATGACCAAGTGGCAGAAAAATTGATAGTAGTTAGAGCATAGAGGACAATGATAATAATGATCAAGGCTCGTCGGATTGGCCAGCATTTATTGGTGGCTGTATTACTCGCGTCAGCTTGGACGCCGTTAGAGATGTTCCTGGCTCACATATGTTCCACAACGTCACAGCAAGAATTCCGGTGTATATGCCTATCATCAGTCAACGTTTCAACCCTTGCACGCCAAGGCACTAAACGCAATTGCCCACCATGCAATAGTGCGTAGAGAATTGTGGAGTTCAGGTTCCCGTCGCGGTATTGAAACAAGTAAGCTTTGTAGTCGTCGGTAAGATCTGGAGGAATATCTGCTTGAGCCACCATACGGGGAAGCCAGAGAAACGCGGTAGTGGGTTATGAGAGCAACACGTAGCAACCCTCTCATTTATAACAGTGCAGCTCACGGCCACACTCATAGGCTGCTGCGGAGGTCATTCATCGGTACCAAGTCGGAACAGGATCCTTACGTACCGACTGTGTTCTGCAATTCAATGAGCCGCCGTGTACATTGATAGATTCAACAAAACTCACTATAGAGAAAGGAAACCGTTCCAGTGAGATTTCGGTGCCGATGTCATATTGTGTTTGCTCCATCATCGTGTGAAATTTGGCTGCAAGATTGACAGAAGAAACTAAAGGCGGGAAAGTTTCGATGTCATGTACCACAGTGACGCTGATGGCTCCTGAATTCTGGGAAAGGGTAAAGGGTACCAACGTCTGTAAGTTATACCTCGACAGAACCACACGCAATAGACGAAAGTTTAACTAGAAATAATTCATCTATCAGAAGAGTGGGGAAAGATTATACAACACGTAACCCATGATGAACTCGATGAACCTAATCTCTTCCAGAGGCGGTTTCCCTTCCCAATGCTCGGTACATCTCCGGAGGCAGGGCGTTGCTATCCGAACATGAATTGACTAGTACTTATCTTTGTTTCTATCGTCGGTTCTTCATTGGCCAACACTTGGACACTGAGATAGGCAAAGGCGGTGACAGGTCAATACTGAGAGCTGAGAGAATAGACTAGTGGTCCATAGAATCATCATTATCAAGGCTAATGTTGACATGATGCGACGGCATTGAGGGCAGTTAAACCAAGTTACACAGAAGAGCGGCCGGGCACCTAGAAAAGAACAAGAGATACGAGCAATGAAGAACACAGGGCTTCACATATTGGCGCAATTCCCGGCGACCGTAAGTCATGGAAGGCAGTACATGTACTACCATCAGCATCCAGGAGGTATGACTGCAACTCATGAATTGTTGTCGCTTAGGGTGTTTCAGACGATACTAATAATACTAGACAACGTGTAAAAATGGCGATTATGATCCAGCCCAATGGCACTTTACAAAAGTACTCACCTTTCATTTCTCACTCTTTGCGCACCCGTCCATCAGCAAGTCCAGGCAAAGAACCGAGTGTTCATAGCCACCAACGCTCTAGGTGGTCGGGAGGGCGGTTGATAGATGCCACATATACCGTCGATAGAATCCCACAAAGTCAAGATGAAAGTAGCAAATCAAGAACGGTACTAACCCCACCGTGACTTGTCCTTTAACCCTCGTTCATTACGAGACGACCTAGACGTTAGTATTGACGACGCGTAGAACTTTTCGCGACGGGATGGATTTTATTTTTTGCCATTCTGCATTCCAACTTTTAAAAGACGAAATGTGCGGATGTAGGGGTATGCAAGCAAGTTTTTAGCATGTCCAAGCTCGCTTCATCGAGCAAGTAGGAACTCAGCAATGATTCAACTCCGACTCGTCTGACTTCATTCGGAAAAAGCCGGCAGCCTGCCAGCAACCTTGCCCAAGAAAAAGGGCGAATAGTCGAAAGCTGAGATCGATATATCACAGATATTTATCAGGCTTTTACGATCTGTACCACGCCATACATCTTGAGTTCAAGTTCTCCAGACAATTTCTATAAATATAATTCTTTATTTATATAAGACAGGTATAGAGGCAGTAGTCTACTAATTTAGAGTAGTGGCAACGTCGAAAGCATTTCAGATGGTGGAAAATGTACAACTTGAAGTACACAACACAACTATACGATTAATCTACACAAATCACTAGACAGAAAACTTGGGATGATTTTGGTAAAATATTCTTCACCCACTTTTCTCAGCAACAGCGGGTACCGCAGGCGCGTTCTCAGCTCGCTCTGTCTCAGATTTCTCAGTCTGAGTCTGATTCTCAACAGGTACAGGAGCCGGAGCTGCAGCTGGAGCGCGAACTTCGTCAGCGAACAACACGGTACGCGTAGCAGAGCTGATCTGGTTCGGCGGAGCCTGAGGTTTCTCCTTCGTAGCCGGGACGCTTCCTTTCCAGGAATCGTACGGACGCGCAAAGCCAGTTAAAATGCGCCCCAAAAGAAGGGTCGGGGCAACTGCCTTAAGTCAAAATTCCGTTAGGATGGGGTAACGAGAAAATTCACGGAAACGTACTCCTGTAATCTCAGCTACCGGCTCGAGGTAGTAGTGCGTCCACTCAGTACGAGCGACGAACACAACGTAGAGGATCAACCCAACAGCGTAGAGTATGCCGGATTCGACGAAAAGTTCGACAGTGCGGTGGTACAACGACGGCCCGTCTTCCGAGCCGTCTTTCTCTCGAGGAGACGTGAGCAGACGGTATGTAATTAACACGGTGCACCAAATGGCTGTAGCCATGGCGAAGGATACGTAGATCATGAGCCAAGGCGTGTGTGCAAACTCGTCGTGTAGTTTTGCTTGAGTTTCCATGATTTTGAATACTGGTTAAAGGTAAGTCGAGAGATTCTAAGCTTTTGAGGGTTTGTGCATACCAATGGTGCAGACCAGAAGAATGCTAGGAGGCACGACCGTCACCCAGCGTCGGCCCCAGAGTACATAGCAACGCCAAATCTAGGGTCAAGAAGATATTAGTATGCGAAGAGTCAAAACCTTCGGACGTGTGTTTACCAGGGTAGCGTCCGCGAAAATGGTACCAATGCAGCTCGTGACAGTCATCCCAACTCGAGCCGTTACCAGCGATCTCGAGCGATTGATGAGCGCCTGGTATACCGTCCAAAAGGTTTCTCCGTTTTTGATGAATGCATATCGTGTGAAAGACCAACTGAATGCTAAGCTAATTGTCGCCATAACGTAAAGGATGCCGATAACAATAGACATGTTGCGCTTGGAACCCTGGTATTTACTGACAACTGCAGAGGACGTGTTATATTAGGTTGAAGAGATAACAAATGAGACGCTGTACGTACGAATCTTCCATCCTGCGACGGAGATTATACAGGTATACAAGCCTATGGATCGCGTTCGGAAGAGAATATACAACAGCGAGAGTACGGAGCCTACCATGCAAAAAAGCAAAAAGAATCGTCGGATTCAGATTGGAGTCGAAATCCCGGAATATGAACGCAACTTGAGAGTCGGTGAGATCGGGAATAGTGTCATTAGCAGTCGCCATTGTCTGAAAGAGAGGGAAGATGAGCAGCTGAGTAGTGGGGGGATCATGCTTACAGCTTACGATATATATAATATGTATTGGACAGCATCAACCTACCCCTTCGTGAAACACGAGAAGGTGTCCTTTGAAAGATCAACACCGTCCATCCGAGGTTATGCTGATCTTCCATCAGATTCCCTCCGATGGTAGTTGCAAATCAAACCCACCGAAAAAAGACAGTCGTATCTGGAACTTTGTTGAAGAGCGGTCCCCATTCCGTGTCCATGGAGAGTTGTAGTTAATCGAGACAGAATGTGGGCTTTCCCTCCCCGATGCTAACGCCCACTACGGTGTTCCCGGGTATATGTACGATAGATACTGCTTCCGTGATTGACACTGCCGGGTTTCCGTAAGGCATTCATTGAAAAACGCCGGTCGGTGGACAGCCTCCCCTGCGTAAAGGGCCCCGGGAGCTCTTCGTCCGAGTCCCTCGATGGAACCTCCATAGGTTTGTGATATCCAACAGATGGAGAAAAATGAGAGAGCATTAATTCGCCAGTCTAAATCACAAGCGGAGTTTTGTGTTTGCATCAAAGGGTGTCAGGGCAAGCAAGTCTATTTCCGCTTCAGATGCAATGGAAAGATGAAAAAGGACAAGGCGCACCTTTCTGAATTTCGACCTCACCTCCAGTCATCAGATTTCGTCGCGGTGCCAGGTAGGGCATGATGGCTGTTCCTCGTCATCGCTTCAGGCATTTTGAAGAGCTGGTAGGCTTCAGAACGATGATGGTCGTCTTCGTGTGCTGTAGCGTTCTCATTGGTGTCGCTCAGCTGTCTACCTCGCAATTCGATGCTCATAAGTGCGGGTGAGCCCATCACGAGGTCTCCACGGCAAAGAACAATAGCGATCAACGATATAGAGGCAGATATGACAAGCCAAGAAGGACGAGCCTCTTAGGACTGGTACTATGGCCAACGTTGAGATCAAGTTAAAAAGCCGAAAATGGTAAGCACCGCTCAATCTCGATCCTCGTATAGTGAAGCACGTTTTCGATTTATGGCAAACATTCAGCCTTTTAAGCTAGTATCTGACATTGCAACCTGTGCTTCATATCACTCACACGGACAGCACAGGAAATGAAATCTGCTGAGATAGAAATGTTTCCCATTATAAGCACAGCGACATTGAACAGGGTCCGCTCTGTGAATGTAATTTTGATTTAGAACCGACATACCCGTATAACTACCGTTGGTTAACGGTAAGACGTCCATTTCAGCTGACCAAAAAAATTTGATATTAGAGACGAATATAGGGGGAAGATAATGGACAGACTTTTCTGTGCGACATCTGTCAGTCCGACCAGTACATGGTCCGTCATTGATTTACTTTGGATTCACTGAATATGTGACCCAGTTCTGTATCTCTCCTTCTCATCCCGCCGTTACAATGATCGGTGTCAGGCTATTGCTAAGACTGTCAATATCCGCTTTCCCTGAAGGTATGCACCGATAATTGTCTTGCGCCAAGGTCGAGAACAAGTACATATCGCCAAAAGCCTCGAGGTTCAGACAATATTCATACGCTGCTGAGAATGAGTCAAAAAGTTGTGGGAAAAATGCTTCTCGGTCCGTGAATTAGGCTCGCGTCGCACCCGTCCCGGTATCTCCGTAACATCACGTGATAACTATATATGGTATGCACGGTTATACACCCTTGTTCCAGACTGCCATCATCGCCAACAGTCTCACAATCGGAATACCACCATTTCAGCCTTGGATTTACTTGCAAGGCTACCATCCATCACTTTCGCTTCATATAATTTTAATGCCCCCCAAGAGTAATCGCAATGCACGCAGAAACAATATATCTCACCAATCTCACCAATCTAACGACCAAGACCCCGTTGACATTGTCGACGACGCCCACGACGACATCCCGAATACCGGTCACACCAGGTCGCCAGTATTCTCCCGGGAGCTGACAATGCTCGAATCGTTCTCTAGAACAGTGCGCAACTACGTTCCTTCTTCTATTCCAATCCCAGCCGCAGTGCCTTCCCCACCCCTCGTGTCTCGTCCGGTTATCACGTCCAACAGCCAAGCATCAAGCATTTTTGATGAACCACTAGCCTCTGGGCTGGCCCAGTCGATGCAGAAGAACACTACCGGAGCAGATACCATTATCTGGTCCAGGTGGGATTCGCTAGGATCTCGCCGCCTGCTCTTTCTTGGTTATTCGTCGGGTTTCCAGATTTGGGATTGCACAAAGCTTAATTCCGTCGATGAAGTGCTCAATCTTAATCATTTTGACGATGCGGTCACCTACGCAGCGGTTTTACCCGACCAACTCGCTATCGGTGTCCTCACCAGAGACTCCAACTTTCTTGTATACTCGCTTTCTTCGCATCAGATTCTTAAACGGATTCCGCTGGCTACTCCTGCGCATAGCTTCACTGCCAGTCATGAGTATATTGTAATAGTGAGTCATACCCTTTGTCCTCCCATGTATCTAGGCTCACCGTATCTAAGGCCACAACAAATCCCCCTGCATTGCAAGTCCTCACTTCTTCCACGTTTTCTACTGTACACAGCATTCCTTCTTCGTCACTCGTTTCATTCACTCATACTGCTTCCGCGCCGCACCCTATCTATACCCTATCACGCCGTCTCCTCGCGTATGCCTCTGTACCACCGTCTCCCACGACCGCAATCAACAATGCGCCTGTTACTCCCCCCAAGCAAATCGCGACCACTGCGAAATCTGTCATCAGTGGCATGAAGTCACTTGGTGGACTAGCTTATTCGGCTGCACGGAATAAGCTTGGTGGGGATGCTAAGCCTGTCTCTCGAAGCGCGCCAGCAGCTTCTGGAGGCGGCGACACCGATACATCGTTCCAGGATGAACAGGTGTCTACTGAAACAGGCCACTACGTCACGGTTTTGGATCTGCAGGCTGGTGCGCCAATAACGCGATTTCCCGCATTTAAGCATTCTTCAATCTCTTGTTTATCATTTTCTCCTGATGGCTGCTCTTTGCTGTCAGTTTCGAGGGACGGGCAAGTGAGCCGTATTCACCGGCTTAGACCTGCTCCGAGCGGTATATCTTCTGTCTCCACTTTCGGCGCTCCCCAGCATGTATATGACCTCCGTCGTGGACGGACATCAGCAATTGTGGACAATGTAGAATGGTCTACTGATGGGCGCTGGATAGCCATCAGCACTCGTAAGCGCACTATCCATATTTTCGCCGTTAATCCATATGGAGGCGCACCTGATGTGGAGAGTCATATGCGTGGACGCGTTAGAAACCCTGAGAGTTTGGTATGTTGTCTTATTCTTCCACAGCTTAATTCATTTCATTCTCTTCCCTTTTCTTAGCAATCTCTCCCTACAGAGCTATCACCGATCATCCGAATAAGACCATCATCGAACATTCATGTCAGTAGCACAACAAGCGCTAATGAACTCTCTTCACCGCCTATTCCGCCTCCAGTGTTCCATTTTCCGGCGTTTCCTCATCAAACACTTCCCTCATCGCTCCTGCCCATTCCATCTCCTCAGCCAGCGTTATTGCCTATTCCATCTTCATCCCCATCAGACCCTGGTTCCCCTCGGCATACTCAAGGGTACCCGCAACAGCCAATCAAGAACTTTCAAGACCTGATTGTATTCGATGCGGCTGATGGACTACTACAACTCAGACGATGGGTACTTGGGTCTAGCGGCGTTCGCGATATCATGGATTTGGGGTCAATAGGGGGAATGACGAGCGTCTCACTACCTCTAAGTCTTGCTATCGGTGGAAATGGTGTTTCACCGAGACAACGAGGAAGACGGCTTTCTAGTGGCGCTGGAGGTGGCATTTCTCCGGATATGACTATGAATACCGCAGATGGGAAGCGTGAGGCCGAGCTCATTGCGAATAAAGAGACTGTTGTAGCTACGTGGGATCTCAAGCGACGAAAGGATTGGGCTGAAGTCAAGAAGCCTTGTGATGACGAAGGCCCTACAACTAGAGTTCAATCTGAGTACGTTCCCTATTGTCAGTGGTAGCTGATATGCTAACGGTGCGCAGTTTCTTGTCACAGGCCGAACTTTCGACACACTCGAAATCGCGTCAGATTCTCCCCAGGTCTATATATTTATCGCATCAGTTCACCTTTCACACCCTGGGCGAGGACTATCACGCTCTCATTCGTCGTCATCAATATGATATACCTGGCATTAACATCGAAGTACGTAAGCAGGTACAAGTTAGCGCCTATTCGACATCAAATATAGGGGGTGAAGCATTCATCGAGGCTTCCTCGTCGGTTTCAAGGCGGACATTCTCTTTTGACGAACCTCTGGCATCAGCACTACTCCAAGGTGACGGGTTCAATGATCGATTGAGGGGCGTCGGAACGGTTTTGCCTATGCTACCCAACGGAAATGGGCATGGTTCCAGCCGCATGACCTCGATCCCAATTCGAGGTGTGAGTGAAGGTTTTGGGAGGCTGAGGAGAGAGATGATGGTAGCGCGACGAAGAAGCGGTAAGAGACGACCGAGGAAGAATGATGAAGATGAGGAGTTGAGTATGTCGGTACCCTTAGAATTTGATGAAGCGGAGGAAGACTTTGTCTTCCAGGCCCCGAGCGACGACGGGGCGCGCGACGATAGTAGTGCGTCTCGTGGGGACGAGGATTCCAATGCCCTCTCCCTATCCACCGCAGCGACAAGCATGTATCCTATGGATGCCGACCAGGAGGACGTCGAAGAGGGTGGTGGTGGTGTACCGATTTCCGATGACGCTTGGGATGACGGTTGGGGCTTGGAAGACAAGAACGCCGTCGAAGAGGTTGAGATGTATGATCATATTTCTGCGGTGGGACTGTTGGATGAAGAGCAGGAAGAGATAGATCGGAGGATTAAGGAGGAGAGGGAGAAGGCCGCTAGTGTTGTGAAGGGGAGAGGTACGAAGGCCGAGCGGAGGAGGAAGAGGAGGGGCTGAGAGCATTTAAATTTATGAAAGTAGACAACTGAATGTACAACGCATGTATCTTAAGGACACCTGTAATTTGTAGCCACTTGATAAACTAGGTATTAGAAGAAGACATAGTGAGGGTATCTAATGATGGTGCGAAGGGATACTTTCCACATCAATGGAAGGTAACCTTCCCATTTGTACGGATTCATCATCATCTCGTCCTGACTGACTACTCTCTTCTACGTCATTCTGCTTCGCATGCACTAGAGGGTCGCTCCATTCTCGCGGTGATGATACTCGACCACGACCCACACGGCCCGTCTTCCCAAATAGCACCGAATTAGGCCGAGTCACCAGAAGCAGGATGACGTTCATCATGCCACTCAGGCCGTATATCGAGATCACTATCAAGGTAGCTTCAGAGTCGAGCTGATTCTTACCATTAAACGTGATCCAGCGGACCACGCTTAAAGGGAGGACGAGGATTGAGTAGACTACAGGGTACCTGAGGGAGGGTAAGCTAGAAAGTCCAAGAGGGATACCATTGAAGGCTAACGCGATCATGTTGAGAGAGTTCCGCCTGCGGGCCTTTTCTTCCTGGCTCTCGGGTTTATCGGGTCGACTATGGAAGGTGAATTTCCACCAGGACTTGTCGTCGAAGACGATGTTGCCTCGGCTCCAAAGGAACAGAAGGATGTATACCAGGAATGATGCTCCCAAGGTTATCCAAAACCAGACGTATTCGCCTATGATTCGGAGAGCCGTGTGGTTTTCGCCTATCCAGCACCAGTACTAACAAACCATGCGTATGAGGATTAAAAAATGAGGAGAGGGAGAGAATGATCTTACGGGTGTCGGTTCCTCGTAATTCGGACCTCGAGTCGTGTTTCCGACAATTATCATGATTATGATGAACGCCCACACTGTAAGGGTGACGAACTTGGAGATGATGATAGCATTCATGCCTTTACGCCACCTTAAGCCGATAAAGGTGTAGAGCGCAATGATCTATTCTCAATGAGTTTTGTAAACTGGAGTATGAGTGGGCCTTGCTCACCAGGGTGGTGATAGCGACCCCGGCTTCTCCCAATTGTTGTATGATACCTAGAATAGATATTAAATATTAACTACGTGCATGTCAGGTGCCGTCAAGATTGCTGACCTTGAGCGGTGCAAAAAGGGCCCGTTTGGACCTTCCCTTCGTTTATCCATTTAATGTCGAGGACGGCACCGAGGGCTTGTATGAGATCCGCAAAAAATAAAGAAAGCTAAGCCCATTTCGTTGAACAAAGTCCGTTCATCCTGTCAGCGATAAAAACCCACCATAAATACATCCATAGGTTCCTGGAGAAAATCCCAGTCTTTCACGGCTTTCTTCCGGACATGATGGAGTGCATTCCGCTGAACAAGTAAGTATCCCAAAATATCAGCATCCGTAGTCAAAATTGGCGGAAATGACATACAAAGATGATCCCAAACACGAAAAGGACAGCAAAAAGTGAGACAAAGCCACTCTCTGCGACGATCTGGTGGAGGCAGTGACTATGAGCTTGCTTGTCGAGGGTGAAATGAGAACGTGTCTCACCGTCAACCCTATGCTTTGTCCCCGAGTCAAACAGTGGAGCGAAGAGGCTTGTCTTGCATACTCCTCCGGAGTACAGATTATGCCTTCATGTTGGGAGGTCAAAGACATTACTGCGGGGGGATGGCTGGGCAGGTAGAAATCGGGGGCTTCAAAGGCAAATGGAGCTCTACAGCAGCTCGGAATTACACCGCCTCCATTCATCTTGACGTACAAGCGCTAGGCGATAAACAGCTAGAAAGACCCAATAAAGTGGAATATCGAATTGATAGACGCCTGCCACAATTGAATTCCAGGGGTTCTGATGGTGGCTGTGTGAATATTACTGAACTTTCCCCTCATGGCAAACGGCGAGACTGACCGGTTCAGCTGTCTCTCATGCATCGCACGTCTGAGTCAACAGACAGACTCAGACGTTGCACCGACTCGATCAGGATTTGAACTTTACTCCCGCGGCAACAACCCGGTGATACACACGAGTTGCTATCATTCAAGTTGTCGGACCCACACCTGATAAAGAACAAGGTATACGGAAGCGCAACGTACAGTATTCCCATGTATCCTAGGAGCGCCTACTGAGGGAGGAATATGAATGGTTCAGTCGGCGAATTCATGCACTGCATGGCCAGTGCATCCCGCTAGCGGCCCAATTAGTCGATCGTCTCTACCTTGTTTCATCGCGATTTTCCAGTATTGCATTCTTGCTTGTGGTTTATTCATGTGATCCTGCCCTTAGACAGTTGGTTTGAGGTTTGGTCCTTAAAACACCTGGCGGTGCTTTCCACTCCAGTCTGAGCCCTTTGCTTTTACCCACTTCTCTCTATCATACCCTGCTCCTCCGCTCCTCAAGCAATGGGTGTTTTATTGGACTTTGCCGCTCCACTGTGCGTTCTGTCGGCGCTCGCCGAAGTCGCATTTTCGCAAGGTACAGCGACGGCTCCTGGACAACCTCTCCAAACCGGACCTGTCGGCCAGTTCCAGATCGTTGGCGAAAGTTTAGTTAGCGCTCAGCAGGTTAGTTTGTTCCGAATTCTAAGCCGGAGTTGCGAAATAACCGAATGATTAGCTTTTCTTGGGAACGGAGGACAAGGTGTATATTGTAGACAAGGTAGAAAACAACCCCGGTCAAATAAACGGGCATCCAGCATGGGCTGTCGGTGAGCCATCATTCGTATTTACATATCGACTGGCCTTTGACATCATGTTCAGAGTATGGTGTCGCTGCTAATAATGCGAAACCCTTGGATATTGTGACAAACTCATTCTGTGCGGTAAGCAATTGCATTCGTGGTGCGAGCAATGAACTCAAATGGTTTCGGGTAGGGTGGCAACGTCATGGGCGATGGAACATGGCTCAACGTCGGTGGAAACCAAGCCGTTACTTATGGTGGCGCCGCAGCCCTACTTCAGACTGGAGGTGCTCCCTATGACGATCCAGATGGTAGACAATCGTATGTTTCGTAGCTCTTTTTGGTAATCTGATGGCTAAATCTCTTCTGTTTACAGTCTCCGGTTGCTGAATCCCTGCGACGATAACTCCTGCACTTGGCGTGTATTCGGAGATATGACAACCCAAAGATGGTATCCCTCTGTGTACGCTCTTTCTCGGGTGTCTTTGGCAGGATCTAACGTGTTTACACAGCGAAACCCTAGAAGATGGATCACTCATCATCGTACGTTGTAACCTCCACTTCTTGCACTAATCTGACCTAGATATCTCGTAGCTCGGCGGGTGCAAGAACGGAGGCTACGTGAACGACGCCGGGCAGGACAATCCTACCTACGAGTTCTTCCCTAGCAAAGGAGATCCTATTCCTTCAGAAATTCTTCGGACAACCCTTCCCACCAATCTGTATCCGCTCACGTGGCTTCTTCCCTCTGGCAAGCTTTTTATACAGTCAAACTGGAATACCTCCCTTGTGGATTACCACACTTATGAGGAGACACCTCTTGATCCCATACCAGATGCTGTACGGACATACCCCGCCAGTGCCGGCACCATCATGTTGCCCTTGACTCCCGCCAATAACTGGTCGGCCACAGTTTTGTTCTGCGGTGGAACCAATCTTCAGCCTAACCAGTATGTGTGATATTCTTAGCTTCGCCTTTTTGTTCCTGACTCCTTCACTCAGATGGGTCCCGACTTGGAACATCGCAGCCAACCCAACGTCCACCTCTTGTGTTACGATTAGCCCAGACGTTTCGGGATCATATGCCCAAGACGACCCGCTTCCTGAGGGACGTTCAATGGCGAACCTCATTTTCTTGCCAGACGGGCGGATCCTGTGCCTCAACGGCGCAAACCTTGGTAAGGTCATTCAAAATCCGTTTAGAACTTGATTTCACTCATCACCTTCTAGGCACTGCTGGATACGGTAATGATACTTGGGCTATAGGCCAGTCGTACGCGGATAAGCCAGTTCTGCAGCCAATCATCTACGATCCCTCTGCTCCGAAGGGATCACGGTGGTCAAGCCAGGGCCTCTCGCCCAGCACGGTTCCGCGGATGTACCATTCGTCTGCGACTCTCCTTCCCGATGGTAGTTTCCGTGAATCATATCTGACTTGAAACTGACGTTTGTTGATCAGGTTCTGTATTCGTCGCGGGATCCAATCCCAACTCCGATTACAATACAGGTGCGGGCATTACGTACCCCACGGAGTATCGGGTCGAGAAGTTCTACCCGTCGTACTATAACGAACGTCGCCCGGAGCCTCGTGGTATCTTGAAGCAATTGTCATATGGAGGACTCATACTTCGATATTAGCCTGGACTCGCAAGATCTTTACGGCAACGTCCAGAATGTGGAGTCGGCCAAGGTTGTCCTGATTCGCACAGGATTCTCAACGCATTCAATGGTGAGTGTGTTTTAATGCAACAAAATTCAGATGCTCACTGTGTCCAAACAGAACATGGGTCAGCGTTTCGTTGAGCTCCAGACTACTTATACCGGATACGAGAACAACACTGCTATTCTGCATGTTAACCAGCTGCCTCCCAACCCGGCAGTTCTCGTTCCTGGACCTGCTTTACTGTTTGTCGTTGTCAACGGCATTCCCTCTGTTGGTGTTCAGGTCATGGTTGGCTCAGGCAAAATTGAGAAGCAAACTGTCGACTCATCTGCTAGTCTCCCGGGATCGAGTGTCCTTCGGGCTTCGGACGTCAGCGGTTCGTCGGGTGGAAGCAGCTCAGGCAACAGCAACAGCAATGACAAGAGTGCCGGTTTCTCAAACAGAAACTACACTTCGTGGACTGTTCTTTTCGTTATCTTCGCATCATTCGTTTTCGGATTGTGATTGTGTGTCATATCCTTACTCTTATTTTTTTGTGCATTAGATTTTGCCACGCTTTCCTGGATATCGGCGCATTCTTTGTTACTCTCTTTATGATGGACAGTTTTGTATCTATACGGGACTTTCTTATTGTTACACATACAAATTTGTAGACTATACCGCATCGGACTTTATACAAGAATGCTTTATTCGTTCGTTTAAACCCAACCCTCTAAGTTTTCTGGATTAAATGAAAAAATTGTCTAAGTTGCTGTTTCGAATGATTTGCAAGAGGCTCCGAGGGCAGCACGATTGGTAAAAGCCGCTAATGCCGACCAAGTGGTGCTGCCATAAATGGCAATCACCGCCTTGTTGCCTTAAGAAAACGTTCGTCACGACAGCCATCACTATCACATCTGATCCCTACCGCACGTTGCGGCAATGCAACAAAATCTGCGCCCAACCATGAAGAGGGCACTCAGTATATCGGACACATTGCAGCCACGACTTTTGGGCCCACCGTCAACGATGCACGTCAAGCGGGTTACTTTGACGTCAAAGAAGAACTGGTGGATGGGTGCGTTGCTTTACTCTTTCCAAGGACAGTTATCCTAACATGGGCTGCCGCTTCGTAGTGGAGCTGAACAACCAGGAAGACGATAATACAGCCCCGTCCATCAACTCATTCTCGTCAGAGGAGACAGTGGTCGACGGCCTCGACTACCAGCAACTTGATTCATCAGAACCGCACCGAGCACCCACGCCGCCGCCGTCACCGCCAATCTACAACCCGCCTCGTCACCCCACATCCATCTTCTCTTTCCCAACGCCGACAGCGTACTCGGCTCCACCTAACCCTACCGTCAACCTCTCGCCAGTCGCCCAGGGCTCAGCTTCTGTGCTCTTCAAATGCGTCGTCAAGAAGCCCGACGTTATCCAGCTCGAGATTAATGGAGAGATGCAGTCTAACGCGTCCGACGTCACAGTGCAGTTCCTGGCAGAGCTACGTGTGTACACCACAGTGACGCGGCATCGAAATATATGTGCTTTTCTGGGGGCGCTCGAGAACGTGGGCATGGTGCTGGAGTACATCGACGGGCTGACGCTATATGACGTTGTTACTGCTCGCCCAGTGCTGACGAGGGAGGCCAAGATTGATTTCCACGACCAACTACTTGACGGCCTGACACATCTCCACTCATTCGGCCTCAGTCACGGCGACCTCTCGCTGCTTAATGTCCAAGTGACGGTTCCAGCGAACACAGTCAAACTCCTCGATTTCGGTCGCTCTGTGTCTGCAGACTCGATATATAACTCCCCGGACGACGAACCCGTCGATCCATTTGCTTATCTCGTACGCCGGCAGTCCAGTCAGACCACAATGCATTCGTCTAGAAAAATAGAGCAGATACATCCTGGAACGCGTCCGTTCTGTGCGCCGGAGATCCTTAGAGGCGAATGTCAAGACGCGCTGCTGGCCGATGCATATAGTTTTGGGATCATACTTGTGTGCTTAGATCGCTGCGAGCACGTTGACATGAAGCCTTGGGAACAGAGAAAGGATCTTATTCCAAAGGACTTCTTCCAAGGCTGCCAGGTTTTCGAAGAAAGGGCGAGGGAATATCTCCGCAAGTGGAATGATTCCCGGCGGAGATTGGTGAAGACAGATATGTTTGAATGCTATCAGAATCAACCAAGTGTTTGAGGTCTGGGCCTTGACACAAAAGTACGTTTTAATTTGGACTCTGGACTTGGCGCAGCCAAATGATACCCTCGAGGATGTACTACCATCATACTGCCGTGTATTTGACATATATCTTGACCTTTTTTTTTCACATTATCATAGCACCTACGCGCAAAGATATCGTAATATTTTGGGATTTATGTGTATTCCTACCAGATGACTGTACAGTAGTTTTTAATTGACGAACACCTTTCAGACTGTCAAAGCGTTGATTTCCTTTTAGAGAATTTTCTCAGGGTCTATTCTTAACCACTATCACACTGAGCGACGACGGTGCCATATCTCACATGTCTGACGACTCGTCGTCCCAGTCATCCACACAGAACGGCTCGAATTTGCACTCTGAGGAAGATTCCGATTTGGATGATGACGTCTTGGATCAAATCAGAGATATTTTAGATGAAGACCTGAACATTCGAGGTGCCATGGTTTACTTCCAAACGTACGGAATAGATGTGCCCAACCCGTACATAACTATCAAAGGGTTTGGTCCAGTTGGATTTCCTCTGACTACCGAAAATGCTCGCCCTCTGATGGAATTTTCCAGTCCAACGACAGCTCTACTAGGGACTTTGACAAAGAATTAGTAGGTAGATCTTTGTTACAATACTATTCGAAGTTTTGATGCTGTCTAGGTTGAACTTCATAATCCTGTTTGGGACCAGTGGGTGCAGGACACAGTGCTAGTTGAAGCGTGCGCACGCCTGGGTCTCGGCGACGATTGCAAGTGCGAACTCGACAAAATGACCATACAATCATGGGGTCCTCGTATGTCTTTGTAGAATCTATCCGTGAACTGCTAATGAGCTTGCTTCTATCAGAACGTCCGAGAACGCCAGTTGTATCAGCACGTTACAATCAGAAGCCTATCAACTTCATCATTCATTTTTTCTTCCAAAGTCTACACGAATGACGCAGCTGGGGTGCGTCGAAGTTCTCCTCCCTTCCCGATTCACTGGTGGCGATGTGACTGTTGCATATCCTACAATCCCTTCTTACCCCGAAAAACTCACCCAATGGTCGGAGCACAGTGAACTATCCACTACCGTTCTCGGTGCTCGTTGTGGATATGTAAAAACCGTTGCTCCTATACAAGCGGGGTACCGAGCATCTCTGTCTTATCGGATACTTTCCTCCCTAAGACCTGAGCGGCAGCCCATTTTCGATCCTAAAAAGGCTGTATCAAGGCTCTGCGAAACGCTAAGCCCTCACGACTACCCCCCTGACGTAGTTGCCATCAGCCTGTCTCACAAATACGAACCGTCGAGTTCATTTAGTGGCTCTTCGTTAGCAGGCCCTGACGACGTGTTGCTATCCTGCATGCGACGTGTTGCTGATGCCCTTGGGCTAAAGCTCCTCGTTGCAAATATCGTGCATCAAAGAAACGAGTACAACTACATTCACGGTCGTGACGATTGGGAGGATGACGAGGGTAACGACGACGGTGGAGGCGAAGGCGACGAGGAGTATGAAGATGAAGATGAAGCTGACTTGGAAGCAACCCGAACTCTGAGTAACCGGAAGCAGCGCTTTAAATCCAACGCGGAATTATTCAGCTTCATCGAACGACACCAGGACGACAACCAAGCAGACTTTAGTGAGGATCATTACTTCTATCGTGGAATCGAGATAAAGCAAATGGTTGACCTGGATGGCATGCCTGTCACAATCAAAGATTTCGACCTCCAATCGTCAGATATCATTCATGACGCAGGGTATGGACAAGGCTATCCCGAGTATGATCACGGTTACAGTGATGATCACTTCTGGGAGAATGAAGATCGCGGTGAACCAGACATTAAAGAGTTTGACGAATACGCGGTAAGTACTCTGATTGACCAATGGTACTACATACCTTCTGACGCGTATACAGAATGAAGATGACTTTCTTGTAAGCCGTTGTTCAAAGACATACTAGAAAGCCCTATTGAATGATCCCTCCATGACAGGCAGGGTATCTAAAGCAAGGTCAGTGCTCAGAGTTCTTGATAAACTAGTTCCCATCTAACCGGACTTCGACAGACTGGAAAGCATCCATTCTTCTTATTTGCCAAAAATGGGTCAGAATTGACGTCGGAGATGAATTCGAGCTTGCCTGCTATCGCCTTCAAACCTCGAATACCACCACGCCCAATGACACAGAGACTAGGGCAGTGGAATTCCTGATGGAGTGGTGTGAGGAGGACTCAGACGAGCCAGATCAACAGATGCCAGATGACGACCCAGATGCCACTAACGAGAAATTGAATCGGGCTGCCAGCGCCCTTGCACGATGCGCCGTCAGGTGGAATGATATCGAGCTCTTTTCCAGAGTCATACGTGAATGCGTGGTCATGACGGACGTAGCTGGCCGCATCAGCGTTCCGGACTTTGTGGCTGCATACGAAAAGTTTTTCTGGGTGAATGCGGAGAAATGGTATCAGTCTTTTCCTCACATCAATCGTCGACTGTGCTGAAATTAGCGTAGGCTCATTGATACCATTAGCGTGTGGGAAATTAGCCGCCTGACTTACGGACTGGTTAGCGGAGTGATGCAGGCCGCCATTGCCAAAGGTGACGCTCCTGCGATCGAGGGATGCCAGGAAAAGAGAGACTTGATTCTGTCCTCACTGAAGCCGGTCGATCGAGATGAAGTTCCTTGGTTGGTAGACGTGGCGAGGGACCGTGGCGTCGAGTTTTTCCGAGATCAGTAAGCTCTAATGCCGCTCCCTTCACGAACAGGAGTTCATCTCAAACTTTGTAGCGTTGTTTCTTCCCTACAATTGCAAAACCTGTGCGTCAGATTTTGGCTGGATCTTGGAAGAGAAATATGGTCTGCCGAAGATACGTTCGCATCTTCAAACACCTTCCCTGCATTCATTTCGGACTTCACAAACCTGGTTGCCCAAAGGTTCACATCTCTTGCAGACCCCGACCATACGGCGTTCGATCCCTGCTGCTCCCATGCCACGAAAATGAATACCAGCCTTGTTATGGATATCCTGACTTTTTGTGTCCAAACCGGTAACATACAACACTGTGGCACGATTCTTGAGCAGATGATGTCTTGGGCAAATAGGAATGACGCGAAAGAACTGTTACCTTGGCAGTATTACAACGATCTGGCCGGGGAACTGGACGAATTTTTACGTTCACATACCAACAGTACTGCTGCCGATGATCCTTGGACACCATTCTTTCGGGCTGCTGCAGAGATAAGCATCAAGCAAAGTCACCTCAATGATGATATTTTGGCTACTATATCGAGCTCTCTCAATCGCGCTGGTGGTGTTCTTGCACTAAAGTCGATGTACGGCGGAAGTTCTCCTTTTCTCCGGATCATACATTGACTAATGTGTGTCTTGGCAGTATGAATGGCGAAGGTATTGCCTATATGGCTGCAAAAAAGAAAGGCTCCTTGAAGAGGCTAGTCCTTCATATGCGCGCCAACCTACTCACCTCAGAGGCCCCCGCTCAGGCCAGGCGAGATCTTGACGACGTTCTCATGGCATGTGTAAACGCCGTCATCGAACACTTTGATTTCGCCGGCCTGTCAGACCTCGCAGGAGATGAGGTAGTCAACAAAGTTGTCACGTTACTGAAATTCTCCTCTGACGCCGGGGTTGGCGTACAATGCTACCCTGCCGTCTTGGATCAGCTTCTTTCCTCTGCCGGCATCACTCAAGGCGAGCTTCACAAGACATATCTCACCGACATCCTCGTCCCTCTTATCGATCCTCTTCGTACTTTGTTAATTGGTCTTGGCGTCTCTATAAAAGAAGGACCAATTAAGTACTTCTGCTCTGTCGTTACGCGCTTATTTGTCTCTAAAGTTGTGGGCAAGAAGCCTGCGGAGACAAAAATCCCAGATATCGCGACTTTTGGCTGCGGCTGCGCAGAGTGTAGGCGCCTTGAGTACTTCTTGCAGAACGGACCTACGATCTCGCTCGACATTCACGACATTCAACGCGTTCGCGCTCACGCTGAGACAAGGCTTCAGACTGTCGAAGCTAAGAAGTGGGGCGTTGAATGGCGCACAGTGAGAGGCACGAGGCCCCTGAAATTGCATGTGAGTAGTTTTGTTTTTGGCGTGTAATTTTCTATGCTCAGTCGATATAAGATATCCAAACCAGAATGGTTGGCACACAGACAACAAGGCTTGAAACTGCTCGACAGTTTGGGAGATGCCGAAACACAAAATGCTGTACTTGGAGACGATCGCCTATGGATTCTCGGTACTCTCGATGGCTCACTGGGCCCTGATGATGTACCGTTGCCCATCGCGGGAGTTGTACCGCATCCAGTGAATAGCTCTACCGGGCGAAAAAGACCGCTCGATGATTCGGAGGATGGACCATCATCAGTTAAGAAACAAAGGCCCAATAGTGATTCTCTATAATGGCGAATGATCTTTCGTTTCATTAGTTTTTGACTGTTTTGACTGCTCGCCTTACCGTTTCTTCCGGAAGCTCTATATATTTTGTCACTCAATCTCCCAAAATCAAGCTCGGTGTATAGAGAAGTTCGACGGTCATACACCAACATGTCTATTGCATATATTTTCATTGTATCCTCATCATATCACGTTGGGAGCAGGATCATTATCATATACAATTCCGAAATCGAATATTATACAATTAATCGTTCATAGCAAAATATTTAGTGCTTGCATTCCGTACATTTACAGTCGCCGGGCGTGCATGTGCAACTAGGCAATTGAATTATTTCCGAGTCGTGAGGGGTTAGGGTCGACTTTACTCACGCAGTGCAACTGCACGAAGGGTTTGAGCAGACCTGGGAAACAGGAGTTTCGGTGATCTGTACGAGTAAGCAGTCAGCGCGGGGCAGAGAGTGTTGAAGGAAGGGTACACACGGTGTACATGCTCTCGTTCAAGTGGGTTTCAAGTTTGTTATTGAGACTCAAATTTAGTGGGCTGTCCTTATATACGCGATATGGATGAATCGTCATATGTTCCCACGAATAGCGGCATGATGATGATGAGATCACCGTTGCGGAACATAGACCCATGACCACCGACTGCGCATGAGTCCGGTATTCAATTCAGAGGGAAGTAAAAAGGATGCAAATAATGCCCACTAGATTAGTCTAGAGCTTGCGTAAACGCGGGTTCCAAGGGTAAGGAGCAGGCCTCTGCAGTACCATCGAGGCTGATTGGCACCGCCACACCTTGCCAGGCTCCGCCTAGCATTCCTCGCCTCGTCTCATTTTCAGTCAGAGGTTGCTGTATATATGAGCATCTGCCATGTCATTTCGGATAACCGGGCCATCTGAGTCTGAGACTTTTTTGGAGTCGTGGTACGTGGCCATTTCCGCCCTTACCTCTCATTCCGAGAGGTCAGTCGAGTTATCTGATTGGGTGAATTTGGGTCGATCGTTTTGACGTTCCACGACGATCGAAGTCATGACGGCGCGCTCTTTCAGTCCTGGCCTCGTAGAACTTTTTTGATAGTTCTCATGATGAAAATTGGCATACTGTACTCAAAGACTAGCGTCCTTAAGTTTAGGCTTTTTCGACGCACACCTCTACTCCAATCTACTGCTCAAGACTGCCGACCGCGACCTAAAAGATCGAATTTTGTTTTTTTGTATCTCTCCAGGGCAAACCTGCTTACTATGTGTTGGCTTTTTCTCAAACCATGACATCCAACTTCAAGCTTGAGGTAGTGAAAACTCAGAACTTGTACGTCAACGCAAGCTTGCTTTCAGGGTGGTGCTCATGATCCAGCATAGGGACTAAGGGAACACCGCAGGGGGACTATGGGTACACCGCAATCTCCCCCAGATCGCCAAATGTCCCTGTAATTTCGACGACATTGAGTCAAACGTCGCCGCGTCAACATCCAGCTGAACCTGATGGTGAGGAGGCAAACTCAGGGTCCCGTTCTAACCCGAATATCAGGCTCCCAATTACCGCTAAAGGGCTTGACGGGGTGCCCAATGTAGTAGGCTCCCCTCATTGCGGTCTCACATTGCGGACATTGACACTGGCAGAAGCGAAATTTAGGGTTGTGGACCCATTCATTTTCTGTCCGACGATCAAGGATCGATCTGCAACATATTACAGCGGCCTCAGGGGAGGGGAATTAAAAGGCCTCCCCTGATGGACTGCTACCCTGAAATTGCGATATATAATGTCCTTGGAAGGATATATTTCCTACGAACTCTAGGGTTCGCTTCCACGCTCTTTACTCACCTTCGACGGCATTTGGCAAGCAGCTAGAAGAATGTCCGACTCCCAGACCTTCGACATCGGGTTCAAAACCGAGAAGCCGTATGCGTCATCTGACTTTCGTTCTATGGCCCAAACTTAGTGTAAGTATTCCCCAGGTTTGAGCTGCTGTACGTGAGTAGAGGAGATTCGATCCTTGGTTCTATCGTCTTTGGTTTCTTCGTGAGTGTGAACTCGAATTTTACTCTACCTTTTATCTGAATCATCTTTTAGTTCGGCTTTTCTATCCATGTTGTGTGGCGCGCTGCGTTAGAGACTAAACGAGCCAGCAGGGTACGGTTCTTGGTCGGGGTTTCTGCTGGCTCTAATATTCTGCATCTTCTATTACAGGTTTCTGCCTATATTATCATGATCTGGCTTGAAATTCTGGCGTATGTCTTCTCTATACGTTGACCGCAGCCGTGAAGTCTGACGTTCTAAAATCAGGAACACAACCTATGCGGTGAGCCTTTATCGTATCCTTATCATTGGCAAGTCCTGATATACTCTTCTCCGAAAGGTTGTAGCTTGGTGTTATCTGTAAGTTCTCTTTCAATATCTGCTCAATCTCACGACGATTCCTTTGAAATCATAGGCAGAAGATTATCAACCCCAGCATTGGAGTTTTTCTTACATGCATCATCTGCTGGATCGTTCAGGTAAGCGTCATCCAGGGCAATGTATTCAATACTAACACGCTAACTACTGTTCTGAAGGTTCAATGCCTAATGCTCATCATCGTCAACCGACTGTGCATTCTAATTCAGAAACCATCTCAGAGAGTGAGGCACCTCCTTTCTTCTCATTCTAAATGTCGAAGCTCATAGTATCATTTCGCATAGCTTACACTCAAGCTCGTGGTTATCGGGATTGTTTCTGTCGTTTCCATTTCTACATCTTGCATTTGTAAGCGGACATCTCATCCTTGAAAGCGCTTTACAAATTAGCGCTATTACACAGGGATACCCGCTGAGTTACAGATTAATTCGACATATATAAGTGTACGTTCTTTTTTCCTTTCGTCTTTCGAAAGAACTGATGTTGTCCTTTCCAGTTGAATAAGTGGTGAGTCCCGTACTCATGACTCGTTCTATCGGATGCCCATGCCTTTCTGTAGGTGGGACAAGTTTGAAAAATCTATCTATCTTCGTGAGTGCCCGAGAGCTCCTTTTGTCCAAAGAGACTCATAGTCTACGTCCCAGTGTTGGACCTGGCATTAAACATCCTCTTTATTCGCATGGTAAAAGGCCGCCTTGTAGACCATGGGTTGAAGAAATATGATAGGGTCATGCGGTAAGTCACAATACAAATATCGTGTACCTGCGTTTGACGATTCTTCGAAAACAGCTTTAACCAGCGTATCATCATTCTTTCCATTGGGATGGATGTTCTTCTCATGGGCGCCACGACTCTCAAGAATCCCTTCGTTTATACTCAGGTAGGGTAGAAGCTCACGTTAACGCGGAGTTCTCTAACCATGGCTTTGCTAGTTTCATCCTGTCACGTACATCGTCAAACTCCAAATCGAGATGTCCATGTCGCGTCTTCTTATCAAGGTGGCGCATTCCACTGGTATTAATGTATACAACGAAGAGAAAGCTGCCTACACGTCGGATAACGTCACGGTCAGTGGCCAAACGGGACAGAGGACACAGGGTGTCGTGTACGTGGTTTTCTTCATAGCATCAGTATCAGACCTCATATGTTGTGTGTTGCAGGGCCGTCAACATCACGACCCAGATATATACCCAGCATGACCCCGAAGGTCAGGAGGAGTATGGTGAGGCTTTTTAAATCCTTGGGTGGACTACTTTGAATCCTGATCTCGAACCAGAAATGTCCCATACTTTTCAGAAGAACGGTGCCATTGGAGACGATACATCCTTTAATTCGCCATCTGTAAACAAGATAGCCGATGATGAGCTGTCCCGCGTGTGAACCGTGGTCCCCCAGTAGAAAGTACGATATATTTTTATCTAATACTCTCTCGCTTTCTATAAATAATACGTGTTAGAATAGGAAATGGGTCTTGAAATGCGGTCTCATCAACATCCATGTGTGCTCTGGTAGAATATGATTTCAATACATTAACATAGATTATATCTTTTCTTCCAAGTCGACTAAATGAGTCAAAGAGTGTTGGAGGTCCGGTGACAACTTGAAAGTATCGGCGGAAATGTTTCTCTACCTGTGTACTGAAATTTGGCTGCTTGTGTTGCAGTATTGAATTGAATGTGCTGGACGTTTTCTGAATTTCTGGTAGTATTAACGTGAGAGAAACGCAGCGTTCATAAAATTCCGTTGTATTCGATGCAGATGTAATAAGCGTAGTCATGACTGGTTCCCACTACCGAGTTAGACGTATAAGCATCACCATGAAGATGAACAGTGCTGTCACCACGACGACGGACATAAACACCAAACATGTTGTGGACCCACTCTTTCCACGAAAATCTCTTAAACGCACTCTCTCTTTCCTCATGAAATCGAAGTTGCTCTCTATCTTCTGTTGTGCTTCCTCAACGATGGCTTTGTCCGCGGACAGCGAATCAGAGAAATGCAAGGCGTTGCGTTTAAGTTGTGTAGCCATCTGTGCGAGCTGTTCAGAGAGTTCACTGTGGAGAGCATTTGTGTTCTGGAGGACGGAAACACCGGTGGCCTTTGACGTGGCTGACGCAGGCAGGAGAGTAGGTAAAGGTAATATCGTTGTAGAGGGTGGGTCAGAGGGCGACAGCAGGAGACTGTCAGTAGTTGGCAATGGCATAGGTGATGGAACGAGCTCGTCTCCCTGGGGCAATGAGGTCGTCGTGTCAGGTGGTGAAGGCTCTGGGCTTTGTGGAACCTCTGGTATTGGTATGTGTGGTAACAATGGTTCGGGACGTCTTGGCACAGGCGTTACGCGCTAACGGTTTCATATTAGGACGCTCGTCCAGTTGAGATTCAAGTCAATACGACACCTTCTCAACGTCCTTTGCAAACGTATCAATGCGGTCAAGGGTCATTCGTAGTTCATTATATCGTCGTACATTTTTCCTTCAGAGAATCAGCTTCGTCCTTGCATCTGGTACTATCCGACATACAGAGCAGGATCATAATCATTCAGCTCCACGTTCTTGAGCAACTTTCTAGCGTATTTAACCGTCTGAATGCCTGAATTAGCGCCTGTAGACGGAGCCCGACACGGCGAACAGACCTGCAATGTGCCCAGCATCTTGAGCCAGACGTCGTCGCCGTTGTTGGACCAGCTTGGATCCAGCGTGGACTTTTCCAGTCGCCTAATGAGGCGCACGAGGTTGATTTCGTCGTGAGTCGAGTGTGCCATGGTCGCAGAATGGCAGGTCGTGATGTGAACGTGGAAGAGGAGCGGAATCGGACCGAATCTCCCGGATCTCTTCCTATTCCGTACGCCCATGACGACCTTTCTGTATGAATTACCGACAACAGGCGCCATTTCGTTTGCAGATTTTTGCGTAGATCGTAGCCTCGGAAATTCATACACGACACATATCGCGAATGCGACGCAGAGCCGGGCCAATCTTCGCGGTGTATTGAAAGAAAACAAGCGAACTGAAGGCGAAAAGGACTACTTGAAGATCGTAAAGGTGATTCAGTGTTGTCATACTGTTAGCTCCAATTCAACTCATATACGAACAGATTCTCGACGACTACATACCTCAACTCTGCTCAATAATAACTTGTGCAGCACACGATGAAATAAGCCTGCAAGCTGAGCCAGGTTCGCGTCTTTTATTCTCATAGTTTGGCTTACGAATCCACGTACTGATAGTATTCAGCTGGCGAAGTACGCTCTCTGCGCATGTACTCAATTCATCGCCTCGCGTGTCTCTGCCCTCCTTGCATGCTGAATATGCCTATGCATTGTTGACCTACGCATTTTCCTTGTCAAATCTGGCTAGGTCCATTGTTGCATCACTAGGACCATACGAGCACAATCGTGCCATATCGGACGTTGAAAGGAAGTCAAAGGATGAGAAGCTGAGCCACGCTATTACCTTCCTTTGCAGAGCCAGCGGTATATTCTCGTTCATCAGCGAAACAGTACTTCCTAGATGGAGAAACAGCCGTGATGGTAATCTTTCAGGCTTCAGTCTTCCACCGGATCTAAGCACCGAAGTTAACGGCGCGTTATCCAAGTAGGCCCCACCCTTTGGCGCCATACAGACGAAATACTCATTTTCCCCTACAGATTATCCCTAGCAGACGCTCAAAGTCTTGCCATTCGCAAACTCCTTTCTAAATCCGCATACGATAGCAATATTACACCAGGACCACCGCTTCCGAAGTCCCACCCATCTCCGGCTCTCATAGCCAAACTCCACTTGGAATGCGGGTCATTGTACTCATCTGCCCGATCATTAGCCAAGACCCCTGGTTCTACCGGTGATACTGGAGAGGTCTCCGTGGCCCTGCGTCGATATCTTGCTGATGAATATGCGTTTCACTCTGCCCTGGGACATAAATGGCTTGGCGTGGATGCAGGCGAGTTTGGCGGCACAGCCAAGGGCGGAGATGCTGTGGGGTTTCTGGCCTGGGCAAAGAAGGAGCTAGAGGACCTGAAAGATGGCGGCAAGGGCATTGGAATCACACGGGGTGAGAAGGAGAAGATCGGTCGTACCTTAAGGAAAGGAAAGGTTGCGGAGGAACTAGAGAGCGTCAACATTTGGCTAAAGAATTACAAGAAAGTCAATGACACGGTAAGTATCATCCTTTTTTATCAGGCAAGACGTTGGCTAATCTCACACCGGTCACTGGTATAGCTTCATTTTCAACCGGTTCCTCCTCAGGCAGATCTACAAGCGCGCATACCTGCTGGTCGATTGGCTGTTGCGGCGAAAGCATATACACAGCCTTTGCCTATTTTTGGTCCGGGTTCTACGGAATTTATCCAACGGCAAACCGAGGAAATCGACTTGGCTCTGGCCGAGAAGTCTTTGGCACCCGTGGGTGACAACATGGCTGAACCGTCAGCCGCAACGTACGCAGGTGCCGGGTCCTACTTCTGAATAACGGGAATTGGGTGATTTTGTGCTAAACACCGTAGTATCTAATGTATCATACAACTGTACGAACTTTTGTATGTAATATTTAGGAAATTTGTAGGAATCATTGGTTTTTGGATAATATCTACTAAGAAAAGAACTAGTCGTTTCAACTCGCCCAATTCACGTAAACCATGGACTTCCATTAGCCAAGTCCTCAAAATTCTTCGGCCCCACTTCTTCCATAATAACGGACTGATATTGTTTGATACGACTTCCACGAGGACAGTTCCCACCGCAAAGTAGAAGATGAATCTGAGAGCATTGGATGCATGGCCAGCTCAGTTCGATACTCACGAGTCACGAAGGACTGAGCCGTCTTATGCAATCGTTCCGTGTCATCGTGGAACCGACAGGTTTCGTATAGACGAACGAAGAGTTAATATTGTTCTGATCACAACGTGATCACTCCCTTCCTGAATACCCAGTCCAGCACCTTGGGACCATCACATCTTTCTGACATTTGTCATCTGCCTAGACTGGAACCAGTACGCGAGTTTGACTGTAACTGCAGGGTACACATCCTTGGCTAAATAAATTCGGGGTAGGTACCACTCTCACATATTGTATTATATATCCCACAAGCAAAACTGTTGTGAATGTTAATCTCAGGATGTAATATACCTACAATATGACAGCTTATGATACAAGGGTTCCTGAACGATTAAATGCAGTTTAATACTCATCTGGAGCACTGTATCCTCCGGACTTAGACTTGGAAGCACCTCTTCCCCTCTTCCCTCGCGTACTACCACCTCGTGAGCCCCGCCCTCTACCTCTACTAGAACCTCGCCCACCTCTGCTTGAACGCGAAGGCGCCCCGTCATTCGGGCATTCTGCAGAACTCAGATCAGATATTCGAGAACTAGATTATGAATCAAGTGATAACGAACCACTGCTCCAGTGTCCTTCTTGATTACACTTGAAGCACGAACCACTCTTGCCTGAATTTGATCTCGGATAGTTCGCTTTTTCTGACCCAAAGCTCCGGGACCGCTTCTGATTTGGGCCACCTTCACTTGGGCACTCTGTTTAATTTTATCAGTGAGAGTTTGATGTCTATATGTGAACGACAAGAGTACCGTTTGCCCAATGACCCTCTTCGTTGCACTGAAAAAGGATTATATATCAGAACGGCGGCAGCAAAATCGAAGTCGCTTACCTTAAAGCAGGTTCCTGGCTTACTACTCCCACTGCCTGAGGCAACCGGTGCCCTGTCATGTGCTGGTTCAGCTCGCGGAGGCTCATCATCCCATTCAAAAAAGCTACAGCGAGCCGCCTCCGAGTTCGGACATATCCAGAACATCCTCCCCTTATTCTGGCTCTCCTTCTGTACAGTTTTTCTAACGGCCGTCAAGTTACACCGACATCGACGATTGTCATTTTCACTAGCACTAGGTTCTTGTTGCTTGAGAGATAATGAGTATCTGCTCGTACGACCGCTATGCGACTCACATTTGAAAAGGCCGTTTCGTAGGAATCGTTCTGTTAGAGGGTCCCACTACATCATCGTCCCACTTGAAAAAGTCACAACCAGGCTTGTTCGGGCAGGTCCAGAACAGTCTGCCTTTGCTCGCTGATTCCTTGACGACCGTTCTCTGGACAGCTGGTCCACAATTGCAATGTACTTGATTTGAATCATCGTTTCGTGATGTAGGTTTTGGTGGCGGAATGGGACGTCTGGGAGGTTGTCGGGTTGACGGTGGCTTCGATGTGCGTGGAGGAGGTTGGAAGTCTGTTTAAATGTCAATGAGAGTAGTGACATACACTGTCAAACACATACCCTCTTCAGATCCATCGTCGGGAACATTGATGATCGGTACTGCACGTGCTGCACTCGACCCGCCGCGGCCAGGAGGACCACCTCCATGAGGGCCTCCCCCGTTATTATCGTCACCACCTTGCCTTCCACCACCACCACCACCTGCCCTTCCATTGTCACCACCACCTCTTCCACCCCCTCCTCCGTCACCTCCACCACCACCACCTCCTCGTCCTCCGCCGCCGCCACCGCCGCCTCCACCACCTCCAGGCCCGCCTTGTGCAGCATCCCCATGTCGCTCCAGGTAACTCCGGACACTCTATTCAGCACCTGTCAGTTTAGAAGAAAACGCGAATACGTGGCATAAAACCCACAGTGACCACTTTGTCAAAGTTTCCTTTCGCGATCATGAACATCTCCTTGTATTGCTCTAAACTTTGATTGATCATATCTTGCTTAGACTTCTGGCCGTTGCACACTTGCACCATACGACGCTCTGTCTGTAACGCAAAGATAAGCTTATTTCAAGACACAACCCCGGATTAGACTTACTTCTCGTCGTAAGATGGGTTTATCTAAACTCTTCTCTAGACCCATTTGATTGTATCCTTCGACTAGCCCAATACCTAGCGTGGACGGAAGAAGATATTTCGTCGCTCCTTCGTATCGCTCAATGACATAGTTGCGAGTGATAATCGTGTCAATGTGTTGGGCGATAGTTGCGTCCGTTCCTAAGTGCAAAGTACAGCTTACGGTAAGATCGGGAGGTACGGGGCTTACCGATGCCATTTTTATCCATAAGAGCGACCAAATCAGCTTCGGTCAACAGATTCGGTTTGGTTGTTTGTCCATCTCTCAGCTCGCATACAGAGGGTTGAAATTCCTCTCCTTCCTCAAAGTCTGGAATGTTGTTGTTCACCCATTTGTCATACGGATAAACAACCAAGTAGTTCTTTTCCAGGACAGTTAGACCTGTGGAAAGATCCGGTTAGCCAACCTTGGCGGTAGTGGTGTTTCTATTACCTGTGGCATAGAACTCTTCGCCTGCATAATCTATCTCAACAGTTGTCTGCCATCCAAGAGCGTCCTTGGAGCAAGATGCCAAAAATCGTCTGGTGATAAACTCGTAAACTCGTTTGTCGTCACCTGCAAGGTTTGAGACGTGTCCCGTTGGATGAATCGGAGGATGCGCTTTATCATTGTTCTTTCCGTTACGAGGTCGCGAAAAATCACCGGTCGACAAACTGCCAACAAGTCAAGGAAAAGATGAACGGATGAATTAAATCGCTTACGACGTAGCGAAACCTCCCCAGGCAGGATCGTCTTTCTGTTTGTCAATCAGCGACGCGAAGTCAAATTGAGGATCGAATTGATCTGTCTCTGTTCGAGGGTAAGAGAGATAACCTTGTTGGTATAGTTTTTCTGCGATCTAGACGACGTCAACGAAACAATCACAGCAGCAAGAACATAAAACACGTGCATCCAAAATCTTCTTCGGTGCCAGTTTCAACAATCTTGAGCCTGCTTTCTGGAGCTCGACGGTTGTGAGAGGTAGCGGCTTCCTACACGCACATCAATTCTTTGGCCGTCAACCACAAGGTTTGATTAAATACCATTTCTTGGTCTCCTTCTTAGTGACTTTCGCAACCCGCGCAAGAGACCCAGAAGTGATCATCATCTCATAGATGACGAGAGCAGCATCGTACTCGAATAGGTGGCCTCTTCTCCATGTGAACCGTGTCTCTCCGGCGTCTCCTTGAGAAGAAGATGGTTGGGACAGGGTGAGGTATATGAACCAGAAGGTCTCTGGTCTGAAAGTCTGAACGTCCTTGTATCTGGCGACTACGAAACCCAAGGTTGGGAACTGACATGGACCTGAATGACAAGTTAGTAGATGGAATGCTGCAGAAGGGTTGTGACGCACCATAAGATACTATATTCTTCTCGTCCTCGATTTTCTTGACTTGGCGTTGAAGAACTAGAGTCTGCATTCTGGTAAAAGCAGCTCCGACCTTGAGGTCCAGGATTGTCCGGGCTTCTACTGCATCGGCTTGAGCCCTGTCAAGGTTCACGGGATGTTGAGCAGCATTGTGGATTTGCCTATACAAAGGACGTCTCCAGTAATACATAGGTCAGACGCAAGTATGACTTACTGTGCAATGATAGCGCTGAACCTGGCCCTCTTTACATTAATAGTACGCTTCGCCCTTTTGCAGACCTTTTCTATCTCGGACCCGATGTGTTCACCCTCTCGATCGCAGTCAGTCCATATCATGAGCATGTCGGCACTCTTAGCTTCGTTGAAGATATTTCTCTCGATACTCTTGGAAGTCTCGGGAATGGTAACCTGTACAGGGGCCTCAAACAAGTCGAAAGGATCGCATGAATTCCACTTGCGGTGGGTATCAAAGAAGTCGTGGGTCGTTAAGTGGCCCGATACACAGGTCACCGTGTAGTGGTCGTTGGTATAGTGGTATTCGAAGTCATAGTTCTTGACAAATTTGTTGGTAGTGTTTCGCTATAGCGTAACACTCAGTAAGCAATGGACCCGACGTCGTACAAAGCGGTATTCACGGTTGAAAACTGGCCACCCGACAGGATTTGTGTGATGGATTTGGAGATGGATGGTTTCTCTGCGACGCAAAGGACGCGCATAACGACGTCCAACCCAGAAAGGGAGAGAAAATCGATCCAAAGTCCAGGCAGACGAGCCTATGCTGGCGGTCGCGATGCAAGTTCAAAGTCACGGGACGGAAATGGAACGCGTCAAATCACGTGCAAGAGGAAGAAAAATTCGACTTCCTTTTCTGGTTTGCGATGGACAATTCGACCACCACCCGTCTTCTCACTCTTTTGAACGTTTCTGCAACGAAAAAACAGAAATGGAACGAAGACACACCTGTATCCAAGAAATCTAATAAGCGAGTTTCTGTCAAAATAGCAGGTCCAGACACAAACGAGAAAGAACACGCCAACGATGCTAGTCTACAGGAGGATACGACAGTACCTGCCGAAGAGACGGAAGACCTGTCTGTAGAGGGTGCGTTTTATCTTCCCTATTACCGTGATTCCTTATCTCTCATGGATGAATTACACCAGATGATCATGATCCATATGAATACCATTTTGGTTGCAAATCGTCTGCCTTGTCCGAGAGTTCAAGAGCAGCTGTAGATACCCGACAGTGGAAATCGGAGAGGAAAATGCGTGGAAAGCTTGGACCTATTATCGAATTCATTCCCGATGCCTCGAAGGAGCCTTCTTTCCATTCCAAAAACAACGGAGTACGTCCTCGAGACCTTACGGTGTGATCGTTACCTGAATGGAACCGCAGATTCTGGACCGCATTGATGCCCCTTTCAAAGCTCGCCAAAAGAAATTGGCACAAGGTAATTGGCTAGTTTACACTCAGAGCCCAAACTTATGTTTTACAGACGAGGTACAGACACAAAATGACCTGCTGGAAACTCTTTCCTCGTATAAGGATGTTTACCTCGCTCCAAGTACCTGGGAGACCAAAAAGTCTTTCCGTGAAGCAATAACATTGCATGCACTGAATCATGTAACGAAGTGGGTTTACAAGTCTGTCTCTTATTCTGTTGGGTGACATAATTGTTAGAAAGCGTCGACGGGTTCTTAAAAACAATGAGCGACTCTCACATGCGGCGAAAACAAGTCCAGATGCACCACCTCTTGAGGATGTGCAAGACCAGGGCTTTACTCGACCTTCGGTGCTTGTTCTCCTTCCCTTCAGGTCATATGCACTTGATTGGTTCAACGCTCTCAAATCACATACACCCTCTCCCGCATATCAAATTGAGAATCAATCTCGATTCTTATCCGAGTATGGCCTACCTCCGGGCGCGATAGACAAGCTGGCAAACGCAGAACCAGGGACCTATCCTCGCGACCACGTCGAGACTTTTAAAGGCAACGTAGACGATAGCTTTCGGGTGGGCATCAAGTTGACTAGGAAGACTATCAAAATATTTGCCGAATTCTATGGATGCGATATCATCATGGCCAGTCCTCTTGGTCTTCGTCAGTCCATTGAAAAGGAAAAGTAGGTGGCGGTTTATGTGCGAGACTCAATCCAGTCTGATCAACTTGCAGAAATGCTGACTATCTGTCGTCCATTGAGATGGTCGTCATCGATCAGCTTGACGCTCTGACTATGCAAAATTGGGAACATGTCAAAGTGAGTTTCCCATTTGTAAAGCTGTTCGCATTCTTATCTTTTTCAGTTCGTTCTCTCGAATCTCAATGCACTTCCAAAAGAATCCCACGATACTGATTTTTCACGCGTCAAACCCTGGTATCTTGATGGACAGTAAGTTTTTTCCGTCAGTGTCCTCTACCATAACTAACCGGCTCTCGCAAGCGCTGCGTACCTCCGACAAACAATATTACTCTCCGCGTTTGAGACACCGGAGATGCGTGCTGTGTTCAACACAAACCTCAAAAATGTAGCTGGCAAAGTTAGACTCGATAAACGATGGGCTCCCATCCAGGTCCCGGATGGCATCAACCAGGTGAGAATGCTGCGTTGTAGGAGAGCTTTACTGATCATCGCAACCAGGACTTCGTTCATTTCGATTGTGGTAACCCAAATGATGAGGCCGACAAACGCTTCAATCATTTCACGACACAAGTAAAGCACTATCTTCTTAACTTCCGCCACTTACGCTAACTACGGTCAAACAGCTACTTCCATCTGTCCTCAAGTCGGCCGTTCAAAGCACCAACACCGTTATCTTTATTCCGTCGTATTTTGATTTCATCCGGGTTCACAATCATTTCCGAAAGCAAAAGGGTGTGACATACACTGTTTTGTCTGAGTACGTGGTTGTTTTTCTAGCGATATTGACACAGCGTAATTTCTTTGGTTATGAAGGTACTCGTCAAACCAGGACATCTCCCGAGCTCGTCAGGCATTCTTCACTGGTCAGAAGTCGTTCCTCCTCATCAGTGAACGTTTCCATTTCTTCAAAAGGCGTGTCGATAACGTATCTCTGTGAAAACTAACCATCTGACCGTTACTCCCAGATACAAAATTCGAGGAATCCGTAACCTCATATTCTACGGTCCCCCAGACCACCATCAGTTCTACGCTGAATTGTTGTCTTATCCTTTTTTGGACGATGGCGTCGAGAGTTCGGATGTTATTTGCCGTGTTCTGTACTCTAGATACGATTGGTTCAGGCTAGAGAGAATAGCTGGTACTGAAGGTGCCGGTGAGCTCATAAAGTCAATCTAGAATCATGTATAGTATGCATCTTGTTATCCACATTTATGGTTCAGTCTATGCATACGCCTCGTTTACTGTGGCAGGGCAGCATCCCTTCGTTTCGGTATCATGAGGATACTCAACCGCTATTAATGGCAGCTTCCTTCAAGCTGCAGCACCGTAAATATATGATACAATGAAAATACAGTCGGTGCAAATAGTCATAGCAATTACCAACAAAGAAGTAAATATCCTAAAACCCACTCGTGGTCACCCGCAACTGCTCTAGTTTTTTGAGCACTTCGCCTACAGATCGATCCAGCTCTGCAGCGATAGAACTCTGTTTAGGTCCTGGCAGCGTAGCGAACGTCTCGCAAAGGTCTCCATCCACCACAGCTTTCACTGGCGTGTAATATCCGCGCCAACTCAACTGGTCTCTCCCGACCAAGCTGACTTGGTCCGTCCGCATATGCTGCTCCAGTGTTGATATGAAATCTACGTCTTCCTTTGATACAAAGGGCACAAGGATACCGATGGTTCCATGCAGGCCTGTGTAAAGCAGAACCTCACGACCACCAGCGACCAGGGACACTTTGTGTATTGAGGTCACAAGGTCTCCAACATGGAAATGACAGAGCATTTTTGTCTTGTGCGGCGCGCCCATTAGCTGACCTTTTTCGTGCAGTATTCCGGCACCCGACGGATCATCGTCGACTTGCTCGGACACTTTGGAGTCGAGACGGTTGACAAAGATGTTGCCAAAACGATCGCCGCATGCCACAGTGTTGTAGTCAACCATAGCGACAGCGGATATCCACCGCGGTTGGCTATCGTCGGCGAACACGAGCAAGCGATTTTCGGGTGCCTTATATACCGCGAACGATACTGATTCCTGCATCTCGCCGACAATGATTCGGGAACCCTGGGTATTCAGACTGATGATGGGCGAAGCAAAGGTCTGCGACAACGATGAGAACACGTTGATAATTCTCACATATGGTAGTCTTACCTTATTTTCGACCTTGCGCAGCAGTTTCTTCTTCCCGATATCGTATATCCGTAGGGCCTTCCCGACGCCAGCAACTAGACGGCCTTGGAATGCCATTAGAGCCAAGGGAACGTCATCTGTTTCAGTCTTGTAGCAAAATTTAGGTTATATCCCGTCGTGCATGCGGAAGGCGAACCTTGTGCAATAACTGCAAGCCAGCACCATCATCAGTGAACTTGTAAGTGCGGAAGTATCCACTCGTGCAGGATCTTGGCGAAACGATGGTGTCAGCCGCCGTCCCTACAACCAGGTGTAGATCTCCGCTCCTTGCAGAGAAGGGAACGATAGCAAGAGAGAACGCAGCCTCATTGTTATCCAGCTGTATTACAGCAACGGTTTTGGCCTGTTAAGGTCTCGTTTAGCCGTGCCATTTAGATATGAGAAACAAACGCACCTCGACCGGGTCTACAATTCGTATGCATGACCCCCAATTGCCTGCCGCCGCTTTCGGGCGGCCAAACTCTGTTACAGGCAAATTGACGACCTCTTCATCAATATTTTTGCCTTGCTTGCGCTGTGTGGTAATGTCAGTACCTGTAGACTATCCAGTCGAATAGACATACCAGTTCCGCCAGTTTCTTGGCAGCTGCATCATCACCCAACGTGCGGTGGTCTGCTTCGATGATGTAGAAATATTCATTATGCGGATGCGTAATAAACTTTCGCGGAGTATAGGAGAGCGGGATTGAATCTGCCTTCAGTTTTGTGCCCAGCTTGGGAATCTGGAAAATCCTGTAGTGAGGCGTCAGTAGCACGCCGAGAAAAGAAGACCATGACGAAGGAGGGCATTCAGTAGGAACAATTGATTAAAAAGTAATTTTCATGCAGTGTCTCAAGACACTTTCAGGATCTCTAAGGTCATCTTGGTGCCTCCCCCAAGCAGTCAAGGAGAAAGGACGGCGCAACTCACCGTAACGTGCTTCCGGTGATCCCAATCAGACCTTCTGGACTGAGCTCTGCAGAAAAGCCCCACGCATAATCGAAGTTCTCGAAAATCAAAGGCGTGAAATGCATAAGATTTTGATGTGTGTAGTTGAGCCAGGAGCGGGATGACAATGCCAGAATTGCTGCATTCTGTTGAATTTGGACGCGGATTAGGCGAATAGGTCTTGTTCCCAGGAAACTGAATGGCAAATTCGATCAGTTCAAATGTAGATCATTCCAATGACACATACCGGGTACGGGTATCAGTAAGCTGGCCGTTAGTTGGATCCAATACAGTTCGTAGGAGAACACCGTTTTGCAAGCCAATGTTAACAAACATTGTCGGTTGTGTCTTGTTGATGCTGGCATCAAGCATATCCGCAATGCAAATGGATGAAGGCGGAGCCGTAAGAGCTTGCAAACTGATTGTTTCCAGTGTGCTCTCGGGATCAAGTGAAATGACGCGGACAGTCTGGTCCTCACATCCCACAGCCTAGATGATCGCCTGGTTAAAAAGGATATATAAGAGTGATGAATGTGCATACCAGGAAAGGAGTCCTTTGACGACCTTCAGGAACTTCACCTATACTCAACGCCAGAACGGTACTTCCCATAGCTTTGCGGTCTTGGTACTCGTTCAATTGACCGTCCAAATCCAATTCGAAATATACAAGTTCGGCAGAACTTAACGCGACTACCACCTGCCGTTTGTTCGTTGTAGCGCAGACGATAGTCTTGCCGCTGGGAACTTTCCACTCGTTTACACGAGTGTCAGCAAGAACATGACGAATGCCACCAGGATGGACTTGTAGCAGACCGTCGGAACCTATCTGTTGAACGGCAAGCGTAGGCGCAGAAGACAAGAACCCGGTATCCTGCACTTCTTCGATTGTTTCTCCAATCGAGAGGACCAGTGTTCCGTTAACAAATGACAGGATGATATAAGAGTCGAAGGGATCTGGTGGAAGAAAACATGAGAGGAGTCTTGCAAACGCCGTGGGTTACTTACCGTCCTCAGCTCGCTTCGTCGTCCATACAGCATTTGGTATACCCGGTAGATCAGAGCTCACAGATTCTTCCACCTCAAGACCATGACGCAACGTTCGTAGGGTACTACGTGGACCTCGACCGCAAGCTGTGAAAATCTGGGGTGTATCTGAGTTGGGAAGCCTGGATAGAACTTTCGAATCAAGAATGGGATCCAAGGATTCAAGTTCGTCAGCGACAACCAGGTTATCTAACGGGCGAGGGCGGAAATGAGCATGTGGTAGCGGCGCGGTTGGGTCGGCCATTCCGAGTTCAGGGTAAGAGGTGGAACTAAATTCAGGTTCGTCGTCATCGTCGCCTAGCTTCTGGAACTGATAAGGTAGCTGTTGAAAGCGGTAAGCGCATGTAGATTAAAAGTAGCCACAACGACGCACTGGTTGCCGAATTCCGAGGCCACGAAAAGAAAACCAGATTTAAGAATACAGAGGCTGGCCGCGACTGGAACTGTGTCAAAGTACTTGATTTTCAGAGACTTGACTGTTTCATCTTCATGTTCAATTGTAACCTTGAATAGATCGCCATCTTCGCTTTGAAGCAAAAAGAAGAATGCGCCCTACTTAACATTGAGTAAGTTCGCACTTGATAGAAAAGATTGACGGTCACCTTCATCTTGTGCATGACCGCAGCAGTGATGATTAAGCCACGGTTAGGATCTTCCAGAGGGCCATTTCGCCGAGGGATAGGAACTCTATGCTGAGGTGCATCCATATGCCGGTAAATAATGTGATCTTCACAGCACACCAATACACCAGATGGTCCGTCAAACCGATCCGAGGACGCCAGTTGTCCTCCCGGCACTTGTAAGAGCAAATTTGCACGAGGATCGGTGGGTTCACTCCACTTGCGAACAACGTGGTTCAGTCCCAAGTCCAGCTCATAGAATGTGAGCATCTACATACAGTTAATAATGTCATAACAAAAGGAATAGTTATGACTCACCTTTTCGGCGCGGTTGAAGGCTTCGCCGGTTGGGTCTTGGTCAGACTCTGAATAATCAACTTCTAAAGCGGCATACATTCTGTACAGACGTGAGTACGAGGGAAAAAATGTTTGACATATACACGCACGGATTCTCGAAGCCGACATCCAGTCCAACAATATGATGAATAATCGCCGAATTTTTGTGGGCTTCAAGGGGCGAGGAGATCGTCAAGTTGGCAGCAGCATCTCGGTTGAGGATATAGACCAATTTGCTCTTTTCCATGGCAGATATCATGACACTTCGTCCTTTGGGATCGGTAGCCAGGTACTGACCAGGCACTATACGACGCGCGCCAGATTTACCAAACGTTTCTTGGTGAAGCTTGACGAAATTGCTGGTCTTGGGGTCATAGTCCAAGATAACGATACGGCCTGAGTCAGACCCTACGATTGCGTAGTCTGAGAAATGAGGTGTAAATGAACGATCGCAGGAAGGATACGTACAAGGGCTCACCCTTCATCCCTCCCGTTAGTCGAAAGGCAGCTAAGGATCTAATGGAACCGAAGACATCCGTAGCAATGACCGTCGATACCTTTCCTGTCTGAGGATCTGGTCGTAGTAATTCTAGACGTGTTCCATGAGAAACGATAATTTCCTGCTGTCTGGCGCCAGAAAAGTTGCCGACTATGGCCTGGGTAATTGCCGTTGGGGGTTGTAGTGTAAGATTGTACAGATGCATGGCGGTCGAGCGTGGTCAATGGCCGCCACGGTTCAATGAAGAACGCAACGGATCACTGAGGAAAGAAAAGGTTGTGGTTGGTTTCAGGAAAAAGTTTGTGTTGACATTTGTTTACCTAGCACTTTCACCTCCACCATCACCAACCCCGTTGTCGAGAGCAATGGGTAATGACGGAGGAAGTATACCAGACCGCCGCGACCTAGTTCGAAACAAGCCAAAGGCATGTATTTCGTATCTGATCAATCATCTCTCTGACAGATACACAGGCAGAACAAGCCGACAAAGCAAACCAGACCCGTGCCAAATGGTTCTTCTGCGCACTGTCCAAGGTTAGTCCATTGGTAGTGGATCCTCGACGTCTTTTTCTAAACGCATGCGTTATATAGCGAATACTTCAGGAGCCCATTGTGGCATGTGCTCTCGGGAAATTGTATAATAAGGATTCAATATTGGAGTACTTACTTGACAAGTCTGCGTATGGCGACGGGGAAGACATTTGCGGTCATATACGATCACTCAAGGTGCGCATTAGTTGCTTCATTGATTTTTTTACTTGTCTTATTTGTGAACAGGATGTTAAAACAATATCCTTAACACCTAATCCGACACCACCTTCTCCCGATGCAACCACTAACCACGCCCAGTTCATCTGTCCTATCACTCTCAAGGAGATGAACGGTCTCCTACCATTCGTATACATTGCCACTTGCGGCTGTGTGTTCTCTCAGGCAGGGCTGAAGAACGTTTCTACAGCACCGAAAGAAGAAGATGGTGAACAGCTCGACGTCTGTCCTCAGTGCGCCAAAAAGTTCTCTCGAACAAGCGACATTATTCCACTCAATCCCCAGCCCGAGGAAGAGGAGCGTATGCGGGAAGCTATGGAACGCAAACGACTGTCCGAGCCTCCAAAGAAATCCAAGAAGAGAAAGAATGTCTCCCCTCCGAATGAGGCTCCGGCGAGCAAGAAGGCGCCAGGCATGAATCCGGGAATAGCAGCGGCAAGTCGTGCTGTCGTGAGTAGCTTGGCGATGGAGGAGGCCAAACGGAAGGCAAACATGAGTGAGGCGGTGAAATCCTTGTATTCCGAGGGCAAACCGAAGAGGAAGGAGACGTTCACAACGATGGGGACCTTTACACGGGTGAGTGTGCTCCTTTTAATTCAGTATCTGCGTATGCTAATTTGAATGCAGTATGCTTAATCACTTGGATCTGTATTAGTATTGTGTAATATATTTTTCCTGCCATATTTTCCGTGCTCTGTTATCTTATCCTCCGTTTCTTGCATCTTCATTAGGGCCGGAGGCATTTTGGTCACGCTACCGTAGGTTAATGTACCCGGGTATCTTGCCGACGTCATTAGAAGCCCTTGAACCAGAACGATGAGTATTTCCATCATGAATGCTGCCCGCCACGCTTTGCGCTCCTTCATTCGGCCTCAACTGGCACGAAAAGTCCCTTCGAGGACGCTTGTGACCTTGCAGAGCGTCAAGGTCATCCATTCCTTTCTACGACTGGAGCATCAAACTCAATGTCTCATTTAGTACACCGCCCATGCTACTGCACAGGGCGCTGGACGCAATGGCACGACCAAGTCCAACGGCCTCGAACTCAATCTTGCGGCGCCGAAGGAGTTGGGCGGCACTGGACAAGGAGAGAACCCCGAACAGTTGTTTGCAATGGGTTATTCCTGTATGCCTCATCTGGCTAAGTTTCTCTGAGGCTACTCACGTGTCTTGTAGCATGCCTCTTAGGCGCTATTCAGCTCGTAGCTCGTGGTATGGGCAAGACTGAAATGGCAAAGAACGCCAAAGTGCATGTCAGTGTGCATCTTGGAGAGCCGAAGGACATGGAAGGGTTCGGAATCGGGGTCGACATCAAAGTGGAGGGTATCGATGATGAGCTGTTGCAAGCTGGCCATGCGGTGCGTCGCGTGTATGTATGCACTCAGACCCTGGACTGACTTGATGCAAACTAGTTCTGCCCTTACAGTCGTGCACTCAAACACGGGGCTGTCGTCAACGTCTCTACCGTATAAAAGCACGCGAACTCTAGCTGTATTTATAGTGTACCCAATAACAAATGACCGGGATTGCAGCGAAATAATGGAGCTAGCTTGGCCTGTGTTATTTATGGGTACCGCCCTTTATTCTTGAGTAACGCTGTACCCATCAACCTCTTCTCCAATCGCAATTCTCAGGCCGGCCCATATACAGTCCACAAGAGCGGCACCATTGGCACAGGCGAATACCAAAGTGGATGCATAGAAGAAATTGGCATTCCCCGTGCCCTGCGCCAGCCATAACTTATGGAACAATGGCAGAAGCATCGCAGCGTGTAGATGAAGCAATGAGGTAACGATGGGATGTCGGAAGTCTGTCAAGTCATCAGTAAACCCTGAAGAATAAAAGAAACCGTGACATTACAAGGGTATATCTCCGGGAAGACAGGAATCATCGACAAGAACAGCCCCGGATCCGATAGAGTTGGGTATGCCTTGAATATGCCAAGCACTCCGACAAGCAGGAACGTGGCATACAGAGTATCATACCTAGGTACATGCGTGAGATACGATAGAAGGGGAAAGTAAGTGAAGCGTACTGGAATTTGATGCATATAGGCACAATGTAAATCAAGAGGTGCACCTATGTCACCTGTCAAGATATCACATAAAGTATAATTGCGTCCTCTTACTGAGAACACCATCAAGAAGAATGGGCGGAAATGATCAAACATTTCGGTGAAGAAATACCACCAAAGTCCAGGGTTAGGCGTTAAATCAGGAAGTGTGAGACTGGTTGCTTCGGTTAGCAAAGTCCACCAAGCAAGATATTGAATAACCTTGCGCCCCATGTCTGTGAAATCCAAAGGAAGCTGCCAGATACAAGAGTTGAAGCAAGCGTCAGAACGATGGAGTATACAATTAACTCGACAACAAGTCCTAATGATTGAGTCCATTTCCCAGAAAAGGGTCTCGGAGATGCAAGTTGCGAGGTTGGATTGGTCATCAGCAGGAGAATTATAGGCAGTATGAGGAGAACGGAAGAAAGAGATAGTTGCACAAGGAAAGCCAAGGCAAGTAATGATGCAGATGTCCGTCCTGGTAAAAGAATTGAACATCAGAACAGATTGTAGAAGCGAAAGGACTCACTTTCGCACGCAAACATTATGGCTAGCAAACATACAGCATTCTCGATGGATGATGTCGAAAATGCGAGACTTGGAAGGAACAAATATGGATTCAAGAAATACCTGAAAACGAAGATCAGTATAGAATACGGAAGAAAACCGTGTAGGACTACATGGCGGCAACCAAAACATCTCTACTGCTCTGCACGACACCCTGCCTAGCCCTCCATATGCGTATCATCGACCAAGCACCTATCGAGTCGCACAGTGTCCATAGTATGGACGCGCTTATCCGTGACGGAGACAAAATGGTCGTGAAAAGAGAAAGGTATAGTGGTGACTGTCTAGGCATTAGTACACACGATCGCTGCTCCAAAAGCACATACGTGTCTAAATACACCCCCAGAGTACGGATCCACTCCGGTGTTGAAGAGATATATGCCCTCCTTCACTGCATAACACGTCAACTAGGTGACCATTCGCTGCAGGGTCGAACGTACAGTTAAGAAACGAGGTAAGCGGGGAAGACAGTTGGTGGTCGTGTATGAGGTATTCGTCTATAGAGGTGCACGAAATCAGGAGCCGCGACGCGACCAGCGCTGAAAAGACGAGCCCAAGCGGAGCAGTCGATGGTGTTTTCATAGAGGGTCAGTCGGCATTGTCCGAGCGATTCCGCACAGCCACCTGCCCTGGTTGCATCCATACCACCAAGCATACAGCACAGTACTCGTTTCACTATCCACCCCTTACTCGCTGAACGCGACCGCAGCGACGTGAATGGTAACAGATGAACGAAGAAGCTGACGAAGAGCTCGAACAAATTAGGTGGGTACGTGAGTCGACCCGCAGTTAAAGTCTGCTGAAGAGATGTCCATGACTAGACGATATGAAGACTTCACTACGATAGGTTCGTGGAGGATATCGAAGATGTGACTCTCGAAGGTCCTGAAATGAATTACTGCAGACTGGATCCAGGACGCTATCTTGGAACGGAATAGGCGCATTCGGAACGCGCGGAATGAATACGCTGCACTACGTGGACGGCACGTCACCTTTTCGTGGCTATGGGCGCAAGTTAAAAGGGCTGTGAGGACAGGACAGAGTTGGTTTGTCGTCAGTCTTGTCGGTGCGTCGTTCACGCAACACACAACTTGCAGTAAAAACGAGAACTCTGCTTCACAGGAGTTTGCATTGGCTTGAATGCTGCAATCATTTCAATCGTCACGGAATGGCTGTCTGACATAAAGATGGGATATTGTTCCGATGGGTGGTGGCTAAATCAGCAGTTCTGCTGTTGGGAAATCGAGGAGGAGGAGACAGACGCCTGTGATTCGTGGCATCCTTGGAGTACAGTCACTCCGGCACGATATTTCATCTATGTGTTGTTCGCGGTATGTCTGCTCTCAGCATAATTGTAATTTACTAACCCACCCCGAGGCCGCGTTCTCTTTCACGGCTGCCCACCTCGTCCGTTCTCTGGCCAAATATGCTGCAGGATCTGGCATTTCGGAAATTAAATGTATTCTAGCCGGATTTATTATGCAAGGCTTCCTCGGTTTCGCGACATTTTTCATAAAGAGCATAACTCTGGTGAGTCATTGAATAGGCTCATTGACGCGTCTTATCTTGTGTAGCCTCTAGTAATTGCGTCGGGGCTGTCTGTCGGTAAAGAAGGACCATCTGTACATGTGGCTTGCTGTATAGGCTATCTGGTTGCTGGACTATTCCAGCGGTTTTCTCGTAGCGAAGGTCCGCCCCTCTCTAACAGCTCCCATGTTCCATGACAGCTGAACGCCGGCGACTTGCAGGGAAAATGCGTGAAATCATAACCGCAGCCAGTGCGGCCGGTGTAGCAGTGGCTTTTGGTTCGCCCATTGGCGGTGTTCTATTTTCCATTGAGGTGTCTAGCATACACTTCACGTATTCGGTGCCGTCTCCTGACTTTGTTATTCAGGAAATGAGTCATGCTTTCAGTATCCGGACTATGTGGCGGAGTTTTTTCTGCGCATTGATGGCCACGGTCACTTTGTCGGTGAGTTATCGCAATTAGACAGGCAGAAATCCCTCACTCATATGGCGCACCATAGGCCATGAACCCTTTCCGCACAGGTAAACTGGTACTGTTCCAGGTCACATATGATCGCGATTGGCATTTCTTTGAAATTATATTTTTCATTGTGCTTGGAATATTTGGTGTGAGCGCGAAATCTCGTATCAGTTCCCTGTCTCATAATACATCAGGGTTTGTATGGAGCCTTTGTTGTCAAATTCAACCTTCAAGCGGCCGCCTTTCGTCGAAAGTTCCTGGCTAAACATGGCGTGGCAGAGGCCGTCACTCTGGCGACCTTGACGGCCATCATAGGGTACCCCAACCGCTTTCTGCGCATAGATATGACTGAAAGCATGGCAATTCTATTTCGGGAATGTGAAGGAGATGTTGATAACATCTGCCAGTAAGCCATTCTCAAAATCTTGTGTGACAATGATGCCCATACATGTTCAGAACGGCCACTCAGTGGCGAGTAGCGAACTCGCTCATACTAGCGACTTTGATACGGACTGCCTTGGTCGTGATCTCGTATGGTTGTAAAGTTCCTGCTGGTATATTCGTCCCCTCAATGGCGATCGGTGCTACGTTTGGAAGAATGGTCGGCATCATTGTCCGGGCTATGTATCGGTCAGTGCTATTTGCTAAAGCTCCACTATGTATTAACTCGATGACAGAGCCTATCCTCAATCAGGCATCTTCGCTTGGTGCGACCCTAATATACCCTGTATCACCCCAGGGACATACGCTTTTCTAGGTGCAGCTGCGGCCCTCAGGTAAATCTTACGACTAGTATACAACTCATCTTGACGACGCTTCGTAGCGGTGTTATGAGAATAACGGTCACCGTCGTTGTAATCATGTTCGAGCTAACGGGCGCCCTGACATACATCTTGCCAACAATGGTAAGAATTTTTGTAGTCCTTGATGTCAATATGAATGATTCGATATGCACTGTAGATCGTTCTCTTAGTGACCAAAGCCGTCGGTGACCTGCTAGGCACCAACGGAATCGCTGACGAAATGATCAGGTTTAACGGCTTCCCTTTCCTAGAAAAAGAAGACCATGCCTACAACGTTTCCAGTGCGTCATGTTGTTACGGGCTTTTATTCACATCTGATGTGTTCGTAGTATCTGCGGTGATGCGAAATGAATTGCACGTTTTAACTGAGACCGGTATGCAGGTTAAGGACGTCGGTAAGTGCCTCCGAAGTTACCGGTCAGTGATTGCTGATGGTATTGAAACACCAGAGGCGATTCTTGCTGCTACGGATGTAAAAGGGTTTCCCATAGTATCCGCCGACGGTTTCCGGACTCTGATAGGCTACATCGGACGTGCCGAACTACAGTTCATTCTCGGTGTGTAGGCAGGCTATTGCACCCCGCTTTTACTTAATCTCGAGTGTCAGATCGTTTCAGGAAGATCCAGGATGTCGACTCAGACACCCCATGTTCTTTTATGTCCGACGACCGTGAAAGGGAGCGTCTGAACATGCCAGCTGGATCCGTGGGTATTGAGGAGGACTTCTCGAAACAATATTACAAACGGCGACATTCAATGAAGGCCTGAAGTTCTGGCCCTGGGTTAACCAAGTGTGTATTGATTCCTCGGGGAATTTCTTTCTCATCCCCACACCGCTCCACAGACGCCGATGACGGTATCACGGCAACTTCCCTTAGAGATTGTGATGCAGCTTTTCAAAAAAATGGGGTATGACTCATTCCAATTTCATGATTTGGCGTAGATTGAATCCTTAATATGCAGACCTCGAGTTATATTAGTCGAGGATCATGGCATGCTCACAGGACTGGTAACTGTGAAAGACGTCCTTCGATTCATTGCGACTGAAAAACCCGAACATGAACTATCTTTCGATGAACGTGGGGGCCTAGATGGGCTACTAGAGGAGCTATGGACGTGGACTTCTGATATTGTTCGACGAATCGTATCGTGGAGTCCTAACCTTCTCCGTCCGTTTAGGGATCGTCCCCGCCGGTGAATATTTGTATTCAATTCTTTAATTATTATATTTTGGCAAAACCCCGATCTCCGTGACGTCATGTCCGGGCTTTAGTGGCAGGCGCGAAATCCTGTATAAAGACGTCCGGTCTTCCTATTGAAATCTCCGGCTGTTCAAATTAGGCGCTCACAGTGCTCATCTTATTCTCCCACAATTATGACTGCCTCGTCGACCTTTGAGGCAGAGAAACTACGGTATTCCCGAGAGCTGGCGGCCTACACCCTTCGCCAATTCGCTACGTATAGTGCGCACATATCGCCTGATAAGGTCGCTGCATCCAAAGTACCGCCTAACGTCTCCCAAAGCATATGTACGTTTTCTTCTCCGCTATCGTCGCTTGACAGTCTCACGAATCGGTTTTCTCAGTCCAATCATCCGCTAGGTTTTCCGAACCACAGACGAAACCAAGCGCAAGCTCACTGGTCGCATAACACCACAACGATGATTTGTACCGTTTTTCTATCTTCGGCCTGTGAGTTGACCAATTTTAAGGATGTCCCAACTCGTCGCTGACATCCGTTTCCTATCAGCATAGATATTGATGGGATAACTCGTTTTGCTACATGAAGTTCATTGCTGCCTACTGTACAATATTCTCATTGTTTTCGTGGTATTTTCCGTACACGCTGTAAAGTGATTTACGATTTTTTGGTCCGGGCTACTGAATTGTCGTCGACTCATTGGCGGTCTCACGAATGGGCGACGACGACGAGCCGACGAGATCCCAGGGTATGACGTCCGCGCTCCTTCCTGGCAATCACGAGTCGTCTCTCGAGAGGCTTCAAGCTTCTACTTGGAAATATTCTACAGTCAAAAATCAGGCTGATACAATCTTATATTCGGGCGGTTTGACACTGGAATACTCAGGCTGTCAATGACAACCAAAGGAATCGGGCTTGAGACCGGATTTATAATTATATTTCACAAGTTAGGTCGCACAAGTATGCACATGTTGAGTCATGCCCAACCCTCCCATCAGGAAGTGGAGTTGGCAGGTCGGAGTTTTATTGAACCGCATGCCATAACATAACAACGAAGTAAGACTCTTTAAGTTAAAAGGTTCCAAAGATCCAAAAACTAGGTCACCGTTAGTCTCATCGCTGTTTATTCAACTTGACAGCAAACTTTTTGAAAATCAAATTGCTAAGAACATGGGTGCTGCTTATCTTCTGCTCTTATGCTGCTTATGCATCCAATATTCTTCGTTCTTCAATTTCCGTTGCCCACGCCGCACAACAATGGCAAGCACTCCCAAAAAGAATGACTGCTCACGGATGATAGATTATATCAGGCATATGGCTATTATTGCATATGACTCGACTTTGGTGTAGTTCGTGGTGCTACAATATCCTTAAATTTGCTTGAAATTTGCTTCCAAGATTAGGGGTTCAAGCGGGTCTACGGTCCGCCTTCTTGATCTGCGACCTAGGTACCGTGACAGCCTGACTGGCTTGAACATCAACTTTACAGACCGAATAGCTTCTCCATTATTAGACAGAAGCATCCAAGAACTTGAAGCATCAGATCTGACAGACCTCAGGAAGTATTGATATTCAACGACACGCCGGAACTACAGCAAGACACTAGGTGATACATCCGATTTGCATTGATGCTTCTGCTTTCAAGGGCGCGCGGCTTTCAATCTCATAGGCATAAACGCGGGGAAGGGGGATCTGTGCGGGACAAATAGAACGCGCCACATATACGTCAACAGGAACGTTAATTGTCAAGCCGAATGAATACACACATCAGGACTGGTAGTACATGAATATAGTAGACGCTTAGTTTACAACTCTATTGCATAAGCATTGGCACTGATGAAAAATGATTCTCTAATGTAATCCTTCAGCATACACCTTCTTCCAGCTGTCTCTTACAATCCAAGCCCTAGCGTATTTCCTCACGACCTCGGGAAGAGGCTCACCGAAACTCTTCTCCAAGGCCACAAGAGCGTCAGCAGCATTGGTCGCTCCAGACGTGGCAGAGATACGCGTCAACCATGCAGCGACATGGAAATCGGCTTCGCCTGGAGTCGCTCCAGCGATAAATCCGTCAGCAGGAAGGACGGAGGGGAGAATAGCATAGAGATAAGATTTAAGGTTGGCAAAATGTTCCTGGGACTGGGCGTAAAATGAAGAGGGATCTTTGTTCGTACCCGTGTATATATCAAGGAGTGCCCCGTTCCCGGCAAGCTTTTCGGCGTAGAAAGTTGCATGGCGGGAGTTGGCCGGATCCTGGGAGTGCTTTACAAGGGCGGCTTGACCTGAAAATGTAAATATGTCAGTACATGAAGGTAAAGGAAGAGGTGTTTTACCCACGGTTCTCGACAAAGGTCTTGGGCAACGCCCCAGCTTTGGCTACAAGCTCGGCATCATCGCGGATGAGTAGCAGCGCAAAGTTAGGGTCGTATTGGTCTTCATGAACCTGTTGGATGATGGATTTGTGAGAGGTTGGTGTGGAGAGCGGTTTTGGAGCGTTGGCGACGAGGTAAGAAATCACATCTGTAGTGTTCTGATAGGACTTTCCGTCCGCAGTAAGTGTTGGAAGGGTGGCAGATGGGTTGACGTCAATGAATGAGGGTCAAAGTTTTCGCCGTTCACGAGATTGACAGTCTTTGTGGCGATGGCGTTTGTGGGGTAGAGTTCAGCACTGTGAAAGGGTCAGGACACGGTTTCGTGTAGGAATGCAAATCTTACATGGCAAGCTCAGGAGCCGCGGACCAGACGGATCCGCCAAAGGTATAAAGAGTAGGAGACATGCTGTGAAGGGATGGGAGAAAATAAGAAATGCTGAGGTGTTGTTGAATACTGGCATTGACCAGTGGTATACAACCTTTATATACTGTGTAGTGCGTACAAAGCAACCCGACGTCGGTGAGCGAGTCGGAAAGATTGCTGAAATTGATTATTCGCGCCTTAAAGACAAAGATCTGTTGATATTATTAATTAGCGACTCGGAAATGTGTCGTGTTAGATCCGTGACATTCGGGTTGGAACTTATTCGGAAAGCCAGTGTGAACGGCGGGATATTTGAAGTTCGTCGGGATGATGTTAGAGCGTCCGGCGTTTAGCAAAACCATGGAATAATGGAGAATAGAACATACTTCATTGCCGTGGTCATGAATCAAATTTCCATACTCTGTTAGTGACGATGTCGGCACGTAACAAGCATCTAATCGTGTTTTCAGCGGAGCGACGTGATGGAGATCATCGCCTCAACATCGAATGCTAGTCTATTCTCGTTATACGGACCGGTGGGGACAAGCGGTAGTACTGTTGGGCATGCCGGATGAATGGGAAGCCGCTATGATAACGCTAACCGCCCTCCAAAGTTATTCATGGGCACAGGCGGATGCGTCTCGGTCAAATGAATGGGGACAGTTGTTTTCATTCTTGGCATGCTGATAGCCACAAATGTGAACTCCATTCTGGGAGGGAAACAACACCAAGGTAGAAGACTGGTGACGTGAATTCGAAGACGTCGAATGTGCATTGCGGAGTGGTGCGATGTCTATTGTCATATAGCCTGCCAGTAAGTCTTGGAGTGGGACGATCAGGTTGATAATCGAGAATTTATCCGACATCCCTCTTGGAGTCTCAGGAAGGTCACAGCTTGGCAACCTGGATATGGACTGCGAGAAGAGGGGAAAGATTGGAGCGGAACTCTTGGATCTAGGGTGCTGACGTTCGCGGTGTTTAGCTTCAACCACGCAATTAAGTCTTCGTAAAACACCGACTCTCTTCACCTTCCCATGAGATAGAGTCTCTTCTGACGGATTGCCGTACTTACTTGAGAATAGAGCAGAGTTATCCGTCGCACCTAAATGTCAATGCATGTATTAAATACAGACTTCAAGACGAACGAACTCCCTGAGTTGGTGCGTGGATGACTACAGGAAAAGCGATGTCAAATGCATTTTATAATAAGAGCAAGCATTTACGTGCCAAGATTTGTGGCTCTTTGTGTTCTATAGATCTCAGAACTAGTGTTACTGATGGTGATGCGAACTGGCAGATAAGGTCGCCAAAGACCACAGTCACTAGTGTCAGCGTCCCTCGCCAGACCGAGCCACGAACCGAACGGGCAAGCGATAGTTAACGAGCAATGTAGGCGGGGAGCTGTGCCCGCCGCGTGTTAAGTTTGAGGTTTCACCATCCCTCCAATTTCAAAGAGAACTGCCGGCACTTTGCCGCATACAAGTCGAGTCCATTGAGATCGAACCTTGATTGAAGACTGTTAAATCTTGCTGCTGCTTCTTACCCGACTCTATCATGCGGCCGTTCCGCAAATCCGTTCAACTCTACCACAAGATCTGGAGGAAGCTCTGCCACATTCGTCCGTCTCTGATATTGCTATCAATTCGTATGCCCGGCTTTCCGTTCATCAAATCTTTTCCGGACCTGCAGCAGTAGTCGCAGTAGTGATTTTTCCGGTAACATCAGCCATTGATGGTTTTGGTCACAAGGATACTACAATTGCGACAATTCATACTTATCGAAATCAATGCACGAAGTAGTTTTGGGCGCGTCGAGGCAACCTAGTGGGTAAATCTATGGGACAGATTGGGGTACAAAAACAAGCACGCGCATTAGACCTACTATCATTCCTCCATAGTATCCGATGGTTCTTCCCCAACAATTGGTCCTTTCCAAATAGTTGCCCACTTGGGATAAACGCGCTTGTATAGGGACATGCACACAGTATCCATCTGATTGATGGGCCCATCAAAGTGCGCCTTGAAATAACCATGAGTTCCCAGCGATTCTCGTATATGACCTACACGGCCGTGCTTGGTATGCAATTGTATTGGTTTGAAGTAGTGGATGTCATCTAGACAAGAACATCGGTTGATAGACCCCAAATGGACAAGTAAGACCAACCGGAATTGAAGAACATATATCGTACTGTTGCCGTCTTTTTGTGAACTTTGAATGGGTGTCCTGTTAAGATGACGCGCTTCGCAATGACACGCGTCGTGTCTGGATTAAGAAAGGTGCCCATAGCCACAAGGTGTGGAGCTAGAACAGGCCGTCAAATGATTTTTCTCACAAGACGGGAACCCGATATTCTATACGCACCCTGCGAATCCGAAGTCTCTCTCAGCAGAACACAGGGCTGCTTGCCAAACACTACCGGCCCATAAGTGGTAGCAACCGCTGTGATACCATGTCGGAAGAATCGCTCGAATTTATGCACGTTGTTAGCGCCTTTACCGCCACCTCGTGTATGTTGGCTATAGATAGGGTTGACATTCAGTCGCCGCGGTCCCACACAAAGAATCAAAGGGTCCTATAAATCGCCCGCGGTGAGCTCACGACATATGTCATCGACGACATCATACCTTGGATCGAACGCTTCCATCGTACTCGGTGTTCCGCTGGACAGTAAAATTAAGCACTGAAACCTTGTGTTCGTGTTGCAAGAGGGAGAAAAGAGTAAGCGGAGAGCATTTTACTGCATCCTCTGGCACTCCGTTGATGTAAACTGTAACCCTAGTGCCCGGCTTCATGTAAAATATCAATAAAAGAACCACATGAACCAGTATACAGTAAACGTACTTCCACGACAGTGTTTTCCTGCTCCGCACGCCGTCTGATATTCCGTTCCGTTCGTTTATAGTCTTCGAATTGAAAAATCCGGGCGTAGTCCCGGGGAAGGTTTTCAAATGGATCCCAGGGACTCGTTCGGAAGGATCGCATACCGCGGAACCTCTGGAACCGCGTTTGTGCAGACACGTCTTGGGGGTGTCGAGTTCATCTGGGAATGAGAGGTCATTCTCTTCCTCCCGCTCTCGATTCCTCCATGACTGCAACCTTTTAAAACGGTTTGACCACTGCCTTGTAAAGCAGACGAGAAATGGAACATACTGTTTAGATTCCTCTTCATGGTCCAGGTCTTGGAAAGTGACGCCCCGCCGAGCATCAGTTTCCATATCATTATCTTCATCCATCTGCATGTCGACCATTTCCTCCTCTTCCTCGGCGCCTGTGGTCTCCATCTCTTCGTCTTCCTTTCATCGTCGTCGCCTTCATCATCTTCATCATCGCTCTCATCCACGATCCATGATGCCTGGTACTCGCTCATGCCTTTCGGTATGCGCTTCACAACCTTTGGCGTTGTACCGGATTTGGCTTCAGGTAGGCTGTACTCGCCGTCGTCGTCTCCGGGAGCGCCATTCATTTCCTCTTCGGTGGGCCATGTTTGTTCGTTGGCCATATCGTCCGGGTCATTACAAGACACTAATGAATCGGCTGACGAGGCGTCGGGTTCGGCCAGATTAACTGGCTCGACATCCATAGAAGGATGGTTTGATTTTGAATGTCGAGTTAGTGGTGCCGACATGATCTGGTTAAGATTCTCATAAATGTACAACGCTATCAGAATACCGCACACCTTAGAAATTTGAAAATCCCCGAAGTTCGGTATGTGCACGAGCCTGTTGGGAGACATGCTAGTGCCACGAACTACGCCAGTGACCTGCAGAGTATCTTCGCTCCAGGCAAGGTGTTCACCGAGCACCCAGGACCGACCTTCTCGCCACCGAACGTCGGCAGGCTTACCCTCTGACAAGGCCCTCAAAGCGTTCAACCGGTCAGAGCTGGATTCCAAGTCAAACACTCTCGATTGAATAGGAACGAAATATTGAATGAAGGAGAGCAAAGACTTGATGATGCCTGGACGCGTTTTGACGTCAATTGAGGAATCCGGAGAGACTACAGTTACAACTTCCGGTAATCCCTGGGCTTGTAGAGTACGAAGGAGAGTGTCACCCCAGCCATCGACTTCGACTGTGGTCGACAGTGCAAAGACAACGTAGTCGGCCACTTTGCACGCGTCCAGGGCCGCATATATGTGTCTGTATGGCACATTTATGAACTGCAACGATGTTTTAAAGCGGTCGGCCCTTCAGATTGAGTCAAACACGAGCAGAAACGTAGGAATTTTCGACGCACCTCATTTTCCAGAGTCCCCCTTCTACAAAGCCGTCGGTCGATACGTCCAGGGATTCTACAAGGGCAGAAACGATGGTATGGACATTCACATCCTCTGAAAGGGGAATGACTGCGACTATCCGAGGTGCACCGTCGACGCCGTTGAATACACGGGTTGCCGAAACGAGTGCATTTCTTTTTTTCAGCTGCTGCTGCTTCGCATTGTTTTTTCGGTTCAGTCTCGCTTGCGCGGCTGTATTTGACGACACGATAGCCTTAGGTGACTGACGAGCCACACGACCTGCAAAATTCTTAATACCATTGACAATAAGACGCAAGCGGTACTCACCTTTTGCAGCGTCCTTGAGCGATGATTTTGTTGCGTGCTTAGATTTGAACGATTTATTTTGCTGAAAGCAATTAGGACATGCCCAAATATTAATTCATCGTCTATCACACCTGCTTCAGCGTCGGCCTGTGGTGGTGCTGCCCTTCTCCCATGTCGACAGAGTGATGAGCGTGGGGGCGAACAAAAAATTACCCTCCTCGCTCGCGTGCGCTTCGGCAATCTCCGGCACCATAATATTGGTGCATGGTCCCTTCGTTACGACCATCATCTTCTACCGCCAAACAAGAACCTTATCATGGCTTACAGACGACGAGGAAACAAAATCAAGGGCGTCCAGTTCACCGTTATGGTCGTTGGTACGTCGTCATCAATGGCAGCTAGATAGGCTTGTTAAGATTTTATTTTCAGGCGCCTCGGGAACGGGCAGAACAACTTTTGTTAACACTCTTTGCGAATCTGGCGTCCTTTCTCACAAAGTCTGCGATGACCCTCACAATGCTCACGTTGAGGAGCCCATCCGAATCAAGCCTCATAATGTCGGTGCGTGGAAGCCAGGCGAGTTTATCGAAAAGATATTGATTTTTTCTTTCGCAGAACTCGAGGAGGATGGGATCCGAATTGCCCTCACCGTCGTCGACACACCAGGATTCGGCGATAACATCGACAACGAGTCCGCGTAAGCAAATATCTCTTTAAGGTATTGCCTATGCTTGGTCTACTCACACTGCGCATTTAGGTTTCAAGAAATCGTCAATTATCTTGAACGTCAATACGATGACATTCTGGCTGAGCAGTCTCGTATCAAACGTAACCCACGGTTCAAAGACAGTCGAGTTCACGCCTTGCTGTATTTCATTCCTCCCACCGGCCATGCGTGCGTAGTCTTCCCGACCCCATGGATATTTTTCTTACGTGTTTCCTTCTACAGATTGAGGGAAATGGACGTAATCCTTATGCAAAGGCTCTCCCCTCGTGTCAACGTTATTCCCGTCATTGGACGCGCGGACTCTTTAACAATGAGCGAACTGAAAGCCTTCAAGAAGAGGGTGAGGCGATTTCTGTTTCCTGTGTTCTATCTTTCTCATTAAAGTTGACAGACTATGGAAGACATTGAACACTACGACATTCCCATATACAACTTCCCCTATGATGTCGAGGAAGATGATGAAGATACTATTCAAGAAAACATGGAACTGCGGGTAATTTGTATTTCATCTAGCCGCCGCAATATTTCTGATGCGCCCAAAGTCCATGCTGCCTTTCGCGGTGATTGGATCAGAAGAGGAAATCGAACTTGACGGAGAACCTGTGCGCGCTAGGGTGTACCCATGGGGTATAGCTGAGGTCGACAACCCGCAACACTCTGATTTTTCACGATTGAGGAGCGCGATCTTGAGGTCTGTTATCTCATTCATTTATTTGGCTTCACCTGACAGCGATTCGTTCAAGCTCTCATCTCGGCGACTTGAAGACACTCACCGAAGATGTGCTTTACGAGACTTACCGAACGGAGAAACTGTCGCGCGGTGTTAACTCTGATGCGCGGTATGCCTTGCGATACCTATTCGATAGCTTGTGCTGACCAGTCAATACCTGCAGTGATTCGAGTCTACTTCCTGAGGATCTGGCTAATCAGAGTGTACGTCTGAAGGAAGAGCAGCTCCGCCGTGAAGAAGAGAAGGTAAGCTATCTAGGCTTTCTGCTGAGTCTCCCACTTACGCGGTACCTCCAGCTGCGTGAAGTCGAACTCCGTGTGCAACGCGAGATCAATGAGAGGAGGCAACAACTTCTGGCGAAAGAAGAATCACTTCGGTGCGTCGTATTAAGACCTTGTTACCTATCCATTCGCTGATGCTTTGTATGTCAGGAACCTCGAAAGCCGTCTTGCTGCGGCAAGCTCGCCTAGCTCTCCGTTAGCCCCGTACTAAAGTTGATATGTACTATTTAAGATGATACATACGGACCTTTCTATATACCCTTTTATGTTTCTTTTCTTTCTTTTCCGAGTACATAACGGTTTTTATCTGTATTTCAATGTCTTGAAGTGTTTCTTTCCAACTGTGCTGAGGACTAAGATATTATCAACTTGGACCAGTTTCGTGGCCATGGCAAGCCTGCTATTCTCAGTTTATTTATACACAGTAGTAGCGCCGTCATGATAGTACTGACGCCCGCCTAACCTCCTGTGAATCAGACCACAAAAAGAAAAGTTAGCTGACAAGATGAAGGATACGTGGTCCGGAACACGGGATCACTAATTCGCGATTTTACGGCCACCAAGTCACGGACTAGATCGACGAAAGAAGGAAGTAAAAACCCGACTTTGACCGGTATTGATACAACTGACCTCTAGAACATTCCGACCATGCGCAACCTGTCATTCAGGACGCGCCTATGTACGTGTGATCGTACCCTATCCTCCTACAGCAAGCATCAAGATAGCAATGAATAAAAACTTGTGCATAGACGGTATGAGCAAAAACAACAACAGCAACGAAACAAAAACAAAACTACATTATCACGAAATCGAAAGTCGAAACCAAAATGAAAACCTCACTATGAGGCAACCGATCCAAAGCTTGTTAACGCTAACGCTCCAATCCATACCATCTCTACTACAGCCTTCCCAATCGGCGTAAGCACCTGCTCGGGTTTCGGCCGCGAAGGCTCAATTTCCTCAGCGATCATCCCAGGGGGGTATGCATTCCTCGTCAAACACAACCCCAACGACAGCAGCCCATCCGAATCAAACTCTACTCCTTGTTCTCGATTCCGACATCCACCAATTAGCCTCGTTCCCGGGTTCGCTAGCGGCGGCCTCGTATCGTACGCTTCCTTGAGCGACCCAGTCACAATGATCCCTTCAGAGACACGCATTCCCGATCCCTGGATATCAGCATGCGACACCAGCCTTCCAGTAATCCGGAACTCATTCAGCAGGATATTGCGCTCGTCGCGTTTCTGCGTCGACGAGTCCCAGGACGAGGTCGGCGACTTGCTCTTGCTCTCCACCGACCGTTTCTTGCTGTGCTTAGGCGCGGGCTGAGCTGTCTCCGGCCCTTTGTAGCACACGAGAAGATACTGCCGATCCACCATAGGTTTCTCATACGGCATCTGTGCTGACACCGGGTCCGTATCAGATGGCCACAGAGGGATAAGCATGAACAGCGACTCCTCCGGGATCTCCTTGAAAATCTCCGTCCACACAGCCTTCTCCACACGCGATTTCGTCTTGCTGCGACTCGCTCCCGGCTTAGGCTTCGTGTTCACTTGCAGCAACCCCACCTCCTGGAACGAGTGGTTCAAGTTATCCACCACGCGCTGCGTCTGCTCCTGCCGATTCCGTGACTCAAGCGTCACCCAAGGGGGTTGGTACGCCACGTCCCGCTGAGTACCCAGCTGCCCGTTCACTGCGCGAGCCGATCGACCTCGTCTGAAACGGTTCCAAAAGCTGCCGCCGAGATCGTCTGTGCTGTGGTGGGACTGGTGCTGGCGCGCCCGAAGCTGGTTCAGCTCCGCGGCATCGATCGTACCATACGTCTCGCTGTGCGGAGTGCGCGGAGGCACCTCGTCGTCCGAATCCAATGCTTCGCGCCTGCGGCGTCGAAGAGGGCGTGTAGATGTCGATGCCGAATGATCAGTAGTTGAGGATGACGCGCTAGACGGTGGGGGGCTATTGGAAGCCGTTTCTGTAGTCGAAACAGAACTCGTCACGCTACCAAAACTAGACAACTCATTCTTCTTCTTACTCTTCTTCGAGCTATCATCTGTGCCAGACTCCTTTCGTCTGCGTTCCTTCTCCTTTCTCCCAAGGCTCTTTTCCCTGTCACCCCGACGTTCATCCAGCAATCCATGGCTTTCCAGCTTTCTTGTTGACGTAGTACTTGTGTATGCCTCCTGCACGCTCCTTGGAGCCAGCAGAATCATGCTCGATGAATTTGTTGAGGAAGTTGGCCTAGCCGTACGCCTCCTGGATCTGTACGCCCGAGAAATTGAGAATGCAACCGTCTTTGAGTGTTTGTGAACAGTAACACAGGGATCATCCTGTTTTGGCGAACCGCCATCACGAAAGTGATCAATCAGTAGTCGTTGAACGGGTCCTCGAACCGTCACGTTTGGCGCTGTGTCAAAATCAGAAAGATAGATATGTAAAATGAAAGAAATGGACAGACATTCTTCCTTTCTCGGAGTGGTCCTGCGCTCGACTTTGAACCTGCCAACCATAGGGTTCCTCCAGAGTTCATGGGAATTCGGGAGCATACCGTTCCAGTTAGCGACAGATCGAGCCTCCTTCTCTCGCTTCTCTTTTTCCGATGATTCCCTCTCGTTCACACTCGCGCGGGGACTGAGCAAGCCAACTTTCTTGGACGCCGATGGCCCTCCACTCCCCTCCGACTGCTCCCGCCGGAACGTCCACACCCTTCTCTGGTCCTTATAATATGGATCCCCCTTCGCAACATGACGCGTAAAAATGTCATCACTAAAGGAACTCCCTGTCGTCGCTGTACTCGGTCTACGTCCCCATGTCATCAACGATCGGCTCGTCGAACCACGCCGCGAGTCCACCGTGCTGACAATGTCGGATATTGGATGATCAAAGGAGACCATTCCCCGTCCAAAAGCGTTCCAGTCGAGATCAAAGTCTTGTGATTCTGCGGTCACTTTAGCTGGCAGTGGCGGCAGCGACTCTTCTCTAGCTTTTCCTTGCCTTTCGCATTCAGACTGCGCCAATCGCCATCGCTCTCCGGTAACGAAGAGGTCTGACAGTCTGCAGAAGAATGGATATTGGCCAGCATCGAGTCCTCATCAAGACTCTTACTTGGTCGTCGCAGCGTAAGGATATCACTTTGCCTCCCATCATTGCTGGTGCTAGCGCTGCTACTCCCTGGTACCGGGATAGGAAGGCTCACTCTTCGTTCACCATAGCCACTGGCAAAACTCGATAGGCTTCCCATCCACCTCCCACTTATCGCAGGACCTTCAACACTGCTTCCTTCGTACATTACCGAGCTGATCTCGATATCGTCGTCGTGATAGTCATTATAGTCGTCATCAAACTCTACGCCACGCTCTTCGCGTTCATCATCAGTGGTCGTAGCCGAGGTCAGGTGGCTAGAGGAGGGACCCATACTCGATAGACTCGTAACTGAGGCCGAGGCAGACGAAGTCCCGAATGTCCGCCTTGACGCGGTATCCGAGGAGTGATTTCGTGAGGGATCTCGCCGGGAGGGCAGTGGTGGCCCTGGATCATGACCTGGCTCATAGTTCTGCGATGAATGACTGCGGTAGGGACTGCTATGATACTGACTGATGCGGTATGTGCCCTGGTCTACGACGGACGGACGGGGGGTAACATCGATTGTGCCGGGGGCATCGTCGTCGGGGTCCTCAAGCGGACCAATAGAAGGAGATGGAGCTGGGATACTAGTCTGAACATTCCCAAACGAATACGAATTGAGCGCATTGACTGTGTAGAGGTCTGGTCGGGATACATAGGTAGGTGGGCGGCGAGTGTCGCTCATGGGTGTAGTAAAGGAACGCGCTCGGCTGGCGTTTGGTTCGGTTCAGTTCGGGAAGGAAGGTAACGCTTGGTTTCTTCGGTTTCTTCTATCTGCTCAGTCCGTCGCAGGCTCCTACGCGTACAATCTCCGCCACTCACCTGGTTCACGAATTCAGACTCGTCTGGTTTCCTGTGCATATACACCGTGAGCTCACCTCGATATTCTTGGTATGTATTCGGACCGGCTTACGGACGGGGCTTCTTGAGAACCAGATGGATGGTACAGTGGGAATCTAATATGTATTGGAATGCAGCACAGCGTCACGAATGGCGTTCTTGATGGTGACAGGCTGGAACGGGCGCTTATACGACCAGGTCATCGGCAAACGACCCCTGGCGAGGCCACAGAGAGAGGGGAAAGAAAGAAAGAGAAAATGACAATGAAAGTAAGAAAGAAGAAGCAATTTGGTGACGGACTCGAGAAAAAAGGCACGTGCCTCACTACCTTATTCTCGATCCGGATACCCGCCGGTAGGTCCTTGTTTTCTTGAAAATTACAGTTCCTTACCTCGTTCGTCGCTTCAGCGTAATTGCTACTATCGACAATTACATTGTTCCATCACTGTGCTCGACGACTTTGTACTTAATCGAGGGGCAACCCTGAACTTCCACGTTTCCGAGTCGATCAATCACTGCTGTCCTCCTTGTGCTTCTGCTTGCTCCTGACATCTTGTGTCATTTCTCGCCTTCCTCCGCTATTGGGCGATTTTCTCGGATCCCCTACACGTGTTCCTCTGCCGTACATTGTCTCCTAACTTTCTGAGATCATTAAAAAATCTTCCGGTTCCGAAAGCACGCAGCACCGTTCCCCCCGGAGCTTTGTTCAGTTCTTTCCATTTCCCTCGGCTCTCTGGGCTTTTGAGTGAGTAGAGGAATGATGCTATCAACGATATACAGCGCTGAAGCTACATATGGACATGGTTCATTGTGGCGTATCACAATCACTTGGCACTTTGCCCTGGGATCTCTGCTACACCGAAAAGCCGCTTGTTCGACCATTAACTCTGCCTTTGAAGCGCCCAAGATACCGTAAGAGGCTGTGTGAGCTTCCGCATCCCCCCCCCACCTCCCTCCCCTTTCTCTCTTTCCTTCGACCGTTATCAGCCGAGCATTTCCAAAGCTGCTAAGCTGACATAAATTCAAAGACCACCAGGGGAATTCACGTCTCCCAAATAGCAGTCTGCACATGAACATTCCCCCCCTCTTTTGGCTCAATGGCTCGCTCTCTAATCCTGTCATTATAGCCAGCTATATATCCTTTTAGGAACCGCCGCACTTTCGCTACTTCCTATGGTCATCACTCTGCTGCAAAGGTTGCGGATCTTAGAACTGGGAACTGATGGCTTATTCGAACCGCAGCGTCTCGCCGAAGGCTATCATTTCATCGGTCGATATTTACCTACTGACCTTGGTCAAGCTTTGGTGCTTTCCTTCTGTCACTTAATTTAGTACTGCAGCTGTAGTGGCCCGAATTCTTGTGCTCTGAGCTCCCGCAGTAGATCACGGTCATCTAGACTCTTATCCTGGATCCTGAAGGTTGGACCTCCGACTTTCTCCTAAGCTTCCTCCCACCCGCTTTCCCTGCTCGTCGAGGACTGACTTGACCCGGGCCACTGATAACGATCGGTAGGTGATTAGGCCCATTTGTTACTCCTGGCCTGCCTTTGTTATAATTCCTCTCTTTCCCTGCCGTTCGCAGATGCGCGCCCGTTTTCATGGAACACTTTTCTTTTTTTTTTTTTCGTAACGTGTCCTCTTATGTTATGACAGGTCGTCAATTCAACTTCTCCTATACGATCATGACTGAGGTGCTACTAGCAAGAGGGGACGTCTTGATGTCGACAACTTGCCATCAATATGATTTTCTTGCAATACTAAATGTAATATAGCTGTCTGTCGGTGGTGAGTACTCATAACCCCGACCCGAATTTGACTACTATTGTATTCCCATCCCATTATTCACTGGGCATGGACAGTACTCCACGGCGTGTCGCTGATTCGCCGTGATCTTAAATTAAAGCCTGTACTTACTACAAACATCATATGGCATAGAACCTACTAGTCTCATAATAAGCATTAGCATACACGCCGGCGCAATTTCCGATACTGTTAGAAATAGAAATAACGTGAAGCAACACAGGTTCGGGAAACATGTAGTACTTCGATTGTGGAGCCATTAGGACCTGTCACAAGGCAGCGTACTAAGTATACTAGTAATTAGAATTTTTTCTTTACACTACATGCTAATATTATGAGAGACCATTGATAGTACACGTACGAGACATCAAGACGGCTCCCTCCGTCCCAGCGGGGAAAAGTCCACTGCCCCTTAAGTAGTGGATTAAAATGGTTGTAGTAATCATCATCAATTTCGGCGAAGTATCAGGTTTTACAATATGCGGCTAGTATATCTACCAATACAACTGAACAAATGTTCTACCGAAGAGCTCGACGTTTCGGGGAAGTAGTCAAAGGACAATAGGACCACTCGCAGTGGAAGTCTCCGAAAGTCGAAGGGGCTATTGCTTAAATTGTCATGTTCAAATGTGGTATTCCGGCGCAAGCGTTGCTAGATATCACTTGTCCTTTTAAGAGTTATAGGGCGCCATACCAGGGATATCGAAGGACCCCGGAGGAGAACCCAAAATTAGGTACACCACTGTAAAAACTCAGGTAAAGCTATTACATTCTGGCATCGCATACAACAGGATGCTTGCTCGTCAAGAGGAGAGTGCCTAACTTTAAGGGCTTGTGGCAGGGCGGCGAAAGCGTGGCGAGAGGGCTGTGGTCCCAAAAAGGATGGTCAGTGATTGAGACCGGCCCCTTGCAGTGATTATTGAGCAATGGACGAAAAACATCTCACATGCTCTTCCACAAAGCGTATCCCTTTGGTAAACGGGAAAGCAGTTTGGGTCAACAGCAGACATCAAGAAAAGATTGAATTTCCAACGACTCCCCCTTGTATGTCGCAGCGTTGGACCTATATTATCAAAATACAGTTAGTTATGTTACGTCTTCACTGGTGCTCGCTTTCTCCTCTTGGAGGCTGGCGGCTGGGGTTCATATTCAAGCGCCACTGAACCTGTCAAATAGACGCCCTCCTCTAGGTCATCTGCCTCTTCCTCTCCGCCCTCTTTCTTCTTCCCCTTCTTGTTAGATTTGCGTCCCTTGGTCTCCTTGGTCTGATTTTCATCAGGTGGCCGTAAAGATTCTGTACGGACTTGTCACGAACGCAAATCAAACCAAGAACTACCAAGTGTTTCTTACCCTGCTTGACAGGCTGTAGCCCGTAGATGCGGTACAGGTGCAGTACGGCTTGTTCCTTGTCCTTCGCCTTGACCCAGACAGGTCTAAAAGCAATCCAGAAACACGGCTGTAAAACTCACCTCAATCATCAGATCTATACAATGTGCACATGAGTAAGCCCGCCCAAGACCGAAAAAAAATAAACACCGACCCATATCATCGGGTAACTCCTCAGGTAAACTCTGACAACGATCAGCATGTGCGCGACGCTCCATCAGAGTCTCCGCCCCAGGACGCGGCTCGCTGAGGTGTTGTTTCGGTTTTATCCCGCGTCGTATCCAAACGGCATTCGCACGCTCGATAATCTGACGACGCGATATGGACGAGGGATGGAGCGCGTCATGGTGATAATCTAGGCCATATCAAATAGAAAATAAGATACGTTCGAACGGGAGCAAATCCACGCGACTTGCCGAAGACAAGCGGGATGTCCAGCTCCTCGCAGAGTGGGAGCAGATCTTCAGCGTTGTAGCATAACTAAAATGATTAAAAATTGTCATGGATACCATGACAAACCGAAATACCTCGTCGTTCTCTAGCACCAACCTCTCTCTAACGTTCTTCGGCAAAACTCGAGTAATGGTTTCCTTAATTCTCTCGATCGTGGCAGCTTTGTCCTCGTATACGCCACCGCCCTGACGGACAGCTCAACAGGGCGATCAACCGATACATTGCACTTACATGAACAATCATTACTCCATCCACACCTAACCCCATTCGATCCATCATCTCCGCATGGTACTGCAACTCTCTCAGAGAAGACTGGACCACCTCAGCTCGGGGACTGCCTAACTGAGTAAACTGTCCCGGGTGCGTCGTGAGCCGATGCCCGAGTTGCGAGGCCAAGGCTCCCACTTGTGAGAGCAGAGGGGCGCAGTAGTCCAGAGAATACCCGTATGTTGCATGAGAGGCAAACGGGAACATTTCTGACGAGATACGCATGAATCGGATGTTCTGATGAAGGATGACGTGAATTTGAAAGCAGATATAGAAGGGCTTAACCCACGTTTTCATGGTTCCATTGAATAATAGAAAGGAGATCTTGGCAGTTTTTCCGTCCTAGGTCCTTTACCCACTCCAAGCCATTTTTCTTGATCGTGTCAATTCTATAAGTGGATGTACAGTCGGAAATTTCCAAGTTGCTATTCGCCAACGAACCTGCAAGTTCGAGAACAAAATATAGATTCAGCTGCCGGTCGTTTATTCCTCAAGATAGTATTCAAACAGGCGTAACCTATAATAAGCGCTGGTCAGGTTTGTGTTCGGGAAAAGGCGATTTGGTAGTAACTTGCCCAAACGTCCCTTGAACGTTGTTTCCTTCCGCTCGACATCGGGAATGATGTACGTAGGCTCCGGTATTGGAGATCTCGGCTTTCGTGTCTTTTTCTTCACCATTACTTCTGTTCCCTCTAGGACGGCGGCCTTCTGTGACCTCCGCTTACCCATGGTTGCGAAAGACTTTTCATCTTCCAACGGTATTAGATCCGAGTCGTCGCCTGACGAAGATAGCTTTCTCTTGGACTTGACACTCGTACTACTAGTAGCGCTGGCCACCGCAGCAGTCGCATGGGTCGCCGCTGTCCTAATGCGTGCACTGCGACGAAGTTGGACTTGCCCTGACATTATTGCCGGCGATATTCTGGCGCCACGAAAATGGTGTAAGAAGGCGTAAAAAAGCATAAAAAGGGGCCATTTTGCTGGGTTAGTTCGTTGAGGCGATCGCGGCCTGCGATCGCTTGGTTTGTAGCAGCGACGGATCCAAACGTACGATCGCCAGCTTTGACAGATGATGTCATTCATGTGCCTCGTAATGTTAAAGTCAAGTCTGCAAAATGTTAACTTCAAAAATGTAAAACATTTTTCCAATTATATCGTGTAAGGAAGGGTATTTGGTAAGTAGTAGCAGAAATAAATAAAATGAACAGCATAATGAACGGGTATGAAGTCTAAGTTTCACGATTAACCATGCCTTCCAAGCGCACGAGCTGTCTTGCTAACAACCTCCGATTCAGCCTGCTTAAACTTGGCACGCTTTGTGCTGTCAAATCGCATTCAATGTTGTATTCGAAATAAAATAAATCATGAACGACTTACCCCTCCCGGGCCTCTCTCTCAAGATTCTTGACATGTTCCCGAGCCTCCTTCACCGAATTCCTCGCCTGAGAAAGTGCACGATCGGCGTCGCGTTCTGCATTGCTCGCGTCTGTCACTTTCTGACGCGCAGCTAGTATAGTGGGGTCATTTCCATGCGAGTTGGAGCCGCGGCGACCGCCCCCGAAGAAACCTCCATGTCTCCGGCCAGTGGTGTCGGAAGACATAGAACCACGGCCGCTTCCATGCATCCCGGTTGAGTGAGAGGAAATATCAGATTGAGAACGTCTCCGGAACAAGCCGCCCTTCGTGCAGGCGGGGGGGAGGGGGAACCGGATCGCCCAGAGGATTTGTTGGATTTGAACAGAGGCATTTCATTTACTTCTCTTGTTCGCGAACGCTTTTGAAGCGTTCAGCGAGGGTACGTCATCACTAGGTCATTGGAGAGCCTTGGAGTGAGAGTAAGTAGCAAGGCGCGGGGTTAATTGACGCGTCAAACTCACGTGCACATGGTCCGTGCGCTGCCAGCGTGGCAAGTCGGAGTTTGAATCACAGGTCATGGACTAATCCACATCAAGTATAAAAGCCCTCTGCTCTGCCTCCTACCACCAACGCCCCCCCGCAGTGCTCGCCGCCGTGTCTCCCGACACCCAGTCGTGCCCTAGCCCAGCGTCGAGATGTCAAATAAGATAGTGGTGAGCTATGCACCAATTGCTGTGGGTAGTAGAATCCCAAGTAACGCTGTCGCTTCTTGAGCCCAACGTATACCGAGCCGTCATTGACGATGTCATCGATGCTATTAAGCCCGAATTTGAAGAGTACGGCGTCCCAGAGGACGTCTTGGCCGAATTGCAGAGGGTGAGTTTCGTCTTCTTCCTTGTCCATTCATTCTGTCAATTTTGGGCGGTAACAGAAATGGGAGGATAAAGTGATTGCGTCACATGTCGCAGAGTTCGAGTCCGGACACCAACCTCCTCAGCAACAGGTTCAACAGCAGCAACAACCCCACTACAATGTTCAACACCCTATGCATATCGTACAAGGTCACCCACACTATGCCGCCGCTCCGTACGGCGGTGTACCCAACGTCAAGACAGAGCCTGTTGATGGGAGTAGGTACATCCTCGCTGGCCCTCCTGGGTATGCTCTCCCTCCCTTACCGGGACCCTCGCTGAGCGGGCTTCGAACGGGCCTTGGAGGTCAAACAAGTATTCTCTCCTTTCCTCCCGGCCCGCCTCCCGTACAGCCGACGAACGGCACCCCTTCCTCAGGTACGCCACTAGGAAGATTATATGTACCGCCACCAGCCGTTCCTACATCTTCCCCAGGCCAACCTGCTGCAGTATCCGCGACGCCCCGCAAAATTCCTCAGGTCGACGGCCCTTCTGACGATTCAGATGATCGGCCTCGCCACCTCCGTTTGCTCCACGTTCGCAGCACCCGTCGTTACCGCAGCCACAGTCACAGTCCTCTACATCGTCCGCTCCAAACGAATCTGAGGCTATCAATAGTGATCTAGATGACTCAGACACGGAAGCGGAGGATGATACGGAGGATGGAAACGTGGGCGACACGGATATTGTTTTTTGCACATACGATAAGGTTTGAATGACCCACTCCTTGGCTCACGTTGTCACTCACGGGTGTTATAGGTTGCGCGGGTGAAGAACAAGTGGAAGTGCATCCTCAAGGATGGTATGATCCACATTAACGGTAAAGATTATCTCTTCCAGAAGTGTACCGGGTAAGTTACCGATATCTATCTTGATATCAAAACCTTGATAACTTACGCAACCCTATAGAGAGTTTGAGTGGTAGTCGTCCTGAGTGACCGAGTCCGGCCAATTCCTGCGTCCCTGCTCTTCTTTCCCCATTCTTCGTCTGCCAAAAATTTATTGCCGGGGCATAAATTGCATTACCATTTTATTACATCTTCACAGCACACACTGTATACACTCATATGCATCATCAGCACAATCAAATCTGTTTTAGATACAACCAATGCGTGCGGGAGGATGCGATTTCACTCCGGAATAGTGCCGGTGCCTAATTGCTTGGAAAGAATTGAAAGCGTCACAACATGTGGTTATGGTGCTGCCTGCTAGTGGCTAACTCCTTTCATTTTTATCTCCGCTGAACTCGTGATGTTCGCACTTGGATGGATCTCAAACCTCAGTAGTAGAACTAAATTCAGGCGTAAATTTCTCATCTGTAGAGCCAACCGCCGGAGGCAGAAGTCGACCGGTGAGAAAAAATCATTACTTCACAGATCTTTCTGATGGATATTTAGGATACACAGTTGTCCACAGTCACTTTTCTCCGATTTTGTAGCATCAGAGGATTGGTCGGTTAAGCTATCGCGTTGTGCTCGATATAGATCTTGCTTCTCCCATATGGATCTCAGGAGTGACCAGTTCACTTAGCCGTGCACCAGTCCGGATCCCAGGGTTTTCATTTTATTAATCCAGTATTGTAACTGTGTTACGTTCACTGAGAATGCTCTAATTAATACAGGGGGTGCACTACTAATCAAATATAACAACGGGGTATGAAGGACGCTAAATTTTACGCATTGGTCAGGACTTGTACAAGAGTGAGTAGGCAGATACTTGAGAAACACGATGAGGGTCCAGGGATACATACGTAGGGTGTTAGGATGGTTGGCTGATTTTAATCAAGCAGTCAGTGTTTAAAAAAGTCAGTCGGGCAGAAAAGCCACTATTGAGTTTCAGGAGAGGTACCAGCCGCTAGACTGGGGTCGAGCAACCTCAGGGCCTTATCGTCGGCGGGATCGCGGCGGTAGGGGTGTCGCCGTTTGAGCGTATGGAGAGGCGCCAGGGCGGGCCGACTAGGTCCAATATCCCCCCTGCGTGAGTCATCCACGCTGGACATGCTGGAAGAAGATGGGGTCCCGTCCGAATCGGCCCCGGGATCATACTGATCATGAATGAAGAGCGATGATGAAGACGTTACGGAGATGGGCGCCGCGAGGTTCTGAACGGTGCTACCCGTGAGAGGGAGGTGGTGAGATTTGACCATGGCGAATAAGTGGGCATTCTGCGGGGAAAAGCCGGTAGAGGTGGAGTTGAATGACGCTGAGGGTTGTTCGGGGTACGAATAGACGGGTGGCTGATTTTCGACATATGGTTGGGGTGGGCCGCTGTACCAGTGTGAGGAGCCTCGTTCGATGTAGGGACTGCCCTGACTGGAGTGCGAGCTGTGTGAGGACGAGGGCGACGGGTGGCTGGGCGGGGGTGGGTAGTTTATGGCGGGCCGTAGGCCGGAGTTTACGAGAGAGGGCACTGGTCGAGAAGGACCAGGCATGGAGTTGGCTGGGTACGAGGGCTGGGTCTGGGAGTAGGATAGCTCGTCGTTTGGCACGGCAGGGCGCACGGAGGACGACGGCACGGGTTGGGAATCGTATTCGGGAAACTGCTGGGTGGATCTGGGATAGGGGTGATACATCTGCACAGACTGGGACTGAGATGGCGAGGCGGGTGGCGGCGGCTGGTTGCTCGCCCCCTCTGACGGGTACGGGGCGTATGTCCTCGACACCGTTGCTGGCTCTGCATCCTTGGCGCGCCCCTGGCGAGCTTTCCTGTTCTTGGCCGAACGAGTGCTCTTGGTAAACATGCCATCAGGAATGATAATGTTCTGGAGGGCCTCGATATCATCGACGGTACCGAGATTGTCGACAGTACCTTCTGTGTAATACGAGGCTAGAACAAGTCAGCGACATCGGACGTGATGGAAGGCTCGGAAGCGTACGTACTGAGATGCCACTTTCGCCTGCCGTTCTGCGTCTGCACCCAGACAGAATACGTCTGCTTCACAAGTCGATCCCAGCCTCGTGGTGGCTGATTTCCAGCGGCATCACTGCAGGAGGCTCAATCATTCCGTCGTCGGTACGGTCAAAGCGAGATCGAACCTGGTTGAGTCTGGCGCTACATATTTTTCATGGTAAAAGAGGAATTCCTGGCCCGTGCGTGAGCAAAAGGGGGAAAGAAGAGGAAATGGGAAAACATGGGCGGTATACTCACATCGCGGACGCGACTTGGGCTCCAATGCCTTCCTTCGGTGAACCGCTCGATGCCCAGCCCCGTCACCTCGGCATTCGGCCCACGTTCTTCCCAGGCGTAGACACAGCCAGGGCGCAGGGCGAGCCTCTCGTCAGCGTCGAGGCGCCGGTTGACCATCTGGAGTCTGCCCAGCTGGATAGCGACGAATATCCTGTGAGCATCACGGGCTGAGCGTATACGGATGTTCTTGCACGTCGGTTGCTGCATGACTGCAGCGAGAAAGTGGAGAGCAGGAGGAGGAGGAGGGAAGACGAGGCCCTCGTTGTAGTCGGTTCCTATTATATGGTAGCGGCAAAGCAAGATGGCCCTGGGACGGACATTTGTTTAATTAGTCTCTTTTTTGACCTGGTTCATACAAGGTTCATACCGTCCGACATTTGTAAAGCCTCCATGGCATCAAACTATGATCACTGCCGGGCAGGAACAATCCGGCTCATTGGCGCCATCGATCGGTATCTGGTGGCCTATCATAACCAATCTCCAACTCTAAACACCTTAACTCTTATTATTCTTCATGACACACCCTGTCCGTCAAATCTTTCACCCATATTTGCCTCTCCCGCTCCCCTCCTGCTTTTCTCTCTCTCTCAGCCCTCTGGCAGGAAATATCAAGGTACAACAAAATTGTATTCTACCCTCCTTCTCGAGCTCTCTTCCCTTTCGGCCCATTCGGCTCGCAACATGTGGCTACCTGGCACGCCAAATGACACACACAGCACAGTACCCGTTCTTCTGGCCCAATGGTGTTGGTGCGGTGTATGATCGATGTCGACGATCCACTAGGTTTACCGCACCGCTCTCCTTGTCTTTCTAAAAAATTTCTCATCATCATTCCGAAGGTTGGCGCCGCTGAGATGACGATCTATCACGCGCCCCTCTCTGCACTCGTCCTGTCGTGTGGCAACTTGAATACAATACATATCATCCCGTGCCGTTGCTGCTAGTTTGGTTTAGGATACATGACTGCGAGCGAACCAAGAATGCTGGCAATATATATTTGGACAGAGTGATCCCATGCTTGTCAAGTGCTCAAGCTACTTTTAAACGACTCATCTCGGAGGTCAGCATCCCCATCTCTGTGGTAACATCCCCCCTTGCCTAGGTGCTTCCGCCAAGCGACCCTACTAGTGCCCCTAAAGAGGCACAGTCATATGTTAACCCTTGCCTCTTTAATATTACGCTTTGACAGCGCTACACAATGCTACTAGCGCTGGCTGTGCCGGTGACCATTCGTTTCATGCCGAAAACAAATACCTCCCCAACCCTTAGATAATACGTTATTCTACTTTAACACGTCTTCCAGACACGTTGCATTGTACTTCCGTGACCAGGGCTGTAATCTGTGAATGGATTGTGGGGTTTGCCTGGGGCTTGAAATGACACACACCGCCGGCCTGCATGCAATAGTCCCGTAATGGTCCAAGATACCTGGCCATGGGCCTAGGTTCCCCCTTTTCAATGATGAGATGTCGATTTCTTGTTGTCGCACATCATAATCAGCGTCTCCGAGAAAAGAATGGAATCATCCACAACTATGTTATTTTAAATTAAAAGAAGAACAGGGCGACCTGATGGTGAGAGTCATGATCTTGAAGATTTTAGGTGCATCACCGACGGCTCCGAACTATTTATCATATTTGATGATAAGAAAAGATTTAGTAGCATTACAATACAAGTAGAGAGACAGGAGAAGTGCTGGATATATGTACTATGGCCAAAGTCTACAACAAAAAAAGCAAAACGCGACGAAAAAAAAACACGTAAAAATAGAGCAACAAAGTCCGAGTCCAGAATAACGTCCATTCATCGAAACCCGAGCGCATTCAACGCTTCCTCGTCCGCTGGGTGCCTTCGCGGTGGAGGTATATTCTCGAGATAAGCCAACGGGGCTAGACGTCCCGACCCAGCCCGAGGTTTGACCGAATCACGACCATACGGGTGAATTATACCGGTATCCTGCCACTGACTCGGACTCGGCTGGGCACCCCCAGATCGGGGGTAGTTTCTCAGCACGTAGGGATCGCACGCATTACCATCCCGCGGCCTCCCTTTCGCCGATCGAGCGCTCGTGTACTTCCCCGGGGGAACATAGAGGTTCGACAGCACAGAGATGTCGTCAATCGTTCGCAGGTAGTTAAGGGATTCTTGGGTGAAGTACGCGACTGACAGTGATTGATTCCGTTAGACTCGAGGTCACGGGTAATAGTAATATAAACAGACTTACTGAGATGCCATTTCCGTCGGCCTCTGTTGGTCTCGACGAACACGGAGTATGTCTGTTTGATCAGGTTGTCGCGGAATACGGCGCGGTTGGAGTCCGTTGGTGAATAGACTCTGCAGGGATAGTTTAGCCGAATGGTAACTTGCTGATAGGGAATAGAATATTTACGCTGTATCAGAGTCAGACGTCATCTCCATCTCCGTGGACTCAGGACCTTTCTCTTGATAATATAGAAATTCCTAAGGTAAATAACCGCAAGTTAATGAATGCACCCAAGGGAATGTTAACCAGAGTTCGCTGGACGCACATCTTTCACCCTGCTTGGTCCCCAACGTATAGAGTCTGTCCACCGCTCGATTCCTAGCTGCTGTACAAGTGAGTGAATGGGCGGTGGACGCAGCGAGGGGAAGAGAGGGTCTTACACAAGATGACTCTGCGTTAGGCCCCCGTTCTTCCCAGACAAACACACAACCAGACGCAATCAATCGACGCTCCTCGGTGTCCAACCGTCGAGACACAATGGGGAGCATTTTGAGTGAAACAGCATGGAATATAGCATGGGCGTCTGAAGGGGTGCGCACGCGGATGCCCGTGATAGTAGGTCGCTGCATGGTCCGTGGACGTCAACGTTGCTGGAGAAGGTGGAGAGGGCGCTTGAAGGGAAGAACGGAGTGGTGGACTTTTATACTTAGAAACGGGTGGGTGGGGAAAGAAGTATAGTTGCTCTGAATGCTGTGATGATCAGGATCAAAGATGTTAACTCATAAGCGATGCATAGGCGCGAACGAACAACGTCACGCAGCAGGAAATAGCCAATCAAGGCGAGAACTTACTAGGACTGTATTCATCAGCAGCTGATGCATAATCTCCTGCCCCAGACGGCCGGATGAGAAAATCCTGGACAAAGAGGAATAGGGTCTAAGGAACAAGGTAACTTGTTCAAGGGCCGGCGGGAAAGTTCTATCGTAAAATTCCAGATGTGCTATTTGAAACAAGTATTGTATACAACATACCTTCGTACCTTGCCTCGTTAAAGCCATACATCATACCCTCGCCGTGACCGCTGCATACCTATTGATCAATTCTGCCCACACACGTCCGCAAAAGCCGGGAGTCTATTAAATCGTTCCGTGTGCCTCACGTCGTCGAAGACAGACGTGGAGAGGACAGAAGGCTTCGTACCTCGGACACAAACACAGTATGAGGCTGCGAAAGTATAATCCGCAGGGTGAGGGGTCGATTGCCTGATGGGGATGGGTGTAAGATTGTCAAGAATTCGTTTAAAATTAATGGGGGCCCAGGATCTGTTACTAAAATTAGCCAAGTGCTTCACCTGAGTTAACCGTAGGTAGAGCTCGCGCCGTTGACTTTGCCGAATTCGAGATGAGCCCGGCGGAAAGGAGTTAGAACCATGCGAGAAATTTGGTGTATCTGTTGCGGGAGACGCATCTTAACCTCGAGTCCTAGGAATTGCTTTACGACGCTCAAGATTGCCAACACAGCGCCGGGTAACGAAATTTTCAGAATCCCAAGGTACTATTTACAGCGTCGAGGGATCATGATGTAGCCATGTGAATGCGTATGTGGACACGGCCGTGATTTACCATGTAACGGCGAACAAGTGATTAGAAGGAAGCAGAACAGATCGAAGCTAGTACAACAATACAGCAGATGGATTTGATGAACTGTGGAATGGGCGCCTTACGGCGTTGACGTCGTTGCGTCCGAATGAAAAGTTCTATTAAGCGACGTCGAGCTTACTTGGACGCAAATCCTTGGATATCGCACTAGTCCGACAGCCTGTGGACAGTTCCTGTTGCACCCGGGTAGCCAGGCGAAAGAATTACAGGGAACGCAGGAGATCATGATGGTCCCCCCTAGTTCATAAAGTTTTGATACGCCCAGAGAACCATGTGGATAACTCTGCGCCGGCGTCTCTTCTGCTGCCAAGGACGATTCACTGTTGCTGATTGCGCGAAGATCGTTGGACATGAAACAAGTTTTGTTATCTATGTACTAAGCGCGGCAAGATAGGTTTTGTGATCCCGCCTATAGGACTCCAGCTGGTACTCCGGCCGAGGCAAAGTCCGAGAGGCTTTAAAGGGAAGGTCGCGTAAGGTTATACCGGGGGTGACCAAGGCCGCTGCTGGGCACAGTAAAGGCGCAGCAAGAAGACTAAGTGATAAGCAGGAGTAGCAACCAGGCAGGCAAAGGCAGGAATCGGGAGGATCAAGAAAGTCTAAAAAAACAATAAAAGCGGTGAAAAAATGCGTGACGTGATCATCACACGTCCGTGACGCTAATCTATTGACGGAAAAGGAAACTGCTACATGATTCACACCTTTCGCAGTGTTCGAACTGTCGTGACTCTATTTCGTCTGCGATATCGATATTCCACCTCTGCTCCATACCATTCGCCACTTAGTGTTGGTACCAAGATGTCTGTCCAGCAACCTCCCTGGGCGATCCCGGAGCCTATACAAAAAGAGCCTGTATTGAAAGTATACAATTCTCTAACGAAATCGAAAGTGAGTTAGACGGCTCGCTTCCATTGATCCAATAACCACTGGGTAATTAGGATGTATTTGTTCCAAAAAATGGACGCCAGGTCAAGTGGTACAACTGTGGTCCTACCGTCTACGATGCGTCACACATGGGCCATGCTCGGTACATTCAAACTGTCGCTTCCTTCAGCTGTATACTCAATTTTACTGCAGGAACTACGTGACACAGGACATTCTTCGCAGGATTATGTCTGACTACTTTGGATATGACATACATTTTGTCATGAACATCACCGACATCGATGACAAGGTAAATAAAAGCTTCTTTTCGTCTCTTCCATCTGACACGTCGGCCCTCGTGAAGATTATCAAACGTGCACGTCAAAACCACTTACTCGACAAATTCCGCGCAGAGACCACCAGTGTTTCGTCCGACCTAATTGATCGGATACGCGTCGCCTGGCGCACCTATGTACGCGAAAAAGTAGGGAAAGGTCTACCCGATACTAGGGTGCTCTCCCTGGGAGAGGAAGATACCAAGTGGTCCGAGATCGTGGTCTTGGCCCAGAACGCGCAGTGGAAGCAAGACTGTCTGCGACGGGACGAAAAGTTTGACATGTATCTCTCCTCCGCGGTACGTCCACATGGTCAATAAACTCGTACACCCTAAATCTCACGTCTGTCATAGAGTCGTACTGTCGCCGCTGTGGAAACTGCCCAAAGGCAGTTAGATGCTGGGAATACGAGCGCCGAGGCTGCACAGACGTTGATTGACGATTCGCAGGACGTGCTTGCTGAAGCGTTGGACACTGAAGTTCGTTTAAAGATTATTAAATAAGGCCGAGGCTAAAAATTCTCATTATAGTTGGTTCTTCTGTAACCGATCCCGCTGTATCGCGTTCGTTGGCTACGTACTGGGAAGGTCGGTTTTTTGACGACATGGCTCGTCTGAGAGTCCGTGACCCGGACACCATCACCCGAGTCACGGAGTACGTTCCCGAGATCGTTCAATTCGTCGAAAGGATCGTATCGAATGGGTATGGCTATGTGGCGGACGGAAGTGTCTACTTCGACACCCAGGCCTTTGACAGTGCGGACAACCATGCGTATGCCAAGCTAGAGCCGTGGAGCAAAGGGAACCGGGAATTACTCGAAGATGGCGAAGGAGGTAAGTCCTCGCTGTTGGAATCCACCTTGGAAGGAGCCTCATAGACCTACCAAGGCTTGTCGTTAAAGAATAGGGTTGGACGTCGTTCGGCCTCTGACTTTGCTCTGTGGAAGGCTTCGAAAGAGGGAGAGCCTTCTTGGCCTTCAGAATGGGGTCCCGGGCGCCCGGGATGGCATATTGAATGCTCGGTGATGGCAAGTGAGATTCTTGGGGACAATATGGATATCCACTCTGGCGGGATTGACCTTGCCTTCCCTCATCACGATAATGAAATCGCTCAATCGGAGGTGAGCCTTGAGCGTAATTCGCCCTCCATTCCAGCGTTTTCATTCCGAGGCCCTAGGCGTACCATGAGTGTGGTGCATGGGTGAACTACTTCCTTCACACGGGCCATCTACATATCGAAGGACTAAAAATGAGCAAATCGCTCAAAAACTTTATTACTATCGATGTAAGCTTGACAGCTTTACTTCACAGTACTTACGCTCACAGTTCTTCAGGAAATTCTACAGAGACACTCGGCTCGCCAACTGCGACTGGCATTCTTAACTCAACTCTGGAACGCCAAAGTCGACTTTTCAGAATCCTTAATGACAGGAGAAGTAAGAAACATTGAAACGACCCTGAATGTTAATCTTATTTCGTTCTTTTTGTATTTTGAGTTTATACTGATTCTGGACCATTTAGAATTTCTTCGTCACCGTCAAGGCCCTCGTGAGCCAGGCCCGGGCTAATGGACCGTCATTGGATGGCAGTCACCATTACGACGCTCCTGAAAAGGAATTGACGTCAAGGTGCGTTCAAATCGTTACTTTAATCCTCTACATTAACGCTTGTGCCCCGCGGTCAGCTTCTACGAGCATAGATCTGCTTTCCGAACCGCTCTTTGCGACTCATTCAACACGCCCGCCGCCATAGACATTCTTCGTGATCTCGTTTCTCAGACGAATGTCTACATAAACTCGAGAGGGAAGAATCTAAACGTCACCGTCGTGGAAAATGTGGCCATTTGGGTGGGTAAGATGCTACGCATGTTCGGACTCGGAGAGGGCGAGAGCACGGAGCTAGGTTGGGGCCAGGATGCTGTGGAAGGGAACGTAAACGTCGGTGTTTCTTCGCAATGATGGGTCGAGCTTCTGCTGACCTATCTGTCTGCTCAGCGAGAAGAGGTCCTGATGCCCTATCTTCGGACTCTGTCATCTTTTCGTGATGGTGTCCGTCAGCTTGCCATGCAGAAAAGCGAGACGGCCCTGAAGGATATATTGGCCCTTTGCGACAAGTTACGAGACATAGATCTCGTTCCCTTGGGAGTTGCCTTGGATGATCAAGAGGGTCAGCACCTTCTTTTTTTCCCTGTATTTGATGTTGATATTCAATACGTCTCTTTGTAGATGGGAAGGCTCTAGTCAAACTGGTTCCGCCGGCGGACTTAATTAAGGCCAGGGACGAGAAGCGCGCGGCACAAGAGGCCAAAGCTGCGAAGAAAGCAGAAGCCGTGGCAGCGGAACGACAGAAACGACTACAGAAGCTAGAGAAAGGCCGTGTGGCTCCTGGCCATATGTTTAGACCTCCGAATGTGGCGGAAGGGGCATATGGTTCTTGGAATGACGATGGAATACCACTTACGGACGGTGAGGGTAAGGAGCTTAGCAAGAATCAGGCGAAGAAACTCCAAAAAGATTGGAGCGCCCAGAAGAAACTCCACGAGGAATTCCTAGCGTGGCAGAAAGACGCGGCCGCTTCATAGGCTTGCCGACGTCCGGAGGGATAATACTGTTGTATCTGGTATTCTACACGCATTGAAACCATACCATTAATCACCATTGGCAGCTATTAATAACGAGGGTAACGATCTTTTCCAAGCCCACTCTATCGTCCTCGTCAAAGCCATTCAAAGCTAGACAGTCAAGATCAAATACGCCAATAACTTTCTCCTCTCCGTCTTCTTTTCTGATGATCAACGGACATACGATCTCACTTTTAGTCTCTCCGTCACAAGCAATGTGGCCTGGGTATTCGTCGACGTTCGAGACGAGGACGGTTTTTTGCTTCAGGAAGGCATCTGCACAGACACCGCGCGCTTTTCCCGGGGAGACATTGATGAATTGACATGCAGGCTTCCCACAGAAGGGTCCCAACAGTAATCTGCTGCTTGTTGGTGTCGAGGTCTGATTGACCAAAGGAGGGAATAACGGCGAATCCAAGTAAAACCCTTCCAATAAAATAATCATGAGATGATAGTTACTTTACCCCGTATAAAGATGCGGAACAGATGGCGCCTATAACTCACCACACCAATTCACTGCTCGATCATCATCTTTGCCAAAGTGCGCGGGGAACGCAAGAAGTGAATTGAACACGAGGGACGAGGTGTTGGCTAAATTGGATACCTGGACACGGGGATCATGATTGTGTTGTCAGATAGGCATGTGAGGATTTTTATGGCGCTAATTGACTTACCCAGCTGGTCTGCCCTTCAAGGAGAACTTCGAGTTGGGTGTGAACATGCGCCCAAAACTCTGATTTTGTTGTGATGCTTCATTTTACAGTTTGATTACCGAGTCTCGTGTATCATGAAAGTGGCTCACCTTTCCGGAACTAGAGATGTGTCGGCGTGAGGCATTGGTGGTGGCAGGCAGAGAAAGGGTATGTGGCAATTGCAAGGTTTATGATTGCGATGGCGAATCTCGTGAATCAATGGCGAAATTATTTCTTGATTAGATTAGGTCGGCTGATGATCGAGATTAGATACGCCGTCGCGCGGTCACGGAGAGCGTATCACAATATCCTAGTGACTGGTCCTCCTCTCATCCTTATTACGCATTACCGTCCATAATGGCGCCCTATCTTGAAACAGTCAAAGTACAAATACCCTTCTTTCTGTTTCATAATGATTGACTGTTGGGTCAGTCTTTTGCAGATGTGCCCGTCACAGACGCCGGTGTGGATACGCTTGCTTTCCTGGAAGCATCTGAAGGATTGGTAGGGATTTTTGGTGCGCAGAACCTCGCTATGTTGTTGTATCATCTGTTTAACTCCTCGATGCCTCAGATCTCCTCGGATCCAGTGCGTTCGCTGTCGTACAGTCGGACCTTAAGGGGAACATCGCAGTAAGACATAATGTTTCTTATCCTTTTGGTCGTTTGCAGACCACTATCACTTTAGAAAGTCCGCGCTCGATACGATGCGGCGCCATCTCAGTCGGCGACCCTGGAACAGTTAGTCGAGAATGAAAAAGGGGAGAAGAAGAGGACTGCTACCGAAGGATTGATGTGGTTGTTACGAGGTCTCTCGTTCACCTGCAAGGCTCTCCAGAACGCCCAGCTCAAGAAGGACGAAGAGCTCTCGGTTGCATTTACCAAGTCTTACGAGGTGACGTTGAAGAAGTTCCACAACTTTGTTGTTAAGGGCGTTTTCTCTGTATGGCGCTATCTTATTCAAAGTGAACGAGAACTAACCATTATAAGCTCGCAATGAAAGCATGTCCCTATCGTGCGGATTTCTACAAGAAGCTTGCTGCGGATCCCGCTAAGGGGGCTTCGGCGTCGCAGGATGTTGTTAACGAAGAACTAGACAAATGGCTCGCCGCGCTAAGCGATATCGTCACGAGAATGCAAACCTTCTACGAGCAGGGGAATCACAACGTATAATACAGTATTCCAATGGCGTATAGTTTTCTCATTCACAGCTCCTCTGATGGTCAATTGACCTGGTAGACCCTACGAGTACAGATCTTGTAGCAGATACTCGTGGTCTGTCAATCAGTTCGATGCATTGTTCGGTTATACGGTAGATTCTCATGGACCGTTCCAGTTCTCAAGTCTGTGCTAGCCAAGGGGGAAAGCGCCTCTTCGGACCGAACGTCCCTGAGAGGCTTCGCGGTACGATTTGGTACGATTTGGTACGATCCCAGCGCTGAATTGCCGCAATAAGGCGCCCTGTTAAGATATGGAGACCGCGCAAACATTTTGCAGAACTGGGTCTCGGTTACAATCATAATGATGGTGGCGCCTAAGCGTGTCATCAATACCTGAAGCAGCACGAACTTACCACAGCTTGACCGCACCTGTAACACGCGGAGATCTGACGATCACTGGTGTGACGGCATCTTAACCAAGAAGCCCATTCTTGTTCCAAATCCTTAGGGCCGTACACAAGATAATCTGTTTCGACGTACCTTTCTTAGCTCTCCAGGAGGATATCGCGTATGGTTACTTCGAGACTTATGCCTGAAAGGCCCGGGAACACAAACCCGCTAACTCGGAAACGACCTGACAAAAAAGACCCACGAGCCAAAGCTGCGGTTCCTAACCTCATCAGATAGATATACTTCTGTCAAAGAAAAAAAGCAATATGTTGTAGGCAAGGCTAGGCCGAATGCATCCGACTCTAACACGCCGGCTAAGGCGAGACATCCGTGCGCCTCGACTGACCTTCATAGCGATTAACACCGAGACCTTTGAAGGGAAATTTGGGGCCTGAGAAAACCTCATCTGAACATCTTTTGTGCTCCCTGAGATAAAAATGGCCTCTCATCTGTTTCTCTCGCACAGAATCATCGCCTTCGTCGGCGGAAGACATGTCGTACACGACTCTATACTTCGGTCATCGGTTTCGGTTGATCATTGACGGAGGCGGTTTCTGTTCTGCTCGATCTCTACAGATAAAGCCCCTTCAGTGGATGGGCTAAGAAAAACAGATCAGAACCGCTTCATCATTGTAGACTGTTGATACACTTCTGGAACAACAGAACAACGGCAAACACAAAGTGTTCCAATGTACAGGCGCCACGAAATATGATAGCTAAGGTGGCACGGGATGATCCATTACGATACCCCCAGAACGATGGACAGACAAAAGAGGAGGCTCGACTTCCGGTACAGTCCGCCTATCCACAAACATGAAACGCAAGCGTCCCAAGATATTAGCGATGAACAAAAAAAGCGACGGACTTTGCGCACCTGAACGATCAAAGGGACTGGGCCTTTCAAAATATCACAACATACTGTTTGTTACCTTTACGAAAGAAGACTCGAATTTGCAGGTCGTGCGATCAGTGGTCAGCTCTCTCTTTCGAATTCACAGGCCTGGCTCGAACATACCTAGTGGGGTATTCAGCCATTGCCACCAGTGATTTCGACGAAGACAGTTAGAGATTTCACCGTGCATCTCTCTGGCTTCGCGTGGAAAAGGCGGAACAATCTCCTAGAACGCGAAGAAGCTGATATGCTTTCGACTCACGCTCCTGGATTACTTTCCCGACTCTGTGTACCCACCAATGGGACGGGAAGAGTGGTTATGATGTTCGTCTCCCCACGGTGCTGGCCGCTCCTCGCCACCGTCATTCTGGACCCATTTGTTGAACCGAGTATACTCACCCATTCGCTGTCTCTAATTGTTAATGATATGCCGGTCAAGTCCATCGTCGGATTGCGCTGTTATGTAACACGAGGAAGCCCTTTTCGCCCCGAGGCAGTGAGAATCAGTGAGATGTGGAAGGACAATTGCAGCACCGAATAGATGTGGTGACTGGAACACCTTGGCGACTAGACGTACCAACTGTCATTGATTTTGGATGTAGATACATCGTACGTGCTTGTCGATTGGCAACGCCCCATATTTTGGAACACCATAACTGTTGGAGATACGTAAGGGTAGGAATGATTGTCCGGATACCTAGAGATTCCCGTGAGAGTTAGTTTAATTACCGGACGACCGGGAACAGGTTCCAAACCTTTCAAACGAAGAGTCAGTAGGGCTGAAGATAGCGTCCGGTGATTCAGTAGCCTACGCCACCACATTGCCAGGTACGTTTTTGCAATACCACGTTCTCCAGTAAATGCCGGCGCCGATGTACACGCAGAGAAAATAAGTCAGGAATACTAATCTGATTAGTCTTGGTCAAAATGAGGGTGGTGAATTCATCAAATATGCTAGCGTTTAACGCCATAAGATTCCTAACGACATATCGGCTTTCAGAAAAGGTCCGCTCAATGAAAGTGACCGAAGAACTCACCGGTTGCAAATGGTGTAGTATTACATGAATGAAAATATGCAAATAGTTTAGATCGTCCGATAGCAAAAAGCTCACTTACACCCCAGATATTTATCATACATCTATCAATGCGTCTGGTTCGACGTCGAAGTCTACGGAAGCTAAACGACGTCTGACTTTCCCTCGACTGTTCGGTCTGCCCGAAGACTTCGGTTGGTGATTTGCGTCATGTATTGGAAGTTGCATTCCGGGCGAAGGCTCCAACTGCACGTTGCGGACATGAACAGTAGAACCGTGCAACGGATGGTAGCTCCGGGCGTGAGCACTCTCCGTCGCTATACCGTCTCTGATTCGCGTAGGTGAGGGGGGAGGGGACGACGACAACTTGATACCATGGGTCGTTCGGTATGACGGTCTAGGCGTCATTGGGGAAAATGATGAAATTTGGTCTTCAGAGGCGTATCGTCTGCGCTCGATAGGGACATCGTCCAATTCGAGTCTCTCGCCGTCTTCAGCCTCTCTTTCACGATCAGAGTAGCTGGAACTAGTACTGCTGTCTAAAGACAGCCGGGCAATAATGGTATCACGTGTTGATGCAGGAATAGGAAGAGCTGTTAGCAGTGTACCCAGGGAATTGGGCGGAGAAGAGGTATAACGGGTATGGATAGATGGACGAGACTGAATTGGTGTAGAAGGGGGCTTCGTTAATCGGATTGGAGAATTTAGTTTCGACGCGGAAGGGGGAAAGAACGACAATTGAGAAACTGGAACTCGGCGAAGTTTCAGCGAGGGTGATCTACCAGCAATGGTATGGTGCTTCGGATTTGGATCATGACCATTGGCAGTTGTGTGACGGTTTAGGGTCGAAAGGTCTGGTCTGTAACCATTCGAATCAGTGGCATCCGAAGCAGTAGACATCAAAGAAATGTCGGACGGTTCGCCGCTTGTAATGAGGTCCTGAGGCCGAGAGCATTTGTCAAGGGGTATGTAGAGGACCTTTCTCAGATGTATCGAATCAGACGTCCACAAATGATTTGAACGTCGTAAATCCGCCAGGCTAATCCCGTACTTTAGGGATACGCCTGCTAATGAGTCCTTCGCAGAAACCTAATGTTTGGCGAATTGATTACCCCTTCTATGTGATATCGAAAGGAACGAACCTCGTGAACTAATACCACCATTTGGTCCGGTTCTTCAACCCCGCTCTCGACAACATCTTCCCGGGAACTATTAACTGAAACGTCTACCAACGATCCGACATTAACCCTACGCGTCAATGTGGGCCGAGTAACGTTGGCGTCGCTGGGCCCTGGCGTATTGTATCTCAACGGATGCAACGTAGTAGGAACTTCGGTTTGTGATCGTACATGTCCGCTCCGCTTGCCGTCGGTAATAATGCTTGAGGTACTACTACTTGTGCTCGCCGTCGTGTAGTCTGAGCCAGAACCGCGTCGCAGTGTCGGTCTGCGGCTCTCAGCATCTGGTGAAACGGAATTACCGTCGATAGAGGACGTCGGCAAGGATGAGCCGTCCTCAGCAAAAGGGTTGAAGGTGAGCCCACTGATGTCCGTACCATTGTCGAATGGTACTTGCATGTCAGAGGCAGCAGTGGTAGGAAGCTCCCACTGGCAATTCGAGCTGGCGGTTGGCGGAACAGTTGGCGGGGAAGGCTGTATGTTTGTGTTTGATCGAGAGGGCTCTGGCTTTCAAGACTTAGGGGCTGTCCTGTCGGTGACGTCAGACGATCCCTGAGCGCCGCCTGCGCATCAAGAAGGAATAGATAGGCTTGAGAGGCATGCTTGAGTTCCAAGTAAAAGCAAGGGTACAGTTGAGCTATTCACTGTTTCCATTTCCACCACAAGGATGACGGAATGATTTTAGCCATATGACCTTCAGTTGAATCGTTACTACTAGCATTCACTTTACAAGACACTTGAAACGTGGAAGTATGGATCCACAAGCGTACATAACAATCGTAGTGGCGATAGTGACTCCTTCCCGCCTCCCGCCTCCCCCACACGGCGCCACCTTCGGGCGGCTACTTATTGCTAAAGCGCTCAAGTGTCCCATGACACCCGACTCGGACCGAGTACGTACATCAATACACGCTATGTCACCGTACACCTTATCATTGATTGATTCGGTCGTAGAAACATGGGAAATAGTTCTTCTCAATGGCGCAATTAATACATTTTACGTTTTTGTCTACTGCCTCTGCTCGCTGGAAATTGTGCTACAGATGGAGGTGGAGGGGGGGGGAGGAAGAGGAATATCTCATGGAAAGAAAGAAATACGTGAATCTTCGTAATCAAGAAATGGAACGTTGACGAAATAAAGACGATAAACTTAGTCACAACGGACCCGGCGATACAGACGATGCTGACGAACAATTGTGAGGAAAATGGCGTAATCCAGAAAAGATATCCTTCAAAAGCGCTATGCTCCGTCTCTGGATCGCTTACCAGTAACTGTCGATGGAGCGCCTCCAACCGTCGTTCCCTGTGCAGCGCCTGTTACGCCCACTACAAGTCCCTTCAACCAACCGTTTTCACGCCTCAAGCCTTCGCATTCGCGCTCTAGTTCATTGACTCTCGTCTCAAGCTCCTTCGCTTTGCCCTCTAAGGCCGCTTCCCGTTCCTTCTTCTTCAAACGGAACCGCGCACTAGCAGCGGTATTGCGACGGCGCTTATCTTCGGAGGCAGACAGCGGAGTGCTCTCTACAGGTGAGTCCACCGTCGAGACAGAGGTTCTACGGGTACGTGCACGCTTGGCCGGGGGCTGGGCCAAGTCGTCAGGTACCGACCTCTCACTGGCAGCGGCCGGCGGCTTGGGGGGAGACTGGGGCCCATTCGCAGCCGAGTGGAAGAGGAGCAGCTGGGCGAGAGAAGGGGTAATAGCATTCGTAGGGGGTACTTGATTCTGTACAGGCTGGGCAGCACCGAATGGATCGACGTTGAACCCTGCCAAGAACGAGTTCAAGTCAAACGCAGGTCCTGGTACATGATGCTGCTGCTGCTGGCTGCTGGCGACGGTGGTGCCGGTCACGACGTTAATGTGACCATCATGGATAGCGGCACTCTTCGGTCCGTCCCGTAGCCTATCCTCCTCCTCCTCCTCTCCTGCCATCTTCTTAGCATATTTGGACTCGTTGCCCGACAGAACCGGGCTCTCTTCTGAGTCGAACGGCAGGTTGGTCCACAAGTCCAACTGAGCAGACAGGTCAGGGTATGGGTGTCCGGGTAAGAGATCCTGTGAATCTAAATTCTGCACTGGGTGTACGATGTTTAGCCCTTGCAGGTTGGGTGCGACCATCTCCGAGTGAAATAGGCAACCGAGAGCGATAAATATGTACAAGAAAGTGGAACCGCTCGGTCCTCGTTGGCGCCGTTCGTCGTCGCTGTCTTGGGGGGGATGAGTGCTGGGAGCAAGGGAAGGGAAGAATGCTTGGGCCCTGGCAAAGCAAGGGGCCGGAAATCAAATCCGCTCATCAAAATCTTACAAATCAGCCCTAATCCGACAATTCCCATCTGCTCTCATGCGGAATTCAGGCGGAAGTGGGAAGGAGGACGGACCGAGGCACACGTGCCGAGCATGCCGGCCCTATTAATTCAGTCGAAAACCCCTAAGTCTAAAACATGTTTTATTCATTTTCTTAGCCAGTCTACGACGCAGTCGACTGGAAAAATAAAAGAAAGAACAATCTCAGAGCAAATGAAACGGACCAAGAAAATTGTTATCAATGCGGCATGCGCATCGCAAGAGGTCTGCGTCCAATGGCATATGCCTCTGTGGTTCTTCCGATGGCGCAATACAGCTCGTGACCCACCCCACTCCTCATGCACGGGTGCACTCGGTGGTAAATCCATTCCAGTCGTCCGAATCAGCGTCGACCTGTACATAATTATCCACGTCGTCAGTACTGAGTAATCGAAGACTATCGAAGAGCGAACCTATCACGCGGCACGAATAGACTGTTATCTGTAAGCGCTAGCTTTATTAAAGTTACGACGTAGACGGCACGTTTAGTCTCGACCGTATCTTGGAGCATGAGTAACAAAGATCACCAAGGCCGCGGGGAACGCGTTAGAGCACAGCGTATGCGTCGCATCGCTCAGTCACAGACTCGGTCGGTGTCCGGTCGGTGAAACAATCGATGGAGCGGATGTACATCATTATGGAGAGAGGAATGGACAATGAGCCGATCGGGACAAGGATGCTCCCCACGGCGAGCGGAAACCACGTATGCCTGTAGCGCCTAGGATTACAGACGTGTGGAAGCAAAAAGGTTGGGGATTTAAAAGTGTGCCCGAGGTTATCGCCCATATACCGCCGAAAAGGGGGGAATGCTGTTATAGAAGCACATCTAGGACTAAAATGGAGATCAGAGACTACGTAGCACAGGAACTCTGATTGAATTTGAAGTCGCAGAGCGGTCGAGAATGAGAAAGCAGCAAGAAGTCAGGTTTCTCTGTCGCTCGTTGTCAACCCAAAGTCTCAAGGTTGCTACGTATACAGCTGTTTATATATGAGTGTCAGGATGAAGCACCACCAATTGTACTTTCCGAAGAGAGGTGCTCTGGAATTCGTCAAAGAATTCGAAGCCTGCCATCAGACAAACTCTAACAAGAAATCTGGCAGCCCTGCAGCCTACAGGCGACACTGAGAATACCAACTGACCCTAAAAATATGCAGAGATATATTACTGTCGTGTTCGAGAAGGCTGCAACATAGCGATGGACGGACCTGATAATGGAAGGAGGGACGGAAGGAAGGGCCGACGGCGAACGTCGATCATTAGTCAGCGAAAGAGCGCTTTGTCAAGCAGAGCCAAAATCGGTGCACCGCTTACACAGCCACAGAATCCGCCGCCACCGCCGCGAGAAAGTTCCAGTGTTGGTCTATTAAGAACCACCATGGCATCGACAGAGACACCGACGGTCCCCTTCTTCAAGAAGAAAGGCAAGGCTCGACCGACAGCAGCGCGTAAACGCTCTGCATCTCCTTCTGTCGCGCACACAGAGGCATCGTCATCGGCGAAATCCCAAGTGGTATTACCAAGCAAAAAGGCGGCATCGAACCTTCTCAGTGCAGGAACGAAACGCAAAATATCGGACAGAGACGATGACTTGGACGCACCAGAAAGAGAAGGCCCTGATGTCAAGTGGTCGTCGTCGGGCTCTCACGTCAATGCTGCGCTGGACATCATAGCTGGAGATGAACTGGAGGAGCTGGAGGAGAAGAGGCGGATAAGAGAAAAAGCAGCGGCTGGGAGCGACGACGAGATGCCAGATGACGGACAGTATCGGGGGCAAAGTGCGTACAAGAGTCACCTGAAGAAGAACAAAGAGATACCCAAAGCCATGAGGGTTGGACCCCAGCGCAGCACAAACACAATTCGGACGGTTACAATCGTGGACTATCAGCCGGATGTGTGCAAAGATTACAAAGGTGCGTTTGCAAAATAAATTGTCTCGATCTTGCACAATACTAACGTTAGTGGACAGAAACTGGTTACTGTGGTTTCGGCGATACTTGCAAGTTCCTCCACGATCGCGGCACCTGTAAGTCTCCCGTAATTGTGAACTGACTTGACACGTTTTTTACATTTATTTTTTCACAGATCTCGCTGGCTGGCAGCTGGACCAATTGGCCGAAAATCCCAAAAAGCAAGTCGAGGACGACTCCTCTGGATCCGATTCGGATGATGAAGATGTCCCTTTCGCCTGCTTAATTTGCCGGAAACATTACACAGATCCTATAGTTACTCGTTGCGGACACTACTTCTGTTCGGCCTGTGCGATCAAACGTTTCGCAAAGACTCCCAAGTGTGCCGCATGCGGTGCACCTACAGGTGGAATGTTTAACCGAGCAGATAAGGTCATAGCGAAGATGAACAAGAAAAGGCAGGAGAAGGGGGATCAATCTGACGGCGAGAATGATGAAGGCGAAGCTGTTGAAATTGAGGGACTAGGTGACGAGAGCGGGAATAAGAAAGGTCATGATAGATCTAATAGTGATTCCGATGAGGACTCCGACGAGGCTTGAGATCCACCACTAGCCGAGGAAGCGGGTATGTAACCGCGTTGGAAATAACGACTTAACATTCATGTTCGAACTTTACTTGCATTTCAGATTCCATCAGCTCACCAAATCAAATGGTGTTCCCGTGTTCAAGGCCAAAGAATCACGGCGCGTCACAACGTTAACCATCTCCGACCTACCCTTCTCGCCTCGTACAAGGTTTCATATGGTTTCATTGTCCAGGTTCTCGAGGGACCAGCGAATCCCAGGGCGACGGCCATTGTCCAATAGTCATCGAATCCGTATTGTCGGGAAAACATACCTCTCGGTTTGACATCGGCCATCTCCTCGCCCTGATCCACGGAAACTTACTTTCCTTCTCCTGCCAACGCTAACAGGCGGCAGACTGTGCTACCAAAACTTAGTGCTTGTGTAGATCATTTGATTTTGCGTGCCTAGAAAAACCCGTGGCCCTGTATTTCCGTAGGAAGGATCTCATCGAATGGCACGAAGTGTTGCGGGCGCCTAAGTCCCTATATTTTCGTTATACCTCCATGTGTTCTTAAGGCGCGTCAATGCGTCAACAGTAATTGCGGCTATACGTCGACTTTTCTTGCCTGCACCTCTTGACAGATTGACCAGTGAAGTGAGTTCTGCCCCCCAACCCTGGCAGAGGATCGCTTGTATCGACAAAATTGTGAACGTGTTTGATGCGATCGGAGGAGAAGTCAACCCAAAATCGGCACCGTACTAAGAGGTAAATTGGAGAATGACAACGCTCTCCCTCGAAGCAATACATCATTGATCATACGCCAAGGGAGTATACACGGGGATCAGTGTGGAATGCAAAAGTGGATGTCCTAAGTAACAACACGTTTTCGGATCTGACTCCATTGAAACCTTGTATAATGTATTTGTGATTTCAATGACGGAAAGCAAATGCGATATATGACAACAATTTCCAACTCCGCGATAGGTCTAAAGATACGTGTAAGTAAAAGGAGTAAGTACGATATAGTAAGTAGAGAAGGGAGACACGGTCGAGTTCGCAGAAATCGACGTGATGCAAGAAAAAGTACAACAACACGGAGCCCAGAACATGATCATCATGAAGTGACAGACTCGTCACAACCATTGTCTCTGTGTCTTTTCAACGAGTCGGGTCTGTGAAGGGTCGATGAGATGCAAAGTTAAGACAGCCTAATCACCACACATACCGACTGAAATCTTTGTGGCAGTTGGGACAGACTGGCCGGGCATGAGAATCAAGGTGCTGTCCGACATGGTGCCTCTTCCTGTCATGCGACCGGGAGAAAGATTTTTTGCAAATCTGGCAGACGAAACGCTCGGGAGCCACGATCCCCGCGGCAGCGGCGGGTGTCCGGTGCGGTACATGAGGAGAGAGGTTGGGGCTGTGGTGACCGTGACGGTAGTGGGCGAGGGAGTTGGAGCCGGAACGGGACCGACTGGGATTGGTGGGGGCGCGAGACTGGTAATGGGCGTGTCGCGAGTAGGGGGCGCTGGAATACATGCTGTCGGGGCTTCGGGGCTGGGTGGGGCTCCCGGGTTGCGAATAGTGAGCCATTTCAGAGGGCGTCGGGATGAACTGTGAGGATGGGGGAAGCGACTGCTGGGAATAGTTGTAGTTCGTCGCGCCATCGTATTCTTGCGACATGTACCCGCCCGTTGTGGGGGAGTACGACGTATCACGCGCATAGCGATGTCCGGACATCACCCCGGATGACATATACGGCTCCTGGCTATCTGCAAAGGCATTGGCGACGCGGCGACCACAGAGCAATGAGAAACATACCCAGGGGGACCGAGGACGCGGCAGAATACTGGCCAACGCCGTTCTGCTGGTCGTAGTAGGAGCCGTTCATAGAATAGGCGGCATTGCTGTCAACGGCAACCTCGTGGTCAGCGGAGGAATAGCCGTTGAGCGTATAGCGGGTGTCTGAAGACTGCGTACGCGGTTGGCTGTACATTTTGACGATGATGACGACAGGTGCAAGTGAGTGGCGGAGGCGTGAAGGTACTTAAGCGTGGACGGTCGATCCCACACACCGAGGTTTAATAGGCCGGAGGGAGGCAAGGGTTATTTCCGCTTTGGGATTCTGTGTCGAATTAGAGTTACCAAATAATTGGTTGATACCTATGGTACCGAACGGAGACGATGAATTTCGGATACGTGCATCCGTGGTAGTCAAGTACCCGGAACTTACCAGGACACCCTAAATGAAAAAGGAAGAAGGTCAGTGAACGAGATGTCTGTTAGAAAAAGAATATCGCCTGAAATCTGGCATAAGATAGTATACAAGGGATATACTCAATAATCCGTAGCTAAACAGTGTCCTCGATGGCCCCATTTGGAATCACTGAACGTGCTATTTCGGAACTGTGCCTTGTTAATTCCAATAACGTGTCACTTGATAGCCGATATAGTAGTTCCCGTACACTGTCGATTATAACACAGATAAAGGTCTACCCTGTTGTCATTTGCCTTGGCAGTAAGATGGTATGACGGCTGTGGGAACAGGCACCGAGGAAGCGGATGAGTACCCCATTCCCATAATAGACAAATGAGGGTGCTTAACGCACTCGCCGATGCATAGATGGCCGAATGATGGCCTGCGGTGGATACAAAGACATAAAATGAGAAGGATCTGAGTTGAAAATATTTACGAACCCTGAAGAATAGAGTGCTTCACAGCTCGAGCCTCCCGATTATCGTGGAAGATTATGTATGTTGAGGCGAAATGAGACTAAACACGCGCCGTAAGAGCATGGTTGCACCGAAAATAACTAGCACCTGAGAAGACAAGAAGGTGAGGCCAGACGTCTTCCGTAGATGTGAGATTCGATGTCACATACACTAAGATTCGTAGCGCAGCCTTGCTCGGATGCAGTGCAGATATTTTGGAGTGCTTAGAAGACAAGTGACGACAATCCGGCATAAGGGTAGGTACAATCGCGTGGATCCGGCCTTCATGTTGTTCCCGCCCACGAAGAACAAACGTTTCGCGGATGAAGTACCATAAAAATAACAGAGAATCCTGTTGTCACGACGCGGGGATTCACAGCAAGGGCAAGAATTAATTACACCCGAAAGACCTGTTGTCGTCTCTGTCCTACAAATTGAACAGTGAAAACAGGACATTACCTCATCAAATCACAAAAAGGTGAGAAAGGCATTGAGAATGCAAGTCTGGTTCTCCTTCAGAGTCCAAGGGCCATCATACATAACGCAGCTGAAAGTTGCCGATTGCACCCGAAAAAATCGCGATCAATTCTCAGTCGCTTCAAAGATCGAAGCACTCCAGGAAATGGCAGGTAGCAGGATAGAATTTCCCCATGAGCTCGGCCGGCAACTCCTGGAAAGAGTACCCAATTCAGTACTACTTGCGTCCCGCAACGAGGCGCAGGAAAGTTCCCATACCGTATTTCGGGAGCACGTCGAAGCAAAAAAAGACGGAAAGGAATTTGAAGCCATGCCAAGGCATCCCTTGAAGACTCGAACCTACTGTTTGATTTTTCTGCGAACAACGGTCAATTGCAACGCCGTCCTAGCACCGGTCGGTCAGGGTGGGGAAGTTCGAGGAGAAGGGAGAGGCTGATGGCAATCAGGGACAAATACTGGAGTCATCCATCTTCTGATTTTGGAGAGAAGATGTACATTTCATTTCATGGCACCCTTTGACCTGGATGCGTGCATAGAACAGCTGCTGCGAAAACAGCCCCTGCACGAGGCGCTGCTGAGAGAAATATGTGAGAAAACGAAGGAGGTCCTGATGCGGGAATCCAATGTAGTACATGTCAGTGCACCGGTAACTGTAGTGGGGGATATCCACGGGTGAGTCACTGTGTATCATCTTTGCCAAATTGCACCCTTTGATCGGTTATGCAAGTCAGTTCTATGACCTGGTAGAAATATTCCGGATAGGTGGATATGCGCCCAACACAAATTATCTCTTCCTTGGTGCGTTTTGCATCGCATACTGACCTGCGTCACCGTTCACATCTCTTCTAGGCGACTACGTCGACCGGGGACTGTTCAGTGTCGAAACAATTTCTCTATTGACGTGCTTGAAGCTGCGGTACCCCGATCGAGTCCAGTTAATAAGAGGAAACCATGAATCACGCGCTGTCACTCAAGTCGGTGGCCTTGTTGACTTTTTTAAGCGCTCTTCTCACAGCTGTCTCCCAGACGTACGGATTCTATGCTGAATGCCTTCGGAAGTACGGCAATTCGCATGTCTGGACATACTTCACAGACATGTTCGACTTTCTGACACTGTCCGTGGTTATTGACGACCGGATATTCTGTGTACACGGCGGTGAGAAACCTCTCATCATCCATTAAGCGTTTCACATGGACGGGATGGGCTAATTCTATTTTTCCAGGTCTATCGCCCTCCATACATTCAATAGATCAAATCAAAGTCTATGACCGTTTTCGAGGTGCGCGGCTAGCCTTCGGCACCTAATTCGTATACTAACACTTCGCAATAGAGATACCCCATGAAGGTCCTATGGCCGACCTCGTCTGGTCAGATCCCGATCCTGAGAAAGAGGATTTTGCCATCTCCCCAAGGTGCGTAACATGCTTCTGTCTCTGCCAATATCTCAATCAAGGGCCGTTAGAGGGGCTGGATACACGTTTGGATCCGGCGTCGTCCACAAGTTTCTTGAGATCAACAACATGTCGCATATCCTCCGAGCCCACCAGTTATGTATGGAGGGCTATTCCTCACTTTTCGATAAGCATCTATCGACGGTATGGTCCGCGCCTAATTACTGCTACCGATGTGGGAATTCGGCAAGTATATTGGAAGTCGGGCCGGGGGAGTCCATGTATTTTAACGTGTTCGAAGCCGCACCCGAGAACGAACGAGACGGACCGAGTCAGCAGGCAGCTCAGAATGCAGGAGGTAAAGTACGTGAATCCATCCTCATGTCTGTCTGTCATCTCGGAAACTGATTTTATTTTTGTACCACCCAAGCCTCCGGAGTATTTTTTGTAAACGCCCATCCGGCACCACCCACGCGGTACCATACATTGCGCTTTTCTGTAGTCTACGGATCTGACGATACGAGTTGTACGTACCACTGACACTCGGGGTCGGTGAATGGGGCCTTACGAATATAACGAATATAACTCTCTAATTGCTTGCCCGACGTTGATTGCCCAAGTTTCAATGCGGAGTCATACGGAATAAAGACGAAATTAGATGATGGCAGGATGAATTTTTGGCGTGCCAAGATTGTCTATGGCGGTTACTAACTGCATGAGGACCAGAACGCCTGCAATAGAGCGAGACCCTTGGGGGAACGCAATAGCCATCGGCGAGACCATAACCTCACCGCTAATGCGAACATCCCCAGCCAAAAACAAGCCATGATTCGCCGTCGCCATCGGAGCCATAACAGCAACATCAAGGTCTTTGCCAGATCTCGCTTACGGCGGCGCCCATAGTGCAAGGATGCAGATGTCCCGGTCACGGACACTGGATAGCCAAAGAAAGGGTTAATCATGGACGTCGGGGAAAGGGATGATGGACCGGGTATAGGAGATAAATACGTGGTTTCCGGGGTAGATGCTGACTGAGACGAAGGGGATATTTGTCTTCCTTGTGAAGAATCACAGATAGTCGATAAAGGCTCCAAGACTCCGCCATAATCTATCAAAGCGGTTAGCTCGTGTGCGAGAGACATATTAGCCGTATGAAATGCCTTGTGGTAAAGCCGATGGTGTGAAGTAGCTGATAAGCTCTTCCTGCTTAGGGAAAAAGACTCGAGAAAGTGCATTAGCCGGGAGAAGGCGTCTGTGTAAGTTGTGAGTTGAAGTGTATGGAAGTTGTAAACTTTGTTTGCTACTAACTTTGCTATGCTCCAGATGCCCGAGTGAGTCCATGAGAAGTTTATCATGAAAACTATAAACGATGTTAATCACCGGGTCGTAAGAACGTTTCGGTTGCGGTACCTGCTGACAGCATTCCCGGGAACCGTGGTATGACGTCGGATAAGAGCCAAGAAACGAGGTCAAAGCTCTACACGGGTTGTTAAACCTTGCGTCACGGACTCACGGCAGGTTCGAAATGCCCACGATGCTTTGCATTGAAATGCCCTTGAGGTCAAGAAGGAGGACGTATTGCAGAGCAGGCCGCCCTTCTACTTCGTTTCTGTTGACTTCTTGCAAGTGACATCGAAGACACTCTAGCGCGCGGTAGACGACCCCTTTGTATTCGTCCGAGCAGCAATTGAACGGCGCGAATTTCAGGACGATGATAGGTCTTCCCAGAGGGTCTGTGACATCGTCTGGAAGAAAGTGGACGCTGGCAGCGATTCGTGTCGATATATCTGGATCCGGTGGCCAAACATGGTCCAACCGCCATACAAGGTTTTTGCGAACGGCTTCTAGCGCGAAGGCTTTCGTATAGTTGTTTCTCTAGTAAGTTGTCAGCTCCGAGTGTACGTGTTCTGGAAATTAACTGATATTCTTACTCTGAATAGATGGAAGATAGAAACTAGGAGTGATATCAGTATTATCATCGTTTTAAATGTGCGGAACCAATTTGACTGACAGGTATCGTTTAGCCACTCCTTCGCCCAATTAGTTTCCGAGTCGCCTAGGTGGAGTTCATCGGACACGGAAGGCAGTATATCGTTGATCAACGTCTCCTGCAGAGCGCGGACATCACGCAAATTGGCGTGATACTGTTCCAGGAGCTTGTCGCAGTTGACCTTGAGTAAAGCATGGATATCCATGACATTTCCAAGCAGATCTTAGCAGCCGCGGTCGCGAAATATTTAGGAGCCCGTTGTCAGTGACGGCGACAGCAGAGCAGACAATTTCCAGGGTAACTTGGTATTAACCATAATTTGCATGTGATTGAGATGACGTAATCCTCCATTTTCGATGTCGACGCCCAACTTGGACGCGTTCATTTCGTGGTTCGAACACAATAATGGGTACATCGACACACAACATGTCGGATTTCACGTATTTCCTTCTTCTGAAGGAGGGCGCGGAGCCATAGCGCTGCAAGATATCCCAGTATGGAGTATCGCCTTGCATAATAGCTCTTGGCTTATTTTTTCTATGCAGGAAGGTCATACATTGTTCACAATACCGAGATCGCTAGTGGTATCAACACGAACATCACTCCTGCCTGAACATTTTGGGCAGGATGAATGGAAAAGCAGGCAATTGGACCGAGGTTGGTCTGGATTAATTCTGTGCATGATGTGGGAAGCTGCCCAAGGAAACGCATCCAAGTGGGCACCCTATCTCGGTTCGTCTCTCATTCATAATATTTTTTTAATCTTAAAAAATGACCCATTAGACACCCTGCCCGCTGAATTCGACACTCCAATGTTTTGGGCTGAATCGGACTTGAATGCACTGAAGGGAACTTCGGTGGCAGGTCCGTCTAGTCGTTCGTTTCCCATTCGCTTCTCTGATTATGCCCTTTAAGATAAACTAGGCAAAGCCGATGCTGAGCAAGACTACGTAGAAAAGGTGCTTCCTGCCATCCAGGTTGGTGTTTGCTCTTTCGGATAATACATTGTTAATAATATCTCAGAATCGACCCGATTTATTCCAACCAGAGTTCATTCCTGTGCACTATTCCTTACATCAGTATCATGTTATGGGCAGCCGAATTTTGTCAAGGAGTTTCAATGTCGAAAAATGGGAAGATGAGGTTGAGGATGACGAGCTCGCTGCGCAAACCAACTCCATGGACGTTGACGACCCGGTTCCGCTAACGTCGGCCAACAGTGATTCACCGGAAAGGGCACATGGGGAGGAGGTGGCGGAGGGCGATGAAGAAGAAGAGGAGGAGGAAGAAGACGCGTCTGATATCTCCATGGTTCCTGTAGCTGATCTCTTGAATGCGAGATACGAAGCAGAGAACGTAAGTCCCCTTATCAGCTGTTCTGTCACGGATTTACACAGATTACAGGCCAAATTATTTTATGAAGAAAATGAGCTCAAAATGGTTGCCACGAAGTGCATAATGAAGGGAGAACAGATCGTGAGTTTTTTCTACAGTTCCCAGAATTTGGGTTCTTGACGTGTGTGTATGTCAGTGGAACACTTATGGTGATTTACCAAACGCGGAATTACTTCGTCGTTATGGACATGTGGACTTGCTCCCTTTATCGACAGGGGGACAGGGCAATCCGGGCGACATCGTCGAAGTTCGAGCGGACCTGGTAGTGGCCGTCGTGTCGAAGCGATGCGATCATTCGTCCGTTGTCTCGGACGAACGAATAGAATGGTGGTTGGAAGAGGGCGGTGATGAGTAAGTACACTTTCTCACACCTTTTCGATTGTTCACACCTCTCAATTCTTCGACTCGGACAGTATAATCGTTATAGAGGCGGACCTCGAGATACCGCCGGCTTTGATCTCATTGATCAAGCTTTTGGCATTCTCTTCGGACGAGTGGCGAAAGGTGCGGGGCAAGGGCAAACCGCCAAAACCCAAATTAGACTCAGCTACGGTAGACATCATCAAAGATGTACTGGACCAACGATTACAGCAATACCCCACAAGTCTCCAGGTGATTTGTCTAACGCGATCTAGCTGGATGTCATTCTGTTCAATCCTGTTTCATATATTGCCATTGATCCTGACGTTTGTGTTGAACAGGATGACGAGATAGCTCTTTTGGGGGACCTTTCCCTAAATCTACGAAACGCGACCATCGTCAGGTTGGGAGAGAAGAGAATTCTGCACGGTGCCCTGCAGGCGATGCAAGCCGTTCACTTCGAGAACCCGAAGAGAAAACGAGATGCAGTGATGTCAAGCTCAATGACGAATAAGAAGCTTCGACAGCAATAGCGGAATGCCGTGTCCTACAGTTTCAGTCAGCTTATTGGATTCATTGCAGATAATTGCTCCATATATTCGCTCACCCCATAACGAACGAATGATATTTGTCTCTTGCCTTAGATTTCATTCAAGGACTTCCGCCGTCCGGCAGTACATTTTTAGGATGATTAATTGATTACGAAATGAGGCGACTTGAGGTGAAGTACTAAGAACAGGAGGATCGGTACGTGTTCGATAAGTTCATTAACTGACTGTATAACAAGTCCCTAGCTCCTGATTGGTGTCTGCATCCGATTGGTTCTTCTCTTGGTTGGTCAGTCCAATCAGAAGCTAGACAGTACCTCTCTATCTGTGACCCTGTGCCACCCAATTGGTGCTTAATTGCACCGGAGGCCGGCAAGTCGTGTCCTTATTCACTGCTCCCATCTATTTGCGGCGAATCCTCTCGACTTGCGATGTATTAAAATATTGCGGTACTTTTAGAACCTCTGACAAACTTAATAACAACTCGATCAGCCTTACCAGGACTTCGAGCTGAGAAACTTGAAAGGCCTAATTGCTAGTTGCGATATGGCGCGGAGTTTATCTCACATTCATGGAAGACAATCGCATCACGTCTGCAAAGAACGTTTAGCCGACGTATATCTCGATGAATATTGTATGTTTTACACCGTCAAAAACAATATCTTCCGAGATCTGGCATTTCTACGTAAAAGGTCGAACACGGATCCGTCAAATTGGAGACATGGGACATGGGACATGACACGTCGGAAAACGCAAAATGTCAGTATGCCTTGAAAATCACTGCCAAGGTCCTCAGACGCACTAGGACGACGGTAGCCTGTGTAGCCGTCGCCCTGGAAGGTTGGGTTGACCCTTACCCGACGTCACGTCAACTCTTAAGTAAAAGTCGCATGTCCTCAATTACTGCAACCGTTGCGTTAATTGACAAGTCTCCGTTGAAATTGAGACCAGCCGCGGCAGTTTTAGAGGAGGAAATCGGTGTCCAGATACAGTGACTTGGGGAAATTTCAACTTGTCTTGCGTCAAGTGATGAAGCCGACTCACGGGGGGTGACGGAGCTGGAGCCGGAGATATCATGCTAGAACATCAATGCCATTAAAGAGCAACAGCGGCAGGCGCTTGACTGTATTTTGGGTTCCAGCCGCCATCCTTAGAACCGAGCGTCGCGCAAAGATGTAACACTACATATTCCAAGGATACACGAGTTGGAGGGTCTGCGGAGATTGTGTAAAGGAAGTTTCGAGAATTCAAAGTGAGCAGCTTCGGCTTCAAGCTAGTCTGAGCGGGAACGTCGGAAATGTTTGAGAATCATATCGATATCGGGTTTAGTGGACGGTAGGAAGCTAAGCCGGACACCGCTTCTGAACATTAGCGTCCAAACTGCATTCCGTTATGATCGGGGTTATTGAGCAACGTTTACATGTTTCCCGACATTGCAAACGTTGTATGTATTTGCAGCTTGCAGCCAAGAGCATGACAGGCCTTCAAAGCTTTATATCCGACATTACAGGGACCTCAAGGAGAAATCACAAAGACACAATTTAGACAGCAGCCATGTCGCAAATATTACTGAAACTACTTATGACAATCGGACGTAGTATGTGGTAGATTCCTGCGGTACATCCCCGAGTCACTAAAGAAGGGGAATTTTAATGCACAATGAAACGAAGCAGTAGACTTGGAAGCGTTGTCAAACTCTCCATTTGATACTCTCCGAGATAATAGGGATTAACATATGTACTTTCTGCTCAGAGTAGTGGTAGAGGAGGTAGATCCAGATCCTATAGTGTTGAATCTCATTGCCGAGCGCTGGCTGAGGTCATAAATTGATGGCCGACTCTTCAAAAATAGAATAACTTGGAGCCGTCGCGTTTCTTAACGCGCCAAATGTACGCGAATGACCGAACTTCAACTATGCCTTCTGATTCACAATATTTCATCACGCTCGATATGAAGAAACCACGATCGCTGAGCAATTTCTTCGAAATTCAAGGAATGTACTTCGTTGCGTTCCAGATGTCGTCTGGATGGCACTCTTCTTAGCTCCTCTTATGAGATATCTCACGAAAGAGGTTAGCTCCGTGGATTAAAGACCTCCATTAAGCATTAGAGTAAGCAGAAGCTGGTATAAGTGCGGCTGGATCTTGTCCGGAGTTGATTTATTCTTGAATGAGGCGGATGTTGCGTACCAAGTGAACCGTAAGTGCTACATGCCCTTATGTGCCTTTAAAACAAACATTCTGAAGGCGTCCTCTACTCCATTATAGTAAGCAGATGTACAAATGGAAACGACAATCATAATGGCGGGGCAAACAAGATCTGTAGTGCCGTTGTATCCACGGACCATTGTCCCTATCCTTTCCTTCAAGTTCCGCGTATCTCCACAAGCGGTCTATCTAAAGACCTTGTAGTCTGAGGCACTCGTACTTCGGCAATCATTGTACAGGCCGAGGCCCCCGCGGTCTCCCTGCCCCGGTCTCCAGGGGAGATGAGGATGAACTCTAGACTACATTGTTCCGTTTGCCCCGCGACATAGACATAACTTAAAAACATATCAGCATCACAAGGAGTGGCGGAGAAGTATCATCCCGCGAACCTCAATCCTAGCCTTCTTCGCCACGCAGGGAGGTTCGCGGTACCATTTCGAACCTGGATTTTCTTCATTGCCCCCGAGGTTTGAGTGAAATTTGTTGATGCACGAGACGCGGTAGAAACATTGTCCAAGCACAGGCTCGTAGGCGATAGTTGGGCTCAATAGAAGAGAAGAAATGGAGTTTTTGAGTTACGAAACAGATTTCTGTCGGCAAACGTGCTAGCAAAGAAGGAGCAGTGGCCGCCTCATTGTCTGAATTGTCCATTTTGGTTCCCATGAAACTTATTTCATAAACAAAGCCGCCGAGTGATCTCCTAGGACAGCGAATACATGTGTCTTGGGAACTGAAAAATTTTGTGGGAAATGGCGTGCAGGATTGTCAGTCGAGAAACACCCTTAAGAAACCTTAAAAGTATCGCATGGACGTACATGATATTTCGCCCGAATTTCATTCTGAACATCTGATAGTACAAGTTAGGTACAACCATCCAATCAAGGGTCAAGTTCGCTGTTAACTATGTAGAAAGATTGTAGATAAACAAACAAACAGATTGGCATGTAGATCACGGTACGACGAAATCGATCATACATACGGTAGAGTCGTGTGATTCGACGATATCGTCTGGCTCAGCGTTGTCCTGAATGAGAAGCTGAGCAAAATCATCTCTTATCGTGTACGAGACCTCCTCATCCAGTAACCGCTCAAAGTCCTCTTCGTTGACCTCGGTGGTGATCGGGTGCTTCCATGTAAGATACAACCCCATATCCGTCATTTGTAAACATGTCACCTCCGGGAGTGCGGACATCACTCCAAAAATCGGAGCTCTGCAAATCACTGGAGGCTTCTCCAAGTCCCAGTGAACAACGAACAATCCAGTGTCTGTTACCACAGCGACTCGCTCGTTTTCAAAGGCTAGATATCTCGAGATGCGTGACCTTGACCCTAGCTTGATGTCAAGGGTGACATTTTGGAGCTCCACTTCTCCTGTAATAAGCCGCTCAAAGTAAGGTATGATGAGTAGGCGGGAAGAGGAGAGGAGTGCTGCGAGATGACGACCGCAAGCCGACACATGCACCGCAGTGAAGGTGTCGGCTAGGTGGACTACCTGGGGAGGAAGTGTACTCTCGGCTGGCAGAGTGACAACGTCGTGACGAAGCAAGGTGGACCCGGCGACGGGGTGAGCCTGCTTGGAGATGGCATAGATCTTGTTGGAATACTGCAATTGGTAAGACGGGATTTTGAGAATGCTTTTCCCCGTTTCGCGGGAGAAGACAACGATATTAGGCCAGCCACAAAGGAAGAGGTGGCGCTCTGAGATGTCGACATAGTGCAGATGAAAAAGGGATTCCGAAGGGTTGGCAGTGATGGTCTGGACGAGTTTGCCGCCGGGAATGTCATAGACGAAAAAATTTGTTTCCGTGGCGGCGAATAATGCTGGATAGACAAATCGAAAGTTATAGGTGATGGTGGGTGTTGCGATGAGGCTGTGAGGTACGAAATGTCCTTTGGGATACGAACTCTGATGTTTTGTCGCAGCCTTGTTTGATGCTGCTATTTGGGTCTGGTCCGGAGGGGAAAATGACAGGGATTTAACTGCCTGGTTTTGTCTTTCAACCAGTCGCCAAACTTCCTTCTGTCGACCTTCTCGATTGAAAATCAGAAACCCCTTATCGTATTCACAATGAGCGTATGGTATAACGTGTGACGATGGCAAAGACCAGAGGATACGATTGGTAGCAATATCTGCCACGGCAAGGCCACCCTTTCGGTACGTGGTGATGATGATGCTGGCCCACTCGTCAACCTTTATGCGGTGGACATCTTGCTTGGATGCATATGCAAGTCTTCTCGCAGATGATGGCGATTTCCCCTTCCACGCAGATTTGATACTGATCTGACGCCTGCAGAAGGACTTCCAATTATTGATGCCCTGTAACGACCTGCGAGTATATTTCCTTCGCAGATCCGCCGGCTGGGTGCCCTCGGAAGATATCAGGCCGTGGACCACTGCAGCATTCCGATAAACCGTGGATTCATTGGTATCGACGAAGAGCTTTGCGCTTCGAGACACGGCAACGAACGATGCCAATGAATTGAGATGGAGATATGCCAAAATTTCAAGGATTATCTCCGTGGGCAACGACTCGAACAAGATCATGCTGGGTGCGCGAGACGCGTTCAAGTACGATGGATCAAGGTATTAAAGATCTGCAGCTATATTCCAGAAAAAGTGAGTATGATACGGAACAACAAGTGAAACGCAACACACCAAAATCAGATTGAGACTATTGGATGGCGATGGTGATGAAGATGGACTTGGTGGCAGTGCATGTGAAATATCTATCCTCTTGACCTTTATCATCATCATACTTGACGACGACGACGACGTTATTGCCAGCTTCAATGGACTCGCCAACTGACCATGGGATGGCGTCGCCACCCTACAATGTGTACTCGACGACCACTGAGCACTCAGTGCCCGCCACTGAAACTACTGCGCAGCTAACAGCAACACCGGTGAGGGACGCGCCTGTGAATCCCCAGGTCGTCGAGCTCCGGGCCATGTTTCCCGACTTTGACGACACACTGCTGTACGTTGCGAGGTATTCGTTTGCATATCTTGCTCATCGACACACAGGCAGTCAGTCTTGGATTCCGTTCACGGCGATCAAGGTCGCGCCATTGACGCGTTGCTCGGCATGAGCGATCCTGAATACAAGGGTGAATCTCGGTCTGTAGAGCCTGTCATGGTACGTCTCAAGCTATATTATTGCCACTACCGAAGATCATAACAGCTAGGTTACAGACTCAAACTGAGCTTGACGAGCAATTGGCTCGCAGACTCTTGCTCGAGGACGAACAGCAACAACAGGCTGCATGGCAGTCACAACAATCCCAATGGCAACAACCTACACCTATCCGACGTCAATCTCAGAACGTTCCCGAGAAGGACACTATGGCTGAACTGGGGGAACAATTCAATAAGTTTGCCGAAAGCAGGTCCTCGTCCTTGGCTTGCTGCGGAGATACTGACTGCGCATGTAGCTGGCAAGAAGACCCTTGGAAGCCTGTTCTCCAAGGTCAAGGCCAAGATTTCAGAGATGGATCAATCGCGGTAGCTATATGCTGTACTAGCCAAATTCGCGTTGATATCTGACTCTGCATCAGGCAGAATAACAATGCTGCATCTTCATCAACTTCTCAACAGCCTTGGGTAAATTACGACGACACCCACGGATCCAGTGGACAGCAAGCATCATACTACGATCCCAATCCTCCTCCAGTTAACAACACCAACAAGCCCGCTTCTCCTTCGCCTGTCCAGGTCCAAGGTTACGACTTGACCCCAAGTCCGAAAGAGGGTTAGCATCATCACAGCCTTCCCATGACATCAATCTGATTTGTGCCTATCCGCAGAAACAGTTCCTAGACCACCCTCCACTGGACAGGGCCTGCCTATCGACGGAGGTATGTTGTTTTGGCCGTTGTATGCTGTATCACAATTCTGACAGTATCATAGGAAAACTAGGTCTTTTGCCTAAGCGGCCTGTCTCTCTGTTGCGAACCTCATCGCCACCAGCGGGCGGTCAGCCTGGACCTACAGACGCAGTTAATGATCACGACCTTGAATACGTCGAGAATCCTTTCGAGGATGGAAGGAAATAAACGAGCATTTAATGGGAAGCAGTCAGCATTATATATGTAGTATTCTTTTGCCTTTGTTATGGTATATATCACGGAACTCAGTATATTCACGATTAAAGGTCTGGGAGTAGCGGCGAATTATTATGCATTGGATGTGTCGTGGTATCTTGGTCCATTAGAAATCAATGTACAAAAGGTGAGACTACGGCTTCCACAGCAGCGCCTTTGAAATCATCTGCAGCACTGACCATAAGCAAACCGGCTAGGGAAGCATTTAGCATGGAGAAGGTAGAGGCAGTGTTCTGTCACGTACTAATCAAACCGAAAAGACCCATGATACTGCCGAAAACCTCGACGACCAAGATCTTGACGAATAGGTTCGGGTCAGCAGCATCTGATAGTGCAGCGGTAGAACCGGTAATTCCTACACAAACCCCGCAAAGAAGGTTGCATGCGCCGACCGTCAGGCCACCCCAGAAGAGAGCAAAACCTTCAATCAATGAGTTTAACGACAGAGCTAGAGGTGGACGGTGGTACCAGTGTAGTAGTTTTCTCGCGTATACAGAACTGAGTCTGCAACTGATGTGATTTTAGCGGAGTACACAATTCCAATGATCTAGAGCAAGATTAAAATGAAGGAACACGGTGCTTGCATACAGTTACGTACGACACCGTATATCGCGACGACCTCGCAGAAAATGATGCTGGGAACTCATTAGACTCCTGAAACTTAATAAAGAGATCGTAGGGCGCACCTAATAAGATTCTTTGTGCTGATACGAGGCGCCCTGACACCACCACCAAGGATAGATGAACCAGTGACGAATATACCCCTACACTTCGATGAGCAGAAACCAACGACCAAGGACATTTACACGCACCATCCTGCACCCAATACGCTCAGGCCTATGTCAAGGCCAATACCTGTAGCAGCCCAGGCATAGGGACTTGTTTCCTCCAAAAATCGGCCAACATTGAATGCCTCTCCAGAGCCTACAGTTGTGTAGTCAGCAGCTGTTCAGCATGTACTTGAAGAGACTCACCAGTAAGTAGAATATACAGAGCAATTACAAGAACAAGAAACGAGGGTAGACCGTAGGAAAAGTACCCCATGATGGTGAATGTATGACGGTCGAACTCAGGCGTCTCCTCGTTGTGCTTTGTTTGGATCTAAGGCTGTTGCTCCTCTTCCATGTACCACTTACTCAAAGGATTGCATGAATATCTAACGCGGTGAGCACTAGCTGCGCCCGGACGACCGACGTTCAGCTGATTGAATCTCGAAGCAAAGAAGAATTCTCAGTTATTATCATTGGTCTGGACGGAGCGGGCAAGACCGTAAGTTTCTATTCCACGGTAACAACTCTGAGTCTGCGACACTTAAATATTCCCGGAGACTCTGTTGGAGCAAATTAAGACACTATATACCGATACTCCTGGTTTATCTCCTGACAAAATTGCGCCTACTGTTGGGCAAAACAGTGAGCGCGACATTCCAAGGCAACTTCCTTAAACTTATCTCGCACAGCCGGTAAAATCGCGTTACCTTCGACTATCCTGCAGTTTTGGGACCTTGGTGGCCAACGCGGTATCAGAAATATATGGCCAAAGTATTACGACGATTGTCACGCTGTAGCCTATGTTATTGATGCAGATGACCGGGAGCGGTTGAGCGAGGGCTGGGAAGTCTTCGGTATGTTCATGAAGTCATGCGTCATCTGAGCTCCCCGTTTAAATATGTGCAAGCGATCTAGATGCCGTCCTTTCTGCGCCCCAAATCCTCGGTTTGCCTCTGCTCCTCCTTGCGAACAAGCAAGATTCTCCGCATAGCTTGTCCGTGGAAGAGATACGGCACGATTATGAGGATTGGTACCAGAGAAAGGTTGAGAGCGCGCGCCGCAGCGTTAGATATGGGGGAGGCGACGAGATGTCCGCACGGAGAGAACGTATTGCAAGTCTCGAAGTCATGGGTATCTCCGCTATACAAGGGCAAGCGTCTTTGTCTTCTATCTGCTTTGGGGTATTCATGACTTGATATCAGAACCGGCGTAAGGAATGCTGTCGATTGGCTGTTTTTGCGGGTGCAAAACAGTCGAAGGTACGCCGGGGTTAAGCGCAGCAGCAGCGTGTTTTACTCATGTCATCCTACTAGGGAACCGCCGAAGAGTTCCAACAATACCGGGTCTTGAGCGCATGAGATTAATAGCTCTGCAACCGAGGTGGAGTTGGGTAGTCTAGGTATCCCATGTGATGCGTCCCCAAAAACACGAGACGAATTTTAGCTACTTATCACGTTGCGAAATTCAGGTTCTTCTGAGGTCCGAGCCTCAACAAGCTCCTTCATTACCGAAAGTAGAGCACTAGGAACCAAAACCATCTTTTAGCGACATACCAGATTAATACACGGTGCCACAGGGATGTCTACGATACCGTTGCCTTTTTTCCCCTCGCTTATGCGGGATTGCCCGGTTTTGTTCAAAAGCTTCAGGCATGATGTTTCCCGTGTTGCGTGACAGACGAGGCACTATTTCGTCCGAGTAAAATACTGCTCTCCGCGATAAGTACTGGCGGAACTCGGGCGGCATGAGGGAGAAGCTGCCCTTGACGAAGTCTTCCCTAATCGTGCCGGGTAGCCAAGGAGATCCCCTCAATGAATGCATCAAGATGAGGGACGGCTTTCGTTGTTTGAGGTACTGCAGTATTCAATGAGGTAGATTGTTGTCTCCCGTTTCCTTAAATTATAGAGTACATGAGTGAGCCTCGAGTACCCCGGTAAATTACTGATCTATATCGCATGGTGATCTACTTTAATTATTAGCGTCCAGTAGTAGAAGTAGGCAAAGTAATGCATATGTTTCGCGCCAACGCACGACGTTGCTGAATACAATTTCAAAGCAAAGATAATGCAGCAAAAGCAGGGTTTATGTGTGCGTTGCGAATAATATCTGCTGCCTGTTATATAAAATACGTATCATATTATAAGAAGTTTTTCAAGATTGAAATAATGCATACCTTTTCACCGATGGCATAGGCGATAGACTGTGTATGGCATGCCAGCTCCTAAAGATTCTTGAGTGACGACTTTCAAAGGGAAAGTTGGAGTTATACCATGGGGAGTATAGAAAGGTCGACCTGTCGAAATGATATCAATAGAAGGTACTCGAAATAGTCCAACAACAAGGACAGACCACGCGAAGATTCGACGTCCCGTATACTATCAGTTTATCATCCACCACGCCCCCAAGTTCACGGGACATCATAGCAGCTGTACCAACAGGATGGAATATAGGGCTGAACGTGTTCTTGATGCATTCCTTGAGTTTTTCATCCTGTTCCTTACTTTCAAAAACCTCTTTTGAAGGACTCACGCGCTCCTTGATAACGTCACATAACGGTGCAGTCTCTTGGAGTTTGAGCGCGAGTCTGAGGATGCGTAGCGTCATTTCGACGTCAGCGTCGTTCGCAAAATAATTTGGGTCAATCGCGGGTGGATCCAAGGGATTGGCGGACTTAATGTGAACCGTACCACGAGAAAAAGGGTGCATGAGGGCGGCGCTGAGGGAGAGATATCGCTTCCCCAAACTAGGTTGTAATTCCGCCGAAGGATAGTGGCCATTGAAGAATATGATTCTAGAAAAAAATATGAGCATATCGTTAGGCTATTTAAAGAGAGATTACGGCACTTACTCGCCCTCAGCTTGTTTGTTGCGGGAGAACCACTCCTTTTGCAGATTGTATTGTTTTTGAATGCCTTTCTTGAGACGAGGATATCTGATGCTCGACAGGTAGGAGTTGCATTGACTTTCGGCCAAGTCCCTCCAGGCACGCAGCTCTTCTGCGTCGCCCAACTTTGATGGTTCCACGAATATGGATCCCGACGTCGGTACGGATGCCAGTATGCCTCGCTGGTTTTTACTGACACAGATTTTGTTAGCAATATAGCAGTACAATCGAGGGAACAAAAATCACTAGAGTTCGGCATGCTTTCGTTGCTGGTGTGGATCGAGTAAGAGCTCCATAGTGTCCATGGTCTCGTCAACCTCCGCGATGGTGAAGACCATGGTGTGATCCTCTGTATTAATCAAAAATTAGGTCAGAGAAAGCAAGAGTCTACAGATAGTCAGGCACTACATACGTAGATTTTCGCCAACCTCCGGAAGGTTTATTAATGTTTTGATGCCGTACACGTTCAGAATCTCAGGATTACCGATGCCAGAGAGCTAACAGATCGACAAATTCAGTGGGGGAACGAGAGTGTTAAATTCATGCAGCGAACCTCGAGAAGCTGGGGGCTTTGGAAAGATCCTGTAGCTCATGCATCAACTTCGGACCGATTGAAAGACATCAGAACATACCAGCAGATAGTATCACTTCTTTGCGGACTGAGCTTGACAACCAACTACCATCTCTTATGAACTCGACCCCGACAGCTTTTTTCTTGCCGTCTTCTTGGTGTTCCAGGATGACCTGGAGATCCATAAGGACGCAATCAGCTCAACAAACTGCCAGGCTTACCTTTGTTGCATGGGCTTCAGTAAGTATCAATAAATTTGAACGATCGGCGTTAGGCTTGTAGTACCCTGATGCAGCATAAGACCTAGTGGCGGTACGAGTATCGACAGTTGTAAATACAGGCATCGAACCAAGCACAACACCATGACCCTGAAGAATCTGTGTCATGCATAAATCAGTGGCAACCACTATTTTTCTTACCGTTTGGGGGCATCTCGCTACACCTAGGTTTTCCGCCGCATCAAATAAGGCCGCATGTATAGGAGGGACGGAGGCTGGGAATAGCGATTTCATGATAGGTCCTAAGGGATAATTGGTGAAATGTCATGCGAAATTTTTTAAGTTTCATACCGCCCTGTCCGTGGAACTGTGGATCCGGAGGAACAGAGAACATTTTGTCGTTATCCGGGCAGAAATCATGCTGGAGGGTGTGTTCGCTCTAAAGGATGATTAAGAAAACTATTTCAGTCGCGTAAGACGTAAAAGAAACGCGCGTACCTTTTTCATCGATTCTAGAAGAGAATTCCAGTTCCATCCCTTGTTTCCAAGTTCTTCAAGCGCGTCAAACTCCTCCTTTGATGGGCGAAGCGTGCCTAGGAAGTTATTCTGCAGAGGGACGTGAGATGAGGACCTCGCCGATCCTGCCCGAAATCTTGCCTGAGAGGATCCGCCTAGTCCTTTACCGCGAGATTGTAATATCGACCTGCCGTTCGCGTGGACCTGTGGTTCGCTGAAGAATGTCCAATCATAGACAGGATGTGCCATCGTATGCCCTACCAGCCCTAAGGGATACTTCAGTACGACTCATGTGGGATATACAGAGGATACACCACATACCTGGAACTGCAATCTCGGGCAGATCTGGGTCATAGCCTCCCGCTTCGAGGACGCCAACAACGACATTTTTGTCTTCGCTCAATCTACATTAGGTGCATGAGCCTCCATTCCAGAGATAAACAGAGAAAGCAGAACACCAACCTAGCGGCAACACAGAGACCGCTAGTTCCTCCACCAACGATGAGGTAGTCGAACTGTACAGCGAGAAATGCGGCAGTCGGTACGATGGGCATTGGCTTGAAAACTGCGGGGTGTAATTGCCACCCATGTTTTGATGCCTTTGTGCGCGTGAGCCGTTTAAATACCCTCGCCTTGACGATGGTGCATTGAAAATATGCGACGAAGCATGTACAGGTCGTATCATCGTGGTTTTTGCATTCCTGCACGACATCGCGTCACGAGTATCGAAGGATAATTTTTTGATGATGGGAGCCGGCTAACACACGTATTTGAAAGTGGAGTTTTTTTTGGCTAGGACGGGGCGCGCGCAAAAAACCGAAAGAAGAGAAATGGATGACTTTGCACCATCATACTTGACGACGATGCTGAAGCGTTTGATGTGAGCATCTCCGCGGGCCGCAGCGTGTGCTTCTGAGTTGTCTCTGCCAGTCAGAGCAGCGAAGTCCCAAAGGCTTGGGAATGGGCGTTAGAAGTCGGTTAGAAGCTGCAGGAGTGTTTTGCTTACTGCAAGCTTCTCGATCAATCATCGAAATTTTCGTCGATCGAGTCAGGTGTGGCGGTCAATTGCCTTTTACGGATAAGTGGCGCATCAGTCCGAGCTTATCGCAACTGCTCCACCACGACGCCGATTCCTTGCTTTATACTATTGTCTATCATGATTCGTGGTGAGTACCATACGTAGTTCATTTTGTTACTCAGCACTTAATAATGAGAATTACAAGATTATATTTGTGTTATATGATAGCTACTTGTCTGAGAATTTGGACAGATTTGTTATACTGTATGCGGCTACGCCTTCGTCCCCTCCACTACAGACGTGCCATGTACAAACGGGGGACAACTGTATGGAACGAAAATGAAAATTGGGGACTACAGACGCATATGCTCACAAAATTGTGAAATTACATCTTCATTGAACGAATTAGAAAACGTTTCATCGGAAGAAGAGACATGAGATGGCTTACAAGCCATTGCCAGAAGGCTTCGATTTTGTTCTTGGGTGGAGGTTCGTCATATCTATAACAAGATTAGGTGCATACCAACTTCAATGTGCCGGAGCGACATACGTATCGGCTTCGATTTCATCGATATTTGTGACAAAGTCCATGTCCTTGGATCTGACGACAGGTTGCTTATAGTAGTACTTGGCGCCGAGATACATTACGGGGAAGAGCATCAAAGGGAAGTAATTTGTCACGAAGGTATCTTGCGCCCAGTGGCCCTTGAGGAAAACACTCCAACCACTGAACTGCACACCCAGGATTAGCACGAACTCGAGAAGCGAAAAGTTCCAACTCACGAAACAAATTATGAAGGAAGCGATTAGACCATACCATGCTGGTATAGGTTGGAACTTTGCGGTGAATGGCAATTTGCTTCTATCATATCCCTGAGCTTTGAGCCCACTGTAGAACCGAATATAGGTAATACAGATCCCAAGCCAAGTCAATAAACCAGCGACCTGTCGGTAGTTTAATCGCCAGATCTCAAGACAAAGAAGACGTCCATCATACCGAGGTCATGTTGACAAACCAATTAAACACATCCCCTGCCCCACTGCTGGAAGCCATATAGGCTAGAGATCCAAATAGAGAACAGAAAATGACCGAAACGTAAGGCAAGCCTGTGCGAGTTGTACGCATGAAGATCTTGGGAGCATTCCCAGCAACAGCCAAGCCGTCTGAGAAGCGATAAGGATGATAAGGATGACCCGAACAAGTGGGAGGCTTACAGAGAGCTCGCGAGCTAGTGTAAAGGTCACTGGAAGCTGCAGACCATGCCGACGTCAGAAGTGCAGCGTTGATGACCTGGAATAACGTTTAAGAAGGACGTCTGGAGCATTAAACGGACAGCGTACAGATGGAAGTCCTCCGATGCCAGCGTTCTTTATGGCGATGACGAAAGGCGAAGAAGCGGCAGTACCGTCACTTAAGTCAAGTCGCTCGTCATTCGAAGGGACAAGAAGTCCGATGATTGTTGTGCCTACTCAACCTTAGATTGACAGTCGAGTAAACTTCGGAGGGCCTTACCTCCGATGTAAAACAAAAGAATACGAATGTATACCCTCCTGATGGCTTTAGGCAAGTTGCGTCTGAACAAAAAATTTACAAGTTAGCTCAGGGACGATGACAGAAAAACGAAGTCAAGACCTTGGGTTTTTGGCTTCTCCAGCAGCGATCTGAAGGGTTCTGGATCAAAGAAGTCCACAAACAACAATGACTACTCTTACAGCAACGATTTCCGTGCCAACAAACGCGAAGGCTGCTTGTGACATCACAGACCACCTGAAACAATTTGCGATCAGCGGGAACAGGTGCTTAAAAAAGCAAGCGTCGGCATACCATCCCAAGAACTTGCCGGTATTACCAGCTATTTCATCATAGTTAACAAACGGTCCTGGGTTCTTCCAGTATCTGAACCCAATTCGATCATTGTTTGGACCACCTAGTAAGATACAGATCGTTCAACACCTCCACCGTGATCAGAAGAAATCTCACCTCCAAGGTCAAGCACGATCCCAAGGATGATCAGCCCCGTAATCGTAATGATCTTGATGGATCTGTGACGTCTTGGATTGGAAAGGAATGTCCATGACTGAGGTATTTGTGACTTACGCGAAGATAAATTCTGCTTCGCCGTACGCCCCAGCACCCATCATATTAATAGTGATGACGAGAACCAACCCAATTGTTATCCACACGGCAATGTTGACGTCCTTATTCCAGTACTGGACAATGATGGATGCCGCACTGAGTTCAGTAGGCATGAAGATAACCCAGTTATACCTGTAGAATGGAATAGGTTAGCGTCTTTCTATAGTCACATGGTCATTAGACACACCAGTAATTCCAACCCATGGCGAAACTCAATGCACGATCCACAAATCGTTCGGCTAGTTTGATGTGACCACCCGCAATGGGTAGGTAGGCGACCATCTCTCCCAGAGAAACCTGTCGGCGGATGATCAGAAATTCCAGGGGGGCGAATGAACTTGGGTACCATGACACTCCAGCATATTGTTCCAAGGGTCAAATAACCCAGTAGAAGACCTTTAAAAAAGTGAGATGATTGAACGATTGTTTCCGATGAGGGCTAGGTACCGATTGGACCACCATTTTTCAGAGATGTAGCAGTTCCTGAGGCATTCCGTTAGCAAAGGGTCTCTAAGTCTGATCTGAGCGTACCCAAAAACAATCCTGTACCGATAACGCCTACAGAAATGCGATCTCAGCGTGAATAGAGAAGGCAGTGTACGAAACCCACCTCCAATACTATGACACAACCATAATTCAGTCCAAAGAAGGTGTAAACAGGATCTTCGCGCACCTGATCATTGCAACATGTCGGTTCTTTAGCTGACGTGCGAGCGGCTGTCCAGCGCCGTCGTTAGCAGGTTCGACATCGAAGGAGACTTCAGGCTTTGTTTTCGTTGCTTTTTCTTCGTTAGAACCCATTTTTGCAGGTTGTGGGAGTCAAAGAGTTCTGGTATTGCAATTTTATATGGTTCTCGGACTTGAAACGCACGGGCCATGTGGTCGCCATCGGATATATAGAACTACCCCCCCGCGGGCAGCGCGATATGTCGCAGCACCAGGAAAGGCGGCAGAAATCTCGGGTAGTCTCGAGTAGCTGGTCGGGTATAGCGCCCCAATCACTGGACATTACGGCCCCGAAAGACCCAGAACATTCAGACGCCTTCAACGCCTTCACTGTGTGTTCAGAGCGGCAGAGCGGCCTGTAAGGATGCGTCACAAGAGCAGCTTTGGAATGAGCATTTGACGCATTTGATGATCGACGCGCGCCGCTGGAACGGATATCGATATGGGACCAAGTTGATCCGAGATGTGACAAAGCGTTTTTTTGCGTACAAGGGAGGTACTCTGGCTGTGTAAAATTCGACTTTGACAAGGATATAGCAGGAGAAGATGGAATGATACTTGCTCGAGATAGCGCTGAATTAAAAAAGGAGGAGAGGCCTCAGATAAGTTTCCTGGTTTGACAAGCCCACACGATAAGGCTGTCACGAGGTCTTGGCGAGGTGAAATTCGAACTAAATTTGTACCTCACTTCGCTCACGAGTTGCTCGAGTATGCCGCGGCGATTGGATCATTTTCTAGGCTCTCAATCTCCAGCTAAACTGACGATAAGCAAAGGCCTTAGAAACTCTATGCCTGCGCAAATGAGGCCTTTAGGCTTGGCTTTGCTCTTCCGTATCATTTTTGTGCACCCATGCAAGCCGATTCCTCATTTTTCTTCCGTCAATTAAACGGTGAAATTGGTTCGGTAAAGCAGTATCTCACTCTAGTGCTATAAGCTTTCCCCCCTCAGCCGATCACGACGTGAAGCGATGTCGTGAATGCTGAAGTTCAAAGGTATTTACTTATTCTCTGGTTTGAGAGTTCCGACCCGCTGTAAAGAGGTATTGATTAGTTGCATATATATATATATCAGTCAGAGCCAACTCACTGCGTCTCTTCTGCGAAGGCTGGTAATCCTCATCACTCTCATTAGCATTGCTCTTGCGTTTCTTCGCGGTCGCTGCAATAAAGTGTTACCGAAGAAAACGAAAAACATAGAAGGAAAAATATCTCACTTCTCTTCAGGGCAGAAATTGCTTCTGCGCCCGTGAGCGTCTGTGTGGGTTCCCTCTTTTTTGGAAGGCCTGGTGGTACACAAAAATGATCAGTTAATGAAGCATGTGGGTAGGGTCAATAACACCTCTTTGCTTTGTCTTAGGCCTATATTCTGGCATTTCTAAGCCCTCGAGCTCGCAGTACGCTTCCAACTTCTCTGTCAGCCTATAACACGCACGTAAGTGACCCAGATCAGACGCGTCAGAAGTATACACACCTATCGATACACGTCGGACCTACACCCGTGAGTACTGCAAGTTCCATCGGGTGCTCGTACTTCGTAGTGCACGCCTCGATACTTCGCAGAGCATTCTCATACCCAGTTGCGCGAGGTGGACCGCCGCGCTTGCGATAATCCTTCTCATCATGAAATTCTGAGAGAGAGAGAAAGCAAATTGAGCCCCCGCGGGGTAGGAAAACAGAACCAGGGCGAACCTTGAAGCCATTGGAGGAATAGGGGATTCGCACAGACTGATGGTCCACCTTCGTCTTCGGAATTCTCGTCCTCGTCTTCCTCTGATCGAGTCTCGCGTTCCAGATCCTGCAAACGCTGTAAAAGTCCCAAAGACTCGGATGTTTCCTTAGGGCGCGCTGCCTTCAACTTGAGACGCGTCCCCAAAAAAGAGGTGTGATCCAAGTACCTTGCTTCTTGGCTCTGCCCTTCGGCTGGGGCATGTCTATTCCATTGCGCGCGCAGTGCCCTTCTAACTTTTCAGTCAAGCTGTCCAAGGAGAATCGGCCACAGTCACATGTCAAGAAGGACGCGACGTACCGTTCGATGCACGTCGGGCCTACACCAGGAACTCCCTTCAGCTCGCTTGGGTGCTCAAGTTTTGTTGTACACGCTTGAATACCCCGGATCGCGTTTTCATAACCTGTGGCGCGGGGCGGGCTCCCGCGTTTCTTGTAGTTTTTCTCCGCGTGGAACCCTATATGAGCAGGTGGCGAAGGGTGAAATGCAAAAGAAGAGCTGCGTCGAGACGCGTACCTTTCACCCATTTCAAAAATAGTGGGTTCGCGCATGCAGGCATTGCTATCGAGACGGTATGGGAAAAGGAGTAGAGTTTGTAAGAAATTCAAATCGATTTGAGGCTAATCTAATTTCCACGTGACCCCGCTGAGTATATTCGTGGTCGAGTTGTATGGACTTCTATAGCTTCGGCGTCGCATTGACTAAACCCTCTAGGTTCACGTACTTGTAGTACAACCTGAGAGAATCCGGGTTTGCCACGGTACCGCTCGGCTTCATGTTGGATCCAGATACAATTTGCTTCACCGCAATTTCAATCTAGTAAATGACCGCGACCGTTAGAATTCAGATCTGGAATGTCAACAGAGTCAAATAGCACCTTTTTCCCATTGACTGTATATGGGATGTCATCCACTTCGAATATATACGCAGGAACGTGCCGTGGACTCAGAGATGCACGTATGGAGTCTCTGATATCCTTGATCAAGGCGGAAGACAGGCTGTTTCCTGGTCGCATTTTTACGAAGAGGAGAACGCGCTCATTAAGGTCTTTCGGGCGACGTTGACCTATGCATAGAGAGTCTTCCACGGTAGATGAAAATCTTCCCATGACGTTGTATATCTCGCCCGAGCCAAAACGCACCCCACTTGGATTTAACACTCCGTCGCTGTAAAATTCACAGTGAGAATAGGTGTAAATTGAAGAACGGGCTGAGACTGACCTGCGACCAAGAATTATGGCTCCCTTGGTTTTCGGATTGATGACCATGAAATCACCCTGTCGCCAGACACCTGAATGAAACATCTCAAGGCCGTCCAATAAGCACGCGAGCAGGATCTACTTGCCTGGGTAGGTACTAAAGTATGTTTCTCGTAACTTCTTACCGTCCGGAGTGTCGCCCCAAAAGAACAGCGGAATTGTCGGATGAGGTCGCGTGCAAACGAGTTCTCCTGGCTCGGAGGTGTGTTCGATGTTGTTTCCCTCAGGATCAAAAACCTCTACTTTCATTCCCAAAGATTTGACCTTCAGCTCTGCGAACATCTAGATCTCGACAGCCGTAATCAGAACTAGACAAGCACATACCTCCGGCGTATGATGGGAGGCAGGTAGCTCCTGTTAAGACTGCAGTTGTGTAAGGATGCTGTGTTGTACATGAGTCAGATGGGTTACTTACAACCACCACAAATGTCGGTACCTCCCGACGTGGAGAAAAGATGAACAGCGCTCCCAAAGACTTCTTGAGCCCACGTGAATAGCGATGGAGTAAGAGGGGCACCAGTGACAAGAATCGATGCGAGGGCTTCGAAAGGCGCTAGCTCCACTGTCAAAGTACAGATGAGCGATAACCTATCATGCCAGTAGTTAAGACTTGCAAGGCTTTATTCCTTGGCTTCGTATCTCCGACAGGAAACGAGGACTGGTTCCGAATAGGGTAACACTGGGTAGAAACCATTGAGTATCTCTATATAAGCAGAGCACCCCAAAACATTTACTTCTGGTCACTGATGAACTTAAGAAAAGTTCGCAGATCGGGATGCAGGGGAGATCCATCGTAACAGATAACGTGCAAGCCGCAGCTTAGCGCAGTGAGCATGACTGTCCACATTACCCATCCCGTCTATGTATACAGTTAGCGCCATCTCGCTTACCAGACCGAAGACATACAGATGTATATTGAAACAGTGTCTGACCGAAATGAAGGTCCGCCCCCAAATGACTATCTTTCTTACCAGTGAGGAGGGCACCCTAAGAGAAAAATGAGACTTCAGCAAGGTCGACAAGCCCGATGGTGGGGAGAAAACGAACGCCTGCCGAATGCACAATACATTTTGGAGGTCCCGAAGTGCCCGAACTATACAAAATGAATAGAGGCTGGCTGAATGGAAGCTGCTCAAAGGTCAGTTCTCTGTTATCGCCTGTTGCAAGGAATACAGAGAGCTTCGTCCTTCAATTTCGGGGATGTAAATAGAGAGAACGCAAAGTTCGTCGAAGCGACTTACAACTTCGATCCGGCCTTCGGAGTCAGCTCTCTTCCTGTGATCCCGCTCGGAAGTAAGATCGCATGTTGTAAGCCGTGTGCTTGTAGGTCTTCTACGACCGCATAAACCTTCGACATGAGATTGACGACTTTCCCTGCATAGAATACTTCTGATTCCGAAAAGAAGAACTTGGGTTGGATTTGTCGATATCGACCCAATACTCCCTGTCAAAGTCGCGCTAGTTTCGAGTTTGCGTATCATATTTTGAGAATCAGACCTACCTCAGCGCCCATGTCGGTGGCTGTAGACGAAAAAATGCCGCCTATACTCGCAGTAGCGATAGCAAGGACAATTGCCGTGGCGGAATTCCTGACGACAGCTGAGACGCGTGAGACCATGTCCACAAGGGTTATTAGTGATTTACCTGCTACTCTATCACCAACAACCAAGCCATTCGCCCTCAAGGCAGCTGCCATCTCTCTAACCATGCTCCAGAGTTGGTTCCAAGTATAATCTACGACTTCCCCGGATTCACCGCTGGCGGTGATTGCTATGCTGTCATCGTTCCGGATGAGAAGATTCTCAGCATAGTTCAGACGAGCGCCCGGGAACCAGACGGGAACCTCAGATATGCGTCCGGGGCTTATTATCTGTGAGATCGTACAGTCAGCTTCTCCGACGTTAGATGAAGACAGGAAGGCACCTCTAG